>CM057828.1:59886302-61141647 GCA_030068075.1 Paguma larvata
TCAGTTTCCCTGTCTCTAAGAGAGTCAAGGGGACAGAAGGAAGGAGGTTACGACTTGTATAAAGTTTAGAGGTCTCTAGAGCGGGCTCTCGGGTTGGAATTCAGCATACGCATAGGAGAAACGCAGGCCTGGCCGGACTCCTGGGCTCAAAAGGAGGGCTGGGAGACGCTGAGAGCCATGTGTGCCCCCGCTGGCCGGGAACAAGGTGGGGGCGGGGTGTGGGCAGAAACCACACCGGGCTCAAGTTTCCTCTCTTGGCCAGAAGGGGCAGGAGGAGAGGAGGGCCACGGGGAAAGGGGAGGGTTAGAGGAAGGACGGAGAACTCAGGCCGAGGGCTTCACAGTGGAGGCTGGTGCGCCGCCCGGCGCTCTCCGTGCTCAGCCCGAGCCTCCATACTCAGGGCTCAGTGATGGCCCGGGGGCGGGGCGCAGCCCTCCCCCGTTTTCAGAGGTAGCAGAGATCCTCACCCAGGAGGTGTCAGCCCAGGCCCAGCCTCCCCAGAGACAGCACCCGGAGCCACATCTTTCTCCTCACCCTGCGTGGACCTCGCACAGGTGCCTGACGGGCGCGGTGGGAGGAGGATTTCAGTGGGATCCAAGGGGCAAGCTGGGGAGGTGGCGGTGGCAGCGGGAGAAAAGAGCCACACATCCCTAGGAGAGCTCAGGCCTTCCCAGGCTGCCCTTGGTTTAGGAATTTGACAACTTTGGGAATTCATCTGGGAGAAGACCGTAGACGGCTTCTGGAGCACACTCTGAGAGTCTTGGGGTGAGAGGCTGTGGATGGGAACCAGGTGGTGGTCCTCCGAGGCACCTCTGAGGGGCTGGGGAGTGACCTTGTGTAAGCCTTCAGCAGGGGCGGCCCTGGGGGGAGCCCACAGACTCTCAGGTATATGGCACCGTTCTTCCCCCCACTCCTTTCCATCACGCTGCCCTGTCTGGCCAGCTGGGAAGACTGGGGGGAAGGTGAGGGACTGGAGACACTGGGTGCCTGGATCACTGAGAATTACTGCAGTAGGACAGAGTGGTGGGCGCAGGGCTGTTAAGTCTTGCCTCCTTTGCCCCCTCTCTTCTCCTGGGCCCCAGGGCAGTTATCAGCTGGCACCGGTAGGGAGAGGAAGGCATCGGGCCCCCAGTTCCTTCAGACTGGAAATCTTAGCAGCTTGGGAAGTAGGAGGAACATTAAGAGGGGAACAGAAGAGGGGAGGTATCAGACCTGCTGGCTGGGATTCTCTAGTCGTTGGCCCCCAGATGACTGGGGTTTGGGTTCCAGGGACTGAGTGAGGATGACAGAAACTTGTCCCTTTCTCCCTTGTTCCCATCCATCTGTTTGAGTTACGTGTGCCGCCAGGAGACTAAATCTCACTCTGAGCAAATCTCTCTCCCCTTTTCTTCCATTCTGTTTCTCTATTTCACCTCTATGGGCCTCTCCCTCTTTTGGGATTCTTCCTAATCTCTCTAAAGAGCTTGCTCGCTTGCCACTCCGCACCCCAGGTTTCGCTGATCTGTCCCCATTCTTTCACTGCTTCTGTTGACACCTGGAGAGGTGGAGTGGTCTAATAAGCCTCAGAACAGGATCCCAGAGCCAAGCGCCCTCTCTTTCTCCCCGTCAAGGCATCCCTTCCCGAATGGTCCTCGTCTTGAATCCTTACGCAGAAAGCTCCGTTTCAGTCTGTGAGGACTCAGAGACTGTGATAAGGTCTTTCTGGGTAGGACCATCGGAATCAGAGTAAGGAGGATGGATTATAATCCCCGAAGATGGCTTCAGTCCTACCCGATACATGTTGGTGGGGAGGGAGGAAGATGGCTGTGTGACCTCAAAGTGCAGGTTAAACTGGAAGGTGGGAACTGTTTACTGTGAAGCAAAAGGGACACGAGGAGGCCCACTCTACTTCCCCAGGCTCTGTCCAGTTTCTGCACCCTCTGGAATGTTCCCTTTGATCCAATTCTGCTACACCCTCCTCCCTGATCTATATATATCACTAGCTGCCAGCCCCTGTCCTCCAGTCCCATCCTTAGAAGGTAGGCTCCTAAGACCTAGAGGGGCCTATGCCTGGTGTATAGACCACCACCAATCACTGAGTATTTAGGGAAAAACATACTACTCCCCTTTGGCCTGGTGTGAACCTGCCGTGGCACCAGGGAGGTGGTTGGAGCTGATCCAGAGATTCTCATCAACTCTCTCTTCCCCGACGTCTTGCCTCCCGAGGGACCCTTCTGGATTCTCATTTACTTATCCCAAAGGTGCGAGGCAGAGTGAGCTCCTGGTCTTCACGAGAAGGGGCTGATATCTTGTCTCAGAGACCAGGGCAGCCTGGAACCCAGCCCTGCCTGGGTCATGGGTTTGAAGCTAGGAGAAGTCTGGAGATCATTCGCCAGGCTCTTTTCTGGCTTTGTGTTCTGTCCTGTAACTACATCTGGCTGGACTAGTGTAGCATTTCTCAAGGTGGGGTGGGCTTCTGGCATCAGAAACACTAGGGCACTTGTTAAAATGCTGATTGCTGGGTACCTGCACCTATGAATTCAATTCACTAGGTCTGGAGACTATGTTTTTACAAATATGATGGATGAATGCAGTGCACAGTCAAGTTTGTGACTGCCTGAGCTAGAGGCCAGATGCTGCCCCTCACAGCAAAGAGCTTCTCCGGTCCTGTCTCCATTTAATGGGAGAAACTGAATAGGGAAGTGATTTGGCCAAAGTCACACGTTTGGAAGGCCCCAGAACCTGGTCTCCTGCCTCCTAGGGCAGGGTCTTTGAACTGCACCTAGGAGTCAGATCCAGGAAGATACAAGGATGGAGAAAGTGGGGCGGGTGGCAGAGGGGGTGTGAAGGACTATGAGGCAAGAATCATTGTCCCTGCCCCCTAAACCCCTTCTCCATTCACTTTGCCTTTGGGCAATTTCCTCCAGAACCTGGGTGGGGGAGGGTGGGGTTCCGGTGTTGAAATGGCATCCTGGACAGACATAAACACCCCACCCACTCTGCCCACTGGCCAAGGGCCTGTGCCCACACCAGCTCCCAGCTCTGGGGATGGTAATAGAACAAAGAGGTGGGGGCAAGGGCTAGGGTAGATCCTCCTTCGAAAGGTTAATTTATAGTTCTTGCTAATTTGGCGTAGGTCAAAGAGTGGATTCCATATCAGATAGCTGTGATAGGCCATATTTGTCATGATCTAAGGTCATGTAATTTGAAGTCATCCAGTCCTACCCTCTGTCCTTTTATGTTTCTCCCACACACACCCCCCCCACCCCAGCCTGCCTGCCTTTACTTATATGGCAGGGGTAGGGTGCTGCTTCTGGCCCTAAGATATTGAGAGGCCCCTGCAAAATCTACTTGGAATCTCTTGCTAAAGGCAGAGAGAACAGATGCAGGGAGATGGGGGTTGGGAATAGGGAGGTAGGGTGAGGAGAGGGGCAGATAGAGAGGAAGATGAAGGTAGGGGCGAGGGTTTGTTGAGAATGTTAAGAGACCTCTGAGTTCAATGTATCCAACTCCCTGGTTTTATAAATGAGGAAATAGAAGCTCAGAGAAGTGTGATGGCCTTGCCCAACATCACACTGCTGCTTTGTGGCTGCCCAGCAGCCAGAGCCCACATCAAAGAAGGGGGGGGTGCTGAAGGGGAGCGCGTATGTAAGGTTCTAAAGGATATTCCCCAGAAGAGGAGAAAAGAGACAGATTCCACAGAATTGACTGACCAATAGAGGATCGTAGACCACCAAGAGAGATAGTAGACCACCCATAGAGGATTGGAGTATGGCGACACAGGCGTGGGATGGCAAGGGGCCTGAGAGGCCAGTACAGGCTAGCAGAGTTAGCTAGTATGTTCCAGACCTGAGCCTGTTATTTTACCAGGTTGGGTCTCCATTTCTGAATGGACCTTACAGGATCTTTGCGAAAAACCAATCTCGTAAACGAATGCTTGTGAAACATCAGCGCTGTTCTTGACCGTTCTTAATAAGTCTCTGCTATGATTGTTATATTACTTTAGGAACCCTGGAAGCCTGGCTGTGTGGGCTGGGGTATGGCTGAGATGACCCTGCAGAGACATAGGACAGAGAGGTCCAGTGTCTCCAGAACCATTCCTCCTCTGCTGCCTCCAGCTGATAAACCTCTTATCTGGCCCAAGCAGGGGAGCCCAGGGCCAGGATAGGAGGAGAAGGCAGGCCTGCTATCAGCCACCAGGCCTGGGCCATATCTCAGTGAAGGGGAGGGGCTGTCTGCTTGGCTCTTCCCACAACACACTCCTTGGGGATCCCCAAGCACTCACTCTCATCTTGGGAAGATGAGACAGAGGAGGAAAACTGAGGACAGAGGAGGAAAGCAGGAGTGATCCCTGACGTGGCCCCAGAAAAAGGGAAAAACAAAACAAAACAAAACAAACCAGAAGATGTGACTTCCGCCCTGCCCAGTGATACGGTTTGGGGGGAGTAAGAAGGAGGAGAAAGAGAAGGCATCTTGTCTGGAAAAGAAGGTAAAGACCTACGGTGCTCCCAAAGGAACTGACTACAGCCACAGCAGGTGAGGTGGAGATCGCACCACAGACAAGCCTTTGTAGCTTAAGGAATTGGTTGATGAGGACAACATAACTGGGGGGGATGAGGCCTCTCCTTCTCTCAGGCGAGGCTGCAGGGAATTCTCCATAGAGGCAGGACAGAATTCCTGGGCCCTGGCAGGAGAGATCTTAGCCTGTTTCTCTCTCTCTCTCTCTCTTTTTTTTTTTTTCAAAACCTGTTTCTCCTTTGCCACAGGTTGCTGGGGGCTTTTGGGCTTTGGGGACCCTGCACCAGGCCCTGGCCCAGTAGGATGCCCCCGTGTCCTCCCCAGCAGAGCAGGAACAGGGTGACACAGTTGCCCACTCTGGAGCTGGGCGAGATGGAACTGACTTGGCAGGAGATCATGTCCATCACTGAGCTGCAGGTGAGCGGGGCTGGGGGGATGGGGAGGTTGGGGGGGTGGGGAAGGAAAAGCAGAGAAGCAGGGAGGCTGGCTGGGCCTGAGGCAGGGGGCTGGAGCGAAAAGGGAACGGTTGAAGTAGGAGGGAGATCTGGATGGAAGACCAGAATATTAAGGGGAAAGGCGTGAGGAGGAGCGGGGGACAGGAGTGGTGGAAGGAAGGATCTGATTGGGGGTGTAGGCTCTCTCAGGCAGCCACTCTGCTCACATCTATCCCACCTCCTGCCCCGCCTTCCCTTTCTCACCTTCTTCTCTTCCCAACGCCCTCTCTTCCAATCCTGCCCATCTTCTTCCTTCATTTCCTCCCCTTGCCCTCAGATGCTGGGCCCCTTTCCCCCAGGTAGCAGAGCAGTAGTTCGGGGGCCTCAGGAAGGGTGGGGGTCAGACTACGACAGGGTCCTGGCCTCCCGCTAGTTGGACAAAGGGGTGTCTGTTGTCCTAACAATGATGCCTTTGTCCCCAGCTGTGCTGGAGCACGGTGGCTCCTCCATGTGGGTTGGGGGCCCTGTTTCCAGCATGTTCTCTCCTCCTCTCTGCACCTGGGCAGGGACAGAGGGAATGAAGAAGAGAGGGTAGAGTTGGTGCCAGTTCCCCAAGGTGCCTCTTAGCCCCCAGACCTGGCTCTGCCTGCCCCCCTTCTCTCCCCTGCCCCTGCCTGGGTCCTCAGGATCTGCCCTAATCCCTCCTCCCATGCAGCAGCTCCCTCTGCTGGGCACCCAGGGCATGACCAGGGTCTGCACTTGACCCTTTGACCCCAGATAACCATAGCAGGAAAGAGTTCTGAGGGGGTCATCATAGATAACAACTTGTTGTGTCCCTGAAGGAAATAAAGGAAGAACAGCCATTTCAACTCAGTAAGAACGTCTCCTGAAGAGGAGATTCCGTATTGGTGCAACATTAGGTAGTCTTTTCTGAAGTCGGACCTCAGTGACTTCCATTCATGTTTAAGCTGCTTTCCGTTTGGAATAGCTGCACTGCAACCTTACAAAGAAGCTTTGCATGATTTTTAGCACCTTTCTGTTCCCTCGTTATTAACTCACTGTGTCTTTCAGAGGGACCCAGCTTGGTCCTTAGAGAGAGCTTCTTTCTCTTCCTCAGCCTATCACCGAAACTTCTTTACGGCTTTTCTTGCAGGGTCTAAATGCTCCAAGTGAGACATCGTTTGAGCCCCCTGCCCCGGCCCCATACCCTGGGCCCCCACCGCCCCCAACTTACTGCCCCTGCTCAATCCACCCAGATGCTGGCTTCCCCCTTCCTCCACCACCCTATGAGCTCCCAGCACCCACATCTCATGCCCCAGACCCCTCATACTCCTATGGCAACATGGCCATACCAGTCTCCAAGCCACTGACTCTCTCCGGCCTGCTCAGTGAGCCCCTCTCAGATCCTTTGGCTCTCCTGGACATTGGGCTGCCAGCGGGGCCCCCCAAGCCCCAAGATGACCCAGAATCTGACTCAGGATTATCCCTCAACTATAGTGATGCTGAATCTCTTGAGTTGGAGGGAACAGAGGCTGGCCGGCGGCGCAGCGAGTATGTAGAGATGTACCCAGTGGAGTACCCCTACTCACTTATGCCCAACTCCTTAGCCCACCCCAACTATGCCTTGCCTCCTGCAGAGACCCCCTTAGCCTTAGAACCCTCCTCAGGCCCTGTGCGGGCCAAGGCCACGGCACGGGGGGAGGCAGGGAGTCGGGATGAGCGTCGGGCCCTGGCCATGAAGATTCCCTTCCCGACGGACAAGATTGTCAACTTGCCGGTAGATGACTTTAATGAGCTGTTGGCACGGTACCCACTGACGGAGAGCCAGCTGGCATTGGTCCGGGACATCCGACGGCGGGGTAAGAACAAGGTGGCTGCCCAGAACTGTCGCAAGAGAAAGTTGGAGACCATCGTGCAGTTAGAGCGGGAACTGGAGCGGCTGGGCAGTGAGCGGGAGCGGCTTCTCCGGGCCAGAGGGGAGGCCGACCGGACCCTGGAGGTCATGCGCCAACAGCTGACAGAGCTGTACTGTGACATTTTCCAGCACCTGCGGGATGAAGCAGGCAACAGCTACTCCCCGGAAGAGTATGCTCTGCAACAGGCCGCTGATGGGGCCATCTTTCTAGTGCCCCGGGGGACCAAGATGGAGGCCACAGACTGAGCTGGCCCAAGGGGTAGGGCTGTGATGGAGATTTCCTTCATACCCTTCTGATAGAGGTACTCCCCAACCCTGAGGCCCAGAAGGAACTGGGTTCTCTGGACCAGAAGGGGACAATGGGAAACCTGGCATTTGGAAGGCCCACCGAGTATTCCGTAAGGCTTGCCTTGAGGCAAGCATGTGAGGGGAGGGCTGGAATCTCTTTTCCGTGATTCGGCTTCCCAGGGCTCCAACCTTCTCCTCTTGTTTGAGCTTTGATATATAAAGCGCTCTACACTAATAGCCTTCCACTGTGTCTTCCTTCTTAAGAGAGGGTGATGAGCTGCGTACTCAGAGTTCACTGCTTGGTGGTGGTGGGGAGGGAATCCTGCCAAGCTCGTTTCTTTCCCCTACAGAGCTCTGTATGAGAGAGGTACACAAGAAATTTGGGCATGAGCAGGGTGAAGATCTACCTCCTTCATTTCCATTTACAGAGCCAGGAGCCATGGAAGATCTGAGGAATCCCACCCTCCCTGGTGGCCCACTGTTGAGACTGCGGCCCAAACTGGCTACACCCTCTGTGCAAGGTCTCTGAAGTTTAGGCTTCTTTCTCAATCTTTGGAGCACAGAAAAGCCTAGAATGCCCACAGGCCTTTTTCTTGTTCTCTTCCTCCTGTCTACTTCCGTAGGACTTCCTCGTGATATGCCAGAGCTCTTTCAGAAGACCTAGATGGTCTTGACTGGAAGGAGAGAATTTGATTGGACATCAGAGTTTCCAGGGATTTCATACCCACGTCTGGGCAAAACCTGCCCCATGGTGGAGTGGGATATGGGTTTTGGTTTTCTATCTCCCTGGTTATGTTATTTTTTTTTTTTTTTTTTTTTTAATGTTTATTATTTTTGAGACAGAGAGAGACAGAGCATGAGTGGGGGAGGGACAGAGAGAGAGGGAGACACAGAATCCGAAGCAGGCTCCAGGCTCTGAGCTGTCAGCACAGAGCCCGACGCGGGGCTCGAACTCACAGACTGTGAGATCATGACCTGAGCCGAAGTCGGACGCTCAACCGACTGAGCCACCCAGGCGCCCCCTCCCTGGTTATGTTAGATACACTACCCAATTCTTGTTTTGGGGCCTCCCTTTTCTAGATCCTCGAAGATCTAGGGCCTCTTATTATTATGTTTTTCTTGAAGCAGAACACAATTAAGTTTCAGAATCCAGGGTGCCTCGGTGGCTCAGTTGGTTAAGCATCTGATTCTGGATCTCGGCTGTTGATAGCGTAGTTGGGATTCTCGTCTCCCTCTCTCTGCCCCT
This sequence comes from Paguma larvata, assembly GCA_030068075.1. Taxonomy (NCBI): domain Eukaryota; kingdom Metazoa; phylum Chordata; class Mammalia; order Carnivora; family Viverridae; genus Paguma; species Paguma larvata. Next base: position 59,894,683 of record CM057828.1, read on the forward strand.
CAATCTCTCAAAAATAAACATGTAAAAATAAGTTTGAGATTCCAATCAAACTTTTGACACCACACCTTCATCTCCCCCTTGGAGTTGCGTGGTTCCCCATCTTTCTAGTCACTGAATTACACAAATTACCGCTTTAGGGCATATTACTATTTACATTTCTTTCTGATTTTACTAGTTCCATTCCATCAGGGAAAACTTACTTTTAGGTTCTAATAGACAGCTGTGAGACATAAAAGCAAGCAGTGATCAAATGAGGTGTGGAATCTTTATGTCTAGATTCTCAGGAACATGGTCTCAAGTCTAGGGATGAAAGCAACGTAGAGCTGATTCCGAACAGATCTGAAAACAATTCAGACAACTTGCACACTTGGTAAAAAGTTGAAAATGCGGCATCTAGTTGTAAAGGGTAGTGCCTGGGATTAGCTGTTCAGAAACTTGATTAGCTCACCTGAGGTTCCTGTAACATCGGGTGGTGATTTTTTTCACTTCTAACCAAATTCACAAAAGTGGTTATAACTCAAAGGCAAATTCAGACCTTCATTTATTCAACACTTACTGCACCTAAGTTCTAGAGATACACTGGAGATGCAAACAGGAACAGGAGCAATGCCGTGCTCGCAAGATTTATTGTAGTGGGCAAACCACCACCACAGACACATAGCTTGGTACGTGCCTACCTAAAGCAAAAGGTGGAAAACAGTTGTGGACTGTGACCTGGGTTATGCTGCAGATTATAGGAACTTGAACAAGGTAATTCTCATCTTAGAAGTATGGGATTTATTAACAATCTTGTATTCGTAAGACACGTAGCCAAGTATACAGAACGTAATTGAAGCATTAACCTCATTTTCAATAGCTACGCTTTTTGTACTCTGGTGGCGAGTTGCTAGTAATTTCACGTCACAAAAGAGATTAGATTCTTTAATTTTAAAGAGCCTGAGTGGGGAGAGGGTGCAAGAGGGAGAAACTTAAGCAGGCTCCAACACTCAGGCCGAGCCTAAGGCTTGATGTCACCATCCTAAAAATCATGACCCGAGATGGGAATGCTGGACTGAGCCACCCAGGCACCCCCAAAATTCAATTCTTAAATCATCAAAATTGTAGAAGTGAAGACTGCCAATACATTCATAGCTCAATACCCCTCTTTTGCTAGGTTGAAAATTGAGGCTGGATAACCTTTTCTTGAACATAGGGGAAAATTTCAAGCATTTGCTAGGTCGAATCATTGCTCCCAAACTTTTTGGTTACTTTTGAAAAATACAAGATTTCCTTCCCTTTCATATTCATCTTATCCTGGCTCCCAATATTTTAGAAGCTGGAGATAGCTGGCCACCAAATACTTGTGGAGGCAACTGTAAACAGCTTCTCACTAGGCCAAGATTTACTCCTGCAGTGAAAGCCAGTTTCAGATTTCACTAAATCAGGTTACTGATGGGGTAATACTTCTACCCATTTGTTCCTCTTAGCTCAATTCAACCTGTGGTTTTGTTTAAAGTGTTTCTATTATATTGTCCCACCTTTCTTTACACACCTACATAAGGTTTGCTTTTTCCTTTAGATTTAGATTTAGAAGGATCCAAGGATGAATTAGGAACAAAGGAGAAAGACTTCAACTCTGTGGAAAATTCTGATGTACCATATCAAGGTGAAAAAAAAACCAGACAGAACCAAATTGAAATTAAAAGCATTTTATTTAAAAAGTCCATTCATAAAACTGAATGATTAATTCAAGCTGCAGAACAGCTAACAACTACATGGCAGTGAAAATGAAGTGCACAGTGGCTCAGATAAAGGTTGTCCACATAAGGCTGTTCCTGCCAAAAAAAAAAAAAAAAAAAAGTTACAAATCATTTGCATATGCATTTGAAGGATTCTACAATTCTACTGTTCTGTTTACTGGGAACCCAGCTGCTTTAACCACTTTTTGCTGGCTATGGTCTTTTACTAGACCAGACCGTGAAAGCTTTTTTGTTCTCAGGTACAGCTCATCATTCTCTACTTTGGCAATACTAAGCCCTCTTCCCGACTGTTAAGTTTGTAAGAAGCTTACCTTTTAGCCATAAATTTGGACAGATGAGTTTGTTTTTATATTTTTAAAGAGAGTTGATTAGCCTGGAGTAGCAGACTCCTCCCTAGAAAAGTAAACAACCTTTAGAACTAGCTTTTCCGGAGACCAACTCCCAGCTCAGGGTAAACCACCCCCCTCCTCCTCCCCAAAACAGTCCTCCCTCCCTCCCGCCAGATTTTTGGGAAGATTCTAACGCATTACTTTGAGCCATTGTTTTAAGGAAATGGGTCAAAGGAAGGTAGGAAATAAAATTAAAGGGCAAAAATATATCGTCACAGAATTAAAGTGTTCACTTCCTTCATTTGGGAGCCACCAAATCTAGGGTGTCAAGTTAAGAAAATTCATCTCCAGAAAAACCAAGTTCAGCTTAACTGGACTAGTTTTGGCTCAATATTATTAAGGAGAATGTAACAGAAAACTGGATTTTAGAGAACACTATATGGATGGAAGTAAAATCTGTTCTTACCTACCAGCATAGCAATAAAACCTTTTCTCCTGGTTCTGACTGCTAGTCCTAAGAGTCAGGTGTGCCTTACTCTGGTCTGCCTCCTTTCTGGCGATGGTCACTGAAACTTCACTCCCTCCTAGCTTTCATGGAGCGTGCCGTGGCCTGCCCCTGGCTTATCTGTTCTCCACATACCACAAGTGTCTACTCTCAGCTGTAGAGTGTCTGAGCTCGGAGCCATTCGCGCTATACTTGCTAGCAGTTCCTAGTAGCTGAACATCTCTCCTGGATCTTTAAAGGCATTGTCACGAATCCTGAGGTATCTGCAAACTCCCTCAATAGTTAAGGTTCCACCTGCCATTGCAAACTCAGCCAATATCAAACCCATGGAACTATCACCCATGCTTTCCCACCCACCTCCCACCCGCTCCCCCCTCCACCCTCCTCCCCAAACTTCCAAGTAACACACCCACGGTATTGGGAGGGAACACACAGTCCTAGTGATAAACAATTCTCTATGCTACCAGGTACAATGGCACTGAAATTGAGGGTACCAAAAGGAGGGCTCAAAAGAACCTATGTAACAAATAACAATGATTGGATATTAACTATAAATAGGCTTTAGAAATCATTTTCTATACAATTAACAGTTTAGGATGGTTGTGTGATGTACCGCATTTAAAGGAAAACTGCAGTTAGCATGAATGTAATAAGTTGCCTCCCCATCTCCAGAATTTTAATGTCCAAATAGATAATGAGTATAGTTAATCTATAGACCTCTATTAAGGAAGGACCCACCCAACCAGAACAAAGTACAACTGCTGTTTTCCTTTAATGTAAGCCTGTTTTTTGTATTAAAAATAAGATATTCTTACTGGTGCTGGTCAGTTTAAAAAGGTCTCCCAAACACTTCTAATCTGTGGACTTATGGGGCGGCATTAGCCAGCAGCTGGTTTCTATTCTCTGGCAGAGTTTTGAACTTGAATCGTGATAGAAGTATTCAACATTATGAGGGGAAGTGGGCAGGGAAAGTCCAAAGCTCTGCCAGTCCCAAATCCATACAGTTGTCATTCCATTCAAGAGAATATTAAATCGTTTATTGATTACACATGATAATGGACGATACACAAGCTTTAATCCCATCTATAATTTTATCTGATACCATAATTCAATTTAGATATATTGCATAGGATGTGCCAACAATCATATTAATAACCAAATAAACTCCAGGACTTTGCTTGGGTGACCCTTTTAACGGTGAACTCCAGGTCACAACACATTAACTGTCAGTTCAACCACACCAATGTTTGTGGAGACAACGGATTCTGTGCCCAAGCAGGTTGCAAATAAATTTCAAATGGAACCTGGCATCACCCTGAAGGAATTCTAACTTCACACTGTTGGGGTCGTTTACCAAGATGGCTTCAGAGTAGACTAACTTTACACAGCACATTTAAAAAAAGACACATTTATTCAGCGTCATGATCAGACTATTACATTTAGCAATCAACAGCATGGGTGCAAAAAAAAAAATCTACATTAAAACCCTTTGTTGGAATGCTTTACACTTTCCACAGAACAGAAACTAAAATAACCTGTTATACAATTAGTCACAAATACAGTCCTCGAGTTTTTTGCCCATACACATGAGTATTGTCTAAAACATGTCTTCTTTGTAGCAGCTAGGCCCTGCCACCACTGTGCTTGGCTGAGTTCACAAATCTGTTGTAACCTGTAGCTTCCCTGTCACTTCTCTGGCTCTCCTCTCCTGCTAAGCTTTGTTTCCTGTTGAACAATATGGAATAAAGTTGTTAATCTAAACATATTAAGACTCAAGGCTACAATCCAATAGCAAGTTTTCTTTCCCACAAATTTTGCTGATCTGAATATTAACTTAATATCCACAATTTTACTGCAATTATAATGTTAACTATGTTGCACTGCTCAGCTACATTAGGGTTACTGGATTCATTATCATTTATAAAAGTTAACTTAAAACAAAAAGAGATGTTTACTTACCTGGCAGTAATTAAAACCTTCTGCCACTGCCATAGCTACTGCTACTGCTGGAACCGCCATAGCCACCTAAGAATATTAATTTGTCCCTTTAAGTTTTGGAAGCACAAATAATAAGACTTTTTCTATAAGAGGCAATAAAAGCTCAGATGTGAGTTTGGGTACACAGGATTTTCCCAATTTGATTTCAAATTATCCTTATCTGTCAACCTTACATGCTTTAAAAGCTTTAAACTGTAGCTTTTCACTGCCTACACACACACTGCCCCAAAACTAATGTGTTCCTTATAGGACGTAGTTATAGACACCTCACCCTCTATTAAGTACACGTATACGATACCTTGGTTTCGTGGTTTGGCAAAGTATTGGCCTCCACCACCATAGGGGCCAGAGCTTCTGCCTCCAAAATTTCCTCCTTTCATGGGTCCAAAATTTGAAGATTGATTGTTGTAATTGCCAAAATCATTATAGCTTCCACCACCTCCAAAGTTGCTTCCTAGAAATGGAAAGAGGACCTTTATTTGTTAGCTGGGGAAGGTGGTAGTAAGGTGGTAGTTCTGATTTCTATTTAGTGCTTAGAGCAAAAAATGTTGCATGATGTGCTTTGCTTGCCTTCCTCCCAAACTCTGGTGGCTCTAATGTTTACTTATTTCATCCTTTTCTGGGCAAGGCACTCAGTTGAATAATTCAGTACTTTAAATAAAAATTTACCCAACTTACGATGGCATAACCTTCTCTAGTCTTGAAAGTCTGTACCCATCCAGGGCACTGCAAACACATGCTGGATATATCAACTAAGTGCCTAAGATCCCAAAGGAGTTAAGACACTAAATCCTGCTGGAAGCTAATCTAATTCTGATTAAAGACAGGACTATCCACTTATCCATCTATCTTATTTGGGAGTGAGGCGGCCCCAGCTTAAAGCTAGGAGGAGGTAGCATTAGCAAGCCCCTTAAGAATACCATGCATTGTACCACATAATGCTTTGTAACAGCATCAAGTCCCCTTATGATCATAAACTCTAAAGAGCTAATCTAACTATTGTACCAAGTACTTGGATCACTGGATACCTACCACTACCACCGCCAAAGCCGCCTCCGCCTCCTCCGTTGTTATAGCTGTCATAGCTGCCACTCCCGCCATAGCCACTGCCCTGGTTTCCATAACCCTGTCCACCACTTCCATAGCCTCTGCTTCCTCCAGAGTAACCAGGGCCGCCTCCTCCATAACCACCTACAAGAATACAATTCTTCTCAATAAGACAAAAGTATTCAACAATCAAAACCTGTGCAAGTGTAGCGCCTAAAAGCCTGCTCACAGCATGCTGTTATGGTCAAAGCTGAGCTGGTCATGCACTAGTTTAGCTCTACTAACCTATTCTATAAATTCCAAAACAGACTTTTCATCTACATACTCCTTAAGATAAACTTACCATCGTTACCAAATCCGTTATAGCCATCCCCACTGCCACCGTATCCTCCACCACCTCGACTGCCACCAAAGCCACCTGGAAAAAAGGAGAGTTTTAACTACTTTCTGAGATGTATTGGCTATGTACAAATTACACCCTTCCTAAATGCAAGTTTTATGAAACCACCCCTGTGTAATAAAAATGATTTCTATACTGAAGACAACCTTCTGGTTAGTGAGAAGACAGAATAACACTTGGATAAAATATAACTTCAGACAAGCTGGCCAGTAGGTACGTCTACCATGCACTGCTAGTGGACAGGTTATTTGGGTACAATCAAATTACAAGCTTACTAGACTATACATAACCACATACCACGCCCACTGAAGTTTCCTCCACGACCAAAGTTGTCATTCCCACCAAAACCACCTCCACGACCACCACCGAAGTTTCCAGAGCCACTTCGACCTTAAAAGATAAATTTTGGGCGTTAAACTATAGATTGGAATTACCTAGTTACCTGTAAGATCTAATGAAACAAACCCACCTCTTTGGCTGGAGGAAGCACTCGCCATCTCTTGCTTTGACAGAGCCTTCCTCACTTCACAGTTGTGGCCATTCACAGTATGGTATTTTTGAACTAAAAAATTCCAAAGAGAACACAATCTCAAGGCTTAGAATACTGCATGATTTCAGAAACCTTAGTGAAAGGCAGGTCTGATACTTACTGACAATCTTGTCTACAGAGTCATGGTCGTCAAATGTTACAAAAGCGAAGCCTCTCTTTTTGCCACTGCCTCGATCAGTCATGATTTCAATCACTTCGATTTTCCCATACTGTTCAAAATAATCTCTTAGATGATGCTCTTCAGTGTCTTCTTTAATGCCACCGACGAAAATCTTTTTCACAGTTAAGTGGGCACCAGGTCTTTGAGAATCCTAATATGAAAAACCCCAATTAAGTTACTTCCAAAGCAAAACTATTCTTAATCAAGATTCAACACCCCCACATGCAGAGTCCATTAGTGACACTATTAAATGACCAAGAAAGGAAAAAAAATACCACTCACTTCTCTGGAGACAGCCCTCTTTGGTTCTACAACTCTTCCATCCACCTTGTGTGGCCTTGCATTCATGGCTGCATCCACCTCTTCCACAGTGGCATAGGTGACAAACCCAAAGCCTCTGGAGCGCTTGGTGTTTGGATCCCTCATTACCTGAAATGTTAATTTACTACACAGTAAAACCCTGCCAACTATTATCATCTCTACCTAGAGTAAACACAGGGCTCTTCAGTTTCCCACTATCCAGCTAATGTAAATCAACAACGAGCCGCTAATCCGCTAAAAGCCACACCTTCCCTTGCCAGGTTAGTTTCAACTATAATCCCGTTAACAATCTTCACAAGTACAATCATCACAGCAAGATAACCCAAGGAAATCAAGTAGTTCTATCGGCCTTTTGTCTCTTCCAAGTCTTACCACACAGTCCGTCAGCGTTCCCCATTGCTCAAAATGGCTCCTCAGACTCTCATCGGTTGTTTCAAAGCTCAAACCTCCGATGAAAAGCTTCCGCAGCTGTTCAGGCTCTTTGGGAGACTAGGAGTCGGGGGAAAAAATCATTACATGGGGGCCATAACGCAAAATATCTCCCAGTTAGGAGAAGCAGAGCTACTGGACAATGATACGTAGCACTTATTGTTCCCTGGGGTCGCAGCAAGCCACGTGCTCCCCCCCATTAGGGGAGACTGTATGTTGGGGGCTGGGAAGCCCCGAGCGCATGCGTCCCTACTCTCCCTCCGACGCACGCGCAACAAAAGGACAGGGCTGGAATACAGAGCCAATGCAGAACTACATCTGTTCCCTTATAAGAAACTCGCGACCTGATACAAGGTTAAAAAAAAAAAGAAAAGAAAGAAACAAAACGAAACAATCGAATACGCGTAAAATTTTCGCCAGGAGGAATAAGGCCGGCGTGATAACTTAAGTGTTGCAAGACGGCGGCCTCATGGCGACGACGAGGACAAAATGGCGACCCGAACTTTGGGAGGGGTAGGCCCTGGCAGCAACGGAAGAACTGCCGAACCTAGCTGGCGCAAACAGCCAAACCAGGCCACGTCCTACCGAATTCAGAAGTGGGCGAGAAAGAAAATTAGGCCGGGGAGGCCGCGTTACTCACCTCTGACTTAGACATGACGGCGGTGGGAGGGGAGACTTTAACGATGCTTACTCGGCGGCGTCCACGGGCAGAAAGGAGTAATCTAACGAACGTATCTGCCAGCCTACCTTCAGCCTCGCTTTTTTATCCCGCCTCCTCGCTTTAGGCATTGGTAGACTCCGCCCCCAAGTATCTCTGATTGGATAGTTGCAATAGCTTCCCCCCTGCTATTGGTCTGTAGGGCCGCATTGCTGGGTAACGTCATCCGTTTGGGCGTTCTACGCAGTCTCCACCCCTTGGTGTTCATTGGTTCCTGAGCAACATTACTCTTAGCTAGTGTGATTGGCTCGCCAACCAATCATTCATGTTTGAATGTATCTAAGGTATTTAAATAACTTTTTAATCCTATACGCCCCGAAATTACGCTCAATTCACTTGTCAGAACATGATTAATACTATGTACTAGGAAAGAAGTTGTGAGGTGACTTTTTTTCTTTCTTTTTTGCAACGACCACCCGCTAAGCGCATGTGTAGTAAAATGGCGAGTTTACGCAAGCGCATTAAGAAGTTCCGCTGGGCGCTTGGAACACGTGAAATGGCGGGCGGGAGACGGCGGCGAATCTACAGCGCTTGCGTAGTGGCGGGAGTTGTGCTTCGTTTTGCGCAGGCGTAATGGGCGGAGAAAGGGTACGGTCCCAGGATTGGTCGCGCAGGCGCAGGAAAGGATCCGTTTTGGCGGGCGGTTGGCGTTGCGCAGAAGGCGGCGGCGGCGGTGTCTTGTGGTCCTGCCTCACTACAGAGGAACAGGGAAGACGTTTGCGTGAGTGATCGGTCTCGATTCCGGGTAAGTGACGGATAGTCTTGCCTACCTATACTAGATCTTGAACTGACTCCAATTGGGCCCGTTATTGTGTAAAATGAATGGACAGCGGGGTGGGGGCTACTGAAGGGGGAGCGGCGGATCCGGCCAACCAATGGAAGAACAGGGGCGGGATGTTTTATTCTCGTAAGTTCTATGGAGCTTTGCAGCCGGAGAGCTTGACTGGCGTGTGTGTAGGCCAATTGGATCCGCCTTTAGCTGCCGACTGATCGGTCCTTGGGCCATCGGAATGTGGGAGGCGGGTTTCCTGCTCCTGAGCAGCGGCTCCCTGAGCCAATGAGCACGGAGCGCGCGGTAGGTTGGGCTCCTCCAAGAGGCAGCGGATTGACTCCAATGGGGAATGCGGGAGTCGGGCGGTTAAATGGATGGACCAAATTTGGAGCCAGTAGACTGATAGCCTACGGGAAGCGCTCGGGGAGGTGGTCCAATCAGCGGCCCAGAAGAGGGAGGTCTTAACATTAGGGGTTGTGAAGAAGGGGATTCAATGTCTGTGATGGCGCGGCAGGGCGCATATTTTATCCACTATGACTTCTCTAACGAGGCTTTTAGGCCTCCGTCCCATACACCTTTCTGATAGGGAAACTATAAGTTTTGGTCCCCACACTTTTAGTTTTGAGGGGAGTAGGGTAGGTGTTTGAGAACTCGCTTCTTTAGGAAGACTGACTTGAAATGTTAGAACCAATAGGATAGATCTATAGTGTCGTGGAAAGGCGCCCGAGAAAAATCTACGTACTGATCCACCTTTCCACGGACAAATGGATATTTGTAAATCCATAGGAAAGTTTTGGAAGGGTACCTACCGGAGTGTGTTACCTCTAGGGACAGAGTGGGAACTAGACAGGTTGGTGTCTGATGTTTAAGTCTTTTCAGCGATCGTAATTTGTAATAAAGATTAAAAAGTCAACTTTTGCGTTTCCAGTCATAATCACAGGCTTCTCACAGTCTCTTTTATCCATACATCTCGAGAGAGAGCTGTTTTTCCCTTAAGAACTAAGATGATCCTCAATATAAAAATACAAATGTTAAAAAGGTAACTTTTTGACTACTTACAACCTACTAGGGAGGCTAAGCTAAGCGCCTTACAAGCATTATTCCTGTCTCAGGGCCTTTATCTTTGTCTCTGATGACTTTCCCTCCGTGTAGATCTTTCTTTACACCATTAAAGAGTTTCTCAGCTCTCTTTCTTCTCTTCCTTTGAGGATGTCTGAATTTTGATAAGGAAGTTGCTTAACAAGGGGGATATTTAGGGTGTTAGAGACAGGACTCACCCATCACCTGGATTATTCCATTGCCTTTTGATTATATTTCCTTAAAAGTGTTTTTTATAGGCGCTGTAATCACCTGTTGGTAATGTCCATTCAGCTGATTTGAAGATGTTTCAGTAAAATAGGGACTCTTTCATTACATAATGGCCATATAAGTATCTAAACTGATATATTTAAGGTCAATAGAAATACTGTAAGAAGTTCAACTACATATGACAAGTTTATTTCATACCTGGTCGTAAACTATTTGTAGGTATACTAATTATGCACTTTTTCTGATTAGTTCATAAGAAATAAAGAGATACAGATTAAGGTTCTCTGTTTCAAGTTTATTTAGGTTCAAAAGGAATACAGTCTACTAGAGTGTCTTGGCCTCAGCACTGTTGACATTTAGAGCTAATAAATGCATCTCACCTCATCTGTCACCCCCATTTATGACTATCAGAATGTCTCCACACATTGCCAGATGTCCTGGGGGTGTCGGTGGTGGTGATGCAAAATCTTCCTCAGTTGAAAACCTTTGATTTAGGGGTGCCTGGCTGATTTAGTGCTCCTGACCTCATGCCCCACGTTGGGTGTAGAGATTACTAAAAAATAAATAAACCTAAAAAAAAAAAACAAACCCATATTGATTTAGAATGACATCCGGGAGCTGGGGCTGGCTCAGTGGAGGAATATGTGACTGTTGATCTTGGAGTCCTAGGTTCCAGCCCCACATTGGGTGTAGATATTACTTAAAAAAATACAAATAAATAAAATGATAGATGCCAAAATTATCTCGTCAAAATCTTTTAATAATCGGAAATTAGAGGGAGAAGACAGTGAAGTGTTTGGTGAATGGATCACTAAGTCCTATGAATATCTCTTCATTTGTAGAGTGATTTTTTTGTTCTATTGGATAAAAGGAGGAGTTCATTAAACTTTTATCATTTGTTGAAATTTAAGTACAATTGACTGCATCCAGTGTTTGTTTGGCTTCCGAAAATGATGGCAAGTATGTTTTGGAAGAAGATGGACCTTGTTGTATTAGATGCTTCTTAGATTTTTACTTGCTTTAAGTCTTGTTCCTTTTGAATTCTTTTGGATCAGAAAGTTTTACCCTGACCCCGTACACGTATTGAAATAGGTTTTGCTATATAAATACATGTGCGAAGCACTTTGATATTTTCTCACCTACAGTACACGATTTCATTTTCTTAAAAATGAAGGTCAGTTTCTGCTGGTTTCATGGCCCCAAACTCACAGTTTGGGGGAAAAAGAAAACCAATCAGGGGGCGCCTGGGTGGCTCAGTCGGTTAAGCAGCCAACTTCAGCTCAGGTCATGATCTTACAGTCTGTGAGTTCGAGCCCCGCATCGGGTTCTGTGCTGATGGCTTAGAGCCTAGAGCCTGCTTCGGATTCTGTGTCTGTCTCTCTCTCTGCCCTTCCCCTGCTCACACTCTGTTTCTCTGTCTCTCAAAAATAAATAAACGTTAAAAAAAATAAAAACAATAAAAAAGAAAACCAATCAGAAGAAAGGGAACTAAATATCCTACCTTAGATTACTCTGAATGGATTCCTCCCATCTCCAGCCCTAGCTGCTTGGATTTATAAACAAATTAACATGTGATCACTTATTTGATGGTTTTAATGATATATTTTAATTCGAAAGATTTCAGGATTTGAACCCTGGCTTCTTGGTTTATTGTGGTATACAAGTACAAATTGCTTTTTTTGTGAATTCTCTTACAGTGTCAGTTAATAGATCTGATGAACATTTCTCTCCCTCTGATGGGTAATTTTTCACTGAAACTCTGAGACTATCAGATTGAAAATCTTATGTTTAGGCTTATTTCTTGCCTTCAGAGAACCTGGTTTGGTTGTTCGTTTGTCCTGGTCTGTTAACAAGATGTTTAGCCTGGGTTACAAAAATTAAATTCCAAGTGGTTATGCTTAGAACTTAAGGGTATACTATTGCTACCAAACCTAAAAGGGAAAATAACATATCTTCACTGGTCTGTCTGAAAACCAATAAAAAGAAAGCTATTTGGATAGTAGGTGAGCAGGATGATGGTTGGGGCGAAAAAGAATGAACATGCCTCTGCAGCGACTAGATTTTTATATGTCTAGGAAAGTTTTGGGGGTTTTCAGAGCCCTAGGTAGTAGCTCTGGAATAGAGAAAAGGTATCTAGGGTACAAAGGTTTCTGAGGAAGGTTAGTATTTTTTATTTAGGTATTTAATTTAACCACATAGCATGATTCGTATATCTTATTGGAATAACTCACTTAACAATTCTTGGTAAAGCATTTCTTTTCTTATTCTTTCGCTCAGTCTGTGTTTTTTTTTTTTTTTTTTTTAATTTCCATTTACCTTACATGAAATTGGGCTTAAAGCCGTGTGCTGTGGACATTGATTTTAAAAGTAGTGAATTACAATGTGAAATATCACTTGTAACTGACTTAGTATGGCTGCTGTTTACACATTGTTATTCATGAACTTGGACTCCGGGCAGTTATCTTTATTTCCCTGACATAACTTTGATTTTCCTTTCCTTATAAAGGATTCCTTTAACTGATCATTGTACTAATGGGAAAGAGTCCAGGTCATCCTGAGAAGAGTTGGCTTGTGCAGAGTCCAAGATACAGCTTTGTTGGATTTCTGTAAGCTACTCGAAGCCACATATTCATTTCTGATGACAACTTTACACTTGTGTTGGCAGAACACCCACAGTGACAACTGGTGCCTATGTTTAGTCTGTCCAGGAGCTCTACCAGCTAACATGTTTGGGGAAAAACCTACACTGTTCTTGTTAGCAGCTATGTAAATACTAGACCTCGCTGAGTTTGTCTTCCTGGATCTGCCAGTATTTTGGGGGGGTAAATTACATTCCTTGATTGCTTCAATTTACCCTTTGAAATGAGGGATTAAAAGTTTTAGGCATTCTTTGGGTTACTTGAAGCACAGTTCTTTTTGGGTCAGTCATTGGTTTTGTATATGTCCAGTTTATGAATTTAAAAAATTTTATTTCCCCTGTGTATTAGTTTCCTGTGGCCGCTGGAACAAATTATCACAGACTTACTGGCTTCAAACAATAGAAATTCATTCTCACAATTCTGGAGGCCCAAAGTCAGCAATCAAAGTGTTGAGCCCCCTCTGGAGGCCCTAGGATAGAGTCTCTTCCTTGCCTCTTCCAGCTTCGGGTGGTTGTCAGCCTCATCTTGTGGCCTCATCTCTTCCTGCTCTGTCTTCACATGGTCTTCTCTGTCTCAGAACTCCTGCCTCTTATAAGAATAAATGTGATTGCATTTAAGACCCCACCAGATTTTCCAAGATAAAGCTCTCCTTTCACATCTTTTAGTCACATCTTTTGCCATATAAAGTAATATTTATAGGTTCAAGGGATTAGGACTTGGGTATCTTTTGGAGGGCCATCACTCAGACCACTACGCCTTAGTTATCTAACCCCTATCCAAATAAATTGTATGTAATTCAAAAAAGAAGAGGTATTTATTTTATTATTATTTTTCTTACTTTAGAGAAAGAGGGGCCAGGGGAAAGGAGAGAGAATCTTTTTTTTTTTTTAATGTATGTTTACTTTTGAGAGACAGAGACAGAGCGCGAGTGGGGCGGGGGCAGAGAGGGAGACACAGAATCTGAAGTAGGCTCCAGGCTCTGAGCTGTCAGCACAGAGCCCAACATGGAGCTTGAACTCATGGACCTCCAGCTCATGACCCGAGCTGAAGTCGGTGCCTAACCGACTGAGCCACCCCGGTGCCCTGAGAGAGAATCTTAAGTAGGCTCACGCTGATTGTGGAGCCTGACCAGGGCTTGATCCCTGACTCAGATCATGACTTGAGCTGAAATCAGGAGACAGACACTCAATCGACTGAGCCACCCAAGCACCCTAAGAAGAAGTTACTTTAAAAATGAGAGGCAAATGGAAAAAAAAAAAAAAGGCTCAGGAAGCTTAGATTCTCTTCCCGTATCTGTCATTAATTACTCATATAATCTTGGGTGAGCCATTTGCCCTCTTTGGTTCTCAGTTTCTCCATCTTATATGGAAGGAATTGGATAGGTGATTGCTGATAGCCTTCTAGACCAAAGTCTTTCATTAAATGACTCCTGAATTGTCTTGGAGTTTGTTTTTGAAGCCAGTAATTTTAAATGTTCCTGAAGAACTCATTCTAATATTTTGGGCCAATGTAGTCCATTGGCGGTCTTGCCTACGACTTGAAGGATAGAAGACTAAGTTGTTGGCTGGTTGTCATATCCTTGGGGTATTATTAACACAGGATAACAAGTTTGTTAGTTGCGTGTGATTTTCTAAAAAGGGTGTAATGGACTAGTTGGGCCCTTTTTCACTCTCATCCTAATGAGGCTGTGAACTGTGTAGTCTGGATTTCCTTTCTGGTAAGAGTAGTTTGTCAAAATTAAACACAGATTTTTCTACCTGCCAACTAGGTCGTGGAGCTAGTTTCAGAATTTTTCACACGCAGTCTTATTCTTCAGACTTAACTGAATGCCTGTTCCATCATGCTTCATTGATAGAAAGGACACTAGAAAGCACGGGATTGAGACAGTGTTGTTGAAAGGACTGTTCGAAGATCAAGGTTTAAAATACACCCTCATTATTCATTTTTTACATGGAGAGGAGGAGGAGGAACCAAATTGAATTCAAGTATTCCTCTGATTGTAATCTCCATTTCTTAGAATAAAGCAAGTTCATATCTCAGTCAGCAGGCATAATTATGTCGGAATAAAATGCCCTGCTGAAGAGGTCAACCAACGGACTGGGATATCTATCTTAAGTTTGGTTTCTGAAGCAGATCCTTGAACTCCATGTGCCTTCTTTCTCATCCCTAAATCAGTAAGACTTACTTACCTCACAGGGAGTTGTGCAGGGTAATATACTGCTAATTTGTTCTGTATTTCCCAACAATAAATTATATCTAAGGATCTGATGAAACATAGGCGAACCTCGTCTATATGAGTAGTTGGAGACAGGCATAGATATAACTTC
This sequence comes from Paguma larvata, assembly GCA_030068075.1. NCBI lineage: Eukaryota > Metazoa > Chordata > Mammalia > Carnivora > Viverridae > Paguma > Paguma larvata. Next base: position 59,909,925 of record CM057828.1, read on the forward strand.
CAGAGAGTTCAGAAAATTCATTAAAGTTACTTTAACTTCCTCTATCATCAGACATCTTACCTTCTGTTTGCTGTATACTTTCCAAACTGTTTTTTTGTTCTTTTTCCATAACAGACATGAGGTAGGTAGGGCAAATAACTAACACCAGATTAGATGATAAAGGGATCAATTCATCAGGAGGACACAACAATCCTGAGTTTTCCCAGCTAATAATAAAGCTTCAAAATACATGAAAGAAAAAACAATGGAACTGAAATATATACATCTATAATTATATTAATACATTTCTAAGCAACCACCCATGGATCAAAGAAGACATCACAAAGAAAATTAGAGAATATCTTGAACTGAATAAAAATGATAACATGACCTCAAAAGTTGTGGGATGTAACTGAGACCGTGCTTAGAGGGAAATTTATAGTATTAAATGCTTCAGTTAAAAAAGCAGAAAGGTCTAGAGTCAGTGACCTACATTTCTATCTTAAGAACCTAGGAAAAGAAGAGCAAATTAAACCCAAAGCAAGCAGAAGAAAGGAAATATTAAAGATAAAAGCAGTAAGTAGTTGATGAAGTATAAAATAAAAACAGTAGAGAGAATCATGAAAGTGAAAGTTGGTATTTTGAACAGCTCACCAAAATTAATAAAGCAAGTCTGATCGGGGGGAAAAAACAATGAGTAAGAGAAGGGATATCACTACTGATTGTAGAAATATTTTACAAACAATAAGAGAATATTATGAACAACTATGTCCTTAACGTTCAGTGTCTTAGATGAATCGAATCATCTTTTTGAAAGACAAACTACCAAAGTTCACTTCAGAAGAAATATAGAACCTCACTAGCTCTGTATTTATTAAAGAAATGAAATTTGGGGCGCCTCGGGGGCTCAGTCAATCTTCCAACTCTTGGTTTCGGTTCAGGTCATGATCTCACAGTTCCTGGGTTTGAGCCCCGAGTTGGGCTCTGCGCCAATAGTGCAGAGCTTGCTTGGGATTCTCTCTCTCTCTCTCTCTCTCTCTCTCTCTCTCTCTCTCTGCTCCTCCCCTGTTCACCCTTTTCCCCTTTCTCTCTCTCAAAATAAATAAACATTAAAAAAAAAAAGAAGAAATTTGTAGTTAAAAACCTTGCCCGAGAGAAAACTCCAGGCCCAGGTGGCTTCACTAGTAAGTTTTACTAAACCTCCCCACCCCCCAAACCTTTAAGGAAGAGAGCATACTAATTATACAAATTATTTGTATACTAATACAAATTCTTCCAGAAAATGAGAGGAGGGAACACTTACTGAGCATTCATTATTTTTAATTTCATATATGTGTGTATATATATATATATATATATGCACATACTGTTTGTTTTTGAGGGAGAGAGAGTAAGCACACAAGCAGTACAGGGGCACAGGGACAGAGTATCCAAAGCAGGCTCTGCACTGACAGCAGCAAGCCTGATGTGGGGCTCAAACTCTAAAACTGCTAGATCGTGACCTGAGCCTAAGTCAGACACTCAACTGACTGAGCCACCCAGGTGCCCCATATTTCCTTTATATTTTAAAAGTTTCCTTTAGATTTTCCAGTTCGTCTGTCTTCTTACCTTCACAGCAGACCTGTGAGATAAGTATGGCAAATAACTTAACACCCTAAGGTTAACTGAACTGTCTAGCCTGACCTTTCAGTGATCTGATTGGAAGAGGACCACATCTCCTTATTCCTAGTCCTGATTTTGCCACTGTTAACAAGTTGCCCCTTTAGGAGCTTTTTTGTTAACAGCCTTGGGGGACAGGACTAACCAGTGCCGACTTAACCAAGGAGAAACCATTAAAATCCTTAGCTCTTAAAGTTGAAGACTAGGTTAGACACAGTGCCCATGCAATGCTTGACACTTACGAGGCCCTCAGTAAATATCCCAGAGCAAGGATCAGAATTGCTATATTAATCATCCCTGTGGCAGAGGATTTCAATTAGGATGGTAGTTGGAAACTGGACAAAAAGAGTCAAGAACATCTTATTTGGTTTAAGTAACACATCAGAGCATTCCGTAGAAGAGCTGGGTGGTCTGAGATTGGCTATCCCTTATAGCCGTTAATCTGGTGGTGGCCTTTCTTTGCATTTAACTATCAATATATCTGAAGTGTAGAGCACACTTTTATGATATTGTGGCATAGTAACTCACACTTAAATGTCAATAGAGACACTTGCAAAGACCTACAAGGTTCAATAATTTCTGGTGTGGGTTTGTTTCTCCTGTCATCACCCATTATGTATTTTTTTACAGCTTTTAAATTGCCACAGAGAGAAATTGGTCAGGATCATAATAGATGGCCAAGGAGCTGCCAAGGATACTGTTGTATGGGATGGGGAAAAGTTCAATACCGCCTTGATTTTATTTATCTAAATTGTAGGCTATGACTTCAATATAATTCATGTTGCTAATACACCAAGGTAGTGGTAAAGTACAAAATTATGCCGTAGGCCGAAGGAGTGCTCTCTTTTACTCTACGAAGTTTTACGGTCTTTCTAACTCCAATTCTATAAAACCTTTTTTTGTCAGCATGTATTAATCAAATTTTAGCATATTGATTTAAATTATAATAGCATCTCAACAGTTAAATTAGAGATTTTGGTTTATGGTTATACAAATTAATTTTTATGTCTCCTGAATGTCTTCTCTAAACTAAGGCTATGAGATAATGTAAATTGTCTGGCATAGCAGAGGCTTTTCCTTAAAATACAGGATTTGTGGGAGAAACCTGAAGGGGTCTTTGTAGACCCTTAAGCCATCGATGTCTAAAATCTGTACAGGCAGGGGGCACCTGGGTGGCTCAGTCGGTTAAGCATCCAGAGTCTTGATTTCGGCTCAGGTCATGATCTGATGGTTCGTGAGATCTGGCCCCACATTGGGCTCTGCGCTGACAGCGTGGAGCCTGCTTGGGATTCTCTTTCTCCCTCTCTCTCCCCCTCCCCCCCGCTCTACCAAAATAAATAAACTTAAAAGAAAAAAATCTGTACAAGCTGGACAATGCCAGATAAGCATCGTGTCTTAATTTTATGGCTATTTGAAAAATATGACCCCAATTTTATTTGTGGGTAGATGCCTTAGTTCTGTTTTAACCCTTTCATATTTTGTGAACATGCTCTGCCAAAGTGGTATGTAAAAATCTAAGATTCGTAGTAACTACTCAAACATTGCTGTAACCCATTTTTCTTAAGATTTATTTATGATGAAATTGCCAGGTTCTTCATGAAAAGTGACTGAATCTACTACTTCATGCTTCATCACGTTTAATTAAGGGAGGAGCTGGTGTGAGATTAACACCCACCCACCTGAAACTGTGGTGCCTTGAGATACGTTCAGTACATTGCAAGGACAGAGTTGTTGGAAAGCATCATCTGGAAGACATTTGCCCACAGTGGTGCCAAATTCTACTTTCTCATAAATCTTGGAACAATTGGATGTCTAACCTCTTGCCCAGTGATGGGTTTGGATGTGGCCTAACTAATTTAAAGAAGACTGATGGCTTGAGAGAAGAAATTCAGTAGATTTTAATAAAGGAAGTAAAGTCCCATATAAAATAATTTTGTGAGATTGTGATCTCGTAATGAGATCTCAAGAATTTGTGTGTTACTGCCAAATATGTCAGTGAACCAGACTGGTAACTTCAAGCAGTTCTGAGAATCATTCTGAGACGCGTTCATTTATATTTTTTAATGGTGGTCATTGCTTGGAGGAGAGTACAGCCAAATAAAATTTATAGGGGACCCTTTATCTCTATTTATAATGTATATGTTTTAAACTGAAAGTATAGAAGTCCCTTAACTCCCTTGCTCACTGGAGCAGGAGTCTTGGATAATCAATAACCAGGATGCTTTGCCCCAGAATAATTCTGTGACTGGTTGAGGCAGTGCCTTGGCCTGGATTTGAAAGGATCACAAACTGGAGCTGCTTAGCCGAAGGGAGAGCATTTCCTCTCTCCTGCCCCTTTCTATTAATACAGTTTGTGTTGTCTCTATGTGGCTTGTTAATGATAGGGGTGTTAACGACCACAGTTAATCTTCCTCCTCAACTCTTTCCTAATCCAGTCTCTTAAATAGACATTTAAAAAGCTTTTAACTCCTCTTGAATTGGGTGCTCATGGGCTTTTGGTGGAGGTGGAGTGATAGTTATCAGCCCATTTAACAAAACCTGAGACAGCCAGGACAGCTGTAATGTGCATCTCTATGCTGTGTTTTTGTTAAAATGCCACATGGCTAATACTTTGGAAATCATAAATCTAGTAGAAGAAAACATCTTTATTAGAGGGTATTTTAGTTTTATGCTGTATGTGTTACAAACTTAAAATCATTGGTACTTCTAGATCCATAAAGAACAAAGAACACAGACCAGATTAAAACGGTTCTGTAAATTTGGTTTCTTTTCATCTGTTTTATTTATCACAATAAGGCGATATAGAAGACTCCTGGAAGACAGTGCTGTAGCTGACAATTTAATCTTCACCTAAGCCACTAACTTTCCCCAAACACTTTTGGGGGGAGAAATGGGAATTTCTCGAGCCTTGCTAACTGAATTCACCCATCAGCAGCATATTTAATTAATACATGTGATAGGGCGCTTTGCATATGCCCTCACTCTTTTGTCCTCTTTAGAACGGCTTTCTTTCTGGAGGATTTTTGCCTTATTAGGGGCTTATAGATTTTGTTTTGAAACTCTCAAATGGAGGTACCTGGCTGGCTCACTTGGTAAAGCATGTAACTCTTGATCTCTGTGTTGTAAGTTCGAGCCCCACGTTTGGTATAGAGATTACTTAAATGCAAAATCTTAAAAAACAAAACAAAACCAAACTCTAAAATGAAGAGAGAGCTCACCAATTCTGTATTTTGACATTTGGTCTGACTACCACCTCCACATAGCTAAGTGGGTGGTTCAGTGAGGCACTTTACCAGTTCGTTTTCGTTACTTTTAAGAAAATACAAAGCAAGCTCAGAGAAAGATTTAGAATTATGTTGTATACATACTTTTGCTCGTAAGTAGTGATGAAAATAAAATGTGCTACACCAAGATCTAAGAAAAGCCACCAGGACAGCTGGCGCTGCGAACAGTGACTGGAGGGACTATAGCGGAGCCTGAACTGGACAAACAGATCCCAGAAACCCCATGTGGGTGATTCTGTGGTTCCAGGATTGATAAATGCAAATAGCTAACCATTACCTCTGTTGTTCTGGATTGTCCCAGTTTTCTGTAATGGTCTCTCTGTACCTTCTGTGACTAGCAGTTCTTAATACATTTTTTAATCCTTATAATGAGTGGGATTTTTTTGTCTCTTCTCTTTATGCTTCATTTCTTCACCTCTTCTCCTCCTCCATCCTCTGGGAAGATTTATCTGTTAAAGAAGTCTCCTGTCATCGACTTGGAATGTGGGTTCTGACTGTGCCTGACCACAAAGCTCTTTGATGTTTTTCCAAGGCTAACTTCTTACCAGATCCCTGGTTTAGGTATTTTTTTGCCCAGCACTCAGAGGCCTGTAAGGTGAATTTGCCTTGTGTCGTTGATGTGAAAGGGTTGGTGGACCCTGCTCTTTTCTCATGTCCTGATGGGCAGTTAAATTGCTGGAATCTATCTGTAGTTGTTGATGCCTTTACCAGAGTTACTGTATGTAAGAAAGGGCTGAGAGCTATTATGCTTGAAACACTCGAGAAACTTGAGAAGCTGCTCACCCCTTCCTATGGAGATTTCTACAAGGATAAGGTTGCGCTCAGGCTCATCTCTCTTCCTTCGTCATGGTATCGGGATTCTGCCTTGATCACTCCATCATCCTGCCAGCCATGTCTCATTTCTCATACTTGAACGCTCCCTCTCAAGCTCAGCGTGAACCACCAGTCTTGATGCTTTATCTGGTCCGGGCTCTAGCCCTTAAATTGTCCGTCTGGCTTTGTGTTTCATTTGACCCTAATACACTGGGTCGCACTGTCTAAAGGAGAATTATGTCCCCTCCGATGTCTGAGTGCATTTCTCATTTCTTACTGCTGCTCCTGAGCAGATCTGTAACTTCAAGGTTAAGATAAGACACATTCCATCAGAACTATGTCGTCATCCTTGCCAGCTTCTGATCTGTGACTGTCCAGGAGATTTACAAGACACTTGCATGCCATTCTTTACAGAATATTATGGTTGGACTCTGACTCCTGGCATCACGCCCAATTTGATTTGTCAGCTGTTACAAAACCCATTTCCCAAAGAGAAAAGGACCTTAACCATGTGCCCTTTAGGCAGTTCTTACAGAGTGGGAATGAGGAAATTGATCTGACATTGTTTAGGGGTGTTTCAGGGAGGGGATACACACCAGAATATTTTTGTCCTTTTCCTTGTTGATTTCACTTTTTTTTTCCTAAAAGCTTTCATTAAAGTATTTATGTTGCTGTCTTTCTTTCCTGTCCTGTATCTCTTCACAGAATTACTGTTAATTCTGTTAAGTCTTTTCATACTGCCACTCCAATGCTTTCCTGAGCTTTAAGAAGTAAAAATAAGTATTTTACCCTTAAGAGAGAATGTACCTGGGGCGCCTGGGTGGCTTAGTTGTTAAGCGGCCCTTGGTTTTGGCTCAGGTCATGATCTCACGGTTCATGGGTTGGAGCCCTGAGCTGGGCGCTGCACTGACAGCTGCAGAACGTGCTTGGGATTCTCTGTCTCCCTCTCTCTCTACCCCTCCCTTGCTCACTCTCTAAGTAAATAAACATTAAAAAAAAGAATGTCCGTGTGTATTTTGTGAAGCTTTATTAGTTTACTGGTGCCTAGTTAACAAAGACACTCTTCTTTCTTGCTGTCTACTAACATGTTGAGCTGTAGGAGTTACTACATGCGATAGGGTTTAACAGCTTAGGAATTTGGAACATCACATATTTCCTGCTGCTGTTGTATTTGGCCCTATATTTTTACAAAAGCTTCTCTTTGGGGGACTTACCATCTCTTTGGTCTCTATATAAACTCACTGTTGTCCTAGGAGGTAGACAGTGGGGATTTATTTGGCCCATTTTAGTGATTCTGGGGTTAGATCTCTGGTATTTACTCAGGACCACACATGGCAAGTTAATCACAGAGGCAGAACCCTGATCTAATTCCTTTGGCATTGTTTTCATATCCCTTAACTCCAAAAAGTTTTAAAAAGTTAGGAAGAGTCCAAAAAGGCAGATTTTACTCAGATTTCCTGACGGGTCCATTCAAAGTTGAGGAAATCTGTAGTTGAAAACTGTCTACTCTCATACCCTGTACTTTCTTCTGTTTGATAACCAAAATAATCACTGTTCTCTGCTTTTTCCTCACTTGGGTTCTTTGCTTTTGACTGTCCCTTTTTCTTACTCTCCTGTGGCAGCAGTCTCTGGCTCTAAAGACTGTACTGTAAAGCAGAGAGGGGCTTTGGGGCTCTCCAAAGTGTTCTTTAGGGCAGGAGAAAGGACACTATGGGACTGCAAGTCTCTAAGTATTTCTTTTCTTTATCTCAGCCCTCCTTTTCTCAAATGTTAGGGATTATTGATATATATATAGTTTTAAATTATTACATATTAATGCCTTGGGTAGGTCGTAATTATTCAAAAGTTTGTTGCATAATGTTTTAAGAACAAATGAAAAATGGTTTTAATTTAACAATAATGGCGACGATGGACTTTTAAAACTACTCCCTTCTTAAAACTACCTAAGGGTTAAATTTTCTTCTACGTATAATTTCAGTTGATAGGTTCTTTGGTAATGCTTCAAGTGTCTGGATTCTGTTTCTGTATCTAGTACTCTCCCAAAGAAGGAAAGTTGTATGGTATCCTGAAACACTTCCCTTCTCCCCCTTTCCTGCTATCCCCCCATCCCCCAAGCAATTTTAATTAACTGTTCAGTGACAGATGGTAGAAAAGGTCTTGTTTAGAGTGCTTCTGGTGGGCTGGGGTAGGGGTGGGTGGTTTGTACTGATTCCCTTGTAGAGGGACCTAGCCTTTCCCCTCCCCCTTCCATTTGAGCTGTAATCCTGTTAGATGATCTTAAAATGCTATTGATTAATTCCTAGTGCTCTTAGAGGAGTACCTACAAGTTTCGGGTTTAAAACCCAAGAACCAATTCCCTTGAGCTCTGAATGCCTTAGCTTTGAGGCCAAGGGAGTACCTTCCAACTTCTCCACCCCAGTCTCCACTGAAAAGGAAAGTTAAGCCTTTTAACTTTTCCGTTTGCTCCCCCCCTTAGTCTAGTACTGCTGCCAGTTGCCATGGCAACGGGCTGGGACAGCTGCGCAGTGGCTCCCAGGCAGCTGGGTGGGGGCGGGGGAGCTGCCAGCCCGCCAAGCCCCAGACCTGGGAGGGGAGGCCCCTCCTGTTAGCCCAGAGGGAAAGAAAGAACTGGGGCGATCCGGTAGGTAAAGGAGGGAACCCCCATTCATCTTCTACCTTTGGGGCTCCTCTTCTGCATGAAGGTATAAAAGGAGATTTTCCTCTTTCCTCCCTCAAACTGAAGAACACATATGTAAATCCTTGTTTTTCCTCGTGAGGCAGGAGAGGCCATAGCCACAATGCTTAACTGCATGCATCTAACCCGGGGCTGGTTTTAACCCCAGCGCTCTGACCTAAACTGCTCAGCTCCCGGAAATTCCAAGGTGAGTGGGGGTGGGGGTGGGGTACTCTCCCTGGAATATGACATTTCCTGTCTCTGGCGAGGTCGGAGGCTGTTTTTATTTTAAATAAGATTTTTTTTTTTCTTAAAGCTTAGGACTCTTATAAATTCATGGAAAAATTATTTTGAAACTCCTGTCTGCATTCTCCCCCTGCCACCCCCTCTCCCAAATAAAGTACTTTAATAAAAACTTAGTTTTATTACAGGGCAGTAATGGGTACAGACAGTTTTTTGGGTGGACAGCCCTATTGCTAGTAGGTTCTGGAGACATGGTTTCCAACTCGATGTTCTTGGAATAATTCCTTAAATTTTGCTAACTTGAGGTAAATTGATAAATGCAACTTTTTATGCTACTTGAACAAAATTCTGGGATTAGTAGTGGCCTTCCTTGTTTCTGGGAGTCGTCTTCTAGTCGGGATGGAAATATTTTTAGGAAGTGGTGAAGAAAACCTTTTAAGATTGCACAAAAAGAAAAATGGAGTTCAGCTAAGAAAACAATTCCTGCTACTCTATAATCCAGACTGTAGGCATCATTTAACATGGTTAGAGGATTCTTAAAAATTATTATGGAAACAACGTGGGAACTTAAAAAACTGGAATCTGTGTTGAGTACCCCCTAGTTGTGCATATTTCTGAGCTTAACTCAATTTCCATTTGTGTTGCCTTGCTTCAGCTTTCCTTGGGCCTATGAATGGTTCCTCTGTGTTTTGAGGCTTCATGCTGATGTGAGTGTGGGGCCAGAGTTTTTTCTTCCTTTGGCCCATAGTCCACTCCAGTTAAGAGAGGTGGTACCTCCTTAACTATTTGGAATAGTTGAGCCTTGGGAATTACTGAACAACCCAGTAACAGATTTTTATTTTATGGAGTAAAATTTTCTCTTTTCTCCCTGCCTTTCTCCCATCCCCAAATGAAAAAGGAGGCGGCTTAGTGTATCTGTGATCCCAGCCTTGCTTTTGTGAGCTGATGGGACAAGCTCAATTTGTTTAAGGGAGAGATGTACCAAGTCACTGAAGACAGTGGTGAAAGATGTGTGTCCATGCCTTTTTTGTGTGCTGCTAAGAGGCTAGTCAGGATCCTCAGAGCCGAGGAAGGCTTACATTTTGTGGCTTTTCTTTTCTCATTTCTATAAAGAACCTTATTCACCTTGTAGGGAAAGGTTTTAATTCTATCCCTCTTCTTTTAAGCTGACGGTTTTTCGCGTTTCAGTGAGATCCTGGCTTGTAGACAGTTACAGAAGTAACCAGGAGTGACATGCCACACCACTTGTCTTTTGGAATCTGAAAGGAATTAGACAGTTCTGTCTAATAATGATTTTGATCTTGTGAGCTGAAGAGAAAGTTGTGGTTGGGAAAGTGGGGATTGACCCAGTTTTTACTTATATTCTTAGGACTCATCTGTAGAATGGCTTCAAGACCCAACAGAAGGGTACAATACTCCCTGCATTCCATCAAGAAGAGACAAAGGTTTTTTTGTGTGTGACTTTTTAAAAAATTTTTAGTTTATTTATTTATTTTGAGAGAAAGTGAATGTGAGCGGGGGAGGGGCAGAGAGAGAAACCCAAACAGGCTCTGCACCCTGACATGGGGTTCAGTTTCATAAACCCTGAGATTATGACCTGAGCCAAATCAAGAGTCAGATGCTTAACTGACTGAGCCACCCAGGTGCCCCAAGAAGTGACAAAGTTTTAACTCCTTGTATGGATTCTGACCATTGTGTCCTTCCTATTTGCAGGAACTCCGTGGCCTTAGACCTTCAGGTGGAACAGCTTGCGACATGGGAAAGAAAACCAAGCGGACAGCTGACAGTTCTTCTTCAGAGGATGAGGAGGAGTATGTCGTGGAGAAGGTGCTAGACAGGCGTGTAGTTAAGGGGCAAGTGGAATACCTACTGAAGTGGAAAGGCTTTTCTGAGTAAGTGCCTTCTTTTAGGCCTTAGGACTCTGCAGAGGTGGACACCTTTGGTTTCTTTCCCCATGAGCCACCACCATCTTTGTCTTTTCCTCTCCCTACCTGCACTCCTGAAAGTCAGAAGACACAGCAGTAAACTAAACAGAGTCTCTCCCTTGGAGCTGGTGTTCTAGTGATAATGCTTTCGAGACAGCGCAGTGAATTAGTCCGGTGTGGAGAAGTGGAGCCAGATCGCCTGGGTCCAGAGTCTTGCTCCACAACTTAAGAGCTGGGGTGACCTTAGTTTTAGTTCCTTATTCTTTTTCCTCCTCGATAAAATAGGAATAGGAAATAGTACTTGTTATAGAGATGTTGGGTAGATGTAGAGCCTGACAGGTAAGTTCGATGTAAGCATAAACTCTTAATGGGGCCCCAGGCTGGGTCAGTTGGTACAGCATGTGTCTCTTGATCTGACGATTGTGAGTTTGAGCTCCATGCTGGGTGTAGAGATTACTTTTTTTTCTTTTTAAACTATAAACTGGGGTGCCTTGGTGGCTCAGTTGGTTAACTGTCGGACTGTTGATTTTGGCTCAAGTCATGATCTCACAATTTATGGGTTCAAGCCCGGAGTTGGACTCTGCACTGACAGTGTGGGGCCTGCTTGGGATTCATTCATTCATATTCTCTCTCCCCCTCTCCCCCTCTCCCCCTCTCCCCCTCTCCCCCTCTCCCCCTCTCCCCCTCCCCCTCTCCCCCTTCCCTCCCTCCCTCCCTCCCTCTCCCCCTCCCTCCTTCTCCCTTCCCCTCCCTCTCCCCCCTCCTTCCCTCTCCCCCCTGCTCACACCCTCTCTCAAAAATCAACATTAATAAATAAATAAATAAAAACTTACTGTTACTATTCTTTTGAATATGACTAATCTAAAATATATACATTTAAGCAGAAGTTGTCCATCCCATAGCCCATAGTTTTCCAAAATGATCCTTGAATCTCAGAAGTGACCTAAGATGAAGGATTTATCTTAATGAGAGAGGCCACATTCCCCCCACACCACCCCCACCAATATTTATTTTTTCAAATTTCAAATGTTCAGCTGAAGCAAAAAAAATACACACTTCCTAGTGTCTGCAGTTAATATTTTAATATATTCCATCAGTCTAGTATTTGGTTTTGATTTTTTTTGTTTTTGAAGACCTGAAACTTACCTCCCCCACGCTTTTTTTGTTTGTTTGTTTGTTTGTTAAATCAGTGAGCTTTAAGAATGATACTGAAGTGGGGCACCTGGTGGCTCAGTCAGTTAAGTGTCCAACTCTTAATTTTTGGCTCAGGTCATGAGATTGAGTCCTGTGTCAGGCTCCACTCTGAGTATGGAGCCTACTTGGAATTTTCTCTCTCCCTCTCTCTCTGCCCTTCCCCTGCTCACACTCGTTCTCTCTCTCCGTCCCTCTCTCAAAATAAACAAACACTACAATCCCCATGTCAGGCTGTGGACTGTTAGTCAGTTAGGAAGTATCTGGCTTTATGCCGAAGTGCTAAAGGAGATTATTCTTTTTCTTTGGAAGGAGTAGAACTAGACGTATGTTGAAGCACAGAAGAGGTAGCTTAAAAGGTGAAGTATGTGAAACTGTAATCGTTAGACATTTTGCCTCAATTTCTGATTAATTCCCTCCCCAGGGTGCCTGATAACAAAGAATGGATTTCTCAGAACCCCAGTGAACTGATAGAAAGTGATGGAAATCTAATGCAAGCCACATGTGTAATTTAGAATTTTTTGGTGGCCACATTAAAGAAGAGTGAAATTCACTGAATTCTACTCCTAAGACCAATACTGTACTATATGTTAACTAACTTGAATTTAAATGGAATTTTGGAAGAAAGAAAAAGTGAAATTAGTTTTAATAATTTATCTAACACAGTGTATCAAAATGCTATTTCAACATTAATCAGTATAAAAATTATATTTTTCATGCTAAGTCTTAAAAACCTGATGTATGTTTTATAGCACATTTCAAGTGTTCAGAAGCCACTTGTGGCTAATAGTTACCATATCGAACATCATAGCTTTAAAGTGTAGGGCTTCAATATACTAAAAAGGTTCAGGTTTTGACAGTGTCTTTGGACAAAGGTCTGAATCAGGAGCCTCTAGAACATACTTAAGATTGTTTCGTTACATAAGTCAGTATTTCTCATTTGGAACACTTTTGGCATTTTAGGCGGGACAGCTCGTGTGCTACAGAACGCTTAGCGTCTGTGGGACACAGCACCACGGGTCGCACAGCAATCAAAATATGCCCTTCCTATTTCGGAAGAGGAGTGGTATCACAGTGACCTTTAGAGATGAGAAATCCACGTTTGACAGACTTAGGAACGGAATTAAAATAATACTGAAGGATGCCTGGCTGGCTCATGTAGCGGAGTGTGCGGCTCTCATTCTTGGGGTCCTGAGTTTGAGCGGCACGTTGGATATAGAGATTACTTAAATAAGTGAGTAACCTTTAAAGGCAATAACACTGAAGGATTTTAAGGGTGTTTATTGGACCCATTGAATCACCATTGGAAATTCTTGGTCGTTTTGAAGGGACATGAAACTAAATGTGTATTGGAGCTACTGGTAGCTTACATAGATTAAAGAGGGAAAGGAAGTTTCCGTTTCTTGTCCTTGTCCTTTCTCAGAAATGCCCAGGATTTCATTAAAGATGAACAAATTTTGCCCCTTTCAACAGTGTCTATAACTAAGGACCTGCTGCTTGCTGGGCAGCGGTCAGATTTTATTTCAGGTGTTCTCTTTAATTCTCATAACAACCTTTAGAAGTATTTTGAGTTTCCAGATGAGGAAGTTAGTGAAGTTATTTGCCGAAGATAGTGTAAGCATCTGGTCCTGGTTAGTGCTGGCGCAAGGATCCAGTATCAGATTTCTTTGGCTCTAATGCCCAGGCTCTATTTAAATTATCATCAGGCTGTCTTTTGGGTGAAAATTCGTTGATGTAGAAGCAGCAATACCAGTATGGTAGGAGAAGAGATAAACTTACTGGAGCATTGTAGGACCGGCTTACCTTGCTGCCAGTAGAGACTCTGTCCCGTCTCCCCATGTCTGCTTGCTTGTGTTACAGTGTTGGCGTGCCTCTTGCTTTTGGTGTCTTTAATTTCTTCTGAAATAGTAAGCTATCTGGTTTGTGCATTTGGGGGAAAGTTACTGTTTGAGGTGGGATTTTTTTTTGGTTTGTTTTTTGTTTTTTGCTGAAAGAAGAGCTAGGAAGGAGAGTCTTTTCTAGTTTTAGTTCAGATGATTTCGAAATACATTTTGTCCCATTCTCAAGCTCTTTTTGCAGAAGATTATTTGAATCTAGAGGAAATATCAGATTTTTCCATTATTCTGCTTATTTAAGTTATTACAACATGTGTTGAAACTGTGCCCATCAGCATGTGTTGAAACTACGCCCATCTAAAGACACCTTATTTAAAAACAAAATATTTAAAATAGATAGTGCATACATTAAATAATTTTTCCCAAGTAAGTGAAAGGATTGTAGAAATCATTTCTATGAATATTTTCAGATGTACTTTAATATAAACTAGTAATACTACATAATCAAAAGAACTTCTGCCCCTGGCTAGGAGTGAAGAGGATGCCTGGTCTGGTTTTTTCCCATGTAGGTAGGTACATTTCATGCCTTGATTCCATAAGCTTATGATGCAGTTGGTAGTTTGGTTTTCCAAAACCCATGCCAGGAATACACAGAACAACTTTGTGAATAATAACTGTTCTTCTCTTAATAAGACTCCCATGATGCAAGTTTAATTAGACTCAATTATTCAGTTTGGGTTTTTTTTATTAATTAAAAATACATTTTGACTAGTAACAGTAGACTTGAATCCATAGTATTGACAATACACTCTACGTCCCGCTTCTGAATCATCTTCCTACCATTTGCCTACATTCTAATGATTTTAAGCCCTTACTACCTATTTGCTTAATAATTATTTCCAATCCTTCAATAATTATGGATACTTTTTCAAAATAAGTAAAGTTAGTGTAGTATAAAGTTAGATAATGTAAACTGGGAGTGCAGGTTTTATTATGTTCGTCCTTACTCAGGATTTGCATAGACGATTATATGTATGAAATCACATTTTGCCACTTAACAAGGCAGAATTCATATTGAGTTTTTAAAACTTTATTGGGGCACCTGGGTGGCTCAGTTGGTTAAGCGGCCGACTTCGGCTCAGGTCATGATCTCACGGTCTGTGAGTTCAAGCCCCGCGTCGGGCTCTGTGCTGACGGCTCAGAGCCTGGAGCTTGCTTCAGATTCTGTGTCTCCCTCTCTCTCTGCCCTTCCCCTGCTCATACTCTGTTCCTATGTCTCTCAAAAATAAATAAACGTTAAAAAAAATAAAATAAAAGCTTTATTGAGGTATAATTTACATACCATAAAATTCATTCATTGAAAATAACAATTCAACAAGTTTTAGTAAATTCATAGAGCTGTGCAGCCATTACCACACTCGACTTTTAGAATGTTTCCATAATCTCCCCAGATGCCCTTGAGCTCATTTGTAGTTAATCCCAAGTCTCAGCCCCAAGGAACCACTGGTCTGCTTTTTGTCTCTAAATGTGTGTTTAGTAGACATTTCATATAAATGGAATCCAATAATATATAGTCTTTTGCATCTGGTTTCTTTCAGCCTATTATTTTTGAGGTTCTTTCATATTGTGGCATGTATTAATTAGTATTGTTTCTTTTGTAGTTGCTGAATAGTATTCTTACGTGTAGATATACCACATTTATTCATCCATTCACAAGTTGATGGACGTTTGAATTGTTTTCTGTCTTCGGCTATTAAAATACTGCTATAAGTAATTGTGTGCAAATTTCTTTGCGGATATATTTTTTCATTTCTCTTGGATAGATTCCTAGGATCAAATTTGTTATCTCTTCTTAAGTATAGGTTTTTTTCTTTTTGTCTACCTGTCTTCTTTAAGAAAGCATTGCATTGGATTTTCCCCCCCTCATTCTTTTCCTTTTTTTTTCTTTTCTTTTTTTTTTTTTTTCCATTCTTCGTGCCCAGGGAGCACAATACTTGGGAACCTGAGAAAAATTTGGATTGCCCTGAGCTAATTTCTGAGTTTATGAAAAAGTATAAGA
Organism: Paguma larvata; assembly: GCA_030068075.1. Lineage (NCBI taxonomy): Eukaryota > Metazoa > Chordata > Mammalia > Carnivora > Viverridae > Paguma > Paguma larvata. The sequence continues at coordinate 59,925,587 of CM057828.1, forward strand.
AGATGAAGGAGGGTGAAAATAACAAACCCAGGGAGAAGTCAGAAAGTAACAAGAGGAAATCCAATTTCTCGAACAATGCTGATGATATCAAATCCAAAAAAAAGAGAGAGGTAAGCTTCCTTTCCCCTTTTCCCCACAAACAATTGTTTTGCCACTCGCCCTCTCTCCCCCCCACTCGCCCCCCCCAACCTTATGGTGGTTTCTTTTCTAAGGATGGTCTGCAAGGTAATTTGTTGAACAAAAGAGCTTCCAGGGAGATATATTTATTGACTACAGCGCCCCCTCCTGGCTGAGTGAGAAATGTAATGATGTATGTGTTCCACTGAATTGTATTAAGGTGGCAAATTAAATCCCTGTAAAACAGGCAGCCACTCCCCGTCTTCTCCATAAGTAGGCAGCTAGGTTATCTTAGGTGGGAAGGTACTCAACATTTTAAAGTCTACAAAAAGGACTTTAAAATGTTTACTATGTCACTTTTGTTCCAAAGATAGCACTTATTTTCAAACTTTTGTTTTCTCTTGCTTTTTAAAATTGGGGTATTATAATTCACATAACATGCAGTTAGCCATTTTAAAGTGTACAGTTCAGTGGCATGGGTATTCTCTCTTTTGATCCTATTATTTCCACATATTCCAAATAAATTAATTTTAATCTTTTGAATCTTTTTATTACTCAGTTTGGAAAGTGTGTTTATGAAATTTTGGTTTGGTTCGGTTGCTTTAATCCTTCTGATCTCAAATAACTAGCATAAGCACTGTTCTTGCCTCTCTTTTTTCATCTGGATCTTTTCCGTCTGTGTACACACACCTGCACGCATACTACCCCAGCAGCTTCCACTCATTTGTCTCAAGGTTATGAAGCCTTTTATGGTGAAGGATGTATCCTACCCTTAACATTTAATAAAATAAAAAGCATAAGTCCACTTCTGAATCTTCAGCATCACTGCCATAAGCGTCTCTATTTATCTTCATTCTACTTGGTACCCATTTTTCTAGAACATTAGTTTTCAGTCCTGGCTGCACATTAGACTCACCAGGAGGGGGGGGGGACTTTAAAAAAAAGACCCGGTACCCAAGATGCACCCCAGACCATTTACATTTGGTTTTCTGTGGGTTGGACCCCAGGCATCGGTATTTTAAAAGACTTCTACATAAGTGATAGAGAAAATGGGAGATCAACATTCCAAAAAGAATTGAAATAAGAATGAAAGATTAGAAGCTACAAGTGAAAGTGGACTCTGGGTTAGTGTCTGTCTCATTTGTTTCCCTGATTAGTTTTATTTTTTACAACCTTATGTTTTTAAACTATTCTAGTAAGGGGTGTATATCAGTATGATACAGTGTAGTGATAAAGAATTTGAGAATGCCTTCCCTTCTCTAAGGAGCTAAGCTTGGTTCTTTTTTTTTGTTTTTCCTTTTTTATTAGTCCTTTGTTTTTGTCATTTGATTCATTTTCTAGCTAAGTAAAGAGACCAAATGGCACAGCCTAAGACTTGTGACTAGCCATTTGTGCCATATAGTTTGTTTTTCCTCAACCTACGGTTTCTGTCCTTTTAAAAAGGAAGTCTGGCTTTGACCTACTGGCCAGCATAGAGAGTTTTCTTTGGAGGCCATGTTCTGATGCCACTGACCTTGAAAACAACCCCCACACGTCCCTTACATTGTAATGTTCATCTGGGGCCCCTGACAGCCTTCTCAGCAGTGCTCCCGGCTGTCAGGTAGGCAGCCAGAAAGATAGGTGATTGTATGTTTTAAAGGTACAGGAGGGGATTGCGTTTCTTTCTTTAGACCACTGCAGAAGAAATTTGTTAGTCAGTATTATGCCTGATTTAAGATTACTGCCTATGTGATGATTTTAGCATTTTCCTCGCCTCGGCTCCTTTTCAGCAGCTTGAACATTTTTCTTCCCTTCCCTCCCTATGTGGCAAACTGTTTTCAGCCGCCAGCTATGATTTACGACTCAGTTCGTGCGCCAGCATTCCAGCTGTGAGCAGCTGTGTGCACATCTGGGAACCTCCTCCCCTTAAGCGCCCCCAAAAGAGGCCGTGTTTTTGAGTCAGTTTCTCCCCTGATCCGTGCGTGGAATTTCCTTCCCAGTGTGGGTTCTGGTATCTTTGGGGACCACCTGGATCCTTACTACTTTGTATCTCAGAAAAAAGCAGGGCAAATGTCAGATCAAAGAGATTTTATTATGAAAATCAGACATCAGAGGTTTAGTTCATTTGGGCAGTCTTTCTAAATCTTTTTTATGTTGGTAGTAGGGAAGCTTGCATTATCTTCCATAGGTTTTTAAAATTACCTGGTTTGTCTAAAATTTCACCATTTTGCTCTCAACCACTGCCATCACCCTTGAATCGGACTCTGTGCTCCTTGTCTTGATTGCATGATTGCATTTTGGCCAAGTTCGAGTAATCTAGAAAATTATCAGTTTGTTTTAAATCACTGTTCAGTTCTGTTCTCTAATGAGACAGTTCCGTTCTCTCCTTCAGGAGGGGATGGGCACAGAGCAGGGCCTCTTCTCCAAGCATGTGGGCATTGCAGTATGTGAGCTCTGAAAGAAATTTGCTGTTTAATGCTATTGCCCTGAATCGTTCTTACTACCGCTCTTTCACACACACAGAGGACTAGGACTGTGTTAAAAAAAAGTATTAGAAACATTGGTCAGTGTTAAGGTAAACTGAACGTCTAATAAAAATTAAGATTAAGAGGTGGGATATTTGAAGTTTATAAAGCGAAAGGGTTTAGTTCAGGTAACCATGGACTTGTTTATCACCTTGGAAGCAACACCGTATGGGTAGTCAATTCATAATATGGAGGAGATTTGATTAGAGGGTTCGATGAGTTCCTAGATGATGATTTCAAAATGTCTTAAGGGATATGAAAGAGTTTTGGGGGCCATGTCCTAATCCTGTGAAGGACTATTGGAGAGACAACTGCATCTTCTTACAAAAATATCTCTTAGCATCACTGTCACTGCCTGGCCCACTATGGTAGTTCTTAAGTTCTAAGAATTCTTTGAATTGGTGACAAAATGAACTCAGGTTGTGCTTTGTTGAGCTGAGAAACGGGTTTTGTTTTTTTTTTTACTCTTCTCCAAGCTGTAAACTTTATCTTCTATTTATAGCAGAGCAATGATATCGCTCGGGGCTTTGAGAGAGGACTGGAACCAGAAAAGATCATTGGGGCGACAGATTCCTGTGGCGATTTAATGTTCCTCATGAAATGGTGAGAGAGATTGGGCCTCACTGTACAATTGTGTTTCTTTGCCAGTGACTTGAGTTTGTACGGAGGATAGGGAAGACCGAGTATTCCCCAGCTAAGAATTCTGATCGTCACCGATACGTGTCTGATATCACCTATTAGTATTAATGGGAATTATGGTTGCGAATGAATATAAGACCTTCTCAAGCTTTGGTATTAAGCCAAATTGTATTAGCCCCACTACCTAAGGTAGCTTTGAGGTAGGAAACCTGTAGACATGACCTAACCATTTATTTACACAGTTCTGAATCATTTACCGTCAGACCAGGAGCCTGTGGCCGTGAGATAGGAGTTGAGTGAGGCTTTCTGCCATCACTGAGGATCAAAACAGCTGAATAATGTCTAAAAGAGAAAAATAATCTCAACAAAAAGCATTAAGACTAATACTAGCCAAAGCATAAGTTATTTCATCCTGTGGAGGGAATGTCTTTTAGAGGAAAGTGTAGTTACTTCCCCTCAATTTGGTTTCTTAAAGACAGGGTGATTTATGGTGTGGCCCTCACTACCTCTCTGTTTCCAAGTGTTCTGGGCTTGTGATTTAAGTTTGGTCTCTAAATAGAGGCTTCATGCCACATTGCCACCGAGGAAGCTAATTTACCTTAAAGGTTGTAGAATCAAAAGGTTTAATATTTTATCTGATCAAAATTTTGCTGGTAAATTACCCAGAAGCCTATATTTGAAGACTCATTATACTCTGTCAGAAGTAAGGAGCTGTATTGACTGCTTTTCCCACTCAGCCATATGTGGTACTTATTATTTACATTCACATATTAACTAGCTTATTTCCCCACTGCAGTCCGAATTTGAGTATCTGCTCTGAGCTGTGTGTTTTCCCCTCCTCTTTTCACCCATAATACTTACCTCTATGAATTAAATACTCCTGTTTTCTAGAAAAGGAGGTAGTTATCTTTGCTCACATCTCAGTGGAATTTTAACTTAAAATAGTTTTTTTCTAGATTTGGAATACTGGTTAAGGGACTTGCTACGTTTTTTTGTCCTATATGGTGGTAGAGCTTTTGTGAACTTGGATAATTGAAATTTGCAGTTAATTCCTACATTTCATTTTAGTGACTAAATTTTACATTCTCCCTTATTCTCCCTTTTATAAGTACCGTTGCTGACTTCAATTTCTGTTTTTTTATTGTTCCAATCCATAGTTCTCACCAAAAGATAATGAGTGTTTAAAAGGCCACAAGATGAGGAAGGTTAAGACCCTTTCCCTCAGACGATCCAGAAACTGGATTGATCAATCTGTGCATAATCAATAGAACCGAATGTAGGTTTGCTAGCGTGTTCTCTCACGTGTTCGTACACACAAATCAGAATCGTAGGAGCAAAATTTATACAATTTCACTTTCAGCCTTTTGATTAAGCCTGCTGTTTTCCATCCAAGTTCTAGCTGAAGGCTTCTGTTTCTGTCTGCTGTAGTAGTTAAATGATACTCCCTGGTAATTTTTATTTACTTGAATTTCTCCTTGAAAATATTGAGCTGTTAGGGTCCTTCTCACCTTGAAATCAAGAAGGAGAGGAAATCAAGTCCATTAAATCCATATAACAAGATAAACCTTGATTTAGATAGATTCTCTCACTCTTATTTCCTCTCCTTCTGAGTCTTATATTCTCTCTCTCCAGGAAGGACACAGATGAAGCAGACCTGGTTCTTGCAAAAGAAGCTAATGTAAAATGTCCACAGATTGTGATAGCATTTTATGAAGAGAGACTGACGTGGCATGCCTATCCCGAGGACGCGGAAAACAAAGAGAAAGAAACAGCAAAGAGCTAAAGGAGGGGGTGGTCTCTGTCATTTCTCTTTGTATATAATACATTCACCTCCCTGCCTCCTCTCCCCTCTGCCCACCCTGTTCTATCCTAAACACATCCATAAAAAATGTGCTTATCACTGTGCTCCACAGGAGAAATGTTGGTATTGGTTCTCTTGTAACATAACTGATGGTCTGATTCATGATAAGTGTCTCTCCGTGAAGACCAGGCATTTACATACTGTGTGTAATTCCCACAATTTTTTCCTTTGCCCTGATCTCTTCCTTCTGCTCCCCTGTGACCTCAAGATGAGTTTTAACTTTTTAATCATCTTAGAGTCTTGATCTTTTCAGGGTTGGTTGCTTTTTAGATTGGGGGATTTTGTTATAATGATGATGAATTTTGGTTTCTTGCTTTGGTTCTTAGAACATGTTGATGACCAGCTAGCTTTTGTTTTGAGATGTTGGGATGGAAAAGATGTTCCCATCTTTTTTAAAAGCCAATAGCAACTGCCTACCTGTTGGGGCTTTCCCAACCTCATTCAGCTCTACCCAGTAGAATACAGGGTTCCTGGTGTGGTCTTCTGGGCCACCCTCTGTTGTTCATCCCCTCTCATCCTCCCAGGATAGCTCCATCCTTTGGAGGACTTGAAATTTTACACTCAAATTTGTCAAGGCACTCTTAGCTCCAGGACTTTTGGCCTTGTTTCTTAGCAATCCTTGATTCTGCTTCTGCAAGGTGGTGTAGTCTGTCATAAAATGACAAGATTAACTGTGGAGACTTTTAGCTATTAGTACATGAGGATGATGGGGTAGGATACAATTGTCTTTATTATCACTTATGGTATATATGTATTATTTCCTTCATCCCTCACATTTGGACTATATATTTATGTAGGTGTGAGTGACTGCCTGGTGCTTGCTTGTGCCAAGGTGCTAGGCACCCTCCAGCCCTGCCAACTTTTGTGGCCTCCCAAAGCATTCCTGTTACCAAAGAGGCTTCAGACCTGACTGACTCTCCTTCTCCGTGGACCCAAGTTTCCCCTCCATGCCATTATTTTCAGTGGGGAATTCTTGGAGGGGAGCCATTGGCCACAACATCAAATTTTAAATATTCATAGTGTTTATAGTCCTAAATTTCCTGCTTTGTTGACTCCTGGACTTGCCGCCAAGAGTCCCCAAAGTATCATAATACTCTTCCCTTTTCCCACCCTCAAACTCTTTGTTGTATCTTACTTAAAAAAAATGCATTTCTATGGAAGACTATCACCTCAGAGTGACAGGCCCTGGCATTAGCATGCTGACACAACCTTCTGTCCCTACTCAGCAAAATCTCTCCTTTTTGGCTTCCTCCTGCTTTGCCATTACATTGAGAGAAATCTCATCATATCCTTCTGCCTTCATGCCCCAAGAAATGCCCTACTTCTCTTGAACCATTTTCTTTCAGTTGGGGGGAGGGGGATGGGGCTAGAGAGTCCAGACTAAAAGTAAGGAAATAGCAGGGTTATTAGCATCCATGTCCCAGTCCAAAGCTGAGGAATTAAGAAAAATGCTTGAAATAGCCTTAACTCTAGAGTTCACCAGCCATTGAGGTGGTTTTTGTTGTCGCTTTTGATTTTTAAAACATAGAGCTGTCTGGCCAGGAGCATTCAGCCATTTCTAGATTATTCAGAGTAATCGGGGGAATGGATAGATTGCTCCAGTCCACAGATGAGCTGAATAATATGCAAATCATATACCCATTCATAGCATTTGTTACCATCGCTTTCCTGCTCAGCTGCTGATTGAATTCTGTGTGCTTGTATAAATTATGTCAAAAATTATACTGCACAGTTGAGAAGACAGCTGTTGCTGCAGCGATATGACAGACTGGAACAATGAAGCTTTTGGTTTAAGTCATCCAGGAAAATCCTTCTGAATGGTAATGTGATTGGGTGAGAACTCCTAACCCATAGCTCAAGTGGGTAGGAGTTTTTATCTCCATCTTTCTTTACTCTGAAAGAATTCAAGGTCTAGATCAAGTGCTAGATAATTGGTTAGTACTTAATCTGATGGGCATCTAAAAGAAAGAAAGAATGGTCAGGAAACAGATTCGTCCTACAAGTAGCCAAGGATATCAGTTAGGGTAGGCACGAATAAGACAAAAGTAGGCCAGAGCCCCCTCAGGAGGTGAACTGGGTCTGTTGATTTGCAGGTGGAGAGAATGACAGCTTATCCACGTCAGTGTATGTCTCTTAGCCAGTGTGTGTCTCTCCGGAGCAGTGGGCCTGTAAACTACAGTGACTGTATTTTTAAGACCCAAGACCTAGCATGTGGACAAAGAACACAACAGAATTCTTTTGTGCTGACATTGGTCCTGAGAAACCTGGGGCATGTGGTTGCTGTGGTTATAGGTAATACTTAAGACATGCATCAAAGTCTGATTTTCTTTTAACAAAGGAAGTGTCCTCTACAACTCCTCAGCCCTTTAAAACCTTACTCTTCACTCCACCTTTTCTGTTCACGGTTTATTGAATCACGGTCTTGTACTGAGTGCTGCCAGAACGATTTTTGTTTTTTTCCTGACTACCCACAGCTGCTTCTGTAAGAATGTAGGGAGCCAGGGGCCAGTACTGATTTCAGCCTTCCACAGAGAGGAAACCAGATGCCTGCCTGTGCCCCCGGCATTCGTTAGTGCCGAGTCGCTGTGCCGGCCCTTGCAGAATTGCAGCCTCAAAGGCAAACCTGTTTTCATGGGGCTTTCTCCTCAGAAGAGTTATTAGCCATCGGCGACTAAGCATTCCTAAACATCTAGGTCTCAGGTACTCGAAGTGTATTTTTCCTGTGTTTAATCTTTTTTCAAAACATCTTTCTAATGCTGAATTTCTTCTAGTAATCAACATTCAAGGATCTCCCTTTCCACAGAAGGTAGCAGAGTCTTGCCCAGCAGAGTTTACCAAGGTCAGAGTAGCTGCTTTTCTGAGCCCCGCTCTGGGCCAATGCCCTTATTTTAGGATTAGCTGTTAGGAACATCAGCCCTGATGGAAGCACCCATTTTTAACCTGGAGAGAGCCATATCATTTTTCCTCTGCAGTCCAGTTCTCGTCTGCTCAAGGGAGCATTTGAACTTGTGGTGTTCCTTAATGCTCACAAGACTAGGTGGTCCTTGACTGTCCCACAGCCGTATCTGTGAACCACTTTTGTTGGCGATGAAAGATTAGTCCTGTTTCCATAGCTTGGGCAATTAGGTTATTCTTAACCCTTTTCATTCCTGTTCTGTATCTTGCCTCCTGCAATCCATTTTCCGTCTGTTCAGGTCAGATCCTAGGGCTTTTGGGAAGGTGCTTGGGATTTTCATCTTGTGTTTCTGTTGGATCAGCGTTTAGTCCAGCTCACCTAAGGTACATTCATTCAGGGGTCAGAGGGATCTATCTTGTGTTTGGGCTGGGGACAGTTGTCTTTGCCCTTAGGGTTTGAATTCGAGGGCCTAAAATATTTACTACTTTGCAATGAACTGAGAACCCCAGGAAGGGTTATGTCATTAGATTTGAAATGTGGAAGTTGTTTCTCACTAATGAGGTCAAAGGAAAAGCTCCTTTTGCACCATGATTCCATCCTTTTGGTTTAGAGTTTTAGAGTAAAAGTCGCACTGTTGCAATCTGTACCTTTGTAATCGAAGCACCAAGTAAGCATACTTGTGGCAAGGTGGAGAGAGTAATTAATGGTCTGGATCCAGTGTATTCTATAGTTTTATGCTGGCTTTATCACTGATTGTAAAAGTTGTATTTTCAAAAACAGATACTACCAGCCTGGCATCCAGGAGCGTATGCTCAGAATTCGGTGTCCCCACGCAGTTAATAGTAGTGGATTTGTATTGAGCTGTCCGTATTCCAGCAGCCTTAGTGCGCTTCAACATTCGTTCTATTCAACAAGCATTTTTTTGGCCTTGGGGGTACAAAGTTCAAGAAGATGCAGTCTTTGGCCTTAAAGAACCTTGGTGCTGATGTGGGACGAGCTGACTGTGAGTAGTTCAGTATAATAGATACTGTAAATGGGGACACATTTCTGATTTGGGGGCGGTAGAAGGGTGGCAGTTGATTCGTGTGTGGAAAAGAGCTGTGACCTTGGGTGAGCTGGCTAACTGGCCATAGATGGAGTGCAACAAGGACTTGTTTTATCCAGAAGATAAGGATAACTGAAGGGCGGTTAGAATTGCTGTGAGAACCCCTCATTTTGATCCCCATTTAAGGCTCTTTGCCAAAGTATTTCACGGTCTAGTGAGTCCTGGTTTGCGGAAAGCGTGTTATCTGTGTTGCAGGTCCAGTTCAGTGTTGGTGACTTGACTGTGGGTTCTGTAACATTTATTCCCATCAGAGTTACACCTTTTTCGTTTCCTCCTCCCTTTTGGAAGAATTAATGTGAGGTTGGCTTTAACCCTAAAACGAGGACATGCTGTTCTGTGACGAGATTTGCCACAGAGAAGGCTTGGGGCACCTCTGTAACATGTGAGCGTCTATTCTGTGCAGTGTAGTTTTATTCAGCACTGTGAGGTGGTGATTTCTAAGCAGACTTGTGTCCATTATGTGGAAACCTGCCCTGGAAATGCACATTCCCCGAAGTTTCAGGTAGAATTGGTCTAGGGAGGTCCAGGGTGAGGCCCAGCCCTGTTAAGAACCAGTATGACCATAAGAAATTTCTCAGTTCTGAACCGTGTAACCACCAGAAAAAGATACTTTTTGCTGCCTGGATAACTGAGAGTTGACTAATCTTGGTGGTCAGAATTCCCAGGGATGAAGAGTAGCTGTTCTGGAAAATTACAATGTGAAGGTTCTTTGGATAGCTTCATAAAGACAATTCTCATTTCTTTGTGCTTGTGCTGGATTTCTTGAATTTTAAACTACCTCATCTTGTCTTTTTAGAGTGACTCCAACTTGTCATTGCCACTCTCACATCACGCTTGACTTTGGTGGTTTTCTAACATGGAGTTTTTTCTATGCCTTGACCGCACATTCGCTTTGCCTTTTCATCCCGATACTCATGTCATCGGCCCATAGTGTTCTTCTGTCAGAGAAATGTTTTAAAATAGTTTAAAGTCTTGGTTTATGGGAAGTGATCCTCCACTGCTATCTGTCTCTGGGATCAGTAAGAAAGAGTTAAAACACGGCGGTGGGGGGAGGGGATAGAACCTGCACCGGAGGCAGCTGAGGAGGGAAGAGCCATTAATTAAGACAATTTCAAAGTCAACTGATTGTGATCATTAATGTCACAATAGATCAAAACCTAATTATCACAGCCTAGGTAAGAGCCATCAGTATTAATCGGAAAATCTAATAGGAAACTATTATCAAGAAATTAGGCTAAATTGAATGCAATGAACTTTTTATCTTGCCAGTCTGTTTGTGTGTGTGTGTGAGAGAGAGAGCGAGAGAGCTGTCTGTCCCCTGGCATTGGCAAGTGTGACCTCATAGTTGATCTGGGTGCCAGTGGCCAGTTCATCACACTTTGGAGGAATTCAAACAGACTGAACCTGAACTGTCATTGTCATTTTAATCAGTCTTGAATATTACCATCACCTGGGCTTGTCCAGTGTTGATCTGCAATCTATGATAAAAGGTGTATATTCAGATCTGGGGACGGTCAGTCCTTCCTGGCACAGAGTAACCCTGGTGTACATTATACCGTGTGTGTTGGCAAATCATTCTTTGAGCTTCTGACGTTATGTTAGAGTCCAGCTATTCTGGCTACTGTGAGGGGGTACAGAGGAAAAGAGGGGCTTCCTGCCTGGAGATTCTTCAAGGAGACCCGAGAAGATAGAGTATAATCGTGTCACAGCACTTTTAAGGCTCAAGTCAGTGTTTTGCAGTTTCCGGTAGCTTTAGGATTTGATTCTAAGTTAGGGCTGACTGTGGATTTAGGTTCCCCCCCCCCTAGTTTTAGGACAAGGGTCATACTCATTACTACCAGAGTCCAGTCGTAAGTCCAAAGGAGGGGGTGGGAAGTGTTTTTCCTTTTAGCAGTCTTTTGTCAAAAAGTTGTGCCCCTGTCAGGATCTTCAAGAATATTACAAGAGTCTTACAAGTAGTTCTAGAGAACACTTCATCCCCTCTCCCTGAATAGAAAGCTAGGGGTCACCATTCATATCCTTCATTTCGAGAGCCGCTCTTGAAAATACTACAACTCCTGAAGTTGGTCTGGAACAGAAAGTTGGACAGATGCGGCCCTGTGGGCATTGAGGGAACGGACAGCGGCAGCAGAAGGATCCCCGCCTCCCAGCTCTTCCTGTGCTGCTGCTGCGGGCACTGCTGTTGCTAGGCTTGCCCCCTGCCCTCCCCTTCCCCACAACCTTGCAACTCTGAGCACGACCAAGATCAGCGCTGGGGACGAGGTTCTTGCTTTAAATGAGGTTTTGTTCTTGAATTTCAGGATTTAGGAATAGGGGTTCCCCCACAGAACTCTGGGAAATCAGCGCGACTTAGTCCTTCCGCTCTTAACGATAGAGTGCATATTTCTTTAGGAAAGAATTCATGCCCTTAATGCTTGAAATGTAATTTTATTTGCAAAATACCCATTAACACATGACTTTCAGAAGCAGTTTGTGTCTCCAGGCTTCCTTGCGTTATGCCAGATAAATACTAGGCCCTCTGTTAATACTCGTGGGTTGATGGAGATCATCTAGTTTGCGGCGTAAGGTGTACCTGCTGACTTCTTTTGCTCGCAAGTGTGCCCTAAGAAGTAAAATGCCCTGGGGAGTGGAACGAGAATTGAGTGGATGCTGACTGTGTGCCAACCTCCTCAACTGATTCATAACGGCTGACCTTGGGCAAGTCACTCCTTTCAATGCCTCAGTTCCCCATCTGTCAAATGGGGTTAATGATACTGACCTACCTCACAGGGGTGTTGTGAGGCATTGTAAATCCAAGTTGGTAGAGTATCTTAGGATCCTCGACGGAGGATGCCTTGAGCCGAAGTCTAAAGTCTAGGCCTGACACAGGCTTTCGTCCTCACTGAGCTGTCCCAAGGTTGGAACTACTAGTGACCTCGGCAAGTTCTCTGCCCCCCACCCCTCATCAAAGCTGCTAGTTCAGATGTTGACAGTGTTTTTGTGAATGTTGGAGTCTTCATAGTCCAGACTTCGGATGTTATGGGGGAGGCACTTAGTATTTTCTGCGTCTTGCATCCACAAAGAGAGGCTGTTTCAGACCCAAGAGCATTGGATTAGGGAACCATGAGGCAGGGACGCTATTGCTTGTTTCTCTCTGCAGGTTGCGTATTAAGGTCCTGTTCCCCGTGGGATTGGCGCAGACTCCAGCTGTCTCAGGAGCAAAGTAAACACAGTGGGCTGAATTTATAGCATTGATTTTCTCGCCCCCTGAATTGAATCACTGCACCCCTCGCCTCCCCATAGGAACCAGCTGGTTCAATAAACATAACCACTTTCTCCATCCCCTACCAAAAAAGAGCCACTTTGGGAAAATTTTTGCCTGGAGATACATTTAACACCCAGAATGAGGCAGTGATACTCCTTAAAGTTTCATTCAGCTTACTGTACTCCTTTGTCCTCTTTTTCTCCGTGTCCACAGTCTGCATCTGACCTCTTTCTGGTTTGGGAGAGCTTTGGACACTGTTTCCATTTGCCCAGATGTGGGCTCAGCCAGCTCCTCTCCCCGACAGGGCTCCTTCTTTCCCTCTCCTTGGCCCTAGACGTGTAACCCCTGGAAAAGCACAAGGTCCTGGCCCCTTGCTGCAGTCACATTCCGGTTCTCCGTGCTCGGTGGACTTTGCTCACTCAGCGTTGGCGGCACCAGCGGGTTCCGTGGAGTTCTGGAGGAGGGAGAGTGCGGTCTGACCTCCTGCCGAGCAGCCAGGCGCTGCCTGACCCGTGGCCCAGCAGCGCCTGCCCCTTCCCCCGGGATGGGATCTGAGAGACTCGCCGGGCTTTCCGCACTCCGTGCCATCCTGAGTCAGCCAAACACACCACACTTGGTAGCCAGGTTTCTAAGCGGGAAAATGGGAAATTGAATTCTCTACAGATCTTTTTGGTTTGTGGGGGAGTTTTGGTTGTGTTTCTTGGTTTTAGTTCAGCCAAACTTGTCTGCTTTTCATTTTTTTTATTTTAGGATAAGTGATATATATATATATATGTTCGCCTTTTAAATGTAAATGTTTAAAAGTAGGCAATTTATGTGTTTCCACAAACTGACATTGATGCAGACCTCATTCTCTCCCCCTCTTCCACCCTCCTCTTTTCCCTCTTTTCATACTCTTGTATTGGTTCTAGTAAATGGTTGCTTTTCAAATATGGATCCTGAGTGGTGGTTTGAAGACGTGGGTCTGACACCCTTCCTTAGCTTGGGCCCTGGAATGTCAACGAGTTGTCACAAATGCCTTTCTGCCAGAGCGGCGAGACTTCCAGAACAAGGGCCTTTTTTCCTAAGGATTGTTGGTCCCTGACTTCCTGCAAATGGCCACAGGGTGGCGCAAGCCCGCAGGAATAAGAGGCCACGTATCCTGTTCCTGCTCTACTCCCTTAACCCGTTCAGACTGCCTTGCAGGTCTCTGCACTCAGCTCTACTGCCCGTGGCCCAGAGAGTAAGCATTAGCTTTCAGCATCCCAGGGACCCCCAGAAGAATCCGCTCCTGGTGATTAAAATTTGTGGAAAACCACACAGACCATCTAAATCAGGCTTGAAAGTCCCAATATATGTGAGCTTGTAAATACGGCTATTTTATTATCTTTTCTGATTTACCTCACAAGTACCAAAGGAACTATTTCTCTTGAGGACCTGATTGTGGGTCAGGAACGGTGGGGGCGAGGGGGGAGGTAGCAACTGGAAGTTGGATGAGAAGGAAAATATGTTAAATAACAGTTGAATTAGGAAAAGCCCGATGCATTTTTCAAGTCCATGGAAACAGGCAGAAACTCTCACAGAAGTGGAGCGAGGGGGACGGCAGAGGAGTCCCAGAAGCCAGACCCCCTCCCACTGAGCGGTAACACCCCGAAGGCTGAGCCCTCGTTTCCACATCTCTTATCTGCAATTCTTCCCTCTCGTTTTCCCTTCTTGCTGCTGAGTTATAGGGTCTCCCCAGTCTAATCTCGTAAAGTCTTATGAAGACATCTGTAGGTTGGCTGGTTTAATGGTCCATGACCCCATAAACATGGGACAGGAGAGCCATTTGGTCCACTTCAGAGCCAGCCCCTTCTGGACATTATTTATTTCCCACCTCCGAAGCCTGGGACGGCTTGCCCCCTTCCCTTCCCTCTCCTGGCAGCTCTCCCCCTCACGCCACTTCGTCTCTCTCTGCCTACGGCCCACGGAAGGCGCGGCTCCAGGGTTTCGACGCACACCCCCCCACTCCTACTAAACAACTGTGTCTTGGTTTTTGTTTCCCTCCAGTGTGTCGGGGGGCTCGCCCGCATGGCCCTCATTCAGATGAGCTCATCATTGCTCATAACTCTTCTCTCCCAGGAATGTTGCCTCTCAGCGTGCCGGGCAAGCCCGGAGCCGGGCTGTTTTGCCTCCCCTTTTGTCTCCGCTAAAGAGCTGCGGAGCGAGTGAGATCGATGCGGCGCCAACAGCCTGGGGAAAATGGAGGCCCGAGCGTGGGGGGGGGGTCTGTGCTTAGGTGGGTTGCTGCGTGCACCCCCTCTTCGAGGAAGCGGCCCCCTGGCGGCCTCTACCTTGGGAAGGGAGTGAGAGCCCTGGTGCACCCGAGCACGTGCAGGGGGGACCGCTTAGATCCTGAGGACACGCCAAGGTGCTACCCAAGTGACCTGCGGAGGGGCGTGGGGGCACAAGGCAAAAGCTGGGGCCAGCTGGCGGGAGCATGCCGATCCAGGCACTGGGGACTCTGTCACTCCGGCAGAGATGCGGGAGCTAAAAAGTGAGAAACCTCTTGAACCCGCCTGCTCAAAGTTGGGGACAGGCTGAAGGCACGTGAGGGGCAAGCTCTGGTCCTTGGTTCCTTGGCTCCTCGGCCTTTGTTTCCTCCTCCCCTGCCTCTGCTCGCCTTCCCCCACCCCCGCCACAGCTGGAGCATCTTGCTTTCCAGGTGCCGGCTCCCTCCTCTCTCCGCTTCTGTCTTTATTTGTGTGTCTGTATTTTTTTATGGTTTCTCCCCTTTGTCTCCTGTATCGGGTGTGTTGTTCTCTTTCTTTGTCTTTTTTTCTTCTCAGTTCTGGTCTCCCCACCCCGTGTCCTCCCCACCCCGTTTAAATTTCACAAGCAGCCTCAATTTGGACATTTAATTTCAACCCCATCAAATTATTATCTTTCTTGTAACAATCTGGGGACTCTTTACGAGCTCTTTCTACCCCATGCCACCTCTGGAAACAGGTGCATCTCTTTCTGTGTATAATGCGCTGCTCCCTCCCAGATGGGGAGAGGCGATACCTCATGCCTTTTCTCGGAAAAGCCTTGTGCGATCATTTGGTTATGAGCCAGGGAGCGAGGAAGAGAGGCTGAGAATTGGGCTGGCTTATAAATTCGGGGGCTGCCGAGATGAAAAGGGCTGGGGTTATCACTGCACCCCTTCCTTTCTTGCCCCTTCCTGCTCCTGCTATTTTCCATGGAAGGGAGCTGGGGGGGAGCTGAGGGGCCGGCCGGTGAGCTGCTGGCTGCGGTGAAAAATTCAGCTTCCAGAAAATTCAGCTTCTGGGTCTGCAGCGAGGGTGGGGGCAGGGGCAGGTGAGCTATGCAGCACCTCCCTGCACCTGTCCCCCCCATTCCCTCGCCCCCCTCCTGGAACCCTCTGCTGCCTTACGTTTCAACTCCCAGAGACCTGGGCCTGACCGCACCTTCGTCCTCTGTCATGTGCCCCTCTTATTTCCTGCCTTACCATTCAGGTCTCGTCTGCACAAGGACCTGGGAGGTAGAGGGGACAGAGCTGCCATGATGCTCCCAGGAGACAGCAAGGCTGGCCTACGTGCTCCTCAAAGGTGCTGTGGAGGATGGGAAACCCTCTCCTGCTTTGAGACCAGGACACAGATGCCCCTTCTTTCCATCCTTTCTCTGCACTTCTTCCTTCTCCCTTTTTCTCCCGTTCGTTGTCCTTTCTCAGTTCCTTTTTCCCCTCTCCCCGTTGTTATTTCCACGTCTCTAGGAATACACAGCTAATAAGAAAGCTCACAGGAAGGAATTGAGAGGGAAAATAAAGTACAGATTTTTTTTTTTTTCCTCCTCCCTTTGGAGGTGTGGGGAAGGGGAGTCTTTCTCTTCTTAGGGCTCGAAGCATCTCTCCAACCTCAACCCTCCCGATTTCTCTCAGCAATGATGTCTCCAGGGACTCAACCGTGAAAAGCAGTTCCTATTTTTAATTGGGTTCTTATGATCTTGTATGTGGGAGAGACCCTTATCATCCCCACAAAAACAGAGTCCATTCTCTGTGTGGTATTTTTGTTAAAATTTTTAAGATAATTTTAATATAAATTTTGAGATAATCACCTGATAATTTTACCACCCTCCTCGAGGTGATTGGAGACTGGGGTGTTGGGGTCCAACTAAACCAATTGGATCCTTATTTCTGTCTGCATTTTTTGCTGCCTTTCAGCATACGAATAAAAACTTCCTTCTTTAGAGGTTTCTCGTTGCCCCATGCATCAACCGAAGGGGTCATGGGGGCAGGTAGAAACCATTTCCCTGATTCTCCACCACCCCTAAAAGGCGTGCCCAGCCTGCTGCCAGAGGAACGTGAGGAAGCGTGGTGGGGTGTATTATTCCCACCTTGCTTTTTTCACTCAACAGAGAAGAGGGTTTCCGGTTTGGATGAGGGAGTGGGGTCAGGTGTGGCCAGGGACAGCATTGCTTGCATGGAGGACATGGAAGAGAGAGAGAGAAGGGGGTACAGGGCTGTCCCTGTGAAAAACTGGGAGAACAGAATGAAGTGAGGGATGGAGGATGAGAGGCTTGGAAGAACACGCTGTGCGGGGCACGTGTGTGTGTATGTGTGTGTGTGTGTGTGTGTGTGTGTGCGCGCGCGCGCACGCGCACCAGAACCCAGATGCGAGGAATGTGGAAACTCACAGAGGGGCCTGCAAGGCCGCCGCCTCTGCTCCAGGGCAGAATGTCTTCTTCACCCCGACACAGACGGCTGGCACTTCACTTCTGAAGAGCTCGGGGCAATGAATCAACAGCGTTTGCCCTCATGTGTTCTGAGTTACAATAGTCTTTGCTCTGAACTGGATGAGTGCCCTGAAAATCTAAAATATATTTTGATTACTCCGGGAGGCCCTCTGGCAGCATCCTGAACGGCTTTAATTTCTACCCTGGTGTGTGTGGGGGGGGGGAGGTGGAAGGCCTGTTGTCTTGATATTTTCTTCCCTCAATCCCCAGTCCTGCTTCAGGTGGTCTCAGGATGTGTATGAGGGGAATGGGCAACGGGGGAGGGGAGATTGGGAGTTGGCAGTACAGGTGTCTCACTGGCTGCGGGGGTGGGGGGGTACCCTAATGTGCCTTAGAAATTCCTCAGAACTGAATAGCTGTTGCTGTCTCCAAAGAAGAGATGGGGCACACGGCTCCCCCTTCCTCCCAAAGAAATGGTAGGTCTGTGTGTATACGGGAATTCGAAAACTACCCTGTGCTCATGTGAATCTCTGAAACCCCACTGAGTCCAAGCTGAATCTAATGGAGGGGAAGCAATGGCCGAGGTAATTCGAGGGAGCAGATAATCCTCGAATCATTTTTGAATATGATTGAAAGGTGCTGTGGATTGCACACCCGGGACAGGCCTTGGAAGGTGCTCTGGGCCAAGAGGAAGAGATCCTCTCATGGAGGCGAACAAAAGCTGCTCTGAGCCCTGTGCCAGGACAGCCGTCCGGATCACAAGCAGAAAATTGCAGCCACTGTGTCTGTTCAGGTGGAAAGGCAGGGAGGCCAGAGACGGCCTCGGGGGCAGCATGCTTTTGGAAGGCCAGTGAGCATGTTGGCCGGCCATTTTGGAAGGCCAGTGAGCATGTTGGCCGGCCAAACACACAAAGAATAGGATAAAGTGTGGACCGAGAGAGGTTAGGGAGCAACAGAAGCTCACAACTGACCTCGCTCTCCAGAATTAGCCAAAGCACCAGCCCAGAACAGCCCCCACTACGAGGTGGGGGGGGGTGGGGGAGGAATCATGGGGTGAAAGTTCAAGTCAGGCTTTGTCATTCCTGGGCTGTGTGATATTGGGGAAATTAAGTCCCTGCTCTGGGTATCCGTTTCCTGGCACGGGGCGGGGTGGGGGTGGGGGGTAACTTACCTCAAATGTTGAATAATTTCATTTTTCACACAATATTTTGTCTTTTATTAGAATGGAACATTGATATAAGGAAACATTGGAAAAAGTGTAATTCTAGGGTGTTAATATAATGAATTCATTTGTGTGTGTGTGTGTGTGTGTGTGCTTGGCCAGATTTCATCCATATGAGACCAAAATCTCTTTTCTAAAAATGTTCATTTTGAGAGCGAGGGGGCACATACGCATGAGCTGGGGAAGGGCAGAGAGAGGGAGAGAGAGAATCCCAGCAGGCTCCGTGCTCCAGCGCAGAGCCCGACGTGAGGCCCTATCTCACAACCGCGAGATCATGACCTGAGCTGAAATCAAGAGTCAGACACTTACCCGACTGACCCACCCAGGCGCCCCATATGAGACAAATTCTTGTTTTTATGTAGTGTGTGTACCATTTTGTATTTTTTTTTCACTTAACATCATAAAATAGTTCCGAAGCCCTATGTGTTCGTAACAATTACTGTATAAAATCATCCCGGAGGTACTAGGTATGGATTCTAGCAGGATCCAGGGTCTGCAAGGCCCCTTCTTAGCCCCTCTGGCTGTTTTATCTCAGCCTGGTTCCTCTGCAGTAGCGGCGGCTCCAAGGCTTCCCTTCTTAGCTCTTGTTCTCATTGCACTGTGTCCTCCTCCTGAGAGAGTTCATCCACGCTCGTCATTTCAGCCACTGCTTACGATAGGGCTCGTGACCCCCAGATCTATATCTCTGCACCTCGGTTGTTTCTTTTGTCTCCCCTGTCTCCCCTGTTGCCTCCTCCCAAACATCCCGGAGAATTCTCCAAGCCCAGAGCTTTCCTGAGGGGGGTTCCGTGTCACCCCTGCCTTCTGGAGCTCATGGTCTAAGACAGAGTTGGCGCTGGGGGAATAGTCATTACAGACTTTCTGCAGGATGAGCAGGGAAGAAGGAGGTGAACGTAATTTCAAGAATGACATGGTATGACATCAAGAGACACTGGATTTGTCTTTGTCACCACTGACAGGGGTGAAACTCCCCGAGAACACCAACGATGTTCGGTAAGACCTTCCCTGCCCAGACTGTCCGGCTCTGGCCCCGGCTCCACAGTCCTTCCTTCTCCCCTCCCGCTTTCTGCACAGGACTGCCCTGGTCTCAATCCCCTTGTCCCTGAGGCGGCCCCCACAGTGGAGTTTGTGCACTACGTTCCTTGAAGCACCCGAAGGCGGTTTCTGAATTTGGGATCTCCAAACGGTGGCTCATAAATCATGAGGGCCCCAGTGGGGGAGGCACCGAGGACAGAGCCGGGGAATGGGAGGAGGTGACGAAGAG
The DNA here is from genome assembly GCA_030068075.1 of Paguma larvata. Taxonomy (NCBI): domain Eukaryota; kingdom Metazoa; phylum Chordata; class Mammalia; order Carnivora; family Viverridae; genus Paguma; species Paguma larvata. The sequence continues at coordinate 59,945,131 of CM057828.1, forward strand.
CTCCCTGAGGAGAGCCGGGGGGCGGGGGGGGGGGAAGCATTTGAGATGGAGAAAGGAGACGATTTCTGGAGGGTGAGAAAGATGGGAAGAGGCCAGCCTCAGAAGAAAGAGGAGAGAGGAAATGGGAGGAGAAAGAGTGCGGGAATAAAAGAAGAGAAAAAGAAAAGAGGAAATAGAAAGGGAAGAAAGGCCAGGTAGGTAGGGAGTGGGTGGGGGGGAAGGCACAGCAGGAGGGAGGGGGACCTGGGTTGTGTCCAGGCACCTCCTGGCCTCACGACCACCAAAAGAAGGTGACGAGAGTCTTACCAGGGTCAACTGCAGCAAGTCCTCCCGTCTGGGGGAGTGGGAGGAGAGGGCAGGGGCATTCCAGTGGCGCCCAACCTCATGGATGTCACAGTCCTTGACACACATGCATACACGCAGAGGGGCCTCCTGTAAGGTAACGGAGTTGCTGGTTGTCTCGCCCGGAAAATGCCTGCTTGGGGCTCTCCGGGTGGGAGTGGGCTGGAGCCCTATGTGAGTTCCCTCCATGCCGGGCACACCCCTCTCCGGTGTGAAGCCGAGTCCACACTGCATCTCCTGATGGGATAGAACCCGGTGTATATATCCAAGGGAAAGTCAGTGCTAAGAATGAAGGGTCTCGGGGCTCCTGGGTGGCTCAGTCGGTTGACCGTCTATCTGACTCTTGATTTCTGCTCAGGTGGTGATTGCCAGGTCACGGGATCAAGCCCCATGCTGGAGCACGGAGCCTGCTTCAGCTTCTCCCTCTGCCTCTCTCCCCCACTTGCGCACGCATGCTCCGTCTCTCTAAAATAAAAATAGATAATAAAATAAATAAAAAATGTTTAAAAAGAAGAAGAAGAAGAACAACAACAACAAAGAGTCTTGCCATCAAGAAAGTTGAGACCAGATGGGAAATAGGGCCGGCATGAGGGAGGCTCCGGCCTGAGGTAGGGCGAACCCTGGGCAGAGTGAGAGGGACCGACGTTTAATAAGACAAGCATCCAGCGAAGTGAGCTTTCCATGCACTCAATGCATTTACACTTCGCAACTCAGAGTCACGCCCTTTGCGATCTGCCCCGGGTGTGCGTGGATTAGTGGGAAGAGCCAGGCCTGGAACCCAGGTCCTCCTTCCCCAGAATTCCCCACTGCGTTCCGTTCCCGGAGGTCCTTGCCTGGGCGCCTCCCAACCCTGGGATGCCTGCTTAAAGCGAGATCGTTCACCATCAAGGGCAGGATGGGTCTAGAGGAGCCGGCTGGCAATTGGCCAAGGGGGCATGAAGCCACAGGAAAAAACAGGAGGCACCGGAGAGGGGGAGAGGGGAGGGGGAGCACACCACGAGGAGCCAGGGAGGGGACGGTAACAACAGCGGAGGGGACTGAGGACAGGGATTCAGGCAGTTTTCAGAAGATGGCCCAGAAGCGTCTCCTGCCTCTCTAGGCGTCAGGCAGTCTGAGGTGATTTTGGGGGTTTGTGCTGCCCCCTGGTAGCCATCGAGGGAACAGCAGCGAGGACCAGCAAGCCCATAAACAGGTATGACCTCGGCCCTTCAGGATAAATGTCTTGCGGTCCCGTGGGTTCCGGCAGAATGCATCCTGGTGAAATTCGAGGCCCTGGAAACCTCAATCCTTTACACTTCTGGACTTGGATCATTACTGGAGGTGCTCCCCCCCCCAGGGAAGGGCCACGAGGGATCCTCACGGCATCCGCCTGCGATGTCATGTAGTAAGCACTTCATGAAATATTTCGTTCAATCATTATGAAGTCCCTATTAAGTCGTCAATATCATTTTCATTATTCCCAGTTGAGGAAACAGCTTCAGAGGAAGGAAGTTGCTTTTCCAAGGTCAAGCAACAGTAGAGTTTGACCCTAACTCTCAACTCTGAGTCCAGCGCTTTCTCACTGCACCAACTCTCCACTCATCCTCCTGGCTTCTCACCTCTCACCATCGTAGGGGTGTTTGGACCAAAAGGAACAGGAGAGGGAGGAAGGACTCTCCTGTGGGCTCACAGATACCATGTAAGGGATGGCACTCAGCAGAGCCCTGAGTGTCTATGTGTGTCATATTCTACACATACAGAGTGCCTGGGAGAATCATAAGCTTCGTTCGTTCGTTCGTTCGTTCGTTCGTTCATTCATTCATTCATTCCTCATTCAGTATTTCTGAACATCTCCTGATGTGCCAGGTGCCAGGCTGTGTGCTTCGGAACGGAACTGGGAAACAGCAATGAACGGACATGGTTTCTGTCTTAACCAAGGGGACAAGGCAAGGTAGTGGGTGCAACTACCCAAATGGGTATATGATAGCTAGCATCAAAAGTTTCCAGAGGGGAGAGAACTTAAGGAGCTCTCCCCTGAGGAGGGAACCTTTTCGCAGGGATTGAAGGGTGTTTGTGAAACAAACAACAGAGGGGGGCAGTCCAGGTGGAAACAGGGCACGGGGAAAGGCCAGGCTGAGGGAGAGCTCACGGGGAGCTTCCTGGATCCTCCGCAGTTTTGTGTAAGGAAAGTACAGGCCGTTGTGTGCCTGGGTCTGGCTACGATGATGCCGGTGACAAGGCTAAAGCTAGAGAGAGATGCCGGCGGAACGTGAGGGGCTTTCCTTGTGGCACGAGGGAAAAATAGAAGCTTCATTCAGCTAGCCTAGGGAGGACACAGTTTTAACCTCTCGACCATGAACAGACCTGGTTTTTAGCAAGGGACCCCCAGAGGCTACACACTGGTGGCTGGCAGGAAAATCCGGCCAGAAGCCCCTGGGCCGAGGCCGCAGAGAGAAGGTGAATACATTCAGGACACAAGGAGACGACGGAAGGAACCGGGAACGGGGGTTTCGGGCTTGGCCTGCGGCAGTGCGACGCAGACAGAAGCCCAGGAGGTGGCGCGAGCGGGGGCGGGGGAAGACGGCGAAGGGCAGGGCCGCGCCGGCCGCAGCTCCGGGAGCCGTGAGAACCCGCCAGCACCCGGCGCGTGAACGGGCGCGGCGGAGGGCCGCGGGGAGAGCGCCTGCCCCGCGTGGGGCCCGCCTGCCCGCCGCCGCCCGCCACGAATTTATGGCCCGGAGCCGGATGCAGCTGTGCGCAGCTGGGCATGCAAATGTATGCAAATTCACGGTGCCCGAGCCGGGTTGCTAGCGGCTTCAAAGGCTGGGGGAAGGGGCGCAGCATCGTTAGTGCTCTTCCGCTCCCCAAAGGAGTTCAGACGCGGTGTGGGAGTCATCGTCCCTGCCCAGACGGTCCCGTCTCAGGACCCTGACAGTCTCTTGTAACGAACATGGAATCCCCTCCCTGTGCCCGTGGTGACCTTGTGCACCCCCCACCCCACCCAGCCTAAGGTGAGGGAAGAGAGAGGGACGGCTCCTGGCAGCGCCGACACTACCCGAGCCCCCCTGCTGGTGAGAGCTTCCTTCCCCCACTGTGAACCGGAAGGAGCCGCTGGGCAGGGGATGATAACCCCACGCCCTCTCCAGCCTGAGATGTCTCTCTCCCCAAGGCCGGGGAAGGGGAGGGTCCGAAAGACTGTCTTCTTTCATTCCTTCTTTGCGATCTATCCTGCTTCCCATCCGCTTCTAGAGAACTCCTTGCAGAAGTCTAACCACAGCGGCACTTGCTACTGTTTCTGTGTTATTTCTCATGATTTGCGATTAGACTCTATTCCGTAAGTCCCACTCGTTGGGTTTTGAGGGTGTGGGAATGGGGCGAAGGATTACTAGGCACAGCTAGCTATCAAGGCCCCGCCCTCCCCCCAGGGAACAAATCTGTACCCCAGGCTAGACCTAGAAGGGACTCTGGGTTGGGGGCTGCCATCTCCGCTCCGGCGCCCTTTCCTTGCTGGCTCTTCCCACAACAGCCACAAGGGGTCTTCCTTGCGCTAAGAATGGGAATCCTGCGCCAGGCTCGAGCGCTGGCGGGGGCGCCCGGCGCAGTGTCCTCTCCGCGATCCCGGAGCGTCAGACCCGCAGGCGTCCCACCACCCCCGCCCTCCACCGGGGCTTCACCCAGCCGCGGACGACCTTCAGCTCTCTTACCCCGCGCCCCGGACTGGAGACCGGCACTCCTGGATCTCCTGCTTCTTCCTTTAAGCCCAGGAAGCAGCCAGAGGGCTGGGAGTCGAGGCGAGGAACTCGTGCCGGACACATAGTAGGAGCTCAATAAATGTTTTTGAGATGAATGAATGTGGCGGTGTCCTGTTCAGTAGCAGGGGGAGGACGAGATGACCTAGATGCGGTTGAGCAGGACCCTCACAAAACGCGAGGGCTTCACAGAGGCGGGGCCACTCCTCACCAGAGAAACTGAGGCCATCTATGTGCCCTGGCGCGTGGGACTTAGATAGGATATCCGTAGAGTTGGGGAGGTACTGTACTGAGATGGAGAAATTGGAAGGGAAGGGGCAGCCAATCAGAAAACAACCTTGGATTACCTTGACAATGAAAGGCAGGAGAAAAAAAGAACCCCTTCCCTAAAGAGGGCCTTGTCAGGAAGGGGAAATGGGAGGTCACCGTGGATAAAGGACTGGAGGTTTGCATTGCTTAGCCAAGAGGAAGAAAGTTAAACTACTCGCTTTCTTCCGTGAGGACAGAATTTGTTAGGTTTAGCTACAGCTGCAGCGGGAGGAATGGTGGTCAGACACTAAGGAGGACTTCCCCCGTTGGAGTCAGATAGGGAGGGGTGGTCGGGTAAGGGAATGATGACGTCGCTCTCGGGGCTGCAGGCGAATTACCTGAAACCCTCGTCAGGGGTGGAAGGGACAGGCGGGGACAGAAGAGAGAATATAGAAAGTTAAAGGTTAGACGCAGGTAGAAGAAACCTAGGTGGAGGCGGCTGCCCTTCCCCCACGGAAGAGGCTGCAGGGCTCGAATGGTAGGCGGCGCCTCACCAGGTGCTCTCGCTCTGACCGCCCACCGGGACAGACCCCTGGGTGGCCCCGCGACCCGCCCCCCCCTCCCCGCTCTCTGCCCGAGGCTTGCCGGGGGCCCATCCCCAACCGGATGGGGCGAGCGGTGTCTGGATGAGCCCGAGTCTCCGACCTGACGCCGGCGGCTCAGCCAGCCTCAGGTATTTCCACACCGGCCCCTGCCCCCCACTTCGGCACGCTCAGGGCACTGCCTGAAATATCCACTCTGTACCCCTGGGAAACGGGTCTTTCAGGAAGCTCGCCCTACTCGTGCCAGGCAGACCCGGAGTGCTCTTGCTCCTCCAGTTTGTTTCCCTGGGTGACCCATCATCCGTGAATTGGGACCACACCTTGATTAGCATACAGTAGGGAGACGAATGTTGCCTGGGGTGGGGGAGGCCTGGTTTTAAGTCTTGCACTTACTAACCATGTGACCTCGGTTTGAAGCCTCCATTTCCTCGTCTGTGAAATGGGGATGTAATTGCCTTGTTCATTTCCCAGGCGGTTGAAAGGAGGACTTTGTGAAGTAATGAAAGTGATAGCATTTAGTTTTATGCAAATGATGAGCTGTGAGAGCCCAAGTCACGCAGACACGGCGTGCGTAGGCATAGGTACACCCATATTCACACACACACACACACACACACACACACACACACACACACACACACACATTGAGGCTCTTGGTACACACACACATTGAGGCTCTTGGGAGGTGCTACGTCGCGTCGCGGTCCTTGGAGGCGATCAAGGCAAAAGCTGGAGAGCTAACTGTTGGGAATGCTAGACAGGGAACCCAAGAATGAGACGGGTGGCCCCCAGAACTGACCGTCCCAGACCTAGGATCCGATTCTCCAGGGCGGGACGCTAGTTTTCTGCGGGATTCTGGGCGCTGCCCAAGGAACCTGGAATGGAGACCCCACAGTAGTGCACCGAGTCGCGGTTTCCAGGCCCGGCCCCCAGCAGAGGGCGCCCAGGCCCGCACAGCCACTCGCTGCTGCCCTCGCTCAGCGTTCGGCCCACCTCCCGCGCGCCCTCTGCTGGCCACCGGGCGCACCGCCGCGCGGCCCCCTCCCCTATGGTCTCCACTTGGGCAGGTTTCAGCGTACCTCTGTTCTCCTGGCCACGCCCCCCCTGCTGAAGCCGGACGGAAGCCAGACGTCCTACCCTCCAGCCTGGCCTGGCTCGAACTTCCTCTATTCCTCAGCTCTCTGGAGGAACGTCCAGTTCCAATCCACCCCTTGGAAGTGTGGGTTCATTAAAGTCCCGGGTTTCCTGCCGTCTCCGCACACACGCTGGACAGAGGCAGTGGATAGTGAGGAAAATGCCAGCAATCGCTGCTTATAGTCTTTTATGACTTACGGAGGCTTGAAATCCAACCCTCCTGCTCCCGGCCCCCCTGGCCGCCGCCTCATCCCAACTGTCAGTCCTTCAAGATCTCCCAGCCTAGACATGCTTCAGCCTTCTAATTGGCCCCTCTGCCTGCCTTCTCTTCCCCGCGCCTTCCACATTCTTTTTCTAAAACACAAATCAGTACAGAGCATTCTTCTACTTAAACCTCTAGAAGCTCCCCATGGCCTGTCAGGAAATGTCCAGACATTTGGGGACATTTGCTCAGTCTTTGCGTCCGGCTTCCCATCTCATCAGGTTCCCTCCTTGCCTCCCAGCTCACAGGTCTGCAAACCCTCCCGGCTCTTCTGAGTCTCTGCACATACTTTCCATTTTCGCTTGGCAAATTCCTACTCATTCCTCAAAGCCCAGTTCAAATGGCCCCTCCTTTCGGGGACTTCCCCCCCACCCCCGACACTCCCCCAGGCAGAGTGTTTCTGCCCCCCGTGGATTTCATACACACTTTTTTAAGACACTTCTCCTGGGACGTTTACAAGTCTGTCTTCCCCAACCAGTGTTTGAGCCCCTCTAGGACAAGGTCTGGTTTTTATTTGTCCTCGCACATACTGGCCGTCCAATATAGGTCGGCTTGGTGAATGCCCAACTGGTGTTTCAGCTCCTCTGGCCATGGAGAGTCAGTGTCTTGTTTCTGCCCCTGGGCCTGGAATATGACAGGGATACCTCTGTCTGTTTAAAGACTGACTGGATTCCCTCACCGCCGGGCTGGTCTTCTGCTTCCCTTCCCAACCCCAGGAGATCAGCCGGCTCTCTTTCACCCTGTGAGTTGCTCCCCCCACCCACTTGGGGGGAGCAGGGGTGCTCCAGCCCCTCTGGAGACCCAACTAAGTTCTGTGAAGGGCTCTATTTCTCAGGAGCCCAGAAACAGACGGTAGGGGGAGGCTTCTCCCTCCTGCAGAGAGCCGGAGATACCCCGCTTATTCTTGGACCCCACCCCAAGTCAGTCCACCACCCCCACTGCAGAACTCACTCAGTCCTTGCCTGTCTAGCCTGGGGCTTGGGGGCAAAATCATAAATTTGGGAGACAAGAGGCGAGATAAAGATCATTTGTTGAAAATGGTGTCATCAATCATTTGCTGGAGAGAACACATCCACGAATTCCCCAAACCTGGGTGCTCAGCTCCCCCCACCAAGCTCCCGGTTGTGCCTCTCTCCCCCGCAAAAAAAAAAAAAAAAAATGTAACCCCACCCCGGTCCCCGCAGACCTCCCAGGACAGCTCTTCCGGGGCCTGAGGTTGTCAGGTAGGTCAGTTTCAGCCCTTCCCCCGGCTGCATTCTCAGAAAGCCCTCGGGCCCTCTCCTCTACCACCTTGGGAGGGTCTTGGGATGGAGAAAACCCATCCCCCACCCTTCCCTGCCCATATAAATGATCACATTTCTGAAAGAGCCTGGAGGGGAGATTCCCAAACTCCTAGTTGCAGAGTTTCAGGCTGAGGATGAACAGATAAATAATGGCTTGCCAAATTAATTAATTATTTTATTAGCCTGAGTAATTATTAATCAGGTCATTAATCACCCAGCTGTGCACTATGAATAGTAATTGCATTGGTGGGGGGCGGGGGCAGCGGTGGCGCAGGTTATGGCTCCAGGGTCTGGCAGCATCTGGACCTTCTCCCGGCCCTGGGGAAGGTTTCTGAAGGTTTAGAAGCCCCAGCTTTCGCTCTAGCCTCACACCCATGCTTAGAGATTAAGAATTGAACAGGGTTTGCCTGGATCCCTTTGCAAGGGCAGGTACCAACTTCGTCCTTCTCCTCTTGACTTCCGGGTTTAGACAGCAGCGGGACACAAGGGCAGGGACATGCACACAGAGGTGAAAGGGACATGAAGAGAACTTGCAGTTGCAGGTGTGGGTGTGTGTGTACAGGGCGAGAGTACGGCAGACGTGGTGGGGAGACAGAGACAGAGGCAAGTCCTAAACGTGCCAGATGCTCACAGTCTCAGGCCGACGGGTCGGCGGATGTATAAGAGCAATGCTGGGATTGACTCAAAGTTTCGCCTTTGAACCTGATGCTTTGGGATGGTGGCGATGCCACCAAAGAGGGAGAGACCAGAGGAGGGAGAAAGGCCGAGGTAACACACAGTCAGAGGAGACGAGGAAGGAGGGCAGGATGGAAATGGGTCTTTACCTCTGGACTTGGAACCCCGCCTGCTCCAGAATCTCTTACTCTTCTCTTGCTCGGGGCATCTGATTCCTTGTGCGCCCTCCTTCCCCACACAGCCTACCTACTCAGGACCTCCTCTCTCCTGCGGTTTGGAGTGGGCCTCAGCTTCTGAATCATTCCCCTGGGCTCTTTCCTGGGACTCTGCCTCCTGCCCCTATGGGGTTGGAGGGAGGGGAGATGCGAGGATAGAGGGAAGGCGAAGTGGTGGCAGATTATACTTGGCCTTGAACCCAGAAGTCATTCTGTAAGTATCATCTCCATCTACTGTGGAGAGATCCTATCAACTCCTAACCTAGCTCGGGGCCCCTTCGGATAGCAGTAAGCTCTCGTTCCTCTTGCCGTCCCTCTCCCAAATCCTCTTTCTCCCTGGGTCAGGTGTTCCCAGGTCCCCTTCCCTTCATCACTCACTTGGGGAAGGGGTCAGTGGTCTTGTTTTTAAGCATCCCTCGATGATAGCCCATGTCACTTCTGTTTATGGTGAATTTCACTCTTTATTTACAGAAGGTCCTGCTTTGTTTATGACCTGCTTGGGGTCAGTTTCATTTCTGTATCTCCAGTCTCTTTCCCATGCGCTGTGTGTTTATTCCTCCTCTTGGTGCCCTCCTTGCAGGCCCATCCTTAAGACCCCGCTCTGAGAAGGTACAGGGGAAGGGAGGGCCTGTGTCTGAGAACCTGGACCTTTCCGCTTGAGGGAATGTTGGGGCTGAGAGGGGGCTCTGGAGGGGGCGGGGGTGGTGGCCCTGACTCCTGGGTCTGGGGAGGCTAGAGGAACCAGCTAGAGGGCCCCTGGATCTCGAGAGGGCCTTTCAGGAGAAGAGACCTCACGTGCCCAGGCCACTTGGTTGGGGGCGCAGGCTGCCTTGAGAATATGGACCCCCATACTCCTGCAGCCCTGGCCCCTGGAGGGCCTGTCCGCTGCACACCTCTGTTCAGTGTATCCTCACTGCAGAGCTCTGGGGGCAGGGCAGGGGGTCAGGCGCAGGGGCAGCTTCTGACAAGACAGAGCCTGTCCTGAGATAAACACAAACACGGGGCCTGGAACCAGCTTCTTGTTTGGAATTCTTGATGGCTGGCTGATGGCGGGTGGGTGGGGGGGGTGTTGGGGGTGGGGCCGGTTGGCAGGAAAGGAGTAGGGGGTGGGGGGAAGGCGGACCTCCCGGAGGGTCTGGGGACGCAGAAAGAGGGGACCACAGCCCTGCAGCCCTTCACGTTGCTCAAGGACCTGTTGGCGACTTTGAGGAAAGGTGCAGCATCCAAAGTCCCCTGAGATCGGCCAACCTCGGCGGGCGCGGTGGGGGAGCGGAGGGGGAGCGATCTGGGGAGTCTCGGCACCGCGGGGTCAAGAAGGGGGAACGCAGCCCAGTCCCAGACAGAGTTACAAGTTCTTCCTCTTGTCTGACTTCCACCCCTCCGGCTATCAGGGCCTAGGGGGGGGTGGGGAGGGCAGGAATGAGAGTGGAGGCAGCAGGTTCTTTGCTCTTCCCCGCGGCCCGATTATCCCCAGAAGTTGTTCATCTCAGCCAGGTTCTGAGCGTTATCTGGAAGACACTCCAGGGAACCAGCTCTGGTTCTGCTGGAGTTTTTATCTTGCCTGCAGACAGACTCAATTAACCTCTTTCCATCCTCAGTGTGTGTGTGTGGGGGGGGGGCACCCTCCTCCCATCCCCAGCAGCCCCCCCTTTCCTATGTCTTCAAGGGCATCTCAGGCGTTCTTCCTTCTCCATGTCCTCTCTTGTCCCCCGTCTTTGTCAGGCTGGGACATGCTGCAGAGGAGACGCCTTGTACTTTCTCTCACTCCCTTCCCCTGCACCATCTCTCTGTATCCCTGGGAAGCCCTTCTTCAAGGCCTTCCTTCATCGCTTCTCTGCCATCCCGTTTTCCTCCCTCTGCCCAAACTTTTCCTTAGAACACGGGCATTGTAGTCCTTGACTCCAATTCCAAAACCTCTCTGCGCTCTATCGCCCTTAGTCCCTTTCTGGATTCTGTAGAGGTTTTTCCAGATGCTTAGAAAGACACAGTCAGAGGAGACGAGGTGCAGGAGACAATCTCCCCGCCCCCTGGGCTTCCTCTTCTTTCCAAAGCCTCTGGTTTCTTCTCAGTAGCAGAGGGAAGAGGCGGGTGCAGTTCTCCCCATTGCCAGAAGAGGGCAACACACTCAAGCCCAGGCAGAGGGTGTGGAGGTGAGGGGTCTGAGGTGGGGCCCCTGGGTGAGGAGAGGTGGGACAGAGGAAGCCCACAGCATTAGAGACTAGCTTGGGGGTAGAATTAGAACGGGAAATTCCTAGGACCACGAGCCGGGGTGGGAATCTTTAGTTTTTGCCTTCCTTCCGTACAAACTCTATGGTAGCTAAGAGTATCGGCTACAGTTCGGGGCTGGCACTTCATAACATGTCAAATTCTCAACACGAGCATGAGGTACTATTATTTTCATTTTACAGAAGGCTAAACTGGGGCTCGGAAAGGTTAAATCACGTCAAGACATGTGCCCAAGGTCACACTCCAAGGAATTGGCAGGGCTGGGACGCAGTGGTCCTCGGAGGCGGCCCATACCATGGGGGGCGGCCTCCTCCCCCAAACATGCAGTAAGGAGCCTGGAAGGGGCCCTGTGGCGCCCACCCAGCCCCCTTCTTCCGGCACCCAGCAGGGTTCAAAGGAGGGGTTGGGAGGCTGGGCGGGGGACCCCTGCCCCCACAAGCCTCCCTCGGCCTGGCCAGATGCCTTTGGGGCCTGGAGACAAGAGCTGGAGAATGGGGCCTGCCATAAACAGTGTCCGGCCGCACCGCAAGGCTGTAAAACCAGCCGGGCAGAGGCTGGAATGTGGAGGGATCCAGGAAGGATTTTCCGGCCTGGGTCTGGCCTGATAGCATCTTTGGGGCCCTGGGGTCAAAGGGGAGCCCGCCTCCCTCCCCTCCCTCTCCCGGCCATCCTGCTGTCTCCTTACCCCTTCCCTGCCCCCTCCCCTCCCACGTTCCTGTAGCTGTGTCCATGTGTCTCTACCTCTACTCGGTCCCTCTCAGCCCCTCTGAGCATTGGTATATCCCACTGCCCGCCCTGCCCCTGTGAGCCCGTTGGCTGTGTAACTTCAAGACTTTTTTTTTTTTTTTGCCTCACTCCCTTCATCTGTAAAATGGGGAATAGGCCTAGTACCTGTCTTAGAGGAGAAACGAAGTAATATTTGTAAAGCACTTAGAACAGTGCCTGGCTCGTATTAAGTGCTACCTGTCTGTTAATAAAATAAAGATTGGTATGTTTCTTCCAGGTTTCTTTCCTGCCCAGGGATCCGGCTTTCTTCTAATTTCTTCTCGCAACCTTCACCAGGATCTTGGAAGGGAAGCAGCTGAGGGGAAGGGTGGCTCTAAGGACAGGGTGCACGCTGGATGTCCCGACCCTAGGCCCGGCTCTGCGCGCCAGGCAGCCATCCCTCCTCTAGCCAGCAGGGGGCAGCAGATGCCTGGGCTGTGTGATACGCAGGAAGGGTGTCCCCCAGCTACCTGGCCCCACTGAGGGAAGGGGCAAGGAGCGTGGCGAGGCGAACCCAGTGGTTGTGTGTCTGTGGCAAGGCCAGGCTGATTCTTGGGTGCTTCCCTCCTGCCCATGCCTCTCTGTGTGTGAGGGTGAGGTAGGGAGGCGGGTATCTCGCCCTGTCTGTTACTAGGTGGTGGCATGTATGGGGGCAGGTGTATGCTTTAGAATGTTCCAGAGCCACTGAATCAGCATGTTCTAGCCAGAAGGGACTCCGAAATTGTCTAATGGTCCAATTCTCTTCTTCAGACGAGGACACTGAGGCCCAGAGAGGGCAAGCTACTTGTTCAGGCTTGCACAGTGAGTTAGCAGCCCCGCTTTCGGACTCCCACTCTGCTGCTCTTACTAGTGCGTGTGTGTGCGTGTGTGTGTGTCGGCACGCTCTCCGCGTGTGCGCTGTTCTATTCAAAAGCGTGAGCTCCAGAACAAGTACCTGCTCGGTTTCCAGCCCCCGTGGCTGCCTCTGGGAAGTGGTCCTGCCCGCTCCTTCCCTGGCTCCCCTTCCAGAAGGCTCTGCCTCAACCTTTTCTTCGTGGCCAGGAGGAAGATTTGCCTTCGTCCCTAGAATCTGGGTCTCCAGAGATTGGAGCTCCTGTGATAACGACAGTAAAAACATTTGTTGAGCTACACGCATCCGATCGTTTAATCACCTAGTCCTTCAACAACCTTACACTCTTGGCTACTCTCGATTTATATATGAGGACACAGAAGCACAGAAAGGTCGAAGGCCTGGCCCAAGAGCACACAGCGAGCAGGTCACCGGGCTGTCCTGAGGAAGCTCCGAGCCCTGAGCAGGATGTATTATAGGGCGGTGCGAGCCCCGGCCCACTACTCTGACTGCGGAGTGCTCCCCGCGTGCCAAGCGCCGGGCCAAACGCTTCTGTTTCGGCGCGGGCTCTCATCCCCACGACAGTCCCCGTGAGGTCGGTTTTCTCATCTCTACTTTGCCGAGAACAGAAGTTCAGTCAGGAGGCAGAGGAGCCACGCCTCTGTCTGAGCCCCGTCTGGCCCCCCACGGGAAACCCGCCTACTTAGCCATTTGCTGGCACGGTGCTCTCAACCTTTCCATCACCTGGGGATCTTGTTACATTGCAGATTCCGGTTCGGGAGGTCCGGGGCAAGGCCTGGGATGCCGTTTCTATGAGCTCTTCCCGGCGGCGCCGATGCCGCTGGCCATGCATCACACACTGTGGGCACTAAGGGTCTGTGGCTCCTCCCGCTCTTGGCATTCTGGGCTCTCTCTGGGCCTCGGCGTCCCCATCTGTAAAAGAAGAGGATCCACAAGCCTGGATTCTTAGTTCTGGGACTTTCCATCCCCCCCTCCCCCCCGCCCGCCCTTATGTTATGGCTAAGCATTGCCACAGCGCGTCCCAGGGTAGAGGAAGTGGAGGGTGTCTTAAAGACCTCCTGGCATGCCCTATTTTCTAGCAGCTGGGACAGCTAAGGCCCTGGGGATGGGGAGTGGGGTCCTTTCTCAAAATGACAAAGCACATCCATGGCATTCGTGGCACTGAAACCCGTATCCCTGACTCCCAGTCGGGTGCTCTGCGCTCTTCCTGAAAGGGCCTCGTGTGCTCTAATCCACAGGAGTCAAAACCACCAGGCAGTGCAAGGGCTGAGGGCTCCCACGAAGGGCTGCATGAGCTCTTAAGGGCGGTAGCTTCAAAAGGGAAACTGAGGCACCTGGAAGCAGGGTGCCCTCCTTTCACTGGCGCCATCCCATCCGCCTTGGTTTCTTCCTCCTCGTCTCCTCCCTCTCTGCTTCCTGCTGTCCCTACTCCCTGCCTGCTCGTGCCATCCCAACCCACCAGCATCCAGAGTCACAGGTGTGACTTCGAGTGGTCATGACTGATTTGCACGGACAGCCCTGCTCTCCCTTTCTTCCGCTCAGTCTCGTCTTCCCATGCTCCTCCAGCAGCCCTTCAGCGGGGGCGATCCCCCTGCGGCTGACACAGGGGGGACCTGCCTGTCTGGGAGGGTCTAGAGAAGGAAGGTGAGTCCCATCCAGGCTGGGATGGTCCTCCGGCAGAAGCCAGGCTGGATGGGGCCCCCCGGGACTTCACCCCTGCGTTCAGTGGCAATATTCAGGTGGATCTCTCTCTCGGACTTCGGCAGGGGGTGCGGTGGAGCACCTACAACCCTTCGTCTTTTCATGCTGCTGACGCTGTCCGGTGTCTGGAGGGGTCTGCTGACCTCACATGGCTTTCTGGAGGATGAGCCGGCCAGCCGCCTGCCGAGGAAGCCCCGTAGCAGAGCAGGGTCCTGCTGCTCTCCCTCGGTCCCTGTGCAAGGCTGAGCAAGGACTGGGAGCCGGGGCGTCCGGTTCCTGGCTTCCCCTGCAGGACTCAGACTGAAGGGAACAGGAGCAAGCAAGGCTCCTCCCGGCCTTTCCCCAGGGACTCTCAGGAAGTTTCTGCCCCCCGGGCAGAGGCCAGGAGGGATTGACTGATGGAGTCATTCATTCTACAAACGCCTGTCGAACAGTCCCTTGTGTTAGGTGCCAGGATAGATGTCGAATACTCAGGCCCAACTCAGGGTCGCAGGTGAAGAAAGAGGAGGGGGTCTGTTCCTGCACCAGAGAGCGGGAGGGAGGCCTCAGCCACATCGGGCCGAGGGGCAAGGCCAGGGAGATCTTTCCCGGAGTTGGGGACTGAGGAGGCACGGAGAAGTGAGAGGCTCTCCCTGCCTGCACGTGTGGGGGCCAGGGTGCAGACGGTGACCCGGGCAGGTGGCCGTGCGTCCCTGGGCCTCATTTCCCTTCCCGGAAGAATGAGAGTGGGAGAGCGAGTCAGCAGTTCGCAGGTGCTGACTCAGAAACACCGGGGGTATGGTGGGGATCGGGGGTGGGGGTGGTTAGAATCCAGATTCCCAGGCCGCTCTTATCCAGGAGCTCCGGGGTCTGGACCTGGTCCCGTTCCCCTAAGCCTGGCCTGGCTCCGATAGGCAGCCAGCGAGGGGTCACGGAGCCAGGAGGCTGGAGGACCCCCTAGGGCCCCTCCTGCCTCCCACCCTGACTCACTCCCTGGCCTGCAAGTGGGAGGAAGCCACTGTGCTTGGCTCTGGACAGGGCTGGACACTGGCTGCGTTCGCTCAGCTCCCGGACAGGCGCTACTGACCCCAGGAAAGGAAACCGAAGCCCAGAGCCGTTAAGGGTACCGATCCGGAGGCTTGTAGGTCCCCGCTTCAGGCCTATGGCCTTTTTCTCCACTCTCTCTGTGCTGGTTTCTCTTCTCTTCATGAGAAGACGCTTCCCTATTCCAACTCCTGCCGCGTCCCCTTCCTCCTCCTTTCCTCTCTCTTCCTGTCATTTCCGGTTTCTGATCATCTAAAATATTTTCAGGAAATGTCCTCGTAGACCTTTTTCTGGGAACTCTTCCCTGTCGTTTGCCCCCAGTCTCTCCAGCAAGCGGCGTCCAATAAATATTCCCTGTTCCCTCCTCATAGACGGGGAGGAGAGAGTGTCCGAAACACCGCCTTGCTGGCTATGGCCTGTCTTATCTGCCCCCCCTGGCCTCCTGCTCCCTTCCCTCTCCTCCATCCTTCCTTCCTCTTCAGGTTTCAGAATTATTCGTTTGGTTTATAATGGAAGCAAAGAGCCAGAATAATCCCCAGGGAGAAGTCCTCTCCAATCCCAGCAGGAAGGATTGAGATTAGCTGCCTGGAAGAACTTCCAAATAGCCAAAGGGAACAGTCCTGGAAGGGGGCTGCGGGTCCAGAGGAAGCCTGGTCTCTGTCTGGGTTTATGACCCTCTTCCTCTCCCTAGTTCCTCCTTTTAATACACCCCAAGTCCCTATAGGGTGACTCTGTACCTGACCTCTTTGGGGACGTAGGGGGAGGGCTTGGTGGTCATGGGTTCCTTAGGGCCCCACCGGCGCCCCTCCTACCCTGGGCTGGCCCATCGTCCCCTGCTCTGGGACCTGTGCTTTCGCCTTCTGCTCCAGCCATCCCCCATCATGGAGGCTTTCTGGGGGGGCCATCCTCTCCGAGCAGCCAGGGGTGTGAGGGGCTGTGCGTGGGGGTGTGGGCACGCCTGGGGGTCCCCAGTGCGGTTTTGTGGCAGCCCTTGTCTGGGAGCCGCAGAGGCCCTTCTGCTGTCTGTCCCCACCCTGTCCCTGGGGTTAGCCGGTGGGTGTGATGAGCTCGGGGCTGCAGATTGGGCCTCTCTCGGAAGGTGGGGCACCAGGGTTTGCCCCCACCCTGGGTCCGCACTCCCCCACTCTTGCCCCCACCCTCCTCTGACAGCTGCTGAGGGAGGCCGAGCTGCCTGTCCTGTCTCCGCATGGCCACAAGGGGGCCCCAGGACCAGGGTTTTCTTTTTTTCCGCTGCAGCCGCAAAGATTCCCAGCAGCCCCTGGACACTGAGCTTTTCTGGAAGTGGGGCCATGCTCCTGCAACCACCACTGAAGAAGGGTCTCTGCCAGGCTGGGAGGCCACCGGAGGGGGATGTAGCCTTTGCCCTCCATAGTCCTGTTCTAGAAGTACTCCTTTGCTCTGCCAGGAAGACTTTCCAGCTGTCTGCCCTCCATTTCCACTCCTCGAGGGGGAAGAGACAGGGCTCAATGAGCCGCTTAAAAAAATTTTTTTTTTTTTTTTTTTTTGCATCACCACTCCTCCTCCTTCAAGCCCCAGGCTTGAAGTAAAGTATTTATTCTCTTCCCCATTCTCTGACCATGAGAGCTCAGGTTCTGCTCTGCCATCATGGCTAAGGACCGGATAGACGGCAGCAGGAAAGATGTAAGCTAGATGTTAGGAGGGACTTTCTGACAGAGAGCTTCTGAAAGGAGCTGTAGACAGGCCAGTTGCCTGTTCACCTGGGGCGAGGCTCCGGGTCTATGGGGTTGGGAGAGTCCGCTGTGATCCACGGTCCTCCCCGCACGTCCCTGGTGGGGATTGGAGAAGAGAGAGGAGGGCTGGGTCCGGTTACCGGCCACTGTGCGTCTCCGAGCCTCAGAGGACCATGGATGTTTCTGGGCCTTTGGCTTCTGGGGACAAGGAAGAGATCTGTGTGGGGTCCTTCAAAGGAAAACGCCTGAACCACCCTCGCTGCTGGCTGGCGATCACGGGCAGAGGGAAGAATGAAGTAACAGCTTTCTGCATCCTCTCGCGTGTGTCTTCAGAGCCCCTGTCGAGTCTTTAGATTCTTAGACTGAGTATCATCAGCCTCTTAGGCAAACTGAGTCGAGGCAGGGGGGGCTGTCCCAGAAGTGGGAAGGGATGCTGCAACCTCGTACCCTTCCACGGGGTGGGGAGGTCACTGGTCCCCCTCTGCGTCTCGACTTTCAAGCGAGATGCGAAATGTTGTCTGGGTCTCGCTCTTGTCTGTCCTTCGTGCTGAGAGGGCCCTGGGCTGCAGGAGGAAGGGTTTCGCAGGCAGGCCCCGCCTCATGGAGGCAAAGAGAGCACCTCTCTGCCCGCGTCCCTCCGTCTGTACGGTGGGAGCAAGTCCTGCCTCTCAGGACTCTGTGAGGGTAGGGGGCGTTCAAGGGTCTTAGGGCACAAAGCACAGTAGGTGCTTCTGTTCTCTGCCCTCTCCCCTGCCTCACTTGTTCTTGGAGAAGGAGAGATGTGCCCATTTCCCAGACAGGAAAATAGGGGCAGGACTGTCACAAAGGCCCAAGTCCGGGGTCTCTGATGCTTGAGAATCAGAAGTATGGGCTCCCTCCTTCTCCCCCCTGCCTCATTCCTCACTGGCCTCCTCCGACTCTTCTCTCTTCTGCCCCTCGCCCCACCTCTTTCATTCCTTGTTTTCTTCTCCCTTTCTTCCTTCTTCCCTCCTCCCCCTTCTGCTGTGTTCGTCTGTTCCTCCACCTGCTTCTCTCCATTCAATCGTTTGCTGAGCTTTTAGAAAATCAAGAAGTACACTTGCTGAGGGGCGCCCGGGGGGCTCAGTCGGTTGAGCGCCCTGGCTGCAGCTCAGGTCATGGTCTCGCAGCTTGTGGGTTCGAGCCCCGGGTCCGGCTCTGTGCTGACAGCTCAGAGCCTGGAGCCTGCTTCGGATTCTGCGTCTCCCTCTCTCTCTACCCCTCCCCTGCTCGTGCTATGTCTCTCCCTCTCAAAAATAAATAAACATTAAAAAGAAAAAAAGACGTATACATCCTGCGCCCTTAGACAGTCTCCTGGACTTCTCCTCTTGCATACTGCCCCAACCTCTGGGTCTTTCTATTTGGCCTCCCCAACAGGTTGATGCCTCTGCTCCGTGGGCCTGCATTGGAGAAAGAATGTGGTAATGAAATCTGGTCCAATCAAACAATGTATGCTCTGGGGGAAGGGCAGAGCAGGACGAGCCCTCTAAGGGCTCCTGGTTAGGGACGGGGGCGGGGCTGTCAGCAGCAGTGTCGCAAGTACGGCATTCAAGGCTTAAATATGGCGTGTGTTGGGGGGAGCTCAGAGGACCATCAGGGAAGCCTTCGCTGAAGAGGCGACAGCTCAGCTGGGTTTCGGGGGATGAGCTGGAGTTATTCCAGTTCATAAGGTGGTGGGAAAAAAGGCAGTCCTGTTAGAGGGACCAGCGCGGGTAAAAGCATGTGGCCGAGAACGGGCAAGGAGGATTCAGGGAACTGCCAGGGATTGGGTGGGGCTGGATCCCGGGGAGCTTGCGGGAGACTGAAATCCCAGCCCCGAAGAAGGGAAGCAACAGTATCTAACGCTTAGCCCACCGGACAGCCAGAGGGGTGCAAAACAGGATAATCGCTCAGGGCCGAATGAATGACAAGGAGAGGGTGGGATGGAGACATTCGGAAGAGTGGCCTGGGTTCTCGTGTTCTCCCTGTTTGCTGACTACACTGCCCTGGGGAAGTTACCTGACAGATTCTGGGCCTCAGTCGCCTCATCTATAAGATGGGGATAGTGATGCATCACTTACCTGAAGACAGAGCTAAGACAAAACTGTGGATTCTCCTTCCAGGACGGAGAACTGTAGTGTTACGATCACTCTGGACTGTGGGACCAAGGAAGTCTCCATGGAAGAGGAGGGCTTGGTGCCTTAAAGAATGGCTAATGTTGAACTAAACAGAGAAGGGTGGGGAAAGCTGGGGGAAATGCGGGGACACGGTCGGAGGGAGGACAGTGCAAATCATGTCTGGAGGACAATGTGTGTGGCTGGTGCAGGGGACTGAGATGCTGGCTGTGAGGGAGGAGAGAAGGTGTCCCTGGGCAGGGCAGGGACGTGTCTTGTGCTGGGGGGGGGAGGTGCATGACAAAGACTCACTGGCACCAGTGTGGGGACCCCACCCTCACTCTCACCCACCTTCTCTCTGCCCCCAGCCCTCCCAGAGGCCAGACTGAGCTAGAGAGAGCCTGGAATTGGAGGGACAAGGTCTGTGGGATGACTGGGAATCAGGGACATGCAAATGAGATGCAAACAGTATGTAAATCAGCCACTCCCCGCTACACCCCCCGCCTAGGGTCTGTTTGGTCTGGGGCTGAGCTAACGGGAGGGTGGGGGGAGCAGAGGGTCCTTCCGCTTCCTGCTGGAGCTCCTCCTGCCGCATTGGCTAAGCCTGGCCAGATGTGGGGACACGGTTCTGTACTGCTCTTGCGGTTCTGCAGGCCCAGGGACTGTCCCCGGGGCTAGAGCCCTTGCCCCTCCTGCCCATTCCCGGAGGATTGGCCGGGTTCCTGGGGGGAGCCTCCCCAAACCCAAAGGAAGTGTCTAATCTCCCCAGAGGGTACATGAAGGGCAGGTCAGAGAGATGGCCCAAGACCGGGGTCACTGGAATGAGACCACAGAGAGGGAAACTGAAGGGACAGGGACAGGGCATGGAGAGGGCTGAAGAGAACAAAAAAATCCCAGGAAATGATAGTTGTGGGCCCAGTGAACAAAAAGCCCCCAGAGATCCTGAGAGACACATTCCAGCAGAGACCCTGACTGACAGGGACAGACAGATAGAGCACTTCTCTGTGTCCAGCCCGGGACACGCCGCAGCAGCGCCCCGGTCGGCTTCCTCTCGCCTGTCTGCCTGTCCCTGGCTGACGGTCCCTTTGTCTGTCTAGCTCTTTGTTTGTTTGTCTCTTTGTTCGCCTGTCTCTCTCCCAGCTTCTCCTTTCCCCGCTCTCTGCTGTCTGTCTGTTGGTCCCGACCTGCCTGTCTGTTGTTGCCTGCTGCCTTGTCCGTCTCCCCAGGGAGACCCAAACTGCTCACTGGGATGGTGGGACCCCTGGGTCCTGGCCTCCTGGTCTTGGACAGGTTCTTACCTTTCCTCCTCCTGAAGCTGGGTCTCAATTTCCTCCTTGCTGGGGTGGCCCCGTTTTCCGCCTGCTATCATATTTCTAAGAATCAGGAGTGAGGGTGGGTGGCCATATTTATGATTGCTCGGGCGCCAGAACAAAGGGTATATAATTCATTTGAGAGCCAACACTGCTTTTCAACCGTCTAAGGACAAAGCCAGGAGAAAATAATGGCTGCAGCATGAGGCACAGTGGTCAGATACTCAGAGGGACTTCCCCAAAGGGAAGTGTAGGAAATGTTAGAACAGATGAACGAAAACGATTTAGCAACCACGTTCATAATCTCCTATGGATGAGCCCCATGGAAGGGAGGGCGATGGGAAATATAACCTTCCCTGGTCCATGTAGTCTAAACGTCTTTTAAGGTTGTAAGGTAGCAGGGACGTGCATGAGAAGTCTAGGGTACCAGGCTCTCCCATCACCTACCCGAGGTCTCACCTGCATAACCTCCTAGGTGGCTGGGGGGAGGGGTGGGGGGAGGCCCTGAAGGGAAAGGGGTGTGGAGGGAGCGCTATCTCTTTCCCCACCTCCACCCTATTTCCCACCATCTTCCCAAGCTCAGGACCACCCCGCCCCCTCCCCAATCCATGAGAGATGGCTGCTGGGGACGGAGTGATGTATGTAATGCAGATAAAATGTCAGCAATTCTAAATGGGTCCGGAGATGCAGCCATGGGGTGGGGGGGGGGAGGGAGAGAGGGCGGAGCAGGGGGGAGAGAGGAAGGGAAAATGAGATGCGGGTCCTCACCAGGGATGGCGGCAGGGGCAGACACCCCCCTCCCCCCGGCAAAGGCCGGCGGAGGGCTGGGCCCAGGCGGCAGGAGCCCAAATGAGATTTTGAAGAGGGAGCTGGAGGGTGGGGGGTGGAGGAGAGGAGGCGGCGGGTGGGGGCAGCGGGGCCGGAGCTGCTGATGTATAGCGGTTTCATAACTTCCTCAGTATTAAAGGCAGGTTCATGGGGAGGGCAGCGCCATTAATCACCAGGCTGAATGGGGCTGGGATTTGCTGAGGGACGCGCTTGCTGTCTGCTGCGCCCGCCCGGCTCAGGGCAGGGAGGGGGCAGGCGGGGATGCCCCTCCTGAACTACAGGGTAAGACCCCAGGAATCTATTCCGGCTGTTGGGCAAGTGGGTCCTTGCTGGTACCGGAGGGAGCTGGCAGGGGGCATGGAAGAAGGAAAAAGATGAAGAGGGTTGTGGCAGGCGCTGGGGGAAGCGGGGTAGGGGCTGGGGGGCATTATGGGGATCAGAGGCTGAGGGGGGACCCTGGGGGAGAAAAACTGGGGGGGGGAGGGTTGTGCATTTGAACATGAAATTGATCACATGTAAATACAATGCAAATAGCATGCAAATGAGCACAGGATTTCTCTGGGTCCATAGCTCAGGCATTCCGTTTCTTGGACTGAGAATTGGGGCCAATTTGCATCCGGTTGCATGCCCAGTGCCTCGTTTCTTTATTATTAATATTTTCAGAGGGAGAACTCAAGGTCTCACTTGTTAAGGGGGTGAGGAAGCCAAGGTGAGGCTGGTCCTCTGGGATCTCGGCAGAAGGATGGGGCCACCCCGGGGGAATGGTAGCACCAGGAAAAATGACAGGCCTAGGGACAGTGAGGGAGCGGGGTGGTGGGACTCCTAGGCTATGCCTGAATTGGTGGCCGTCAGAGAGACAGAGGCTCAGTAGTGAGGCAGAAAGATGGAGAGAGACAGATCTCCACAGCTTTGGAGACAGACTCTGAGCAGGTAAGACCAGGATGTGTTGCATTTCCTTTACGGGAGGCTGTGTCATCCTGTCTTCCAGGGGAAGAGTGAAACCATCAGCCCAAGGACATACAGCTGGTCATTACCAAACCCCTAACTCCCAAGTTTCCTCCAAAGTTGAGTGCTCCTTCAGCCCACCGTAAGAGCGTCTCTGAATGAGAGCAACAAAAATACACAGCGGATATGTTTATGTTTCGACAGATATTTATTGAGCACCTAATAGGTACAAGGCAGTGGGCTTGTGCCCAGGAGAGAGGAAAATGAGTGCTGGCCTCTCAGAACAATCTAGCAGGGGCCGTAAGGTACTTTAGCTATAAGTGAAGCACTTAGGAGTTGGTGACCAGGGTCACCGGGGACGTGCACACAAAAGGGAGGATCAGAGAATGCTTCCAAGGGGAGTGAGGAGAATGTATTCGGTGCCAGAGATGGGGAGGGAAGAATGTTCCAGGCAAAGGGGACAAGATGGGTCACGGTGCAAAGGCGGGAGAGGATACATCAGCAAAGCTTTGTGTCCGGGACAGAGTGTGTGGAGAGGCGCGAGGAAGGTCAGGCTGAGATGACGGGGTGGGGGGGGGGTGTCAGGATCTGAGAGGGTGGGGATGCCAAACCAGGGATGCGGATGTCACCTGGAGGCCAGCCAGGAGTAGAGAAGAGGGAAAGTCACTCGCTGGATCGCCGATTCAGTCAACAGACGTTTCTTGGGCACCGGACGCGGGCCAGGGCTGCCCTGGTGGCTCAGGATGCAAAGACGTGGCCCCTCCTTCGGGAAGTTCAGACAGGAGCTGTTTCCTTGTCAGTAAGTGGGGATATAGAGGACGTCCCTGGCCGCGTTACTATGAGGAGCCCACATAAAGTACTTAGGGTGGTGTCTGGTGTCGAAGGAAAACTCAGTAAAAGTTTGTTATTGTCATCACCCTTATCACCATTCTGAAAGGTGCGAAATGGAGGACAGAGGCAGAGAGAGGGGTCAGCCATCCACTGTGAACTTGGGGAGAGATGGAGCGGGACAGCATGGGGGGAAGGAGGGGACAGGTTCAAAAGGGCCATGGAGACAGGAGAAGGCAAGTGACAGAGGCAGAGGCAAGGGCAGGGAAAACGTGGTGCTCCCTGGGAGGGAGCACTGTAGGGAGGGAGCACTGTAGGGAGGGAGCACCGTAGGGAGGGAAGCAGGGCTTGGAAGACTCATCCTCGGTCAAGTCCCTGTTCTGCTGCTGGTTCGCTGGGGGTTGCAGGGTAGGGCGGGGCCTGGGTGGTGGGTAGGCCGGAAGCTGGTGTCTTGGGTCCCCTTCCTACCTGGCTATGTGGCCCCCCTCTCAGACGCATCTA
The DNA here is from genome assembly GCA_030068075.1 of Paguma larvata. Lineage (NCBI taxonomy): Eukaryota > Metazoa > Chordata > Mammalia > Carnivora > Viverridae > Paguma > Paguma larvata. Next base: position 59,968,421 of record CM057828.1, read on the forward strand.
GATGCCTCTTCTCAGTTGCTTCATTTGGCTCACCCTGCGGGGGGAGGCCCCTCCCACTCTGCCACAAGTTCCGCTGCAGGATTTGGGGACCAGTCCAGTCCCCTTGGCTGGCCGTCGTCTGAGATCCGTGTGGTCCCCTCAGGATAATTGCTCTGGACAACTCGAACACCACTCAGACAGATTGCCCGGCCTCCTGGCCCCGACACCTCCCACCACCGCATCAAGCCAAATTACTCAGCACCCCCCAGCCCCGGGCTCTGGCGAAATCCGATTAGCGAAGAGAGAGCCGCGCTGAGCTGACAGCTCCTTCGATAATTGCTTCCCAAGTAAGCGATGCAAATCAGCCCATCCAGCCTGTCCCCCGCTCCTCTCCTGGGGACCCCGGCGTCCAGGCCCCAGGAGGGGGAGAACACCTGAGTCGGAGAGACTTGGAAGCTGTCACCCACCTTCAGTTAAGTGGCCGCCAATCCATAAAGTTGGTCGGTGCTGCCTTGGGGCTGAGGTGGGGGTGGGAGGGTGTTGAGGTTGGACCAGGAACCCCACTGGCTCTGCATTTCCATCTTATCTGGGAAGATGTCCCTCTGCCCCTTCGCTCATCCCTTGGAGAAGTATCCTCTGTACCCATTTGCCAGTAAGGTAGAGGAAGGCAGCGCTATAGAAGACGCAGGGACAGCGGCATGGGTGAACCTGTTAAGAAAGCAGTGGATTCATCCACGGCCAGGCTTCCCCCGTTCTCCCCTCCCCGGGAGGGAGGGAGGAGCGGGACGTGTGGGGCCTCCAGATAGCTTTCCCCCTTTGTGAGTCACCTTCCCCAAAAGGTTGGGGGAAAACATTGAGGGTTAAGTCCCCACAGAACTGGGATGGGCCTTCAATATGATATATTTTTGGAGGACTGGAAAGCCCGATCGATCTTGAGACTTTCGCGCCCGTACCAAGGAGGACACGCTTTGGGACGCAGTGGCCCTTGCTCGCCCCACACGTCAGGGAACTCTCTCCACCTCCCTTAATCGAGGTCCTTTTAAGGGCCTGTTAATACCTTTTCCTTCATGCTTTTCGTTCCTACATCTTTACTTCAAGTTCTTTCTTTCTCTGATCCTTGCCTCCAGTTTCCTGCTGACCTTGGAGAACTTCCCTTGCAATCCGGAACTTCCAGTCCCCACGCCTAGCCCGTATGGGTCACTGTCTTTGTGGGAATCTCCAGGGGTGTGTTGCCCAGTCTTGTCCTCTGGGCTTGTGTGTCTGATATGGCTCCGTGGCCTGGATCTTGGGTTGTCAGACCAGCATCTACCTGAGACCCAGACACACGGTCGCAACAACAATAACTAACCTTTATAGAGCACTAGTCTGTGCTAGGCACTGTACTAAGCACCTGTGTGACGAAGTCGTTTAATTACCACAAGAGAAAAGATGGATTACAACGACTATGCGATTTTACAGCTGAGCTAACGGAGGCACAGAGAAGTAACTCGCCCAAGGTCAGTAAGTGGCCAAGCTGGGATTCAAATCCAGGCAGTCCTCGTCCTGAGACCACACTTTAAAGGCCTCTGCTATGCCACCCCTCCTCTCCAATGCTTTTTATTTTATGTTTATTAAGTTTATTTATTTTGAGAGAGAGAGAGCAAGAGGGAGAGGGGAGAGGGGAGAGAGAATCCCAAGTAGGCACTGCACTGTCAGTGCCAAGACGGATGCGGGGATCAAACTCATGAACTGTGAGATCGTGACCTGAGCTGAAATCAAGAGTTGGACGCTTCACGGACTGAGCCACCCAGGCGCCCCTCCAACGCTTTATTAATGTTTCTCGGGCTGAGAGAGGGAAACCTCCTAGTGTGGAGGAGCTGGAGGATATGGCTACACTGAAAGTCAAACACCAGAAGCCCACTGAAGTTCCCTAGGGCAGAGGTGGAAGGAATTACCGAGGGTGACGTCTGGCACTTGGGGAGGGGGGTAGCGTGGCCCTCACCTTTTCCAATCCCCAATATCTATTTTCTGCACCGGAGCCGTGCAGCTAAACAACTCCTCTCTACTCTGGGAGCATGGAGGCAGGGGAAGAAGGGCTGAAAGATCCGCCTAGAAGCCAATGAGCTGAGAGTCAGAGCTAGGACCGCCAGAGGCCGATAGATGGCGCTCGTGGCCCAACACAGCCTCTGCAGCTTCAGGAAACCAAAGGAAAACAAACCTTCCCCATAACCCCTTCCTGCCCGGGCTCCAGCCCCAAGAGCAGCCTGCTGGGCAGCAGAGGCCTTCCTGCCCCTGGCCTGGCTGGCCCCTAAGGAGTGACCCAACTCTCTAGGCTCTGTCCAGGCCACGGGTCTGCTTCTGCTCCTGCCTGGTAAGTTCTAACCATAAATCACAGTCAGCCAGGCTTTGGAGACTTCCCAGAGGGCCAGGAGACTAGGACACAAGCAAGATGGGTTGGCAGTCCCCACCCTAGCCCAAGTTTCATCTCTTAGGCTTTACCTCTTGAAAATCTGTCTCTGTCACTAAGCACCCCCACTTCAGGAGAGTTCCTCACCTCCATCTTCCCTGAGAAGGACCCACCAGGTGGGGAAGAGTGGCATGGCCTAGAGACAGGGAAGGCTCCCAGACCCCTCTGGGGTCAGCTACAGGAACTCACTGTGGGGTTGCTGGAGACTCCGTTTCTCCTTATGTTGGGACTCCCTATCTCTGGGATCCTGGTATAAATGGGCTTACAGGGACGGAAACAGTCCTCTAATTCTTTCTGGAAGTTGAAATTGGGAGTGGAGTGTCCTGGGGAATCTCTGGTTGCTTGCCACTCATTTCACTCATTACTTTCTTACCAGGAGCGGACTCGGAATGTGGAGGGGCTGCCATGATGATACACTGGAAGTAGCTGGCAAGCAAGTGGCAAAGGGGTGAGGCGGGCAGGAGGGTTACCCAAGGGATGGTGAGGCTCCTAGCATTTTTAAGCAATGACATGACACCACAGTGTGGTCCCCCCACCCCGCCCCCGTAATTTTTGTTCAGAGTCATAGAAATGCATAGATGTATGAAGAGAGAGGAGCCTAAGGAGGCAGTTGGTTCTAGAAGCTCAGAATACTTTTATTTCAGTCATTCCAGAGAAAGAATCAGAGGCACGGGGATAGATGTACACAGAGGGAGACCAAGACACACAGATATAGAGAAAAAGGCATCAAGAGAGTAGGGATAGAGATACATCTACATAAGCAGAGAGAGGCAGAGACGAACAGGGAAAGAATCTGGCACCAGTGCAAGCTCAGGGAATAACAGACTTTCTGAGGTGGATGATTAACTCTATTTCCAAAGTCTTGCAAAGATGGGGGTGGTTTCTCATCCTTGGTGTCAGAGGGTTGCTTCTTACAGTTCCCTGAAGCTCATGCTGCACCCAGTTAAGTTTTTGTCTGTTGGTAGGAGGGCAGGGGAGAGTTGGGAAGGGGGCGGCATCCTTGTTCTCTCACCTTTTCCTGTTTTGGGGTTCACTGGTCTACTTTTTACCACCTGTAGGGAGACCTCACTTCTTCCTGATCTCAGTCATGGCTGTGCTGAGGTGTGCAGGTGCTGAGGGGTGGGAGGAATTTAGAAGATAATTAGCCTTACGGGGCTTCCTGTGTGATGAAATCTTAGAGTTAGGACACAGAAATATACCCAGGTGGAGGACAAGAACAAAATTAGGAATGGGACAGCTCTGGACATTGTTTTGGGTTGGGGAGGTGGGAGGGAATGGACTGTTAGGTGCAGCCATGGGATTAGGATTGGTCAGGGAAGGTGTCCTGGACAGAGTATTTGAGGGGAAGGATTTGGAAGGACGGGAGATTATAGGGCTGGGTAGGCTGCACAGCAGAGGAGGGAGAGAAGTCAAATGGGAAAGCCATGGAGACACAGGCCTGGGCAGGAATGGGAGATGGAAGAGTCTCAAAGCCATTACTAAAGAGTGGTTAGGAAAAAAAAAAAGTTGTTAGCAGATTCCAGAAGTGTCTCCTTGCATGTTCTAGTACAGTCCTTTGAGGGCTGGAAAGAGATCTCATATCCATTGGGCAGCAGGAGGACTAGAAATGGTCTTTAGCCATTTAATACCCTCAAGTGAGCTTCGAGATTGGGGAATGGTTGAAGCTCCTTGATTCGCAGTCCTGTTGGGAAAAGTCTTGTCGATGAACTTTTGGAAGGGTGTTGCCCTTGAGGGCTAGACCAGGATCTCTGAGGTTCTCAATGAGCCCGGCCTCTCTTAAAGCTTTCTTGATTTTGCTCTGATGTAAGGAATAAACTACAGCCCCCAGAGTCACTTAGGGCTAATTTAGCACGCCTTCCGGAGATTTGAGTATTTCCGGCGGAAGTTGCCGCCGCTACGCCAATCTCCTTCCCTAAACAAAGTGGACTACAACTCCCACTGTCCTCCGCGCCCGGGGGCGGGGAAGGGAACCGGAAACCGGATGGAGAGCTGAACCAGGTGAGGAAGTAGGAACCTGGGATCCTGGGGTGTTCGGGGCAGGCTTGGGGCTCTCAGAGTTGCGGGGCGGCGTGGGACGGGGAGTCGGAATGTCTGTGTTTGAGGGACCCTTGCTGCCTTTGGGGCTTGCCCCGGCGCAGGGAGAGTCGAGTCCACGGAACCTCCCTCAGGGCCTGCGGAGACGTGGCTTTCCCGTCGGGCGGAGCCCTAGGGCGGACGCGGAGGTTTCTTACGGACCCTTAGCTGGCGGCCCTCTCAGAACCAGTAGGAGGGATAAAATGGTATTTTTGAGCCCATGACCTACTACTACTGCTGTTAGTTTAAGGATTTGCTAATTGTCACTGTCGATTCCTTGGAGTGCCCCCAAGGGATAGGGGAGTGGATAGCGTCTATGATTCCTTCTTCCACTTCCTGGGTTTAGTGTCAGAGAACCTAGATGGCCAAACATTGCTGGATCTCCCTCCGCTGCCTTTGCGCCTGAAACGACTGTAATTTATAATGTATCTACGTTTCTTAAGTCTTTGGTTCTTGGTGACGTTAGATAGGACTTACAAGCTCCACCTTGGGGTTCTCATAGTGCTTTGTTGAGGACAATAAAGTTCAATCACAGCGAATGAAAATTGTTTATTCGTTTATGAGCGTGGCCTACATTTTATTATTTTTTATTTCTTCCTCCTCAAGAGATAACCACGGTGCGAGACTCATAAATATTGAAAAAAGTAAGTGAGTTAACAGCTGGTGGTAGGTAGGTTGGATGGAATGTGTGACTTCCTAGAGGAGAGTTAAATGGTTTGCGTAAGAGAAACTTAGAGATGAAACCAGGGCTAGAATTGGATTCAGTTGACACCCAGACTGTGGTTCTTGTTATCAGATTAGGCTCTGAAACCGGAACGCTGAAAACAAAGCCAGGTCAGTCTTTCCTACGCCTCAGCCTTGCTATCTCCAGCACAGGTCTCTAAAGATCAAAGATAGGCTCAGCCTAAGAGGAGCCGGAGCCCAGAGCTGGAGCAGCCAGTCCACTAACGTCGGCGCTACGGGAGGAGATGCAGAGCCGGGGCCCCTGGAGACATTTAATGAGTTCTCCCCCGCTCCCTTCTTGGGTTTGTTGGGGCCCAGTTGGTCCTGGTTAGCCATCTGGACAGAGCAGTTAAAGACTTCTGAGATCGTCAGGGGAAGGATTTTCTAAGTTTAGCCTTGACTTGACTTTTTTTTCTCTTCCACTTCCCCTAGGCTAGGGTCAGAGAACAGGTTGATGGATCAAGCTGTTCGGTCAACCCCGAGGTCCCATCTGGGAGAAGAGGTTGAGAGGGCGAAGAACCTTGACCCCTGCCCTATGGGAGGCCCAGACCTGTTGGAAATGCCCAGAGCCTGGCAACCCCTCAGAAGCAAGCTGAATGAAAAGTGGGCAGCTGAACCTTGAGTGAACTCAGGCTATAGAAATGGAGAGGTGTCCATCCAAGGAAGGACTCCTTGGTAGAAGGTAGTTTTAAGCAGGATTGGAAAAGGTAGACTGGACAGAGCTGAGCAGGTTTGTTGATTTCCTAATAAAAGCTAGGATCTTGAAGACCTAGAGGGGAACTGAACAGGGCCTAGTTCCGATCTGCTGAAATCTGCCTAGGGAGGCAAGCTGTGAATTCAGGAAGAAGCCACTAACCATGGTGACATGTAGTGGTTTTTCAGCCTTCATCAACCATCAGAACCACCCTAGGAAGTTTGCTTAAAATACAGATTCCTGGGTCTCACACCAGACCTACTTGTGTGTGGGGTGGGACTGGGAAGCTAGGGCAAATGAATGCCACAGGGTCCTCAGGTGGGAAGGCTTTACCAATGGGATCGTCGGAGCTGCATCTTGAAGGATGGGTACGATTTGGATGTGTGGAGAGGCAGAGGAGTCACAGTCCTGGTTGATTCAAGGAGTGTGTTTGATTGGGTTTGACGAAATGGCGTGTGTACAGTCAGGCTGGAACACTGGGTCTGCAGGGGAATCAGAGAGAATGGTCTTTGTAGGCTTTAGAGCTTGCTGGTGTGCTCCCTCGGCCTCCTCACCCCCGACTTCCCCCTTTCTCCTCTACTTCTCCACTTTCCCTCTGCCTTCCAACCCCCTGTCCCTTGTATTACTATTATTGAGTGGATATTATTATTCTTGGTATTTGGATGAGAAAACCTGAGGCCCTGGCCATGGTTCCATAGCTTGTAAGAGTCTATTCTGAGTCTGGTAATCATCCTACTCACTGTTGAGAATTCTTGAATGTGAGCAAGAAGCTGGGCCGGGCTTGCGGGGGCGGGGGGGGGGGAAGGGGGTTGTTGGTTAGCAGGGTGGCTGATTGAACCGTCTCAGGCAAGATGAGGTAGGGGTGGTTAAGAGTGTAGCCTTGAGTCAGACGGTTTGGGTTTCACATTTTGGCTTCATTACTTGTTAACTGCATGACCCCGGGCAAGTTGGTTGATCTTTCTAAGCCTCAGTCTTCTCACCTGTAACATGGGAGCAATAACTCTCCCCTCATGGGGTTGTTAAGAGGATCAGTGAGGTGTACCTGGCACGGAGCCGTTGCTCCCCACCTGGAAGCAATTGTAATTAGCCTTCGGTAATGAGTCTCTGGGCTCTGGCTGTGCACCTGCATCGAATTGTTCAGCACATTGGTTTTCAGGACACAGCTCATCCTGGCCGAGCTTTTGTTTTAGTAAGGATGACATTAGAGGTGCTGAAAGTTTGCCACCAGTAAATATATATTGAACCCCGACCATGTGTTTGGCAGGGCCGAGGAACTAGTGACTCAAGACTTATGCCCGATGGAAAGGAGCTTTGGAGTGGAGGATGGTGTCTTAGTCTCATCACGTGGCATGAAGAACGAGGATACTTGAAGCGGGGAGAGGAAGGACCCTTCGCTACCAAGAACTGAGATGAACTCAGGCAGCCCTAGAAGGTGGGGGACGACCGACAGTCTCTTCTGAGCCCAGGAAAGGGTAGCCCTGGCCGGTCTGGATCCTTCTCCCTCTGGGGCTGAAGGCTGATGGAGCTTCTGTTCATCTCTTTTCCAGGTGGCAGTGACGTGGCAGTGACATGGCCGTGCCCCAGGCTTATCCACTGGGGCCCCTCCATGAACCTGCAAGTGCCCTATTGGAGCCCCAGCCTGGCCCTCAAAGCTTGGCTGAAGCCTTCCTGGAGGAGGAGCTTCGGCTCAACACTGAACTGCGCCAGCTGCAGTTCTCAGAGCCCGTGGGCCTCATCTACAACCCGGTGGAGTATGCGTGGGAGCCACACCGCGGCTACGTGACCCGCTACTGCCAGGGCCCCAAGGAAGTGCTGTTCCTGGGCATGAACCCGGGACCCTTTGGCATGGCCCAGACTGGGGTAAGGGCGTGGCTTCCCCTGGCGGGTAGAGCGGGAGGCTGCAGGGTGGACGTTTGGCCGTGCGTGCCATGGGGGAGGAGCACGGAGTGGCTGGGGACATGTGTGGGTGCGGGCCCCCTCGTCCCCTCCCAGCACGCATGCTGGCTCCTGTGGTCTCAGACATTCTCCTGGCCCTGCTGCCCGTAGTTAACCAAGCACATTAATGGCAGTTCCGTTTCCCCCATGAGCTGTCCACTAATTGCCTCTGCGAGCCCTTCCTTCCGCCAGCCCCATCCTAACCTTGCCTTGCCGGATCTCCTCTTTCCCTGGAGCATGGTTGGGGTCGGGAGAGGGGCCAGGACTGCGGGGTCCTCAGGGGACTCTGGTCGCAGGGGTGGGTATGGGGGAGATGCAGGGCACTCAGCCGTCCTGCTTCTGTTTCTCAGCCGAGGAGAGATTGAAAACAGAGCCGGCTCTGGGGCCTGCCTGCTTTCCTTTCAGACCTCAGGATGAGTGAATGCCCCTCAGTGGGGGTGCTTGGCAGATGGGGGAGGGGAAGAGGCTTCGGGGCAGGAGGCTCAATCGCTTTTATTGACCCCAACTGGGGGATGAAAGGTGATCAATGATGATCGATGGAAATGACAACCTGAGGCTTGGGGCTGAGAGGGCGCCCAGAGAGCAGTGGTCAGTCCTGTCCTTGGGCCTCCTCTAACCCTGGCAGCTTTCTGTCTCAGACCATCTGTCTGTCCCCAGTACTACGCGTCACATCCTGTGTAGGGCCAGACATTCCCATATCCTCTCTGCACGTGGTCCCAACGGCAAGCGGGGGTAGAAGCAAACAAATAGATTCTTTTGGATGACAGTCCCCAATGAGAAACTGGAGAAGCGTGAGCGGGATCAAACCAGAGCGCCAGAGTCCATGGCTCTGGTCTTTCGGTGAAGGGGGTGGGGGTGTCCAGACTGGATCCTCATGCAGGGTGGAGAGGGGTCAGCAGGCCCAGAACCCAGGCGTCAGGTCTCCAGACTGAAACCCTCATGTCTCTCTCCCTCCCGGCAGGTGCCCTTTGGGGAAGTGAGCGTAGTCCGGGACTGGCTGGGCATTGGGGGGCCTGTGCTGGCCCCTCCCCAAGAGCACCCTAAGCGACCAGTGCTGGGACTGGAGTGCCCTCAGTCAGAGGTGAGCGGCGCCCGGTTCTGGGGCCTTTTCCGGAAACTGTGTGGACAGCCTGAGGTCTTCTTCCGTCACTGTTTTGTCCACAATCTGTGTCCTCTGCTCTTCTTGACTCCCAGCGGGCGCAACGTCACTCCCGCTGAGCTACCTGCCGAGCAGCGAGAGCAGCTTCTTGGGGCCTGTGACGCGGCCCTCCGCAGGCAGGTGCAGCTGCTGGGGGTGCAGCTGGTGGTGGGAGTGGGGCGGCTGGCAGAGCAGCGGGCACGGCGGGCTCTGGCAGGCCTGACGCCTGTGGTCCGGGTGGAGGGGCTCCTGCACCCCTCGCCTCGTAGCCCTCAAGCCAACAGGGGCTGGGAGGCAGCGGCCAAGGAGAGACTGAGTGAGCTGGGGCTGCTGCCGCTGCTAACGAAATAAGTGCCCCTGTGGCCTGGCACAGGACACGTTCAAGGTCCCCAAGTCATTCTGGGCCAAGCAGAGGACTGCGTGCCTCCTGGACCAGAGCTACAGAGTCCTCCTGGGCTCTCTCCCTGGTTGCTGGGACCCGACGTGGCCGTTTTGACACTACTTTGGCTTGCTGCTTCCTTCACCTTCCTTCCAGCACTGCCTCTGGTCGTGTGGTCGCCGGCTCCACAGAGACCTGGCCTCTGCAGACTGCTCTGCCTCACCGTTTCCCTGGGAGCCTCTGCTCGGCTGAGAGCGGCCTGAACAGTGACTTCTGAGGTCGTATTTGCTGTGTTAGAGAAAAGATCCTGCCGGGACCCTCACCCCTCCTCATCCAACAGCTTCCTTCAAGCTGAGCCTTTTCCTCGCAGGGACCAGGACAAAGCGAGGGGCACGGATGCTAAGAGTAAACTTCCCGTGGGAGCCTGAGGCTGGATCAGAGAAAGAATTCAGTGTGGCAGCGCGGGGAAGGCCGGAAGACCTGGATTTCCCCCTCGGCTTTGAGATCTTATGGTTTTGGACCAATCGATGCCCCTCTCCGAGCCTCAGAATCCTCCTCCGTGACGAGGATCCCTACCTCCTGGGGCGGGTGTGGGGATTACGCGCGAGAACAAGTGTCTCGCCTGGTGCCTGACAGGTGGGTGCTTGTTAATCTTGCTTTCTTGCCTCTCGGTTGGGGCGGCACTAAATCACACTACAGAGGGAGCTCCCCCACTCTGAAGACCTTGCTGGGCGAGGGCCAGATTCTTGCCTGGCCAGAGATGGACCGATCACTTTACGAAACCCCCAGCCTGTGATTTTTAGTCTAAGCATTAAAAGCTCCTCGATAAACCCTTTTGTGTTGGTCCTTTTTTCCCTCCTGCCTGTGGAAGGAGGCCGGGAGTGGTGGTCTGGGTTTTCCCTTCTCTCAGCTCTTCACTGTCTGCCAAGGGTTCTTGTGGGCATCTGGGAAGATGATGGAAACGGATCTCTGATTGCCTTACCAGAGCTTAAGGGTCTCTGTCAGGGGTGCGTCTGCTACTCAGCGCCCTGTGGGGAGCAGGCAGTGGGTGGATGGGAGCACGCTATTTCCAGAACTCATTTCTTCTGTCTGCGGGGTGACTGGCGTGCATGCCCCTTCAGGAGGGCTGGGAAGGTGAGTCAGGTTGGGAATAGAATGGGTCTCGAGACCATCGTACTGAGGAACACATGGTTGGACTCTGTCTCCTGGGAGACAGACAGACACACAGATCTCCGGCTTTCAAAATGAGTAAGATTTTTACTAGAGGGGCGCCTGGCCGGCTCCGTCAGAGGAGCACGTGACTCACGATCTCGGGGTTGTGAGTCGGGAGGCCATGTTAGGTGCAGAGATTACTAAACATATATTAAAATATGCTTTAAGAAACATAAGATTTTTTTATATAATAAAGACTTTTTTGGGAGAGGATAATAAAGAATTTGACTGGCTGTTGTCCTTGGGTCTTGGGAGGGAGTCTCTAAATCCTTGGAATTTCCCAAGGAATAGGAGTGTCTTCGTTATTCACGGAGTGTCCCTCAGACCACAGTGGAGGTCATGCCGAAATGGACTCTGGATGAGTGCTGACTAGGCCAGAAAGGCCAACCATTTGATTACAGAGTTGGGGCTATGAGCCAGGGGATACCAGCCTGACCTGGGGGGGGGGTGGGCACAGAGCAGCGGGAGATTGGAGTGAGGGCTGGATATTGAATCTAACCAAGTGGTCAATGATTTCAGTTGAGAATACCTATGTAACGAGACCCTAGTGAAAACTCAGGACACAGGTTTCAGTGAGCTTCCTGGCTGGCGAGCACGTGGACGCAACGGCAGGGTGATGTAACCTGATTCTGTGGGGAAAGCACATAGAAGCTGTGTCTGTGACCCGCTCAGACCTTGCCTCATGTATCTCTCCATTTGGCTGGTCCCGGTTCGTATCCTGTCTAACAAAACTTGTTGTAAGTAAGTGCTTTCTCGAGTTCTGTGAGTCATTCTAATGAATTATTGAACCTGAGGGGGTCATGGGAACTCTTGAATTGGTAGCCAGTTAGAAGTGTCCTTTTTTTTTTTTAATTTTTAATATTTATTTATGAGAAAGAGCAAGCAGAGGAGGGGCGGAGAGAGGGGGACAGAGGATCCGAATTGGGCTCCGCACCGACAGCAGTGAGCCCGATACGGGGCTCGAACTTAAGAACTGTGAGATCATGACCTGAGCCGAAGTCTGACACTTAACCGATTGAGCCACCCCAGACCCCTCCAGAAGTCTACTGACCAGTGGCCTGGAAGTACAGGTCTCCTGGGAACCCCTGAACTTGGAGCTGGCATCTGAAGCGGGGGCAGTCTTGTTGGGGACTTTGACCTTAAACCTGTAGAGCACGTGCTAACTCTGGGTAGTTAGTATCAGGATTGCATTGCACTTTTGCGCCCCCCCCCCCCCACGCCTTCGGCTCCTTTCCTGTGGGCTGTCAGTGCAGTGGTGCTGCGTAGTCATGGCTCTTGGTGAAAGAGCACTAGATTAGACACGGGAATAAGCACAGAGAGAGAGAAGCCATTGTTCCCTTATGTATTTAGCTGAGGTAGTCCGAGAAAGCTCTCTGGGGGAGGTGGCACTTCATGTGGCCTTAGAGACCGGGAGTTTTGGAGAGTATCATGTTCAAGGGATAGCAAGTAGATCAGCGCGGACTTGGCCTAGTTGGAAGAAGCTGGAGAGGTAGGTTGGAGCCATCTCGTGAAGGGTCTTGAATGCCAGACCGATCTTTGAATATTTGAAGCCCCGTGGGGAAAGAGATGCACGGAACACTCACACATTTAAAAATATCCAACAGGCGCACCTGGGTGACTCCGTCGGTTAAGCGTCCGACCCTTGATTTCAGCTCAGGTCATGATCTCATGGTTTGGGACTTCGAGCCCCTCATCGGGTTCTGTGCTGACAGTGAGGAGCCTACTTGGGATCCTCTCTCTACCCCTCTCTTTCTGCCCCTCTCCCACTCGTCCTCTCTCTCCCCCGCCAAAAAACAAATAAGCTTAAAAAAATGTAAAAAAAACCCCAACCGGTGAGGATGAAGGGGCAAGGCTCTGTAGGAGGCAGTGTAGCACAATAGGGTTAGGAAGGGAAAGGGGAGGGGATTACAGGGAGGGGGTCCTGGTGGGGCAGCAGAGGCTAGGGAAAAGTCTAGAATTAGGGATGGGAATCGTGAGATGGGTAGGGTTGGGCAGTACGTAGGGGCACTAGAACAGTGATGACCAGGAGGCTGGCTTGAAGACTTGGATGCGCCAAAGTCACTGCTGGATCTGGCGTCTCGTAGGGCCATTGTTCCTCAGTTCTTGGGTGCATCTCGTCAGCAAGAGGACCGACTCGGGACGCAGGCCTGCCTTTTCCTAAGGGCACTATATTATTCGGCTAGGGCTGCCGTAATAAAAACACCATAGACTGCGTAGCTTAAACAACACATTTATTTTCTCACAGTTCTGGAGGCTTGGGGTTCAAGAGGTGGATGGCAGCAGGTTTGGTTTCTCCCGAGGCCTCTCTCCTTGGCCTGCAGACGGCTGCCTTCTCTCTGCCTCCGCCCGTGGCCTTTTCTCTGTGTGTGTGCCTCCTGGTATCTCCTTTCTTACATTCCACCAGTATATTGCATTAAGGTTTTACCCTTAGGACTTCATTTAACCTCAGTTACCTCTTTTTTTTTTTTTAATCTTTTTTAACATTTATTTATTTTTGAGAGGCATAGAGACAAAGCGTGAGCAGGGGAAGGGCAGAGAGAGAGGGAGGTACAGAATCCGAAGCAGGCTCCAGGCTCTGAGCCGTCAGCACAGAGCCTGACACAGGGCTCCAACTCACAGACTGTGAGATCATGACCTGAGCCGAAGTCGGGCAGCTTAACCAACTGAGCCACCCAGGTGCCCCTCAGTTACCTCTTTAAAAGCGCTTTCTCCAAATACGGTCATGGTGGGAGTTACGTTTTTAACATGTGAATTTGGGGGGCACGGGAGACACAATTTGGCCCATAACAGGCATCTAAAGTCTTGTCACTGCTTTTCCTGTCCCCTATCAATGTCAACCTCTAACAAAAGAGGGTACTCAGGAGTGTCTTTCCTCCAGTCTGGGGGGGTAGAATGGGGTAGCGGCTTAGCACCCTGATAGGGCTTAATCCACCAGACTGGCCCCTACTCCCTCAGTTCATTCTAGAGCAGTTTTTTTCAGTGTAAATCAGAGTGTCCTTAGAAGCTGTAGTTTTTTTTTTTTTTTAATGTTTATTTATTTTTGAGAGACATAGAGACAGCGCGCGAGCAGGGGAAGGGCAGAGAGAGAGGGAGACACAGAATCTGAAGCAGGCTCCAGGCTCCGAGCCGTCAGCACAGAGCCCGACACGGGGCTCGAACTCACAGACCGTGAGATCATGACCTGAGCCAAAGTCGGCCCCTCAACCAACTGAGCCACCCAGGCACCCCTTGTAGTTTTTAACCGAGCCAAAGGGAGTGGAGACTGGAGCGGCTACACAGCGATCTTGTGAGAAGTATTTTAAAGCCACATTGAAGTGATCTGGGATCATCTAGGGTCTGAGTAGCCACTAGCCACGTGTGGCTGTTTAAGTTGATGAAGTAAAAGGAAGCATTCAGTTTCTCCATCACTAGCCGTATTTCAGGTGCTCAGTAGCCACACGTACACCACAGAGGTGGAATAGCTCATCACTGCAGAAAGTTCTGCTGGATAGCACTCATCAAGAGATCAGTAGTGTGGTGCGAGGGTGGCTCGGTTGGTTAAGCATCTGACTCTTGACGTGGGCTGTCACCGTCTGTGGGATCAGTCCCGCATGGGCTCTGCGCTGACTGCGTGGAGCCTGCTTGGGATTCTGGCTCTCCCTCTTTTGCTGTCTCTCCCAGGGCTCGTGCTCTCTCTCAATAATAAATAAATAAACTTAAAACATTAAAAAAAAAAAAAAGATTCTCCCTCTGCTCACATTCTCTCTCTCTCTTTCTCATTAAAAAAATCAGTAGCTTACAGAGCTGCCTGTGAATCAGAATTCACCTGTGGAGGTTTTAAAAAGGCCCGGGTCTGAGCTCCTCTTTTTTGTAACGTTTATTCATTTTTGAGAGACAGAGATAGAGCATGAATGGGGGAGGGGCAGATGGAGAGGGAGACACAGAATCCGAAGCAGGCTCCAGGCTCTGTCAGCACAGAGCCCGACGCGGGGCTTGAACTCATGCATCACGAGATCATGACCTGAGCCGAAGTCGGACACTTAACCGACTGAGCCACCCAGGCGCCCCTGAGCTCCTCTTTAAGAGCTTTTGATTTGAGAGGTCTGCAGCGCAGCCTGGGATCTATTTTTCACTTCGTGCTATGGATGCGCGGCCCAGGTTAAGACAGGATTGCACTAGGCGCCTTGAAGGCAAGGAGAGGGTCTCTTATATTCCACACCCCAGTATGTAACCCAGCACCTGGCACAAAGTAGGTGTTCAGGACGAATACGCAAGTAATGTGTGAATCTGGTTTTGGAGATCTCCCCCAAGGTGTCCATCCAAGTAACATAAGTGTTCCCAGAGTTTGTTCCTTTTGCCCAGCAAAAAATTCTGATTCAGAGGAGCTTAGAAGTCCCATTCCAACACATGTGCGTGCACGAACACGCACACGCGTAGGCACACTCGGTGGTAGAGGCCAAGCTGTGCTGCGGGTCGCGGTGCTTCTGAGACTGAAGGATGGAGTGCGTTGAGGAAGAAAGAGACTCTTCCTACTGTTTTTATTTATTTATTTTTTTCTTACTGAAACAGGATGGCGTAAAAGAAGATTCAGTCTTGCGTCTGACTACTGTGTGATCCTTCACTTTCCTTTCTCAATTCAACAGGCATATATTAACCCGTCCGCTGTGTGCCATTCCCCGTGCCAGGCGCGGTAGGGAGTGACAGAGGTGAATTACACGATTCTTTGCTCTCACGTTGCTCGCTGTCTGGGGCTGGGAGATATAGGCATGTAATTATAGTATAAATCAATGCGAAAACGTGTCGAGAGCAACTTCTAAACCCAGCGCCCTGGGCACGCTGACTGAGGAAGTGATTAGCTCTCGGAGTGTGGGCAGCAGGTGCGTGTGCCTATAAGAGAGGGTGGCGACTGCAGAGCTCCCTCATCACGTGCCGTCTTGCCACCTCCGCTGAGTTCCTGTTCGGAAAAGGGGGCCCCTGTGGCAGAGCTCCAAGACTTTCTCAGCCCCAAACCGCAAGGGGATAGGAAACAGGATGAGGAGAGAGGCCGGGGGCAGGGGATGGGCACAGCTAAGGGCTGGGCGTGGCTCCGGGAGACTCCGAGCGAGCGGGGCTTCCTCTTTGAACTCTGGCTCTTGGAACCTCTGGGATGGAAAACTGCAGCAGGTCGGGTCGGGGGTGTCCAGGTGCTAGAGCAGAAAAGACCAGAACCCCACCCCCGGGCACAGCTGGGCAGGGAACGTGAGTGGCATGAAGGGAATAATGATCGTGGCCCAGTCCAGACTAAGTCTCGACTCCTTAAATATTCTTGTTCAGGAGGATGTAGGCCAGCTGTTTTGTTGTTGTTGCTGTTGTTTTTTGTTTTGTTTTGTTTTCCTAATACCCCAAAGAAGGAAACAATTTCAATTGGAGTATGAGACCCTGAGGTTAGACACATGGATAAACTTCCCAGCTATGACCATCAGGTGATGCAGAATTAGAGAGCTTTGGGGGAAGCTGAATTGCTCTCTTCTTCAGAAGCCTTAATACCAGCCTGGCTGCAGCCCAAGCTTAACCAGTCAAGGTTGAATTATAATGTATTCGGGGAAACTTTCCCTCCTTCCTGTTCTGACCCTTATTCTGTCCCAAACAAAACAACTGCCGTAGAATGTTCCTGCATATCTTCTTGCCCATTCTTCTGCCCCTGCATCCTGCTTAAGGATCTCAGCCCGATGCCAGCGTCTAGGCCCAGCTTGCAGAGGGGGTGGCTGAGAGCCCAGAACAGTCCTTCACAGTGTCCTGTGCCGAGCTGGGTTGCCATTTCCATTTTCATTAATTGAAGCAGCTTGACCTTGAGCATTTCAGGCCAGCAATTTCCTGTCTGCCGGTTGGGAGTGTGAGGATGACATGCTCGGCAGGTCATTCTGTCCTTCCATCTACCTTGATGGTGCTAACTCCTAGTCCGGACTGCAGAAATGGGTCTCCCACTGATAGGGGAGAAGCCCAGCCTCACACACATGCCCAGCCTCACCTCCTGGGATCGCAAACCTTCTGTTTTTAGGAAGGCCTTCCTGGTGTCTACCCTCAAGCCCACCTGTTGTAACTTTGGCTCGGGTTCATTTGTTTCTTTGTTCCTTCTAAGAAATTTGATGCCTGATGCAGTGGCCTCCCGGGACCCCATCTGATGATGCTTTGTGCTGTGGCTTGGGAGAACAAGACGTCTCTGGAGGAAGAGTTTCCCTGCCAGCCTGGAAAGGCACACAGTCAGGTGACTGGGGGTGTGATGGCCTTGCCCTGAGTGTGAGAGTGAATGTGCGGGTCCTCACCTAGCTTTGAGGAAGGTCTGTGTGTCACCCCGGGGGAGGTCACTGAGTTAGCGGGATCTCGTTCCCATGCTTGGTACCGTCACTTTGCAAGAACCATCCCAGGGGGTAGGGCGATGTGTTTCTTCTGGAGTGTGGGTCCCCGGTGTGTTCCCTACATTTGCGTACTTTCGTGATCCGTTGGATCTCTTTCGTCTCTGCATTCTTTAGTCTTCCAGATGGACACTTGTGTCATTTAGTGTGACCCATTTTTTTTTTTTTTTTTTTTTGCTGCTCTGGTGGCTTTGTGTGTCTGCGTTTCCGTGCATCTTCAGGGGACTTGTTGTGTCTTTCTGAGTGTCCTCTGGCTCCGTTCGGGCGGGGTGTGTGTGTGTGTGGGGGGGTGGGGAACAGGAGAGGGAGCCCAGACGCGCAAGGGAGCCGTCGGGGCGGGGGAGCGCGTGGGGAGGGGGCGAGCTGCAATCTGTGACTCGGAAAACAGATTTGCGGAGGAGGCGAGCAGCCCGGGCGTGCGGAGCGTGCGGGGCGGGGGCGGGGGGCCGCTCTGGCCCCCAGCTCCTCCGCAATCCAATTAAATAACATTTAAATGCATAACCAGCCCGCGCGGCGATGAGGCTGGAGATTGGAGCGGGCGCGGCGGCGGGCCGCGCGGGCGGCGTTTTGTGGAGCTCAGCGATTCTGGCGGCAATTTCCCCGCTCGGCGCGGCTTTTACGAGCCGGCTCCCGGCGCCCGCCCCGCCCCGCTGCGCCCGCCCGCGCCCGCGCCGCCGCCGCCTCCGCTCGCGCTCCCCCCACCCCCCCGCCCCGCCGGCTCCGCGGCCTTCTGCTCCGTCCGTGCGCGCGGCTCCCTTCCGCGGCTCCCCTCGGCCCCGCGCGCCTCTCTTTGTCTCGCTGGTCTCTGCCGCCCGCCCGCCCTCCCGGGCCGGCCGCCTCCGTCTCCCCGCCGCTCTCCGCTGCTCTGTGTCTGACTCCCTGTCCGCCCCGCCGCCGTCTGTCTGTCTCTGGCGCTCTGGGTGTCTGGCTCTCTGTTGCACCTCCTGTCTCCGGCTTGTGCCATCTGGCCTCTTTTGCCTCTCTCCCTGTTTCTCCCTCTGTGACACCCCCCCCCCCCTTTTAATGATCGGTGCCCTCTCGGCTTTTCTTGGGATCGCCAGCTCCTCGCTGGCCTGGTTTCCTTGCCTCCGTGACCTTCCCCTCGAGCTCACTGGCCCTCCCCACGACTCTGAGGCCTGGGGCTGGGCCCTCTGGCCTCACCCGGCCGGCCTCCAGCCCTCAGCCGGCCTCCGCACGGGTGCTCATGGGGGTTGATGACTGGGAGCCGCAAGGAGGGGCAGAGGAGGGAAGCGGGGCGGGTGGACTGGGTGGGCCAGGCCCTCCTGGTTGGGGTGGAAGTAAGGAGTGGTGAGTGAATGAGGGAGGAGACCCGTTCTGCTACACCCTTGAGGAGCAGAGCAGGGAGGACTGCCACACTGGGCACCAGGGGGTGAGGAGGTCCACGGAGTCCCAGAGGGAGGGGACGTCTTGGGGCCGGTGGCTCTTCTGAGGGTCAGCAGAGAGTGGGGTCCCTCCTGAGGAACCAGAGAGCGGCAAGACCCCTCCGAGGAGCGAGACGAGCCGTTTTGTTTCTTGTGTGGAACCAGGCTCCGTGGTCTCCCCTTCCTCTTTGCTCCCCTTCCCATCCGCGCTCAGGCCCCTGGGCCTGCGGATGCCGCCATGTACCAGATGCTAGGTGCCCTGCAGATTTCTGGGGGAAGAGCATGCCTGACAAAGGAGCAGCAAGGAAGGGCGAAGGCCCTGCCCAGAGCCTGTCTGCCGTGTTGGAGAGACAGCTATGGGGCCGACGCGGCCGGAGCAGAGACCGTAAGAAAAGAGAATAGGTGACGGGCCTGAGCGGTCATGGGAGCCAGACCAAGACCTACGGGGACCGTGCAGGGACGAATGAGTAAGATGGGGAGTCACTGGAGGGTTTTGAGCAGGAGAGTGACATCCACCTCGTACTTTTAGGGAAAATTCCTACTGCTCTGTGGAGATTAGGTTGAGAAAACGAGGGCAGGGAGCAGCCTGCCGCGGCACCAGGTAAGAGATGATGGCGGCGGTGGCGGTGGTGCCGAGAAGTCACATTCTGGATATATCTCTTGCAGAGAGAGCCACGGAGTTTGCTGATGGGCCAGATGGAGGGCGGGAGAGGGAGCATGGAGTCAGGAGGACACCGGGGATTTGGCCTGAGTGACCAGAACCATGGAGTCACCATGAACTGACATGGAGACAACGTGAGCGGGAGCTGGTTCTCGGGGGGTGGGGGGGTCGGTTTGGGACGCGGGAGGTTTGAGATGCCTGTTAAGCGTCCAGGCAGAGGTGTCGAGTAGGCAGATGGAGTCACAGCGCTGGAGTTCCCTAGTGAAGGTCAGGCTGGAGACCCAAGTTTGCGAGTCGTAAGTGACATAGAACGAGATCCCTGAGGAGTGAGCACAGGAAACAGAGGACACCCAATGGCTAAGTCCAGGCATTTCAATATTTAGAAGTGGTGGAGTGGCGAAAACCGAAACAAAAATCCCCCTAAGTGCGGAGACATCACGGCAAGAAAGACGGGGGGATGGGGTGGGTGGGGGCTCCTGGCTTCCTCATTTGTTTTCATTCCCGGCCACCCCGGTGGGCAGCCACTGCCCGGCCTGTATCTGCACAGTCCCAATTCACGTACAGGGCCTCGGCTCCCTTCCCCTCCAAACTCCACGCACCAGCCGGACTGAGCACCTCATGCCCTCCCTCCTCAAGGACTGACCGGGGCTCCGGAAGCTCAGCGTTCTGGTCTCAGGGCCAGGGAAAGACAACTGGAGTGAGAAACGACTTGATCTTGGTTTGCCTTTCCTACCTGGTCAGTAGGGAAACCGAGGCCCTGAGAGACGGTGTCTTGTCTGAGGTCTCTGTGTCAGCAGGTGGCCAGGGCCCCCAAGACGTAGTCGAGTGCCCTTTATACTACCCCATGCTGCTTTGGGGACCACGTCTCAACAAACACCACATGTTTGCTGAGTACCTGGTCATACCTGCTCTGTGCAGGACAGCAGTGCAGGCCTCTGAGGGCCCCGGTAGACACAGATGATGCAATTCGTGCCCTCGAGAAGCTTGAACTCAGGACCCCTGGATAATTTTCCCATTCTTCGCCCACCTCTTCACTTTCATTCCTTGTGACTCCTGGCCATGGACTCTCTGCTCCCCCACTTTACGCTCTAGGTCTTCCCTTCCCTCCGAACCTGCTCCAAGACTTTCTTCCAGAAGCATCCCCAGATCACCTCAGATTCCCCTACCACCAGGGAGCTCAGGCCCCACACCTAACGGTCAGTCATCCTTAACTCTTGCCCTCATGCCTCCCACTCAGTCCATATGCAAGTTCTGTCGGGATCATCGCTGAATAGATGCCGAATCTGACCACATCTCCCGGCCTCCACTGGAACGGCCCTCGCCGGACACTCTGTCCCGCCTGCACTGCTGACCACCACAGCCCTGTGACAGGCCTCTCCTGCGTGTCCCCCTGCACATTCTCCACACAGCCGTCTCTTTCACCTGAAGCCCCCACACCATCTCCTGAGTCTGTGTACTGCCTGTTAGTCCTGTGTCCTTCGAACCTATCCCCTTGCCTGGTGTGACCTGTCTTCTCCCCTCTCGGCTTCGGGGGTGGAGGCTGCCGGAGGGGCTAGGACTGTCCTTCATCGGTGACAGCCCTGAAGACTCCTGTTGTGTGAGGCCATCTACCTGCCGTGGGAGTGGGGGGTGTTGTGCCGTCCGGGGGGGGGCGCTCAACGGACAGGGCAAGAAGGAAGACTGAACGTGTCTCTGCAGTGGCCAGGACCATTCAGGGAGTTGTCTTAGACTCACTTTTCCTCATTTCCATCTTCTCTGTTTCTTCTTATTCAGCCTTCTCCCTGGTTCCCATAGCTCCTTCCCTTCTGCCGCACCGATCGACTCTTTCTTTGGATTGGGGGATGAGAAGGCCCCTTCACCCACCCGAGGCTTTTGAGAGAGTCTCCTGCTGCCTAGGGAGCCGGGCTGGAACAACCAGCTGGGGGACATTGAGCTCATCCTCTCTAGCCTGGGCACCTGCGTCCGAAGCACTCCCCATTTTATCCCCAGTGCCCAGCACGGCGCTTTGCACCCCGTGGGTGCTTGTTAAATATTTATCGAAAGGATAAAGGAATGGCTGAATTAATGTCTTAAGCATTCGGCTTCCCCGTTGGGCCCCTGGCCTGGGCTTTCTGGTGTTTTAAACTAGTGCTTTCAAACTTTAACGTGTGCGTGAGCCATCCGGGGATCTTGTTAACCTGGAGGATGCGATTGACCAGATCCGGGCCGGGGCCTGAAAGTTTGCATTTCTAGCAACGCTTCCAGGGCTGCTGACGCCGCTGGTTCTCGGATCACAGTTTAAGTAACAAGGCTCCGAGGGGAGGTGTCTCTCAGATGGAAGGAACCTCCCATTGAAAATTGAAAACAGGAATGACGAAGATGGAGAAAGACTGAGAGAGAGTGATAGAGGCACCAAAGCAAGAAAGGGGGTCCACCGCCGCTGGCTTCATGGCCCTCACGGCCTCTCAGAAGGCCGAATCCTGATGGCTGCAGGAAGCCATCTCCTGCAGCAGCCTCTGCTCCGGGCAGCCCCAGCCCTGACTTGGGGGAAGGGGGCTCTGGTGACAGCTGCCACCCCCGCATCAGGAGGGGGTCTCAGTGGGGTTCTCCCACTTCCGAGAACCCCGTGAGTGACAGAAAGGAAAGCTGGGCGAGAGAGCAGGTTTGGAATTTGTGTTCACTTCCACAGACGTTACCCGGACTGCCTTGCGGCATCAGGCACGCAGGTGAACAAGGGCTGGGAGACCCGGCTGGTGGGGAGGGGACAGCTTGCATGAGTGACAGCAGCTGAATCGATTTTGACCTTGGAGGGAGATGGGGAGAGCTTTGATGAGCACCTGGGAGCCCCAGGAGCTGGCGGAGAGGGCACTCCGGGCAAAATGGGCTGGAAGCAGGACAGTTCAGGGCATGCTCCTTGAGGAGAAGGCGTAGGGGCTCTTCTGGGAGGGCTCTGAATGCCAGTCCGAGGAGTCGGTATTTGACGTGAACTCAGGTTTATTCTGGATCCATCAGGGAGCCGTGGAAGGGAGTTCCATGAGATGCGTGTCTTCGAAGAGATGCTTCCAGGAAAGGCTTTGCCTTCTACTGGTTTCCCTGGCCTCCCAGGGCGGGACCCTTCTCCGTGTGTCGTCTTGTTAGTCTCTCTGCACTCACTGGAGGCTTGGTCAGGCCTTGAAGCTGAGAGGGTGGCGCCCGGGTTTGGGAGGAACTGGGGATGTTTGCCCCCGTTCCCTGGCAGAGCTGATTTTGTTCTGTGGGAAGTTTTATGAACTTCTGCTTTAACTCCAGGTTCTTTTTCTTTTCTTTTTTTTTTTTTTTTTTTTAATATTTATTGATTTTAGAGAGAGAATGAGCACGAGCAGGGAGGGGCAGAGAAAGAGAGAGAGAGAGAGAGAGAGAGAGGGAGAATCTGAAGCAGGCTCCAGGCTCCGAGCTGTCAGCACAGAGCCTGATGGGGGGCTCGAACTCACAAACCGTGAGATCGTGACCTAAGCCGAAGTCAGATGCTCAAGCTCAATTGACTGAGCCACCCAGGCGCCCCCAGGTTCTTTTAAGCAGGAGCCCCTGATGAGGACACATTCTGCTTCAGGGAAGGGAGGAGGAGGGAAAGATAAGGTTGGTGTTTCCCGGAGGCCGAGCAGGTAACAGCAAGGCTGGTCCGTGCTGGAGAACGCTCGGACCCACCCACTCGCCCAGGAGTGTGCTGTAGGCTCTCACCTCACCAACCACTTGGACGCCCCCTCCGAGTGGTTCAGGGCCTTGGAAGTGGGTGCCCCTGGGCATGTCACCAGTGTCCCATGCTTAGAGGCTTTCCTGCTTAGGACCCTCCAGCACCTGGCCGGGCCAGATGTCAGCCTTCCTGAGAACCAACGTTTAAGTTTAACATGTATGTATTTCACACACAGGCATAGGCGGGTGTTCCTCAGGCCCCCCCCCCCTTTTTTTTCTGGCTGCTGGGGAAGGGGCAGCATTTTTGTGACTGTGGGAGGGAGCCCCAGCCCTGCCAATCTGGAGTTTTCCCTAACAGAGATCCATGTCTCTCCTCTCCGTATGTCCCTGTCCTCTGTCACTCTCTTCTTCCTTGTGCTCGCTCCTCCATCAGCTAGAAATTATGCCAGCAGGGAGGGCAGATTTTGTTTCCCTAGGAGAGCACGGGATATCATTTTCATCTGACGCTCCCCGTGCCGACGTGCTAATGAGCAGAAGCAGCCAGAGCAGGCATCCCCAGCATCGCGCGGAAGGTGGGTGGAGAGACGGGCAGGCAGGGACTTCGTCTCAAATAGGCCACTTAAGAGTGGGGGGGGGGGGCTGAAAGGGCTGGGGGAGGGGGCGGGAAACCCGTTCGAGCTCTGTCACAGACCCACCTCAGCTGGTTCTCAGCTCTGGGACAGCTTGGTGTGGGCCTCGCCGCTCCCTGGGTCCCATGGCCTCTGAGCGTCACGTTCCCCTCTGCCCTCCAGCTCTTTCAGCTGAGTCCTGCCGCTTCTACAGCAGGTGTGTCCAGAAAGGCCCACGTCCTCGGTGTGGGTCACGTCATTGACGTGTGCCACAGTACGTACTCCGTGGATGCCCAGTATCCAATTCGAAGCGGGGTGAGGAAGCATGATGGGAAAGGGGAATCAAGGGAGGACAAGAGGAGATGAGAGAATTAGAAAGAGGGTCGAGCAAAAACGGGAGCGATCGGAGATGAGGCAAAGGCCGAGGGGCGTAGGAGCTAGACCTCAGCTTGTCATCTGTAAAATGGGGCTAACAGGGCTGTTGTCAGAAATAAGAGAGCTAACGCAGGGGAAGTGCGTAGCGGGTAGTGAGCAGTATATAATTGCTTGGCTGATAACGATAATAATGAATGGGGCAATATTGCCTCCATCATAAAGGTTGTTGTGAGACTCGGGGCCTGTAAAACCCTTGTAAAGGGCAAAACGCGAATGCTTTAGCTGCTAGTATTATTACTGCACTCTTGCCATTCTTTCCACCACCGATGAGGGGGGAGCCACCAGAAGGAGGCGTGGACCCTGGGTTCTGTTCTGCTTTGGGGACTGTTTCCTCCCTCACTTTCTCCAAGCCCCTCACCCTCCCTGCTGCCTCATCGGCCCTGGGGCGCAGTGCAGAGAAGGTAGAGGCTGGCAGGAGGGGAACAGGAGGGGGGCGGGGGGGGGGAAGCCAAGCTGAAAATGAAAGCGGGGAGGGGGCAGCGGAGCCGCGTGGAATCATGTTTGCGTGACGAGCTGCACCCGCTCTGGCTCGCCGCTTTTCCACACAGAGCTCTTTCTCCTTTGTCTCTCAGCCTGGACCCTGGTCTCCTCCCTCACTCTCCTCTCCAAGCCACTGCTCGTCTTTCCCCTTGCCCCTCCGTACTCCCTACAGCCCCCTGCCCCCTGCCTCTTCCCTGACTCCTGGCTCTCTTCCTTGTCCCTCCTGATCTGACCCTGCGCCCCCCTATCTGCCCTCCATTCTTCTCCCTGTAGGGTCCCCCCCGCCCCCCCCCCCGTCCCCGCACCCCTCCCCCCAGCTTGCTCTTTCCTCACTTTCAGCCTCCAGGTCTCCAGGTCTTACCTGCCTGCTGCTTTCTTCCTCTTCCATATGCTGGCTCCCCTTCTCCTTAGTGACCCCTCTGCCCCCGCCGCCAGCCTTCACCCCGCGCCCTCCCCCCTTTCCTTGTCAGCGTGACTGCTTGGATTTAGGGTTCACTGTGTGGCCCTCATTCACTTGCTGAAACGATAGTAACAGCAAGGCTAAGACGCACTGGGCACTTACTATGAACAAGGCGATTTATGGATGAATATATGTTTCAGGGAAGGCTCTCGATAACCCTGTGACGCATTCCGATCACCCCCATTTTACAGATGAGGACAGGCAGGCCTAGAGAAGTAATTTGCTGAAGTTCTCGCAGGTGACAAGCGGTGGAACTTGAACGCAAACCTGGCTGCCTAGGGAGCCTGTGCTCGTACCCGCAGGAATCCATGCTGGGCCTGGGAAACGCTGCCTTCGCTTTCTCTCCAGGGAGTTTGAAAGCGCCCTCTTTCTCGGGGCGTCGGGGCGGCTCAGTTGGTTAAGCGCCTGACTTCAGCTTAGGTCATGATCTCGCCGGTTTGTGAGTTTGAGCCCCGCATGGGGCTCCGCCCTGATGGTGCGGAGTCTGCTTGGGATTCCTTCTCTCTCTCTCTCTCTCTCTCTCTCTCTCTGCCGTTCTTCCACACACGTGCTCTCACTCCCTCTCAAAATAAATAAATAAACTTAAAAAAAGAGAGAAAGAGCCCTTTTTCTTGAAACGTCATCTTGGCACCCCCAGATCCCTCCGAAGGCCATCTGGCCCCTTCTCCTTTCTCGGCACAAGACCAGATCGGCCTGGCCTCAAGAGCTTCTTCCACGCGACAGTACCGCGAACAGTCCACGTCACCTCACGTCATCGCCGTAACTGCAAGGTAGCCGCTCTCCTCAACCACGTTGCACACGCAGAGAAACTGAGGCACGGGGACGTCAGCGACGTGTCCGCAGTCACACAGGCAGTAAGTGGCAGAGCCAGGATTTGAGCGCAGGCGTCGGGCTCAAGAGACCCTCCAAAGCCGTGACCCTGCTTCGGGCCGCTCTTGGGAAGGTGGGCTTCGGTCTCCACCCACCGTTGCCAGCCCAGCTGTTTCGAGAGGCTCTCGCGTCCCTCCCATCCACGGGCCGCAGCCTGTGTCCGTGGGCACTGCCCACTGTGGCGTACTCTCTGCCAGCAGCACTGACAGCCCTCGAGATTTGGGCTGGGCCTCCAGCCCTAATCGGTGCCTGAGGGGATTTATTGGCTGCCGCCCCCAGGGAGCAGGGACAAGTGTTTTCCTCTCCAGCCCTGCTGTGCCGCCTCCCAGCCTGACAGCTCCCTCGTTCCGGCCCATCGCGGCAGCTGATTTACCTCGGTGGCTGGGGGATTTAGCTGCTGTCCTGGCTCCTACTATAAATCCCCAGGCAAATAACCGAGCTCTGCATCAAAGCGGCCGACAGGGGAGCGAGTGGGAGCAGATGGCCGCTTTGGCCGTGGGGTGCAGAGGGCAGGGACAGGCGGGGAAGTCTCCAAGGCTCTCTCGTCCACCCCTGGCCGTGGGGCCAGGTTGCACCTTGCTCAGGCCCACGGGGCTCTCCAAGGATGTAACCGCCCTATCCTGCCATCCACCCACCCCCAGCACCAGTAGGTTCTGGTCGCCGTTGAGTCTTATGCCCGATGCCCTGTCTGAAGTCTATTTGCCTGCATCATGGGAGCTGGTGAGAATGGACTCTCGTCCCTGGGGTTGACGAGGCTTCAAAGAGTTGAACCCTGCTTGGAGTTCTGGGGCCCCGTTTGGCACATATTGGACATAGGTTCTGTCCTCCCGGGAGAGAGGCTCAAACTGGAGCAGGCGGTGGTAAGAACTTGCCAGTGGGAAGGGGAAGAAGGCCCCACATTGGAGGTGACCTGAGTGGCACTGAGGGAGACCTCCAAAAAAAATGGGCTGAAGTAGACTGGGTGAACCCCCCAGGGGAGAGATGACTTCGTAAAAGTGAAGGAGGGAGAGTCGTGGTAGCCGTGGTCGGGACCCGCAAACCTTCCACACTGTGGCCGGGACTCGGGAGCACAATATGGCTGCTCAGGGGGGTCCACACTGGAACTGGGGATGGGGTGTCCCTCTATCAGTGCCCCTTTTTTCCCCTGTTTTCTTCTGATCCCTCTTTCTCTGATTCCTCCAACATCTTCTGTCTACTGCCCCTGCCCGCTCCCCTCTGCTCCTTCCCATTGGCCTCATCTCTCCCACGGTGCCATCTCTGTGCCCAGAACGCTTCCTTCACTTGACTGACCGGACAGCGCCGGCAGGGGTCGGGCTGAACCTTGGCGCTCTGGTTCCACTCCCCAGAACCCCTCTCAGCCTGGAGCCTGTCCCCTGGTGTCCGTGCCATTTTGTTCTCCTACTCCTCATCCATCTTCGCTGTCCCCCTCCCTGCCCCCCTGCCACGGCTGCCTCCGCCTGGGAGATTACAGACACTGAATCAGCAGCCAGCTCCAGCGTTCTGCTGACAGGGGACTTTCTGCCTCTGAGGGCTCCTTGGTGGGATCAGGGCCCCTCCTGGAGCCTGGGGACTTGGGGTGAAGGGAGGAAGGGCTGGGGGGAACAGTGGGCGGAGAGGGAGAGGCGAAGGGTAGAAGGTAAAGGAAAGAGGAAGGAGAATGGAGAGATGGAGGGAAAGGTGGACAGAGGAGCAATTTGGGAGGAAAAAAATTATAGGAAAGATGAAAACCCAGTGAGGGAAGTAGAAAGAGAAGCAGAGGGTGGGGAGGGGGAAAGAGGGGGAAAGGGGGAGGGCTGGAGGGTGTGGCAGCTCAGTGGGGGTGAGCGCTGTTCACCAGCCTACAAGCCCAGGCCCGGCTCTGCTCTCTCCCGCTCCCAGGCGCCCACCCAGGCGGGGTCCGGTGGAGGCCCAAGTTCACGGGGACTGGGCTGCAGGGTGCAAGCTGGAGCCCACCGGCCCTGGGTCTGGGGCTCTGCCTTGCGCCTCCCTCTCTCCCTCTCACGTGGTGGTTTGTACTTCATCTTGTTTGTGGGGCGGCTGGGCCTGCTCTCGGGGTTTAATGATCTGTGCCATTATTTATAGCTTTGCGCGCCGAGAAACACACTGAATTTATCGCTTGCTTCTATAAATAACCCTGGCAAACGGGTGCCCAGGGAGGAGGGCGGGAAGGGGAGGGAGAAGCAAAGAAAGGAGAGGTGGGGGGGTAGGGCAGGGGAGGTCTCTGTGGACCGTGTCCCCAAAATGGGGTGACGTGTGTGCTCAAGGACAGCAGAGACTTGCAGGACCGTTTAAGTGTGGGTGTGTGTCTAAGGGCAAGTTAATATGAACAGGACAGCGTGTGTCCCGGTGATGAGGAGAGTGATTGTTTGGATGTTTCGGAGGGTGTGTGTGAATGGACTGAGTGTGTGTTTGTGTTTGGTGCCGTGTTGGTGGCAGTGCGGTGGAAGAAGCACAAGGAATGGCTGCTCTATAAAAGGATATCCAATGGGCTGAGAGGCAGCAGCGACTAGAATCAGTCTCCTTTCTCTATGGGCGAGGTGACAGAAAAAGACCACAATGAGACTGTTTTTCCCAGAGGGGCAAGTGAAGGGAGAAGGGAGGGCTAGGAAGCAGGCCGTGTAGAAGTCTACGTCAGGCAAGGCCAGGAGTGCCAGGGTCACCTGCTCCAAGACCCAGAGGTCGCCAGCCTTTTGGGCTTGGTGGGTGGAGAGGTGGGGGTGGAGGGTGTACATCCATCTCCAGCATTCCTTAAAGGAACCAACTGGCAAGGCCCGTTCCAAGGTAGGGGCGCGGGGGCATCACTCGGGCCTGCCCGCCCAGACGAAGCCAAGTGCCAGAGCTGTGGGCTGCTGATTCTGCTGTGCCTGCCCATGGCCTTCACTCTGACCGTGGGCTCACCCCCACCCCTGCCCGGGACAGCCCAGGACCAGCCTTGGGGAATGAGGGCCCCAGCACTGCTCAGCCAGAGGGCGGCAGTGGTCCTGCCCCCCACCTCCCCAGCCCGCAGTCTCCTTCTGCTGGGCACTGCCACGCAGACAAGGCTGCAGCAGCCATTAGCTCCGGGAAGCGCTCTGCATCTCTAATGAGGGCATTTGCATATATAACGAAGAACCTTCACAGGTGTTGGAGGAGCGGCCCCTCCTCTTTTCCCTTTCTCCTCTCCTGCCAGCTGCCACCCTGACCTGTGGTTCTAGGGGTGGGGGTGGAGGGTTCCTGCCACTCAGCTGGGAGACACCCCAGGGGTCCCAGGCACAAGCTGGTCCGTGGGGTTCCCCTTTGGGTCAGAAACAAGCAAGGTGAAAGCCCATGGTGTCAGGGTGCTTGGTACCGACCACATGTGCCCACGTGTGAACACGAGCCCCTGCACACACAGAAAGAAGGTCAGGGTCCACAGGCCCATCGCGGCCCAGGTGTACTGCGGCATCGTGGTGATCTACCCAGGCCAGTGCAAGTATGCAAAACACGTCCCGGGCTGCGCCCCCGCGAGATGCGCCGCGCACACGGCTGCCAGCACGCACTCTGTCACACTCACACCCTGGCACCGAGGCAGGCAATTAGGGAAAAACGCACCTGCACCAACACTTCTTCCATCCAAACGCAGCCCCCTCCCTCCCTCCGTTTCTCTCCTCGAACCCTAACCTTCCGGCGGTGTTTCTCCCGGAGTCACCAGCCCTTATTCAGGCCAGAAACCTCCTCCCTGCCCCCACCTGCTTATTCGGACTTCTTAAGCACACGGGAGGCCATTTTCCATTTTTAAAAAATAAGTAAGAGGGGCCCTTGCACCCTGGAGAAGGGGCATTGAAGGGAGAGAGAAAATGGCAAGGTGAGGGGTACTGACGGGCTGCGGGTTAGGAGCCGGGGGGAGGTGGAAGGGTGTCTAGGGAGGTGCAGAGACTGGGGGCTAAAGTCCCCACAAGGTCATTCTCGGGTTATCCCCTACAGCCCTCCACTCTCCGGCCGCAAACCAGCCAATCCCCAGCTCCGCGGCCTCCCCCGGCCCTGCCGTTGGTCCTGCCTAGCCACGTGACCGTCCCCCTCTCCGGCAGCTGCCCCGATGATGGATGCAGGTGCTCAGCTGTACCTGTTGGGGGACAGGGACCGCACAGCTCCTAATTACCTCCTTCTCTAGCCTGAGCTGGGGGCTGGGCTGTACTACGGCTCCCCCTGGGCTCCGCTGGGGTCAGGGCTGACATCCTGAGCTAGAGTCTGGCTTGGAGGCAGACATCCCCTGAACGGGGGATAACTGGGGATGAGCATCCGGGGTAACGGGGGTGCTGGGGCCCTGGCCTGGGGTTTGGAGTCAGAAGAGTGCTTCTGGAAGGCTGATTAGAGGCAACAAAAGCGCACTACAGTGCATCAGTGACCTAGGAAGCGGAGATAAGATTTTGAACAACTGACCTTTCTCCAAGTCTTTCTCACTGAGGGTGAGATACAGGTTAAACATGGAGAACTTCCCGACAGTCTGGGATAAGATACACCTGAGCAAAAGTCAGACACGTGGAAGTAGAGGTTCGGAAGGCTTCCCAGAAGGCAGGGAATCAGAGCATCCATGTCCTGCCGGGTGGGAGGCTCGCAGCAAAGAGCTGCAGAAGAAGTAGGCTGGAGTCCGAGTCCTGGGGCTAGAGGGAGAACTTGGAGTTGTTTCTGGGAGGGGTGCAGATGGGTGACCCTGAGCTGGATGTTCGAAGAGGTTGTCACAGATCAGCATGGGAGGCTGTATGTCTGGGCTGACTTGGGGAACGATGGGGAAGACCTTGGGATTGGGAAGATGGCAGAGCTCCTCCAGGCTTCCCCACAGGCGCACCCGAGGTCTTAAGGGGCAGATATGTGTCTTCAACAACTTGCCAGGACAGCGGGGGCCTGGTGGGTTTGAGCGCCCAGGCTGGAGATGGGCAAACAGATGGTTACAAATGGGTGGAACCTCTACAAGGTTTGTTCTGACTCTGAGACCCTAGAAATCCCCAAATTAGGCTTCTCCATGGGTTTTCGAAAGGGAACCAAGGGGGATCTGGCTTGCTCGGTCAGTAGAGCATGCATCTCTCGATCTTGAGGTTGTGAGTTCAAGCCCCACATTGGGTATAGAGATTGCTTAAAAAAAAAAAAAAAAGAAAAGAAAAGAAACCAGCAATGCCTTTAAAGAAAATTAAAAAAAAAAAAAACAACCAACAAACAAAAGGAAGGGAAACCAGGGATGGTGAGCAGAGATCTGGTGAAAGCACCAGGAATCCTGGCTGCCAGGCCCTTCTGCCAGGGGTGGTGGGTATGATAGTGCGGCTGTCATAATTGCTAATCACTGTTTTGTGGGTCACGGTAATGACAGCGCCACCAGGAGTCAGAGTCCCCCCCCCATCTTTGAAGGTCTCTTGGCTGCGGGAAGGGAGGTGGCCTGAACCCCTTTACACTCCGAGTCCCGAAGGAGGACAAAATAAAACAGCTGTCCCAGGGGTGCAGGTCTCTTCCTTACTTCAGTGAGGTTAGTGAGCAGGACGTAAGGGGCACACGGGCTCCTACTGCCCCCCCAGGGACCTGTCTTCTGCATGGCTCCCCCATCTCTACTCTGTCTCTCCAGGGCGTTCCCCCTTCCTCCCTGAGTTTACATGGCTCTTGGTTGGTGGAACTGTCCTCATCAGCAGCGCCGCCACGCCGGCCCCCCACGTGACTCACACTGCCCTTCTGAGCTCACAGGCTGCTGGATGCTCAGCCCTGGGTCTCCTTTCCTACCAACACGAGATTAGGGGGAGATGTCGGGTGAGGGGATGCTCACTCTGTCCTGGGCGTGCGTCTCTGTGTCTCGGAGGGTTGTTTTCGTGTGCATGGGGGGGGGGGGTGGGTGGGGGGTGGGGAGCAGCGCCCTCGCCCATTCAGGGTGGTTAGGAGAGGGAGACAGAAGGGGCGTGGAGCTGGTGATCCATCATCTCCCCCCTCACGCAGACCAGGGTGGGTTGTGAAACCAGACTTTCCTGATCTTAGCATCGTGCTTACGTGCATGTGCGCATACAAGCCAGCCCAGGCATACAGCGCCCCCCCCGCCCCCCACCCCCCACAATAAACACACGCCTAGAGACACCACAGCAGAATTTGCACTGACACCCTTGGTGCCTCAGGTTTTCTTTCAGGCAGTCGGGCCTGGAAGCTGCTTCTAGGGTAAATTTCCAAATTAACCTCTTTGCCTGGGTCCCCTCTTGCCCGAGATGAAAGCTTTTCATGAGTGGGATGAGGCTCAGACTCCCGAGCCCGGCATTCGGGACCTTCTCTGATCTGGTCTCCCATCACCCTCCACCAGGTTATATACACTTACGTTTCTCTTCCTGCCCGGGTCCCCGGGAGAAGTGTCCTCTTCCCATTCACGTCCTACTGGGTTAGGCTCACCTCCTCCAGGAGGACTTTTCGACTGCCTCGGGGCTGATAGCAACTTCTTCCTTAGCTTGGTTTTTGACATTTGGAGAAGTCTTCCTATAGGTTGGGATGAGAGGGCTCTACGTCCCCACTCCTGAGCCTCTCAAGGCAGGGTCTGTATTTATTCAGCGTTATTGTCCCTGTGCCAGCGTGGCACCCGGCCTCTGTGTATGTAAATAGCTGAGAACCGGGCTCCGGGGAAGAGGAGCGTCTGAACTGGGTCAAGTCCCTGGTCTGGCTTTTTCTGGCTGTTGGAACCCAGGCAAGTAGCTTATGTTTTCTAGCCACCGGC
Source organism: Paguma larvata (assembly GCA_030068075.1). Taxonomy (NCBI): domain Eukaryota; kingdom Metazoa; phylum Chordata; class Mammalia; order Carnivora; family Viverridae; genus Paguma; species Paguma larvata. The sequence goes on from CM057828.1 coordinate 60,000,603, forward strand.
TTCCCAACTGTACCATGAGGAGTTTAGACCCCCATGCTCTATGATTCTGTATTTTCACGGTGGTGAGGATGAGGACGGACATCCTGAGACAGAAGCGCAGCTAGCCAGCTCCCTGCAGCACGGGGGTAAGGAGGCTGGGGGTGGTAGCGAGCTCAGTGGCGATTACACTCAAGGGTCCAGAGATTGCTCACTCTCCGGGGGAAAGCAGATTGGTGTCAGGTCTAGACAGGTGCGTGTGATCTTAGACCACTTCCTTCGTAAACTCTTGCACCCCCCCGCCCCCCCCCCCCGTCTATGTATATGGAAAATGGAATTAGTGTTGTAGGCTGCTTTGGGGATGTTTGAGAACATTAAGTAGGTGGAAGCTGGATTCCTGCACAGTACAGATGCCTTCTCTTTTCTCCCCGTGTGGGCTCCAGTCTGCTTCTTCTCTCCTCGATTATTGCCCAAGAGAACCCCCACTCACCTCTCCTCCAGTCAGCCTGAGTGGCTTGGCATCAGGCCTTAGTGGTGTCCCTGGTCCACAGCCTGCTGGCAGGAGCTGGGCTGCAAAACACCCCAGTGAGCTTCCAGTTAACAGATCTGGTAGGATCTCCTGTGCATATGCTGCTATGAGGGGCTCACGGGACTTCCCACTCCCCTCCATTCCCATAGTCCCAGTTCCCCTGCCTCCGGGACATCCTGCCCCATCTCCCCCTGCCCTCTCGGATCTCTCCCAGCCTGAGACACGTCCCCTGTGCCTCATCACCCTTCCCTGGGAATACCGAGGCTGGAATTGTCCACAGAGACCGGAAAATTTCCTTAGAATGTGAGGAAGGGGGAGGGGTCTTCGGTGAGGGGAGACCCCTGTCCTATATTTTGGCCTCTGTCTCCCCTTTGCTTCCCATATCACCTTGGGCGGGGGGTAGAACGAAAGCCCCAGTGTGCACCCCCAAGCCCCCATGTCCCAACCTCCAAAGGACCTTCAAGGCAGGAAACCTTTTTTTGTAGAGAGCTGAAGGGTACCTGGAGTATGTCGGGGCCTGGCTTCCCAGGCCCTCCCCACTCTGTGATCTCCGAGGACCTTGGGCGCCTCCAGACTTGGGAGCAGCTACTCTGTTTATGGTGTGGGCGGTTTATTCCTATGGATGACTCTCAGCCCAGGGCTCTTGAGGGAGAGCGGATGGGCTGTGGGAAAAGAGAGAGAACCACCAAGCCCAGCTTTGGAAGGAGGTGGATTGGTGACGTTTTCTCTCCTTCCAACAGTTGGGAGGATCTAGTAAGATCTAGCACTTTCTCCTAGGAAAGAAGGACCCTAGCAAACAAGCAGGGAGATCGGGGGGAAGCTGAGGGGAGAAGGGTCAGCAGTTTGTGGGGGGGCTAGAGTTGCTAGAAGTGCAAAGCAGAGAGGCAGTAACAGAAAATACAAGTCAGGGGGCGCCTGGCTGGTTCAGCTGGAAGAGCATGCTGACTCTTGATTTTGGGGCTGCGAGTTTGAGCCCACGTTGGGGGTAGAGATTACTAATAAATAAACAAATAACCTTAAAAAAAAAAAAGAACACAAGAAAATGCCAGTCAGGACTTGGCGAGGTTTGTTTGATTGTGAATGCGAGTGTCCAAGTATCCGGGTCGTTGTCAATGAGTGTGTGAGGGCCCTTGAGGCCGGGCTGGGTCACAATGTTTCATTTTTCTGTGTGGGAGAGTCCCCCTGCTGTGGGAGGCCCAGAGGGGAGAGGAGGGTTGGGCAGAGACACAGCCCTTGCGTCTGACCAGGGGCTGTGCTGGTCTGGCTCTCTTTTGCTGTTAGTTTTCCCAGGCACTCTTGATTTAAAAAAAAAAATATATATGTATATATATATATATATATGCGCATGTGTGTGTATTCTCCACTCTCCACAGTCTCCCATGCTCCCTCCAACCCCTCTTCCCCCTAAATAGTTATGTGTGAACTTTGACCCCAGGAATCCGCTTGGGGGTAGCATTTTGGGAAAACATGATAGAGCCTCGTAAAGAACTCTGACAGCTTGCAAACAGCCTGCGCTAAATTGCCCCTTCAAGTCAAAATTAAAGCAAATGTCTGTTTTATGGCCATGTTTTCTTGGGCTGCAGCTATGGCGGGAGCGCGGGCCGCTCGGAGCTGGGAAGCGAGCGGAGGGTGGAGGGACTTGGGGTGGCTGGTACCTGGGCTGTGGACTAGCCACTCTACACGGAGGCTTCTGGTTCACTCCCTGCCTCCCTCCTTCCTCCCCCCTTTTTCTGTGCAGTGAGGGTATGAAGACCGTCCTACCTGCAGAAAGTCTTTCATTAGGTTCTTCCTCCTCTCCCAGTGTGGTCTGGAGAGTTCTTGCTCTTTCCCTTCCCAGGGTGCCAGTGGAAGCCCTAGGATCATTCTGGCCAAGGGCTTGACCTGAGGTCTGGACACCCCCAGTTTCTCTGGTGTGACTCAGGGCTTGCTGCTTAGGCTCCAGACTACCCCCTGCCCTGGCACTATTTTCTCCCCACCTAGTCCACCTTGGCGTATTGGGATTCTGAGCTGGGCTGCTTTGAAAAGAAATTCTAAGGCGATGATGATGATGATGACGATGATGATGGAGGAGGAGGAGGAGAAGAAGAAGGAAGAAACCACTGGTCTGTTCTATTCCCTTCATTATACAAATGAAGAAACCGAGGCCCAGAGGGGATGTGTGGAGAAGATCCTTAAACTAGGTCAAAGGAAATCTGGGCTCTGATTCGGACCCAAATCAGTTCCCCTCTCTGGGTTTTAGTTTCCTCACCTAGACGCGTAAGTACCTAATGATGACAACAGGAGCCCATGTTTATTGACCCCTAGGATGTGAGGTCTTAAGCGTTATGCATTTTCCATGGGTCATCTCATTTAAGATTCAGTCACTTGATGAGGTAGAATTATTCCCATAAGAACACTCAGGCAAGGCAGGTTCAATGAGTTGGCTGAGGTCCTTCGGCAGCAAAGGCAGAATTTGAACCTTGGCAGTCCCTCTCCAGGGCCCGGGCACTCGGTCGCTACTCGCATGAGAGCTTAATCCAGATCAGTCAGCTGGGAAGCGGGAGCTCAGCCCCGCTGACCCCCGGGCCAGTGTGCATGCCACTGGGTCAGGCGGGGTGCTCAGCCGGGGCGGCGTGGGTCTTAGGTCGTCTGGAGGCTACTGGGGTCCTCTGTACTCAGGGCCGTGAGCATGACGCTCAGCACACACCCTGGAGAAGGGAGCTTTGGGCCAGAGCGGGGCTTCCTGAAGGAGGCTTGGAAAGGCCTGAGCAGAGCTTTTAGGTTTATTATGAGGGACTCCACGAAGTGTAAGGGTTCTTGATCAGGGCGGCAACCATACAATATTATAGAAAAGCCTCTCCCCGCCCCTCCCCCAGTGGCGTGCCCACTTAGGAGATCCTGGAGAAGGCAGCTGTACTGGCTCAGCCGGCAAAGCCACGCAGTGACACCTCCCCCTCCCCATACGGTGTGTCCCTTCCACGCCGGTTATCCCAGCTTCTTCTCAGAGGCTTCACTGCTAGAACTAGATGTTGGATCTGGCTTCCTCCTCGGAAGACAATTTATGGCGACATGTCGGAGACTCTGTTTTAATGAAGTTGCAAAAGTAGGTTAATGGGCTGTGGGTGTTTTTCATTCCCTTCCCCCCTGCCCCATCTCCAGCCCTGGGCAGATGAATGATGCCTCTCGCAGTGCGACGCGGAGTCGGGCTGAGGATCTCAGGCCCGGACTCATATGCTCGCCCATGTCTTCCTCGGCGCCCCCCGCCCAGCCCCCGGAGCCCTCAGTACCCTCCTCCCTGCTGCTGGCAAGGTGCTCAGCCCCTCTAGCCCCAATCCCTTCTGCTGTAGCCATGGCCTGAAGTTGCTCCAACGTCTCCCCAGAGGGAAGGAGCATGGCACATTGGAGAGGCAGGAACCAGGCCAAGGGCTGGGGCAAGGCTTGGGACCCTGGGCGAGAAGGTGGCTAGAAGTATGGCTAATGGATTCCTTCTGGATTTGAGAGGCTGGGAGACGGGGGCTTAGCTAGCATGGACCTGAAGAACTCTGCAAGCTGACGCCGATATTTTGGTGGGGGGAACCTGAGTTTCTGAGGGCCTCCCTAGTTGCTGTTCCTCCTTCCCTGATTCATCCCTGTGTCTCGTAGGGCCATGCCTGATACATGGCTGCCCTTGCAAATAGTCGCCGAGTAAATGATGGACACGAGAGTGAGTGAGCCTTCTTTCCCTGTCCCCAGTCTCTGGGGCTGGAAATCGCCTCATTCTTGCTCCCGGGACTCATCCCTTCCCACCCGCCTTCCCGGGGCTGGCCCCACACTGCCACCTCCGAGGACATTTTCCACAATTAAACTGCAAGAATAATTCTCCGTTTGTTCGTCCGGGTCTAAGTCGAGGGTCTGTCCTCCGGGAAGACTGGGGTCTCCAGGGAGAAGGGACTAAATCCTTTCCCTCCAGATTCTCCCCGAAGCCATCCCCAGGCAGGGCTCTAAGGTTGGAGTTGGAGTCCAGAGCCTGGTTGTACTTGAGAGCACACCCCCGGGAGGACTGTCTCTCTCTGGTCCTTCCTCCCTGTAGAAAGCCGAGAGCATGCGTAGTTTCTGGGCTGCCATCACTTCCAGGGGAGAAGGACCCTTCTCCACGCCCAGCCCCTTCCTGGCAACAGATGAGCTTGTCGGTCAGGGTTTGGGAAGACCAGGATGGGGTGAAGCAGGCCTCATTTCCCTGCAACGTCAGACCTATCCCCCTCTTCTGGGAGCCTGGACCTCGTCTGTCCTCTGCACCCTTTGGCTTTCTTTTATAGACTTAGCTCTCTCCCCTCCCTGGGCCCATGCAGAAGCACAGGCTTGTGGCCCTTTAGACTAACGCCGTAGACATCCCAGAGAAACTGTACCACGATGCCCAGAAAACCCCACCATCATCCCCGGGCGACTCTACAGTCGCAAAACCCTACACCAGCCTCCAAAATCTGCAACACCTAAAAACCTTATAATAACACCCAGAACTACCTGGCCCAGGCTGTACTACAGTGCTCCTTGCAGGAGCACCTGAGCCTTCCAAGCTGGCCTCGCTGCTCCCCACCCCACTGCCCTCCCTTCACTTATTTTTTTTTTCTGACCCAGACAGGACATTCTTCTCGAAGACTCCGAAGACCTCCCTGGACCTTGCTCCATACTCAGTTTTGCTGTGGCAGAGGGAAAGGCAGGGGTGCAGGGCTGGATGTGGGTTGGGAGGAGCTTGGGGGATATCAGGCAGGGTCTGGTAGAGGGACCCAGTTGTCTGCCACCTTGTCACAGTCTCTGAGGAGCTCAAGCAGGAGACCTGGAGGTTAGACCTTGGGAGGCCTGAGTTGCTGGGGTCCCGTTTTACTCGTGGATGGGAGAGCAGGCTGAGGCGACTTCTCTTTCACTCGGTTGCAGCCGAAGCCTCCCCTCCCCCGAGGTACTGGGGAAGGGGTCTGGGGGCCAGGGAAACCCAGAAGCCATGTAGTTTTATGCCTGACGTGGGAATCCTAGGGCTTCTGCGGAAGTTTCCACCGAGCAAGAGGTGACAGGACTGCTGGGTTCTCGGGACCGTGGGAGCCATGTACCGTATGTAGCAGACACATCCACCGGGCAGATCTGGTGGGGTCTGAGAGGGGAAGAGGGCTGGAGGGTTGGGCAATGGCAGCTCAGAGGGAAGACACACAGCCCCGTTCCCCTAGTGCGTGAGAGGAGAGTAACACCCGGGAGCTGACTTAGCACCAACCGGAGGAGATTGTTCAGAGCAGGGAGAAACAGAAAAGAGGAGCCAAGGGCTTCGCACCGGGAGGGCCTCATGGAATGGGGGGAGCGGGCACAGGCTTGGAAAAGAAGGGAGGGGTGGAGCAGTTGGCTCTTCCAGGAGGTGAGGGTTACTTTGAAGGCCGGGAGGCGGGTGTCCTGGCCAGGCCGAGTTCAACCTGCAGAGCGGCGAGCGGTTGGAATCTCTGGTGTGTCAGAGTGTGCGGAGAACCCGAGTGTACATGTGGGGTTGGGAGGTTTGGCGACTCCAGGCTCCGCCCCGAGCCCTGGATCTTGAGCCATCCACGCACACTTCTAGTGTCTTCTTCCTCTAAGCGTGGAGGATAAGAACTTCAAGCATTCGTAAGCTTTACAAAAGCCATTCTGGTGGGTGAGAAGACCGCTGGGGAGGAGGCTGTTCGGGCCCCGGTTTAGTGGACCTCAGCAGCATCTGAGAGGGTGAGCTCGGAGGGGGGCCGGGACAGCACTGGGGCCCTTCCTACGGCCCTGCTTCCCTACCTGCCCGATGAGGGAAGTTGCTCTGGCTGAACTTTAAGGGCTCCTCTCTCCATCTCATACTTGTTTAATGATCTTCAAAGTCCTTGTAAGAATCAGTTGAGCTCATGGATGCTGAGCAGCTTTGCCAAAATATAAAGCATGCTCTCAATGTGAAGGCTTGAGGGGCTGCCAGGGGCGGCCATGGGCCGCCGTCCATCTGGGCTGGGACCCCTGGAAGGGAAATGCAGGGAGCCTGGCTCGGGTTTGTGCCCACACCATTCCCTTTCCGCTTCCCAACCCAGCTCCAGGCTCTGGGGACCCAGCCCTGCTCCGGATGGGGGTGGGGCTCCCCGGGGCAGGGGCAGAGGGGGTGGGAGCCTCCCTTCCAAGTGGCTCCGAGCTGGAGCACAGCAATTACGCAGGAGGATTTATGTCCCTTTGCCTTTAATCGGAAACTCCGTGTCAAGAAGAAAAATTTGCACTGTCCTCCGGCCCGGCTTCCTGCTTTATCATTATTATTGGAGGAAGGTTGATTTGGAAACTTAAAGAAAAGTGGGGTTGGGGGTGGGAGCCACCAGGGAAGGGGAGTTGTGGGGCAGAAGGGTGGCCTTACTACTGTTGGCCCTGGAGGGGGACAAAGGGCAGGACAGGGACTGAGGGTCCTGGAGGGCAGGTGGGAGGGACCAGAGAGGTGCGAGGGGAAGGGTAGGGACTGGAGGTCACGGAAAGAAGGGGCACCCAGGAGCTGGAGGGACACCATGAGGGAGGGAAGGGGTTGAAGGGACTCGGAGAGAGAGGAAGAGAACCAGGACTCCTAGTAGAGCGAAGGAGCAGCTCAGTGTGGAGGGAGGTGGGGCAAGGGGACAGCCAGGGGCTCTCAGGGGAATGCCATGGGAGAGGGACAGCATGGGGTCACCAGAAAGATCGCAGGGTGGGGGAAAGGAGGGCTGGGAGTAACCAGAAGGGATAGCCAGGGGCTGGGGGTTTGGGCCAGGAGCTCCGGGACTATGGCTGTCAGGGGTCTATACCTGCTGACCCGTCCCCACGAAGGCCGTTCTCCCCTGGCCCACCCAAGACCCATGCCTCCTGGTCTCCTGGGTAGAGGGCGCCGGCCTCCCGCAAAGCCCCAGGCTTCCCTTTCCACTTCCGGAGCCATTTCTCTGGATGGTGGGGCGTAGTGAGTGGTGATACAGCTGAGGGAGCCCCTTGGCTCCCGGACCCCACAAGTATGGCAACAGAAGTGTCTGAGGGAGACGCCTGCACTCTGGGGAAGGGGGGGGAGCAGGAGAGAAGCCATCTGTCCTGGTGTCCCCCGCCTCTTCGATGGAAGTCCCCCTGGTGTCCTACCTCTCCTGTGGCCAGGATGTCATGCTGACGTGTGCAAAGGGCACCGGCTCTGGAATCGGTCCCCGGCACTCACTACCTGTGTGCACCTCTGCGAGCCTCAGGTTTCATGTCTCGCAACGCGGTGACAGTAGTATCTCCGTGGCAGGGTGTTGTCAGGATGAGAGATAATTAGGAAAGGAATCCACCGTGTAGTGGGCCTTCAAAAGACACCATGCCCATCTGGGGGTAGTGTCCAATATACGCAGCCTCTTGTGTTTACAAAGCACTAATTTATAATGTCATCTGATCCTGGTGACAACTTACCGAGGGCGCCGTCATTTTCCTCGCTGATGATGGGAACCATGGTACGGAGCCCCCTGAGTGACTTGCCTAAAGCCACACACACACACACACATGTCATTGGGGCAGCCAGGTGAGAGAGCCCCGTAACGCCTCCTAAGGAGCTTGAAGAGCTCCCCCTGGGCCTCCTTCCTCCATTTCCTCCCCCGAGGGTCCCACACGCAGCCGCTCACCCCCCCGGGGTCTGGGGGGGACTTTGGGGTGTTCAGCGGAATGGCTCAGCTTCCGATCCGCCGGCAGCCTGGGCCATGCCCACACTCACGCGCCTCCTCCCCAGCTCAACTAAGAGGTTTTATAGCCGTTACGAGCAATTTCTGTCCATATATCACCGGAGATATATAGCCAGGCAAATATTAGGGACCCAAGCGGAGGTTTTAAGAGGCAGGTCTTACTGCTGCTGAAAGGAGGCGTGATAGACAGCCCGCAGACACCCACCTCCCTCTTGCTCGTGGCCGGGCGGTGGCAGCATGGACTGGGCTTCAGCCTGGAGAGCTGTGTCTGCGGAGCCGGAGCCGGAGTGTCCTACGGGGGCCCCAGGGTATCTGGTGGCGATCCAAGGCTGGGCTCTGTCCTTCAGAGAGCCCTGCGAGGGGGCGTGGGGGGGGCGGTGGTGGGAAGGAGACTAAAGATCACAACCCAGACTGGCTCGGACAGGACCCCCGTCTCCAAACCCAAGCAGGAGGACACTAAGTTCCAGTGGGTTCGATGCACAGAAACAGACTGAGGTGAGATACCAGGAAAGTACCCCCCCCCACTACCAAGGGCCACGGGAAGAGAGAGCCGCACTGCTTTTTTGATGGAAGTCTTTAAAAACTGTCTGAATGAGGAAACCCCTGGCCAGAGGCAGAGGGCTGGACACGCTCTCTTACTAAGAACTCTTGGGCCCTCAGCCCTGGGGACGCCCGAGGAAGGTCTGTCGAGGAGGTCAGCCTTGACCTCCTCCAGCGCTCCGGCCCCAGCCCGGCCCCTGTGCCCCCTGCCCTGTGCGGACTGCTCACCGCTGCCTTGGGTGAGCGACGAGGGGTGAGGAGAGCCTTCTTGGCTTGCGGCATATGGTGAGAAGATGTCCCGGGGAATCCTCGCTCCTGATTTAAGCAGTTCCGACAGCTTTATGGCGCCTCCTCGAGTGAGCCCCCAACGTTGGCCGTTTAACTTTTTAGCGTCGTTTAACGCTTAGGCTCCGGCGGACAGGCAGGCCCCTCGGCCCCAGAGGCAGCGGTACTAAATCAGGACACTCTGAGGCCCCGATAAATAATTTTTACAGGGCACGCAGCCCATAGATCACCAGTGGGGGTGGGGGGAGAGTGGCTGTGATATTTCAAACGATTGTCATATATGACTACCCCGTGCTCTGATCCCGGGCGTCCACATGGCAGCCGGCTTCGTAGCCACAGTCAGCTCCAGGGCCCTCTGCGCAGGGGCACGGGAGGAACAGCGGGGAGACGGTGCCTCCCGTGGCCCCACGGCCAGCAGATGACCCATTGGCTTGGGAACGCACGGTCTGCTCAGCCTGCCCTTGTCTGCTGAGCGTGGGTGCCCCAATTCCAAGCTTCCTCTGGCACTGGGAGAACGGGGGAGCTGAGAGCAGGGTGGGCAGAGAGGAAGAGAAAGAACTTTCTGTAGTCAAAAAGTCACTTGCAGACCACCTTCCTGGTCCCCGGACAACTCCGAGGCTGAGTGCTGTGAGGGACCTGGCGCCGGGCCCGCGGCCGGAGGGAGGGCAGCCCAGAGGGCTGGAGCGCCCAGGACCTGCGGTCAGCTCTCTCCTATTCGCACCTCCAGGGGACAAGGCAGGGCAGCAGAGGGACAGAGAAGAGGCGAATGTGGAAGGACAGAGACTGGAACAGTGCAGGGAGAAGGGAGAGAAGGAAGAGGAGAGAAAGAGACAGAGGCAAGGGGAGATGGACAGGGACTCACCCACAGAGGACATTGCAACAGACGGGGTCTTTCCCTAAGACCTGGTGCCAAGCCGGAAAGACACGGTATGGCTAGACCCGGGGGCGCAGCGTCTGTGCCCTCTGAGGGTGCCCTCCAAATGGCTCCAGGCCCATGTTTCTCCGCACCGGCTCCGCGCTGCCCCCGCCCCCGCCCCTCCCCTCGGTGCCCTTGCCCCGTCCCCTCATCTGTAAGATCCTGGGATTTGCGGGGACACTTAATCCATATGGAGCTGATTCATTCCCATCTAAATCATCTCCATGAGCTTCCCTAAGAGCCCTCTGATGTGCCAGCCGCCATTCCTCTCCCCCGGTGATGGCGGGCTGGGGGCTGCCAGTAAACAAACCTCGGTGGCCATCCATCAGTCCAGCCGAGACCATTCGTCTCTCCAACCCCGCTCCCCCTCCCCGCCCCTCGGATCCCTCCATCTGTCTGTCTGTCCCTCTGTGTGTCCCCTTCTCAACATCCCTCTCCTGGAAACTCCACGTCTCTGCCTGGTCCTGGGTAGGGTCTTGAGGGGTCATGTCAGCTACCCCCCTCCCCGCCACCCCCCCCATCTTCGTGAAGACAGGAGACTTACCTCACCCCTGGCTCCGCAAGTTGCAGACTCTCCTGGTTCACCTGCCTTCCGAGAAGAGAGGCCTCCGAGTCTGATGCTACGGCTATCCAGCATGGACGGCCCGCACTCAGGGAAGTTCTTTCTCTGTCTAGCTTGTGTGTCTGAGATCCGCGTAGGATCACGGGTCTGAACAGGGCTGAAGGCAAGATGATGGGGTTTTGTACAAGCACGGGAACCTCCGGTACCTGTCGTGTGCACCTCCGTGGGTTAGTGTGGTATATGGAGCGCGAGACTAGCAAAGTGGCCCTCCTTTGCCCCGTCTCCCCCAGCAGAGTCCAACCAAACACATAGTGGGTGCTCCGTGCCCATTGCTTGCTGGCCACGAGCTTGTTATCGGCTCTGGTGAATCCGGTGGCCTTCCGTACATCCGGAGAGGTTTTCAGTGAATGACCCAGTGGGTCTGATCGTGGCCCTCTGGCCTAGCGGGATTTGCCGGAAACACTAAGGAAGCTTCTCTCACTTCTGTCCTCCTCCCCAAACTTCTAAGCCCAGTCCTGGGGGGCAAGCTTGCCCAAACGACTCTGTATTGGCAATAATGGGGCCGGTGAGGAAGAGGCTGAGCAGAGGTGTGGTGGAGCCTTCCCTAGCACCGAGGTGGAACCCTCATGTTTGAGGGGAAGCCTCGTGTTCACCTGCATGAACGAGAGAACGGGAGGCATTCCTTCTCATGATGGTCCTTTCCCTGTCATTCTGGGAATGGCGATTCTGGGAGAGGGCCCGGGGTCCTCTAGCCCCTTGGAGAAAAGACAGGGTATGGTTCTTCTGGTCCTGTCTCTTGGTTTCTCCATCCCCAGCACCAGAGGCGGTTGGGGACAGGTCTATCTCTGGAGTAGAGAGTTTGGGTCAGACTCTAGTAAGCCTGCAGGGGGCTGACTTGGGCATGAGTGAAAGGCTTTAGGGAGGGAGAAGTCACAGGGGAGGGGATAAGCCTCCCTTAGATTCCGCAGTAATGAGGAGTAGGAGAGGCAGAGGAGAGGAGGTGGGGAAGAAGAGTGTTCAGATGCCTTGGGCAGAACCGGTGGCCCACACTGCCATTCTCTCTGAGAGACCCCGGATCCTTGGTTGAGCGGCTGACCTCCCCCCAGGCCAGACCAGATCAGACCGGACCAAGTAGAGAATCCCACTGCCTGAGGTCCCCTAACCCATGATGTCCCAGCACCTCTCCCCCTTGTCACCGGTCCCCTCGGGGAGCCGCTGTGAGTGCACAGAACACGTGGGGCCCTTCCAGCTGCTATCCAGCCGTGAGGACCCCTGACCATGCCCCTGCCACCCCCCAGCAGAAGAGAAGGCTCTAATTCTAGTCCAAAAGCTGAGAAGGATAGCGGCGGGGAGGGGCTGGAGGGGGCCATGGGGAAGCTAACCATTGACCCCAGTTGCGTGAACATATGTGTGGGAGGGGAGGGGCTTGCAGGTGGTGAGGCCCAGCTTAAGAAGGATGGAGTGTTTCTTAGTTCCCTGGGCTAGAGACATATGGGGTATATAAGACCAAGAAACATGGAAATGATTGCCTAAGAGAGAGAGGATGTGGGGGGACAGGAAAAAATCCAAGCCAGGGAGACCCAATGCCATCCGCCCCCCGTCACCATCATGCCCTGACTGCCTGTGCTTGACAGCGTCCAAGTCTGAGGGAAGGGGGAGCTTGAGAACTGACCCTCGGGGCCTCCCGGGGGAAGAGCTGGTCCCTCAAACCTGCATTTCCCTGCCCAGCAAGGGAGCTGGGAATGGCGCGCAAGTTCTCCAGGGGGGCAGCTGCTGGGGCTTTTCCCATCTTCCGCCTTCCTTCCCTGTGCCCTCCCTCTTCTCTGGGCTGTCGCGGGAACCAGCAAGCACTTCTCCCACTAGCCTGTCTCCCCCGGGTCTCCCCAGCACTGGGCCCTCCTCGTCCTCTCCGCGGGCCCCACCCTGTCTTGTCTCCCCCAGATCTCTTCATGCAAGAAGCTTCCCGTGTCTTGTCACTCCCCACATAGTCCGCTCCTTTGAAAATAGTCCACTTACCCAACCTTGTGGCCGATGGAGGTCCTTTAGGAGCCACTTGTAGGCTGGAGCCTTCGACCTGCAGGGCTTGGGGTTTCATTCGTCTGTCCGGCCTCCATCACACAACATCCACGTGCCCAACATAGGCCATGACCTTTACGATGCAGGCAAGGATTCTAGAAGTGTGTTTCTGTGCTCACCGGCGCAGCTCCAGGAGCAACCTGGCTTTTGATGGAGTTGGCAGCCCTTGTTCTGATTCCAGGAGACGGAAGTGTCTAGAAGGATGCCAAGGGGCTTGGGTGTGACTGATGCCTCTTTCTTAGGGGAGGCCACCTCCTGTGATAGTGAGCGCCGACTGAGGCTGGACAGCCAGAGGAACTTCTAAAGACTCAAAGTTGAAGATTTCCAGGTTTCAGTGAAGCTGTTGGGGAGGAACGGTCTTAACCTTTCCGGGCTCTGTGGGAGCAGAGGCGTCTGTGTGCCTGGAAAGGTTTACTCCGACCCTGGTCGGACTGACCCCAAAGAGGGATGGCCACTTCCTCTTTCCAGAACCCTGACTCATCCACACTCATGGCAAGCCCACTCACAATTTCTTAGATGATTGTTTGTTCCTTGGCCAGAAATCTGGTTCTTGAACTCCCTCTCCTATTCTTTTCGTGATCTGGGAACAAACCATCTTTGGGAGCCAAATCCAGCTTCATCTTATGGAGCCAAAAGAACAGAGAGGCAGAGCCTTTTCTAGACAGTGACGCTGCAAACCTACCAGGAGCTAGGAATGTCCCCTTATGGGAATGCCATCTTTTCTTCTTTGCATGTGAAGGGAAAGGATGATGGGGGGGGGAAGGGCACGTGGGGGGAGCAGAGAGTGATATCAGCTAAAGAGCACTCCCTCGCCCCCTGCCCAGCCGGCCCGGATCCAAACGTGCACGTGATGGAAATGTCTTCACGGCCAAGGGCCCCTCCCTCCCAAGGAGAAAATCCCACAAGTGGGGAGCATCTGGAACAGACCGCAGCCATGAAAGCACAACATCAAACGAGGGTTTCCCGGCGACCCTCCCCATAGGCCCCGCTCCAAGAGAAATTGCAGATCTTCCTGCTTGAGGCTTTTAAGTGTCACAGAACCCCTGAGTTTGGGATCCCTCCTTATTCACTGGAGACAGATGTCCCTGAGTGAGCACGGTTGGGTTTGATTACCCCAGCGGGAGAGGGTGTCTGTGACCTGATCCGGGGCCGTGTTGGGGAGTGGCCTGGGATTTAAAGGCGAGCTGAGGGGCTCCAGCAGTTCAGGCTGGGGGCTGGGGAGAGACAGGGGACAGGTGGGCCTTTTAAAACGTGCCTACATCAAAGGTTTGAGTAGGCTCCCTTCCCAGCATCGGCGCCTGCGGGGCAAGAAAGCGCTGATTTCACCACATAACTGCACGTAGGAAGGATCTCAGTCTGAGAACTTCTGGGGAATGTCGAGAGGGGAGGGAAGGGCAAAGGGGGTTTCTCGTTTCCAAAACAGCCTGCCTCGGCCAAGGAAAATGGGCCCGGAGTCTGCCTCCCTCCTACTCAGCCCCTGCCCAGAGAGATCAGGAGGGAGGGGTGCATTCTTCCAAGGTGGGGAGGCTTGAGCAGAGCAGCCGTGTGGCAGTGGGAGGTGGGCCCTGGATCACAGATGGAGGACCAGGGGGAAACAGGGGGCCGTCTTCCCTAAAGGCGCACAGGAGGAAGGCCGCAGACCGTGTAATTCCAGGAGACAGGAGGCTCTTCCCTCTCTACTGCCCAGGGTCCTTCCAGGCCCAGGACTCAGAGGGTACCTGGCCATCATGCCAGCAGCGCAGGACAGACTGCGGGGCAGCCAGGTCTGGGGGAGCACCCCAGGGCCGGAATCCCAGTTCGGATTTGAGTCATCTGCCCAGAGGATGTGCGAGAGAGTGTGGTAGGATGTGCACACCCCACCGTGACCTTGGTTTAAGAAGCCAATGGTTTATTCTCAGCGGGGGAAGGTGACCTTCAGTTGGGAGGCGTGCAAGGAGAAGAAGGGGTACCATTTGCTTAGTTTATATTAGCCTCCCCGTTTCAGGACGCCTCCCCCTCCCCTTTCCTCTCAGAGGTTTAGAAGTGCGTGTGGTGCTCCGGTGACGCCTGCGTGTGCCTGTTGCGTTGGTCCTTCCCACCCTGCTCTATGAAGGACTATTCGCGGTTTCCTTTCCCGTCTGGGCTGACAGCACCCTGAAGGCACAGACCCCCTCGCTCTTCCTGGGTCCCCGGCGCCTGGCACAGTGCCTGGCGGGGAGTGGGTGCTCAGTGACGTTCCCCGTCCTCCCGCGGCCAGTGTCGTGAGAAACAAAGGACACCCACGTGATGCTCCTTCAGCATTCTGGAAGTCTCTGAGGGGATCCCAGCTCCGAGCCCGTCTCTCTGGGGAGTCTTTTGGCAGGATTCGAGCTGACAGCTCTTTCTCCCACCTCTGAAATGTATTATCTCTAAAGTTCGCCTTCGTGGTCAGGTTTCTTTTATTTTTTTATTTGTATTTTTTAAAGTTTATTTATTTATTTATTTATTTATTTTTTAATTTGTTTTAATGTTTATTTATTTTTGAGACAGAGAGAGACAGAGCATGAGTGGGGGAGGGGCAGAGAGAGAGGGAGACATAGAATCCATAGCAGGCTCCAGGCTATGAGCTGTCAGTACAGAGCCCGACGCGGGGCTCGAACTCACGGATCGCGAGATCATGACCAGAGCCGAAGTCGGATGCCCAACCAACTGAGCCACCCAGGTGCCCCTATTTATTTATTTTTGAGAGAGAGAGAGAGAGAGACAGACAGACAGACGCAGAGAGAGACAGAGAATCCCAACCAGGCGCCACGCTGTCGGCATGGAGCCCGACTTGGGGCTCGAACTCATGAACCATGAGATCATGACCTGAGCTGAAATCAAGATTCCAATACTTAACCGACCGGGCCACCCGGGTGCCCCTGTTTTATTTTTAAAACTCTGGGATGGAGATGTCTCTTTTTTGTCACCCAAGACCCAGTGCTCTTCGGGACCAGGCTCTTTGCCCCTGACCCTCTCTATGGCCCCTCTGTGCCAGTATGAAGAAGGAGTTCGATCAAGGTCGATTGGCCGTTGACTGGCTGAGCCTCTCTGAATGCTGGTGTCTCGGTCTCTGATGCTGTAGCTCATCTGGGGCTCTGATGGCGGGGCGTCTGTGAGCTGCCGAGTTGGGGATGTCTCGGCATCATGGGGATGTCTTGGCATCATGGGGTGAATAAGACACACGAGGGAGCCCCCGTCCCCGTGAGGGAGGACACAGGGGCCTGAACGACTACAGGCTGAGAGAACGCTCGAGGGGGACGTCGTGGCAATGACAGAGGTCAATAGGCTTTATTCAGAGAGACTCTTTGGGAGCGGAGGGAACGAACGAGGCTGAGAGGACAGAAGGGAGGGCGAGGTGGAGCGCGAAGGAGGGTATCGAGGTGGGTTAGGCTTGCGGAGGGTGAGGACGCTAAAGCAGCTTTGCGTGCTGGCGAGCACCCACGTGTGAGCCTGGCAGGGTCGCGTCTGGGAGGGGCCGGGCAATGGTCAACAATCCTGCGCACCGTGAGGATTGCACCCACCCCGCCCATTACGTGCCCGCACCCCTCCCCACACGGTAGGCCAGACGGACGGGATCTTCTGTCTCCCTGTGATTTCTAGGCCTGGCCTCACCTGTGCTCAGGCACCATCGCCAAGTCTGGGTCAGGTCAGCTTTGCTCCATACCCTCGAGCTCCTCTCAGGGGCCAGAGCTGCCTTTGAAGTCGGTGGAGACAAGATTGGTGAGCTGTGCGCTGAGCCTAGATCTCTCAGCACCAGTGAGGCAGGGAGGAGGGTCTGCCCTTTGAGTGCTTTCTCGGGGGCTGAGGTGTTGCCACATTCGCTGTCAAGAGGTCGGGGTTTCCTGCTTGAATGCTGTGTGAGGCTGCCAGAGTGCCGTGCATCTCTGGGCTGCAGGGTGGCCGCCCTGCTCAGCTCCGGGAACCCGCATTCTCTGCGCTCCTGGAGGACAACTCTAGGTGGTGCCATTCACATAGATTTGAGGATGCATGGTGCCCTCCGCTCCCCTCCCCCCCAGGCCCCCAATTGTGTGATGGTGGGCACGATCACAATCATGCCCTCCTGGGGTCAAGGTTCTGTTTACTGGTTCAAGCTGGTCAACGCGAGGACGAGGGATATTCAAGTGAGGCTTTGCCCCGAGACCTGTGTCTGGCATGATCTCTGAAGTTAAGTCCTCATGAGAAGTGGGCACCAGGAAACCAGAGCTTCTCCCGGAACAATAGGGCCTCGGAGGAGTGTGTGGTCTTGGACTCGGTAGCAGGGAGAAGAAATGGCAAATTCCATCCACCAGGGAAGGAAATCGCCAGATAGGCCCGGATCGAAAAGGATAACCCATCTGCGAGCACCCGGCACTCAGTAGACGCGAGGCGAACCAGCGCCCGGGTCTGGGCTCCAGCCTCTGGGTCTGGGGCTCTGGGAAGCAGGAAGACCCAGCCACCCCCGTGACGCTCCTGCGTGGGAACCTGCTGAAATCTGAAATGGGATCCCGACCCAGATGAGGCTCAGGAATTTGTTTCCTTTTCTTTTTCTCCTTCTTAGGGAAAGCTTAGTTCCCTGTTTAGGATGAAAAATAACCACCAGATGAATGAAGGAAGGATCATCAGGAATGATAATAACACACTCCAGATGTGCCTCCAGACAACAGCCTCGCCCGAGCACACCGGCTCTAGGAGCCACCTTGCAGGGGAGCCCCTTAGGGCCACGGGGGCCAGTGACGCCAGTGTTTGCAACTCCTCTTTGGGATTTGTCTTCAGGGTGAGTGACTCCGTTTCTTGGATGTCCTTACTGGTGACAAACCTTAACTTTTGCTTTTTGGGGATCAGTCAAAAAACACTTCCATAGTTAATAATGGCTGTCTTGAATATTTTGTAGAATGGCTATAAAATGCACCTTAAAATTTTTTTTCGATGTTTATTTTTGAGAGAGAGAGAGAGACAGAATGCAAGTAGGGGAGGGGGAAGGGCAGAGAGAGAGGGAGACACAGGATCTGAAGCAGGCTCCGGACTCTGAGCTGTCAGCACAAAGCCAGACGCGGGGCTCGAACTCTTGAACTGGGGCTCAAATTCACAAACCATGAGATCATGGCTTGAGGCAAAGATGGATGCTCAATTGACTGAGCCACCAAGGCGCCCCTATAGAGTCCATCTTGAAAAGCGACTTTGCAGGGGCGCCTGGATGGCTCGGTTGGTTGAGCGTTCAACTTTGGCTCAGGTCATAATCTCACAGTCCATGGGTTCAAGCCCCACATCGGGCTCTGTGCTGACCGCTCAGAGCCCGGAGCCTGCTTTGGATTCTGTGTCTCCCTCTCTCCCTGCCCCTCCCCTGCTCGCACTCTGCCTGTCTCTCTCTCTCTCTCTCTCAAATAAATAAACATTAAAAAAAAAGAGACTTTGCAGAAGTGTTTTAATCAATAGAGGTACGTGTGGAATAAGTATATATGCCTTTCTGAGAACCTTTGTTGTTCTCCTGTGTTTGTTTAAAAAGCTAATCACAGATATGTATCCCATATTGTATTCTATATAATAAAATAATGTATTATGATGTTGAAGGCTGTACTTTTTTTTTTTTTTTTTTTTTTGAGAGAGAGAGAGACAGAGCACTAGCTGGAGAAAGGCAGAGATAGAGAGGGAGACACAGAATCCGAAGCAGGCTCCAGGCTCTGAGTTGTCAGCACAGAGCTCGACGCGGGGCTCGAACTCACAGATGGCGAGATCATGACCTGAGCCGAAGTCGGACGTTTAACCGACTGAGCCACCCAGGCGCCCCTGAAGGCTGTATGTTAACCACTTCTTCCTCCTCCTCCTGGTCTCACAAACTAATGCCTCTGATGACGGAGAACGCATTTATTTTTGCCAAGGAAGGGAGGGAAAAGAGGCATTGGGCAGACCCAAGGGAAGGCTTGGTACAATTATTGAGGGAGAAGGTTGGATCCCCGTCCACGCCCGAGAGTCACCTAGCTCTGCACTCCTCTCTGGACCAGCTCTGTGTTCATTTTTCCTGAAGATTTAGTCAGCTAGGCAGCGTGTACTCAGCCCCTTCGTGTGAGGAAGATTAAATTTCTTAGCCTGGTGGCCTGTCATTCACCTGCAAAAATCGGCACTAAAGTCTAAGGGGGGGAGCCTGCTGGTTTGTGACTGACCTAAACATGTATTTTTCCCAAAAAGGGAGGGGGTGAGGTGAGAATGAATCTACACGGCGAGCCCCTTTATAGCAATTATTAGTTGACTTAAACAGAGACCTCTCCGGTTGGAGAAGTTGCCAGAAAGTTTCCATTCCTGGAGGAAGACCAGGAAGGAGTGGGCGGCAGCAGATCAGGGAGCCCGAGCGACAGTCTCAGGAACACTTGGCCTCCCCGAGCGGCGGTTTTCTGTCCATTCGGAGAGACTCCTGTCCCCGGGCTGGAGTTGGGTGAGTGGAGGTGGCAGTGGGCGCGATCACCCGGGCTGGGGACGGAGGGAGGATGGAATGACCTCCAGGAGGCCTCGCCAGGCAGAGCGCTCAGTGCTCCTTCGCTGACAGACCAAGCTGCAAATCAGGAATTTATTAGGAGCTGAGACTCATTTTCCCACCCTTTATGGCCCTGACGACTCAGAGCCAAACTCTGGCAAGGGGCTTCCTCATGGTTTTAATTAGACAATTAATTTTTTATTGGGTCGTTTGATTTCCGGAGCGGATTCCACGCTCCCTCTTATCTCCCACCTGCCTCCCAGCTGTGAACAGCCAAGGGGAGACGGCGGGGGGGGGGGGGTTCAGGGAGGGGTGCTCAGAAAAAAGCCTTGGTCTCCGTTTGAGCTGATTGAGGAGTCAGTGGGTGGAGAGGGGGGCGGGAGTCTCTCTGCCACCCTCAGCAGGTCTAGCTCTAGAGACACTATCCAGAGCTCAGACCTGGGCTGGCGGGGTCCGCACAAAGGGATTCTTAGCTGCTCCTCCCAGGCTTCGCCCAAGCTGTTGGGCTAATTAGTAACACGGGGTGGGAGTGGGGGCAGGGAACAGTGCCCGAAGTACCTTAGCGGCATTTCTGTGCTTCATCCTGGGGGTGCTCGGAGGCTGTTTACCCTCTCTCTACCCAGGGATTAGGAACCTGTTTGAGTTAGAAGGGCAGATGGAGGCCAGGGCTTGGCTCTGTCCCCCACCTGCTTAAAGGAGCTGCGGTGGGGGCGCTGAGCCAGCAGAAAAAAAAAGAAAAAAGGAATGGGAGAAACCTGTCTCCAATCTATCTGCCGTATTGATCTCCCTGGCGTCCAGCTGCTGGCCCGCTTTTGAATCCTGATCCTCTCCACTCCTGCCTCAGCCCTCGCCAGCTGCCCTTGTGGCCAAATACCGACCTGGCTCGGAAAGGTGGGGAGGAAGGAAAGAGGGAAGGGAGGCACGTTTTAGCCATGGATGAGGCTGGGGGTGGGAGGGTCCCCTATTCGCCACAGATGTTCTCTCGGAGGAGGAGGGAGTCACCTCCCAAGATTCCTGACCCTCCCCGAAAAGATAAGGAGGCTAGACTCAAGGAAGAACTTACGCACTTCCAGTAGCAGCAATGAGTAGCTCCCTCTTTAGAGTTTTGAGATTTGGCAAGGCCAATATTTTATTGAGAGCGACAGTGCTCAGAGGCCTTAACACGGAACTGTGGGGAGTGAGAGAACCATTTCCTCAGGTGTCCTGTTGGTGGGGACATTGTCACTTGTGGTTCCAGCACAAGGGCTCCTGAAAGTGTGCGGACAGACAACACACACTGACACAGCCACTCGGAAGCAAAAGGACCAGTGTCTGCAGCCACAGAAGTGGGCTCTGAGGAGCGTCTGGGGACAGGGCTCTGGGGCCCTCAAAGAGAGGACAAGGCCCCCAAAGAATAAGACAGGACGCCATCCAAAGAGAGGCCAGGGCTGTGGCAACCCTCCTCGCCGCCCACCTCCTCCTCTAGTGTGAACACAACATCAGCGTGGGGAAGTATGCGGACCACCCCCCACCCCACCCATCCCCACGGGCGGCAGGGAGAGCACCAGCTTCTCTCCGGTCCGGTCCAGGACTGGAAGAAATAATAGCACGTATTTACACTGGATTGTGAGGACACAACGATACAAGGACCCAGAAATCAGAGACCCCAGAAGCTCCGTGTGAAGACCCCTGGACGTAGAATTTGTTCTGCAAACAGATGCTCTTTTTCTGGGAGCACTCACACCGAGCCATCCCTCTGCCAGGGTTTGAGATGGTGCCGCGCTGGGAGCAAGGGGACAGCCCCAAGGTGGGCCTTCTCGGCACGCGGTCCTGCCTCCCCCTGGGGCGTACCTGCGAGAGCGTGTCCGCCACCTCCCCAGCTGTGCAGAGCGGTGGTCAGCAACCTACAGAAGGAAGGTGGTGCATAGCGGGGTGGGGGAGAGGCAGAGCAGGCATAAGGTCAGCCATGACACTTGTGCTTCCGTGTGGCTCCCAGGAGGAAAGAATTCAGACCTTCCAGGGCCCGAGCGCTGGGTTCGGGGTGCTGCGGTGTGTGTGCGTGGGGCTCCTGAGTGGGCACCCGAGACGCTAGAAACAAAGGGGTCAGGAGCGCAGGCAAACCTCCATCAGAGAAGTTATGTATGGGAGGGGGCAGCATCCATCTGTAGGGAGAGGGGAGAGAGAGATGGCGAAAAGAATGTGAGAAAGGGAAGAAATAAAACTGAAGGCACTGGGAGAGAGACAGAGCAAGCTAACAGAGACCCACACAAAGAGAGGCAGGGAAACGTCCATGCGTGAGCCAGGGGAACGCGTGGCAGGCGGCTGGAGGCGGGGATGGGAGAGCCTTGGGAGGGCCGGCAGCCAAAACAATTGGCTGGGCTTCTGCCGGGGACAGGGACAGGCGGGCAGGGCGGGCGAGAGCTGCAGAGCCACACCGCCTTGCGGGGCAGAGGAGAGGGGTGGCCGCGGGCCCCGCGCCTCCCAGCCCCCAAGCTTCCAGCACCGTCCTCCTGCCCTCTCCCTGAGCCCAGGGACTGACGGGACTGCAGCCTCTCTGGGTCCTGGGTGGATTTGAATAATTAAGTCATCTGGATTCTTATGATTTACCATTTTCAATGATAAATAGACAGCGCCCAAGCCAGCCAGTTGGCAAAACTCGGCTGCTAGTTATAATTTGTCAAGCTGCCAGCAGATTCGTGTTTTATGCTAATGGAGAGAGCCTCATTGACTGGGGGAGGCAGTGACCGGGTCAGCTCTTTCCTCAGGCACCCCAGAGGTCGAGAGGTCGGGGGAGAAAGGCCGAGGCTGGTATGGATTTTCTGTAAGGGTCAGGGTAATTTTATAATAATTCAGCGGGTACGCACGCTCTTGCATACACAGAGGGTCATGGATGCAGAGATACGTTCAGATCTGTGTGCCGCCTGGCCCCCCAACACGCGCGCGGGCACACGCACCTGCTCCTGGGCAGGCGTCTGTCTGGGCCCAGGGCACACAAGTCCGGTGCAGGAACGCTTGTCCGCCCCGCTTCGGCTCACTCGCACATGCACGCCCTTGCCGTCACCTTCAGGCGCGTGATTGCACCAAGGCGAACCCTAAGTCGGCCAAGCAACCCAGAGAAACACGTCACCCTGCACAGCGGCAAGGCACACCTCAAGGATGGGAGGAGGGTACCTTCGGAGGGCCCCTTTGCTGACCACCCCAAACCCTTTATTTCAGGGCCTTCCCGTCTGCCCATCCCAGTGCCACGTGTCTCGTTCGCCATTCTGGTATTTCTCAAGCGGGGGAGGCAGAGGAGGCCCAGGGCCGTCCTGTCTTTCAGCCGACTTGGGTCTGGGCGGCCGGCGCTGGGAAGACAGGGGCTCTGAGACCAGGCGCGTGGAAGGCTGCGGTCAAAATCAGCTGAATCCAGACTTTCTTTTCCATTGATTTGTTTATTTGTATATCTGTCCACACACACACTGAAGCCCCACAGGGGGGCAAGCATTGCTTTTGACAGGCATGACAAACCGAGGTAGGCGTGACGCTTTACACATAGTAAGTACTAAATAAACATTAGGAGAGTGAGCAGTTGAAATGGCTCCTTCTCTTCTCTTCCTCTACCTCGACGAGGCTTTCTATCCTCAACTGGTTTGAAAGGCCAGGGAAGAGGTATGGGTCTCGGTAAACCTTCTATTCCTTTTTTTTTTTTTTTTTAAGTAATTTCTCTGCCCAAGATGGGCTTGAACTCACGACCCTGCGATCAAGACCGCATGCTCCACTGACGGAGCCGGCCAGGTGCCCCAAGACTTCTTCTCTTCTGGGATGCTAGAAATCTGAGCCTTTGGGGTGATTTTTTAAGATGCTAATTTTATACCAATTGAGGCAATCTGGTCTCGACTTTGACCCCAAAAGGCCTTCCAAATGGATCAGTGAGCAAGGGAGGACTGAGGAAGGAGCATCCGTCCTCCCTCCTGCCCGGAAGAGAATTTGAATGCGCCGTGAGGAGCTTATGAGCAAGGCTGGAAGCTGGAGTTCATGACCGTCCACAGCTAGAAGGGTGGGTGGGGGTAGGATATGGGGAAGGACTAGGGGAGTGGGAGGAACATTTTACTTCCCTGCCCCCCCTCCCCCAATGAGAGAGAAAACAACAGCACACAGAAATGGGCAGAGGCCAAGGCAGCAGCAAGAACCCAATGGCGGAAGCTTCTCCCGGTGTCAGGCTCCAGAGTGCGGCTGTCCGCTCTGCCGGCCGAGATTCCGGATCCTGCGAAGTGAAGGAGGTTCCCATCTTCCCTGAGGGGCCAGTTGAGGGCAAGGAAGCTGCGTGGGGCAGACAGTCTGCGTCCCTTCCACCAAGACCTGGAATGAGTAGCCTCCCTTCTTTGCTGAGCGGATGTGGCTGGCTGCGGGCCTGGCTAATCAGGGGTGTGCCTTGGAGAGACAGCCAAGAGCCAAGAGATGAGCAGCCTCCTGATCCAAGGGAAAGAGGACCCCTAAATGCATCGGGAGTAGGGAAACAATCGGGGATGGGCCGCTGGGATGTCGTGGCCATAATCATGACTGAGAGAGAAAACCAGTTAGCTGGTTCATCCTGCCCCTGATTAGCAAAGCTTACTCCCGTTTCGGCCCGCATCTTCCAATCCCCATATTCGCATCCACGGAAGGAACTCCTGAGGGCAGGCCTGGTGTTACTAGTCCGCCTAAAGTTCCCCCAGCAAAGCCTCCGGGGGCACAAAGACGGTCGGTACGAGAGCCCCAGCGTGGGCTAGCTGATAAAGGAAAGAGAGAACAGAAAGAACAGGAAGAAGAGGGAAGGGAGCCAGAGCGGGGTGGGGGTGGGGGGAAGAAATGAAGGGGAAAGAAGTAGCTGGAGAGAAGGGGGCGAGTCTACAAGCGCAGCAGAAACGCTGGACCTGAGAGGGGCTGCAAGGCTTACCGGGCACCAGCCGGCCGTGGCCTCGAGCCCGTCCCCAAGGCCCTTGGAAGACCTGGCTGACCTCAGTCCCCTTTCCCCTTTGCGCTCCTGGGAAACAAAAGAGTGACCTAGTTGGCTGGAAGAGACCCTCTGAATCAAACCGGGCAGTTGTCCCTGGAGCACGTGAACGGGGCGTGGGAGTGCAGGCCCCACGCGCCACAGACACACAACCACCCCAAGTTCACTCCTCTGCAGCACAATCTAAGGCCCCTCTGCCAATTAGCGTCTCTGGGTGTGTGAGTTCAGTGCGCTAGCCTGCAGACCTCAAGTCCCCGGGCCCTCCTAGGAAGCGTCCTCATTCTCTTACGAAACTGAGGTTCCTTCTCTGGCTCTTTCAACGCCGGACAACCTCACGCCAAGCCCTTTACAGGTGAATACAATCCTTTCTGCTGTAGAGAAACCCCTCGCCCCAGAAGGAAGTTTTCGGGGAGCACGGAGAGAGATAAGGACGGAAAGGGAGGATTTTTCTGCTCACCAATGCAGATGCCCTTCCCGGGGCGGGCCGGGCCTTATCTTCACCCCTCCCGCACCTGCGCAAATATAGGCAGGCTAACCCAAATGACAGAAGAACCTTCTCGCACAAAGGACTCGTTTGACCCGAGATCAAGCTGAGGCCCAAGGTCACAGCCAGAGCGCTGCGGGACAAAGCCGTCAGTCTGCAGATGGCCTCTGCCAGCAAGGTCGGGGTGGAGGCGCTCGGGGCTGGGGGTGAGCAGACTGAGACGGGGCGGCGTGGCCACCGGTCCCCCTCTCTAAACCGCCTCTTGGGGTCCGCGTTCTGGTTTCAGAACCAGATCTGGACCTGCTGAGCCTCCAGGCCCGCTGGGCTGGGTAGGAGGCCGGCATGGCTGCGGAAGGAAGTCCTTCTCCAGCTCAGTCAGCTGCTTCTCCCGGGAGAAGCTGGGCGCAGGAGGCCGGCAGAGCTTCCATCTCCCCCTGCGTCCCACCAGGGGCCTAGGCGGCCAGGATGAAGGCCAAGGCCGAGGTAGCCCCAGGGGAAGCCACTAGGGCCCCCGGCTGCCTGGGAGACGCTGGTCGGGCCACAGCAGGCTCTCGCCCTCCTCCTTCCCTCCCTGCCCACCTCCAGATTCCCTTTCTTTTAGCCCGGCTTCCTGCTCTCCTTTGTTTTTCTCTCTTTATTCCGCATTCCCCCCACTCCTTTTGTTTTCTTTCTGCCCCAGCTTCACTGTTTTTTCTCTATATTCTTCTCTCCCTTCACCATCCTTCTTTCCTTTCCCCTTTCTCCCTTTTACTCTTTCTCTCTTCTATGTCTTCTACTCTTTTCTTTCTTGTTTCCTTCCCTTTTCTTTTACTTTCTAGCTCCTTCCTTTCATCCCGTTGCTTTCTCTTCCCTTCCCTTCTTTCTCCCCCTCTCACGAAACAAGTGAATCCTGCATCTTTGTTCTGTCCCTTACCAGAATTTCTTCATCTTCACCCTCTCTCTCTCCCACTCAACCCCCCGGGGAGCCCCTTCCTCTGTCCCCAGCGCTGGGGTTTTTTTTTTTTTTTCTTCCCTCGCCAAGCTTTTACCTTTGTGGTTCTCAAATTTTCTAGTCCTTGGTGCTGTTGCCTCAACCTTCTTTCCTTTGTTTCTAAATCCTCCCCTCCTGCAACAGGCATTTAGCATAAAACTGCCCCCTCCCCAAGCCGGGGCTCTGTCCTGTGTCAGGCCAGCCAGCCTTCAAGCCATTCTTTGTCGACTTCCCCCCACTCGGGGAGCCAACTGCAAGGGCCCAGGAATGGGACTGTTCCCCCTAGTTGAGAAGTCAGGGCTGAGTCTCCACAGCTCCCCACTACAGGCTTAGAGGAGCCTTGCCAAATTGTTGGTCTCTCCATCAATCCTAATAAAAAAGAGAAAGAGGAAGAGAAGACAGGACGGAGTAAACGAGAGACAGCCCCGCAGATTGTGGGAGGAGGTGGGGGGAGTGCTGGGGAGGTAGGGGCAAAAAAGGACAGGATTCATCGAGAGGGGGGCAAAGCCCAGAGCCAGGCACCTCCTCTGAGTGCGCCCAGAGCCCGGGCAGCTGTCCTGTCAGTTCTGGGATTGGGGCAGCCTGAGAACTCCCACTCAAGTCCTCTGGGCTGGAGAGATGGTAGGGCCACAGGATGGGAGGAAAGAAAAGGGCTTAGTTTTGGTATCCATCACCTTCACGTCTGCCCCTGGATAGTCCTTCTCAAGGCCCACGCTCTGGAGACCATGTCTCTAGGCAGTGTGGGGCTGTGGCCCCCCTCAGCCTCTCAGTGAGGAGGGCCCTAATTCCGGGGGCTCGGGTAGGAGCAGGTGCCGGCCGGCCAGCCGCTGCATCGCCAGCAGAAAAATCTCCGGTGCAGCGAAAACAAAGGCCCGGGCGATTCAGCAGAGCAGGGCCAAGCGGCCTCTGGAAGTTCGGGCTGGGTAGGGGCCCGGGACACCACGAGCTGGCGTGGGACTTTTCCCTCCTGGGATGCACAACCCCTCCAACCCCCTTCCAAGAACTGGTTCAAAGATGCCCTCGGTGGCCTGCCCGGCTCTTTAGGGCAGGACGCACAAACCTCAGGTGCAACGGAGACCCTCCCATCCGGCCCAAGCCTTCCAAGAACACAGGGCTGGAGAGTTCCCCGTCCCTGCCTGTGCACCTGCAGCGGCCTCTGTCCTCACCTGCTTTCCCAGATCACACCGCAAGCTAGCCCCCAGCCCCCCTCCCGGTCTGCCTTATCAACCCCTCCACCCTCCAATTCTGACCCCGGGAATGCCCAAGTTCAGTCGCGCCTTCCAAACCCACCCTCTGCCCCTGATTCCTTTTAGAAGAGCCATCTCTTCCTCTCAGGACTTCCCTTGTGTGTGGATGAGGGGCGATCTCAGCCCCGGAACAGGGGTAAGGGGCTCCCTTCTCTGCCCTCCCTTGAGCGCTGGAGAAAGTAGGAAGATTGTGCCGGGGGTGGGGGGTGGCGGGGAGGAGGAGCGCTCCTCTGACTTCATCTTAGGGAGACGGGTCTCCGGATCAAAATGGATTTACAAGGAAAAGAAGAAATTTGGGAGCTGTTCACGCTCTCCTGTCATTCTTAACTTAAAATCCGTGAAAGGTCCCGTCCGGGGGCAGCAGGGGCCGAGGTCTTCCTGAACTGAGGCTCTGGACTGATAACCCCGCCCCCCACCCAGGCAGAGTGGGAAACTATTTTCGGCTAGTACTTCTCTCCCTTTCTGCGGAGACCCCGGTGGGGATCTCCAAGCGTCTCTTAGAGTTTCCTGGGCGAGCAGGTTCGGGACATTGGTAATCCACCCTGATTAGGAAACAAGCAAAAACAGATCCTTCCTCCAGCATAGGGGTCGCAGCGGCCCTCCTGCCCACATTAAGCCTCAAAAACCCCAACGCTGCTCCCTTTTCCACCTTCCTTCGAAAAACTTTTCTGAAGTTTCTGCAAGTTGCGGTTGGGAAAAGAAGTAATCAGACTCTTTGGGACTCTAGCCCCCCCCCCCCCCCCGGTTTCTCCCGTCCTCCCCAGTTTCAGGAGCAATCCTCCTACCTGTCGTCCCCAAACTCGGGGGAGGAAAGTCGCCCCGGACCCGTTTATTTGACAGACGCCCTGCCCCAGCCCGAATTCTTCCAAGGGTGGGCAGATTAGTATCTGCCTGTAGAGGAAGCGGGACGGAGTAAGGAGGAGAGAGACAGAGAGAGGAGAGACAGATTGTCCTCAGGCTGAAACGCCCGCACCCCTCCAGGGCCCAGCTCACCTGCTCCAGACGGACTCCTCTGGATTTATATCCATTCAAAAGTTTGTCCTGCTCTCAAGGGGCGCAAACTTGGCAGTCGGGGGTGCCCCTGAGAGCGCAGGCGCAGGCGCCGGATCTGGAGCGCGCCCCAGGGAAGCACCTTTCCCAAAGTGTGAGCTGAAGCAGTGATCCGCAGAGGGTCTTCAAGCGCCTGGGACAAGGGGCCAGGCTGCTTGCCCTGGGACCGCCGGGGACCGAGTGGGCGCTGGAAGAGAGAGCGGCCGGCGGGGCCGACTCGGCCCGGGGAACTGGGAGGAGAGGGCCCTGGGTCCCTGGCGACGTCTCTTCGCTTCCTCCAGTGTGTGCCCTCCCGGGTGTGTCCCAGCCAACAACATTCTTTCAACCCCTTCTGGGGCGGCCACTCAGGGCCGGGACAAGGCGAAGAGGGAGAGTGAGAGGGCGAAGAGACCCCCCCTCACTAGCCCCTCCCCAAACCCCGCGCCACCGGTCCCCCCCTTTCCTGCCCGGAGTCAAGGGACAGACAGAGAATTGCAACTAGAAAGTCGATCGATTGGTACGAGCGACCACGTGGTCCAGGGTTGGCCAATGACCAGGACGCCCGGGATGAGCTAATAATGGAAGCAATTTGTAACTTTCAGTAGCTCTCTAGGCCTGAGTACTGGAGGGAGGGAGACGCGCCGAGGTGGGAAGGTGGGTACCCCCAGCCCTTCTACTCCCCTCTCTCGCAGCAGGGGCACCCGGATCCCCTATTCCTCTTACCCCCTACGCTCAGACACTCGCAGGGTCCCGCGCCCACTTCTGTACGCGGCGGCCGCTCCAGAGCAAGGTAAGCGGGTCTTCAGCTCCTGAAACGCCCCCTCCCCCATCCTTTTTGGCACCTGCCAACAACGCCCCCCTTCCTGCCCCATTACGCAATTTAAATCCGATTTTATTTTTCTCTTAGTCGAAAGGAAGCAACCCTTTTATTTATTGTTTGTTTGTATAATCTATTTCAGATCTGGGCAAAGATTAAGTTCGGATTACTATGCTTTTCTTAGGGGAGGGTGAGTAGTACTTTTTATATTTCCTTCTTTTGGGGAGGAGCATTCTACTTCTGGAGAGTTTACTTTTCTTTGGGGATGAGTTACACCTTCTGTTTTTGTAAGTTTCACTTCTCCGATGATGTCAATTTCCCGCCTTTCTCCATTTCCCATCTTTCAATTTCAATGTTTACCAATAAGCAGTTAATGGATTTCAAGTTTCTTTCTTTTTTCTCTTTCCTCACTCGTTGTTTAGCTGTTACTGAATCTCCATGATTTTTTTTTCTCCGTGTGAAACTGTTAGTCTTGTGTTGATTTCTCTTTTTGTTTGTTAAATGAATTTATTGTTTGGGAAGCTCTATGGGCGTGTGAACAAGGTCTCTTTTGATGAATTCCACCCCCTCCTCTTTTAAAGAATAAGTTACTTGAAGTATTTTATGCCTTATCCTCATTTTTGTTTATTTTAATCTCTCAATTTTGACGTATTTTATTTACCTCCTTTTTAAAATCTGACTTGTTCTTTAAATTTAGTCTTTACATGTGAAACCATTTTTAAAGTTTTTCTTTTATAAACGTCACCATTTTATACATTGTCTTACCCTTCCCCAGCCTCCTTTGCACTCCTTTCTTCTTCATCTCGGGACCCTCACCCTCAGCCTTCACAATTCCCAGCTTCAAATTTGACTCACCCTGCCAGCCAAAGAGGCACACCTAGGAAGAAGAAATGTCTGTTTGGGTCAAAGCCTACATTCAGGGTTCTAGTTCTGGCCTCCCCAACCCCCCACCCCCACCCCCACCCGCGAAATCAGGGAAAGAACAATTTCTGTTTGACCTTTTAGTCTAGGACTGAGCTCTTTCTCCTTGGCTTTATTCTGGACAACTTTTTGGTACACAAAGTTGAAATTTTAATTCTCGTCTTTTCCCTAAATTCTAAAAAAAAGTATAAGCAGATCTTTTTTTCTCCCCTAAATGCAGGCAGCTAGCTCAGGGTAAGCCTGTTGGGTTTCTTACCTTCTGGAAGAGGATGCCCAGAAGAAACACAATGCTTAGTCCTCTCTTCTACTTTTGATGAAGGTGGAGGTGGCAGGGATTAGGGCACCCCCCATTTTGATCTCTGGCTCTGGCTTTAGAACGGACACAAAGAAGGAAGGGCGAGCTGGCCTGGGGACTCCATCACTTCTGGTCAGTGAGGTCTGGTTTAGGATAGTTTGGGGTAAATCTCACCTCTGAGGAGATTCTTTTCTTGGCATTAATGTGAAGTAAACCATCAAAAGGGCATGATGAGGTTTTCATCCTCTTTAGATCCAGTGCAAGTACAAAAATCAAATTGCTAGAGTAATCTGTTTCCCAAAGATCCATCTCCTGGGACTTTGTCTGTTTCTCGGAGGGAAACAGAACCCAACTGCCTCCGCCGCCGCCCCTCCCCTCTGGGTTCTCCAGCTCCGTCATCGCATTGACATTCCGGGCACATTTGGCCCAGCCCCCGTCCCCGCTTCTCCCAAGTATGAATCTAAATTACTATTAATAAGGGGCCGCTCCAAGTTAATTGGCATTAAAAGAATTCATTTCAATTTGTTAATATTAAATGAACGCTCTGCACTTTAGCTCCCTTCTTCGCCCTGGATTCCCAGATGAGTGATGGCAAATGGGGGTGGGGGAATAGAATGAGGATTTTATTTCTGACTCTACAGCGGAGTCACTGCCGCGCCTCCCCTGGGGGCTGGAGACCAAGGCTCAGTGGGGGCCTGATAGGGGAATGTCCGATGCTCTTTTTTTTTTTTTTGGTGAAATTCATCTGCTTCTGTTTTCAGCTGTAAATGTGGGAGAGGGCAGAGGGGAGCTGAGGGAGAGGGACAGAAAGGTTTGGACATAGTTTTGGCGGAGGGGTGGAGGACTGTGGAGGGGTGGGGGTGGAGGAGCGGGAAGAAAAAGAGACAGAAGTGCATGGGAGTGCAAGTTGCTTAACTTCTCTCTCTTAAGTTTCTTGATCTGTGAACCTGGAATAATAATCACAGTAGCTGTCTCAGGGGTTGTTTGGGATTTGATGAAATACACGTGATGTGTTTTCCCCAGTGCTTGGCACATAGAAATTACCAGTAAATGCTAGCTCTTACTATACTAGAGTGGCGCCAAGCACGGGTTCTGGACCACCTGGTTTTGAATCTCGGTCCTGCCTTATGCTAGCTGTATGACCTTGGGCAAGTTACTTAACCTCTCCAGATGACAGTTTCCTCATCTGCAAAATGGAATTAATAGTCCCAACGCACAGGCTGTCGTGGAAGTTAAGTGAGTCGGTGTGTGTGAAGTCGGAACACTGTCAGTGGAGTGAGAAGCACTGTATTCGCATTAGTTATTATCAGTGTTGTTTTCTGATCTGAGAAGGTTGGAGATAGAGGCGTGGAACCTCTTCGAGGTTAGAGCTTAATGGATTCTCTAAGACTGATCAGAACAACCCACTGATCTAACAACTGCGGTGTATGCAGTGGGGGCAGGAGAGAAGGAAGCCCTGAGGCCCTGGAGGCTGGGATTCGTGAGTTCATGTTCAGCCTCTGCTGCGGCTCTTGGGTGGCAGTCCCTCTCAGTGCCAGAGGCTTCAAGAGGGCCGTGGTGGGGAAATTACTTTCTTGGTCTAATACCCCCCTTTGGGCAAGAGTCAGTTTCTGGAGTGTGGGCTGGGGGAGGTGGGGAGAGCAGAGGAGATGAATGTTTACTAAATCCCTTCAAGCTCTCTACCAGTCTGCATGTGCGTACCCGGCCCCTCTAGAGGGTGGGAATAAAGGGATCCAAAGAGAAGGGACTTGCCAAAGTCATAAAGCTAGAAAGTGGCCAAGTTGGAATCTGAACTCTGATTTGCCTGATGACAAATCAACCCCCCTTCCCTGTGGCACACTTTCTGCAGCAGGAGGTGGGGCTTTCTGAAGTGGGAGGTGGGGCTTTCTGGATCGAGAGGTGGGGCTTTCGGAAGCGGGAGGTGGGACTTTCGGAAGCGGGAGGTGGGGCTTTCGGAAGCGGGAGGTGGGGCTTTCTGGATCGAGAGGTGGGGCTTTCTGCAGCGGGAGGTGGGGCTTTCTGCAGCGGGAGGTGGGGCTTTCTGCAGCGGAAGGTGGGGCTTTCTGGATCGAGAGGTGGGGCTTTCTGAAGCGAGAGGTGGGGCTTTCTGCAGCGGGAGGTGGGGCTTTCTGAAGCGAGAGGTGGGGCTTTCTGCAGCGGGAGGTGGGACTTTCGGAAGCGGGAGGTGGGGCTTTCTGCAGCGGGAGGTGGGGCTTTCGGAAGCGAGAGGTGGGGCTTTCTGCAGCGGGAGGTGGGGCTTTCGGAAGCGAGAGGTGGGGCTTTCTGCAGCGGGAGGTGGGGCTTTCGGAAGCGGGAGGTGGGGCTTTCGGAAGCAGGAGGTGGGGCTTTCCGAAGCGTGAGTCAGGATGCCAGTAAAGTTGTGAAAAGGTCGAGGCCAGGACCGCGGGGGCAGCTGGAAGATGGGGGAGGGAAGTGGGGGCCGGGGGTAGGAAGTGGCTACGTGGGAATGTTCGAGAATGTTTAGTCGGGGAAGACTTGCTGGAGGTGGAAAGCATCGATCGGGGTTCAGGTGGGAAGGCAGTGAGGATGGGAGTAAAGAAGGGGGCGGGGGTGGTACACGGGCCAGGATGGGGAGTGGGGAAAGGCCATGCCAAGGCTGGATGAGGCCAGGGGGCGTGGACCAGGTTGGCTTTGCTGGCACCAAGTAAAATCAGTTGAGGGCCTACTCGGTGCCAGGCACAGCGTTATAGACTGGGTATATTCCTGTTCAGTGCTCATAACAACCCTGACAAGTAAGCTTCTTATTCGTATTTCCAGAAGAGTCCGTTGAAACTCAGAGAGCTGCCCCGTTTCCGGTCGCACATTTGGTAGCTGGGTTTGCCTGGCACTAAAATCCACGTCTGAATGGACCTCCTCCCTGCCCGGGGCTCTCCTTCCATTCCTACTGTGCTCCCGCGTTTGTAGTCACACTTAGTGACTGGGAACAGAGGGTAGAGAAGGGTACCAGACCATGAGAAAGTGCCAGACGGGCAGTGGGGACAGAAGCTTGTCTCTCATGTTTGTCAAGAAGATGGATGGAGGGGTATTCTCCCTAGAGCAAGGCCTCCACCTCACTGTCCTGTGACTGCTGTTGTTGGCATGATGGCCATCCGGGAGCACGGTGACCTCATGGGGATCGCATTGTTTTCAGCTCGAGTTCCCCTCTCAAAGGGGAAGAGGGTGTCTTAGGTGCGGGGCTGAGCCCTGGATTAAGACTGCTGGTGGTTCAATAAAATCCCTTCTCTCCTGGTTGCAGGAGAGCAGACGGCCTCCCAGCTGGACACCCATTTCCAAGCCACCCTTGCAGCCAGGCGTGGCCAGAAGGGAATGGGAGCCACATAATGTCATCAGAGCCTTAAGACATGGGGTAAGTTCTTCTTTCATGAGCTGGACCCGATGCACCCGGGATGGAGCTTTGACCATGCCGTTGAGGAGAAATCCCTAAGAGAGGACAAAGCAACCACATGGAAAGAAGCCACGTCTCTGACTGACCAGGTGGAACAGAGTGCCTGCCGACTGGAACTGCTCTGTTGAGACGGTCACACAAGGAATAAACTTGTTTCTATAAGTTACTATGTTTGGGATCTTTCTGTTACGGCAGTTTTGCCTTCGTCCTTCCCGATGTACCTTCTTTCGCCAGCTTTGCGGTTCAGACTCACTGGCAGGATTGCATCGGGTCAGGGAATAGTTATAATCGTGACACTTACTGAGTGCCTAGATATTATGCACGTTAGTTAAAATAATCCTCGCGACAGTCCTCTGAGATAGGGATCACTGTTATTCTAAGTTATAAGGGAGGAAACTGAGGCCCAGAGGAGACAAGCGATGCGTCAGTGGACACACAGTAAGTGGCAGAGCTGGGGTCCCAACCCTGGAGTGGGCGGAGCCTGAGCTCTCTCTCTAGGGCAAGGCCCCTCCTGCAGACGGAGAAAGCGGGGACCTTGGAGATCACGTAATGCTTGGCCGAACCCCTTCACGGTCATGACAGGGGCCTGGGCGTTTCTCCTCCCGCCCTCATTTCAGCCCGAGAAGCTCAACCCATGTTCGCTGTGGGGTTGCTACCTAAGATTTTATCTGAGGGGCGCCTGGGTGGCTCAGTCAGTTGAGTGTCCGACTTCGGCTCAGGTCATGATCTCATGGTTCGAGAGTTCAAGCCCCGCGTCGGGCTCTGTGCTGACAGCTCAGAGCCTGGAGCCTGCTTAGGATTCTGTGTCTCCCTCTTCCTCTCTCCCCCTCCCCCGCTCGCACTCTCTCAAAAATAAATAAACATTAAAAAGTTAAAAAAAAAGCATTTTATTTGAGGGGCCCCTGGGTGGCTCAGTCGGTTAAGCGTCCGACTCTTGACCTCGGCTCTGGTCATGATCTCACGGTTCGTGAGTTCGAGCCCTGCATCGGGCTCTGCGTTGACCGCGGGGAGCCTGCTTGGGATTCTCTCTCTCCCTCGCTCTCTGCCCCTCCCCCACTCCTGCTTGCTCGCTCTCTCTCAAAATAAACAAACCTTAAAAAAAAAATTTTATTTGAAGAAAGGACCCCATGGCTAAAACCAGTTTGAAGCCCCTGATCAGTTTAATCTCCCCCACCCTCTGCTTTAATTACGGATGAGGCCCAGAGAGATCAAGTGACTTGTTTAAGGTCACACTTAGATTTTCTGTCCGTTTTCTGATTCCAAGATGAATTCTCTTCCCACCGTATCAGCCTCCTCAAGCAGCAGCAAGGACAGAAAGAACCCAAACCAGGCAGGGGGCCTGTATCTCATCTGATAGGCTTCGGGATGGCCAAGCCATGCTTCCCTGCTTCCCCCCCCCCCGTGCCTCTCCTGTTGGATAGCTGCCTCAGAGACCCGCCTCCCTGGGTCTGCACCTCTTCTCCAGCCGCCTCCTCACCCAGATGGTCAAACATGCGGAGGGAAAGGAGAGCAGGGGCCGGAGCCAAGATCTCTGACTCCTTCAAGTCTTTGCACATTTGTATCTCCCTCCTCCCCCCCCACCCCCCGCCCCAGGGCCCTTCCGAGTAGCCCACCAGGGAGGAGAAGGGGGAAAACTATCATAAATTTCCCCTATTTATACAAGAAGACAGAATGTTTCTTGTGCCAGAAAAAACACAGAGAGGGAGCTGTCAGGGGAGAAGAGACCCAGCCCCATACCTTCTGGGGCCAATTTATCTTCCCGAGTCATGGCTCGGGGGCTACCAGAACACCGCCTGTGTGCCGTGCAGGCTCTGGCTCGGGGGCGCAGCCAGGACCCACAGGCCTCCAGCTTTGTCTCTGACCACAGCCCTCCTGCCCCCTCTCAAAGCCCCTTCCCCTTCTCGCTCGCTCTCTCTTTAAACAAAGTTTCCTGGGAAATAATTCACATACCATACAATTCGCCAGTGAAGTGTAGAGTTTGGTGGTTTTAGTGTATTCGCAGATACGTGCAGCTATCGGCACAGTTTGAGAACGCTTTCACTGCCCCAAAAAGAAATCTCATGCCCTTTACTTATGCCCCCCTGTATCCCCCCATCCCCTCTCCTAAGCCCTAAGCAACCACTAATCTGCTTTCTGTCCCTGTCAATGTCCGTGTTCCGGACTTTCCTATAAAGGGAGTCATGATGTGTGGTCTTTGTGACTGGCTGACCTCGCTTAGCATAATGTTTGCGAGGGCCCCCCGTGCTGCAGCGTGTATCAATACTTCAGTAGAGCTGACTCCTTTTTATGGCCGAGTAATATTCCGTCGTATGGATACGCTTCCTGTGTTTATCCCAGGGGAAACACAGCTGATGGATATTTGGGGGGTTTCCACCTTTTGGATATGATGATTCTCTCTTTACTCTTCTGTCTCCAGAAAGCGCATCACACAAAGTGAGGTCAGTGGTCTTACGTGGGGGAGCACCCAGTGTCCACGAAAGCAGGGCCTTAGGTCACGTCTTCTTTTGTGTTAATGACAGACTACTAGCTGGAATTTTCCTCCCTCCGTTAAGTTACTAAGAAGGGGCTACTCCTTCCGCTCTCCATCAATTCTTTTTTTATCATTCTTATGTTGGTCCCTTGCTGTATTCCTCAGAATACAGCTCGGGGGACGCGAACCCTTCTCCAGGTTTTTTAGAGACACCCAAGGCGATGCGTGGATATCTTCCCGCTGGGAAAAGGCTCCTGGCGTCTGGTCTCCAGGATCTCGCAGCTGAAGGAAGGCCTGTGGAGGCTCCAGGTCAAGGGAAACTTTTGTTCCTGGAGACGTGGCTGAGCCCAGAGTGCGGGCCTCCTGCCCCTACCTCCTTGCCTGGTCCCTTTCAGTCTTTTGTTTATTTATTTTTAAATTTTTTATGTTTATTTTTTGAGAGAGAGAGACAGAGTGTGAACAAGGGAGGGGCAGAGAGAGAGGGAGACACAGAATCCGAAGCAGGTTCCAGGCTCCGAGCCATCAGCACAGAGCCCGATGCGGAGCTCGAACTCACAGACTGTGAGATCATGACCTGAGCCGAAGTTGGCCGCTTAGCCAACTGAGCCACCCAGGTGCCACCCCCCATTTCAGTCTTGCAGACGTGCCTTGCGCCCCATCCATTCACCCACCTAGCAGGTAGTCACTAAGCATCCAGCGACTCCACGGACCCTGCTCCTGACCTCACGAGCCTTGCGGTTCCAGTGGCGAGAGTCAGACAAATACGAGTGAGCAAAAGAATGGCGAGTTGTACGAATTCTGCAACATTTGCTGAATGAATGAAGGAACGGACACTTAGTGTCTTCTCTGGAAAGAAACCGTCAACATCAGAGTTCTAAACACTTGTGCCGCCGCCACCTTCCCTGGTGTAGATGTCAGCCCCTCTCCATCCCTTGGGGGGAGGGTGGGGAGGGATGGTGTGCGGATAATGCAAAATGTTAGCTCAAATGGCTGCCATTGATCGGACGAGCCATATACCAAGGGATTTAAATATGTCACCGATTTTCACCTCTTAATTAGGTACAATTATCCCCATTTTGTGGATGAGAAAAACAGACTCCAAGAGTCTTTGAAATCCCGTAGGTAGCAGTCAGTGGCAGGACATGTGTACTTTACTCTGCGATGTGTATTTGTTTTCATTCCCAGCTCTCCACGATCAAGACGAACCCGTCTCCTCCCGAGGCCCTGGTGCAGAGGAGCTGGCCGCCCTCCCCTGTCCTGCCCCTGCTCAGGCCCATCCCTGCTCAAAAGAAAGCGGGCTTCGAGGGAGGTGTGCGCCCCTCTCTCGCAGCTTGCATCCGCAGCCTCTACCTGCCTCGTGGGTGGGGGAGGGAAGATCCGGCCTTTTCCTTCCAGCCCCTGCTCTGTGGGAGGGGCCCCGGGAGACGCCTGCATGTTGTCAACCCAAGACCCGAGGACCTGCACAGGCCAAAGAGCTGACGACTGCTGGCAAGAGGGGACCTCCGCAAGGCAGGTAATCAGGAGCTGACAATTGCCAGCCCCCGAACATCCCTCCCTGCCGCCTTCTGCGGAATCAGGCCCCTTCCGCGGGCGGGCTCGACGACAAATAACAAAGCGACAAGGTTTCACGACGACAACATTTCACACGTTCTAATTTTCACACGCATTCGCTCCCACTCACAACAAACCTGCGGGGTAGCCAAGGCTGGCCTTGTTCCAGAAAAAGCACGTTTGTGGGGCTCGAACCCAAGCGTCCTGCTCAATTTTCTGTAATGAAATTTATGTATGTAATGAATTATGTATGTAATGTATGGATGCGGATGGAATTATGTATGTACGGACCATGCGCTCTGTGAACCATTTCACTGTGAGCCCACCTACTCTTCTCTCCCGCCGTATGAGGTGGGCAGGAGCGTTATCCACGGTTTTTTTGTTTGTTTGTTTTTAATTTTTTTCAATGTTTATTTATTATGGAGAGAGAGACAGAGTGCAAGTGGGGCAGGGGCAGAGAGAGAGGGAGACACAGAATCCGGAGCCGGCTCCAGGCTCTGAGCTGTCAGCACAGAGCCCGATGTGGGACTCGAACCCATGAACCGTGAGATCTTGACCTGAGCCAAAGTTGATGTTTAACCGACTGAGCCACCCAGGCGCCCTATCCATGGTTTTTTAAGGTGAGGAAACGGAGGCATAGTAACGGCGTGTCTCACCCAAGGCCGCACAGCCGGCGCGTGGTAGAGCAGATTTGTGGCAGCCGGCCGCCCGGCCCCACGGTCTGCGTGTAATCCCTGCACCAGGTGGGCTCTGCGCAGCCACCGCACTTGGGAACTTAGTTTGTTTTCCTGGCGACCCCCTCCTCCCGTTCCCCCTGCCTCCCTCAGTCTTTATGGCCCATTGGAAAAAAGCGAGCCGGAGCTGTGGCTCCCAGGGTGATGATCCTTCAGCTGCCTCCTTGGCACTGTCATTCTTGCCTCCTGTCTCTTGCCAAAGGCGCCAGCCGGGAATACCACAGACGGTTTGCCACGGATCGAGATTTCTCCGGAGAAAGAGCTCACGGGAAGGCTGCCGTGCAAAACGGAGGAACTTGCTGCTTTCCCCCACTGCCTCATCGAGAGCTGCCAAACGAAGTCCCTGCCCGCGTGAACAGGTGCTGTCACAGCACAGCCTCTGGCCGGCTTGGAGACCCGCGTGGGCTCGAGCGGCCAGCGGCTAGATGGCCGCGTGGAAGATCTGAGGCGGCGGATGATGGAAATAAAACTTCTCTAGAAGGGCGGCGTGTTACTCATGCAACAGTGCTCCCTGACGAGGGCCCAGGCGCGTGCACAAGAGCCGCGAATAGACTCATTCATTTCCTTGTTACCCACTTATTTATCCAATACGCTCTAATTATGCACCTAAGAGGACAGTGCGGAGGTGCAGAACTAGATGTGGAGGGCGGGCAAGACACAATTCCCGTCCTCCGGGGGCTCACAGTCTGGGGGGGGGGGCAGGAGCAAGGTCCAGGGGTTCGTACTAAATCCTGAAGCTGCACGGGCATTTCGCCTCCCCACTGGGCATCGTCTCCCGCCCGGCTCTGTTCTCCTGGCCTCTCCCCACGCTCGGGCGCAGGTCACGCCTGGCCCAGGCAGCCCTCCTTCCTCCTACCTTCTTTCTGCCTGGGTCCGTACTTCCTTGTGAGCCCGACCATTTCCGTCAAACGAGGAGTCTTGACTCTCCTTCCCTGTCACTTACTGTTAGTCTGCGGGCAGGGACAGAGGTGGCCATAAAGCAGCAGAGATAGGCTTTGCCGTCATATGGGGGTCCCGGGTGGAGCAGGTGGGTTGTTTTGTTTGCCCCCCTGTGTTCTCTGGGCTGCCCCGGGTCCCCAGGGGAAGCAGCCCGAAGCAGATGGCCTCACCTGGGCTCCCGACCTCCTGGTCTTCGTTGAGTTTGACCAGCAGGGGTCCTGGCAGGGAAGGAGAGAGAGGCCACTGTATTTACTTCCCATCCCCTGCTGCCTGCTCGCGTTCCTGCCTGAGTCCCAGCAGGGGTTCGGGTTTCTCTGTGGCCACAGCTTTGCTGGGTGGGGCCCTTCATTCACGACCCCAGCTCGGATCGGGCTTTGCTGCACATTTCCGCTTCCTGCCTCTTTGGGGCTTCCCAGTGCCTCATCGGCCCTTATTGGTCCCCCTAATCCTGTCCATACCTTGGAAATTGTCGTATGATTAAACTCTCTTCCGTGAAGCCCTTTTGAATGTGTCATTTGTTTCTCCCTGGAACTCTGGCTGGCCTCACCTGGGTGCAGAGGACCGGGTCCGGGGGGGGGGGGGTTTAGAGACCTAGGTCTTTATAATCCTCCTTCTCCAGGGGTGCCCCCCAGGAACAGAGAGGGTTGGGAAGCAATGAATGAAGGACAGCTCTCTATGAAGGGTTTTCACTGAGGGATGAGGAATCGCTGCCTTCCTGGAAAGCAGAATCAAGGGGCAGTGCAGGACAGGCAGCCGGAAGCCGGGGTCAGGCCAACAGGAATGAAACAGACTGGTGCCCGGGGCCCGCCTCTGCTGGCTGCTCTGCCCAGCTGTCTCCTTAGGGCTTCCGAGCCGTGGAATCCCCGCGCATACCTTACTGATGAGAAATCTGTGGCTCAGAGAGGGAAGAGAGAGCATCCAGGAGCTTAGCTCTGTCTCCGTCACGCTGGGAGTCGAAGAGAAGCCCCCACGGTGTCATCAAGAGGCTGGAGGGTAACAGACAAATCTTGGGGTGCCTGGGTGGCTCAGTTGGTTAAGTGGCCGACTTCGGCTCAGGTCATGATCTCACGGTTTGTGAGTTCAAGCCCCGCGTCGGGCTCTGTGCTGACAGCTCAGAGCCTGGAGCCTGCTTCGGATTCTGTGTCTCCCTCTCTCTCTGCCCTTCCCCTGCTCATGCTCTGTCTCTATGTCTCTCAAAAATAAATAAATGTTAAAGAAAAATAAAAACAAAAAAACAAACAAAAAAAAACAGACAAATCTTGGCGGCGGTGGTGGCCAAGCCCAAAAAATCTGGAGCCAGACCGCGTAGATGCCCATCCCGGACCTACCTTTTACTAACGCTGGGATCTTGGATGGGAAACTAGACTTCTCTGGGCCTCAGGTTCCCCATCTGTAGAACTGGGGCTGATGATAATAGCAACCCACCCCCCCACCTCATAGGGTTGTGGAGACAGTTAAGTGCGTTTGTGGGCGCGAGGTCTCGAGGAACGGCGCTGGCACTCAGGGAACACTGTGCAAGTGCTAAAAATCGCAGCTTCTCCGACTCTGCCCCCTGCCCTCTTCTGATTGCGCATCCCCCTGGCCTCCTCTCCAGTGCCCTGAAAAAGGGTGAACGACCGCCAAGGGAGGCCCTCCTCAAGTCAAGTCGGCCATCACCAAGCCTTTTGTGATCACGATCTGCCTTGCCCTGCCCTGCCCCAAGGTGTCACCTTTCTGGGGAGGGCAGCGAGAACCAGACGCACCCAGCTGGCTCATCCCACCCCCCCCAGGGGCCGATACCCAGTGGGCTCGGCCTTGATGCGTGCAGAACGGCCTCTTTCCCCAGCCCCCTCAACTTCCCGGAGCTGCAGGGGGCCTGGGAGCTCTTGGTAACAGCACATTAAGCCCCTGTTTGTGGGAACTTTAATTTAAACACAAATTAGAGACGGCAAATGGCTCTGGCAACCAGATAAGCCATCCCGGGAGAGCGAGGAATAAGCCAAGAGAATCAGCCGAGGTAAGGCCTGAATTTAAACGACCGTAGATTCCCAGAAGCCTGGGGACAGGCGGAGGCCCGAGGTCCTCAGCGAGGAACCCCAGAAGCCCCAGGCCCCACGGGGCCGCTCGGGCTCCACGCCAGTCCCCTCCTCCTCCATTTCCTGTTTGCAAAGTTCCATCCTCTCCCTGCTCCCACCTCCCTGTTTCGGGGAACTCGATGTCTTTACTTTGTCTGACGCTCTTCTGTAATCCACTATTCCGAGAAAGTCCTACTTACTGTCTAACCTCCGTCCATTCTGTCAAAGCTAGAGCCCACCACAGGCTGCTGAGCGGCGGCTCAGAGAGTTTCTACTCAGGAAGCACGCGTGGGATCGTGGAAATAACCTGCGTGCTGAAAGACCCGGGCTTACTCCTCCGGGTCCTCGGTTTCCTCATCGACGCAGGGAGCGTGTGAGAGAGGGCTTCGAGTTCCCGGGAGCTCTGACTCCTCACAGGAGAGTTTGAGGACAAGAACCTCCCAGGAAACCGCCGGTGCTCTACCGCCCAGGAGTTTCCCGCTGTTCTAGACACATTGTTGGTTATTTGGGGGCAGAAGGAGAAGGGAGAGCAGTCAAGCCTGCCTGTGCCTTTGTGGGAAGGGTCTCTGGGCTTTGGCTCCACCCCTCCGCACGCAGCCCAGGCCCAGGCCCAGGCGAGGGGCTGCCTTCCCAGTTCTGTCGAGGCCTGCCGAGCTCAGCTCTGTGGGGCTGTGGCTGCTGAGACGTTGTCGCCGTCCTCTGGGGTGGGAGCAACATATGTTCCCTCTGTCACAGCACCTGTGAGGGTGGCTGAGGGATGCCAACCCCCAAGAGGGCAGAGTTCCACTCTCCGCGGCTGACCTTGAGAAATCTTATCCGTCTTTCGGGGAGGCTTCAAGTGAGGGCAGAGGGGGACGTGTCCCCAACCCCCACCGAACGGGAAGTTGGGGTCCTTCAGAGGGTTAAAGAGCCCCCGTCGGCTACAGCAAGCCAGGAGGAGGGTCAAACCTCAGGTTGGGTGCTGGAGCAGACCATGACTCCAAGAGGTCATCCCAAAGGAGACACCCGTGGCCTCTGGTCTCAGAGGATGTCTGTGAGGCCCGGGATCACAGGAAGCAGTGAGGGCCGTGACCCCGAAGGTCAATGCCAACTTGCGACTCAGGAGTCAGAAGGTCCCTGTGACTGGCATAGAAGGACCTTGGCATTTTTTCTGGCCCAAGGCCCTCAGACAGAGGTGGCCAGCTGCCACCGGGGTCCGGGGCCCAGCTGTGTCCCCACTTTGCCTGCCTCCCCCCTCTCGTGAGCCTGGCTGCCCCTGGAGCCACAGGCCTGCCCGCCATCTGGGCAACTCAGAGGAGAGCCCACTGCCAGGGGAGTGCCAGCACTGATTTATAGCCTACAACCTTGGCAGGCTCGGCTGTGTGCCTGGATTCTCCTTTGCTCAGGAAAGAGGCGCGCCTCTTAAAGGGGCAGTGCAGAGGAACGCAGGAAAGTCCAGGAAGTAAGCCGAGGGGTCAGGGGGCTGGCGAGGAAGAGCCCCACCCCTCAGGACTCTGGGTGACTGTCCTGTCTTAGGGACGCTTCTGCACTCTCCATCACACCCCTCACCACGCACCTCTCCTTTGGAGGCTTAGCGCAACCGGGACAATTCAATTCAGTTGGTTTAGTGTCAGTCCTTCCTGATAGACTGGATACTCCATGAGGGCAGGAATCAGAGCCGTCGTGTCCATGCCTGCAAATGCAACACCCAGCACGGCGGCCGGCACGGAAGAGAGGCTCATAAGCGTCTGTCAAGCATGGGAAAGATTAAATAAGTCAAGAATTTTGCCCAGGAGGTCCGGGGAAGGCCAGGTGCCTTCCCGCTGCCTGCCATGGTTTTCAGGATCCTGTGGCCCCCGCCCCTGCCCGCGGGACCTCTCCCTCCGGGCCCCTTCCCCACCCCTGTCGCGTCGCCTGGGATCAGGGAGGCCACGCTGCTACCCAGATGCACCTGCCTCCCTCTTTGCCTCGGGTCATCCTCTCCGAAGTCCTTCACACGCTGTTGGCTGCCCCCCATTCTCCCTGGGCCGAGGAGATTCCGCTAATTGCCTTTGGCCTCCGCCCCCCCCATTCAGATATTCCTTCCCCCACTACTCCTCAGCACGGAAATGCTTTGCTCATTCATTCATTCGTTCATTCTTTCAGCAATATTCACCGAGTCTGTGCTACGTGCTAGGCACTGGGTACTGAGAATTCATGAATGAATGGGGGTGGGGGGCACGACCCCTGACCCCAGGGCCTACATTCCAGGGGATGAGGCCGACCGAAAACAGGAAGCAAGTGTGTAAGTGCAAGTCGTGGCACCTATACCGTGAGGAGGGCTGAGGTGGCCGCAGACCGGGCGCAGCGGGGACCCCTTAAGTTGGGCGGTTGGAGAAGGTTTCTCTGAGGAGGTGACATTTGGCTCCGGTTGGAAGGGCAAGAAGGAACTGTGTGAAGACAAGGGGAACGGCATTCCAGAAGTGGCTCAGTCGCCTGGGTGTGAGCAGGGGAGTCCCTCCGTGGTGGTGGGGAGGGGGGACAGGGTGTTCCAAACTATACCCGCCCCCCGCCCCGTCTCTTCCAAATTCTGAAACTCCTGCCCCTTCATTATGCAGGCACACGGTTTAAAATCCTTGGAGATACAGCGTGGGCTTCACCTGGGGGCTGATTGGACAAACAACGCCAGGTTCCACTCCAGCCCTACGGCGCCAGAATCTGCATTTTAACAAAATCCCTAGGCAGGCGTTTGGAGGCACAGCGAGGCTGGAGGGGCAACGACCTAGAGAACATCTCAAAGGAGGGGCAGCGTGAGGACGTCACTGAGGCGAGCGTCGTGGGAGGTGGTGGTGGTTGCTGAATAGTTTAGATCTGAACCTGAGATGCGGTGTGATTGTGTGTGTGTGTGTGTGTGTGTGTGTGTCACAGACCTGAGGACTGTGAGCCATCGGAGCCTTGACATCTCCTGGCCTTTTTCCACACCTGGGGACACATCTTTACCTCCCTGTGACAACACCCCCTCTGATACGTGCGGCTGCCAGTCGAATGGAATCCGCCAGCCTCTGGGTGGTGGGGGACACCTCCGAAGCAAGGCAAGGCGAGGAGATCCCTTGTTCCTGACCTCCGGCAATCCATTTATCTGACCTGAGTCTCATAAATGCGTCCTGATGAGCCCAATCGCTTGCTAATGGTTATGAGCTGAGACCTGGGGATTTATGGCTGAGGCCTCAGCGGCCACGGACAGGAGCCAGGCTGTGTGCAGGAGACCGGGCTCGGCGTGGCTTCAGTTCATGACGGTCTGTGCCCCGAACCATAGTGGGGACACCCCTCCTGCCTTCGTTTGGGACAAAGAGCTCTGTCCCGGGTAGGAACAGGTGGGCAGAGGAGAGAAAAGCCCTCTGGCTGCAGATGTCCCAGAGATGAAGAGTGAATGTCCGGGAAGCTGGCCTGGCTTGGCACTGGAGTCGGAGCCAATCAAACTGGGGTTCGAATCCTGAATCTGTTGTTTACCAGTGCGTGACTTTGGACAAAGTCCTCGTCTTCCTGAGCCATGTCTGCAGAAGGCCCTTCGAACACTAATCGTGCGTCTTTAAGTAGGGCAAGAGATTGGGACTCTAATTCCAACTCTTCTGCTAACTTGCTGGGATTCCCGCATTGGCTCTGTCACCAACAGCCTCACTCTGCCTCAGTTGCCCCATAGATATTAAGAGGGGGCTGGACCTCATGTTCTGTTGGGCCCTTCCAGCTCTCAAGTTTCGTGAACCTGATGAGGAGCCCTTCAGTTGGAAATGGAGAGTCGTTAGGGCGCCGGCCTCATCCTGGCCATACAGAGGGGGGGTCCCTGCAGCTGTGGTCTCGGGGACCAATGGGGGTGGGGGCTGAAGCTGAGCCAGAA
Source organism: Paguma larvata (assembly GCA_030068075.1). Lineage (NCBI taxonomy): Eukaryota > Metazoa > Chordata > Mammalia > Carnivora > Viverridae > Paguma > Paguma larvata. The sequence continues at coordinate 60,045,299 of CM057828.1, forward strand.
TAGCCTCTCCCTCGATGGTGCCTTCTTGTGAGTTCCACTCCCGGCAGGGTACTGGGCACTGTGTCTGGGAAGTCTGGGGCAAGAGAGGAGATGGAGAAGGGCCCTGCGGAGGGGTAGGGGGCCAGCGGGTTATTGACGGAAATGCCTGAATCACTCATGCTTTTTGCATGGGTGGGTCTTCCCTCTGCTCCCCTCCCCCCACCCCAAACACATTATGGGCACATGTGTGGGTGCGTGAACACACACACACACACACACACACACACACACACACACAGCAGGAATTTTGAGGCTGACCTGACTGGGGGTGTGAGCCAAACAGAGTAGAGAATCCCACCCCCACCCTGAAAGCCCAGGTAGAGACCTAAGGATTCCTATACCACAGTGCAGAACAGCGTTCTTAGCAATTCCCCCACCCCCTTGCCCCATTCCGGGAACATCCTGGGACCAGTCACTGTGGGAAACAGACACGACCCGCAACCCAGCCTCCCAGATCCTGCCCCTCTTCCATCTCTGTCCCACCCTCCCCCCATGTGCTTGCATGGAAACCCTGGTGACCTCTAGAGACACAGACAGCATCCACCTCGATGACATTTCCTGAGCACATGTTATGTGCCTGGCACTGAGCCAGGAGCAAGGGCTATGTAGGGAAATCAGACCTGGTTCCTGTTCCCAAGATGTCATAGCCTAGTAGAGGGGACAGACTCTAAACCATTAGTGACAACACGATGCGCTAAGGGGCAGTAACGTACAGGACAACAGGTAGTTCATCTCTATGGGAGAGGGCGGCATGAAAGGAAGATTCTCGAGCTGCTTTCTAAAATTTTTTTTGGTGGAAAACTGAGAATATATACATATAATAAATCCCTGTGTCCTCATCACCAGCGGTACCAATCATCACCCATGGTCAGACGCGGTGTGATGCCCTCCCACCCACAGGGCGCCCTTCCTTTGCATAGTTTGGATGGATGGGCGGCAGTTCCCCGCGTGGGCAAGCACCCGAGGGGCAGCAGCGTCCACAGGCACCAAGCAGGGCTTCACGCTGATGCATCACATTCGAGCTGGCCCCGCGGGGCAGGATGCTGGGTCCACCGCGCACGCTGGCTCCTGAGCCCTGTTTCGCCCATGTGTCTTGCCGCTCTTTCTGGAACTAGAAGTCTCTCTCGAGGCAAGCCTTCCGCAGAGCCCAGGGCGCGAGAGCCGGCCCTCCGAGAGCTGGGAGTGAGGCGGGGACAGCCAAGAGGCCCGCGAAGGGCGCAGGGGGGGTGGGGGGGAGGCGCGCCCCGCACCGACGGGCCCGGCGGGCGCAGCCGGGCCCTCCGCCCTGCGTCGGCGCGCGGCCTTAAATATTACCCCGGAGTTTTCAATTATCTCTTCTTAATGGATTTGCAGGGGCTCTTTCATCAAGTGCGGGGTGGCTGGGTGTGGGGGTGTGGGGAGCGCGCGGCGAGGGCTGGAACTGGGAAAATGGCCCATATTTCAATATTAAAGCCCTTTACGATCGTCAGCAGCATGAAAGATGCTGCAAATAAAACGGAACCGCCCGCGCCAGCCTCTCCATCTCGCAAGTTTTAATTAACGCTGAGGGGGAGGCGGCTGCCGGGCGGGGGCGGAGCCGGGCTGCAGGCCGCGGAGCGCGGACGGCCGGGGCGGCTGCGGAACGGTCCCGCAGAGGTGGCGGCGCCGGAGGGGAGGGAAGAGCGTGGAAGGTTTCTGAGCGTCTGGCCGGGGAAACAGACATCGCGTCACTGAAGGCACACGGCTCGTGTTCTCGAAGGGGAGGGGGCGTGGGGCCGGAGGACTGAGCGCCTCACCCGGACCCTGGACCCTCGTAGGGCGTCCTTCCCCACGCCCCTTCTTCCGGCCCACGGCTCCCCGCCCCCACCCCAGAGCTGGTCCCCTCCCCCCCCGCCCCCGCACTCCGCGGCTCTCCACCACCCCCCACCCCCCACCCCCGTCTGCTGGCGTCCCGCGGCCCTCGCTTCCCGTGACCTGGCGGCCGAGGGCCCCCCGCCCCTCACGGCTCCTGCCCCGGGACGTCTGCTTTCTCCATCACTCCCGCGGCCTTCGGGGCGGCTCCACTCTCCAGGCGCGCAGCAGCGCGCACAGAAGCGCCACTGTTCTGCCTTGGCAGCGGCCTGGCCTGACAGCTTGTGCCTGAGCGGCAGACCCATCCGTCAGGCGGGAAGGACGGAGCGACGTCCGGCTGCCCGCTCTGAGGACTCCCCTGGGAGCCACCTCTGGCCTTGGCCCAGACTCCTCTCTTCCCCTCTCTCCACTCCCCAGCCCTGCCCCAACTGCCAGCTCAGTATGTGTGTCTGTCTCTAGTCTCCCTCTTCCCACTCCCCCCACCTCCCTACACACAGAGCCTGGAGCCTGCCGCCTGGGAGAACCTCCTCCTCTCTCACGGGTCACACTTAAAGGCCCTTCCCCTCCCGACATCCAGATGGCGGAGCATAAACTCTTTAGCTTAAGACGATTCGGGGATCTTAGTGGACCACAATCCGAAGCTAAGTCAGCCAATTAACACTCAGGGTTTAAGCCAAGGACTTTGGGCAAACCCTATGAAGAAGTGGGGGACTAGAAAAATAATACGTGTGAAAAAACATGGTTTTGATTCCTATGTACTTACAGATACCTAATGTGTCCTGAAGTGTTTTTTGCAGAAGTCGAATTCTCTTCTCGCTGTGCTAAGGAGCTTGCAAGAACCAAGATGACCGATTCCACATTAAAGCAACAAGGGAAAAATCCTCCGCTACTCCCTTTTTGGTATGTATTTTTTTTTCCTTCATCTTGTCAATGTGTGATAATCATCCATCAATCATGCTTTTATTTTTATTTTTAAAAAAAAATTTTTTTAACATTTATTTATTTTTGAGAGACAGAGACAGGACGCAAGCGGGGAAGGGGCAGAGAAAGATGGAGACACAGAATCCGAAGCAGGCTCCAGGCTCTGAGCCCTCAGCACAGAGCCCGTCGCGGGGCTTGAACTCACAAACCGTGAGATCCGACCTGAGCCAAAGTCGGCCGCCCAACCGACTGAGCCACCCAGGCACCCCCAGTCATGCTTTTAAAATAATGCGTGCTTGGGGGACCCGGCTGGCTCGGTGGGCAGAGCAGGTGGCTCTTGATCTCAGGGTGGTAGGTTCCAGCCCCCGTTTGGAGGTAGAGTTTACTTAAAAAAAATAAAACAGTGCATGCTTATGCGGTCTGGTTAGGAAGACAGAATTCACATTTGAACAGCGTAGGGAGCAAACACAAACCACAAATGCTGTTGTGATATAGAGTAACGGGAGAAGGGGGTAAAAATTCAAACATGCTTAGTTTAAGGGAGACTTTCTGGAGGAGGCCTGATTTGGAAGTAGAATGGTGATATGAATTTGAAAAGAAAGTTCCAGATGGGGAAACACCGGTCCTGAAGCAGGCCAGATCCCGTATTTTATTTGGGGTTGAGGAACAGGTACACCTGGCCGAAACACAGCTTCTCGGAAAAGAGGTTAAGATGAAACAGGACTTGGGAGGTAGCAGGACGAATTCAGGGAAGACAGTGGGATCTCAGTAATGCTGGGCCTGACGCGAGTGTGGAGGGGCCCTGGTGCACCCCTTCTCCCCAGGGGTCCTCCTGCACTTGGGATAGGCTAGCAGAGAGATGCCTGGCCCCGGGGACTCGGCCATCACCTCTTGTCGTACCTTTAGAAGGTTCAGGTATATGGCCATTGGAGGCAGGGCTCCACAGTTTCGGTCACCAGCCCTGACACGAGGGAGGAGGGAGAGAGAAGCAAACATGCCCACCCTCCGTCCAGAGTGTAAGGGAAGAAACAGAGGTCCAGTCGCTCAAATCAACGAGAATTTACTGAGCCCCGGATATGTGTGCCGAGCACTATACAAGGCACCGAGGACCCAGAGGTGAGCAGGGCCCAGTCCTTGCCAGCAAGGTGCTCCCAGTTTGGCCCGGAAGACAATCCGCTCATTCAGGAAAAGTGCTGAGCCCTCATCAGACAGCGCCGCAGGCGCTCGAGATACAAGTGCAAACCAGACGGACTCGGTCCCTGCTTCTCAGAGATCACTTCTGCTGTAGCAGAGAGGACCAGAACCGGCAGTTAGAAGTCAGGGTGATGTGTGCTCTGCCGGGGACTGGACCTGCAGGGGATGTGCGGGGCGGGGCCTGGGGGGGACATGTGAGGGACAGCCGCCCTCGTCTGTGAAAGGGGAAGCGAGGATGCCGTCTACCTCAAAGGAGGCACAGAAATCCAGGGCAGAACGGGGCGCCTGGGTGGCACAGTGGGGTAAACGTCCAATTCTTGACCTCGACTCAGGTCATGAGCTCATCACGGTTCATGGGATCGAGCCCTGTGTTGGGTTCTGTGCCGACATCGGGGAGCCTGCTTAGGATTCTCTCTATCTCCCTCTCTCTCTGCCCCTCCCCTCCTCAAAATAAGTAAACTTTAAACATTAAACAAAAAAAAGAAAAAGAAGAAGAAGAAATCAAGGGCAGAATGGCTTTGGGGGGATATCGAGGGTCTGTTCAGCGTCCCAGCAGGAGTAGTGGTCACAGCAGGCCCAAGCCGTGTCTCCTTCCTCTAGGCACAGGATGGCACCGCACTGCACTACCCCAGGGCTTGTAACAGCCGCTAATCCCAACAGAGCCAGACCGGGGAATGAGTTTATCGGGGTTTCCTTATTCTCCTGGGAAGCTTCTGCCTCAGGACTAGGCTGTTCGGGAAGGCCGGAGGGCTCTGTGGAGGGTCTTACTCTTTCCACATCCCCCCTGCTGATAACAGTTTTGAAACAAACCAGATTTTAAATAACAAGAAACAAGCGATCCGTCTCTCCAGCTGGAGCTGAATCCAAACCAGGACAAGAAAGAATTGTCCTCTCTAGAATGTTTCTGCCTCCCCAGTCCCAACCAGCTCCCTACACACGCCCTCCTCACCACCACCCTGGAGCTGAGGCTGGACGGGCAGGGGTGAAGCAGCAAAGCAGGAAAGGGCATTCGGGAGAAGGGCCTGGGCAAAGGCCCAGAGGCAAGAGCGCCTGTGGTCTCTTTGGGGAACCGCAGGTCCTCCAGTGTAGAGAGGAGAGGTCGCACGGGCTGGCGAAGAGCCAGTTTGTCAGGCTAAGGGCGTGGGGACAGCGAGGACCCCTGAGGAATTTATGGTTTAACCAGAAAACAGAACGATGTCACGCTCCAGAAAACAGAACGATGTCACGCTCAGTGATCCCGCTGTCCAGACTTAAGGTTTTATTAAACTATTCTTAAACTTTTGTCAACTTTGCTCTGAAGTTTTAGAGATAAAACAAACAGGTCATTACAGATAAAACCGAAGCTCTCTGTTTCCCCCCCCCCAGTATCATTCTCTTCCCTCCCAGAGGCACCCCCATCTCTATGGTGGTGCATATGAAAACATCCGGTCTACGTTTTCGTATTTTTACCACACATATATGTCCATTGCTTCAGTGCTTTTTGTTTTGTTTTGTTTTTTGTTTTTAGAGAGAGAGAGGGAGAAGGGCAGAAGGAGAGAGAGAGAGAGAGAGAGAGAAAGAATCTTAAGCAGGTTCCACACTCAGCATGGAGTCTAATGCAGGGTTCAATCCCATGACCCTGGGATCAAGATCTGACCCAAAAACAAGAGTTGGATGCTCGGGGCGCCGGGCGGCTCAGTCGGGTAAGTGTCCGACTTTGGCTCACGTCAGGATCTCATGGTTCATGAGTTTGAACCCCGCTCTGTGCTGACAGCTCAGAGCCTGGAGCCTGCTTTGGATTCTGTGTCTCTCTCTCTCTCTGCCCCTCCCCATTCACATTCTCTCTCTCTCTCTCTCTCTCTCTCTCTCTCTCTCTCTCCTCCTTCCCTCTCAAAAGTAAATAAACATTAAGAAAAAGAGCTGGACGCTCAACGGACTGAGCCACCCAAGCACCCCTGCTTCAGTGATTTTTTTTAAAAACTGTTCAACTATTATCTAATTTACAACTTGAGTTTTTTTCATTCCATATATATATTTTTTTTAAGTCTTCATTTGAGGTTTTTGGCAAAACACTGATCTGGGTTTGTAAGATCACTCTGGCTACAAGAGGAGGATTCCAGGTGACAGGGAGGACGGAGGCTGGTGAGAGCGGAAAAGGAGGTAACGGAAGTTCCAAAGGCAGGATCCACGCCAGAGGTCACCGAGGGCACGCCTGGGAGGCAGGAGTTTGTTTCGTACACACGCCGCTCGTCAGCACGGGTTTATGGAAGGTGTTCGATAAATGCTTTTTGACTCAGAGAGGCGGTTAGGGGCGGAGGAATCCAGGCCTTCTCCCGGATTCTCATCCCAGGGTGACTGCTGGGATGACGGCGCTAGGATCCAAGATGGGGGTCCGGGGAGGAGAAGCTGGATTGCAGGGAAAGATGAATCCAGAAGCTGTCTTTCTGGGCCAGAAGAAATGGGGCTGCGTGGCATAGTAGGGGGTTGATGGGAGGGAGCAGACCAGACTCTCAGTTCTCAGGATCAAGGGCAATGAAGGATTTGAAACGACCCAGAGATTGGGGGTGGGGTGGGGGGGGAGTTTCAGTCCTGCTGGGGGGCAAGGGGAGAGTTGAAAACCAAACCAAATTCAAACACCAGTCCTTTGGAGGCCAGGAGGGCAGGGCCCCGCTTCTGCGTTACCCACAACCACTGCCTTGTTGCCCTTTGTGTGGTGAGTACCCGCAGCCCATTAGCCAAGGCAGAGGAGGAGGAAGAAGGTGTAATAAGTGATTCTAGAATCATAAAGACCTTGTCAGATGCCCACACTCCCAACTTTGCTCCTACTTCATACTCATCAACAAGATAGACGGGCAGGGCGCTCGCAGTTGCTTCCTAGGGACTGATTCTTGACCAAATGCAATCTCTCTATTCAGGGAAGGATGTGGAATATAACCCGCTTTCCTGCTCTCGAAGCCCAGAGTTCTGGTCATCACCTCGAAGGGCCGCCCTCTGCCAAGAACTCCCTCGAAGCCTCTGCCCCTCCTTCTTCCCTTACCCCACCCACCCCTGCCCAGGCCCAGCCACCTCCCACCCTCCGCTGCCGGTTCACCTTTAAACAGCCTCTCGTTTGTCTTCGCCTTCTCTTTCTCTGACGCACTCCCCTCCCCTGGAAGCCTTCCCTGCCCCGCCCTTCCCTGCACCCTGGCACTGATTTCCTGAACTGAACCCTGCAGCTCACGGCTCCAACCTCATCCATCTTTCTCCCTCTTTCCAGCCCTCACCTGAGCCTTCCATGGCTTGGCCTCAGAGTTCTTTGGGTCTTGGGTATGATTAATGGCATTTCCCTCTGTCATCCCTGGGTTCTGGGGCAGTCACTCGACGCCCTTTCCTAGGAGTACTTGTAATTTAGATTTGTTCTTTATTCAAGGAATTTTAAATCTCGCCAAGACATGGAATAGGTGAAGGGGAAAACCTCGGAAGAGCTGGCCAGGGCCGGTCAGCCCGCTTCTCCCTGAGCCTGCCATTTGAAGGGGTGCTGGGACCCACCAGGAAGGCCTTTTGTCCTCTGGGTTTAACCCTTAGAGTCACCAAAGGACCAACCTAATGATCCTCAAACCGTGCTGTGACCAGTCCCCTCCCACCTTGACCTCGGGCAGGCTTCTTCTGACTTTTATCAGAGCGATACGCCCTGCAAAATACCACCTCCCTGAATCCCTACACTGACCAGGGCTCTAAACCATCAGCGAGTCACACTGGGTGACTTAAAACAGGTAGGCCCTCAACATGGCTACCCCCAGTCACGTGACTTGCCCAGCTAACCAAGGTTCTTCCTTGGCGGGGAAACTGCTTGGATGTTTTTTCCTACTCTTCACTATCTGGACTGCTACAGTTCTGTGCAGTCAACATATGTTACTTGCGCCATTAAGAAGAAAGTAACGCGTTGGAAAGACCAAGAGTTAGGAAGTGTAGCTACCGAGGACCGTGGACGTGACTTCTGCTGAGTTGGTAACACAGCCCCAGTTAGGTGTGTGTCCCGTGGATGTGCTAATGAGCAAAAGGCCACTCCAGGGCAGCGGTGAGCCCTGGGCAGCCCCAGACCCGGCCAACAGGAGCACCTGCAGGGGATGAGAACGCAGGTTAAAGAGAGGAAGGGTCAACGAGACCCGGATGGTCGAATTCCTTCCACAGCCATAAAACTTAAAAGATCTAAGTGACCGGAAGCTTTGGGGTTTTTCTGTAAGAATCCAACCGATTTAAAGCGTTACCCTTTGCAGCTTTCTATAAACTGTGCTGTTCACCTAGTTGATGATTAAGTGGTTCGGCCAGTAATTATTAAACAGGAAGGAGTCAGGAATAAGTTGTTGTAGACTTAAACTGAATGCTTCATGTTCTGAATGCTAAACTTGAAGGTTAAACATTGGGCAGGTGGGAACAGTACTGTGGTGTGTATGTTTTGCTCTTTTAAAGAGTAACAAAGTTAGAAACCCTGGCTCTTGTCCAGGCTCTGTCCCTATCGTAAAGATTCTCAAACTTTTCTGGCAAAGTCCCTTTCATATTAGAGAGAGGTGCGTGAATGGACCCCAGCAGTCTGGGGCTCAGCTTGAAGGGCTGTGACCAAGGATCAGGCCTCTTTTGAGGCCTCAGATTTTATTTTTCTTTATTAAAATTTTTTATTTATTTATTTAAAAAATTTTTAATGTTTTTTCATTTTTTTCATTTTATTTTTTTTTAATTTTTCTTTTAACGTTTATTTCTTTTTGAGACATAGAGACAGAGCGTGAGCAGGAGAAGGGCAGAGAGAGAGAGGGAGACACAGAATCCGAAGCAGGCTCCAGGCTCCGAGCTATCAGCACAGAGCCCGACGCGGGGCTCGAACTCACAGACCGTGAGATCACGACCTGAGCCGAAGTCGGCCGCTTAACCGACTGAGCCACCCAGGCGCCACCCCTCCCAATTTTATTTTTATTTTTATTTATTTTTGAGAGAGACAGAGCACAAGCAGGGGAGGGGCTGAGAGACGGAGACACTAAATCTGAAGCAGGCTCCAGGCTCTGAGCTGTCAGCACAGAGCCCGATACAGGGCTTGAACTCCCAATCCAGACAGTGAGATCATGACCTGAGCCAAACCGACTGAGCCACCCATGTGCCCCAGGCCTTAGGTTTTAGAGCTTTAAAACTATGCAAACTTGGCATTTTATTACATAGCATATTGTATGTGTGTTAATACAAAAATGATGTTTTAAACTATTTGCCATCGAAACCTCTGTGGTCCTCAAGAGAGGCTTCTTACGGATCCTGTGAAACCTGTACCGTGCGGCCACTGTCGTGTGGCCCTGGGGCACCAGCACCCCGGGTGAGCAGTGCTTCTGTGGGTGGCCCCCTACGTTCCTTCTCTGAGTTTTCAATTTGTTGGACTTCTCTGCCACTGTCCACAAAGTTACATCTCTGCTGAAGACCACTTAGGGAGCACTTCCTGTGTGCCAGGCTCCATGCCAAATGCTTCGTAGGCACTGTCGTTTAAATTGTCACAGCCACGTGAAACTCAGAGAGCCGAAGTGGCTTGCCTAAGGTCACACGGTGTCAAGAGGCCAAGTGAGTATTCCAACAGCAGTCCGTTCGACTCCACGCTGACTCCTGTTGTCCCAGGGAGACCGGCGCCCTTGGCTAAGATCGTTGTGGTACATCCAGAAAGAGCCTGTAACATAGGAAGCATCAGGCTTAGGCGTAGCTCTGTCCCTGACTAGCAAGAGGTGCTCGAGGGAGCTCTTTGGCCTCTGGGTTCTCGTCGATAAAAGAGGGTGAAAAGGGCTGTGAACGAGATTGGACTAAAGATGAGCCTAAGAGCCAACGTCTTCTGTCTCTCTCCTGCTCTACTGCTCCCTGGCTGTGCCACCCCAGGCGGCTCGCCAGATCTCTAAGCCTCTATTTCCTCCCTTCTAGAATGTGGGGAAGAATTCTCACCTCGCAGGGCCGTGCTGGAGATGAAAAATAATATGTCCAAGACACCTGGAACGGAGTTCGGCGTGTGGTAGCTACTCGAGAAGCGCTTCCCACTGGCAGTGACCCTGGTGATGGTCGTCGTAGCGGTGGTACCCACAGTCGGAAATTGGGATTATCAGAATGAGGGCAGCGTGTGAGTGCAAAACCATAAAGTAAGGCCAGAGGCTGAAAAATACAAAACTGGGAAAGGGTCCGCCTTAATGCACCCCCAAAATAGTGCAGCTGGGCGAAGGCCTGGAGCTCCCTTTCATTGAGAAACCTCCTCCGTAAGTCAGAACCAGAGAAGGAGCCACAGCTTGTGTACTTTTTCATTTTTTACATTCTTTTTTCTATCTCTTCTCCACAATCCCCAAATGGACGCTCCTCCAACCCATTCCCACCTGCACTGGTGCCCAGCACCCAGAACACGTCCGTCTATGGGAAGTCCTTCCTGGAGGAAAGATACCAAGCATCTCCTGGAAAGGAAGGGCAGGTGGCCTGGACAGAATGCCTGGGGCAGGTGGAGAGGGCAGCAGCCAGTTTGGTGGACCGAGCCAGCCGCTCCTCGAAGAGAGACTTGCATGGTCCCTCCTGGCTTTAGCGTTGGCCAAGTGCAACTCCGTGGTTCTGTTGGCGAGCCCTAATTTCTCAGTTCGGGCACCATCCTGAGAGACCGCCCGCCAGTGTCTTGGTGAACTTGGGCGGCCCCCGCCTTGGCAACTACATGCAGGCGCTTCCCCAGGTCTCAGCGATAGGTAGGAATTTTCTCTGAAGGGACGCCGGTCTTGACCAACGACCACCTCGCTTTGGTCTTTGGCCCTTGCAGTGCAGCTGGAGGGAGTTTCCCCAAGCAGGCGGGGCTTCCTGAGTGGCCAAGATGCGGTGGGCGGATAGGGTCTCGCCTCCTGGGCCTTTTCCCCCTGAGCCGGCGTCCCAGGCACCTCTCCCAGTTTGGAAAGCCGATTATTTATGGTTTATTTTTGACACCAGATCATCGCTGCCCAAGTTTCATCAATTTGTCACTGTTTTTATTGTCAGCAATTGCCCGTAACTGGAGCACATTTAAAATGTCATTGATCGTAGTATTACAGTGTCATAATCTGACAGTAATAGGTGTAGCCGGCACAGGAAACCCCGGCCCTGAGATTGATGGCGTTCAGCACACCAATTATATTCTGTCCATCTAAGTGATAAAAGAGTACGTAGGAGGCATTCAATAGATAAATTAGATATCGCTCCCAATTATGTCCCTTTATTTTATGGAGTCATATGTTCCCCTTAGAACTTTTTCTCTTCGTTTGGCTTGTATAGGGAGCATTACTTGACCCCCAAAGACGAGGGCTGCTCCCCTGCCTGACCCACCTTAGGTTTCTCCATGGTCCCTCTCTACCTTCTAGAAGTTTCTCACCAAGGCTCTTCCCGAACTCACCTGGGAGGTGCCTGGCATGCAGTGAGTGGGCACGGGAAGGAGGTGGAGGCGCCCCGGTGTCCGGGGAGGGTTGGGTCGGACCTTTGGGAAGAACTAGGAGGTCCGACGGTGTCTTTTGTTAACGTGACCCTGGCCGACAAGTCAGATGGGGCGGGGAGCCATTACACGGGTTACCATCCTCCAGCAGAGCCCTCAAACTAGGACACCTAGGGGATTGCTGTGACTGGGGAGGAAGAGGATGGTCAGAGAGCTTTCAACTCCAGCCTGAGTTGAGCCAATTCGAACCTTTCCTCTGAAGAACTCCCAGAGTCCCTTGCAGCCCCATTCCCGGCCGGATGCCTTCCTCGGCTTGACTCCTGGCACTACCCCTGTGCCGGGAGAGCGAGGCGGCTCTCCTGAGGAGGCTGCGGGCTCCCTGCTCCCGCCAGCTGCTCTTGATTTCCCAGACGACGCCCCTGGCCAGAAATGAGAGACAGGGAATAGAGGTGCCCGGCTCATAAGGCCCTTAAACTCCGAGGGCAGCCTTGACCTGATCCAGACCCCCTGTTCCCCAAACTCCGTGCCCCCCCAGAAGCCAGAAGGAAACACACAGGAGGCCGAGACATCAGGTGGTGAACAGCGTGCCAGGTCCATTTATTGAGCTTTGCAAGAGGAGGCATCCAGGGGCTGGGCCGCTCCCCACAGCCTGTTGCCATCTCAGCCGTTATAAATAATCCTGGCACTAAGTGCCCTGTTACACTCAAGGGAAGTTGTTCTTACAGTGTGAAACCTGAGCCTGTGCGTCGGGGGAGGAGGGATGATGGGGGACAGGAGAGAGAGATGGGGAGCCATCGCCCCGAGGCTCCTCAAGTACACCCCCGAGCTGGTGATGGATGGATTTCTGGAGCAGCGGATGGCATTTCAAGTGAAATGTTTATAGGAAGCGAGTGTGATTTAAACAACGTCTTGGCCGATAAACACCAGCCAGCTGGGGGGAGAGGGCGAGGCGAGGGGTAGAGGAATCAAAGGCCTAGAGGCCCCAGTGTTAAGTAGCTGTCTGAAGCGCTGCTCAGACACACACACCAGCTTTGGTCTTAACATGTTTTTAAGAGCTGGTTATGATTTCCTCGAGGGCGGCTCCGATTAAGACTAGAGTAGAGCCCCCAGCTGAGCGCCTTCAATAACTGTCCATCACGTCCTCTTTCAAGACAGCAGCCTCCTCCGCTCGGCTCAGGGAGCCTGGGACGGGGGTGAGCTGCCCGGCTGCCCGGCTTGTCGGCCTGTTCCCAGGCGGCACCGGGTCATCTGCCCTTGAACGAGGGCTGCCCTGGGTGCCGGGGCAGATCCCAGGGCAGGAATCGAGCCCCGCCCGCAGAGAGCTCTCCGTCGTTCTGGAGAGAGAAAACGCACAACCTAGAAAAAGAGAGAGACAGTGAACAGAGCACAAGGACGGAAATGAAGGCAGAGAAAATGGTCACCGATCCAGAACCCTTGTCACTGTGTCCACTGCCACCACCTGGTCCCAGCCACTTGCCTCTCACGCGGACTAGTGCAGTAGTGACCTTTCCACGAGCCCTCTGTATCTGCTCCTGCCTTGTGCAAACCATGCCCAGTACGAAAGGCAGAAGGACCATTTAGAACTTCTCCCAGCAGGTCTTTCCTCCCTGCTTCCCTAAGAGTGAATGAAGATCAAAGTCCTTAAGACAGCGTTTAAGGCCCTGTGGCATCACATGGCCCCTGAGTGTCGCCGACATCCTCCCCCAGTGTCTTGCTCACACCCCTCCAGCTACTCTGGCCTCCAGCTACACTTGCCAGGCACGCACCTGCCCTAGGGCCTTTGCACCAGCTGCTCCCTGTGCTTGGAATGCTCTTATTTATAATATCTGTGGGGCTTATTTACTCCTTCACCTGTGAGTCTTTGTTCAAATACTATATTCTCAACGAGACCCTGCTGACTACCATATTTGAAACTGCAGACCTCTCTACCGTCCTGGTTTTTTTTTTTTTAATAGATTTTTAAAAGTTTATTTATTATTGAGAGACAGAGCATGAGCAGAGGAGGGACAGAGAGAGGGGGAGATACAGAATCTGAAGTAGGCTCGAGGCCCCAAGCTGTCAGCACAGAGCCCGAGGTGGGGCTCGAACTCACAAACCACGAGATCATGACCTGAGCCGAAGTCAGATGCTTAACCGACAGAGCCACTCAGTTGCCCCTATCCTGGTTTTTTAAATATTTGTTTATTTATTTAAAATTTTTAAATGTTTATTTATTTTTGAGAGAGAGACACAGAGTGCGAGCAAGGGAGGGGCAGAGAGAAAGATGGAGGCACAGAATCCAGCAGGCTCCAGGCTCTGGGCTGTCAGCACAGAACCAACCGGGGACTCGAACCCACGAACCATGAGATCATGACCTGGGCTGAAGTCCTACACTTAACCGGCTGAGCCACCCAGGTGCTCCTAAGGTTTATTTATTTTTGAGAGAGAGAGAGAGAGAGCATGCAAGTGAGAGAGTGAGCTGGAGTGGGGGAGGGTGTGCAAGCAGGGGAGGGGCAGGGAGAGAGGGGGACAGAGGATCTGAAGTGGGCTTTGTGCTGATAGCAGAGAGCCCGATGCAGGGCTCGAACTCTCGAACCTCGAGATCATGACGTGAGCCCAAGTCGGACGCCTAAGCCCCTGGCCCCTGGGCTTCTCCACCGTCCTGATCCCTCTTCCCCTGATCTGTTTTTTCCTGTACACCTTATCACCTTCTAATATACAATATAGTTTACCTATTTAATAAATATATTGCTTATTAACCGTCTCTTCCTACTCAAATGTAAACTCCACAGAGGCAGGGGGCTTCGTCTGCTTTGTTCACTGCTGCGTCCCAAGGACCTGAAACAGTGCTCAATGCTAGTGGCTTCCTGAGTAAATGTGAGAATGGGATTAGCCAGGGGAGGGTTTGGCAAGGAAGACAGGCGGAGGCCATCCCAGGTGTGGGCTTAACTTGTGCCTTACCTCACTCCAGGCCGTGTGTGAGGATCTAGAAGTAAGGTGATGGGCACCAGTGCAAGACTGGGCCAGCGCATCCTCCAAAAATGGAGAGATTCGGGTGCCAGAGGGGCTGGCCTGGATGTACCCCCTGCTGGAAGACTTGGCTTCGGGTTGGGATTCCCTCATCTCCGTGGCCAAAGTGTAACTTGGGCTAATAACACCACAGGGATGTGCCAAGCAGGCATGACCTGGTTGGAAACGAGGGCTAGACCAGGAACGCGGAGGCCTTCAAGGGTCGGGAGAGGGTGGCTGATTGTGTACGTGGGCGGGGGGAGGGAACCAAGTCCTCATCTCCAAGAGGATGACCCACCCCCACTGAGGGCGAAAGGAAAAGTCCCGGGCTGCACCTAGAGTAGAAGGAAGTGGAGCGAGCCATCAAGAAAGACTCGCCAACCGTGGACGGGTGGGAGAGGGAAGGTGCGGAGCCTTGTGCGCTGGAGACGCTGAGCGGGCGGGCTGACGCTGAGGTCCCGAGGGCCCGCAAGGCCACGGGATGGAAGGCCAGAGCCTCCCGCAGCTTCCTGCCTCTGCCGGGCCCCGCCCCGCCCTGCCACCGGCAAGGCTTCTGAGCTCCTAGGGTGCATGCAGCCAGCTCACCGGCGTGGGAGGGGAGACCGACAGCATTCAGTCCCCCGGACCCCACCAGTCCACGCGCTCAACTCAGCTTTGTGGTGACTTCAGGGCACAAGCTGGGGGAGGCAGGAAATCTCTTTGGAGACCGATACACGATAGTGGCTGGTGTGGTGATAAGGGAGAGAGGACCCAGGTGGCCTGGGAGTCCCGAGGCCGGGAGGGAGACTTACTTGTCACTGTATCACTTTTGGTGCCTTTTGAGTTTTCGACCGTGTACGTGTATTTCCTATTCAAGAAACATAAAATAATTAAAATCGGACCAAACAACAACGGTAACAACAAAGAATAGATTCCGGGAAGCAGGAACCTACTGCCTGCGGTTGCTACCCTGAGGACGCTGACCTGGCCCTTCTGGCCCCTGTGCACCCTCCTTCTCGTCTGGTATCTCCATTCTCTAGAGGTCCAGAGAGGGGTGTGGCTTGGCTGATGTCACACAGCCTTTAGGAGCTAGCCGGGTGTCCAGACTCTGCGAAGTTGACCGGGTCAGCTTGCTCTCCTGGTCTTCAACGCTCTGTTCTCCCCCTCGACCTGTTCATGTTGCTGGCAGGGCTGTGTATATCTACAAGTCACCCTTCAAAGAGGCATCCTTTGTTTAAAGTTCTTTTTTTTAATTTTTAAAAAATATTTATTCATTTTTGAGAGAGAGAGAGAGAGTGTGCGTGCGCATGCATGCGCATGAGTGGGGAGGGGCAGACAGAGGGAGGCACAGAATCCAAAGCAGTCTCTAGGCTCTGAGCTGTCAGCATAGAGCCGGATGTGGGGCTCGAACTCATGAAGAGATCATGACCTGAGCTGAAGTTGGATGCCTAACCGACTAAGCCATCCAGGCGCCCTTAAAGTTTTTTTTAATTTATTGATTTTTGAGAGAAAAAGAGACAGAACACAAGTGGGGGAGGCGCAGAGAGAGAGGGAGACACAGAATCCGAAGCAGGTTCCAGGCTCTGAGCTGTCAGCACAGAGCCTGATGCGGGGCTCAAACCCATGAACTGAGCTCATGACCTGAGTCGAAGTCAGATGCTCAACCGACTGAGCCACCCAGGTGCCCCCAAAGAGGCATCTTATTATTTTTTTAAATTTCTTTTAATGTTTATTTATTTTTGACAGAGAGGGACAGAATACAAGAGGGGAAGGGCAGAAAGAGAGGGAGACACAGAATCCAAAGCAGGTTCCAGGCTCCGAGCTGTCCGCATAGAGCCCAACCCAGGGCTCAAAATCATGAACTGTGAGATCATGACCTGAGCTAAAGTCACACGCTTAACAAACTGAGCCACCCAGGACCCCCCTCAAAGAAGCATCTTAAAAGGTGCATGGTCTTAAATGCCATCTTTCTCAGAATGTCTCGTCTTTATGGAGCTCTCCTCTGTTCCCCCCTCCCCTGCATGTGTATCTGATCGTTTATTCCCTCCCTTCCTGCCTCCCTCCTCTCCACCTCTCTCCACCACCAAAGTGGCTCTCCACTGCAATCTGGCCCTGCCTCTGACAAGACAGGTGACCTTGAGCAAGTCATTTAACCTGTCCGTGCCTCTGTTTCTTCATCTATAATCGCAGATCGTGACCTTCCTCCCTCGGCTCTTCATTCATCCACGTGTACAACAAGTGTGTGCTCCGTGCCGGCTGCCGAACCCAGCCTGAGGATCACGCGAGACAATGTGTGGGGAATCAGTACAGAGACACAGGGAGGTAGCGCCAAGGCCTCCTTCCTTGGATGCTTTGCTGGGCTGGACGCTCTACCTCCTCATCCACAGAATTTCTTCAGTCTATTCCCATTTATTCAGGCTAGTCCTTCCTCCTCTGGAGCAAGCATCGGGGGCTGTCGAAAGAGCCTCTTTCCCAGGCGTTTCCATCGGACTGGGTCCCGAGGGCATCACTTTGCCCGCAAGAAGGAATAATGCTGAAATTCGCCTCTGGGTCTTTGGTCTGGAACTTGAGGAGTGTCTGCCTCTCTTGCCCTCTGGGGCCCCCATCCCTGAGAATCTGCTCGTGACCTGCCTGCTCATTTCTCTCCCTTCCTGAGCCTCACGCCACTTTGGGGACAGAGCCTAAGATTCTGGAACTGGAAACTCTTACATATGCCTCCCTCGAAATCTAACGTGGCCTGTGGGTGAAAGCCGGTCCCTTCTTTAAAACAACCACCACAACCTCAGAGCATAAAAGAGCTTGTTCTAGCTAGAGGAAAGAGAAGTTTCCAGAGCTCTTGGAGGGAGGTTGGTCCCACTCCCTGCCTGGCCATTGAAGACCGGGTGAGTGTGACTGGGAGGGAGGGATGTTTGTAGAAACGGTGCGCCTCTTCGGCAAAATCCCAAGTCGAGTCAAAGCGATGATGATGGACAGTGGGGAAGGAGGGAGACACATCCTGTTTGTTGGGGAACAGGCTTAAGGAGAGAGGTTGTGGGAGGTTAGATGGAGCCACTCAGTTCTCCCAGAGGCAGGAGGAAGGAGATGATCGAAGGTTCCAGAGGATTCGGGGATTCTGTGATGTTGCAGGGACTGCGGGGAAGCCAGGGACGGGTCAGTTTATCTGTGTCTAGAGCACAAACCCCATGGACGGGGACAAGGTTCTCTCGAACTGCACAAAGCCTCACACAGGCACTGGAGAATCTGACCGAAGAGGGCAAGCCCCTTCCCGGAAGATGGTGCCAGCCCCGCCCTCAGGAAAGGACAGCTGCTTTAGAGTTCCGGCAAAAACTGATTCCAGACTGTGGAACCCGGAAGTACTTCTTCATGTACAAGCTCGGTCCTGCCTACCACAGCCTGCTTTGATCTCTGCAGTGTGGGGTGCTGCCCACCCCCAGAAGACTCACTGAGCGAGGAATAAGGGCCTTGCCTTTCAGGTCTGGCCTGTGGGCCGTGGGAGGCGAAAGAAGTTGGCCAAACTTTCAAGCGCCTGAGGATGGACGCAGAACGGCAGAGGGCAAGGGGGGGTGGAGTGGCCGGAAGAGGTGGGGGCTCCTGGAACCCCCCCTGGCTGCGAGTGAGGGAACTCCTCTGGATGGTCAGGCGCCCGCCCCCCTGCCCAGGACAGATGGCAGCTTCTGGAGGGCAGGAGCTGGTCCTGCCCGCATCATTTAGGCAGCCCGATGTCCAGCACAGTGCCGACACTCAAAACCCGTGCGTCGATTGAATAAATGAGCCTGGGGACCAAAAGCTAGGGCAGCCGGCAGCTGGAGTTGGCTTTGGATCCGGGCTCCCCCTGTTTGGGCCTCAGTTTCTCCATGCCTAATGTGAGGGGGCTTCACTAGCTTATCTCTGAAGTTCCCGGCAACCTGTTTGATTGTCCCCCTCTTTTTGCCAAATTCTCT
This sequence comes from Paguma larvata, assembly GCA_030068075.1. Classification (NCBI taxonomy): domain Eukaryota; kingdom Metazoa; phylum Chordata; class Mammalia; order Carnivora; family Viverridae; genus Paguma; species Paguma larvata. The sequence continues at coordinate 60,063,596 of CM057828.1, forward strand.
GCCGTGCATCCTCTCTCTTCTCCAGAACCCTTGTAAACCCTTCTCTCCCACGTACCCCCATTCTCTGCACCCCTGCTCAGTGCCTCCCCCCACTCACGCCAGCCAACTTGCTTCTGTTTTCCCCCTTTACAGGTGTTTCTCTTTCTGCTTCTGGCCATTCCTCCCAGCACGCCCTCGGCCCCCTCCCTGGAGCCTCCGTGCTGGGGTTCCCCTCCCCGCCAATCGCTGGTTCTAGCGCCCCCTTCAGCGCCCTGGCAGGAGCTGGCAGGAGGGGAGCGTCCCGGAGCAGCCTGGGGCCTGCCCAGGTCCCCCGCCCCGCAGTGGTGCCGCAGTGCGCCCTCGCCCCTCGCTAATGCGATCTGGAGAGACCCCGGCGGGCGGCGGGCAGTCTGGGCTGAGCGGCCCGGGCGGCGCTGATGGATGGTCCCCTGACAGTAATCGCGGAATGAGGACGCGCTGGCGACGCTCTCGCCCGAGGCCCGGCTGTTTGGAGGGCCCGGGAGGAGTCCCTCCTCCACGGCGCGGCCCCCAACCCGCCTGGCTTTGGGGAGGCCTGAGGCCTCCGGGTCAGGGCTGAGGTGGGGTCTTTCCCTGCCTTCTCTCTCCCTCAGAGCCCTCGGTTTCTGTTTTGAAATCCTTCGCGGGTCTTACGCGGCCACCGCGATTCTGAACAAGCCACTCACTCATCCCCGGCCTCAGTATCCCCTTCTGTATAATGGGAAATGATGGTCTTTCTAAGCCTGGATGGAGAGTGTTAACAGCCAAGGAGAAAATACGGAGGGAAATTGCCCTCTCCCTTAAGCCGAAATTGATTTTCACTTTTAGTTCCCAGTGCTCAGAATCTTCTGGGCTAATGTACCAAGCTGAATGACAGCTGGGTGGATATCCACACCCAGAACGTATGTTTATGCACCTGCACGTGTCATAATGTTTTGGGGGGTGTCTAATAAATATATCTGAAAGCAAGAGATGGCAGTCAGCGTTGCTTAGATGCGTTTAGAGAGCAGCACGGCCGCACGGAGGTTTCTCCAGGGAGGTGACCGCCTGGAGCAGGACCCTTCCTCCCCTCTACTGGGGCCCGCCCGCTCACCTAAGCCCCATTCCCTATCCGGTCTTGGGATCCCCTTCAGCCCCGGGCTAGGCTGACTCAGGGCTGTGAGGAGAGGAGCCTTCCTGGGGCAATGTTCTCAGACAGTTTCTCGGCCCCCTCACCCACTTCCGGGTGACCCAGAGTTCTAAGGCTCCTCCACCCCAAGGGATCCCCGTGGGGGGCTGGCCCTGCAGAGGGGCCAGGGGCAAGGATCCAGAACCAATTACAATTCTGAGAGCACACCCAGACGCCTCCTCACTCCCTTTTAACCTTTCTCTCTCGTCGGAAACCAAATTGAGTTAGTCTTGAGTTTTGATTTAATTCCCGAAATGGAGTCATAATCTGTTTAGTGTCCTTTTTCCCAAGTCCTGGGTACTGAAGTGTGCGCGGGGGGAAGGGGGGGGAGTTAATGAGAGAGTTGCTCTGTGGCCTGTGGAGAACCCTCACACACACTTAACCTCCCAACACCACCAAAGAGCAGGAGACACCATGAGTGCCGCCGGTGGTATAATGGTGACGCTGGTGGTATAATGGTGACGGTGATGATGGTGATGATGGAGATGCCGGCTAGTATTTATTGGGCGCCTACTGTGTGCCGGTACTGAGCTGGTCCCTGTACACGCATCTCTCCCAATGACCTTCCAGGTAGGTACCATGAATCTTTCCAAGGTACAGATGTAGAAACTGAGACTTGGGTTCATTCAAGTAGCTTCCGCTGCATCTACAGCTATTCCCTGAGAGCAGAGCCTCTGCTCTTCGCCACTCAGCTGGGTAACCCTGGGAAGACGGCAAATTCTACAAGCCCCAGCTCCCTCAGGTGCATATCACAAACAACAAATAGGGATAATAATACACCCCTTTCATAGGGTTGTTCTGTTGATTAAATGAGATAGGTATTCACGGCATTCAGGGTAAGCATTTAGTTGCTTGAGTGCCCTCAACACTGGGGTGGATGGAGTAGGGCAAGGGAAGGGGTGCGACGCTGTGGGGACGACTGTTTATTCTCAGTGGTTCCTGCTGATAAGAATAGCACGTAGTAGAGACCACGCTGGGCAATCCTACAAGGAAAAGCTTGCCAAGCCTGTTTCACAGATGAAGAAACTGAGTTTCAGAGAAATTAAGTAAATGGCCTAAAGGCAGCCAGTTAATAAACGGCAAAGCGGCACTTATATTCATATAGTGGGCCCTCGGACCCCCAAGCCTGCTGCCACCAGTCCCCCTCCCCCGGGGGTCACCAGAAACCAGCCTCCCCTGGGGGAGGTCGGGGAGGTTGCCAGCAAGTCCACGTCACACCCTCTACCACCTGCAACCCAATTTTCTCCAGGTGAGCAATGTTTCCTTAAAGGAACAGGAGGAAAGTAAATAAAGAGGCAGCCAAGACGGGTTCTCCCTCCCCCGAAGCCAATGCGGAGCCTCCCTTCCCTCCCTCTCCTCGCTCCCCTGATTCCCCTGTGCTCAAGTTTGTGGCCATTAAATAGAAGAGGAGAAAGTTTGAGCCAGGCATGAAATATTTATCGGTTAATTACAATATGCAGATTCTGTTCCTGGGGGTGATTTATCTTTTTGGAAATATAGGAAAAGATCCTGGAAACTTGTATCCTAATTGCTTGGCCTATTATTGTAGCAACCAGGTAGAAATTCCATTTACTATGTAACTACAAATTCTCCTACTAGCTGCCTCTGCCCGTGTCACTGGTGGTCTGGGGACCGGATGCTTTTTCTGAGGAGAGAGGGGCCTCTCCGAGGTCAATTTGTCCAGTCCCCTGTTTCCTCTTGGGATGGTGGCCCCTTTCAAAATCCTAGCGACAGTAGGACATGAAAAAGACGAGAGTCTCTAAAATTCTGAGGTGTCCGGAGAAGCCAGTCCTCAGTGGCACCCTCCCCTTCTGAGGCAACGTGGGCGGAGGCTGAGAGAATGCCCACACTTGGAAGAACTCTCAGCTGGCAGCCCCTCATGTCACCTCCCATGTCACCTCCTAGGGCCCATACCTCAACCCCGGGTGGCACATTGGTATCACGGGAAGAGTTTTTCCAACCAGATGCTTGGGCACTACTCCAGGCCAACCAAATTAGAATCTCTGGAGGGGGGACCCGGGCATCAGTATTTTTTTAAAGCTCCCCAGTGGGTTCCAATGTGCAACAACCCATGAGACCCTGGGGGGGGCGCTAACAGGAGAGTATGGCTCCCTGGTGAGGGGCACCTGCTTGACTCCAGGACTATGTAAATTTTGATGCCTCCCTTTCAGGTGGTGGAGGGGACAATCCCTTGGCTTTTATTGGAATCTGAGGAGCATCCTTTATTCTCCTTACCAGAAGCTTCTAATATTAATAACTACCATTTATCAAGCCCCTGCTGAATGCTCGGATCTATGCAAATAAAATTTAATCTGATCTACACAACAATTCCGTGAGGTCAGTGGGTGTGTCCATTTCATGGACGGCTCCGAGCTGTTCCGCGATCTGCCTCGGGTGTACAAACAGGCAAGGGACAGCCCTGGGATTTGAATTCAAAGCCTTGTGCTTTGACCATTGCGCCGCACTGCCTCCCAGATTCTACGGGGCCGGGAGGGCTTCAAAGCTAGTATGGGAAGGGCCCGGGGATCATCTCCGGGAGGGGAAAGGCCCGAGAGACAAGAAGGGGGCCTGCGGATGGAGCTCGGAGGAGAGAGGGCCTTGGGGGGGGGGGGGGCCGGGACGGTGCGGGGGTGAGAGGAGGTGCCAGGGCCAGGAGGAGGTGGTGAGGGATGGGCCGTGGCAGTGGAGAAGGCTGGGGGAAGGGGTTCGGGAGCGGGAGCTGGCGGCCCGAACGTCCGGGAAAGGTGAGTGGTGCCCACCGAGAGCCGGGTAGCTGGAGAGGGGGAGGGGCCTCGTGTCAGAGGAGGGGTCTTTGTGAGGCCCGCCGCGGTGAGGAATGCCCGCCATGAATACTAAGGGCAAGAAGAAGAGAAAGGGCCAGAGGGGGCTGGGTGATGTTTAGCGGCTGGGGTGATTAATGGGGGTGAACGGAGGGTGAAACTCAAACCCTCCGAACGGAGATGGTGGGGAACGGTTGTCCAAGAACAACAGCGCACTGTTTCACCGAGAAAGCCAATGTCCAGAGGAGGGGCGGGCGGGGAGGCCGCCAGGCGCGGTCGCTCCTTCCCTTTTTCCCAAGGTCTCTTTATTTGCCATCAAACAGTAAATTAAAATATGCTCGCCAACTCCCGGCGACCCTCTCCATGGGCCTCCTACCTGCCTCCTGGCACAGGGGAGACGGAGGATGCTGGCGGGACTTGGGGGACGGAGGGGCCAGCTGGGGTCTGGGATGGCCGTTGAGAGGTCCCCACGGCCTGCTCCCCTGGGACATGACATGGCCACGTGCTGGCTGCGCCACAGGTTCCCTCTGGACCAGGCAGGCACCGAGCGAGTCACGGGGGACCGGGTCCCCACATGTCCTCTGAAAGGTGGCAGTGTTCTCCCAGCAAAGTTCTTGGAGCAGTCACAGCCTGAGGGAAGCGTTGCCTCCAGGAGGCCTGAGTTGGGGGAAGGCGGAGGGAGGGCCCTGGATTGGGGTGTCCATCTGGCTTTGAGGAAGGGAGGTAAAACTCGCGGGAAATAGGAGGTTTGAACCCCCTCCTTCATTTTCTACCATCCTCCTTTCTCTAGATGCAACTCTGGGAACTGCCTCTGCCTCCGCCTCCCTCCACCCCCCCCCCCAGTACGCATTCTCAGAGGGCAGGGAAGGAGAGAAGAGGGGATGAAGAAAATGTCTTGGTGCAGGGGGAGGCGTGCTGCGGGCAGGGATTCGGATGGAAATTCTCTCACAGGGTACAGTTTTCTCCCTCTCTAGATCCCACTTCCCCACCCCCAAACATCCAAGAGCGGGGTGTATCTCCAAGCCCTTGCCGCCTCCCGGGAGTGGGGCAGGAGGAAAGGGAGGCCAGGAAAAGGAGCCAGGTGTGTCTCTAGGGGTCTCCAGAGGGCGGAGGGGCACCAGCATCTCCTAGGGCAGGGGAGGCAGGAGGCCCGCCCTTGATCCCAGATCACTCGGGTTGTTGCGCCTGGGTGTCCTGATACCGGGTCTTGTCCCCTGTCTCCACGCAGAGCTTGGCCAACCCGCTTCTCTTGTTGGAGTCTCACTCGCAGGCTCTGATCGGCCTTTCGAGGAGCCGAGCCTACGAAGCCCTTCGAGGTCTGAAGTTAGTGGGCCGGTGGGGGTTTACGGAGCGCAGCTACCCCTGTGAGGTGCAACATGACCTGACCGGTAATGAGGCAACCGGTCCACATAGGGGCCGAGTTCAAGGGCTGCCTTCCAGAGGACCAGGCCTCAGTTTGCTTGTTCTGAGGGCAGGGGCTAACAGAGGCTGCCCTGTGCTTCACAGAGGAGAAGGAAATAAACGAGCCCACTGGAGAGCAGCGGCCACAATTAACAGTCTTAATTATGAATTAATAATTCATAATTATTCCAGACTTGCAGATAAGCACAAGCCCGCCATAATGATTTCCCAGGGAGGAATTCAGTCGGAGGGGGTAGGAAGGGGACTTCATTGTAGCCATTACTTCTAGAGGCTCTCAAGTTCATTCCTCTGCTTCCCAACCAGAACACGGAAGAGATTCATGCGCTTCCTTGGCGGGTTCCCCCTTACGGCTGACTCCCCACCCCCAAGCTTCTGAACACAGGGCCGCACTTCCTCCCTGTTCTTCCCCGAGGCCAGAGGGTCATCCCTGCCAAAGTGACCTCAGAACCTGACTCTGGATTTCTGGGGTCTCTCTGTCCCCTGCTGCCTGTTGTGCCTTTTATATTAAGATGGGTGTTCCAACCCCTGCACCCCTAACCCCCTTCCCCCACCCTCTCCCTTCTCATGGTGACTGCCTACGAGCCCTCATGGTGGTAGAAGGCCTTCCAGTTCTAGGGGGGAAGAGAAACAGGGAGCACCCCTTCTGGTGTGGGTGCTGTTGGTTCCAGGGTCTGGGTTTGAGGGCCTGACTCTGACCTTCTGAGAAGATGACTCTGCCATCTACGTGGCATGAGTCTTGGTGGTGGGGCCTAAGCGGGGCCAAGGAAGCATGCCCGGCCCCAGACCCAGCTCTCTGCTTCTCTCCTCTCCAACACCCATGATCCCAAATTCCCACTTCTTAAATCTCTTAAAGGGACCTCGAAGAGCCACGCAGCCCCTCACAGCTCCAGATCTCCTCTCTCTCTCTCTCTCTCTCTCTCTCTCTCTCTCTCTCTCGGGGAATCTGCAAAGGAGGAGTCTTGTTCCTACCAAAATTCAATGCCATAGACCACAAAGGGGCCTTATCTTCTGGCCATTAGGAGATCCTTGACCACCGTCCCTGCCGTGGAACCACCTCCTTCAAAATTCTAGCAGGAAGAAGGCCACTTGGCCGCTGGCCAAGAGGATCTGGCATTAGAAAGAATTTTCAGTCCCAATTCTGTGATTTTCCCATCAGCCTCAGCAGCTGCACCAAATCTGCATGTGAGGCTACATCTCAGGATGAAGGGAGTTGGCACAATCGGACCTAAAGCTCTCTTTTCCAAGTACAGGATGTGCCTGAAACCTGCTCCCGGCCAAGGTGGATGGTCAGCGCGGCACACCGGGTGGGCACCCACTGCCATGGGGAACACACGTCCACCCTTCCCTCCAAGCTCCTTCCCTGGCCCCGCTTGTGGTCTCAAGCGGGGGATCAGTTAGGCGTGATCCAAATTATCCAGATAATTAATTGTGGAAGCCCAACTTGCCTTCTCTTAAAATGCCACTCGTTTGGCCTCCAGAGATCATTAAATCCCTTCCCTAGCTCCTCCTATTCTCAGCCCGCCTCCCCAACCTACTCCCAAATCTTAGCTACGAAAAAAATCCTCAAGTAGGGGAACAAACTTTCCCGATCTACCATTTTTCCCCACCTGCAACTCCTGTCCCCTCCCCCCAAATTTTCTCTCTTCTGAGCCTCCGCTCTTCGCTTCTTTAAAAAAAAAAAAAAAAAAAAAAAAACGAAGAAGAAGGAATTTTCAATAGTCCCACTTGTCAAGCGAAGACCATCTTTTAACCTTCAACAGCAGCGAAAGCCGTGTGAACTCTCGGTGAACCAAGATTGAAGTCATAAATCACGCGTACAAAGGCGGCTGCGGAGGCTGGCGCGGGCTGCTGCACCTTTAACGCTTTCTGGGGCTGACAGGCGGCGGCCCAGCTAAAGTTCACAGCGCCCGGGGAGGGCCCGCCCCCGGCCCCCTCCCCCGGCCCCGGCCCCCGGCCCGCCCGGCCTGGCCCGCGCGAGCCTCGCCCGCCCCGGAGGCCCTGAGCTGCTCTCGCGCGCGCAGGGGTGGGGGGGGGGGGGGGCATTCTCTCTCCCGCCGCCCGCTTGCTAGCTCGCTGGCTGCTCCAGCCGCTCAGCCCGGCGCCCCCACCCCGCCCCGCTCGCTGTATTTAAAAAGGCAACTGGATCCACACGGACACAATAATTTAGCTTGTCTTTGGCATTTTCTACAGGACCCCAAGAGATGGACCTTCCACTCCCCCTTTTCTCTCTAGAGCTGGCATCTTTCATCTCTGTCTATACGGGCCCAATTACACAGATCCTTGGGGTTCCAAAGGATCTGAATCATTGGAACCAAGAACACCTGGCTGAAACATGCCGTAATTAGAAAGGATTTTCTTTTTCCTTCCCTTGTCTTTCTTTTCCTTTCCCCTCCCCTTTCCCTTAAAAATTCTTTTGTTTTAAATTTTAGGTATTTGTCTATTTTTAAGAGGGCTGGAATTAACCTCGATGTGGGCGGGGTAGGTGGGGTGGGGGGAAAGCCCAGCCTTCAGCCCCTTGCAGAGATCTCCAGGCTTCCCAAGCCCACAGGCCTGCTTCCTTTCCTTGGCCTTCCGTGGCCGCCTCCTCCTCCTCCTCCTCTCCTCCTCCTCCTCCTCCTATCATTATTTTTCCTCCCCCCACCATCTTCTCTCCGGTTTAATTAAAGTTTAGCGACTCCACTTGCCTTTTCTCTCCTCTCTCTCCGAAAGCGGAAACCAGACAGACCAGCAGCCATGGGGCAAGCGGCCCCAGCACAATCCGGGCCTACCACCGGGCAGGGCTTCCACCTGGCCCACAGCCCTCCGCCCCCGCCTATGGCCTCCCCAACTGGTCCCCAGCCCCTCCACCATCCCGCAGGTGTGACCTGCGGCCGCCTGCCTGGGGGATCTGAATGACCGGGGCTGGGGTAGGGGTGTCTTGCCTTCCCTTAAACCCATCCCTAGACTTGCTCCGGAAAGTTTGGAGGGTGGGTACACCCCAAGTGAGGCCATCAGCTCCCCCAAACCCACGGCTGACTAATATGATATGACAAAAGCTGGTGATGGATTTGGTATATGTTAATTCACAATGCCCTTTCCTCCAGAATTTAACTATAAGTTAATACACACCGGAAACCACGCGCATACACGCTCGTTAATGGGCTTAGGTATTAGCGAGTCCTAACGATGCATACAAATGTGCTCTGCGCTCTGTAGGCCCCTCAAGATTTATGGGCCTTGAGCTCTCTGAAGCTGTAAACAAGGAGAAAAAAAAGAGAAAGAGAGAGAGAGAGACTGGGGGAAAGAGACAGAGGCCTGACTCACCCCTCCAGGTTGTGGGAGAGAAGGGATTTCTGCAAGTGGGTTCTTATGTATTTTGCTTTCCTTACAAGCTTGGTGTGTGTGTGGGTTTCGGCGCTGGGCTGGGGCTGGGGCTCGGGCGGCGGTTGCCCCCGGACGCTGCCAGTGTGCGTGGGTAGCGTGTTGTTTGCGTGCTGGGGTAGGAGGGCGCCTGCCTCCTATGAATTGCCGTGCCGGGGCCTGCGTCTGGCAGGCATGTGCGGGCACATACTCGTGAGTGTGCACAGTGTGCGAGGTGTGTGTGTGCACGCAAGTGCATGTGTGACAAGCAGGCCTCCCTCTGGGCCTGGCTGCTGTCCCCTGAACCCGGTGAACAAATCTCTAACAACAGTCATAATAACAATAAATAATAAATAACAATAAAACAGTAGTTAACAGTCCCTCCCTAGCAGGGTAACAATAAAATGCAAGAGGAGATATTTTGAGGTGGGGCCAGGGGAAGGAGTCGCGATCACAGCATCTGAGGGGAAGGAAGACAAGGAGGGAAGGAAGGAGGGAAGGGAGGAAGGAAGGAGGGAAGGAAGTTAGCTACTTCCTATGCCCTTGGGGGGCTGGGTTTGGGAACCCCCTCTGCAGACAAGGTCCTCCGGCCAGAGGAGGAAAGGGAGAGCCAGGAGGCCACTCTTCCCTGCTTTTTACTCTGGCTTTTGCTTTGTTCGATCAGGGGAGGGACCCCACATATGGGGGTGAGTGGTGGCTTTGGGGTCTCTGGAGCCCCCGTTTTAAATAGGAGAGCAAGTGGACAGGGTCAGACGTGGGGGCAGAGATGGATGAGGCGATGTCCAGAGCCGGGGTCCTGGCCAGTCGGGCGACAGAGGTGCCGGGGAGGACCGGCCGCCGGGTATGGACCGAAGCAGAAAGACATTTATGGCCGCCCGGCCCAGAGAGGGGAGCGCAAGGCCGGGTTTCCGGTAGGCCCAGGGAAAGTTCCCTTTCTAGGGGCTTTTCAAACAAACGAACAAACAAAAACAACCACCACAACAGCAACAACAACAAAAAAGGAGAAGAGGGAGGGGTTGAGGCGCGCCGAATTTTCCTCCGCGGTCTCGGAGCGAGCGGATTTCCATAAAGGAAGAGGAGACCACGATCCCGGACCCTTCCAGATCTGCCTCGTTTTCTCCAGGTACGATTTTCTGATAATCTTATCAATGTGTTTATTGTGTGTGGTGGGGAGTCAGATGTGTAGGGATACGGCGCTCGCCGGAGAGAAAGCCGCCCCACAGTTTCGGGTCTAACGAAATCCACCACCACCGCCGCCGCCGCCACCACCACCCCCCCTTTAAAAACAATTGTATCCCAAAAAGAGGAAAGGAAAAAAATCAAAGAGGAAATATAAAACCACGAATTAGCCAACTTTTTAAAAGAGAAAGGAAAGAAAAGGGGGGAAAAAATGACCATAACAAACAAGCGTGAGAACTTTTAAAAGATGGAAGTCACAAACCTTTTCAGAGGTTTTGATTCTTTTTCAACAGCCGGGTGACCCATCTGGTCTGAAAGGGACGGAGAACTACACTTGGCCACTGAGTCACTTCTTTAAGACCGGTGCACACACAAAGATTCGCAAGAGAACCCGGGGCGTCCTTGCGTTTGAACACCACACGAGGTGGAGGCTACTGGTAACCAGTCGGACAAAATACTCATAAAATAAAATGAAACCGGGCGGCGAAGCGCTGAGCGCAGGGCCAGCGGGGAGAGGCCAGATCTCGGTTCCAGGCGGCCGGGCCGGGCCGGGCCGGGCAGTTGCCCGGAGCGATGGGGGCGCCGAGCGGGCCGGGCTCCTGCTGGCGACCCCGCTCGGTCTCGGCCTCCCCGGCCCCGGCCCCCCCGAAGCCCCCTTCTCTCCAGTCTCCGCACCCCTCCTGTGCTCTCGACTCGCTCGGATGCCTGGTCGGGCCTCCCTGGTGCGAGGATTTGGGACCTAAGGAGGGGTAAAGCGACTCAAGCCAGACTCTCCATTTCTCTCCCCTAGGCCTCTCCACTTGCCCCAGCGCTCGGCCACCCCGGGGGACTGACGCGACGGGGGCTTCTGGGCCGCCCCCCACCCACTCCTGTATGGTTTCCCCAAGGTCTAGCGACCTCCAAAACCCTCCTTTGGCGGGGGGGGGGAGGGGAGGGCGCAAATATCAGTGGCCAGACTCCTCTGCACCCGGTCGCGGGTGACCTGCTTACTTCAGGCATATCTTGAAGAAGAAAAAGAAGAAAGGCCGGCTTAGAGCCGTGTTTACATCTAGTTCTACTGATCGGTAGAACTACTCCACATCTGGAGAGTTTATTTATAACCCCCACTATAACTCTCTCTGTTTGGAGGCACTGGTGGCTCTATTGACAGACTGATGTCTTGAAAATATTGCTCTATCTCTAACCATACCTAAATGTGCTGTGCTTGTATTTACAGATTTATGCTTGAGGAAAATATAATTATTTCCATTGTATTTGTGCATATACAATAGTTATAGAAGCAGATTTATATATGAGAAAATATACGACTCTCTTACAGCCATCCAGTTTTATGGACATTTGATATCCTGACAGATTTATATCTCTGAGCAGCTATATAGATAAATGTATATCGTTAGAATTATGTATCAGGAGATATATACTTATTGATTGTGATATAGAGTAGTTAGAACATTCACTTAGAGCCATATATGGCTATGGAGATATTTCTATATTATTATCACTATATATAGGCATATCTATTTATAACTACATAGTTATAAAAATAGACATAAGTAATTATAGTCCTATATGTACATGCTGCTATCTCTCTGTAGAGTTATAGACACTTGCGAATATAACTCTGTAGAGATATCTGTATGTATATAAGGGTGTAATTACCTCGTGATGTGTGTGTATTGGGGCTGAGGCCAGTCTATCTCTGTACAGACATATTTATATGTAGGGGCTGAGAGAGACTTGGGCACAGAAATACGTCCAGAGAGCCAGCTGAAAAGCAGGATGGGGCCATCTAGGAAATCAGCGAGCAGAGTTCCTTACTTACGGGGGGGATGGAGTTACGGAAGGGAAACAGAACATAGGCAGCCTCACGGAGGGTGACGGGGTACAGTGGGAACAGTCAGGGAGGACAGGGGTGAACACCAGGCCCCCACCTGAAACCCGGAAGACGGGGAACTGGTTTGGTGAGGGGCAGGGGCAGATGGTGGAGGGCGCGGGTCTCCCGGAAGGGGAAGGGGAGGCGGGGACGGTACTACAACCTGGGGGTTCGCCTCAGCTCTGCAGCCAGGGAGCAGCAGGCCTTTAGTGGGGCTTTTAGGTGCTGGACGTCAGCTACCCCCTGGCCCCTTCTGCGCTCCTGGCACGTTTCTCTTGAACCCTAGTTTCAAGGTCTCAGAAAGTCGGCTTCAGAGGTGGAGAGATTTAGGGGCAGGACAGAGAGGGGTGCGCTTTCCCTGCCGTCGCTCTCTGGGGATAGGGCCCCGGAAAGCCAGGGAATGCGGCCAAAGAAAGCTTGCTTTCTGCGCCCCTGGGGGGCTGTGTGGTAGGGGCCTGGTGGACCGAGGGGTGAATTTTCAAGCGTTGGGCTTATTCTGATGGGAGTTTCAGGGGGCCTTGCTCAGCCCCCTTTCTTGGAGGCCCAGGCCTCAGGAGCTTAATCCCGCTCTGCTGGCTCACTCCTTCTCTGTGGCTCCCCAACTTGGGGTTCCCTCCCCTCTGGGTACAGAAGGCTATACCCTCCCGCTCCCTAACAGCACTGCCCTGGGCCTTGAGGGGAGAATTTGACTCTGATATGTGGGGAACATGGATCGGCACCCCTAGACCTCATTTCTCCCGCTCGCATCTACCTGACTCTCCTTCCAGCCTCCTTCCAGGCGCCGTCTGGGCCCGGACTCCACAATTCTCCCCCTGCCACCAAGCATCCCAGGAGAAAAGACATTTTCCTCCTAGCCCCAGTTCTTTCTAGCTTTCATTTCTTTTTTTAAACCAGGGAGGCACAGACCTCTTTGCTCAGTGGTTTGTCTGAGGGAGTTTCCCTGCACTCGGGATCAGCGGCCGGTCAGGCTTCCAAGATCTCTAGGATTCTGGCAGGGAAGGGAAGTCCCCTGGGCTGGGGTTAAATGCCAAGTGCCACCCTCCACACACCCCTGCCCACGGGCTTGGAGCTTCTCCAGGACAAGGACTCTCTCTGCTGCCTGACACAGAGGGGCAGCCCGATACATGCTTGTGGAGACAAACTGAATGGCGGTCGGTGCTACAGCTTTTGGCGAGAGAGTCTCACCTTCTGTGGCCGCGGCTGAGGGCTGGAGGCACCTGGGGGTCCCGGCTGGAGCCAGGCCAGGAGCCCATAGTGGCTGGAGATCAGGGCCCAGCAGAGAGCAGCTTGAGCTGAGACAGGCGAGTGGGGGGTGGGATGAGGCACCGGAGTTAGGCTCTGCCTCCATAGAGTAACTCTGCGCCCCACCCCAGCCTCCTGGCTCCCCAGACCCCCAAATACATGAAAACTAAACCAGAACTGAGACCTGGCTGGGAAGGAGCTGCCTATCAGCCTGAGGGACCCAAAGAGGAAGCGCCACTTGGTCCATTAAGAAATACATAAATAGGGGCGCCTGGGTGGCTCAGTCCGTTGAGCGCCCAACTTCGGCACAGGCCGTGATCTCACAGTTTGTGGGTTCGAGCCCCGTGTCAGGCTCTGGCTAACAGCTCAGAGCCTGGAGCCTGCTTCGGATTCTATGTCTCCCTCTCTCTCTGCCCCTCCCCCACTTGCACACTGTCTCTCTCACAAAAATAAATAAACATTAAAAAATAGACATACATAAATAAAACAAAAAAATAAATCAGCATGAGACAGCCACCCTGGTGGAAGGAAGGGCCTCAGTCGGGCTCCAGGGATACTACCAAACGCATCCGAATAAATATTTTTAAAAGTTTTTCCACTTAAAAAGTTCACAAATTGTCTGATTCAGTAATATCCCCTAATTAGGTTGTTTCATATAGTTCTTTTTTTTTTTTTTAAGTTTGTTTCTCGATTTTGGCAGGGGAGGGGCAGAGAGGGAGAGAGAGAATCCCAAGCAGGCTTCACATCACCAGGGAAGAGTCACCAGCGCCGAGCCCAAAGTGGGACTTGAACTCATGAACCTCGAGCTCATGACCTGAGCTGAAACCAGGAGTCGGACACTTAAGCGACGGAGCCACCCTTCTTTTTTAAGTTGTCATCACTCCCTGTAGATTTGGTCTGTCCCCGGAGTCCAGGGAAGGCAGGCCACCGGCCGTGTAGGGGAGAGTTTCTCTCTCTAGTGAGGATCTTGGTCTGCAGGGAAGGGTCAGCCTTCCCTCTCCCATCAAGGCCTGGAGCAGGAAAGACTTTCCCAAATTTGATTCCTTTTTTTTTTCCTGTAAGAGTCTTGAGGGGCCATCTGCCCTGAGTCTGGGTGAGGGTCCGAGGTCCAGAGAGGGGTCTAAGTGAAACCTGGAACCTCGATTCCGGCCCCAGACTCTGACAGTTTTCCTCCTGAGACAGCCAGCCCTTCTCTCCCCAGAACCCCTAATGCCCACCGATGGTGGGTGCTTTCCCTAAAGAAATGCCAAGAGGGAGAACAGGGGCGACATTTACGTATGTTCCCCTCAGCAGGACTCTGGGCAGGTGTCTGGACTCTGGCCAGGATGGGGCTGGGGTGGGGGCGGTCGCTACAAGCCTCAGAACCTGAGGCTTCAGACACTGAAGGTCCTTGGCCAGAAGACGGGAGATGTGGCAACCCCGGCCATTAACATCGCTAATCCTAGAGAGCCCCGGGTCCCTTTACCTGGGCTGGAATGGCTCCTACCTGTCTCTGGGTCCCAACCTCCTTTGAGAAGCAGATAAAAACAATCCGCCCTCTCCCCTACCAAAATGTGCATGCCCACCGTGTTGCCGACGGTTGCTGGGATCATACAGAGCCCAGGAAGCCCGTGGTCTCTGGGCGGAGTCTCCCTTGCTTTCTGCGACCCATCTCCAGTTGTCTCCCTTTGCTTCTGCCCTCCCTGAGCGCCTCTGCTTAGGAGGCAGGCGGTTCTTCTCTGCCATTCTTGGCAGAACTCTCTTCCTTCTTTCCTTTACTAGAGTGGGCACCAGGCACAGGCCTTGCGTATGCCGAGCTCCCGATGGGCTCTCCGGCAGAAACCAGGAGAGTGGCTATTAACTGAAGCCTGGTCTACACTGCCCTACTACTCCACTCATCTCTGGGGGTAGAGGGGGATCCTGAGGGCATATCGACAGCATGGAGTCCTGGCTGTAAGGGGACTAATTCCCATCTCTAGTGGAAACTTGGATGCAAGGAGCAAGTTGCAATCGCCATGATAATAGTCATAATAATAACAATAATAATTTATTTAGCATATCATTAGATGTGTATTTACTGCCTTCCCTCTGCTTTTTTACAAGTGGCTCCTAAGGAATTCTCACAACACCCAGGGGAAACAATAATAAGCTAATTACCACCCTTTGGCTCCTCCTCCTCCTCCCCTCCACAGCGTCGCCCGCCCTCGGAGATGGAGCACTTACACAGCTCCTCCCCGTGTCTACACCTGTTTAGCACAGTCTCCCCTTTCCAATTCTCCTCTCCCATTCCCAGTTTTTTTTTTCCATCCCTGTTAAGGAAATTGCCCCATAATTTGGGAGAGGAGAGTCGCCGAGCCCCAGAGAGTTCTAGGCATTCATATTGTTTCCCCGGCCTCACGGCAATGTATCGGGTGATATGGGAGGAACCAAGTTCTTACTTCTCTGATTGCTCTTTTGGGGGGCAGAAATTGCCTGCCACAGGGTTTAGAGGCAGACTGGGTTAGAGGGGGGACGGGTGCTTGCATGATGCCAGAACATCCGAGTCAAGTGTAGGAGAACGGCCGATCCTGCAAATGTAACATTGGTACCAGGGGCTTTCAGACTGTTCGGGCCAGAACTCAGAGATGCCAGGCCCCACCTATCCCACTGGTCTCTTTTGGCATTGAGAAAAGAAAAAAAGGGAAGGGGAGGGGAGGGGAGGGGAGGGAAGGGAAGTACACATGTGCGTATGTATATATATGTGGATATATACATTTATATATGCATACATATTCACACGCATATTTTTTCCCGACTAATCATGACGATGGTCATACTTTTGGAAAATGCTCATTTCTTTTCACGTTAAATAAAAATCCATATCTTCTCAGAGCTCGTAATGAAAACACAAACCAGACACATGTTTTTGGAGGACAGATTGCCACTAGTCTCTTGGACCACCTAGAAAGCCCCCCGGAGTCCCAGGGGTCGGCAGAGCAACACCCTTAGTTGCTCGTTTTCTCAGCCCCAACCCAGGGCGGAGAACTGGAGCCAATGTCACGAGAGTCTTCATCATAGACCGAGCTGCTTGGCCTGTCACCGAGATCCCAGATGTTGCTGCTCAGAGTACCCAGACACTGAGGTCGGCCTCCACCTCCCCGCCCAAGTACGCAGTTGCCCCTGGGAAGGAGCGAGTCTAGGCTGGAGGACACGGAAACTGGGTAGACTCAATATAAAGATGAACCGGAAGAGTTAGAACTAAATCTACTTCTTAGCTGTCGAAGCCATAGGTGGCCGGGTTGCCATTTTTGGCGGGTCCCATAGCCCATTTGGTGTCTTTTCCTCTTTATCTAGTCCTCATGTTTTTTTGTTGCCTGTACTTCCCACGGCCAGCCTCTGGCCCTTCCGTACCCCCCCCCCCCCCGTTCTATCAAAACGTACTTGTCCCGAGTCCCACTCTAATCTCTACTGGGTAACGATCAGATTGCCAGATTAGGAAGCCACCAGTGTGTCGACATGTACATTCTCCTGGGAAATGGCGTTCTTTTTGGTCGAGGTCTTCAGGAGCCCAGATGGAAGGAAGTAGCCATAATGATGGGATTTCAGCCCCAGGGCAGGTGGCATGATAGAAATTTGGGTGAGGGTAGTTTCTGTTTTTTTTTTTTTAAGTCCCTGTCATGGACATGGCCATCCATCCTCTCTGTAGGTAAGGCTGTCCTCGCCCCAAACCTACGGTTTCCAGGCTGCTTAGAGGAATCCAGAACTCTCTCTCTGCATCTTTATTACTGATAAAGTCATATTACAGTAATATTACTGATTACAGATCTTGAGAGATAAAATTAAGTTGGAAAGAAACTGGATTCATCCAGGTAAAGAGAACATTGTGCACAAATTATCAGGATGTGAGCTCCTGATTTGTTCTGAACATGGTGGTCATTCATTCCATGACTTAGTTCCAATTTATGGATAGTGTCTTGAAGCCCCCTCAATACTCATAACTATAATCGCTTCCATTTAGAGAAGATGACTATATGCCAGGTGCTTGATACTAAATTTGATGAGGAAATGTAATCTCAGAAAGGTTAAGTCACCTGCCCAAGGTCACGTAGCCAGGTTTGAACCAGGTTTCCCCATCTGCTATGTTCTAACTCTTCCAAGTCATGCCTCCTGGGTTAGATAAACAGAGATAATCATGGAAATGAAACTGATATTTTTTTTAAAATAGTTTTACATCCTATGGACACACAGAGGGGGGGCCCTCTCGTTCCCTGGCTTCTACAGTGGCCAATCAAGCGTGTGTACGCTATGGGCATTTTTCTCTCTCTGAACTCAGTTTTGCTGGCAGCCCCTGTGATTTCTCAGCATAACGGCTCCCCTCACCACTTGGAGTCCACCCCCCTTCCCATAGCCCAGGCCGCTGGGTTCTAGGGGAGCCCGTGACTTGCCACTTCCCCAGGCAGAGTCTAGCTTTCTCACAAGGGTCGGCCAATGTGAACCGGAGAAGTATCTAGAGATTAATCTTCAGAACCCCTCCCTCCCGGAGCATCCCCCCACCCCCACCCCATGCACGGCTTTTCCGGTTCTCTCCTTGTGTGATAAACTATCCCAGCGGTGCTTTTGTGTTTGAAAGGATGTGATCTGCAGAGGACTGCACTTAACACCGCGCGCTCTAATGGTGGAGCTCCCCGCATTTCAGTGGCGAGCTAATTGGGGAGGGGGAAACAGAGTCTTCCCAGGGGCTTTAAACGGCATCAATGCATAAGGCCGAGCCTGCATCTCATTATCCGTTAACTTCGGATGAAAGCGATAAAATCGGATCCCTTATTCTGATATTTGAAACTAAGCGGGGGGGGGGGGGGGCTGATTTCTCTGCTTTTACCTGACTGCTGGCACCAGACAGATACCCTCCCGTTGTCCTGCCACGCCTCGCCTCTGCCTCCCTCCCCTGGGGAGCAGGGTCCCTAAGGGACACGGCTCCCCGTGGTGCGCCTCCAGGGGCCCTGTGGAAAAGGTTGAGTTGTCAAATGAGGAGACACCACAGCTAACACCCCCTCTCCCCTACCCCCCACCAACTCTGGAATGAAGATGGAGAGTTTTCTGTGCCTGGTTTGGTTCACGGAGACACATAGTCCATCATTTGATTTTCTACAAAGAGTATTCCTTCCCTGCCCCCCAGCATCCTCTAGTTTTTGCTCAGAGCTGGAAGGATCTTGGTGATGTCCTAATCGAACCGCTTCATTGTGAAGGGAGGGAAACTGAGGCTCAGACAGACACCGGGACCCAGGCATTTTGCTCCCTAAGCCATGCTGCATCTGGCTGTCTTTGCACTTGAGCTGAATACTTATTTCCTCGCTCCCTCTAAACCCCAGGATCCAAGCTTACTTTCCATGGCAGAGTACACAGGCACCAACAACCGCCATGATGATGGAGCCCTCCCGCCAGGGTGCTGCCACTTTGGGGCACAGGCTTCAGCATACCCACACCCTGCTCCATAATCCCGCCAGAGCCCATCTGTGGTTTCTGTGACGTTAGAGGGTCTCTCCGTTCCCCTTGTTTCGGCCCCACTCCCCAGAGAGCGGCTGAAGGGCTCGGGTAGAGAGCAAATGGGTAAACACAACTTTTTTTTGCCTCAGACTCCCTCCCTGCCCCCCCCCCCCACAGCCTCGAGTGAGGAAAAAGGCTTCCCTGAATAGAGAAATTTCCTTAATATACTGTCAACCAGTCTTTAAGCTTCAAGGGAAAGAAACCTGTCTCATCGTCCAATTCCGAGGACAGAAGGCAAGAGAAGGGAGTTGAGCTTCATTAGCCTGAGGAATGTTGATTCTACATAAGAAAGAACTCACCAGCCTGGAGAGTCTCCGACAACTGGGACCTCAGAATATGCCAGGTAAATTCTCATCCCCTCGCCCCCAGAGAGTCAAGTTAACTTCACAGGGTCCCTTCCCGTCCAAAGATTCCGGTGACTCTTCCCAGCATTGGGTGGTCTGTCTAATCTTAGATTCCTCAGGCCGTGCTCCCTCAGTTTCCCACTGGGCCTCGGCCCCGGGAAACATCTGTAAAGCTCACGTGGGTCCCCAATGACTGCCACATCCTTAAGACACCAAACAAAATCGAACCAATTCAGGAACAAAACCCACCAGGTCCCTCGTCGGTGTGACGTGGGCACAACAGCCCCGGCCGGGGAGTCCAGAGTCTCCGTGTCCGTTACAGGCTGAATTCTGTTCCTCCCCAAATTCATAGGTTGACGTCCTCACCCCCAGTACCACAGATTGTGACTATATTTGGAGGCAGGGCTTTTATTAAAGAGGTAATTAAGGTAAAATGAAGTCATACGGGTGGGCCCTAATCCAGGATTTCGGGTGTGCTTGTAAGAAGAAATTAGGACACAGACACAGAAGAAAGACCACGGGAAGCCAGGACCAAATGAAGATGCGCAAGCCAAGGACGGAGACCCCGAAAGAAACCCACCCTGCCAACACCTCGATCTTGGACTCCTAAACCTGCAGAACCGAAAAACAAATAAATTTCTATTGTTTAAGCCACCTGGTGTGTGGTAGTTTGTTACGGCAACCCCAGAAAACTAATACAGTGTCTAAGTATGTCTCGACCATTGATTTTGCTGGATGATCTCAGACATTTAAAACTCTCCAAGCCTCGGTTTCCACATGAGCCCAAAGGTCCTTTTGGTCCCGAACATCTCGTGATTCCACGCAAAGGGAAAGCCCCGCTTACACTACACAATGCTTACTTCCTCGTCGCCGATGTGGGTTGTAAGTGGGCCACAGTTCCAGAAACACGTCCTCATCCAGTCACACGCACAGCCCGGCAACACCGCCTTATCCTTCCCGAATCGTACGGTCACGCACACAGCCCGTTCCCCAGCCGAAATGCCAGTGTACGTTCAGCTGCCCGCGCAAACACGTGTGGGTCCCCCGGCTCAGATGCTGTGGCTGCTGCGGCATCTCACAAAAATTGGCTGAGATGAGAATATTTTAGACAGTCGACTGGTCTCGGTGACCCTAGTGCCACCTAGTCCTGCTGGGTGGATGGATTTTCTTTTTAAATTGTCAGATTCTGGCCGTCCATTTTTTCCCCCTTAAGTTAATTTATTTATTTTTGGGAGAGAGAGAGAGAGAGAGAGAGAGAGAGAGCACAAGTAGGTGAGGTGCAGAGAAGAGAGAGAGACACACACAGAATCCAGAGCGGGCTCCGGGCTCTGTGCTATCAGAACAGAGCTGGATGCGGGGCTCGAACCCGCAAACCGTGAGATCATGACCCGAGCCAAAGTCGGACACTTAACTGCTGAGCCACCCAGACGCCCCGTGGCCATCCTTTTTGATTCAGAATCACTCTGTGGCCATGCAAGGCCTAGTCCACCACCATCTGACCCATTGAGCAGGGTCACCTTTTTTCTTTGAACGGATTGGTAAATTCACTCAAAATGAGTCAAGTCCAGACGATGACAATTGACACAGCCTCACTCGGGCCCTGAGAAAGCACTCTCCGCTCATGTCTAGAAGATGCCAACACACCCACCTGGGTTAACCAACTCCGTGACAAATCAGTTCAACCTACACCGTAGTACGGTATAGGCAAAGCGATGTTCCTTCATCAGTCTGAGCTGACTTAAAGTCTGTACATGGCCAGTGTCCTTCCTCCTTCTTACGGAGCTGACTTCTTAGGACAAGAAATGTATGTTCATAGGGACACACAGTGCTCTCAGTTTTGTCTTTTGAGGAGAGAGGACTGGGGGATAGGGAACTTGTGTTGTCAGGGGCAGTGGGAAGACCTTGGGATGACTTATCTCAGGGGTGTATCTGCATGAACATGACACGGATTGTAGCTTTGGCTGATACGTGACCCATTGATGGGCTGAGAGGGAAGGAGCCAGCTAGAATGGACCTTGACCATGTTAACTGGTCCTGAATAAAAGCGGCCCAATGTGTATTTGCATGCATCCTGGCTTTTGCCATCCTGGCTTTTGTATTTGACTTTCTGTATTTTCGTACCAGGACTTTGTTGGTATCCCTGCATATTCACATACGTCTGGGTGTTTGGATTTGTGTCTTTGCGTTTTCCCACATGGCTAAGTCCGCTGATAAGTACCTGGACGCTTGCCTCTGTCTCTGAGCGTTTGCATGTGTTTGTACGTAGCCTGTGCATGCACTTGCCTGTGCCTCTGTCCTTCTGGGTTTCTGTAGGAGGATGCCGTTACACGCACGTATCTGCACGTCTCTGGAGATCAGTAGCTCCGAGGAGACTTCAGACATTGTGAAGTCTGTGCCTGGCAAGCCGCGGATGAAATCTGAGGCTGGAAGATGGTCAGGCAGGCCCTCTGCTCAGATTCCTTCTGACCCAACAACTATTTTCTTCCAAAGTGAGGTCTGCAGTGTCTTCCAAGGGCCCCTTCTGGCAGCCTCCACCAGCTCTAGACCACCAGGGTCCCCTCTTAGCCCATTTTTTAATGGACCTAATGAGTGGAGGGGAGTGTCCGGAGGTGAACCGGGACTTTAAGATGGGAATAAAAGAGGGGGCTTCATCCTTTCCTGCCCAGTCTACCTTTTCCCTTATTGATATTCATCAACTCTGAGCATGAGGCACAGGGGAGCCAGCTGGTCTGTGTCCTTAAAGCCCTTTCTCCGCTCTTTAAAAGTTAACTAATTTTACTAAATTTTTTTTAGGTGGTCATGAGAATCATATTGTGGTTACGTTGTAAAAAAAAAAAAAAGTCTTTATCTTTTAGAGATATTCATTGAATCGTTCACAGAAGAAATGACTTGATGTCTGAGATTTGTTTCAAAACATAGGAGGTAAGGTTGGCTTCGATCTAGATACAATTAGATTGGCCACAGCCCCATCATTGCTAAAGCGAGGCGCTGGGTATTCTGAGTGTCTGGTTATGTTATTTTCTCTACTATCGTGTTTGGACTTTTCAAGAGTAGAAAAAGAATCATGTCCATTCGGGCATCTCCTACTATTTTCCCACTGCGCTCCCCATCCAGAGTGTGGCTGAGACTATCCTTTTTCCCCCCATTATGCGGATGAGGCAGTGGAGGCTCTCACTGAGTATGCGATTTGCCTAAGGCAACCGGAGCGGAAAGCTCTGGCTGGAATTCAGGCAGCCTGACTTCCTAGCCAAGGTCCTTCTGGTTGGCTCCTGCATAAACGCGAGCCTCGTGCGGCCATAAAATACAGACTTTGTGAATAAATACCCATCACGGTAATGAAAGAACTGAGACTCCGCCGGCTTATACATTTGCACGGGGCTTACCCAGACAAGTATACGGACACCCAAGGGCTCCGCATTGGCCTCCGGGGAGACACGTACATGCCTCCGTTCGCACAGCTTATGCTTTCCTCGGTTGCAGATCACTTATTTTGAAAAGATGTGTTAGACATGACATTCGCGGTGGCGGGGGGTGGGAAGAAGGGGAGAAGATCGTTACATCTGTTCTGTGTGCTCACGTGAAGGCCCGGGCAATCTACATGCCCTCAGTGAGAACGTGCCACCAGGGGACCCGGAAGGAAGAAATGTTCCTGACAGGGGACAGATCCAGCCCAGGACCGCAGACACACGGAGAGTTTGGGGAGGACGGAAAAGCATGGTCAGGCTGGCGCCTTGTGCCTCTTGCCAAAGCTGCAACTCTGCACGCAGGTACGAGATGGTTTTCTCCTCTCGTACACAGGTATGTTCAGATAAATACAACTGTCACGGACGTTTCCATAAAGAGTTTGTGCATGGCACGCATCCGCTTTCGGTACACACGTTATACAGCCGCGTCTCTAGAGAGAGGGGTTCTGAGTAGGTCAGGGCGGGTCCAGGAGTTAGAAGGCAGGAGTTCTAGTCTAATCTCCACCACTTGCTGAGCATAGATCTCCAGCAAGCCGCATCGCTCTCTTGGGCTTAGTTTCTCCTGAAAAACAAGCTAAGCTGCCCATCTCAAACCCTGCTGAACATAGGAAGGCCATTTTTTTGTCTATAAATTTGTATTTTACCCTACCTTTTCATCCTAAAAATGATGCAGATGCATCTATGGCATACATAGCCTATATGTATGTGTCCATGTGTTATCTGTTCATCTAATCTATGGGATGGAAAAATTGAATAAACGGCCTAAGATAACACATTCCTAAGGTAGCATGGAAGAGTGAGATGATGCTAGGTTTTAGAGTCAGAAGCGCCACTAATGAGCTAAAACGGTGTCCAATATAAGTGTTACGGAGCGGCTTCTGCTGGTTGGCTCAGTCGGTTAGATCGGTGTTTCTTAGAAAGTAGGCCAAGGATCCCTGGGGGTTTTTCAAGACCCTTTCAGGAGCTCTGAGAGCGGTCCATGGTCTTCCAACTACCTATCGGCGTGAGGCATCGTACTTCATACACTTCAGCCAAAGCAATGTATTGCAGCGAACTGAATGCCGAAACGGGCATGGGAGTCCATTAGTCTGTTCAGCCAGACATTAAAGAGGTTTGCCTAGGGGCGCCTGGGTGGCTCAGTCAGTTGAGCATCCGACTCTCGACTTCGGCTCGATTCATGATCTCAAGGTTTTGGGGCTCGGCACTGAGTGTGGAGCCTACTTAGCATTCTCTCTCTCTCCCTTCCTCTTCGCCCCTCCTCCACCCCGGGTCGCTCACAATACATAAATAGGCTGCAAAAGGAGCAAAGAGATTTGCCTTAACGCGAAACAATGCCATCCTTCTCACGAAATTGTTTTGGCATATGTAGTTATTTTTCCTAAAAAGTTAGTTCTGTTAACACGCAAGGGATGTCTTCTTTTTTGAGAACCACCGGGTTAGAGCCCGTTGTGGACAACAGCAAGCCAAGCAGCAAAGCCCAGGGGACTGTAGGCCCCGCCTGCGCTCAGGCCGGCGCGGCCCCGCCAGCCTCGCCAGTGCCCCCCGCCAACCTCACGCCATCCTGACGGCCGGGGCTCGTGATGGAACTGGAGGAGATCGGAGCACCCACTCTGGAAGTCCCGCAAGTCTGACCGGAATCCTGGCTCTGCCAGTGGGGCGTGTCGCGAGCCTCCCGGGCCTCCCTCAGCTTCCCCTTGCGTGGAACGGAAATAGGACAACTTGCTTCCGGTGTTGCTGCGAGGCTCGAGTGAGGTAATACATTTACCACAGTGCCTGCTCGTGGTAAGCACTTAAGAAAAATGCCTATTAAGAGCCACGGAGAGGGTGGAGGCAAAACCCAAGCCACTCTTAAATACTCAGAACAAACTGAGGGTTGATGGGGAGTATGGGAGGCGGGGAGGGCGGGTGACGGGCACGGAGGAGGGCACTTGTTGGGATGAGCACTGGGTGTTGTATGGAAACCAATTTGACAATAAATCGTTAAAAAAGAGAAAAGAAATAAACTTCCATCAAAAATCAAAGGGGGGCGCCTGGGCGGCTCAGTCGGTTGAGCGTCCGACTTCGGCTCAGGTCAGGTCATGATCTCACCATCTATGAGTTCGAGCCCGCGTGGGGCTCTGTGCTGATGGCTCAGAGCCTGGAGCCTGCTTCGGATTCTGTGTCTCCCTGTCTCTCTGCCCCTCCCCTACTCACACTCTGTCTCTTTCTCTCAAAAATAAATAAACATTAAAAAAATTAAAAAATTTAAAAAATTAAAAAAATGCCTATTATTGTTCTTAGTAATAATAATAATAATAGGAAGGAGAGGAGGAGGAGGAGGAGAGAATAGCACTTATTAAAAGCTTACTGTATGCCAGGCACTCATCGAAGTGCTTTTCATACATTAACCCATTTACTCTTCCAATGCCGCCGGAAGGCAGTTAGCAACCCCAGGAGAGGGCCATTCTGCAGTGGCTGCTGTTCGTGTGGCCGTGGCCGTGGTTTCCTAGGTCCTGCCTATGGGCAGACTAGCGCGGGCTGGAGGGTGAGAGAAATGTTTGTGGTTTCGATTTAACTTTGAAAAAGTGCAAAGTATTTCGTGAGGAGTCTGGTCGTCCAGAGGCCTCCGACTCCACCTGCCTCTTCTATAGCCCCCCGCAGGCCTAAGGAGCCAAGTTACAGGATCAAGGGTGAGTCCTCAGGCCACAGGGTCTTCAGTAAGGAAGCAAGTGTGTGGGGAAGAGGGGGCAGCAAAAGCTTCTGTTACCAGGAATAAATTAAAGAACCTACTTCATAGGCACTCTAGTTGCGATCTCATTGTCTGTCACGACCACCACACACACACACACACACACACACACCCCTTCAACAAAGTCACCTACCCACGCGTACAAGAACAGAAGACATGAAGGTGTTGAGGTCCTAGCATGAATCTGTCACGTGTGTCTTGAGGGTGTGTCTCTAGGCCAACACGTGTGCAGAGAGAAAGGACGGTGTGAAATTATAGGCGCGAGGGGAGGGGCTCTCTTCCCAGTCTTTCCTCTTCCACCCTAATGAGCAAAAATTCCACAACAAAACAGACTGCCACCTCCTGTCTCTTTCTTGGGTCCGGTTCCCCCAGAGAACACCCTGGCTGGTATCGGTCTCTCCAACCCGTTGAGGGACAGGGGGGAATAGTTCAGTTGCCTCTCATTGCCATGGAAACCGAGTGGCAAGCCACGGGGAGCGTGGATCTGGGGCTCTTGGCCAACCACTGGTCTTCAAGGACAGAAGAGGGAGCAGGATGCCAGGCAGGGTTAAATCTCAGGATGGAGCTGGAGGGAAGGCGGGGAGGAGGGCACTTATGCTCTTCTCCCAGCTGTGGGCACGAGGGCAAGGACCTTGGGATTCTTCCAGTCTGGTGCTCTGGGATACAAAGTGGGTTCTTGCTAAAGACAGGCCCCCCCCCCCCAGGCAGAGTTCAGGAATCTTGGCCTGAATTATCTGGACTCGGACCCACCTGGATTGACAAAGAGAGGAAAAGACAGCCTACTGTTTGCCCTGACTGGGTTAACCATACTCTCCTTAAGCTTTGGAGATCACATATTCCTGAATATGAGTGACAGGAAGGGGTACGGAAGGGAGTTATTTTTTCTTTTTTTCTCTCTTGGAAGATAGAGAAAAGAGGCCTCCAGGGTGCCTAGAGCGGACGCTGTCTTGGTCTCCTCAGTTTGGGTTATGGAATTCTGGGAGATATTGAGGGGCATTCTCGTTGCCATCAAAGGAAGGGGCAGGAGTGGATGACAAAGAAGGACCAGGCGGAGGTGAGAAAGAGCCATCTCCCCTCTAGGGTCAGGATATGAAGATATGTTCAAACTCTGGAGCCCAAAATGGCCCCCAGAGAACCGGGGCAATTATTGAAAAATTCTGCACCAAACCCTTCGACCTCGGGTACCTCGCTTTTATCTGAATTTATTGGGTAACTGTCCCAGTGAGAGAAGAGACTGGTCCCTGGGGGCCTGGACTCAGACTGCACCATGGCGGGGCCCTCTCGGGCTGGGAGGGTGAGATGCAAGTGACCGGGGGTGGGGGAAGCTTCTCAAGCGTTAGCCTCCCAGGTCTCTGGGCCCTGGGGTAGCAGAGTCGGCTAGAAGCCAGAGGCCCTCCATTTGGGGGCTTCTTTGACTCCCAGAAGTGGAGGGAGGGGGGGAAAGGAGGAAAGGAGAGTGTGGGGGGGGAGGGGCAGGCAGGAACAGATGCTTCCAGATCTAAAGAAATAATTTGAGGGGGAAAGGCAGGATCAAACGGAGGAAGAGGAGGGGGAGGTGGGGGGGAAAGGAAAGAGAACAAAGGTATAGGGGGGACTGGAGCCTCTTTGGTGGAGGAGATAAAGGGGAATCCGGGTGAGTTGGCTAAGCCGACATCTGCCCGGGCTGTAAAACCTTGCTGTTTGCTGCCGGCTCTGGAGCGGCGGGATCAGCCCCTGAGGTGGCCTGGACTGGAGGCTCAGCCAGGAACCTTTGAACCTCCGCTGTCCCTCCAGATTGCTGCCCACCCTCCACCCCCCCCCACCTTTTGGTTCCTCTCCTCTGCTTTCTCCGTTGCAGGGGAGTTCTAGGAGGAGCACTGGGGCTGGGGAGTGTCCTAGAGAATTGTGCAGGGTGCGAGGGGCAGAGGCGCAGGCATGTGAGGAAACACGGAGCACAGAAAGCGGTAGAAATGCCAGGCAGAGACTTTGAAAGAGCCGAGCAGAGACAAGCAGGGCTGCAGGCAGTCACCTCGCAAATGGGTTGAAATCGGCAGAGTCCAAGAAGAAAGGTTTTCAAGTGGGGAGGGGGGGCATCTCTCCCTCCGACCTCTGAGCTTACTCAGGCAAGATAGGGCTTGAGGTGGGGGGGGGCTGGGGAAAGACAGGAGCAAGTGGACATGGGGAATATTCCACACCTCCCCCATTTTCTCCTCTCACCAAACTGCCTTCCTTTTTTGCCTCCGGCTAGACCCAACCGCGCTTCTGCAACCATATTTCCCAAGGTCTATTCTGGCTGAGTGGAAGGGCTGCGCATGGGCAAAGTGACAAACACTGTGCAACTGACCAAAGGGCCAGAGTCACAGACAAGAGCCAGGCAATCTTAGGGATGGGGAGAGATTAGAGGAAAAGGAACAGACTGGTTGGGGGACATCTCCCAAGTTACTCCCTCCACACCCACACCCCCCCCAATGGATCACCCAGCCCTGTCCCTGCCCATCAGCTTTAAGAGCGAGTTCCCCCTTTTCTAAGAGCCCTACTCCTAATCTGGTGCCTAGAGACAAAGGCCAGGGGAAGAGGGAAGCAATTCTTCCCATGAGTTGGGGTGGAGGTGCTGGGAGGACCCATTCTTGGCCTGGAATTCCTGTGATGGAGGAGGCCATTTGTTGGTGTGAGGACCTGGGATTCTTCTCTCTCTGTGCCCACAAAAATCTTGAGAGGGTCCCATGTCCCCACTCTTGTAACTCGGAGAAAAGTACGCATTCATTTCCAAAGAAAATGTAATCTTCTTCGGTGGTGGTAACTGTGGGGTATTACTGGTCGGTCGAGGAGCAATTGAGAGCGTGCTCAATTTTCCACGGGGGGAAAAAAATGAAGGCCGAAGAGAGGGGTAAAAAAAAAAGGGAGCTTGGGTTCTTAAAGGGTGAGACCCCGGAGGTGGAGCGGAGTTCACCGCGCAGTGAACCCGCTCCGTGGCCGCGCAGCCCGAGGCCCTCGCCCAGAGCCCTATTGTCCGCGGTCCGAGCCCGGGGTCGTGACCCAGCCGAAAGCGACACGGCGGGCGCCCGGGGCGGCCGGTGGCGTGGAACCCGGAGGGGGTGCCCGGCCGCTGCGGGCCTCTCGCACCCCTCCTTTGCCCGGGCCCGCCCCATTTCGCCATCCTCAGGACCCTGGTCGCTCCAGAAGGGAGCTGGGACCCCCGGTGGCGGCAGCCGCTCTGTGCCCCATTCTCTCGCCCCCAATGCCTGGGAGGCCAGAGGCCGGCAGCGGGGACTGTTGGGCAGTGCCTCCCATACGCTGCGTTTTAACGCTGCTTCCCCGGAAGTTCAAATATACTTCCCTCTCCGATGCTGGAAGTAGGAAGAGAGGGTCAGAAAGGAGGAGTGAGCAGAGGTGACAGTTCTTTGGGTTTGCCCCTTACCCCATCACGGCTGGCCGAACAGACCCTAGAGGACCCTACATTTTAGGAAACCTGGCAATTGCTGATGGGGACTGGAAATTTTAAATAGTCCTTTTCATTTATTCGACTCTCTCACCTTATTCACCTTCAAACATGGGAGACCCCCTCTCCCCATCCTTGTCTTCCCTGCCTCCGAATCTATCAGCTCGCTAGGTCTGCAGGAACCGGGGGCGGGAAGGTGGACCTGCAGAGGCCCTTGACCCTGATTGCATGGATGTGGGCTCCCGTTTCTGGATGGAGCCTTTTTCAAAAAGAAGCTACAGAGCTGATGCTAGAGAGAAGACAAATCCCCGAGGAGTGGAGACAGAGCCAGGTCTGAGAAGGGGCTCCTGGACCTAGAGGGCAGATGAGCAAACCTTGATTTCTCCTTGCTATCAAATCCAGAAGGGATCCGAACTCCTGGAACTACAGAGAGTTTTAAAGGTGACTGAGGGACCCCTTCAGATCTCTGGTTCACACAGTATATACCCTACCATTTTTAACCCCAAGAGGCAGCTAAAACTACGATACCCCAAACAGCCACGCACTGCAGAGAAAAATTAAAATGGGGCTAGCTCTATGGGGTGTAGCAAAGGCAGACCAGGTTGGTAGGGGGTGAGCAGTTCTACCAGAAAGATGGGGCAGAGGCAAAGACTCTTTTTTTCCTACCAGATCCCCCAAATGTTTATTTTGGGCTTCTGCCCATCAGATAAATCAAGCTAACGGATTAGGAAGATCATAAAATTGTATTCTTAGATAATGATATCCAGAGAGGCAATAAATATCCCCTCTGCGCTGGTGGCCGCTGGTGTTGGGGGGGGATCCTCCGTCTCTTTCTCCGAGCCTGGGAAGGGTCGCTTAGCATTAGCTCTTCGAAAGTGGGGTGCCAGACAGAAGCTGTGGACGACCACGAGAAGCAGCTTTGTGAGGGCAATACCGT
The DNA here is from genome assembly GCA_030068075.1 of Paguma larvata. Classification (NCBI taxonomy): domain Eukaryota; kingdom Metazoa; phylum Chordata; class Mammalia; order Carnivora; family Viverridae; genus Paguma; species Paguma larvata. The sequence continues at coordinate 60,092,989 of CM057828.1, forward strand.
GCTCCCCCCCCCCCCCGGGACTGGACAAAAAGCAGAGGAAAAGACGGTGAAGTTGCGTCCGCACGCTGCTCCTCCTGTCCCAGCACCCTCCACCTCAAGGGCCCCCTTCGGAGCCCGTCTCCCCTAATCTTGGACAGGCAGACAAATGGTGCCTCGCAGAGGGTATACCCTGGTCCCAAGCTCCAAGAACCCCTTGTTTGATCTTCCCTACCACTCCCCCGAACACACACATACACATCCATCTCACAGCAGGAAGGCGGCTCTGCGCTGCAATCTGCTAAGTCCACGCATGAAAAAAGAAGAAGAAGAAGAAGATGAAGAAGCAGCAGCAGCAGCTGATGTGCAGATCGCAGGGAAAACTTTGTAGGAAACTTCGTGCAAGCAGCAGCGAGAGGCCCTCGGAGAAGTGACGTTCCCCAGTCCTTCCCCCACCCCAGGCTCACTTTCCCTCCCCACCTTCTCCCTTTGGAGCGCAGTTTCTTCACTCCCCAGGTACGCGCGACCCGGCACAGAAACTCCATTCTCCCCAAGCGGAAGCCCTCCGTTCCAGGACTGGCGTTCCCGCCTGCCCTCCCCAAGATCGGGAGTGGAGCTCACCACTGAACGGCAACCAGAGATAGAGTTGAAAACGCTGTCCTCCTTGCCCTGAGCAGATCGAGTGCTAACTACTTACATGTCAAGGGGATTTTTGACCTGTGGGGATCTCCTGGCGCTGGGAGAGAAGGACCTTGGAAGATTGGCGTTGCCGCTTTCACCCCCGTCTTCTTTTAACTTAGCCATTGGAGAGAGGGATACAAAGCGCTGGCAGGCATTCCCGCGCCTTGCCTCTCCCATTACTCTGGGCAAGAAATCCCCAGCCCTACAAAAGCAGTGGCATCCTATCTGGAGACCAGGGGCTGAGCGAGGGCTGGTTTGGGAGGGTCGGAGATGGGGGTGGGGGCGAGGTCAGAGGCGCTGCCGAATATAAAGGCGATGGGAGAGAAAATGCTGTGTCCTCCCCGTGAACCTGGGCTGCGTCCTCCCCGCATCCCCCACCCCCCCCCAGCAGCCTTTCCCCTCTGCTCAACCCAACTTCAATAAAAGCTCCAGCCCTCGGCTTCCCAGTGAGGCTGGAGCAGCCCGCAGTTGGAGCAGCAGCGGGGACCCAGACCGCTGGAACTAGGGCCCCCCCCTCGGCCCAGGGGTTGGCCCTCCGTGCGCCTCACTGCCCCCCACCCCATCCCCCTCCGGCACCCTGATCCCATTCTGGGCGGTCAGGTCCAAGGAAAGGAGCGCCCTGCCCTGGGGAAAGAGGAGAGACTAGAGACCACTGGAGGGAAGGCCAGAGGCCAAAATCTTCACGAACTCAGATGTTAAGGGGGTTTCGGTGTTTCATTGGTCAAGACTTACGGATTTCTAATGTTTCCCCTTTTCAGACCAAGAGGGACAGAGGTCAACTAGGTGTATAGCATGTGTCAGGGGAGGGAGAAGCCCCTAAAGAGGGGGAAATAGGAGAACAGTCCCAATCCTTTCCGGACGCTTTCCTGAGCTAGACAGAGTCCCTTTCGCAAGTTCAGGGAGAAGCTTAAGAAATAAAAGATAGGAATTTTTCTCCTCCTCGCTTTCATCTCTTCCACTTTTGGGAAGAGAGGGGATTAAATTCCTCTAAAACCAAAGCAGCAAAGTCAGAAAAGACGATGACCTTAAGTTCCTTTTCTTTCTCCCCGCCCCCCCTTTTCTATTCAACTTCCTCACAGGGTTGAAAAGACACCTAAGTCCCCCCCCACCACCAGCCTCAGACCTTCTTTCCCTTTTCCCAAGCACAATGAGACCCCCTCTTCCTGCCCCAAAGTCAATTGCCTGAAGATGATGGGAGCCTCAGTCAGATTTGGCTCCTAATATCACTTGATCACATAAAATAACTCCAGATAATTGTTGGCCGTGCTTCCTCACACTGCAGGCAGCATGTTTTGCTGTCTCCAGGGCACTATTGAGGCAGGAGAAAGTAGACCTCCAGGACCCAGTGATTCCCCCCAACACACACACACACACACACACGCACACATACACGCATGCCCACGCGCTCCGCTCCAAGTGCCAGCCAGCAAGTGGTTCAAGAGGAAATAAATCCAAAGCACGCGGAACAGCAGATTTTCACAACTCGTCCCATGCTTACCTTTCACTCCAGAATCTGGGGAGAGAGGAGAGGGGTATCCCTGGCTCTTCCGCAAATCCCAGATCTCTTCTCCCGCCCCCTCCTACTTCTGGGAGCCCTCTGTTGGGAAATTCGGATCCACTGTCTGAGAAGCTCGCCAACTACCACCCCCGCCCCCCTGCTCCCAACAAACCAGCAAAACATGTGAGCAGGCCTTGCTTAGGGCCTGGTCTTCAAAGATCCGGCATTATTTGGGAGCCTTTGGCTGAAACTAATTATTCAGGTAATCCCAAAAAAAAAAAAAAAAATTATTCAGGTCATCCAGGCCAGTTTTTGTTGCTGTTTGTTTGTTTGCTTCTCTTTTTTTTTTTTGCCTCAGGGAAACAACTGGAAAAAAAATGTTTTTTCAAGAGCTGGAAAGCCTTGCTCCAGCTAACTTCAAGCCCTGCCGGGACCTGGGAGGTTATAGGAAAAGGGGAAAGGAAAAGGCCTCTCCCTGGGTCTTTTCTCAACCCCTGGCAGGTCTAGGATAAAAGTTATGGAAAAAAAAATAAAAGTTCTTCATTACCTCCAGGCATCAGGCTTTGAGGCCTACCCAGGCAAGGGGGCCTCCCAGGCCTCTGGCCTCCACTTCACCCTGCTTTCCAAGTCTAAACAAACAGAGAAGCCCCCCCCCCCCCCCCCACAGTTCACTTTGCTGCTACAGAATCACCAGCTCCAAATCGTCCTTCTTTGAAGAAGCACTCGCATGTGGCAGGGGCCTCTTCCTCACCCCCTCACCCCCAAAGAGTCCTACAAGATGGAAACTCTTCTCCTAAACTGGCCTTCTGGTCTGCAAATCCGGCAGGCCTCCTCAGCAGAGAGAACAGAGAAGAGGGGAGAAGGAGAGCCACAAAAAACCACGGCGCCTAACTATAGACAAGTGAGCCCCTGCCTGCTCCACTCTGAGCACCCCCCCCCCCCAGAAGAGCCTGGCCCCTGCGGACTCAGGGGAGGGACAGGAGGGATCAGCACTAACCCTCCATGTCCCCTCCTCTGAGGATCCCCTGCCCCAGCCCCCTTGCTGGTGGTTCTCCTGAGGGCACTGGGAACCGAGTTGAGAGTTAAGGTTTGTGTGTTTGCTTAGAGTAAACTTGGGCAACTCCCCAGAAGGTGGGATGTTACCAGGCCAGAAGGAGCAGGGGGGTAAAAAGAAACCATCAGACATTGACGTAAAACTAATTCACCATCCACTGCTTTATTATTGATCACGGGCACTTCACATCGACACTAAAATTCTTTATTGCGAGTTTTACAATAATCAAGGAAATTCAGTCCAAAAAACACAATAACCACGATGGTGGGGGGGGGGTGGGTTTCTACCTATAGACTGCCTCTCTGAACTGAAAGTTCATTTTTATTTTCTTTTGGCTCCTCAAACTGAACAGCTCCGAGAGGCTCTTCAGATGCATTTAGCTTTGTCTGCTGTCTTCCCCCCTCTCCTCCCAGCCCCCCCCCAACAATAATACAAAAGAACTTAATAGCTTTGTTCTCCTTAAAATGACTTCCCCCTCACTAACCTCCCCTGGTGCATTTTCAATGCAAAAAGGCCTAAGGAAAGAGGGGGGAAGGAGGAGGAGGAGAAGGAGGAGAATTGGCTTAAAAATCTCTTGTTCCTTTTTTCTTTTCCTCATTTCCCCTGAAATTCACCCAAACCAGACCATCGCACCTTGCAATATATAATTTTTGCAGCTTTCTTCCTTAAAAAATAAATAACCCCCCCGAATGGCCTTAAAAAAAAAAAAAAAAAAAACCCCAGCAGGTACCATGCTAAGACAACATCACATGCTTAAAAGGGTCCTTAACAGTGGAAAGGAGAGAAGGGCAGAGGGCTTGTTTAGCTGTTTCGTCAGTTTGGAATTGACAAGGGATAAGGTGGGAGGAAGAGAGAAAAGAACCAAAAATATATATATATTAAATTCTATAAATAAGAGTCAATTTGTGTGTGAGGGGAGGACGGGGGCATGGGGTGGGGGCAGGGTGTGAGTTATGTTTTATAACCTGGTGATGTCCTCTGCCCGTTGTTGCTCCGGCGGCGTGGCGCTCTGGGAGTGGTCTTCGGAAGTGCCCGGGGTGGCTGCCGAGAGGGTGCTGGGCGCAGCGCCGGCCGGGGGCGCTGACCTGACTTTGGTGTTGGGGAGTCGGTGGTCCTTCTTCCATTTCATACGCCGGTTTTGGAACCAGATTTTGATCTGCCTCTCAGAGAGGCACAGCGAGTGGGCGATCTCGATCCTTCTCCTTCGGGTCAGGTAGCGATTGTAATGAAACTCTTTCTCTAATTCCAGGACTTGCTGCCGGGTGTAGGCTGTCCTCGAGCGCTTGGGTTCCCCTCCGTTATAATTGGGGTTCACTGGGGGGGGAGGAGGAGGAGGAGGGGGAAAAGCAAATAGTGGGGTTCAGAAGCAGCAGGCTCCCGCCCCCCACCCTCACCCCATCCTCAGCTCTATGGAACAGGAGGAGGGGGTGGTGGAAATAAAGTCATCAAGCTAAATGGGTTATAAAGAAGTTGAAGGAAGCTGGAGACTTTGTAGTGTAATAAGAGGGGAATCCTCATTGTAACGACACTGAATTATTTATGCGCCCTTAGAAAGCGAGCATAGTTTTCACACATACATAACAGATCGCAGCACATGGCTCGGACTGCCCAGAGTAGCTAAGCCATAAAATTTATGGGGGATGTAATTACCCATTCTCGCTCGTAAATCCAGTTCAATTGTGCTAACCCAGAGTCGCTCCTGGAGAGAGAGGGGGAAGGAGAGAAAGGAGGACGGGGGCCGGAGGGGGCCGGGGAGGGTGGGGAGCGCTGGGGAAGAGGGGAGGGAGGGGGAGAGCAAAAAGCAAAGTTGCCTACCCGTGCTAACGTGGATTTTTTTCATCCATGGGTAGACTATGGGTTGCTTGCTGGCGGCGCTGGAGGGATGGTCAGGGGCTGGCTGGCTGCAGGCTGGCGGGGCTGGGGACGGGGAGGCGGAGGCGCCCGAGAGAGGCGCCGGCTCGCAGAGCGGCTGCGATTTCTCGGGGTGGTGGTGGCCCGCCTGGGCCGGCCCGTGGCCTCGCGAATTGCCGGGCCCCTGGAGACTGGTGCAGCTATACTGGCGCTCGGGGTAGCTAGGGCGCGGAGGCGGTGGTGGGTACAGCTCCTGGTGGTGATGCTGGAATCCCGATTCCCTGGTCCGGCCGTAATATTCCGGACTGTGTTCAGGGATGTAGCTATTTTGCGAATATTCTTCGCATGGAGGAAATTTCGGATCGATGTAGTTAGAGTCCATCAAATACGAGCTCATGATCATTAATTTCTGGAGTGGAAAATAATTTTTCTCGCTTTGTCGTTTTTCTGCTCCATAAAGCCCTCCTACTAGCTAGCGACCCTGTAAAGTTACTTTCACCATGTGACTCCGCCGGCCAATCACACGGAGCAACCCAGTCCCCGGATAAGGAACCGAATCGCTTTATTCAAAATGTATCCAATTTTTTTTGTGTGTGGTGCTGGTGGTGGTGGTGCTGGGGGTGGTGGTGGTGGTGATGTGGGGTGAGCTGGCGGGGGCTGAGATGGCCCCCAGTGCGCACTCCGCGGACTGACAACCCTCCCCTGCAAAAGGAGATGGGAAGCCCCCAGCTCCCATCCAAAGCCTGGGCATTGGGGGGCTGTCGGGAGGCTGTGATTCAGCCCCCTCCCAGGGTCTCCCCTTGGGCCTCCGGTGGGCCGCCTGGGCCTCGGCTCCAGAGCTTTTCCAGAGGTCTCCATTCATGGCGATCCTGTCTCAGTCTGCGTAGGTCACCGGGCAGCGCCCCTCTTTTGCAGGAAGAGGAAGTTGAACGAGGAGGACTGGAGTGGAGGTTGGATGGGGAGGGGCCCAGGCTGAGCCCAGGAGGCTGGAGAGCCTGGGGTGCCCCCCCAATCCAAGGATACCAGAGTCCAGCCCCCTTCGGCATACACACTCACCCAACCCTCTGGCCATGGGGCCGGCGAGGCAGGGTCCCAGCTGGACCGGGCAGGTAGAGGCAGCGGGATGCAAATGATTCTGACGTCATTTCTGGAGGTCTGGGGGTTGAGCCCCCGCTGAAGAGAGACAGGAAGTGGTTGGCAAAAGCAGAGTTCAGAAGCCTTGCCCTCCTCCCCTAGTACCCACTGACCCTCCCTGCCCCAGCCCCAGAGCAAAGGGTCTCTTCCGCCGCTGGCTGCTGTTTCCACTCTCCTTCCGTCTGGCCTGCTGCCTGCTTACAACTACCTCCAGGGCTGGCTCCTAAGGACCTAGGGCGAGGAGGAGAGGGATCTGCCAGGAGTCGGTGCCCTGTGACGGTGCCCAGCCAAGGCCCTGGGAGCTCTTCTTTCTTCATCCCCGCAGTGGGCCAACCTAACTGAGAGGGAGGCCTGTGTGGGTAGAGGCTGCTTCCGGCCAGAGATTGTATCCATGTAACACATGTGTTTACATGTAAACACACTCCCAAGGGCCGGCTCCAGGCTGCCTTCCAAAAGCTGAGGGGTGAGCTCACCCAGCTGGGGAGGCTGGGCAGGCCTTGGGGGCCTCCAGTCCATTCCTCCACGCTCCCCTGTCTCTGCCACCCACCCACAGGAACACCCTGCCGGCGGGGGGTGGCGGGCCGTGGAGGAGGGAGGGGGCCAGGAAGGGCTGCTTTTTCCGACGCCCCCCCCCCTCGGCCAGGGGTGGCCACGCCGTGCCACCAATTCCAATTAGCTGATCCCATAACTCAGAGTTGGGGGGTGGCAGAAGGGAGAGCCCAGGGAGGGAGCTGGGTCCCCTTGTTGTACTTGATAACAATTATAGTTTAAAATCATAGCTTGCCGGGGCTCGGCTATATTTTACTTGATAACAATAAAAGTGACACATAAAGTTAACTGTTTATGTTTTATTTATTAGACTAAATCTGCCAGCGGTGGTAGGAGCGCTTGCCTCGTCGCTCCAGCTTTTATAGGGCTGTAAAACGTCATAAATCAGTCTCGCGGAATCGCCCGCACTCTTTGTGTCGGCGGCGGCACAGGGCTGGCGGCCGCTGGCTGCCTGCTCCCTCCTTTCCACGAAAAGTCGTAATGTGATTTTTTTCCCTCTGATTTTATTATTATGATCGCCGCCGTGATTAGTCAATCTACCTTTAATTCGCCGCCCTACGCTGCCTCCTCCCAGCCCAGCCTGGTTGACACTTGAATAAGTACCTTTTAAAACGGCATAACAACTATTTGAGGGTTTAATTAGAACATCTGCAATTAAGGGAATGAGGAGGGGAAAGGGAAAAAAAAAATAAAGCTCTCTCGTGAGAGAGAGACCGAAGGCAGGAGATTCCCCACCTATCTTTCACCACCTTAGGGATGCGGGAGAGGGGGGCCCCACTTCCAAATCAGGGCTCACCCCGAGGGCAGGAATAGAACCGCCTGGGCCCGCTGGCCACCTCCTATCCTCCGATGCCACGCCAAGTCCCCCCTCACCCCAGGCTCATCAGGAGCCAGTGCTTGGGGGCCCCCTCTCCCTGAGAGGACAGTGCCTTGCCCCCCTCCCACCAGGTGGGTGAGGAAACAGGAATTCCCTGGAGGTCCACCATCTCTTAGAGGAGATTCCCAAATTTCCCAAGTGGGTTGAGGACCTCTCCGCCCAGTCCTGCCTGGGACCCCGTCTGCATGTGACCCACGGCCAGTTTGGCCGGAAGAGGAACGTGAGACTGTGGGGAGTAGAAGGCTGCTGCTTGGGTGATAGTGGTGTGCAGTCTGGGAGGGTTTTATTTGTCGTCATTATTGGGGGTAGGGGCGGGTTAATTACAAGTTCTGGAAGAGGGCAAAGGGAAGCCAATGCTGAATGCTGCCTACATAAAGAGTCTGAACCGAAGCCCCAGCCTGCCCCACCGGGAGAGCCAAAGCTCCAGGGAGCTCAGGTAGGGTGGGGGAAGGGCTGCTGAAGGAGGAGAAAGCCTTCGAGCCCCACCCCCAACCTCCCTTTCAAGCCAGCACCGGGATCGGGTTACCCCACCCAGTCCCCACCTTGGATAGGTGAGGTCTGGGCCTGGCTCTGCTCCCAGCCCTCACACTCACCTTCCACCAGCCCTGCCCCCCCCCCTGCCGTAGCCCTCTTTTCGTCCAGCTCTTCACCTTCTCAGGATTCTTAGGGAGTTCTTCCCAAGGCATTGGCCCCCCCCATCCCACACCCTGACTCCCTAGGATTTTGAGCTCCTGCAGGTGGGTCAAGGGAGCAGGAGCAGAAAACCCACCTTGGGCCAATATGTCTAAGTGGATACAGAGAGTTCAGTTGCCTCCAGCTGAATGTCAAGTCTGTCTTTGGTTATTACGGCTAACAAGTATATATGCATACATACTATTAATACTTATTAATACATTAGATGCCTCCTTAGGCAGCCATAAATATGTGGGGTTCTCATTCCACGTTTGCACGGCTAATTCAACATGCGCCTCCAGAAAGTGAAAGCTGGGAGGCTCCCCCAAATTTGCCCTCATTCATCTATATCATTCGCCATAAAAGTCTTTCTGGGTGCCTATAGCTTAATAGCAAGGAAGTCGCCTATCACAAGGGAAAACAGCAAGCCAGCCAGACTCCACCAGACACATGCATGCAAACATTTTCACCTGGATATTATTACAATCACAGAAATGAAATCCCTCTGGAGGGCTCACGCACTTAGCATTGGCTGTATGGGGGGGGGGGCACTAAAGCCGCTCCTGCCTGTGTTGAGCCCTCGTAGCTGGTCCTGTCTCCTTTTGTGCTTTGCCCTCCTGCTCCTGCCTTGCCAGCCCGAGGGTCTCCACACCCCCCCCCCCACCCCTGCTCTGCCCTCCACCTCTCTCTGCCCCCATTTTAATGATTTTTTTTATTTTTTCTGACCACCTTTTGCCAGCTTCCAAACACTCTCTGAATGCCACCCTCCCCATCTCCTCCCTCAATCTCGATCTGGTTTCTCTTTCGGAAACATGTTTCAGTACAAAGCGCTTCCCTTCTGACACCACTGAAGAAAAATATGTGTCCATTGTGTGCGGAGGCCTTATTGTGCCCGGATTACCATACTGACCGTTGGATAACCCATATCCCTCCCCTCCCCAGTCACAAGCAGCCGGCTGAGGGACCTCGGCGGTTCCACGCATTCTGTGCTGCATTAAAACCTCACCTCTCAGACTCCCTTAGATTTTCCTAGGGAGACAAATAAAGGGGAGAGCCAACTCAGGATGTGGAGGGCAAAGAGAAGGAAAATGAGGGTCATTCCTTCTCCCGCTCTCAGAAGCGCAGGATTGTGTGTGCGTGCGCGCGTGTGGTTTTGTTGTTGTTTCAGAGATTAAAAATCGCAACGCCTCTCTTTCCTCTTCCTCAAATAAATGGACTTTTAGATGGTATGCCATCAAGTAATTCATTTCATGTTTATTTTTTCTCCAAGCAACTCGAAAACCCCAAACCAAAGCAAGACTCCTATCTCATTTTCTGCCGCGGGTGGACGTATAGATGGGTGTTTTTTGTCCCTAGAAATGCCAATGCCAGCAGGCAGAGGTAATGTATGCAAAAGAATATGCAAATGCTTAATTGATTTTTTTCTTAAATCTCTTGTCAGTAAAAGTAATGAATTGGTCTAAAATGATTTTAATAACCCGGACATGTCACCAGAAAATACGAAACCTTTTTTTTTTTTCTCCTGGAATCGCTTATAGTAAAAGGAAAAAAAAAAAAAGCAATCATGGAATGTTAATTTGCCCCCCTTTAAAATATTAAAGATGAATTTCTCTTGTTTGTTCGGAGACCATAGGCAGGGTCCTCTCGTGGATTTCCCCCTCCTTGCCTTGCCTTCCTTGGAATTCAATTTTCCTCAAATCTCGTTTAAAGTGGCTTTTTAAAAAGTGGCCACATTTTAATATTGGTTAGACAGAGTGACCTGCATTTCACCTCGGGTGTTTGACTTGTTCCAATAGGTCACTGCCATGGGGTTATTGATGGGGAAACTCCATTGAAATTTGTCTCTTCGCAAATGGCCTTTAGATCTTCCAGCGAGTTCAATAACTAGTTATAATGTGGAAGGGGAAAAATGAAGGCCCTGGGCTAACGAATTTGATGTTTCATTTTTATGCTGGAGAAATTGTTAGTTAGAGGTTGGGTTCTCCACCCCCTTCCTTGCTCATCCTGGCCTCACTGACCCCCCCACCCCACTCTCATCTAAGGCCGCTGGATTAGATCCCCTTTAAAACTTGAGCTGGGGTGTCCCTTTCTCCCTTTGATGCAAGCTGTAATTCTTCTTCTTCTTAATACTGTTGTTGCTGTTGAAAATTCTGACTTAAGGCTTCAGGAAGCTTGCGCTGCTGGAGATTTGGAACCTAAACTTTCCCATTAGAGGGGGAAAGGACTTTTACTTTTAAAGGAGCCGAAATGCAGTTTTGAAAGTTCTAGGAATTAGGCTGGCTTTAGGATAGCTTATGGAGGGCTCCCTGGCCTGGTGCTTCTAGAATTAAAGAAACGATAGGAGGCTGGGAACCCAGACTTAAGGAAATGATAGGGGCTTGATGAGGGCATCTCAAAAATGTCCCCATCTGTTCTTGGCTTCTGAGCTGGCAGAGACCCATGGGGTCAGGCAGCCAGGACCAAGGAAGGCAGAGACTGGGAAAGGCTAAGGATAGAGGGAGACTTCCCTGGGGCAAGAGAATCCTGGGTCTCTCTCCTCTGAGGTCAGAGACAGAATTCCTGGGGCTGTGGACTGGTAACTGCTTGCTTCATAAAAAGGGCACCCCGGGAAAGCCCACCTCCCGAAGACAGTGCATTTTCATGAACCGGAAAGGGCAGAGGAAAAATAATGGGGGTGGGGAAGGTGATGCAGATTTTATAAGGTTCCTTTTTTTTTTTTTTTTTTTTCCCCCTGGAGTCCTCAAGGGGTCAGAGAGGAAAGGGCAGGGAATGAGAGGAAAGGTCTTTATTTTATTCTCCTCAACCACAACCAAGTTGGGGGACCCCTTGACTTCTCCAGAAAAGTTTCTGTGAGAAAGGATGAGGGAGAGCTTGGTCGCTCCTGACTGACCTAGCCATTCAAGATCATTACCATTATTAACCTCTATGATAATAAGAGCATCCTTCCCTCACAAAACAGAGCTCCCAGTGTGCCTGATTTTCTTCTTCCAGGGATCGTCCCTTCTCCTTCCCTGCCCAAAGGGGCCCGCTTTGCTCAGCCCCAAGCTTCTCCTTTAAGAAGTCTACCTGCCTCCTGCTCCCCTTCCAAGCCTTGGCCCACAGATGGGAGTCATTCCAAAGACTTGCCTTGATTCCTGGGTTGGGGGAGTGAAGGCCCAGGGCAGTATGTAAGGACCGAAACTAGGGTGCCACCTCCCTCTGTCCCCTCAAGCCCAGAGGCTGCATCTTGGTGCCACCTGGGTTCCCCGACACACTTCCCTAGACACATCCTTGGCACCACTGGAATATGGGGAGCAGCCTTTAACGCTGCACCACAGCTCCATGAAAATGGGGGAGCTCCATAAGGGGCCATCGGCGGCTTCAGGACCCAGCCTGGGAGAGGACCTCAGCCTGGTCTTCCCAGCCAAGCGGGAATCCATTGCGATCTGATCTAAACTTGCCCGCAGCCCCTCCGCGCTCCGGGCCCCGCGGCGGGCGAGCCCCATCCCCAGGCCGCTCGCCCGCCTCGGCCCCGCGCCTTGGCCGCCGCCTCCGAACCCGGGACCCCCAGCCTCAGGCCTGGCCCTCTCCCCGGTTTAATTACGTGATTGATTTTCGCTTTGGTCGCGTCGGGACGCCTCTGCCTCCGACCGTTTAAATCTTTTCGGCTCCCTTTTTGTGTTTCCGAGTCCTCCTGACGGGCTGTAATTTAGAGACTGCCCCCTCGGGGGGCCTGGGTCCGGCGGGTCCGGGCTGCCGCCTCGCCCTACACGCCAACGAAATGGTCCTCCCACGGTGCTCGGCGCGGCCCTGGCTGCAGCAGCCCCGCGCCGCCGGGCTCTGATCCTCGGGTCCTGCCCCTCCGCCTTCCTGAATTATTTTGTGCTCCATTATCCTCTGATAGAAAAATGTTCCATGTTTGAGTTATCACTCGATGCCTGGGCCCGGAGCTGGGCCGCTCCGCGTTTTGGCGCTTCCTCTGCGCCCGAATGTGGTGTGTACGAGAAGGTCTGGATGGAGACCCGAGGCGGCGACCACGCCGGGCTCCAGGCTCCGCGGGGAGCTCGAGCCGCCGCCCCGCAAGAGCAGCCCCGCGCGCGGGCGGGCGAGACGCGCCGCGCCAGGACAAGCCAATTCGGCCGCAACTTTCCGCCACCGAGCGCCGGCGGGACCGGACGGCGGGGCCGGCGGCCCCCCGCCCGCGGTCGCTCGTCGCGTCCGCTGTCGCTTCCCGGCCCCAGACGGAGAGGCCCGTTGCCCTGGCAGCCCCCCAGCGGGCCGGGCCGCGGGCACCTGCGTCCAGGAACACGCCGGGCGACAGCCCCTTCGCCGGAGGGACTGAAGGTGAGGCGAAGGAAGGGAAAGAGGGGAGGAATTCTCATTTAGGAGAAGTGTAGGTTTGGGGTGGGGAGACGAAAGGGAAGCCATGAAATCAAGAAAAGGAGCCCCCTCGCCCACCGCGGCTGACCTCTTTCCCTGTCTCCGGAAGAAAAAGAACTCTCTTTCCTCCCCAAACCGCTGCCTTTCCGCTTACCCTCTCGTCTATTTACAACTAATAAACACTTCTCTGATCATTCTCCCACGTCCTGTTCATTCTTTGATCTCTTTCAACGAGGCAAGCAATGAGCTTACTATTAGCAGTATTTTATGATTTTATATATAGATAGATAGATAGATAGATACATATTTCCCCCCTCCCCCTCAGGGAGAGGAGGGACTCGGGAATGTGTTCAGGGACCTGGGAAGAAGTTCGGGGAAACTTAAGTTGGTCACGACCTTCTCCTCCCTGTCCTCCGACCTACAACACCCCAACCCCTGCGCCCCTAACCCCCTTCCCCCACCCCCACCCCGCAGCAATGTTGCCGGGTAAATAAGAGTCCGCCTGCCTGGCTATTAGGATTCTGGAGACGTTGGCATCTGTAGCAATCATTAGTCAAAGCCGCGGAAGCCAAAGGAGCCGAGGAGTTGGACAGAAAAAATCTTGGAAATGATATACAGGAGCCGCGGAGGCATCAATCCCGGCCGATAAGAGCGCGGCTGCCGGGAGCGAGGCGGCGGCTTAATTGGGCCCTGGGCACCAAGAACAATTGGGGAGGGGGGGCACCTAGGGGTCGGGCAGTGACCCTGGCACCATCTGGGCACTCTACAAAAATAATCGCAGACTCCGACACCCTCTTCCAAAATTTCAAAGGCCCACTTAGGGTCGGGGAAGACTTTCATGGCTGTGTCAGCCTCTCCACCCCGAGGGCCAAGAGGAACCGGGCTGAAGGGCTCTCTCCTTCTCTCCCTTAAGGGTTCTCCTTAGTGGCTGTCTTGAGAGGTACTGCAGGATGGGGAGGCTGGCTGTCACAGGGACAGCCCAGAGAGAGAGGCTCTGGTCCCTGGAGTGGGTTTTTCAAGGGGCAGATGACTCGGTGGGACGAGATTTGGAGACAGCCTTGGAGATAGCAACAGAATCACTCACTTTAATAAGCAAAACATCCAAAAGATATTTGTTCTTCATCCCCACTAACCTGGTGTCTCTGTTGATCACAGAGATAGACAGAGAGATGCAGTAAGTTTAAACCCTTCCAGAGAGAGATCTATGCCCCGTACATATAGATCTATGCATCATGGAACCCCTTTAAATATATGTTCGAATGTTTAAGTTTGCAACGAAACTGCAAAGACCATGAAGATCTCCCAATGTGGAGCCTCAATATGCAGCTATTTTGTGGGTTGAGGCCCTTGCATAAATCTAGATAAATTTTTCAAAATAGAGATTGGGCCACACACACATAGTTCTTTCCAATCGAGAAAAAAAAAAACCCCAAATATTCATCTAGGTGTCTAGAGAGACCGTACCAATCCATCCCAGCGTATACATCCAAACCCTACAGAAAGACTGGTAATGCGCACACAGGAATTCGACGGAGGACTGGTATGTTCACCGTGGATCTATAAATCTAAAGATCTATACACCTGCATTTAAATGTGGAGCAGAAAGTGATAGAAAACATACATCCTGTGCTATAGACATAGACCGATCTATAAATACATTTTCACGTGCATAGCCATTGGACTGCTCACTGCTCAATAACGATATGTGTGTTTGCACTGAGTCCTAGCGCTCGTGCGTTTGGGATGTAGTCCTAGCCCAGCCTTCTCTGGGAAACAACTGAGGGGAAACTAGAGCCTGCGTAAGTGCTAAGGGGCCCAGGAACTCATAATCTATGGCATCGTTTCCAGCACGTGGGGGCATTTCTCTGGCAATGCATAGAAGCCCTGATCCCTGGGCCTGAAAACGTCCTGACTTGATATAGCCCTAACTTAGATGGAGGTAGAGATCTCTTTTCTTCCTTTCCCTTCAGCTCCCTAGCCCAGGGCTGGGGAGGTGGGGGGGGGGGGCCCCCGAGGGAGGCTGGGGTGTCTTTAGGAAGGGAAGCCTCATTAACATTACAAAATGGAGCTATTCAGGTAAAATATGATTTTGTTTGGAGACCGCTCAGTCACGGTGACATGTCAGAAGGCTGTGGGCTTTCACACACACACCTGCGCGCATCTTAATGACATAAAGCCCAGCCACAGACTGTAGACGCTTTTCTCCATTCATTCCGTGCTAGGTGCGAGATGGGTCCTTCTAGATGCCTCACTCCCAATGCCTCTTCTCGAGAACTCTCTCTTTCTACCCCTGAAGGGGGGTTTGGGCTCAGGAAAGGGGTTTGGGCTCAGGAAAGGGGTCACAGGGAGAGAGCAGACCCGGAAGTCATGGCAGAGCCCCCAGGAGTCATGGTATCAACCACCAGGCTCGAAAGCTGATTGCCCTCCACGTTAGTTCCTTTTTCATTGAGGAGTTGGGGACACCAAGGTCAGTGTGGGCAAAAGAAAAAATGAGAGGGTTGCATGGTTTTTAAATGTGGAATTTTGATGGGGGGGGGGAATTCACCAATGAGCCCTTTCCTTATTGGAGGCATAGGATTTGGAAAGCCCTTTTATTTTTTTCTACTTTGGTTTACTGGGGAAGGGGAGGCAAGGAGGGGCCCCAGGTGGGCTTCGGGAAGTGCAATCCAATCGAGCAGGCCAGCTTGGGGGAGAGTGATTTACAAAGCAAAACCTCAGATGCTACTTCCTGAGAAGTCACCAGATCAAAACAGCCTCCTCTAGGCTTTTATGGCCCCATCTCTACTCCCAACAGGAAAAGCACCCTCAATAAAACCTCAGCCCACGCCCCCATCCTCCACCCAGAGAAGGGGGAGAGACACAATCTAAAATGAGGGACCTGACCCTTACTCCCTTTATTCACACCACACACACGCACACACACACATACACTGGGTTTTCCAGAAAGCTGACTTTTGAAAGAAGTGTTTACTAGACAAAAATTTTCCCCACTGACCCAAGAAGCAGCCCTGAGAAGTTTGGAGTTTTGGAGTTTGAGCCGAGAATAGCAAGTCAAGGAGGATCTGATCAGAAAAGGGTCTGATGTCCTAGTCCCAACAATGCCTTTCAACACCCCACAACCCAACAGGCGAACAGGACACTGAAGAGATCCTGGCTGCCACCCTCTGTGGGCGCTGCTCCAGGGTTTTGGTTTTCCAGGGAGGCAGAAGAGGGGGAACGGGCTTGAGGGGCAGGGGTGAGCTGGGGATAACAAATGGTCTTCAGGCTGAACCGATGGGGAAAACGGGGCAAGACGATGGGTGCGAAGTTGGCTCGAGTCAGCTGGTTTACTGTGCTCTGTCTGGGCTTCTCTGGGCACCTACATATCCTACCATGTGTTCTGGTGTGGGGTTTGGGGCCGAGGGCTGGGGATTTTCCAAAGGTGGGACCCAACCTGCTCTGCCTCTCTGAGGGCTGAGACACCAGCAGTACTGAAGGAACACCAGGTAACGGAGCCCACACATTCCACCCAGCCCGTGTGGGGCTGCAGGTCATGGTAGAACTTTCTCTGTATGTGTGTCAGCTACTTTCTCTACAAGAAGTAGCTGCCTTCCTGCATAAACCTATTTAACCTCTCATTGTAGGTCTTAAGGCCTGGTCATTGGAGGCTGAATAAGGTCCTGGATTACCTAGCCCAACTTTCCCAAGTCTCCAGTTGCATCACACACCCCCATCTCTCCCTCTCTCTCTCTCTCTCTCTCACACACACACACACACATACACACACACACTCACTCAGCAAATCCCCCTGGGTATCTCTGTTCACCTTTTGCCCCACAGTGAGCCTCAGTAATGGCAGAGGAGGATGAATCCCAGGGTTCTGGATGACTCAAGGTCAAAGAGATCTCTTTTGCCCCAGTTCCTCCGTCCAGACTCCTTGGGCTTCTGGGGTCCCCTCGAAGTAGCCAAGGGAGATATACAGATATACTATTCTGGGTGACAAAGACCCAATAAAAGGGAATGTGGTTTTCTTGGCCCTCTAGCCATCTAGTTCCTTCCTTACATGGAATCTCTGACCCAGAAAGCCTTAGCTTGGGGTCTCAAATTCAGATTGTCTCCCTTCTCCATCTGAAAGGACTCCAGGGTCCCCAGTCCCACCAGCAGGAGGCTCCGGGTAATTCTTGTTTCCCCAGCAAAAGAAAACACAGAACTGAAGCCCAGGTCAATGATGTTTCAGCTCAAAAACTCAGCCCAAAGCAATTCTACACAGAAAGGGAGAGTCAAAGAGACAGAAAAAGTTCGCATGGGTATGAGCCATAAAATCTTACTTCCCAGCGCCTGTTTGCACAGAAGCAAGTGCCCATCTTTCTTTTTCCACCTTTCATGAGATTGGGAAACTCCAATGTGAGGACTCCACACTGGAGGTGAAAGTTGGTCTCAAAGACTACCACACCATCTACCAGGGAAACATAAGTGTGTGTGCTTTCATTCAAACTCATGAAAGGGGTCCGTGGTGCGGTGCGGCTGAAGGAGATTTGGGAAGTGGGGCTTCCATGGTTTCTGAGAAGAGCCTCCCTCCTTCTGACTTTTCGAGCCAAGCCTTCCCCCCCCCCCCGTCCTGTGGCGCGGTCCTCAAATCAGGCCCACCCAGAAGACCAACGGGCAGAGTGGTGCTGACACTCGGTGCCCCTAAAGAGGGGTTGGAGGTCTGAGTGGCCCAAGCCATCAGAACTCCTGCCCCTCCGTCAGCTCAAGGAGGGCAGAAGATCTAGCGAAGAAGGGGAACTCGACCATAAAATCAACCACGAAACAAAGCCCTAGAGCCTGGGGGGTCCCGGAAGGAGAAATGTCTGGGTCTGGATTCACTTGGGCCGGGCCCAAGTGTTCAGGAAACACGAGCCGGTTTCTGTGTCATCAGAGGCTCTCGCTCCAAAATAGTTTCTCACCCACTGCTTGTTCTGACTTGATCCATCTAAACGCAAACAAGGAAATCCACACTTTCAGTGGCTGTGCCCTTTGAGAGCTATTGGCGAGGACACGGGATTATCGGCTAGCTTATTATTATTGCATAATATTGATATTATTATTATATCTTATCAAAAGAATGGAAAGGAAAGGGACTTAAATTAATCCACTGTTTAATATAGCAGGGGAGGGTCCTGATTTTCTGTGCTCGCTCCCTTTACCAAATCCCTTTTTCAACTGGCTCAAAAGTTATTCGACAATCTAAAGATACCAAGTGACACAACTTGCACCAATCTCCACTTGCGCTCCCTTCCCCAACCACCGCAGAGGCCCTTTGACAAAGCCAATGGCTCCTGAGCACTTCCAGAATGAGAATTGCACCCCCCCCATGCCCCCGGGGAGGATGGGAAGAGAATGAAAACTGGTTTCTGATTAGGGAATAATCACCGGCAGAATTTGAATCCAGGGCTGGAGGTCATGGCCACACCTACTGTACACTCTGATCTCGAGTCCACATCTACAAAGCCCAGTGAATCGGGTGGGACCTCAACTGGGAAAATGGGAAGGATCCGGAGGACGCCTCCAACTTCAGATCCCTGTACAATGGATGCTGACCTCGAGGCCCATTGTTAGAACTAGAGAACGCAGGCCAAAGACTCCCCGGAACTAGTTCAGGGACAAAGGGAGGGGCCAGAATATTCTCAGTATCGCTTGTCCCATTTGCAGCTGAGAAAGGGCGGACCCAGGAAGGAGCTAACCGGAGTGGTGAGGGAGGGAAAGAGGAAGTGGAGTTGAGGGGAAGAGCCAGACGGAGACCCAAATACTTTTTGGCTGATTGGTTCGTGGGGCCCATGTGACCCTGCGTAGCGCATTTCTGATTGGTTGTTTGACCTTTCCTAGGGTTAAAGACCTAGGAACAAAATTAAAAGCTTCCCGGGTTGACTGGGGCACCTTGGCACCTAGTTGATGGCTCATTCCCTGCTCCAGGAAGACCCCAAAATCAGGCGTAGGGGGCGGGGTGGAAAACCAAGAGTCCCAGGCCCAATTTATATTTGTCTCTCTTCCATTCGTGTAGTGTGTATTTGTCCTACGAAACAGTAAAAAACTAGTCCGGGCATTTGAGAGGAAGGACAAGCTATATTGCTACTGGGGCAGGAAGAGGGGGTGATACTTAAATGGAACTGTTGAGCCCAAGACACAGAAAAGGTGATGAGGAAGTCCTAGAACCCCCAACAGATGTTGCTGCGGAAATCTGCGGAACAGAAACACACACCCCTCTCCACAGACAGGAAGGGAATGGACTGCAGTTTGGCCAGGAATCCGGGAAGGCCGAGTTTGCCTGGGTTAAATTCTTGATTAAAGGCCATTCGACTCGCTCTCTAAAGCCCTATAGAGGCTGGCGGGCAGAGCGGGGTCAAGTTAGAGACCGAGGAAACTCCGGTCTCCCTGAGGTTTGAATGGAAGGTTTCCAGAAACCTTCAAAATCACAGACCGGCGGGGAGGGGAGAATGGAGAGGGCCGATTAGGAGAGAGGGAGAACCTGAGAGTTAACTTTTTGAATGGGCTACTGGGGAAATCCTCTGGGCTCCTCACGCTTCCCTGGGAAGTAAAGGAGTGGGGAGGAGGGACCTCGGGGAGGCCCCATCTTGGCGCAGGACAGAGGGTCCCAGAGGGAGGGCGTTGGGGAGTGCCCCATGTCCCGTGCCTGCGCTCCTCCCCTCCTCACGCAGGCGAGAGCCCGCTAGAGCCAGGGACGGGACCGACTCAGGCACCGCTGTCTTTGGGTCTCTGTTCCCCTTCCCCTCCCAAAGTCAGCCTGGGCTCTCCTCTCTGCTTCAGTCCTGCTTCTCCCTCGGACCTTTGCACCGACAGCGTCCTTCCCCGTCCCCCCACCACGCTTCTCCACAAAAGCGGCAGCCAGGCCCCTTCGCGCCCCGAAGGCAGTCCTCCCCTCTGGGTAGGCGCTGATTTGGCTGCCCCTCCCCTCTCCTCCCTTTTCCCTTGGCCTAGGCCAGTCGCCCTCCCTGGGCCCGCCTTCCGCCCTGCTTCAGAATCCCTCATCTGGGAGATAGGGTCAGCCCCTTCAAGGAGCCTGAGTTCCTCGGTCTTCACCATCCTGGCTTAGCTCCGGGGGAGGCATGGGGAGGGGTACGCACTGGCAGGTGTGGAGGACACGTGCCTCCCGCGCCCGACGCCTTCACTGCTCCTTCCTAGAAACCTTTAGGGCGCCCCAGCCTGAGACTGGCCCCAGGGATCACTGCCCATCTCGGGCCCTGATGGCTCCATTCCCCCGGAGGCCACTCTCTCCTCGCGGCTGGGGACCTTTCCAGCCCCAGTAAAGACACCGCCTCCACTCTCTGCCTCCTTTACACTCGCAGCAGAACCTCTAGGCCTCCCCGGCCTCCTTTCACCTCAGACAAGGGCTAAGGGGGCCAGCAAAGACCCCAGCAGCTAGAGGAAGGAGGCCTGAAAACCACACTGGCCCCAGGCAGACCCAAGACCCCAGACTACAGACGCTGGGACAGCTGCCCACCCAGGCCTGGTGGGGAGAAAAGAGAAAATGCTTTGGGACTCCCTGGGTTCAAACCAGCCAGCTTTCAGATGCTTCTGCCATTTCAGGTCGCAGCCTCTGGGCTCTGAAGTCCCCAAAGCCTTCCTTCCCGGCCTCCCTCTCCAGCTGCTGACCTGCCTGGACTCGGAGCCACTGGCCCAAGGGCCGCACTGACCCCTCCCTGGCCCAGCACCCCCCCCCCAGGGGGGCACTTTGCGCTTGCGCCCAGAGTTTACACACTCCCACAAGCACCCAACACCCGTGTGTGTGTGTGTGTGTGTGTGTGTGTGTGTGTGCGCGCGCGCGCGCGCGGGCGCGCCCCAGTCTTTCTTCCCAACTGAGGAGGGAGAGGGGGCCAGGAAGACCTGGCAGAGCTCTAAAGAACCCAGGCCTCTCTTTCCCGCAGTTGACTCGCAGCTGGAGGGAATAAAGGGCAGGGAAGGGAGGGCCGGTCTGAGGAGACGAGCTCCCCCAGCCTCCTACCGCCCAGCGGCTTCTTCTCTTCTTCTTCCCCCCTAGCCTGTGGATGAATGCCCGGGGAGGCCTTCTTCCCCTCCCCTTAATAAGTGGGGAACTGCCTCCTATCTTGGGGAGGGGGATTAGGTAAACGGGAGAAAGGGTCAGAGAGAGAGAAAATTAACTTACAGCGTCCGCCTGGGATTCATTTGCGAAGATGTAACTCTCACCATCATCCCCAGCGCCGTAATCCCCTCTAACTGCCAGGCCCTCTGTCCTAGCATTAAACCTCACCAGCAGCTGCGTGGCTGGACAGTTAAGATTATATATGATGTAAATATATTGTGGGTTTGTCAGCTCTCCCTACACCATAAAACTTGGTTTAATGACATCACGTGGTCCCCCAAGAGCCACTCACGGGCTTGCCTTCGGGCCATTCACATAAATAACCTCCAAAAGTTTCAAACTCCTAAATTCACATAGAAGCCGTGCGTATTTCTCTAATGCTCAGTTACACTAAAAAGCCCCGGTGCTGCTCCTTTGCCCCACCCCCACACCCCCCTAGCAGGGTGGGGAGGGGGGAGAGGGTGGATCCTTATTTATTTATTTATTTACTTACTTATTTCCATAAGGACCTGTCGCCTTCGAGGTCGTGTTGATATTTTTTTTCCTCCTACTTTTTTTTTTTTTTTTCCTCCTCTCTCCTCTCATTGCTCAGAGTGGGCCGTGTCCCCCTCTTCCCACTCCCCCGGGAAGGTAAGTCATGCTTCTTGCCCTTTTTTTCTCGCTGCCAGAGGGGGTGGGCTTCAGGGCAAAGTGGAGAGGCAGGCTCCCTGGTCTCCGCTTGAGACCCAGAAGCCCCTCCGCTAACTTTCCCAGAGCCATGCCAAGTCCTGGTACTCGCAGATTGTTCCAGGAGGCTGGCTGGGGGGAGAACCACCTCAGTCTTCAAAGCAGAAGCCTCTGCTCAGAGGAGAAAGCGAGGGTCCGGGCCGTGCCTGCTCCCGGTGCAGGGGAGTGCGTCCGAGGCCTCTGGCGAGGTGGTGGCCGCCGAAGCAGAGGCTGGGGCCTGGGCGCAGGCCTGCAGACTGACAGGAGGGGAGTGGGGGGCGGGCAGGCGCGGCCTCAGTCAGTCCTCCAGCCCCTCCAGGGAAAGAGAGGCCTTCACCCCGCCCTGCCTGCCGGAAGGAGGCCTTCAGGGCCAGGTGGGGCCGCTGCGCCCTACCCCCGGGGTCTGAGTAACCTAGGCCCGGGCCCTGGCCGAACCAGGTTCCACCCCTGGGGCGGTGCGTCCCCTGGGGAGGAAGCTCAGGGCCTCCGCAGCCAGGGAGGCTGGAGCGCGTGATGGCGGGCGCCACGGCCTCTTTCTTAGTTAACTGTTACCCACTGGAGACGCCAGTGCTTCTCCACGCTTCACCGCTCGCCCAATAGTTTTCCTCAGCATGGAGAAAAAATTAAAATAACTCCCTGAAGAAAATTACACATTTTATTTGAGAGAGAGAGAGAGAGAGAGAGAGAGTGAGAGACTGAGAGAGGAGCCGAGTTGGCGCGAGGCTGGGCAGACTGCTGTGTGCTAGTCACGGAGAGATGCCACGGGGGCCCTAACCTGGCCAGAGTGCGGTGCGAAGGGAAGGGCATAGCGAGGGGTGCAGTTCAATAATCATTTGTTGAGACCTCCTACGTGCTAGGCATGGGGTGCGGAAAGGCTCCCGGGTTTTAAAAAAATGACAGATGGATAACTGAGGCAGTGGGATGCAGAGAAGTCAGTCCTTATAATAAATCCAAAGAGCATCAGCATTAATAATCATAAATATTCCCCTTGCCCCTCCCCAGAGTCTCTCTGCTCCCTTTCCCTCTTGGCTGCTACAGCGGCCTTCTAGCCCAGCTCCTGAACCGCACCCTCCCCCAGTGTGGGGGGCCTAGGCTGGGCTCCAGGAAATCGCCCCGTTGTGGGAGGCGGGAGAGGAAATGCAGTAAAGTTTTATGGACCCTTCCCACATTTGTTTCTCCTATAAAGTACTTCCTCCCCCATCCCATCCCAGGAGCCTGGGGCAGAGCAGAGCCTGGGCCTCAGCCAGCCTCGGGCACCACCTGAATTATCTGCCTTTCCCCCTTCCCTTGAGCCCACCCTCCCCCTCCACACAAAATCCCAGAGACTGAGACAAATGATGGCAAACAGACAGGACTCAGGCACCCGTCTATGCAGCCGCTTTCCCGGCTAATTGTCCTGCGTAGCCTTAGGCCCTAGAAGTGGGGAAGCAGTCTGCACGTTTCCTGCCCGGCAGGTACACTGTAGATGGCCCTCCTTGCTCCCATCTCCCCCAGGATCATAAAAAGCTAAGACACATTGCCTCCAACTCCCTCCCCAACCCCTTTACCGAGAAGTACCAACTCTTTCTAAGGATCTTTCTGGGCCCCAGTGGGCCCCTGGGCTGAGGGCTCAGCCCTCCCGCTATGTCCAGCCAGGACCACCTAGCCCTGGGAGAGATCTTCAGAGGTACCACGGAACCACCGGTCCCTGCAAACTCGCTCTGGCATGCAGTGGGGGCTGCTGCCAGTCTAGAGGCCCAGCCAAGGTGGGAATGGGGTGCAGAGGCCTGCATGGGAAAAGACTCACAGCATGGGAAAAGCCAGGTGCCCTTCCCTTTCTCCAGAGGCCCTTCTGGAAACCAGGGATCTGGAAAGGAGCTCACTTTCACCTTCCTCTTCCCAAGACCCCTAGAAGCTCCTAAAATTCTTTTTAAAAAGAGGCAGAAAGGCTGTGGGCCTCCGCTACACCCCATAGCCCATTTAGACACTTTTACCCAATACATGCCCCCAAACAGAGAGGCACTCATTGCCGCACCTTCGGTCCTGTTCTCTCTTTGTCTTTATTCAATATGACAAAATATAGTTTCAGGAGAGACCTAGAGTCAATAAATAGTTGGACAACAGCGATGGGGCAGGAGGGCACAGAAAGGCGTGGCAGGGACTAGTGGGCAGCCAGGAGCCTCTAGGACTGCTTGCTGGGGTCCAGTGGCAAGGAACCCCAATAGTTGAGCTAGCTAATGGTCTGCGGCAGGGGGGCGGACCTGAGAGGACATGCAGAGGGCGCAGGCTGGAGAGGTTACCGGGCTTAGGGATGGGGGAGAAGGTTTGGAGAGCGGAGGGCAACCGAGGGGACCCTAGGCGGACCTACAGTCATTCCCCCCTTTCATATGCAAATCATTTAAAAACCGAACAAGAAGTTTAGTCGCTACCCCGGAGCACCCCGAGTCTGGCGCCGGACTCCGCCAGGCACAACCACTGTCGCCAGCCCGCAGCCGCCTGGCCAGCCTAAGCCAGGAACAAAGGAGAGGGGAGGCTGGAGGGTCGGGGCGCGGGGCCTGGGGCGCCCGCAGGGCCGACCTGAACTCCGGCAGGCCGCTCTGGGGCTGGAAGCCTGCGAGGCGGCCCAGGCCAGGGTTCCCTCGGCACCAGCCCCCGGTATACCGCAGCCTTCTGGGGAGCCCCTGCGGAGCTCGCCCCGGGCCCCCGGTGCTAAGCAGAACTGAGGGGAGTCCGGGCAGCGCGGGCAGCCCCGCGGGAACGTGGGGTCGGTGGGGATGCGGAATGCCAAGGAAAAGCGCTTTTGTCTGTGAGGCCCCGGAGCCGGTGCTGCAGCCCCCGCCCTTGCCCCAAAATATAGAAAGCGGAAAACCGAAAAGGAAAGGCGCAGGGACCAAAGCGGGCTCAGGGCGCTATCTGCGGGCCTCCCCGCCGCCTCTAAAGGGCCTCTTTGCTTTTCATTTTGGAATCTTTCTTCCACTTCATCCTGCGGTTCTGGAACCAGATCTTGATCTGTCTCTCGTTGAGACACAAGTTGTTGGCGATCTCTATGCGCCTGCGGCGAGTGAGGTAGCGGTTAAAGTGGAATTCTTTTTCCAGTTCCAGAGTCTGGTAGCGCGTGTAACTGGTTCGGGACCGCTTGCCGTCCGTCTCTGGAATATAAACGTCCCCCCCCCCGCAAGCCAGGAAGGGGTGAATAGCGTGCAGCGCCCCAGCGTCCCGACCCCAGCCCAGGCCCCCACCCGCGGCCGGAGGGCGAGGAGGCGAGCAGGGCGGGCGAGGCCCAGCGGGCCGCAGGCGGGCCCGGCCCCAGCCCAGCCTAGCCCAGCCTAGCCCCGGGGAGAGGCGCCTCCGCCCTGGCAGGAAACTTTCCGCGCCGCAGCCTTCACTCAGCAGCCGGAGGGGCCGAGGGGGTTGGGGGGAGAGGGAGACCCAGGCTCGGACCGAACAATAAGCACCCTCGAGATCCGAGCACCGGGGACCCCCCTCCCGCCCCTCCCGGAGTCGCTGGAATCCTCCGGAGCGGCCAGCGGCGGCCGAGCCGGCTCCACAGGGGAGGGAGGGAGGGAGCCGCGGGGGGATCCCCGCTCTGGAGCCCCGCGCTCCTCACCCTTCAGATCCCTCTATTTTTTTAACTCCCTCCCTCTCCCCCAAAAATTGAATATTGCCTTTTATACACGTTTTGTTCCTATGATCCAATTATGTCGTCGTAAATTTGGGCGCACACAGCCTCTAAGCCTTTTAGTGGACAGTTTTACGAGCCATTGATGCCTGGATCGTAAAATTTATGGCCGCAGGTTTTTTTTCTTTATTTGCCCCGCATGGCCTATAAAACCCAGGCGGACCCGAGCGCGCAAAATGAAGTCCTAAAGTTTACCGTGGCTCATGTGCAGTTTGGTCATCCACGGGTAAATCTGTGGCGGGGCCGGTGGCTGGCTCAGTCCGGCGGGCTGCCCTGTCTGCGCCTGCTCCTCTTTGATCTCCCCACTGCTCTTAGCTCGCTCCTCCAGCGCTGGGCGAGCCGCCTTCTGACTGTACATCCCGGGGTTCAGAGGAGCCGCTTCATCTCTGCCCAGAGCGTGTCCCGGAGCGGCCGCGGCGCTGCAGGCGGGGCGGTCGGGGTGAGCCCGGGGGTTGGCAGCCATGTCTACCCCGTGGAGAGAGTTGGAAGGCGCAGGCGGTGGGAAAGTGATGCTTAAGTCCAATCCACCGTAGCAGTACCTGGATGCCTGCACCTCTGAGGCCGATCCATAGTTCCCACAAGTTTGCATGTTATAGGCAGGGATATTGGGGCTCTGCTTATAGAATGAATTGGCTACGTAGGAGCTCATGGCGGGGAGGGCCCAAAAAAAATTTCTGCACCCTTTTTGATTAAGGGTGATTTGTGACTCTTTGAAGTTGAGGGGTTTTTTGTTCTCCAAAGTGCACAATTTATAGGTGGAGATATCTCTTTCTTTATCCTATGCGCTCTTCCCAAATAAGGGAGCCTTAAATAGAGTCACGTGACTCGAGCGGCCACTCATAAATTTGGCTTGATGACCTCCGGGAGGTTAGTGATGGAAGCCGGCGAAACGCATCTTGATATGTTGGCAAAGCCCAACCAAGGGGGAGAGGGAGTGAGAGAGAAAGAGAGAGAGAGAAGGGGGAGAAAAAAAAAATGGTTCTTGGAATTGGGGGGTAGCCGGGACAACGAGCCCACAGCGACACCTGGTGCCTACTTGGAGGAATTGCAGCCTGGCTTGTCGGCTCGCCTTCAGCCCGCTGGATTTTCTACCCTGTAGAGGAGAAGCTGGTTGTTGCTGCAACAAGCCCTTGAAATGGCCTTTTAAATTGTATTTAATTTTAAGAAAAGCTGAGGCCTCATTTAGGATACAAAAACTAAAGGATATCCCTGTCCTCCCCACCCCCAGAGCCTTTCAATCTTCAAAAATGGCTGAGGGAAGGAGATTTGGGGGGGGGGGGATGCTGCCTAGGCTGGAGATCCCAAGGGATTTATCTCAGTTTCTCTAAACTGAGTGTCGAAGTCCCTCTCCTTGGAGGCCCCAAGGCCCTGCTGTCAGCATGGGGAAGTGAACCTAGTCCCTGGAGAGGTGGACAGGATGTCCAGAAAAGGAGGGGTCCTGGGTGGGCAGAACTAGATAGGGGGGAGGGTCACGAAGCTGAGAGTCCTGGGAACTCTGGGATGAGCCTGGAGGTGAGGATCCAGGGGGAGTTGGTAGACCTCACTCAACTCCCCCTGTTGGGACCTGTTGGGACCCCAGAGTGGCAACAAGGCAATCCTCTCTCCCTCTCCCTCTCCCTCTCCCTCTCTCTGTCTCTCTCTCTTTCTGTGTGTGTGTGTGTGTGTGTGTGTGTGTGTGTGTGTGTTACCAGACACAATGGGCTTGGAGGACTGCTCTCTATCCCTGTGTATGATCCTGATGTGGTACCTTTGCCAAATATTTGAGATAGAAAATAAATGTTAATTGAGGGCATGGAGAAGCAAGATTCAAGCTTCCACAAATATATGAGCATGGCAGAGGAAAAGGCCTGTTCTGTGCCCTTTTTGGACAAGGTCTCTGGAACAGGTTTTCCAGAGACCTAGATACAGAAGGTCCGCAGGAGAGCAATTTCTGAGCTATCTGGAGGGGTGTAAAGGACCTGGCTGGGAGTGGGGGTGGGTGGGGGAGGTGGGCAGGTCAGGCGCCTGGGCAACCTTCACAGTCTGTGGCCAGGGGCTCCGCAGCCATTCGGCCCCTTTCCGAACCCCCTCCCCTAGCCCCAAGTCTTATTCTTTCCAGCCTGCCTCTCCCCAGGAAATCCCCGCCCCTGCCAGGAGAAGCCCCCCTCCGGCCCCCCCGCTGGCGGAGGCGCTGGAGGGGGCGCTGGCGGGGATCTGGAAGGACTGGAGAACTCTGGCGGATTTTTTTTCCCTCCGGGAGACCCCCTCTCTACCTCACTCCCTAGGTCCACTCAGGTTTCTCTGTCTGGGCTTCAGGAGAGAAGGCCTGAGCTGGGGAAGGGTTAGGGTAGGGTCTGGCTGCGCTCCTCTCCTCACCCGCCGCGTTTGAGGGGAGAAGGAGGAGGAAGGAAGTCCGACTAGGGCTGTAAGGAAGAAGGAATTTTGTCCCAGCCCTGTCAGGAGTCCCAGAGCAGGCTCAGTTTCCAGGCTTTCTTTTTCGAGAGATGTCCTTGAATCGCTCGGTCCCTGCGGAAGGGCTCAAATCCCGCGGTCTTCTCTTTCCCCCTCGGCTCTCCGCCTCCGCCACGTTTCGCAACAGTCGGCCTGGCGCGGGCCCGGGGGGCTGCTCACGCGGCGCCCCCCTCCTCACTCCCGGGAGTGGACGCGAGAGGCCCTGGTGCCTGGAGAACGTTTCTCTTCTGGCCCTTGGGGGGCTCGGGGTTCAGAAGCCGAGGACCCCAGACAACCACAGGCTGGAAGAAAGGCCTGTGTGCGGCTGGAGACCAATCCGCGCAACCGGGGCTTCTGCCCCCACCCCCAACGAGAGCCTATGCAGCCTTTTTTTTTTTTTTTTTTTTTTTTTTGCGGGGTGAGCGTGTAGCTCCGCTGGGAAGCCCAGAGAGGCCTCCCGGCCCCCCCCCCCCAGCACGTTCACCAGGAGAACCGGGAGGCCCCGGCTCTGCGCCCAGCTCCCGGCGAAAGGCGAGCGCAGGGGGCTGGGGGCTGGCAGGCGGCGGGCGGACGCGGGAGCGCTCGGGGCCTGCTCCAACTTTCACCCCGGGCCGGCGGGCGAGCGAATGAACAGAAATCCCAATATAAACTTTTAAAAATAATATCAGTTTTATTAAATATTCGAGAACGGATCCAGAGGTCGGATTTATACAGGAGGGTAACACGAGGGGATTTTTTTAATTTATTTTTTTTTCTCCTACTGGCTAAACAAACGTCATTCACTTTTTTTTTCTCTCTTTTTGTAATTTTCCCTCTTTTTTTTTTCCCCTTTTAAGATGGGATTGAAACACGGACGGTGCTAAACATAAATATAAATACAGAGACCACAAATACAGCTAAAAATATTCACACAGAAACGGTCACAGTTTGTAATATGCCATAATGACCCCCAGGATTCTTTAAATACAATTTGCCTGGGCTGGGCATTTGCTGGGGCGGAGGGGCCGGGCAGGGGCTGCGGGGAGGCCCTGGGGGTTGCTGTGGGGCCACGACGCGCTCTCCTTGGGCCTCCCGCGCCCTCCCTGGCTGCCAGGCCGGGCCCTGAGGCCCCGGAGCCGAGGCCCCGGCCCCCCGGGAGCCAGCTCTCCGCGCAGGGGCGGGGGTGGGGGCGCCGAGGGGGTGGGAGGCCAAGTCCTCGTTTGGAGGGAGATCTGTGGGGCCGAAGCGAGGTTCAGGGACGGAGCCCCCAAGGCCTGGGCGGGGGAAGGGGCCTGCAGACGAGCCGAGAAACGAGCTAGCGAGGGAGCGAGGAGGAGGAGGCGGCGCATGGTGAAAGAGAGAGTTTGTGCGGTGAGGGAGGGGGTCCAGAGTTGACTTTCAGGTCCATATGTGACTCCCTAATTTTGTTTTAGGGAGTCAAAACACATCAATTGTGCCAGTGATAAATATAGAGGGTGTGATCAGGAGGGAATGGGGGGGTGGCGAGGGAGAAGGAGGGAGAGGGGTGGCGGGGACAGTTCTGGTCACTCTTTCTGCTTCTCCTCTTCTGTCTCTTCCCGCTTTTCCTCTTTTCCGCCCAGGCTGTCGGCCGCGGCCCCTCCGCCGCCCCCTGAGAGCGTGGACGTGAGATTAGATTCTTTTTTCCACTTCATCCGGCGGTTCTGGAACCAGATTTTGATCTGTCGCTCGGTCAGGCAGAGCGCGTTGGCGATCTCGATGCGCCGGCGCCGCGTTAGGTAGCGATTGAAGTGAAATTCCTTCTCCAGTTCCAGGGTCTGGTACCGCGAGTAGATCTGGCGACCGCGCCTCCGGTCCGCTCCGTAGCCGACCCCTAGAGATCCGGGCACAAAACACACTAAAAACAATCAGCAAGGCATCCTCCGTAGACGATTTAGCCTAGCAAAGTCCTGACCCTCCCAACTTGGCCGGCAGCTGACTGGGGGCCCCCTCAGACTCCAGCCCTTCTCCCTACTGCCCTGCCCCACCCCCACTGGGGGGTCCAGCCAGGTTCCCAACTTCCTTCAGTCCCCCACCGTACGTGGGTAGGTGACTGTCCCAAAGAAAGGTGGGGGTGGGGTGGGGTGGAGGGCAAGAGCCAGGCAGAAAGCTGTTAAGTCTAAAACCTGGTTTTTGAAAAATCCCAGATACTGGGGATGAGGGCCCCATTTCTCAGTGACTGGGCTCCCCCACTTCCCCAAGCACCCTAGCTCCTTGGAAACTTCTCCCCACTTCTCTGCCTCCTGCTCTCCCCCTCCTTTCTCCTCAGCCTGACTCGACTTTGGGGGGCTCCCCCACCCTTTGCCCCCTCCCCTCCTCCCCTGCCCTGTTCCTGCCCCCTCAGCTCGCCTTGGAGCCCTCCAATGCGTCAGGGGCCGAGGGGGCCAGGCCCCTGCGAGCAAGCCGGAGGCGAGCAGAGGGGGCAGAAGAGGGGGCCCTGTCTCGGCGTCGGCGAGGAGACGAGCGTGATTGTTTTTATGGGGCCATAAAAAACTCTCTCCGCCCGTTCTTCTAGGGAAGCCGGTCATAAAGCCAGTTCAGTTTATTTAATTTATATCTCGGAGCTGTAAAACTCACCACTGTGCGAATTCATTCGCTGCATCCAGGGGTAAATCTGGATACTGGCTTTCTGGTCCTGGGGCGCAGTCCTGCCCTGCTCAGAACTAAAATCCTGAGCGATTGAGGTCTGTGTGTTATGTCCTAAGGTGTTTTGTCTGCAGTTTGAGAGCATGTCTTTCTCCTGGTAAAAGGAATTAGATCCATAGTCATACGGCCCCCGGCTGGAACTGAACACGACATTCTCCTGTGGCGAATAAAAGGGAGTCGAGTAGATCCGGTTCTGGGCAACGGCTGCTCCATAGGTCGAGAAATGCCTCACTGGATCATAGGCGGTGGAATTGAGGGCGACGTTGGGGAGGACGTCCTGGCCCCCGGCGAGGTGGCAGGATAAGGAAGGGTTAGTGAAGTAGGAATTCATCCCTTTGCCTTTACCTGGTCGGGCTATGATTTCTTTAATATTTATTTCTGTCTCCAGTTTGTACTCGGAACTAGATGGTTATAGGGACGGCTCCAATCCAGGACAGACAAAATGACAAAGTCAGCTGACCCCCTTCCAGCCAATCGCAAGCCAGATGTCAAGAAGGGGGAAAAAAATCGCTTCTGCTTCTGTTGATTCCCTAGTTGAGACTAAGTGTGTGCTTTGAAAGTAGGACTTGGATTTCTTTTAAAAATATCTACGTTAGGGAACTGATTTGGAGGTGCGGGAAGGGAGCGTATGCAGGAGCCGGGCCTTGGGGCCCGGGAAAGAGGAGCTAGTCTGCTGGGAAATCTCTCCGCTCCCAGCTAACTTTCCTGTGTTGTGGCTAGAGCCAGGGCTGGAGAAATCCCTCTGTTTTCGACCCGATTTCACCTTTTATATCTTCCCCCTTCTAAAATTACACCCTGATTTCCCCACGGGAAGAGCCCCTTCCCAGCTCAGGGGGGGAATCCCCAGAAATCCTGCAGGAAATCCCGGTTTGGCTCTCCATGGAGTGAATCCTCATCACCGAACCAGTATTTTTCCCTTCCCCAATAATTACCAAAAAAAAAAAAAAAAATCAAAAGTAGAAAGAAACTGCATAAAACGTGGTGCTCAGAGGAAGGAGAGTGTGGCTGATGGGCTTAGGTGTAAGGGGGATGGAGGAAGTCAGTCAGTCTCCAGGGGTAAGGATGAGACTTCAGGAGACAGTGGCGGAGCTGGTGTGGGCAAAGGGGCCACGCATTTGCTTTCCTCTTCCTCTTAGCCCCCTTCTGTCTCTTAGAACCCCCTTTTGGGGGGAAACTCCTGCAGCACATTGGCCTAAAAGGGAAAATGTACGAAGCAAATACAATAGAAAAAGAGAGAGAAAGGAGTAAAAGGTGGGAGAGAGAGAGAAAGGAAGAAAGGAAGAAGAAGGAACTCTGAGAATCTTTCTAGACACATCAACTCCTGTTTATGTTGGTGAGAATTTATGATTTGGAGGCAGCGAGGGCCGGTGGGGGAACTCACAGAAGATCCAGGCAGAAAGAGACGGCCGGTGGGGGTCTGAAGGACAGTTAGTGTCTGGCAGGCTCAAGCCCCTACATAGGTCAGGAGCCCCCTGCCCCTGGCATGGGAGGCACCCCTGGACCTGAGCTCTGGGGCTTGGGAGATTCCAGCAAAGGGCTCCTGGGGAGCTCTCACTCAAGGGCCAGCCACACCTGGCGGGGCCGGGCCTCTCACCAGCCCCTACCCCCCTTTTCTTTCTACCTTGGGGCCGAGAAAAAGGAAGAGGAGGTTAGGGAAAGGCGGCTGAGTCCCGAGGCTTCTGAGGGAGCCGCAGTGGGCGAACTGAAGCAGCGGAAGGTGTGCACATGTGGATTTTCTCCTGATTAATCCAAACTTCATTTGATATCGTGACACAGGCTGAAAATGCTTTGAGTTGACAAAGAGGGGGCGGTGGGGCTCGCGAAGGAAGCAGTGGAAGCTCATATTTTCTCTTCACCATTTTGGGGGGGGGGTGGCTATAACAAGAACCCGGATGTCGCCGGATTTTATGATCTTTTCCTTCTGTGTAACAAAGCGGAGTAATCAATGGGTAGCAATAAAGCCATAAACGGGACTACGCTGGGAAAAAACTCGTTTATTCATCTTCTGTAACGTTAAGGTTTCCCTGGAGTGTCGCTAGGGGGGAAAAATAAAGTTTCGAACCCAAAAGCAGACAGTGTGTAGGAGCTGATGGAGACAACATGGCAGTTAATACAGGAACCTCTTTAGGGGACTGAAGAGGCTTCCTGTCTGACAATTTGTGTTGGCTCTTAAAAATACAGCCCCAACCCTTCAGAAAGGAGGGAAATTTGTTGGTATTTAAGAGGGCGAAGGGAAAGACCCCTGGATTATAAAGGCTCCCCCCTTGTGGGCCATACTTTCTTCCACTCCACGAGATAAAAGCGAAAAGGTAGAGGAGGGTTCCAAATTGAGAGAGAAATCGTCTCATTTGGGGGGTGACATGGCAGGTACACAAACACAGACACCAGCGTGACTGGCTTTCTGCTCTAGCATCCAGCTGTCCTCAAATTCATGGCATGCCTGGACAGAGGTTTTCAACAGCTGGCTGGGGCTCCAGGCCCCCTGGAGGGCAAAGAGGTAGAGTGAGAAAGAACTAAGGCGGGAGGGGGGGGGGGAGAGAGACCCAGGGGGCTGAGCTAAGAAAGTCAGCGCACCCCTGGACACAAGTGGCCGCTCCCAGAGTTCCCAGCCTCACTTCTGCCCTAAGGGTAGCAGTGTGACACAGAGCACAGGCCGGAAGAGAGAGTAAATTCCCTCCTTCCCCCCCCCCCATTTCAGAGAGAGATTGCTAGAGGGATAAATCATGTCAGTGATATTTCCTTCAAGATATTAAATTGTTGCAATGTACAACAAATTGAATGATGGAAGATAGCATGTCTTAATGAGGTTTCGTTTTCAATGAGTGTTGATTTTCTGGGTATTTTTAAATCTCTTTTATGGGGGGGGGTGGGGGAAGGAAGGACCTTGGAAGAAAGAAGGGACTTCTGGGGAAACATGTGCCCCAGCAGCTCGCCAGCAAGGATGCCTGGGTTTCCTGGAGCCCCTCCTGAACAAAGTCTGGAGGGGAAAGGGGCCCCAAAGTTGGGGAGAGTCTCATTTGGGGCCTAAAAGCCGTGGGGCGCGGGGGGTGGGCGACCTGAGGAGCAGAATGTAAGTCTCAGCCCCGGAAAGTTAAGTGTTTTATTACGTCCCGAAACAGAGGGCAGAGACTGAAAGGTCTCGCCGATTTATAATGAACAGAAACCAGCTGCTGGGGGAAAAAGGAAGAAATCCTGGAAGGGGGAGAGGAGGGGAAGCAGAAATACAAATAAATTCCCCCACTGCTTAAAGATTTGCAGCAAAATTAATTTCCAACATACTCCCCCCCCCCCCTGCCCACCCATCACCTTCCATTCCTGAGAAAAGCAGCCTCCTTCTTTCAGTTAGATTTTTAATTAGGCAGCTGAAATTTGCTGGAAGGATTCGCTCCAAGGGGGGAGAGCAGGTCAGATGAGCCCGATCTTCCCTCCATGGGATTCTATTTACCTTTCCTCATCTTACGTTAATTTTATTTTTGGGGCAAAGGAATGACGGTCTGTGGGGGGATAGCTGGAACTTAGGTTTTTCTAAATATATTTATATTTGCCTGTTAAATTTGTCTGAAAACAATTATGGAAACTCATCAGCAGAAGCAAGAACAGATGTTTTATTAAAACTGCAGTTGAGCTCTGTAAATACGCAGAAGTCCTGGGAGGGGGCGGGGGGGGGGACTTGTTCTTTGTGTCTATAAAACAAGCCTAGAGCAAGCAGAGAACACCCCCACCGGGCCCGCAGGTCTCCGGGTTGCTCTGCCCCTTGGGCCTCCTCCGGAACCAGGCATTCCGAGAGGGTTTGGTGGCGAGAACAGATTTTCGCTTTCGGAGCTGTAATTAGTGGATTCCAAAACAGAATTCAAAAAACCCAGTGCAGGAAGAAAGGGGGAACGTGGCTGCTCGCTGCTCCAGTCTCCCCATCTCCCCAGTCCAAAACACATGCTTTTCAGGAGCGCTAATTATAGGAGAGGGACTTACTGCAGGCGCCACGGGCCTGCATGGGGGGCAGTCACTGGCCGGGGAGTCCCCGAGGCTAAGGGGTGCTTGGAAGGTGGAACACTTGCAGGCTTCTCAGAACGAGTCGAGCGCTCCTACCCCAGTCTTAACCTGCTCCAGGCCAGGGGCTGGGGGCCGGTGCTGCTCCCGAACTGGGAAGAGGGTGGGTGTGACTGGACTCCGGCTGGGAAGGGGTTCGTGGGCAGGCCTTGTCTTGCCTGCCTTTGCGTTCCACTCCGCTCTAGGAAATATATTAATTTCTTGGGGGAGGGCGTCTGAAGTGAGAGGGATGAGATTGGGAATTTTTATTGGGGGACAGTCTTTTCCAGAGGCCCTGGTTAGTTTGTGTTCTGCCAGTCTTCTCTCTCTCCCTAGCTCCCCCACTTCTGCGCAGATGTCTGTGACTCACCCAGCCTTGCACGCAGAGACACACACTCCCTTTCTGGCTGCCCGCGCGCCACAACTACAGCTTGCGCCTCCGGAGGCTGCTCGAGGACCTGGACACCGACACCGGGGGCCGCAGGACTCCGCGCTCGGCCCCGGGCGCTTGGCTGCCGGAAAGCCTCTGCAGTTGCAGGACCCAGCCCCGCCAATTCTCAATTTTGAGAGCAGGGGGGAAGGGCGGTGGCCCCACCAGCCCCTTCGGTGCCACTGGGCAAGGGCTGAAATCCCTCTTGCAGAGAAAGCCCAGTTTCAATAATTGCTCAGCTCACCTTACAATCGCACTGTTTGGTTAAGGCTTTGCTGTTCTAGAGCGATCGCTCAGTTGGCCCGACTGGCTGATGATTAGATTCCTTTAAATTTAAAGATTAAAAAATAAATCCTACTCCAAATGCCTAGCGTTTTGCGTATAAGTTCCTTTGATCTCCAGAGAATCCGGAGTAAAAGGATTGCAAAGAGAGTCTCCAAGTCCGCCAGAGAACCTGAGTGCGGCCGAACTGGGTCAGCCTGGGGACACCAAAGCCTAGCTCACCCAAGGAGCCTCCAGTTTCTCGAAGATATGCTGGCGGAAGTTGTCTGAGCGCATACCTCCCCATGCACGCACTGCATTCCAAAACAGAACGTTCCTCCTCCTTTCAAAGTTCAGGCACAGAGACACTTGGAGAAAGGCGAAATTTGACACATCCGACCCGGAAATGGACCTCATTTTGGGGGTGCTGATATTCTGGGGACAGGGCCCGGGGGAAGGCCAGCGGAATGGAGTTGGGGGTCAGCGGGGAGGGGGGACGGAGGAAGAGGCCAGATGGGGCACGTCAAGTGCCTGAGAACTGCCCCAAACACCTCTGAGGCCCGGCCTGGCAATTCCTCTTTTGAGCTCAGAGGTTGAGAGGCTGCCCAAGCTGCTTTTGCTTTATTTGCAATTAAGCAGGGAAGAAAGGTACACGGAGAGCCTCTGCTAACTCGCGTCCTATTTTCTCTCCTCCCTCTCTCTTTCCAGATTTCTTCCTGACCTTTCTTTCCCACCCCTCCACTCGGCAGCCACAGACTCCCACCATGCCATTTGTTTAGCTTCTCAATTCACTAACCTAAGCGAAGGTTAAGAAGGAAAATAGATCCCAGCCATCTCTGTCCCGTCCCACTCAGCCCTGAGCCCCTTTGGGCTCCCTTCGGGAGAAATCATTTCTAGATTTTGGGGGCCTGGCCCCCACACGTCCTGCCTCTGTCCCAAGCAGCCGAATACCAGCTGAGGAGAGGGCCTTTGGACACAGTATCTCACCCCCACTGGGCATGGGGAGGGAGCCCAGATGCTGAGTGACATTTCAGGGAGGAAAAGCCAGTGGCCCAGGCTGGCCCAGGAGGAAGAATGAGAATCCAAAATATTAAGAATATGTTTGGCCCCCAGAACGAGGCCAAAGGAGCCCCAACTTCCTGGCTTCTCGTATACCCCTCCCCAGTAAGCATTGCCTGGACCCACTGTGAAGGTTTATGAGCCTCGTAAAATTCAGGAGCATGGCGTTTATGACGTCACAGTGAGTTGTCATGAGGAAATTGTGAATGTCATATAAGTTATATACAGTACGAGTTTGGTGGGGGGGGGTGTCCTGTCTCTCCTCACTTTTTTTTTTTTTTCCTTTTCCCTTTTCCCCTGGCGTAAGTTCTCCCACTTGAAAATAAAATGTTATTACGTTCTGGAACAATAAGCCAACAATGAAACATCGTCCTCATTTCCCTATAAATAATTTGATCCTTTATTGTTTGCAGATCTGAGAGAATCATTTAATCTGCACTGGCGAAAAGAGAGAGAGAGAGAGGTGGGGAGGGGGGAATTAATTTCAGAAACGAGAATATTACTTCCTTCGATGATACTCTTTTAGGTTTGATAGCCAGGAGCGGAATTAGAGGCGAACGGCGGCCTCTCCGACTCTACACCTGGCGGGATTGGAGATTTATAGGATCTTTAGCGAAGGGGCAATTTAATTTTGTAGGATTTGCTTAAATTCACTGCTATTTTGGGGGGCTGAGGAGGAGGGAGGGCGAGGGGAGAGTGACATGCTTTATCTAGTTTTATGAATCTGCCAACATTACCCTGATTTAAAACCCAGCAACCTGTGTCTCAGGGAAAACTCCTGCAGAAGGAAGTGGAGGAGTGGGGTAAGGGGGGTTCAGCTTCCTCAATGACTGTGGCCCCCTTAAACCAAGCAGTTGCCAGGGGGAAAGAAGAAAAGCCGGAGGCGAGGGGAGGGCAGCTCTAAGTCTCTCCGCCACCAGGACACCCGGAGGTTTATGGTGTCCCCATAACTCCCCCAACCCTATAAACAGCTGCCCTATTTTAGGACGATTTCTGCTTCGTCCCCTGGGAAAGAGAGAGAGGGAGGGAGGGAAGAGGTAATGGCCGGCGCAGGGTGCCGGAAAGGGGAGGGAGCAGAGGATAGCGCCGCACTTTGTTCTCCTGGGTGAGTGTGCTGGTTTGGCGGGTTTCTGACGCAGGGTGGCAGCAGACAAAACAAGTAAACAACTCACAGACACAATAAACAGGGGCGGCTGCAGCCGCAGCGGCAGAGGCGGGGGGCTGCGTGAGGGGCACAATTTGGGGGTAATGTCACCCCAGCACCCACGGGCGGCCGAGGTCCAGAAGCCCAAGGCTGCCCCCAGCGCAGGCAGGAGAAGGTGGAAGAAGGCTGCACCCGGCACCCGCAGCGTGTCTGGACAGGAAAGTCTGGGGAGGAACCTGATTGCCTAGGGAGTGGAGGCAAGCCCCACTAGCCCCTTTTCTTGTTTTTACTTTCTTTCAGGAGCTTTTCGCGGACATTTATTTTCTCCCCCCCCACCCTGCTCCGTCGTCTTTTCGTGGCCCCAGACGGGAGAAAGGCTAAGAAGGGAGGCTGTTAATTCCCAGCCCCGGGCCACACTCCGTGCTCCAGGCCCACAGGGCAGCTAGACCCCGCTCCTTCTCCGGCACTGCCCGGTCAGCCTTCTCCCCCCGCCTCGGTGGCCGAGAGAAATTAAAACGAAATCTCATCAGTAACCAGATCTGGGTATTTGCGAAGCGCAGAGAGGCCCTCATCTGCCCCCCAGACAACACAGGCAAACCCGGGGTCCAGTGAGCAGGGCCAGGAGCGGGGATAGATGTCCACCGCACCCCTAACCCATTCTGTCTCGCCTTCTCCACCAGCCTTTTCAAACAGCTGCCCCAGACTACTTCCCAGAGGCCACCTTAGGAACCACTCGGATCTGATCTCCTTCACCATCCCAGCCAGGCTTCAAGCACCAGGGCCTAGCCGACTGCTCAGACGTCCGCTTTACCCCCGAAAACACGAAAAGAGTTTCCCACAAAACTCTCACTTTCCACACAACAGTGTTCCCCTGGAAAACAGCCGCTGAGTTGGGGAGGTTGGGGGGGAGGTGTGACGAGAAAGCCGAAGGGATTCAATATTCCCCTGGCCCAGCTGCTTGGACTGTGAAGGCAATAAGGTCTGAGAAAGCCTTTGTGGCATCCGTTGGTCACTGGAACCCGCATCCTCCGATTCCAGCACGCACGCATTTCCAGGAGAGCACGCCCAGAGGCCCTTCTGGGTGCACCCAGTGCCTCCTTGAGCCCAATCCCCTCTAACAAAATTTTGCATGCACATAAAACGGTGTTTGAGCGAGTATAAGCATGGTAATACACAATTCACCACCGAGGAAACTTGAGTCTGTATATATTCACGCGTAAGTCAGAGTCTGTACATTTGAGCCTCTATATAATAAGTGTATAAAGCTACCAAGCCTGGTTTTGGAACACAGCGGCCAACCCCACAAGGCCCCCTTCTCCAAACAAGGGTGCATTCTTCGTGGGGATCGCAACTGTCAGACCCAGGGAGAGAAAGGGTTTGCTCTCCCCATTTCTCCTTAGCCAGGAACTGGTGCATGAAATACAGTCCACCGCAGGGCTGACAAAGCCTGGAAGGGGCAGGCCTGAGGTGCCCAAAGAGGGGAACGCTGGGGGCCCTGGGCTCCAGGGAGTGTCGCCAGAATCTGACCCACAGATTCAGTGCCTCTGCCCAGCCTGCCTCCTGGGCGTGGGCAGCCTCCCTGAGCCAGATTCTATTCTCAGCCGGCCCGGCTATTATTAGATAATCACACCAGTGCTTTCCTGCACTAAGGACCACGTTTACAGGGAATCTGGCCTGCGAGGAGGCTGAGGGTTGCCACGGGTGGCCCCTCCTGTGCTTCTGTTTGAGCACCAGGAGGGCGAGAAAGGAGGGAAAGAAAAATCGAAAGTAAGGAGGGAAGGAAGGGGTTGGCGTTTGGGGCTGGATTTATCCCCTGGCCAGATCAGAAAACTGAAAAACCGGGATCGGTGGCTGCTGCTAGCCTTTCTCTGCATCCCTCTGTCTCATGAGGAGGATCTAGGGGGTGAAGGACGTGGGGGCCTGCAGGACCCTAGCCAGGAAGGGACAGAAAATCAATTGATAAAAATATTATAGAAGGACACCTCAGGATGCAGCCGTTAACCCGTCACCCATGAACCCTAGCACCCTGAAATTTCGCCAGCAGGACATCTGTTTAGATCCCCGTAGGCTGAGATAAATACCCCAGCCTTACCCAGGCCCAACCCTCCGAAGGGAGGGGCCCCCCCCTCTAATATCCCAGGTGAATCCCCACTGTCCTGAGTAGCCTTCTCCGGAAACTGTTTTCCTCGGGGGTGAACAAAGGAGACCTGTGCCCCCCCCTAAAGTCGTGCGGCCATCGGCAGGAGCGGGGGTGGGGGGAAGCACACAGCGGGGCAGACAAAATACAGGCGAAAGAGAGAAATAGAGGCCTCACCGGTCGGCGGTTCCCACATTACGCCAGGAGAAAGGCTCCCATTTTCAGGCCTCCAGGGGCCCTCCACTGGCCCACTGCACTCCCCTCGCCCTTCTCAGGTCCCACAGACACGGGGTCTCGCGGCCGCGGCCTGGCTACCCGGGGCGTCAGCCCCCGGGCCGCTCCGGAGCGGCGGGAGAGCGCGCGGCAGCCTGAGCAGGCGGCGGGCTGGGCCCATTTGGGGAGAGCCAAGCGCTTTTCACGATCGTAAACAAGGAACGCGAAATTAGCCCCTCGGCAGACGCCTCTGCCGACACACAAGTCCTATTGAGTGGGGGGGGGGGTAGTGAAAGGGGGAGAGAAAATGCCATTTCTTCCCCCGGGAGAATACCTCAGAGGCCTTTATGTCGGATATGAAACGGGAATTTTGGGGGGGCAGGAGAGAAAGCGAAGGGGATCGTGGGGGGAGGGGAGAGAAGATTCACCATCAACTCGGACCCAGGGGGTTTGATTTGAATGCAGTCGAATTATGTTTTTTAAGAATTTGATAAAAACAGGTTCTCCCTCGCTTCCCCGACCCCCAGGCGACGGGTCAGGGTTTAAACAGGAAATCGAGGAGCGTTCCCCTCCCCCACTGGAGCCAGGCGGAGTAGCCCAGTCGAGCCTCGAGAGAGGACTGGAGGTGGGGGGCAGCTCTTAGCTCGGATTGAAGGTGAGTCTGGCCCCCAGACTCTCAAACCTCTCCAAGAATAAGCACTTCCCCTCCCCCAGCTCTGGGGTGTGTCTGGCTGGGTGTGTAAGCGTTTGTGTGTGCATCGCCCTTTATAAACAGAAGCTCACACATATAGGGGCCGCCTCGCGGACCCAGGCCAGGCAGCAGGGCGGGGTCATATATCAAACTGCAACACATTCAGGGCCACGTACATTTGGAAGAAATTAAGCCACTGTGTTATGAAACCATATGTGTCGGGTTAAGACCATACAACACGCCATTAGCACCAATTATTAGGAAGATCCCGAGCGCCCAAGACCCTCCGGGCCGCCCAACTCTGAAGTCCCTACCCCACGAGCCAGCCGCGCCTGGAGTCCTCACTGCCTCCACTCACCCAAGAAGCCCCACCAGCGAGACTTAGGCCTGTCCCCACCCAGCCTGGGGCCTCCCCAATTCCCACCTCCGCCCCAGACTAGGCAGATCCTAGCCCAGAGCAGCCAGGCGAGGCGGGTGAAGCAGCCCGGTGGGTATCCCTGGTGCGGTGGCCGCGGCTGGGGGTGGGGGACGCTGGGCCGGGTGAGAGAAGGCAGATTGGCCCCTTTTCTCCAAGCACAAGATGGCTTTTGAGCACCGCGTCCCCCACCCCCACCCCCACCCATCCACCCGCAGTGCAGGGCACCTCCCATCTTTCCGTCCGCTCGAGTGAGGGCGGGAGCTGGGGGTGGGCAGACGCACTCCCCTCCGCTGACGCGCACCAGCCAACAGCCTCCCCCCTAATTGCCAATTAACAGGCCCCGCCGCCAGCCTAGCTGCGCTCTCTTCCTGCTCCGCAGCCCGGCCCTGGGCCCGCACTGCGCATGTGTGAGCTCTAGCGGCGGCGCTCTCCGGGAGGGAGGGGGCTGCGGGCAAGGAGGGGGCGCCCGAAAGTTTGTTTGGGGGTTGGGGGGCTGACTTTGCTCAGGGGGCAATGGTTACAGCTTACAGGTTCTCTCTCTTGCCCTGGAGTTTGAGCTTCCGGGCCCCCTCCATCCCAGTCCCATTAGCCAAGAGGCCGCAGATCTATAATAGGTAAGGGCAGGGTGGGCGAAAGGCAGCGGGTCAGCGCACTAGACCCCGGCCTTGAGCCCCACAGGCGCAGTCTTCTTGCCCCCCGATCCCCAACTTCGGCGCACAGTGACATCAGGACAACACATTTCCCACACTACCATATTACAGCTTAACCCAACCCCCCCCACTTTTCCTCCCCTTAATTGCCCGCACGCCCACCCTCTCGCCAGCCCCCCTCTCCTCTCTAACCAAGACAAGCCGCTGCTGTCCTTATCTTGAAACCGCCACCCAGCTACGGACCATTAGTTACATATTTGAACCAATAAGGAAACACTTACCGGGCGCTGCTGTCACTCTCCCTCTCCCTCTCTCTCTCTGCCTCTCTCTCTCTCTCCCACTCTCTCTTTCTCGTCTTCCCTTATTCTGTGCCGCTGCCGAGCCTGTCTCAGCTCCACACACACATATATGCTTTATATAAATTTAAAAATAAAAAAAGAATAGTCCTAATGATCAAAAAGCCGAATAAAATTAAGGAGAGTTGCGAGAAGGGGGCTGGAGGGAAGGGTTGGGAGGGGAGGGGCGGAGGCATCTGCAGCTCCCTATCTCAACTCCTGCTCCCGCATTCCTCCTGCCCCTTGGGGGGCTAGAGAATCGGGAAGGGAGAGAGAGGTGCCCTCAACTCCTGCCCTTCCCCCCCTCCCCCCCTCCCCAGGTGCCCCCAGCTTCCAGCAACTCCACCTGGGAGAAAAAAAATTAAATGGGGGAAGAAAATAATTATTAATCAGATTAATAAAAAAAAAATACTGGTAATGAAAGGAGCGCCCAGCGCAGGTTTCCCTGGCAATGGTTAGGCTCTTACAGGGAGGACTGTTCTGCGGAGCGCTCCGAACGGACAAACCACAATAAAAAGTTCACGTTCATGGATGGAATCCACATGACTTCTTGTGGCCAATCCAACTTGTGAGTCGATCGTAAACTTTTATTACTCAGCTGTAAATTTTCTG
This sequence comes from Paguma larvata, assembly GCA_030068075.1. Lineage (NCBI taxonomy): Eukaryota > Metazoa > Chordata > Mammalia > Carnivora > Viverridae > Paguma > Paguma larvata. The sequence goes on from CM057828.1 coordinate 60,135,129, forward strand.
CAAACAACCGGGAATGCGATGCATTTGTGTAGCGTGTGCAAATGGGCGCCGCGGTCGCCATGTTTACCCAATTCTCTCGGAGAGGGAGCATCCCCCGACCCCCACCCCACCCCCACCCATCGCCCACTCCCCACGGGCCAGGCGGCTCAGGCTAGCGCAGAAAGGGCATCGGAGGGACGCGAGGGGAGGAAAGGATGGATTCTGGCGCTGAGTCGGCCGCCTCCCGTTGCCATACCGAATTTTAAATATTTTTCTTAATAAATGGGGTATTAAGGTTAGATCTGGGGGAACCGAAGCTTGGCAAAGGTTTGTGGCGTTGGTGGAGCAGTGACGACGGAAGGAGTGAAAGGACTGGGTAGGGATGCGCTTCCTACTCCCACCGGTTTTTCTAGGAAGAGAGCTACATCCTTACCAGTGGGGAGCCCCCCCGGCAGTCCCCCCACTCCACCCCAGAGGGGACGGGAGGGACGCGCCGCTGGAAGCCTCCTCACCAAGCCTGACCTGGCCGTGGTCTGAAGAGGCGAGAGGGTTTAGACCCGTACTAAGCAGCCCTGCGGAGGCAGCAGGAGGGGAGAGAGTTGGGGGCAGCCTCCAGAACCCCCAAAGAGCCCGTCATCCCCAAGCTCCTACCTCAGAGAAAATGACATTTTTCCTTCTCCAAGACTATCCCTAGTGTCAAGTCTCCTCAATTTCTAGGCTCAGATGGCCGCTTATTCCCAATCTTTTTAGAATTAAAAATAAAATGAAGGTCCAAGATCTTGGTTCCCACTTTTTTTTTTTGCCTTTGAGTGTAAGGCCGTTTGAAGCCCTATTCTGTTTTGTCAAGTCATCTACACCCACCTGCCCTTTTCAGAAAAATTCTGGTGCCCCAGCAGCTGGGATATATACCTTGGAGGCCCCGAAAAAAGAAACTTATCCTTCCCCAAATTCCACCTTCTGTGCTAAATTCCAAGCACCCAAGGTGTCCCCACCTTTCTCCAGACCCCAAATTTTGGCGATGAGTCCGATGTGGGGGGACCCGAATAACCCCCTCCCCAGACATCATTTGCCAACCAGTCACAGCCCAGCCGAGTCACAGCCAAACACTGTGATCGGCTTGGAGCTGGCATGGGGACTTCCAGGGGCTGGTGCCCCACCCCAACCAATAGGGGGTCCCTCATGCCCTCCCCGAACTTCCTCCCTCAGTAAGGGAAGCCGGTCCCTCAGCCGGATGCAGGGACCTAGTTTCTTTTACAAACCCACCCATAAATTTTATAACAGGTAGTTAAAAATTACGACAAGGAAGCTCTGGCCCAGCTTTTCACAATGGGCCACTGGGAGAATGGGACAGCGCTGCGGGCTGCTCGCCGGAAATTTTACTTCTAGTCTGTGGCACAACCTGTCCCGAGTTCACTCTAATTGGGGCGAGGGAACTTTCTGCAGCCGACAGGCAGCCAGTGGGGCATCTCATTTGAGGAAGATGAGGTTGGGGAAGGCCAGTCAGCTTTCTCATCCCAGGGTCCCCCCCGCCAAGCCCTTTAGAGCACTCACTACCTCCCTCACCCCCCCAGGTCCCCCGCAGGCCCACACCTCCCTTGGCCTCTGCGATGAAATGGGAGGGGAGATAAAATGCCGAGAATTAAAAAAAAAAAATCCGGAGAAACGAATTTACCCCCCAACTTAATAGCTGCATTATCCCGTCTCTACGGTTGAGATTAGAATAATAAATTCAAGGCGAAATGAGCGAGATGCTTCAACTCAGCATTTTGAAAGATACTATTTTTCACAAATCACAAATAGCTTTCGGAAGCCACTTTGATTGGCTAATAAAAAAGTAAAGAATGGGAGAAAGTCCTATCTGCTGCAGCCGAATGGTCCCCATTCCGGTAATGGGACGGCGAGAGCATTTGGGAGGACGCGTTTCTAAAGAGAGCGCATCCCGCTCGCAATTAAGTTCCCCCATAAAACGGGTTTTACCTCCTTTTCTCTCCAAACGAGAAAAAGGAGGCGGTGGGCAGAAGGGGTGGGGAAGCGGGTGCTGCCAGAAGGGGCGGCCTGAGCTCTCTTGGTCTGGCCCACCCGAGGCTTTGCGTCTCAAGCAATGCCGGGCGCCAGACGCACCCCGCCCTCCGACGCCCGGCTTGGGGCCACGGGCATTGCTGAGCAGGCCAGGGATGAACGGGGCATTGGGTGTGCGGGGAAACTCGGCCGGGTCCTTCGGGAGCCACTTAGCATAGGGTGCAGGCAACTTGGCTACGGGGGCCGGCGATGTTTCTTAAAAGCAATCATAATGACACATTAAAAAATGAAACAGCCCGCGGCCGGCCCTCCGAGTCTGGAAGGGGCGCCCGTGGAAAGGCCTGAGGTCGGAGCGAAATGCTGTCTTATCGGGCTTCCCCGGTGGGTAGCCGGTGCCTCCCGCAGCAAACGGGGTTACCTGGCTGGCCGCAGCGGCTCGCAGCAGGGACCCCAAGTTTCGAAAAGATTTCCCCCAGAGCTGTTCAAAGCTGTTCCCGGCTGCCTGCAGCCTGTGCTTCCAATCGGCAGCCTCTCCCCGGCCGAAGGAGTCCCCTCTCAAGGATCCCTGACCCAATCCTGTATTGAAGACCACTTTGCGTGGGTGCCAGGGACCCAGATGCGGGTGAAATTATACAAAAATAAGAGTCAGCCTGGGCCTAAGTATGGGGAAATAATTGACCAGAAGAGGAAGAGAGAGAGAGAGAGAGAGAGAGAGAGAGAGAGAGAGAGAGAGATCTGGTCTCAAAAATATTCAAAAATATTTCAGTGTCTGGGGGGATCTGGTTTTTAAGGACCAGAGAATCCCATCTCCTTCTCTCTCCTCCTTCTCCTGACTGAGTCAGAAGACTTGTATCTCTGGAATTTGGAATTATTTGACCAGAGTCTTACTGGCATAAACAGATTCCTCTGTCTAGGACGCTCCTGGGAAGTAGTGAGAGACCCCTTTGCCCTGAGTCCCTTAGCCATCACCCCCTTATTTTGGGGAATGAGGAGTCCAGTGAAGACTCTCCTTACCCTGCTGTGGCTGGGATGGAGGACTGTCCACTTGGCAGGTCCATCCTCCCCACACCCCAGGCCAATGGCCCACACTATGAGGTCAGGTCAGGCTGCCCAATTGCCAAGGTGAAGCCAGGGGCCAGCTCGAAACAGCCAGAACAGAGGCTGGAGTAGATGCTAGCAGCCTAGGTGACAGTGATGGCTCTGTGCTGGCAGAATTTGAATATCACAATATGGACCCAGGCTGTTTGGCGTACCCACTCAGTCACTGTCCCCTTCTTCTTTCCTTCCCCCCACCCCCCAGGCTTCAGCTTCCTCCTCCCCACCCTGAGCCACCTTCCTCCAGTCAAGTCCTCTGGGCTGCCTTGAGCCTCATAGTCTTCCCACCCTGTTCACGGTTCTAGTGCTGGGTGCTGGGTGCCCAGGGTTGGCCGCGAGGGGCATGTAGAGCTCAGAAAGGACCCCCATGCCCCGTCCACAGTCCCGGAAAGAAGGAAAAGGCCACAGGAGGGGCATGGGGGCAGATTCTTTGTCTGGGCCCAGCCCAAAGGCTGAGGAAGAAGCTGAAGAAGTGGGGACGCGCTCTCTTCCATTGGGAACCAGAAACCCACTTTGTTTGGAGCCAAGTTTCTCCCCAGAGCACACTTGGAGCAAACTGCTCTTCTTCCTCCTCCTCTACACCTCCCCCACCTTTCACCTGCCCTCCCAGCCCAGCCTCCCCTCTCCACTCCTAGGCGCCTCTCCACGTGAGCTCCCCCACCCCAGAGTCAGATCAGTGGCGGAGACCCTTTCCACAGGGTTGGCAGAGGAGGATAAGGAGGGAAGGAGGAGTAGAGAATGGGGGGGGGTGGAGGGAGAAGGGGCTTCGGGCAAAAAGCAAGTCATTCCGGCTTCAGATCTGTTTTTCTCCTTTTTTTTTTTTTTTTTTTATTATGACTCACGTATACAATACAAAGTACTCGGACCAGGAACAGGGCTGCCGGGACACAAAATCTACATTCATAGCTGGACATAAAGACAAATGACCAAAAATTATTATTATAGATATATTTCAACGTTTTTTTTTTTCTTTCGAGCACATTGCATAAACAGAGAATTCAAGACAGAGTTAACTATACATTCAGTGCAATTTAGCTCTACTCTACTGGGGTTAGAAGCACAATAAAAGCGCACGGGACCGGCGGGCTAGGCAGTCTCAGTTGTTGGGGTTTCCTTAGTGAAATAAGCAGCAACGAACGACAACAAAACCGCATTACGAATACTCTCAAAGCAGGATTTCTCTCTATAGGTAGTGATAAAATACGTTGGAGGTTTCTTTCTTTTTTTTTTTTAATTTTAAATTTTTTCTCTTTTTTTTTCTTGCATATTAGGATTTTCAAAAACGTCTTTTTTTATTTGTTCAAGATTATTGCAGGTTCCCTTTAGGTAGTATGTTAAAGATTTATCATCAGTATTATTATTATTATTATTATCATCATCATCATTCTTCTTATTTTCATGATTATGGTGATTTCTGAGCGCTAATACTAGTACAGCTCAGAGGAGGCTGGGCCCAACAACAGAAATCAGACAGCGAAGGGGAGGAAGGCATGGGCCCCAGTGACCATGGGATGGCTAGGTAGGATTTTAACGGCGACTGCAGGCTCCTATCTACCCCCGAGGGGAGGGGGGAGGGGAGAGACCCGCATCTCCTTCAGGTTTCTAGAGAAAGTCAAGGGGGTCTTTCTAAGTGGGGGAGCCCCAGGGAGGAGGAAGGGATAGTCCTTGCTATCATTTTTTTTTTAATTTCTTTAAACGTTTCCCTTTCCTGCCCTTCCTTCCTTCCCTTTTCTTTCCTTGCCTTTGGAAAAAAATAAAAAGTAAATCTAACACACTACCCCTAGCATAAAAACCAAGCCACAACCCTTCTGCATCTTGAGAGGGCTCCCCTCTAAAATAAATACCCGAGAAGCAGGGAGGTGGGAGGGTGGCAAGAAGGGGTGAGAGAGGGGCAGAGAGGCCAGGTCTCAGACCTCAAACTCCAGGCAGGACTCCGGAGGGTGGGGGTAGGGACAAGTGTGTGTGTTGGGGCAAGGACTGAGACAGAGTCCGAACTTTTCGCTGTGTCTCGGTCTCCCCCCCCCCCGCTCCAGCCCCCAAACAAATAAAGATCGGGGGGAAGTCCAAAGGTAATAAAACCAGAGTTGCGAGTATCTGACAGGTAGTTAGAGTTGTGAGTGTCATTCTATTCTCTATAAAAGCAAATGACAGTCGTAAACTTCTCAATTTATCCGCTACCATAAAACGAAACTTCAAGGGAGTTGCTAAGGGGGGGGGGTCTCTCTCTCTTTTTCGCTTAGTCCTTGCTTTCTTCCTTTTCCTCCTCTTCTTTCTCCTCTTCCTCGTTTCCTTCTTCCTCCACCTTCTCTTCATCTCGGGCTCCGGGCAGTTTATCTTTGTTGTTCTCCTTTTTCCACTTCATCCTTCGGTTCTGGAACCAGATCTTCACTTGTCTCTCAGTCAGTCCCAGGGCGTGAGAGACTTCAATCCGGCGCTTTCGTGTCAAATAAGGATTAAAGAGAAACTCCTTTTCTAGTTCCAAGGTCTGATACCGGCTGTAAGTTTGCCTTCCGCTGCGCCGCCCCGGAGCTGGACAGAATAGAACCCCAGTCTGGTTAACTTTGGGTGGGGGCTCGCCTTTCCCCTGCCACTCTTCCTCCCCCAAAGTCCCCCCTCTGATCTCCCCAGTTCCCCTCCCTCCTGAAGACAAGGCGAGAGAGCAGGGAGCAGGCAAGGGCAGGAAAGTTTGGGGGGCTTGTTTGGTTTGGTTTCACCTTGGGAGGTGGGGTGGGGGTGGGGGCAGGGACTGGGGTCTGTCAGGAAACTGGGGGATGACAGGGGCCAGGGGAGCACTGCAGAGTCCCCCCAGGCCTGCAGGCTCAGGAAACTGGCCCTTGCAGCTTTGTTTACAAGTGCAGAGTGGCATTTGGTGAGCAGAGCTGGGGACAGTCTGTTTCCAAAAGAAAGAAAAAAAGGTCGGGGGGGGGGGGGAGAAGAGGGACTCTGCTCACTGCCCCCTCCTTGAATCTCTCCGCCTAACGCCTTGCCAGGAAGAAAAATAATTGATCTCCTGGAATGTATCACTGCTTGGCCTGATTGCTAACTGGAGACCAGCAAATAAATCACGGGCCATCCCCGCTGGAACTTGTCGCTTTCTCGCTTCCCCTTTTACTTCGAAATTGGGCCATGAGGGGCCACCCCTGGAGGGGCTCATGGCCTGAGCCACTCTGAAGGTCTCAGGGAAAGCCCACGAACCTTTGACTGGGGGCAGCTGGGCTTGGGTCCTCTGGAGCCCAGAGCCCTCTAACCTGCACGGCCCCTCTCCTTCCGTGCACTCTTTTCTCTCCTCTCTGGCTCCCTCTCTCCTGTCCAACTGAGGGAAGTAAAGCAAAGTTGGGGTGGCGGCCTTAAGGCTAGTTCTCTGAGAGGAGGCAGGGGGTACCCCAGAGAGCCAGGGCACCTGCCCTTGGGGTCTTGCCACCCTCTGAGCCGGCTCGGGGAGGGAAACAGGGGTCTCCCTTTGCCCCAAGAAAGCCTGGTCACTGTTCTGGACTGAGGCTCTCTGCCTTATGGAAAGACTGGTTTGCTCCAAAGGCTGCTGATAACCTCAGCGTCCTCGGGGGCCCCTGCCCAGCCACCTCCCCAACTTTGACTTCAGAGATGGCAAGGGAGCAAGACAGAGGGGGAAGACAGGCAAGACAGACAGGCAGTGGTGGCGAACACGGATTTTTAACCCTTTGCACCCAGACACCACCTTCGCCCCAGTCCCCCAAACATCCCAGGCGAGCCCCGCGCCCCACCCCCAGCCGAACCTCCCAACCTCAAGAAACCCCCTCAGGCCCGGGGGTGGGGCCGGAGAGACCCCAAAGCCAGGAGGGAAGGCGAGGGCAGACAAAAAGGAGGCAAGGGAGGGGGGGAAGACCCCGGAGCGCGGGAGACCAAGGGGGAAAGAGAAAAGGCTTCTCACCGTGGGGTCTCATCCATGGAAACATGAGGCTGGGAGACGAGTTTTGATTTAAGTGGCCTTGTCCTTCGCTACTGTTAGTGTTGGCGGAGGATTTACAGTCGGGATATTGCACCACGCTCGCCTCTTGCTGAGCCCCATAAAGGGACTGTCTGGGGAGCGCCTCGTAGCCATAGAATTTGGAGGCGTCTCCGTGGCAGCTCAGCGAGCACGGGTTCTGCTGGTAGCCCGAGTTGGAGATGCCCGAGGTGCCGTGGTGGAAGAAGTCTTGGACGTGGTGCGAGGCGTGCTGGAAGCCGGGCGCCGAGCCGCCGGGCCCGTACACCAGCGCATGGCTCCTGCCCACGCTCTGCGGGAACCGGCAGTCGTAATAGGCCGGTTCCAGGGACTCGCCGCCTTTGTATTTGGAGAACAGGGGGTTGACGAAGTAGGAGCTCATGCTGGGCACATGAAAACCCGCCGCCCCCCTCCCCTCTGGCTCGCGACTCCCCCGCCCGGTACCCCCGAAAGTCCCCTCCCCCCCGGGAGCGAACCCCGGGGCCGGCCGGCTCCCCCGGGGCTGGGCTGGGCAGGTGGGGGGCGCCTGGGTGCCGGGCCCGGCCGGCGCGGCGCGGCTCCCGGGGCTGGGGCGGCGGGCGGCGGGCGGCGGCGGCGGCGGCGGCGGCGGCGGCGGCGGCGGCGGCTCTCTTCACTGTCGGTAGGTAGAGCTCGCGCTCTCGCACTTAGCTCTTTCCTTTAACAGCCCAGGCGAATTCCTCAGACTCCCGGCGGTGGCGGCGCTTACACGCGATTCGCGTTCATCAATCCACGACATGAAGACAGGCGAGCGAGAGAGAGAGAGAGAGAGAGAGAGAGAGAGAGAGAGAGGGAGAGAGAGAGAGGGAGAGAGAGAGAGGGAGAGAGAGAGAGAGGGAGAAGGAGGGATGGTGGCGGGGGGTTGAGGGGTTCAGGGCTGGGGGGACCTGGAGGAAGGGGAGGGGAGGAAGGGGGAGGGAGGGGGTGTGGTGTATGTGTGTGTGTGTGGGGGGGGGTGGCGAGCCAGCCCCAGCTGATGGCTGGGGCCAGCTTCTCCAAGGTGCGCATTCAGATTTGAAGGTGCCTCTCCCCCCTTGCCTTTTCCTTCCTCTCAGAGACACCTGAGCCAGCAGGTCAACTCGGGTTACCTCAACAGGTATAAGACTCTCCCCCCAGGGGCCTGGATGCCAGTAAGTGAGAGCAGGTCCCCCTAACCCAAACGATGGGCTCCCCAGGGGGTCCTTAAGTCTGGCACTCAGAAGGAGCTAGCCCATCAGCACATTGGATACCCAAACACTTCGGCCACCCGAACCCTCCGTGTCCCCTGCCCCTCCGCAGGGTGGGAGGCCGCCCTGTCTTCCACCCGCCCTAAGATTCTCTTGCCTGTCTGCTGTGGGGAGAGGAGAGGGCCGGAGGTGGGGCCATAGACCCAAGTCAGGGCGGCACAGCCCCTTCAGACACCAGCTCCTGCCTGAGGCTTGGCTGGGGGCTCTGAGAGCAAAGCAGTTCATGGGGACAGAGGAGAGGGCAGCTGGAGGGTCCCTGGCCCTCTGGCTGGTGGGCTGATGCAGGATGCTTCTTCTCAGGAGCCTATTTGTATCTGGGCTGGAGGGGACCGGAGCAGGCCTCTGACTTGTCCCCACAGACTCTAACCCTATGGGAAAATGCCAGCTCGGCCTGGAGGGGCCCCCCTGGCTTCACTGCACCCCCTACTTCCCCAAGCAGGCTGCCCAGGCCAGGATGCGGATGGGAACTGTCAACAGCCACTCTTTAAATATTTACCCACAGTTTCTCTAGGGGGTTCCCCCCCTCCATCCCCGAGACGAGGTAAATCCAAGGTAATTCCAACGGATAAAAGAACCTCAGTCCCTCAGCATCCTTCTCTGGCCGTAAAGTGTGGACAGTTATGCGGGGCTTCACACAGACAGAGAAAAGGGAGAAAAGGGAGAAGAGGGAGAGCCGTGTGCTGCGTGCATACGAATGAGGAAGAGGAGCAAGAACGATTTTTCCCCCGTCTTCCCCCTCCCCGGTCGTGCGGGGTTGTTACACACAGGGCAGTACCGGGGCACACTCCGGATACACACATACTGTCCGTGCCACCTTCCGCCCTGAGACACATCGAGTGACTGCCTGCTCCCTCAACTATCATGCATGCCCAGAAGCGCCCCTGTCACCTCGCAGACACTGTGCACTCAGGCACGTAGGGAGACAAGACCTGACGGACACACATGCATCTTTTGCTCTTCGCATCGGGAACAACAATTTGCTGCCTATTTTCCTTCCACCTCCCTGGGTTTCCGGGTTGGACGAGGAAGGAGGCTATTAGAAATCCAGATCTCTGCCTTTCCCATCTGGAGCCCAGCTCTGGGGATGGATGAAGGAATGGCAGTGCAGGAGAGGATGGTGTAGAATAACCCCTCCCTCCCCCAGTCCCTCTGTTATCTAAATAATTACTGAGAAAATGGCCATTCTCAGCCAGATCCCCACAGGAGAGTCACTGGTGCCCCCAGCAGAGTCCCATTGCGGGATCCCTTGAATTTGGAGGGATCCACCACCACCTGAATTAGGGACTGCCCAAACTCTGTAACATCAGGAACTCTGGCCCTGGCGGCAGGAGGGGAGGGTCAGAAGAGGGCTGGGCCAGGGCCGCAGGCCTCCCTAGGGTCCAGGACAGTGTGGGGCATAACAGGGGTCTCCTTCACTACCAGAGCCAGCTCCAGCCTTGGTCGCAGCCCTGCAGTCTCCGAGCCTGCTCTGCTCAGAGTACCAAGCTGAGGGACATGGGCCCTGGGTTCCCAGCATCTGGGTCATTGGGGACTGTCATAAATATCTTCCCATCCCCGCCTGCAAAGAGGAGGCTCGGCAGGCCAGATCCGCTCTGGGGCCTGCGCCTTATCTTTTAGAGGGTGGGGGGATATCTCAACATTTTATGGTCCAGCGGAAACCCTGCCACAGAGCTATTCTTCCAGGCCTTTGTGTCTTGGAATGCGACTGTCCCGAGTGTGCCGCCACCGCCACCACCGTCTGCTCTGAGAGCCCACCAGTCCTGAAACCCCTGGCTGGACTCGATGTCCCCTTTTGGGGGGAGCCCTTCGCCTTTTCTTTTTTCATTTGATTGTCTTTTTTTTTTTTTCTTTCTTTTTTTCTTTTACACGTATCTGCTTGATTTCGCTCCCGGAGCTCGGATATAAAGGAACCGCGCAAGCAGCCATCCTCGCTGGGGCGTCTCTGCCCCTCGCCCCGAGGCCAGCTCCGCCCTCCTAGGTACCACCGATTTATGTTCGTTTGTCCGGGTCATTCTGCCTTTTTGTGTTAATTACGCGCTGCCTGCTTGGTGCTTATCTCCTTCGCAAAGCGATTATTTTCGACGCCCGCCCTCCTGAGCCTCTCGAGCCGGCTGCCAGAGCTAGGGCCCATGTCCCGCCGCCACTCGCGATTTATTTACACCTCGCAGGTGAGAGGATTGATTTGCTCAGAGCCGGCGGGGCCGGGCTGGGCCGGGGCGCGGGGCCTTCTCCCCGCTGCTCCTCGGGGCCCGGCCTCAAATGTCAGTGCGGCCAAGCCGGCCAGGGGCACTGCCGCCGCCTCTAACATTGAGCAACAGCGCCACCTCGCGTCCACTTGCTCCACTGCAGTCCGGCCAGGAAAAAGCCAACAGAGCAAGCAGGTCCCAGCCTTCGCCCAAAGGTGGGAACTGAGAGGAAGGAGTTTCCAAATGGGTGCGAGAGGGAGACGAAGGGGGGGGGAGGAGGTGGAGGTCCCCAGTAAGGAGTTTCCCCGGGACCGCTGTCCTTTTGTTTTCCAAGTTCTCCAAATAAACCTTGTCAAAGGATTCACACGATTTTCTCTTTTTGTCACCCTCCCTTCCCGCATTAAGAGACACTGACCAAAGGAGCTGCCGCGATCTCCCCCCTAGTCAGGCGCATTTCTAGGCCCGGAACACCTCCGCTCACGCAGATGCACGCTCCGAGGCTCCCGCGACCTGCTGCCCGCGGCGCACACCCTAAACTCCTCGCTCCTCTTACCCTGCCGCTGGTTCCGCACTGCCTATTCCGCCGCCGCCTGCAGGACTTTGGGGTGGGACTCTGACTTCTCCCGACTGGACTGTTTGCCCCCTGGTTTGTAGCCCATCCCTCTCTCGTCTCACGCGCGCTCTCTCTCCACCTCTCCCTCCCAGCCAGTGAGGTCCCGTTCTCCGTGGGCCATAGACAAAACATTCCTATAATCCGATTTCAAAGGAAAGAGTGTCCACCTTATTTAAACCATAAAACAATTAAGCCCAGACGTCTAGCCAGCTCCGCGCTGCTGTTTTGTTCGGCCCCATTCAGAATCCAGCGCAGGGAGACAAACAGCGCCATAAAAGTGGCATTTCGGGGCTGCGGAAATGTACCTATCCGCTGCCTTCCCAAGTGGAACAACCTTTAGGGTTTTGTGATTCTGACAAAGGAGCAGAGGAGAGGTGGGAGGGGAAGATTAGGGCAGGAGGGCGTTTGCTAGCCCCTCTTTTCCCCAGCTTTCGTTTCTTTCCCGAGATGTGGGTTGTGTTGTGTTGTGGTTTAAATTCACGAATTATAATAAATAAAAAATGGAATCCAATCCTGACCTGCAGGCTGGAGGCTGAGCTGGAAGGGAACAGTGGGCTGGGCCGGGTGGGCCTGCTCTGGCTCCCACCCTCCGGAGCCCTGCGGCCCTCCTTCCTGCCCGGAGTAAGGCCGGCTCGAGCGGGCTGCAGGAAACAGGCCGCGCTGACGGAGGAGGGGAGGCGACAGGGCCTTGAAGCAGGGGCGGGGTGGAGGCCCGGAAACGCCGCGGAGCCTGGGCTGGGAGAAAAGCCCGAGTCCCCCGCAGTCAGGACCGGCAGTCAGGACCCAGGGACACGGATGCCCTGGCCTCCGCCCCGTGCGAAACTGACGCCAGGGTCCCAGAACAGCGCAGTGGGCAAAGGGGAAAGTGAGGATTTGAGCAGAGAGAGAAAACTACAGGCAAAGCACCATTCAATCAAAAGGACCAAGAGAACAACTGCTTCTGGAATTGGGGAGGAGGGCTCTTAAGTGGGAAAGAGGAGAGGGTGCTTCAGCCACTGGGAAAACCGGCGTTTGCGACTTTTGATGGCCCCCCTCAAAATATCATCCAAACAAAATGTTCCTGCCTTCCCGCCTTCCTCCAGCCCCCCAAACTGGCATGTTGGATGGAAGGAGGGGGTAGGAGATTCAAATGATGGGGAAGGGGCTGGTCCTACAAGTGCCTCGCCAATCCTGTAAGGCTCCGTGATGGAGGAAGCTGCAGGACGACTGGGATCCCCAATTATTTTCTTTTACGGTGGTATTCCCCAAGTATTCAGCACAACACCCTGCACCCTCGCCAGAATGGGCAGCCCGAGATATTAAAGGGCTATATTTCAAGCAGTCTGAGTTTAATAGTTTCCAGATTGGGGGATTTCCGAGAAAGGGGGCGCCCGGCCGAAGCATACCCAGCAGCTCGAGTCTGCTTCTGATTAGCAGATGAAAACTGCCGGTTCTGGGGAAGGCGCTCTGGGGTGCAGTGCAACTGACCAGCCCCATCGGGCTGTCGCACAGGTACCGTCCCCTACCCTTGCGCCTGGGGTCCCACCACCATCAGGGAACACCCCACTCCTGGCTAATCCCCGACCAACTTCCTTGGGCCTTTGGCCACGTCATCTACCAGAAACGCTGCAGCCACTCAGCAGAACCCCGTCACCCCCAAACCAACATTCAAACTAAACACCAGAGAGAGACTGAGAAGAAAAGAGAACTAGGAGACGGAGAGAGAGAGAAGCTGAGGATATGCATTGAGAATTCGAAACTGGATCTAATTCTGATTGCATTGGTTTTGCCATCTTCCTCCTCCCTCTCTCCCTTCCTTCCTTCCTTCCTTCCTTTTTTCCCTCCCTACTTCCTCCCTCTCTCCTTCTCTCCCTCTCTCCTTCCCTCTTCTCTGTTTCTCTCTCTCTCTCTTTTCCTTTTTTCACTCGCAACGCATTCCCCAGTGCCTCTTCTGCTCCCTGAGGCCTGCTCTGCCTTCTTCCTCACCGCTCACCGCACACCCTCCCTCCCTCCCAGCCATCCCTCGAAGCACCAATGCAGGCAGGCAAGAATCCAGCCCGGGCCCTCACCCAGCACCCAACTTTCATCTTCACCTATCTCTTCGCTCCGATCTCGTGTACTCATAAATTATTACAATTAATTACAGCCAGGGAAAACCATTCATGCCATGCCCCCACCCCCCTGGACTCCGCGTGGAGCTACCAGGAAACTCACAGGCAGCCGGCCGGCCCGGGGCAGGCACGAGCTGGGCCCTGGGGCCTCCGCCGCCCCCACCCCACCCCTGGAGTCCTCGCGGCGCCCACCCCACCCTGCCTGGAGAGCAATGGCAGGCACTGGCCCTTCCGAGGTAGAGGGAGCCCCTTCCCTGGCTCCGGCTTCCCCCCAAAGGATCTGAGCACTTCCCTCCTCCACGACACCAGCCTGGGAGCCACAGGGAGGAGAAATAACGAGAACGGGATGCGGTTGGGTTTCTGGTTTTTTAAGTGACTTCGATATATTAACACAGAGCTGTTCTACCATAACAAACAGAAGCACGTTACAGGACGGACGCTGGGGATGAGAAGGAACACTGCTACGTACACACCCGAGGCGCTGGCCTGCGCCCGCCGGACCCGGCCTGCAGCGCGGTCCGGGCCCTCGCCCCTCAGCTCCTGGGCTGGGAACCGTCATCGTGTATGTGTGTGTGTCTTTTTTTTTTTGTACAAAATCTGCACGCAGAGCACCCCAGGCCTGGGGACGGACGGCCCGGACCAAATATGATACAGAAAAAAATAAAAAAACAGAAATATAGCGATTCAAGTACTGGCTTCTCTGAAGAAAGGAGAAAAAAAAATCACATTTGTGTGTCATTTATTTCAGTTGCGCTGGGAGAAGAGAACGCGGTTTCTCTCCCCGTCTCCTCCTCCTCCTCCTCTTCCTCCTCGCTGGGTAGAACTAACTCTAAAACACCAATTTCTCAACACTGAACCCTCCCAAATCGCAAGAGTTTTCCTTTTCCCCTTCCTTTTTTTTTTTTTTTTTTTTTTTCTCTTTTTAAGCGGATTGGCTTTTCTCTATCTTGCTCTCTCCTTTTCCTTCCGTGCTCTCTCCCGCCTGGGCTGGGGTATTTTTGTGGGTTTTTTTTTGTTGTGTTTTGTTTTTCCCTTGGCTGTGCCGGGGCAGCAGGCCGGGGCAGGGCTTAGGATTGCTCCTTGTCGCTTTTCTCTTTATTCATCTTTTTCATCTTCATCCTCCGGTTCTGAAACCAGATTTTGACCTGCCGCTCGGTGAGGTTGAGAACCCGGGCCACCTCGTACCGACGGTCCCTGGTTAAATACATATTGAAGAGAAACTCCTTCTCCAGTTCCAGCGTCTGGTACTTGGTGTAGGGGCAGCGCTTCTTCCTCGTGGAGCGGGCATGGATCCAGTTGGCCACGGGGTTGCCTGGAGGGCCAAACACAGGCAGGGGTCAGCGGAGCCCCTTTCCAGCCCAGGACCCCTGCCCCCCGACCCCTAGGCTCAGCCAGGCTCCCCAAACGCAAGGACTGACCCTGAATTTGGCCACGTTTTGTTTTGGGAATTTTCTCCCTGACTCCTCTTGCGTTCTGCCCTCTCCTCGTCTTCCCCCTCCTCGGTTTCTAGCACCTAAAACTATAGGAAATCAAAGCTACCAAAGCCCCTACAGTCTAGTCCTCAGCTTCAAGAGTAGTAATTCGAGAATATCCTCATAAAAAGTCCAAATTCCCAACTGTTTCATAGGCCCATAAACGTTTCTCTCTCTTGTTTCTTATTTTTATAGCGAGGTCTCTCTCCTCCCCACTTCCCTCCTCCTCTGCCCCCTCCCACCCTCCCAGCCCACGACCAAGTCCTGAAATTTCAGCAGTTCTGTGTCCTGACCCTGAGAGCCCCTGAGCCCCACCACCCTCTTCAGCGCCCCCGTCTCTGCTCTCTCGGAGTTCAACCCTGCTGAGGCGAATTCTCAGAGCGATGCTGGACCGGGGAGAGCCTTTCCCCTCTCCCCAGAGAGCTGCCGGCCTTGGGACAGGCTCCCCCATATCTCAGCTCCCTTGTTTGGCTTCCAGTGCCCCCCCCTCCTGCCAGCCCCAAGACTGGCTCTGCAGGAGCCAAGCCTCCAATTTCAGGTTTATGGGAGTAGCTGAGGGCAAGGAGGGAAGCCTTCAGAGGGGTATAATTAGGCCCCGGCCCCTTATGGGGCTGGAGAAAAGGATTTCCTGCAGCCCCCTCCTGGGACTCCCCCAGACACTTCCTCACACCCAGGGGCTGCACCCCCTCCCCTGCTGCTTCCCCTTCTCTCCCCTTTCTCTGGCCCAGCAGCTCCCACCTGCCCCCCCCCCCCATACACACCTACCCCTGCCCTTCTCTGCAATACTCCAGTCTCCTTGATGGGGTGTGTGTGTGTGTGTGTGTGTGTGTGTGTGTGTGTGTGTAAGAGAGAGAGAGAGTGTGTGTGTGTGTATAATTCTCTAATCTGGGGAGATGCCTCCCCCTCATTCCTCATCCCTGAGCCCGGTTTTCAACCCTCTTTCCTGCAGACCCTCCGAAGAGGGCTCTCAAGTTTAAGGAGACTGGGACCCCACTTCTCTTCCCCAACTCTGTAAGTCCTGGTTTCTCCAAGTTCCCAGGCTGTGAAATACCCTAGACCCCTCACCTAGTGCTTCTGGGGATAGAAGAAGTCCATGCACCTTCTGTTTAATGACTCCCTCGTGGGGTGAGACTCCCCATGCTGGCTGGGAGATAGGGGGGATTTTTTCCCTGGGGTATTTCCTCTCTGTCCCCAGTGTCCTCCTCATCTCCCCCCCCCACCAGTCCCATCTCAAACCATAAAATGAACCTCAACCCTACCCATCCCCTGGCCCTGTCTGCATTTCTTCGAAAGTAGCGACTGAGCCAAAAAGCCTGGGCTGGGGGGTTGGGAGGTGGGGGTCTCTCATCAAAGCCCAGCTCCAGGGAGAGGAGCCCCCCTCAGCCCTCTCCCAACCTGGCTCCCTGGGCTCCCTTCTCAGACCTTCCTGCCCCTGAAAGCTCCCCAAGGTAATTCGCTTTTATTGAGTCCTCGCCCCCTCGCCCTCGCCCCTCTCCCGCGCTCGCTGCGCCGCTCCGAGGGGCTGTAATCCGGCTCCCCCCCACCCCCGCCCGGCCTCTCCTCCCCTCCCGCGCCGGTTGTAAAGGAAAATTGCTCCCAACTTACTGGGGTCCAGGTCGGCCTTCTCCTCTTTGTGCTTGCTGCCGGCGAGTGCGTCCGCCTCGGGCGAGGGCAGTGTCTGCGGGGCGCGGTCGCGCAGCTCCCCGGGCGAGCCGTACATGTAGTCCGGGTAGCTGCGGCCGTCGCCCGGGCCGCAGTCGGCGCGGCGCCCGGGGTAGGCGTCCGGCTTGAGGGCGTAGTGACGGCCCCCGGCCGGGAAGCTGGGGAAGGAGACGGCGCCGGACAGCGGCTCGAGCCAAGTCCGCATGTAGCGCGTGTCGGCGCCGAGGTGGGGCTGGGGGCCGTACGGGTGGTATACCACGGACGACTGCGAGGGCACGGGCGCCCACGACGTGCTGAACACTGCCGGCTTGGGCGCGAAGCTACAGGACGGAAAATCGCTACAGTCCGGCACCAAACCGCTGGGTCTGGCGGCGGCGGGGTGAGCCCCCGTGGCCGGAAACCTGGACGCTAGGAGGTCTTCATTGTCGTGAGAGATGAGCGAGTCCACGTAATAGTTACTGATGGGCCCCGTCGCCGACATCGTAACAGGGTTTTACATACATAAGATTATTGTATGAACTGTATATGTACTTTTTATCTGCTCACAGAACAATCAAGGCAGGTAATTATTTTTCCAGCCTTTTCCCCGCAGCTCATTGGTTCCCCGGCCCCCACGTGATCGTATTTACCCAAAAATACGGCGCGGATCAATGCGCAGGGGCTTTTTTTTTCCTTGCTTTTTTTTTTTTTTCCCCCTTCTCCCACCCCCTTCTCTCTGCTGATCCCCGCGACCTGCGTTTTCCTGGGGGTCCGGAACTCTGGACCCAAGGCATCGGCCACCCCCTCAGGACAACTCGTATCTCATCAGAGCACCCCCTGGCCCATGTCCACCCATAAGCAGATGGCCTCCTGCACCCCCCCCCCACCCTGGAGGATTTCTTAATGGGGTGAAAATGCCAGTCCCCGAAGCCAGGGCTCCCGGACCCCCAGGGCCGAGCTGGGCGCGGGAGCCCCGCAGGGGCGGAGAGGCCGGCTGAGGTAGGTGGAGGAACTATTTCTTGACGTAATCCGTCTCTGTCGCCCCGACGCTCCCGCAGTCTCTGCGCGAGCCGAGATCAGCGATTGTCAGTTCGGAACGTGGCTTTTAAAAATGCGTTTTTAAATAGTGTGTATGTATGTATTTCTTTCAGGAGCAGCAGCAGCGAGGGAGGGAGGGTGGGAGGGGACTGGGGAGGCTGGGGTGGAGGGAGGGAAGGAGGGAAGGGGGAGCGTCCTTCTGCCACTGGCCAACTCAGCCCCCCAAATCTGGGGTAGGGCAGCTTGGGGAAGGTGGTCCGCCCGTGGGAGGGGTAGGACCCCGGGACCGCATAACACCTTTATCCTCAGAAGTCCTCTCTTTGCTTTGGCACAGATATGCAAGCTCCTTTATTTTAAATTTATTGTCTATATCTATTTATCTTTCTTTGCCAGCTTGAAGAAGTGGAGGAGAGATCAGCACAAGTTGAGTGGGGCGTCCCCATCCCGTCTTCCTGCTCACCCTCCTTTGCCCCCAACTCCATCTCTGCGACACCCTGCCCCCCCAAAAGAAGTCACTCCAGGGCTCTGTCTGCAGAGAGCCAGGGTGAGTGCGGGCAAGGCAAGAGAGAGCGACCTCGGTCGTGGGCAAGTAGCTTGTTTTTACGTCCTTCAATAAAATTTTTATGAGGATCATTTGATTGTTCATAAATGTGTCTTTCATTAAATAAAATTGTAGGCTGTTTTTGGAACGGGGAAAAAAGCAACCGGAGGGATGGGAGAGCGCAGTTTCTTTGGGGTCGGACGCAGGAATTCCGGAGGGGGCAGTGTGATGGCAGGGAAGATCAGACAACTTGGATTCCTCCCCCCAATAAGTTGGCTGCTGCCTTCCTCCTTGGATTTGGGGTTCTTGCCCAGCCCTCTGCGTTCCATCAGACTGCCCCATGGTGGTTTAGGAAAGGTGGGCTTTAAGCAGGCAGGAAAGTCTCTGTGTGGGTGCAAGAGAGGGGGCAGGGAGGTTGGCTGGGGGTAGGGAGAAGGGCAGGTGACGTTCCCCAGGGACACAATGCACCCTAGGCATGGCAGAGTGAGTTTGAAGGAGGGGTGCAATTTCAGGGTCAGAAAAGAAGGGTCCCAGTTTGTGCTATGGGAAACAGGCAGGAGCTGAGGCTGAGACGCAGGTTCTGAGGCAGCAGGGAAGGACACGGATTCCCAGACAGGAGACGCCTGCCCTCCTTTCCCACTCCTGTCCCCAGGAGGGGACCAAACGCCAGGGGTGGGGGGCGGAGGATGGTTTTCTCCTGCATCTCTGTCGACCTGTCTCCTCCAGGGTGGAAGAGGCTGGAGAGAGGCGTCCCAGAGAGTGTAGCGTGTGTGTTACGGGGGGGTAGGAAAGTTGAGAGGGGAAGGGGAGATCTAGAGCCCGCAGCACCGACCCCAGCTTTCCAGGCCCCCTCCCCAGTTCCTGCTCCTCCCCCTCTCTGGTCCTTTCCTTTTCGGTCTAGCGGGGCTGGATTTCGACGCATGGGGGGTGTGTGAAAAGTGCCTGGCTGGGGACAGACAACCCGGGGCCTCAGCCTCCTTGCCCTCAGCTCTGATTGTCTCCCCCTCCCCCGGACTGGACCGGTGTGGAAAATCCAAATTACAGCAAGAAACAGAATATCCCTTTGGCCTTGATGGAGTCGGGTTAGCTGTCAATCAAAATTTCTCCCTCACTAGTTCAAGGAAAAGACAGGAGGTTCCCTCCCGTCCCCCTGCCGAGGCTTTCTCCAAATCCCCAGCACCGTCAGCACCTCCCCCAGCCCTGGCGGCTGGGGACCCTGCCTGGCTCTTGGGCGGCTGCTGGCAGCACTGAGCAGAGACGCGTTAGCCTTCAGCGGGCCCCGGGGCCAGACAGAGACCTAGAGGACATCAGGGGACAGAGCCTGAGAGAGACTGAGCCTGAGACACAAACGCGGCGCCAGGCCCATGGAGAGGAAGGAAGGAGCGAAAGAGAGAAAAAACGGAGGGTGGGGAGAAAAAGAAAAGGAGAGGGGAGAATTACAGGAAAGTGGGGGGGGGGCAAGATGAAAAGAGATGGGAGAGCAGGGAGGGGAAGGCATGCAGAGAGAGTGAAGGAGGAAGGGCCGCGAGAGGCAGGCAGGACGGGGCAGGGCGCGAGGAGCTGGGAGCAGCCGTGGCATTGTGCAGTCCGCAGGCTTGCCGGGCCTTTGCCGCGGGACCGGCTCCGGGGCGCGGCGGCCACTTCTGTCCGGACACAAAGGAGAAAGAGGCCTCCTCTCTGGCCCCTCCCGGGTGACCTGCTGGGGTGGGTCCACTAGGCCTCCGGGGGACGTGGAACCCCATCTCAGCCCCGGCAGCCACCCAGGCGGCTGGGGGCCGCGCCACGCTCTAGTCAAGGAGCAAAGGAGACATTGACGAAGAAGAAGGTCTCACGCCCTGCTCCTCCTTTTTTCCGTCTTCGCCAGTCGGCGGGGCCCATCTGCCCCCAGCCTCAGTTCTCCCAGAAAGAAAGGCGCCCCTAAACACCCTCTTCGTCCGCGGGCCTCTGCTGTGGGGGAGAGCCCTTCAGACAGAGTGGCTGTAAACAGATGCCCCCTTTCTCTCCTACCCCCTTTGGCCACTGCCTTCTTTTCAACTCTTGAGCTGCCCGCCCACCCTGCTTGCCCACCCAGCAGAGCCGACAGCGGCGGGGCAGCCAGGATCACCGGGCCCAGGCTCCCTGCGGCCGTCAAATTCCCCGTGAAACTGAGGGGAGATTGTCGCCTTCCTTTGAGAGCGTGAACTCAGACCCTCCCCACTCAGGCCCGGACACAGCTGTGGATCAGGAAGCAGGCCTCGCCCACAGCCCCCCTCCCCACCAATGCCCCGGTTTGCCCCACAAACGCCTAGGCCTTGCAGAGAGCAGCAGCCATGAGGAGGGGGCCGAAAGAGCCCGGGAGTCCCTGAGTTCACCAGGCCGAGGTCCCTCGGGTTCCACAGCTGCATGTGGGCTGTACCCCTAGTCTCTGCGTTTGGAGGCGGGATGGCAGGTCAGGGCTCTGAAGCAGAACTTCAGGCTCCCCCCTCCTCCCAAATCCAGGCCTATAGATGTGGGGGCACAAAGGAGGTGGGGGCACCAGTAAGGAGGCGCTTGTCTTTCCAGGTTCACCTACTCCTGCTGCATCTCCTGCGGGATTCCCAGACTCCCTCTCACCCCCACCACTCCCTTCAATTTCCCTCAGCACCGATGGGGCAAACCCGAGGGACTGGAGGACACTGGGAATCCCTGTTGGGGAGGGGGGGAAACCCCAGCTTTAGCTGGCAGCTCCGCATTCGCTCTGGTGCTTAGAGCTTGCCTCCGACCCCAAAAGATTCCACTGGGCACAGGAGAGCCCCCTAAGGGGGAGGGGCACCTCTCTCCATCACCTCAGACCTGCACAGCTGCGACCACAACCAAGCTAGCACCACCGTGGGAAGGACAGACAGACAGACAGACAGGTCAGCGTCATCCCCTCCCCTTGCTCCGCGCCTCCCTCTCGGTGATTGAAATTCCCTCCGGTTCAATCCACACCGTCAAGTTCGGATTAAATTTAAAACAGGCTTTCCCGGGTCCGCGTCCGCGGCAGGCAGGGAGCCCGGCTCCCCGGCTCCTCCTCGGCGCTCCTCGGCACCCACCCGCGCGGAGGAGGCCGTGCTCCATTTGCTTTCATTTTCCTTCTCCCCCTGAAATGGGCTCAGTTCACCTCTCCGCTGCCCTCTCCCCCTCCCCGCCCCCTCCCCGGTTCCCCTCTTCTTTCCCCGCTTCTCCTTCCTGGTCCCTCTTTGTTGGGAAAAACACACCCACACACAACTCCTCCTGGCTAAGGCCTGCGCTGGAAGCAGAGGCTGAATTCTCCTGGCCCCGCCGCGAGCAGACCGCGTCCTGCCCCCACCCCAGGTGGGTATCTGGGATCCCTCCATGCCAGGAGTCAGGCCCCTAAGCCCAGCAGGAGCGAAACCCCTAGGGCCTGTGAACGTGGCCCTCTCAACGCCACGGCCTGCCTTCCCGCCGGCCCCCCGCCCTGCCGCCCCGCAGCAAACGGGGCTGTTTCCGGCTCCCCCAGCCCGGTCTGGTTTCCCAGCCTGGGGAGCGGCTGAAGGAGGAGCGGCCCCAGAACCAGGGGTGCCCTCTGCCTGCAGCCCCCGGGGCTCTGGGCGCCTTGTTACCTGATCTTTGTGTGATGTGTGTGTCGCAAGGAAATTTGCAGTGACTTTGGAGCCCAGACTGAGGAAGCGGAGGTGGCGAAAGGAGAGACAATACGGGTCCGAAGTACAATTAAGGGGCCAGAGCCGCTAGTCTCTCCCCCGCCCTCCCTGCCAGACTAGGAGCTGTCTGGCCTCAAACCTCAGGGCAACCCGCGAACCTGGAGCCGGAAACTCAGCCCATGGCGGAGGGAACCAGAGGCTCCGGCGTCCAGAACGCTGGAGGAAAGCTCCCTTCCAACTTGGGGGCGCAGCAAGCAGCCCCGCTGAGTTGCAGAGAAGCCAATGAATGAAAGTGCACATTCCGACGAAATTTCCCGGGTTTTTCAGCTCTTGGAGGGAGAGCCTAGGGTTTGGGACGTCTCAGACAGACAGACAGACAGACAGGCAAACCGCGTCTCCGGAGGCAGACAGACTCACAACATGAGTGTGAGCCTAAAAATCAAAGACAGGTTCAACATTCCCCGAGGCCTCTCTGCCAGGCCGGCCGGGCGCCGATCTCCCTACCTTCTCTCCCCTCCAGGGCGTTGGGCAGAGACCCGGAAGACTCGGTCCCTCTGGCTTGGTCCAATCCCGCCTCGGGAAGCGCCTTCGTTACCTGCTCCTCGGCTCCCCACGGCCACAGATGCAGGGCAGCCGCCTCCCGCCGGGGGAGGGAAGCCCCGGCCACCGCAGCCGCCGCTGCCCGCCCTCCTTCCCTCCCTCCCTCTTTCTCGCCCTCCCTCCCTCTCTCCCTCCCTCGCGCGCTGCCGCTCGCGGGGCCCTCCCGCGGGCAACCTGTTCTGGACCAAATCCAGGTATCTCCGAAAGAGAGAGAGAGAGAGAGAGAGAAAAGGACCTCTTACGTGGAAAAGAAAGAAAGAAAGACCCTTAACCGCGTTTATTTCCCAAGCTCTGACCACTGGCCGGCCTCCGTTCAGACGCCCTGGACACGGCCCTGCAGCCGCAGAGGTGCGCGGGGCCTGCTGCCTCGCCCACGCTGACCGCCGCGCCCCTCGCACGGCGCGCTCCGCACTCTGGGCCGCCGCCCCCCGGCAGCCCAAACACCAAACAGACCTCAAGGTCCTTCCTACAGACTCAACATCCGGTCGCCCGCCTCGAGGCTGGCCTCCGCCCGGGAGCCCGCTCTGCTCCGTCTGCGGCCAAAGTCCACACGCAATCCACCTTGTCCGTGCTCTCGCGCCGGGCCCCGGACACCCCTCCTAAGCCAAGGCGCCCGCCGGGCCACACGCGGCCCACGGGCCCTGCCGGAGACCGCAGACCTCCTCCCCCGCACGGGACCCACACAAAGCCCAGTGCCCTGACGCTCCCACCCGCAGCCCCCAGTCCCCAGCCGCTGCCGCCCTTCACCTGTTCCCGAGAAAGGCTGCATCTCCGGAGCCGAGGCAAGGCCGTGGGCCTGGGCGGAGGGTGCCGGGGAACCGGGGAGCCGAGGTCCCAGGGAGGCTCCGGAAGATCCGCCGGGCTCAGCCGGAGCCCCCGCAGCCCGCGAGATTATCTCAGAGACCAAGGCTCTCCTTGGCGAGCTCTTGCCTTTTCCTCCGTCTCCCGCAAGTCTTAAACACTCACACGCCGAGAGTTCAGCTCTATAAATCCTGCTCCTCTTTCCCATATCATAATTAAAAAAAACCAGTAGGGGAGGTTTTAACTTTTATTGCGATTTCTGGAGTTGGGCTGCGGAGCATATATTAAGTTTACGCTTATGCGCTCTCGGCGGGGAGGGTCCTTTAAGAAATAAAAATCCATCTTAATATCCGCAGACGAGAGAGATAATTTTTTCCCTCCTCTTCACGCTGTTTCTTCTGAAGACTCCCTTCCAGCGAAGCGAATAAATAATCACCATCGCCTTAGCCATAATCTACAGTCCCAGGGCCCCGGGGGTGGACTCTGGCCACCAGGCTGGCCCTCACCTTGGCGGAGTGAGAACTCATCCCATTCCCCAGGATCTGGGGAGGGGGACACCCCAGATTCATGGCTCTGTGGCCAGCCCCCCACAAGCCCACCAGCCCTGAAACGGAGATGGGGGCAGAGAGAGACCCAAAGCACAAAAGTCGTTCATTGGTGAATTTCGGCCCATGAGGGACGCTCTCCCCAAGCCAGGCACTCCTGAGCACCCCGCCCCTGCCTGGGAGTCCCTTCACTCCAACTGGCCCTGTGATTCTGACAGCTTGAAAATTCAGACACTGCTAAGGGCTCCCAAACCAGGGGAGCCCCTGCCTGCCTCGCACCAGCTGGTCCGCTCTGAAAAACCTCCCTATTTCCCCGGGAGCCATAGAGAGATTTGAGCATCTTCCTTCAAGGGAAGAGATTATTTTCCCCCCACAAAGGGCTGGGGGACAGACAGAAAGACAGACTAACAAATTCAGCTAGGGAGAAGAAAGGCTCTATCCCATTTTCTCCTCTAGCCTCCCTGGGGTCAAAGGAAATCTCTTTGTATAAGAGAGAGAGAAAAATACATGAAGTATTCACGTAAAAATATACTTGGGCTTTGAGAGAGCCTGGAGGAGCCCGAGATACAGAAACAGGGACTTGCACTCATACAAGGTTAGATTTATCCCCCCAGCAGACCACTGTGAGAATACAAAGCTCCGTGTATATATTTGGTTACAGGGACACAATTCTGTTCCTGTCTCCAAGTTGAGGATGTGTTAATAATCATACTAATTCCAAAGTAAGAGAACCAACAGCCTCTGCTGCTTCTTTGGGATTTCTCTTTCCCAGTCTCTCTGAGAGCAGGGGTGTATCTCCCCAATCTCCCTGACCTCCCCCCCAACACACACACAATTTTTCTCCGTGGGTAGAGAAGGCTTTTTTTTTTTTTTGAGAGCCTGCTCTCCAGCAACCAGGGCCAGATCGAGGAACCAGGTGGAGAAAGGAGGGGAAGAGGCTTTGCAAAGTTTCACACTGCTCAGCTTCTCCTTTCCTCCATTATCCTCCCCTCCTCCCCCTGGCATCGGCCAACAACCTTCCCTACAATATGGTAATGGTGGGCGCTGGCAGCCTCCGTGCACCCAGACACTTCCACGCAGCGCGAAGGCAAGCAGCTGCCTGACGGCCACAGACACAACAGACCCAGGCCTATGGGCCACAGACAGCTCGACAGAGACTAGAGCCAGGTTCCTGCCCTGATGTTTCCCAGTAGGGTGTGTATGGGGGGGGGTTCTACTTGGACTTGGTGGTTTTCCTCTAACCTACTAACACCCTAAATATGCCCTTTCTCACTGGGGATGGAACTACAGAAAGGGAAGGGGAGGTGGTTGAACTGGAGCTCAGAGTTCCCCAACTCTTGGGACCCCCCCCTACTGGTCACCCCATTTTTCTAAGGGGAAGCTCCAGCCCCAGCCAACTGGAGGCAGATTTTTGTCTTTGGAGGTGGCAGGTGAGAGACACTAGCCCTTCCAGAGACTCCCTTCTCTTTCTGTGCTCTCCTCTCTCCTACTGACCCTGCCCCACCCAGCTACCCAACTGAGCTGGCCCACCAGGCCACCTCTTCCTCAAATTCCTGAATTTCCTTGGAATTGGCTGGACTTTCTTTGTCTGTCTCCATCAGCTGGGCCCAGGAAACAATAGCTGCAGGAAAAAACTCCTCTCCCTCACTCACAGGGATTGGGACAGGCTGAGGAGTGGACAGTATACAACGGGGGCTCTCCAGACTTGTCCTGCGGGCCCCACTCATAGCTTGCCCTCATCAGTCTGTACCCATTTTGCCCTATCTGGGAGGGGGCCGTGGGGCAGTCCCACTGCGGAGGGAAGGAGCGGGGTAGGTGGGTTGGGGCCCTCGACGAAAACCGACTGATGTAACTCAGGCAGTTTCTTGTTGCCGAGTTCAAAACTCAATCCCAACAACATGAAACTACCTAAGCCACAGATCAGCTGAGCGAGCAGGGCGGGAGATTCGGCTTTGCATCTATCGGGAGGAGAAGGGAAGGGGGTTGGGGAAGGAAGAAATTCAGCCCCGTCCCCCTTTCCGCCCCCACAACCTCCCTAAGGACTAGAGAGTAGACTTTGGGTGGCTGGGTGGGTAGGGGGTCTGACTGCCTCATCAGCTTCTGGTATAAGCAAATCGCTCAGGGAAACTCTGGTGAAACGGGACCTCCAGCCGCCAACCCCCCCCCGCCCCGCCCCCAGCACCGCAGCGGAGCTATTCCCCTGCCTCTGGCCCTGGCCCTGAGGGAGGCTGGGGGGTCCTTCCGCTCTTGAGCTGGGTCCCCTGTCTTGTCCATCTGGCTCTCCTGCTCTCTCCTCCTCTCCCCCTGATCCTCTACCTCTCTCAGCTCTGCTTCGCTTCCCTGCATCTATGGGTGGCCGAACCAAGGCGCCTGTGCTCCAGAGCCTCTTCCAATCAGGCCACTTGCCTGGCAAAGCCCCACGGCCAGGAAGCGTGGGGACCGAGAGCCTGAAAAAGGCTCGCATCCAAACCAGCAGAAAGCAGGAAACCTAAGCTCCAAGCTCCAGCCCTCTCCAGCCCACCCTCCCCCTGCTTCTCCAAGCAGACGACCGGACTGAGCGACATCTAGACCCATGTGTCGACCTCAAGGCGACCCTAAGTGCCCGTGTAGCGAAAGAAGCCAAAAACCACCAATCTACCCCTTCAACCGCCGAACCCCAAGGCAGCGGGTCGGGGAGGGGAGGAGAGGGAGCTCCGGGCCACTGCCCTCCACTGTGAGCGGCCACAAGGCAAGCCTGGGTCCTCCGCAAGCTCAGATGCCCGAAACACCTTCCTCCCTGTTGTGCCCGCGGCACACCGGGCACCTGGGGACGCCGCTAGTCCCCACTCCGCCGCCAAGAGAAGAACAAGAAACCGCTTCTCTTACCTTGTCGCCGCCTCCTCCTCCTCCTCCTCCTGCCTCTGCCCGAGCTTCTGCTGCTGCTGTCGAGGGGGGTGGGGGGGGTGGCTGAGCTCCTCGTCCCCCTCCGGCGGTTAAGTTTATTCCTCTCCTTGGATAGGTGGGGGGCTCTTGGGGTTCCCCCAGCAGCGGTGGGGTGTGCCTGGCCCAGCACCCCAGGCAATCAGATCCGTCTGCTCCTCAAGATTGCAGTTTGCTCTCTGCCTCTTTCCCTCCTCCAGTCACCTTTAAATGCATCTTTTACTGCAGCACCACATTATATTTGCAGATCATAAAATCCACCTCTCGCGCGCACCAAGACCGTCCTGACATTACTGTTTTATGACCTTGACTTATTGTGGTCACCTGGATAATATTTAAATCAACGTTATGGTCTCTCACTTACATTAAACCCGCCAAGAGACATTCTAGAAAGGCTCTAGGAGATGAGTCAAACACAAAACCCACACACATCCACGCACTCAGCCTCTTTGGGGGTGGGGGTGTTGCTAAAAAAAAAACATTTAAAAACAAAAAACCACCCATTTGAGGATTACGATTCTGGAAATTTATTAGGATTTTCTTCTCCATTAAGGAAGCTACATGCAAAAGATACAACATACAGAATATCTTTAAATAACACAACTCCCAGACAGGGACGGGGCGATATTTGGGAGGGGGGGGGCATTCTGTCTTTGCTTCACTATGTTCTATTTTCAATTTTTCAAATTTTTTTTTGTATTCCTCTGGATGGAATTTCGGAGGTGTCAGTGGCAGGGGGACGTGGGGGTGCTGGGAGGATGGGAGAAAAGCAGAAAGCAGTACAATACGAGACTTCAAGCAGATTCTCAGAGCAACTGGGAGGTAAAGACACGGAGAGGGTTTGGTGGAGGCGCTGGGCGCTACGGACAAACACACAAACACTAGCCGAACTTTCCAAAACGTCTATTATCCTAAGGAGGAAACGCAGCAAGGAAGGAGCGATTCTGACTGTGCTCTGCGGGATTACAGACCTTCCCGGGTTGATTTTTTCCCCCTCTTTTCCCCCCCTATGATCGGGTGGATTCGACCTTAACTTTGCATGGAGGACAGGATGGTGCGTGTGAGTGCGTGGGTGAGTGAGGGGTTGACACACACACCAGCCACACTCCCACCCTCGTCTATGCGGGCACGCCACACCCCTCGCCCCGGCACCCCATTTCTCATGCTTTAGGTGGACGCATCTTCGCAGCACGAACCATAGGTCCCTTGGAAGGAGAGTCTGAGGTCTTCGCCTTTTTTGCAGGCGCGTTGCATTTATACTCAGGGAGGGAAAAAAAAAAATATACCACCAGGCACAAAGGGAGGAGGGGCGGGGAAAGGAAGGAGCGGGGAGAGGGGGGAGGGGGAGGGGAGGCCGCGGGCGCTCAGGTGAAATTAAAATTGGAGGTCAGTTCCCGGATCCGATTCTCTCGGTTCATTTTCTTGAGTTTCATTCTGCGATTTTGAAACCAGATTTTGACTTGTCTGTCTGTAAGGTTAATGGTCTTGCTAATCTCCAGGCGGCGCTCTCGCGTCAAATACATATTGAACAGAAATTCTTTCTCCAATTCCAGCGTCTGGTGTTTAGTATAGGGGCACCTCTTCTTCCTTCCGCTCTTTGCTGTCAGCCAATTTCCTGTGGTGTTTTCTGCCTTTATCTCCTCTGTTAAAAATAACATTATTTACATAAGTATCCCTTGAAGAGGCAAACCCTCGGCAGCAGGCAGCAGCCTCTGCCAGCCTGCTGTGGGGGTGGCTGAGGGAGCACAGGGGGGCTGCTTTCGCCCCACAGGCCTGGCCGGTGGGGTCCTCTTGGGCTCTGGGCTCTTAGAATTTCTTGGGGGTCCTGACTTACGTGGCGAAAGACAGACGGTTCTTGCCTCTAAAGCATTTATTAATTAAATTACCCCCAATCCACCTTGACCTAGCAGATTCTGAGTACTCCCTCTCTCCCTCAGCTTCCTGACCCTGGCACGCGCTCTCAACCTCACCAGGCCCTCCCGCCTCTCTGCTTCATTCCAGTTCTGGAAAAATCCAGCTGGAAGGAAAAGCGCCTCCCAGGCCCCACGCTGGGTTGCAGAGTCTACCCCCCCCCCAACACCCCTGCTGCCTAGAGCAATTCCCAGAGAGCTTTGACCCCTTTCAACTCAGTGGAGGGACGTCGCCTTAGTCTCTGTGGCCAGAGGCCATTGCAGCTGTCCCTGCACGAGACCCCCAGCCCTTGTTCCCACCTGAAGTGCCACAGAGCAACTCTGCCCCTTTCAATCTCCCGTTGCCAGCTCTTCCTCTCCTGGCCATTCCCCCAGGTGTGAGTAGCTGAAGCAGGGTTGCTGGTGCAGGCAGCAGAGGTCAGGGGCAACGGCTGTGGGGCGTGCTGAGGGATCCTCAGACAACTGCCCTAGCCATGGGACCTAAGGTCAAGGGAGAGAGATATCCTGAGGAAATGCAGCCTCCTGGAAATCTCTACCTGGTCTATAGAGATCTGTATGTACATGTGGATTCCTGTAGAGATACGCACGGCCACACCTAGGTACACACATATAGCTGTGTACACATGTGCCTATTTCTGTAAGGGGACGCTATCGACACAGTGTGTATTCCTCATGATCTGACTGACAGCGTCTCTCCTTGGTACACATTCTTGCCGGAATGGACCAGCCTTGCTCCTCAAGCAGCAGAAGTGACCCTGGCCATCTTGTCGAGGGAAAAACCCAGAGTCCGGACACTCCAGAAGGGCAGCCAGTGAAGGACTCTGCTGATGGCTCTGGGCTCTCTCTCCCCGCTTTGCCAAATGGCACGGCCAGATTCCTCGCTCTGCTCTTGATGGGGCGTGGGACGGGGGGGCCCTAGGGGACTCGAGAGGCACCCATACACCCAAATGCAAACTTGAGGCTGTAGTTGCAGACATTCCAATGTCCTGAACTCTGCTCCGGCCTCTGCACCTGCAGCCTCTTGCCAACTTGTTTAGAGGTTCTCCACATCTAACTCTGTCCTTTTTCTTTTCTTATTGGGGTTATTGGGTCTGGGGGGAAGGGAGAAATTACAAATGAGGAAGTCTGGCCAAAAGCCCTCTTGGCTGTGACCTGGTGGAGACACCATATGGGGGGGGGGTGGAGGCAAGAAGGGCACAGGCTAA
The DNA here is from genome assembly GCA_030068075.1 of Paguma larvata. Lineage (NCBI taxonomy): Eukaryota > Metazoa > Chordata > Mammalia > Carnivora > Viverridae > Paguma > Paguma larvata. Next base: position 60,164,611 of record CM057828.1, read on the forward strand.
GTGCAGACTTAGAGGGATTAGTGGGAGTGGAAGGGCTTAGGTCGTTGTGGAGAGGGCAGGAGAGAAAGGGGTGCCTGCCCGAAGGGGGGCAGTCCGAGTTGGGAGGGAGACTTGTTAACCTTGACTTTGCTTTTGGTGGGGGTTCGGACGCAGCTTCTCCCATCCTGAAATTGTGTCCCAACAAAGCTCAAAGGTTTGGGGAGAGGGCACGCAATTAAACTTTCACGCTGCACGTGTGCCCCAGGGAAGGCTTCGTGGGCGTGTGTGCCTCACACTCTCCTCCAGCCTCATGAGCACGCCCACGCTCATCTTCCGGCTGGGGTCTCGGTGGGCTGATTTGCCAAGGCCACCTTTGCAGAGGAGACCCAAGAGGGCAAAGCTCTACCCTCGCCCCGCCAAAACAGTGTGTGTGTGTGTGTGTGTGTGTGTGTGTTTGAGAGAGAGCGGGCATGCGTGAGTGTGCGCGAAGCATGCGAGAGGCGTGTGTGTGTGAGTGTGACACAGGTCGCCGCCAGGCATGCGTGTGCGCCGCATCCATATACAAAGCGCCACAAGATCCAGGCCGCCCCCAGTCTGCTCGGCTCTCAGTATTTCATCTGCCTGTACACCCAACGAACCCCACTTATATACGGCCTCCGGGAGCCAGTGCCCTGGGAAACAGGTTGGCTCCTCTCCCCCAGCTGGGCCTTTTCTGATGTTTTTTGCTTCAACTTTTCAGGGAAAGTCCGGTCCCCTCGGGCTCCCTCCACTGCTCCCATTTCCTCCACATTCCTTCTCCAGGTGTCAGAGAGAGGTCCTAGAGGCCCCCAGTTCCTGCAGCAGACATGAATCTTGAACCCTGAGCTTGAACTCTGGGCAGGCTTTCTCCTTCCAGCCAAAATCGCAATGAAATCCAACTAAAGCAACATTCCTTCTCAGGAGAAAACCGCTTGCCACGCACACAGAAATTTCCCAACCACTCCTTTGTAAGCTGCTTTTGGAAGACAACGAAAAAAAAAATTTTTTTTAATTTAACTAGAAAAAGAAAAAGAAAAAAATTAACAGGGGAGACAAAAAAGAACTTACAACATCCCAGATGCCCTGTTCCAACACCAGCCCCAAGCCAGGCATTTGGAGGAGGGAGGGACGTGGCGGTCGGCCCTTCACCTCCACCTCTTTCCGCCCCAGCCCCGCTGCCTGAGGCCCCCCGGCTGAGCCCAAGCCGCAGGAGCCCAAACCACAGGCACAAATCAGACTCACAAACAACAAATCGCGCTTCGGAGGAAACAATTTTCAACTCGGAAAACGCAGTAAAGCGAAATCCCCCTTCTCTCCAGCGTTCCCTAGTCCTTGGCCCAAGATCGCCATTTTAAGCTTTTTGCAAGCTTCTGACCTGCATGAGGGACATCAGCCCCCCAGTCACCACCGTAGACCAAGCAAACCAAAGCCAGCACGCGCTCGGGAGCCGTCATCGGCCCTGGGCAGCACAAGGCGCCTGCAGACTGCCCGCGGTGCGCACCACTCCCGGTCTCGGTCTCGGCGCCCACGGCCGCTGCCCGCCCGGCCCCTCCACTCTGCCGCTTACCTTCCTTAGCCAAATGACGCGCCACCAGCCTGGCGCTCAGCAGACGCGAGTCGCAAGCCGGGATCGCATTCCCGGCACCTTCCAGGGCCTCCTCGGCCCAACCCTCCCCTTGCCCCCGCCCCAGCCACGAGACCAAGTGCCCGAGCGTCCCAGCCGGGCCGCGGCCCAGGCGGCCTTACCTTTCGCTTCGTTATCCGAGGTGTCTGGGCTGGAGTCCGCGGTTTTGGCCCGCTCCTTTTCGCTCTCCAAGGGGCTGCCTTTTGGGCCCGCCAGGCTCTGCTCGGTCTTGATCTCATTGGGGCTAGGGGTCTGGCTGTCGGACTTGGGGGTCTCAGGGAAACTCACTTTGCCCCCGAGCTGGGGCGACTCCAGATGTTCGGCGCGCGGGTTGAGACTGGCCCGCTGCTCAAAAGGGGCTTCGAAGTCGTTGGCCCCGGCACAGTGGGGCGGCTTGTCCAGCGCGGAGTAGCTCGGGCTGGCGCGGTAGTAGCTGGGCACGGGCACCTCGTGCTCCCCGAGGCAGGACTCCTGCAGGGGGTGGGAGTAGAGAGCTGCCTCGGGGCCACTTTTCGCCCGCTTCTCTGCGCTGTACATGCAGCAGACATTCTCCTCCTTGACACTAGGTGGGTAGGAGCAGGAGGACAGCGGCCTGCCAACAGGTTGTTCCAGGCGGTAGGTGGCTTTGGGGTCGCCCCAGGAGTCCAGCTGCGAGAGGTAGGACGGGTAGGTGTTGAGGGCGAGGTTGGGGCTGCTGCCCTCGTCCCTCTTGGAGAGCGAGGGCGCGAGCCCGCAGCCCCTCATCACCCCGCAGTTGAAGTCACTCCCAGATTGCATATACATGCCTGCGCTCCGGCTATAGCGCTCTCCTCCGCCCGGCGCAGCCAAGGGCTCAGCGTACGAGTTCGGAGTTACATTGCGAGGGCATGTCATTTTCAGAGAGAGGGGTTTTTAAGGAGCAATACTACAGCGGAGGAGCTGACATCTTTTTTTTTCCCCATCCGGGAGGGGGGGCGGCTGGAGGGGCGGGAGGGAAAAGAAGGGGAGGGGGGGAAATATCAGCTCCATAATTATCCGCGCATTCGGTCCTCACCATGTGACGGCTAGACCAATGGGATTTGAAAATGGCCTTGATGATTCAGACGGCCGTGACGTCAGCGGGGTCAAGTTGTCGGCAGGCGGAGCGCGCAGCGTGGAGTAACAGCGCCACCTAGCAGCCGCCTTGGGGTAGGGGCGCCGGAGCCCTTCCCCGCGAACAAAGGAAGCGCCCCCGGGGCGGCAGGGGCAGGAGAGGAGTGGAGGAAGGTGGGAGGAGGGGGGGTTCTAGGAAGAATGGGTTTGTTTACCCGGGAACCAGCCTGTAACTCTTGGGGAGAGTGGGGCGGAGAGGGGGGAAATGCAGGAGAGAGGGAGAGAGCAAGGCAACTCGGGGCTCAAAACAGTCAAATTCAAATTAAAAGGTCAAGACACGATTCAGGTACTTCTTCCCTTCTCTTCACTTCTTCTTTTCCTCTCCTGACCCCTCGGCCCCGCTTCTTCCCTTGGGATGGGTGTGGGGTGAAGTTTGTGGGGAGGGCTCCAGTGGGCAGAGAAAGAGAGAAAAAGTTACAGAATCCCCCAACAGAACTAAACTTTCGGCTCTCCTGCGTCCCGGTTCGCCAGGCTTGGTCCGGGAGTTCAGTTCCGCGACCTCCGCTCGTGGAAACTGGTTGAGTTATTATAAGTGCCCTGTGGGGGTTGACGGGAGAACCTTTAGTGTCTGGAGTGGACCAAGGAGAGGGGGTCACCATCCCTTCAGGACTGTTCCTGGAGGGTAAAGGAGGTTTCCCGGGATCTAGGGGTCGGGGGAGAAGGAAGCCGGAGACCAGAGGGACCGGCTCCCCTACCCCGGGAGCGCAGCCTGGCCTTTGCAGGGTGGGCGGCTCCTGGGTCACCATCTCAGGGGCTGGAAGACTTTGGCCTTGGAATCGGTTCGGCTGCTTTGCTGCAGGCCTTGGCGGCCCTCGCTTTCCAATTGACCTTGCCCCCACTAAAACAGGGAATATTCCCAGAGAGAAAGAGGGAGCCTGCGGGGCCTCCACTGGTTTGTGGGGAGTCACGTATCACACGGGGAAACTAGGACACCAGATGCGACAAAATCCTACCCAGAGACGTGTCCTTTACCAAGCTAGTGAGCTGGGGGGCGGGGGGGGGCATTGTTAAATGGGGAAGAGGAACCAGCCTGTTTTTGTGGGTTTTATTTTTTAATAAAGGGAAACGAAAACTAAGGGACAAGGTAGGTTTTAAATAGTTCTTTCCGTTTCTCCATCGCCTTTCTCCCAAAGCGAACTAAACTCTCCACCCCTTCCTCAGGAAACGGAATCCGGAGAATAACTTGTCTTTCCAGTCGCCCCGCATTTTCCCCCCTGGATGAAGCCTCGGGTTTCGATTTTCCAAAGGGCTGGAGCCTGGCCGGGCAAGGACTGGGGCTCAGGGCGCCCTGGCGTGGAGCGTGGAGGCCGGATCGCTTCTGGAGAGGCCCAAGCCAGCGGCTGCTAGAAAAGGACTTCAGAAAGAAATCAGCCGAACTCTCTCATCCAGGGGGCAAGAGAGGAGGCACAAGGGGTCCCTGGACCCCGGGAACCCTGGAAGAAAATGTGTAACGTGTGACTTGCTCGCAGGGCCAGCCAGGCGAGATTAGAAATGGTTTTGTGTTTTCATTTGCAGGGGTCGCCGTGGGCTCGGCACAGGGGTTGGGCCGGGGCAAGGTTAGGCTGTTTAGGCCCCAGACGAGACTTGGGACAGCCCGGGCGGCATTCAATCCAGGGAACCATTTGTCCCGCCGCCCACCCCGCGGGAAACGGCGGAGACTTTATGGCCACTCTGTTTGTATTATCTGCATAAGTCTTTCCCCACCAGTTTGATCGAAACTGTTCGCTTTTACGAGGACCCAACGAAAATTCTCCGTCATATTTATCAGCCGGGGATAAAAATTTAGTATGGGAACTGATATTTCCTCATTTATGGGGCGATGAAATTAAAGACCAAAGCAATTGAGAATTATATGGCTTTGGGGGGTTCCCTCCCCCCTCTTTCACCTCTCCTTTATTTTCCCGCCTGGTGTGCCTGTCCCTGGAGTTTGGCGTCCCAGTCCCCTGCCCTTGCCCCCTGTTTTGGGGTCTGCTGGGCTCTCTCCTTCACACCCAGGTACCGCTCGGCCAACCTTAGCTTTTCCTGGGTTTTCTCTCCGTGTGTCTGTAGCTGGGGGCCGGGACAGGGCTCCCGGAGCCTCTGCCCTGGCCGGGCTGGGATCTGGCTGGGGAGGTGGGAGGTTGCCAAAAGCCTCGCAGGGGAAGGATCGGAGCCCAGCCTGGGAGGGGGCGAGGGAGGTGGCGGAGGGTGAAGGAGATAAACTCCAGATTACCTCTCAAAAACAGCAAGCCCCAGGATCTAACCTGGGGAACTAACGGGAGAGGAGCAGAGTCACTCCGCTTCCGGACCCGGCTCTCCCTCCCAGCCCGACACCCACCCAAAACTCACTCCTTACCTCAGCCATGGGAGGGTTTGGAGTCGCTTCAGAATTCTGGCCATTATTAATGGAAATAATCCCCCCCCCGGGGTGGGGGGGGGAAGGAGCCTCCCGCCTCGGCTCTCACCTCCTCACAAGAACGAATAGTGTTTAAAGTTGAAATAATTAAAAGTATGATAAACACGGCCCATTAATGAAAAAAGAAATCAAATTCATCAGCCTAAGTGGGACCCCCGGTGGGACAAACGTTTGCCTCTAATTACGCAGGATAAACGCAAACCCGGAGCAGACCCCGAGCGAGCGGACGGACGAGGACTTGAATAACTTGTTGGGGTTTTGCAAGACTTTGGGATTCTGCCCCAGTGGAGGCGAAAGGAAGGAAGACGTGAGGGTGAGGATGGGGGCGAGGGGAGCAATTGAGCGGGTCCAAGGAAGTACAGTCAGTCGGATGTGGGTCCCAGCCCTGCCCCCTTGGGCTCGGTCTTTCCCGAGGCCAGGGGCAAAGGCTGCAAAGGCCGTTTCTGTCCTATTGTCCGGGCCTGGCGTTCAAAGGCACTCGGGCTGCCACGGCCATCGGCCATCCCGCCTGCTGCCGCTGCCGGGCACCCACCGGCCCTACCCCACCGAGCCAAGACCCTCAGGCCTGCGCCCCTGGGGAACTGGATTGCGGTCATGAGAAGTCTGTGTGGCCGTATTCACCCTATTAACCGTTTCCCCAACTTTCTGGGAGTGCTGAGAGACCCGCGCCTATGTCTGACACCGGGGGCTCCCCTTCTTGCCTCAATTTGGGGATGGGGAAAACCCAAGGGCTCCAGGCCAGACCAGGGCTCAGGCTGTGCCTGCTTGTCAACCCATCCCGCCCACCCCGAGAACCCGGCAGTGTGTGGGCCTCTTCCTGGGACCCGGAGCCTGGAAGGGCGGCAGGAACGCGGGGCCGGGCCTGTGGGACTGGGCGCAAGGGAGCGGAGAAGGGTGCTTCTTGCATATTCCAGGAAGACGTTTTCCGGAGGGCAGGCTGAGGGCTGGGGCACGAGCGGTCCCCAAGTGAAAACAGAAGGAAACAGAGTGCTCCACGAACAGGAAAGGACCTCGGCTATTTTCCGGGCTCGAGCCCTCCAAATGCCCCCCAGAAACACCCCGATTTTTCCAAGGAACATTAGGAGAGTTTCCCAAAGAGGCTCAGGAGCTCGTCTGGGAAATTCCAAAGGCGAAGTAACAAAAAGGAAGAGCGTCTCTCCCTCCGGGGTAACCTAATAAAATAAAATAATAATAAAGTTTGTGTACTGAAATCTCTTCGAGTGAAATGGAAAACAAAATCCCGCCAGCGGTGGAAGTTGCAGGCGGTTTTCCTCTTGTTTTGGAGGGCCAGATAAATCATTCTCATCCCAAAACTTGAAGGGAAAAATTTGCTTTTGACTTCGCTAGCACAAGGCTCTGCCCGGGCTGAGCTGGGAGCAGGGAACTCCTGGCAAACTGAAGAATGCTCAGAAAAGCCCTGGAGAGAGATTTTTCAAACAGGTACGAGAGAGGAGAGAGACATGGGCGACCCGGGACACTGGGAGGGAACTCTAGGCTCCTCCGGATCTCACGGCCACCCTGTCAGCCCGGCCATCAGAGTCCCTCTCCCATCCGGACGTTGAACACAGCTGCACCAGATGCTATGGAATTCACCGGTCACATACTTGTCGCAATTGCGCGTAGTTGTGTGCCCACGGCCCCCAGTAGTCACCTTTACCTAAAAGACGTGCTCCCTGCAATCCCCCACATCCTGAAGTCTGATAACCCGAGCCAGCACAACTGTGTTCTTGCCCCTGCCGCAGCCGGCCGGCTATTTCACTTTGCCTCTTGAATCGAAACCAGACAGAAAACACTTTGGAAAGAAGCTTTGAGAGAAGGAGACAGACGGGAGTATGTTTTGGTCGGGGGGAGCCTTGCCCCCCACTTTAGTGATTTGCTCCCAAGTTGCCCCCGTAGATTGGGTTTCCAGCGGGAAGTCAGGGCTGTGGTTGGGCCGGCTTGCTCCTCCGGAGAAAAACCCCGCTCCTCCCTTACCGGCTAAATTCCTTTCCGAAGATCCGTTTTCCATCTTTTTTTCCTCTTTCTCCTTTCCTTCCTTTCTTCCTTCCTTCCTTCCTTGCTTGCTTCCTTCCTCCTTTCCTTCCATCCATCCTCCCTTCTTTGCTTTTTCTTCATCCTTCTTTCTCTTTATTTGCTTTTTTCTCTGTTTTTCTTTCTTTCCTTTTTTCCCTGCAATTTATTTTTTCCTTCATTTTTTTCCTGATCTTTATCTTTCTTAATTCATTGATTTCATTTCCTTCTTCCCTGTTTCTTTGTTTATTATACAATTTGTTCTTTCTTCCTCAAGGCTTTCCTTCCCCCCCTTGACTTTCTGTCCCCCCATCCCCTCTGCTAGCCTTTCTGGTTTTTCTCTGTTGTGCAGGGTTCGGGGAGGGGAAAGCACCAGGCTCGGTCGCACCTCTCCCCAGCCTCACGGCTCAGGCTTGGAGTTGACCTTCTCCTGCCTTCAGCCTTAATAACTCGGCTCCTCACAAGGCGAAGTGTATGGCTGCCAGCGGCCAGCGGCCAGGCCTCGCAGTCGCCATTAGAGGCAAAGAAAAGCGGGCGCTGGGGCACGTTCCTACTGGCTCCGATGGCTCCCTGAAGCGCCCAGTTCCAGGGTTCAGGTATCTTCAATCCCATCACCGAAAGGAGGCTCGTCCACCAGGTCTGTCTTTGGAGAAGTCGCTCCATCTTTGTCCTGACCTCCAGAGCTCAACAGTAAAATAGTCTTGATTTGAGCCCAGCTGGCATCCCCAAGGCTGGAGTCAGGGGCAGTGAAGGAGTGGGGCTCTGTCAGTCCCCGATGGGGGCGGGGGGGCAGATCCAAGGGGTCACTGGTGGGCTTAGCAGCCCAAAGCCATGTTCCCACACGAGCACCTTTGTTCTCTGAGCTTCCGGACTGCAGCCCGCTGGCCCTCCTTCTCCTTCAGTCTTGCAACCACTGCAACCAACCCCCTGGAACCTCTGGGCAGGAATTTCTTGGCGTTTGGAATCCTGCCTTTCTTCAAACCCACTGTGGACTTTGCAAGAAACAGGGATGCAAGGCTATGTGTGTAGCGTCTCCCAAATCGGCGGTCTGAGTCAAGGTTATGGGTCTCTACTTTGTGCAGTGGGTTGAGGGAGTGTTCGGGGCTGTGTGTGTGTGTGTGTGTGTGTGTGTGTGTGTGAGAGAGAGAGAGAGAGAGAGAGAGACAGAGAGAGACAGAGAGAGAGAGGGAGGGAGGGAGAGAAAATGATGCCTTCAAGAGAACAAGAGGGTGTGATGGGGACGGTCTGGTCCTGCTGACATCGTCCAAACTTTGGGGATCTGTGACTATGTCTCAAGAGCAGAGTGGCCGGGACTCTCTTGCAGGCCCACAGCCTCTGTCGGCTGGTAGCCCCGAAAGCTGGGTTCAAGGTGGGCCTCGGGAAGAGATGGACTCCAACCTTTAAGCTTTGTTTTGCCTTAGGCAGAGCGAGACAGCTTCAGACACCACCACCTCCCCCACCACCGGGGCCCCAGAACCTCTCTCTCCCCACAACCTCCCAAAGATCCTGAAATTTCATTCCATGGCAAGACCAAAACTTTAAGTTGTTTTTTTTTTTTTTTTTAAAAAGGGAGGAGGATTCTTGTAAAACTTTTATGCCAAACAAAGTTATAAAAACTTCCCGGGCGTTGCCTTTTCCAAAGGTTTATATGAATAATAAAGAGTGTAGTCGCGTGCACACGGTTCTGGCGGGCTCGGAGCTGGGAGGGTTCAGCAAACAGTATTATCCAGCCCTGGGGCACCAGGAAACCCCTGGGACTGCCCCCTTGAGGGAATATTGGCCCAGAAACGAATTGCCCTACGGATTCCTGAGAGGGGCGGGGAGAGGGAAGGGGTGGCGCCCTTGACTTCCGTGAAGTTCAAAGTTCTTCTTTGCTCGGGTGAGAAAATCTCTCTCTGCCTTCAGCCCACTCGAGAAATTGGCCCCAGGGAGGTTTTCTCCCTCCGGCTGAGGACTGGCTCTAGGTAGGGCCACGCCGGTTTACCTGTCAGACACCTGGTCTGCAACTTGCTTGCTTCCCCAAAGCAGAATTGCCCTGCGTCTCCATCCGGGACACCTAGAACCTGTGGGCTTTCTCAGAGGTGCGTGGTGGTGGGGCTTGCGTGAGCCGTCTTCCCAGGGGCCATTGCATCCCAATTCCTCAGCAACCCAGGGGTCTGAGGGACAAAGAAACCCCAACGCAAGGCTGGCCCCAACCTAGTTCTCCTTGAAAATCCCCAAGGTTCCCCCTGCACCCCTAAAGCCCAGAGCGAGAGGGGGAGGAGCCCAGAGTGCTCTCTCTCAGCCCGCACCACTTAATACCCTTGTAAACTCCCACGTGCGCTATAAACTTGGATTTTTACAACCAACATTCCTCCTTAGCTCCGAGAAACTTTGAACTCGGCCTCGGGTTTATTTACTGGGTGGGGGGGGGGAGGGAGGGTTGGGGAGCTGGGAGCTGAGAAAAGCTGGAGGAGAAGAAGGGGGGAAATGCGGGGCAAGAGGGTAATGGCGTGGGGGTCTGGGGTGTGTTGGGGGAGCCCAGACCATCCGCTGTGGGTTTGTTTACTATTTAGAGCGGAAGCATTTTCTAACACAGGCCAGACTGGGTCGTTAAGGGCGAAATGAAACTGGGTTTAGAGGCGCGGGGGGGGTGCTTTATGGCGGCGTCTAGACGAAGATCTTTTGTTCCCGGGCAGCGCCTCGGCTGGAGGGGATTACCCAGAGAGGCTGAGCCCAGACCCAGAGTGCCCCTGACCGGCAAGGGGGGTTGGACGTCCCAGGGGCCAGAAGGTGGATTTGTTTGGGGGACAGAGACCCCTTTTTTCTCTTTTTAGAGGGTCGCCAAGGACTGGCAGGTTCCTGGGCCCGGGTCACAGAAGCCTTTGTTTTTCTTTCACTGTGACCCCACACACACACACACACATACACACACACACACACCCCAGCCTTCCGAAATCCCTTCTGGGGCTAGGGATCTTTCCTGGGACGTATATTGCAGGGAAAGTGGTAGTTGTAGGCTTTAAATATTTTTCTCCAAAAATCACTATCCATTTGGAGATCGATATTTTGCTATATAAACAGGTTCGCTCTGTAGCGTTATCTCCAGCTTATTTTCTAGGAAACGTGGCCAGCAGGCCAACAGTATTCCCTCCTACGACTAGGAGATAAATATCATGGCTGGAGGGCTCTCGTGCACACACACACATGCACACACAGAGCATTCTGGCTGGCACCCATAAACACTGCCCGTGGTTACACGCCACAGAGGACATGAGTCCTTAATGCGCGTGTGGTCAGGCTTACTCCATCCTACAGCAAAAAGCATATGTATAATATTCCTTCTCCCGTGCACCGAGGGGTACGCTGACTTAAAATATTTGTGTGGGGACACAGAAGCGAACCGTGGGACTGCCTCTACACCCCAGCTTTCAAACGCCATCTGAAGACTCGCGTGTACACGTTACAGATTCGGATACTCAAGCTGCACGGATTCCTGTCATCAAAAACAACGACGGAGCCTGGATGCGGTTGTCCATTACCAAGGTGCTTTTGTCTTTCATTCCACAGAGTTGTAGTGACAAAAACATTTCCTTTGACTTACAGAAGAACAGTGCCAAAGAGAGGGAAAGGATGAGAGTATTCGAGGCGGATCTTTGCCCCTAAATAAGCGGGAACAGAGATTGCCAGAATACCCTCACTGAAAGCGCTTGAAAGGACTGTGGTTATCTTTATACAAAAAAAAAAAAATAATAATAATATATACATATATAGCAAATATAGATGGGTGTGGTGAATGTTCCTCTGGGTCACCTCCTTACCCAGTTCCCCACATCAGGACAACCCTTTACAAAACAAATCTCTGGAGCTTTCTACTCTGGGAGACCCAATGTATAAACATCAGGGTGGCCCCAGTCTAGCATCTTGTTGTGTCTGGAGGAGCCTGGCCATTTGTGCTTGAGGGGAGGGGGGCCCAGCCCTACCTTCCCACCCTCAGGGGCCAGTCTTGGTGAAGAAAGGGAGGGGGCTGGTTTCTCCTCCTCTCCCCTCCCTCCTTCTAAACTGTATATAAAAATTCCAATACAGTCTTCTCATGGAGGGGAAAAAAAAAAAAATGAAAGCCCTACCCTCAACCCTGAACATTTAACTGCGACAGACGGAGACATCTGGCGGGAGGGCGGTGGAGCCAAGAAAATTCCTATAAATTTAAATTCGATGATGGTTACAATTAACTCCACAACAAATGTGTGCTTAAACGGAAAGCGTGGCTGGGCGTTGGGACGCAGCTCGAGCTGCACGTGAGAAAGGAGAGCTTTAAGAGTAGCAGTGGAATGTCCTCAGCTCGAGAGCAGGAGGAAGCCACCGCCAGGCTCTGCCCCAGCCAGCGGAGAGAGGGTGCAGGCCCCCCAGCTCCGGCCTACCTTCCCCTGCCTGTCCTCACCAGCTGGGCTCTCCCCGCCTTCCTCCTCCTCCTCCGCCTGGGGAGCACTGAGGATTTTAAGAGGAGAGGGGCTAATAAAAGGGTCAAATAAAATCATAATATTGAACAGAATGAAATATCTTTATTTGCCACCAAAAAAAAAAAATTCACAGCAATCCCTCTGGGACGGGAGCAGGGTGGGGATTGCACATGTACGCGCGCACTCACGCACATGGAGAGAGATGGGTGACTGGAATCTCATTCCAGGCGACGGAGTCCTCCCCCCACCCCATCCCCTCTGGGTAGAAAGCAACGCTTGTGAAATTTATTTACAAAAATTCAGGCCCCAGCGTGGGGGAGGTGCCCAATCCCACCTCCCTACTGCTTCCTCCACCCCAATCTTGGTTTGTTTTTTTTTTTTTTCCTTAAAAAAAAAAAAAAAGGGAAGTAACAACTGCATAGACTATAGCTAGAAATCCATGGAGCGGGGCACGCTTGGAAATAGGTTAGGAAACCTCAATGCACCAGCTAAGAAATTTCAAAAAAGGACTCTACACGTTCACGGGAAGAACAACAAGGCTCAGGCGGGGGGCCTGGGCGCAGACGGAGGTAGGACAAGGACTTTGCACGCCTAACACCAGGTCGAAGGTACAGAAATTTCACAGCAAGGCGGGATCACATTTAGCTGCCCCCTAGCAGTGGGGCAGGTGGGATAGGGGCGGGGAGCCCGAGAGGTCTCCCCTCGCAGACACGGGGTCTCAGCGGATCTTTTCACTTGGGCAAGGGGAAGGCTTTTGGTTCAAGGATTGTTCGCTCAGGCGCCCACGACTCTCGCCCCTCCCCCACCCGATCCAAGCAGCAAGACATTGTCGCGAGGTGTGTTTTCTTTTAAATAAAAGAGTCTTGGCCTCGGCGCCAACTATGTCCACTCGCCGTGGGTCGGACACTCCCCTTCACCCTCTTTCCAGGCTCGGTCCCCTGTCCCACAGCGAGAGTCAGACGGAAGGTGAAGGAGGTTCCAGAAAGAAGTACGGGCGACGGCAGTGGGGGCCAGCCCTGGCCACAGTCCAGTTTTCCACCCGCGGAAAGAAGGCGAGTCAGAAAATAAAAAATAAAAATAAAATAAAATAATTTCCCCCTCCCCCTCCCTCCCGTCCCCCAAAAGGGCCCGGTCTGCGGTTACAGCAGAGGGTTTCCCGAGAAATACTGCAGCCGGTCTCTGCTTAGTTTTTTTTCTTTCATCCTTCTGTTCTGAAACCAAATTTTCACTTGTCGGTCCGTCAGGTTCAGCATCCGGGACAGCTGCAGCCGCTTCTCTTTGTTGATATACACGTTGAAGAAAAACTCTCGCTCGAGTTCCCGGATCTGGAATTTCGAATAAGGGCAGCGCTTCTTGCGGGTGCGGGGGGCGTCTGGAGGGGAGGGGAGGGGGCAAGTGCGAGGAGAGGGGAGAGAGACACGTGAGACCCGGGCGACCCCAGCCCGCTGAGCGCTCCGCGGCCCCTTCTCCCAGCCCCACCGCCAGGCAGCCCTCCCGCCGGGCCGGCCTGCTCTCCACGCCCGGGCCCGCAGTGTTGGGGCAAGCCCCGGGCCCCCCGCCAGGTCCGGCTCGTCCGATCCCGGCCCCCGCGGGGTCGGCGCCCCTCCCTTCGGGCGAGAGCCTTGGCTGACGGAGTCTGGGGGAGAAGGAAGCCAGCCGGGCTGGCCAAGTGCGTCCCGGGGGGGGGGGGGCGCCGCCTGCCCAGCCGCGGTCCTCTGCCCCTTCCTGCGCTGCCCTCCTAGGGATTCTGAGAACCCATCACCCCTCCCCCAGAAATCTGGGGGGACCGCGGAGAACAGGCGCGAAGAAGTGAGATCGGGCGGGAGCAGTGGGGAGGCGAGGAGGAAGCGAGCGAGCAGGCACCAAAGACACCCGAGAGCCGCTTCCGGGGGCCCTGGCGCCCCAGGACGCCCGGCGGGCCGCGCCGGCCCAGCTACCGGGCTAGGCCGGCGCTGAGGCCGCGCACCGCAGCGAAACACTGAGACCCAGGCCTGGAGCCTAGGGGAGCCGCGAGCCGCCTCTCCCCTCCCCCTGTCGCCAGGACCCCCGGCTCGCTGGGGTTCTGCCCCAGGACCGGAGAACACATAGTTTGCACATTTCAAAAATAGTTTTTAAAAGAAGCGGAGCAGTCCTGGCTGGCCTCTCCGGTCGCAGGTTCTGCTCCATTGCCTCTCCCCCACCACTCCCCCTCTCTGAGTTTCTCCGTCTTTCCCTCGCCCTCCCCTTTCTCCCCCTCCACCCCTCCCCTCCGTCCCACCCCCCGGCAGCCCGGCTCCCCATCCTTCCTTAAATGCTCTTCTAAGTTCACGATCAAAGTTAATATCGCTCGCGATGGTGGCGCTTTTAAAAATTTCACAGACCGAGGGAGATAACGGGGAGGGGGGTTCACCCGGCTTTTCCAAAGAGCCCTTTTCCCTCCCTCCCCACCCCTTCTCCATCGTAAAAAGTCGAGTCGTTGGGAGAGAGGGCTTTGTAGGTTATAATAAAATCCTTTGAATGCTTATAAAACTCCACATAAAATCGGACTGACCCAAAACACGAGGCCGTCCCCGCTCCCCTCGCCTCCCCCCTGCTCTCGCCCTCCCTCTCCCGCTCCCTCCCTCGCTGCCCGCCTGTATCCCGGCCGCTGCTACCTACTGGGGGCGGCTCCCTTGGCCGGCTCCTTGGCCGCCGAGTGGGCTGAACCGGACGAGCTGGGATTCGTGTTTTCCTCCTCGGCCTCGGCCTCGGCCCCCGCCTCAGCCCGGGACGCCAGTCCCGAGGCCGGGGGCGCCTCGGGCTCCCCCTTGGCCTCGCCCTTGCCGGGGCAGGGGGGCTCGGCCGGCGCGTCGCCGCCACCGCAGTAGGCGTTGTCGAAGAAACGGTCGAAGGCTTGAGGCAGGACGCTGTTCTTGTTGACTGAGGAGTAGAAGCCGGCGGGGGCTGCGTGCGGGGCGCTGGGGTGGTGGTGGCCGCCGTAGGAGCCTTCGTTTTTCATGAGGATCTCGGTGACCGTGGAAGGAGGCAGGCACTCCCGGTGCATGAGCTCGTCGGCCGCCGCATAGCAGGAGGAGTAGCTGTTCCGGTGGTGCCACTTGCCGGATGGCTCCAGGCCGTAGGAGACCTCCCGGACCGGGGGCACTTGGGCTGAGTAGGGATAGGAGATCTGACGAGAGGGGGCCTGGGGCAGGAAGGAGGAGACCGTGGAGAACTCGGGCACGTAGTAAGTGCAACTGGGCAGATAGAGGTTGGAGGCGCAGCTCCCTCGCTCGCCGAAATCAGCGCCCCTCTCCTTGCGCGACGGCGAGCAGAAGTTGCCCAGGTTGACCGAGTTAAACATCGTTCTCTTCTCCTGCCGGCTCCAGATGGAGGTTTTGGACCCGATCTAGCGAGGGGGGAAAATTTGGGAAGGCGAGATGACGCGTTATCCGTCTTAGTCTCTCTCCCCGAGCACGTGATCCAAAGTAGATATTGTCATATATCAGTTCGGAGCACTTCGCAGACGTAGGAGGGGTTCTCTCTTAGGTAAGATGGGGACGTTCAGGCGATTGGTTTGCAAACACCGCAGAAACATTATGAAAATCAATTGCAGATTTGTATTCGTTTTTCTCTCTCGTCACTCCCCTCCTCTCCATTCCACAGAGCGAGCAAAGGAGGAGAGAGAGGGTTGGGGTGGGGTGGGCGGTGGGATGGGCGGGGGGGCGGTGGCTGGGAGGGGGTAATTGTATTTTTTTTTCTAGCCGCTGCTCTTCCCCCCCCACACACACACCCAGGATTGGGGAAAGGAGGAGGGCTCCCACTTATGGGGGGGGGTCTTGCCTCCTCCCGGTGATGAGCCCAAGATTGAGGTGGGGATGAAGACCTCTTTCCCCACTGTCTGGTCCCACAAGAGATGGGAATCCTTCCCCCCAACTCTCAGGGACTCTTACCCCGCCAACCCGCAGAGGGCCAGTGCCTGTTTACAAGAGTTTGAAGAAGTCCAGTCTTTTCTTGGCCAGGGCTGTAATGTCAAGACTCTCCTTCCCCTTTGGAGAGACTCCTCAGAAGAGCTTGCGAAGTTTCCCAAAGGTGAGGCAGCCCAGCAGCGAGCCAGTGTCCCAACTTTGTCTGGCTTGCTGTGCTGCCGGCGGCTAGGGACTCAGATTAGTCATAAACGAGTGGTAAGCAGTGCGCCAGCCGCCCAGCCGGTGCCTGGCGAAGTCTGGGAAAAACCTTCTCTAATGTTGTGTTAAATATTTAGTACGAGAGAGTGGCCCTGGGTGAATATTTCATGCCTGCCTTTATTGTCAATCAATGTGCAGAAAGCTCCATCCACTGTGGATTTTTTTAAATCTCAGACCCCAAAGATAAAGATTGAAATGAGATCTATGTATTTTCTCTGTCCCAGGTCCTTTGGGTCTGGGGCTCAGCCTCAGCTTGGGGACTGAAAGGACGCCTGGAGCCAGGGTCCAGGAGGGACGTGATGGGGGACTGGGTTTGGGGCTCCTATCCTTGAGTGACTTGGGGGGTGGGAGGTGGCCGGTGGGGCCGGCTGGGGGTCTACTGGACAGACTAGCAAGACAGTGGAAAGTAGCTGAGGAACCCAGGTGGGCAGGGCAGGAACGGGATGGGGGGCACTCCCTAGTAGAGGCCCCCAGCCCTGCTCCCAGGGGGGGGTTGTAGGCAGGCCTCGGTACCTCCTTCCCATTTTTCAGCCCTTCCCTGCCCTCATCCACTTTTGGCAGCCTCCTAGATAGCTGTGGCCCCAGAGGTGGCCTCAAGGTTCTTTCCCTCCCTGCCGCTCATCCCTCTGGGCACCATGGGACACAGTTAGGCAGCTGGGAATCACTTTATTGAAAGGTTCTGGACTGGATCCAAGGGACCGGAGCAATCGCCACAAGCAGAAAGCACCCTTGGATCCAAGGAAGAGCTGTCAGGGCTTGATCCATTCAGGTAAGAGGGGAGGATCAAAGTCCCCCAGGGCTCTGGGAAAGCCAGAAATGGCCCAAGCCCTCTTTTGTTTTTTCACCCCTAACTCTTGGCGAAAATTGATTTCCACTTTAAAAATAGTATTTGGATTTGGTGTTCCTTGCTGCTCTTGGGGAGGGACCGTGGCCCCAGAACCAGATGGAGAAGACACAAAAAATGGCATCTTGGCCCCAAATATAATCCCTCAAATCCATTCTTCCTTCACCCTCTTGCCTCCCCAAATTTGTTCAGCCTTTAGAGCAACACGCAGGGTGGAGTTCCCTTGGCCACGGGTCCCATTGTTGAGGCAGCTCTGGAATACCCAAAGATAGGCCTCCAGCACCCCTTTACCCATTAGTTACTGGGCCGTTCTTCCTGAGCCCTTCTTTAGTCCCGGCCAGGTCTTACATGAGGGCAAAGAGGAACTAGCCTGAGGCTTTGCTGAAGTGCAGGACTTCTCCATCACGGAGGGGCTGCAAGAAGAAAATTCTGTTGCTTTTCCTCCTTCCTCTACCCCTTTTTATAGGGTGACCTGGGGCTAGCGTTTTTAATTATAATGATGGGGAACTGTGGACTCTGGCTTTTATGGGGTTCGTGCTGACCTCATTAAACTCAAGTTTATTGGAGGCAAAATGTTCCCCAAACAGTGATAGGAACCAGCAAGAGGGAAGTGAGAGGTACCCCTATCCCTTGCAGAGGTGTGGGTAACTCAGCTTGGGCTTTCCCCCTGCCTCCCTCTCCAATCTGGTCTCCAGGGTCTTGTGGGGCCTAAGCCCCCAAGGCGAATTCTGTGCTGCCAGGGCCGACAGTAGGGAGGGGTATGCTTCCTGTGAGGAGCCAGCTGTGGGCCTGAGCACTTGAATTTGACCACCAAAGTTTATTCCAGGGCCACCATAAAAGTGAGCAAGGCGGCTGCAAAGAGCCACAGGCAGCTTTATTTCCTTGAAACAAAAACGAAGGCAAGAGAGACTGTCAAAGAAGTCGATGTCCAGGAAACTCCAGGGTCTCCCAACAGAGGCTTTTGGGAATTAATATTCTTCCCCTCTAAAAGTAAGGCATGAAGTTCATTTTTTGTTTCCAGTTTGGGTCTGACTTTTAATTTCTCAACAACTTTTTAAAGACCTCCAGCAACCTCCAGTTGCTGCTGGGGTCAAGGAAAGAAGGCTCTAGTTACTGAGATCAGCCAGGCATTGATTGGCAAGAATGCCCATGGTGTGGGCTGGCCCCTTCCCTGCCTCACCCTAGGTCCAGGCCCACTCCAAAGCGTAGATTGAGTTGCTTGCCGCAGGTTGCACCCCAGGAGCGAGTCCCCCCACATGAGACTCAACTGTGGCCCCCAGAACGGTTCCTAAGAGCCCTGGCAAGCCTCACTCCCTGGCGTGGAGGTGGCTTCCCCTCCCCCACCTCATGGGTGCGTGCCTGTGGTCCTTCCACAATCCTGGAGTGCCATCTTTCACCCGAAACCCTCCAGGACAGGGTCATTCTGCCTACCTCACTGGTTCTTGGGGGCCTCAGTCAGCACCTCCAGCCCGCCTGCCCGCCCGCCCGGCCGCTAGCAGACAGCTTCAGTCTGGACAGCTGCTGCGGTATACCCTGACCAGGGCCACGGACAGGCTCCAGTGATGTTCCGGTCCACCCAGGGACACCAGAAGCGGCTTCGGAAGGGGGCAGTATCTCCTGAGTTCCCAATTCCCGCTGGGGACACCGCCCACACGCTGTTGGCTGGCCTTCCGGCTTTGCCCACCTCCCGATTCTAGAGAGCAGATGGGGGTGACCGGGAAAGGGTCCCACCCCACGGACCGAGCACTGGGAGGGAAAGCCAGGAGGGAGAAAGAGGGGCCGTTAGAGCTTGAGTGGGCTTGGACGGGAACTTTAGGCCCATGTGGAGTCAGTAAAAGATAAGCGGTAGGCGTGTGAACCACCTCAGCGATCGGAGGCTTGGCCGGCCAGGATGAGCCCCCGTTAGAAACCGGCTTGCGCCTTCTGCGCGAATTTCTCTCCCTTAGAGCAATATGGAGGGGCTTAATCATCCCTTTAGTGTGCTCGTGCTCGGGGATTTTCAGGCCAGCAGCCCGGACACCTCCCACCCCCCAGCCAAAGAATGAGAAAGGGGTGGGACTGACGGTTCTCGGCCCCCACCTCTTCTCAGCCTTGGCCATCGCCCCAAGGCCAGGGGCCCAAGTCAGGTCACCCAAGCCGCGGGCGACGCTGCCCCGAGGTTCCTCGGGCTCCTGGAAAGGAGAGGGGCAGGGAGAAGGGCAGCCCCTCCGCCCCCGCAGCCCCACCCACCCTCCTCCGCGGAGGGATTGTCCCAGGAGGCTAGCAACGCGACCCCATTTCTCCCCATAAAAGTCCCATTTTACGACCCAGTTTCACTGGGCCCCTCACCAAATGCTCTAAAATGAGGGACATGTCTTAAAAGCCGTCTGAAATGGAGCCACGACCGTCGGACCTGGGTGTCCTAACCCTGCCGCAACAGCGCAGAAATGCTTTTTTCTCTGGGCGGGATTTGCCCCGTTGGGCCACCCGGATCCCTGGCCAGGCCGCCGCTGAGCGCTGAGCGGGAGGCCGGCTGGGCCCGAGCCGCCATTCCCCGGCTTTAGCGCCTACTTAGGCTCGGACCCAGTCCGCGCAGATCAAAGTGAGCTCGCGGCATTTTTATGAGATGAACTTCAGCGGCTCTTTACTTGTAATCAGACGCCTGGGTCGAAAATGCAAAAGGGAACAGCCCATCAATCCAAAAAGGAAAAGGGAGAGAGAGAGAGAGAGAGAGAGAGAGAGAGAGAGAGAGGGAGAGAGAGGAATAGGGAGAAGAGGGAACTGGGGTGAAAAAATTTCAGGTGACACATAGCAGGAAGATTCTGGTCACCAACAAAAAAAGACCCTTTGCCTGCAGCAGGAACGGTTTGTGGGTCCGTCCCAGCCTCCGGCCCCCCGCCATCTGCCTGCACACTTGGCTCCGATGTCCGGGGGGGGGGGGCCAGGAAACCTGACTCGCCTGTGTTCTGAAGCTTGATCCGAAAGCTTCCACAGTGTGGACGCGCCACGTGGGGCCAGTGTGGCCGCCTGCACTCTCTTGCCCCAGCGGGGAAGTCGCCTTCGGCTCACGATTTAAAAGTCTCTCCCATTTTGCTGCTTTTCTCTCTGCGGTCTTCGTGGTTCTCTCGTCACTGCAGCCAGAAGTTGAGTTACAGGAAGATTCACCAGAGATTTATCGCCTGGCTCCAAACTTGGAGAGCCCCGTTGTCATAAACAGCCATCTATTGTCTAGACTTTTATCTCCGGGTATGGATCGTGCATTATTGAGGCTCAGGAGACACGGGTCTGGCTCTGTGGGGGGTGTGTGCGGCTGAGCGCTTGCCCCTTGCCCCCAAGGGTTTGGGGGAGTCCGTTTAGGAAAGCGCACAAATTCGTGTGTGCTCCTGGGGCTGGGCAGGTACACCTGGGTGTCCAAGTGGGGAGGCCCAGAGTGGGGAGGGTCTCTCTGTGCCTGGGAACATTCTGGTGCATGTACTTTTGTGTTGGGTGAGAATTTGTCACGGTGTGCTTTGTTTCTGGGCCATTTTAAGTGTTCCTGTCTGGGTTTTTGCAGGTTTTATTAACCTGCATCCGCTTGGCCTTCAAAGCAGATCATCTGGTGTTTTTCAATATTGGGGCCCATTGTGTACGTGTTTGCCTTCTCTTAAGGGAGTCTTGCTCCCTCAGATTCCTCCACCTACCCTCAATCACACCTCAGCCTCTGCCTTCACCAGAGCGTCTGGCTTTGCTCTACTCCCTGAAAAGTCCAAAAGCGGCTACCAATTTTCCGTCACAGGGACGAAACACATTTTTGCAGGATGAGGTCTGGCCATCTCCGTCTTTCCCAAACTGGGGGGGAGGGGGAAATGTCCCAGCTCATAAACGCCCTTGCTTCCTGGGGCTCCCCTTCCCAGGGCTGAGAGGGACGTCGGAAAGGGCCTCCCCATTTCATGCTGACCTTTTTAAATTCTCTCCACGCAGCTCTAGAGAATACCAAAGCGGGCCTGCTTCTCCCTCCCGGGGCTTTCTGGCCGCCCCGATGTCTTCACCCTGGCCACCTCCTCAGCCTCTTGAGCTCAGGCTGGGGGACATTTGCCCCCGATTAAATGTCTGTGAGAGAGATGCCTGGCACCTTAGCTCTGAGGGTCAGAGGCTGTTTTTGAAAGCCCGGATCCTTTCACGCCACCAGAAATAATCAAAGCCTCCCCCTTTGTTTTTCATTATCAGAATGCAGAGTGGGAGGGCTCGAGACACTAGGCCTGGAGCTCCCCTGACCATCCCCAGTGCGCCCAGCTGCCCCTCCCGGGCTCCCAGGCCCTATTTCAGGTCCCAGCAGCCCTTAGACACCTTAGCCAGGTAGGCAAAGCGGGAGGGGACTGATCCTAGAGGCTGGCTGCCAGTTGAGAAGGGCAGAGGTGACAAAATTAGGGCTTTGTGGAGCATCGGATTGAACCAGGAGCCCCCAGCTTTGCCTTCTGGGCGTCCCTCCCTTCTTTGCCATTTAAAAAGCAATGATTAGCCCTAAAATGGGCTCTGTGGGCGCAGAGCAGGAGAAAACAAGCTGTCAGGTCCAGGGAAAAGGAGGTAAGCCCTTCACAGACACCCCTATGCTATAGTCTCTCTCTCTCCTCTCTCTCTCTCTCCCTCTCTCGCTCTCTCTCCAGTGCTACTCTGCAAGGAAAAGCTCGAGGATTCCACTTCAGGTTCCTTTCTTCGGCGCCCTCGCTTTCGGCTGAGCGGCCCGCTGACCCCCGCCCCGCAGCCAGCCGGGGTCGCCACTGCCACTCCGGGTCCGGAACTCACTTTCCCTCCGGCTGGCCGGCTGCGGCGGCGGCGCCGCCTGCCTCTGTCTCTCCCTCCCGCCCTCCCTCCCTCTGTCCTTGCGTCTCCCCCACTTCTCAGGCTAACAAATATCTGATATACTTGTGTCTCCGCACCCCAGGCCTCGGGCCGAGCCGGCTCCTGCTGGAGGACCTCTGCGGGAGGACCGACTTCCCGGCAGGCCGGCGCGCTTTGCTCCCCGCCCCACACGCTGCGGTCTCCTTCATTGCCAGTTGCCGGGTTGAAACGCTTCTCCCTCGCTTTGCTGCTTCTCCCCCTTTCTTTCCGCCTCTGGATCTGAGAAATAAATAAATCCAACTCTCCTGCCTCACCAGCCCTCCCCACTGGCGCTGCCTCACTTCTCCTTACCGAGCGAACCGCCTTGTTTTCAGAAGGAAATCTTAATAGACCTGGGCCGCAAATGAACTTTTCTTTGAGATGGCTAATTTTCTTTCCAGTCCTTACGTCCTGCTGTTTGTCGTGGTGGAATGGAAAGGATTTAGAAGTCTGCAGTAGGGGAGGGGAGTGTGGGGAGACGGAGCCCAGAGTTACAGACAGTGGCGAGAGAGATACAGAAGACCCAGCGATACAGAGAGCAAAACAGGCGTTTGGTTGGGGAGAGGAGGGAGAGAGGGAGGGAGAGAGGGAGGGAGGGAGGGAAGGTGGGAGGGAGGGAGCCCCAGCTGGCGGGAGCAGAGCCAGAGAGAGAGAGAAAAGGAGAGAAAAGTTTCCCGGAGTCTTCATTAGTTGACTTCTCTGTTCGCTGCTTCCCCCAGCCGGCAGGGCTCACCCCCAATAAAGGAAGGAAGGGGGTCTTTATTTTTTTCTAAGGCCCCAAAGAGTCCGGTGTTTACAAGACTAGAAATACTACAGCCATGTCCTGGCAGAAAGAAAGGCTGAAATGGAGGACCGACGCCTTCCTTATAAGGTACGATGCTAACTTGACCTTCACTTTGTCATGGCGCCCCCCGCCCACCCAGACTGCCGCAGGCAGCCTGGCGCAGCGAGTGCCCTGCAGACCCTGGCCTCTGCCTCCCTGTTTCCTCTCTTTCTCTTCCAATTTTCTCTTTCCTTTTTAAATGTCCCTTCTTTCCTTCTTTCCCTTCTTTTCATTTCTTTTTTCTACCTTTTCCTTTTTATTTCTTTTCTTTTTTTTTCCCCTGAGGTTTCTCCTGCTCTTTTCTTTCACTCGTTCCTTTTATTCTTGCCTTCCAGTTTCATGGTTTCCCTTGACTCCCTCTTGCCTGGCTGTCTATCACAGTCTCTCTCTCTCTCTCTTTCTCTCTCTCTCTCTCTCTTTCTCTCTCCACCCGCCCCCAGCCTTCTGGTCTTCCGCATACCAGAAACGGTAAAGCTTGTTTTCAGATTTTTCTGCATCCCCATCCCAACCAACCTCCACAGCCCTTGCCTGGCTTCTGCCCCCATCCAGGTGTCCCTGGGGAAGAGGTCTAGAAAAGAAGGCCAATTTGGGATCAAAGGGGGCTTTACTCTGGACCCAGTGCCCACTCGGGGATGACAATGAACTTGGTTTTGGGAAGACCCTGTCTTCCTCCCACTGGCCTAACCTGCCAAGTCTCTAGGACTCTAGTAGTCTTGAACTGAGGGCAAAGCCCTTCATCGTGGGGAAATATGGGGGGAGCAGAGACCATTGCTCCTGAGACTAAAGGGGAGATTTAAGTACCAAATTGTTGTTTGCCCTTCTCTGAGCTCCCAACCCCTAAAATTTTAGAGATTTCCCTTGAGACGTCTGGACAGGGAATTGAGAGAATTAGGGATTTCTGGAGAGTCACACTCACATAAAAATAGGAAAGAGAAAGACTGTCAGACCTCTCTACCTTGCCTCTTGCTGCCTACCAGCCTCCAACAGAGCCTCCGACATTAACTCTAATCATATCTTGTGTGGCTATAAAATAAATGATATTATCAACACCCCTATAATTACCTATTATTCGCTTACTCGTGATAATTACAATACCAGATGAGGCAGGTCTATACAGACAAAGTAAAGCCAGACAAGTATTTTGGAAAAAGGAAACTGGGTCATTGAGACCTTCGAAATCTCTAAGAATCTATAAGTTCCTGCCTAGGACCTCCTTGGTCTAGGAGTAGCCATGGTGTGGGTGACAGGGTGACACTGAGAGACCCTAGTACCTCCTTGTCCTCTATATCCCATCTAGCTCCCCCCCTCCCTTGCGCCGACACCAGAGAGGATCAGACAATAAAAGGGAAATGCTTTCTCTCCCTCCCTACAGTTATCTGGATAATTGCATGAATTCCTCCCTGCATACTGCTGTGTAGTCCGGATTGGGATTTCAGCAGGAAGCGCAGGGGACAGGATTCCAAAGGGGGGAAGCCGAGAGGGTCCTGCGTTGTTGCATTCCCAGACTTTATAGTTCTGTCTAGTGTTACATTGTTTCTTCAGGCAAAGATCTTTGTTCTGCTTCAGTCATATTTCTCCCTTCCCCCTCCCTTTCTTTCTCTCTCCCTCCCCCCTTTTTGGGTCCCTTTAAAGGAGACTCAGATCATCTCGTGCTCTTAATAGATGACTATAAAAGTAAAATTAATTCCCCCCTGCCCTTTAATATCAATATCTCTTCGTTAAGTATGCACATTGGTGAGAATAAACAGAATTAAGTGTTGCAACCCAAACCAGCAATTACATCCAAGGGTGTTTTTTTTTTTTCCACGGGGTCTGGCTTATCTGGGGGTGTTCACTCCGCCGCGAGATAACCAGGGGTTATTTGTATTATTTTTTTTTTTACAAGCTCACTGGGGCCTGAGCCAGCACCAACCTGGTAGAAAAAGCAACCACGAAGCCAGAGGGGGAAGAGAGCTCCAGACAGCGATGAAAAGGAACCACGCGGAGTAGCGCAGGGAAAGGAGGCGGCGGCAGGTCCCAGAACAAACGTGGCAGAGAGCAGGACAGGCACTCGCAGACAGAGGTTTACGTATCTTTATTAATATTTTTTAAGATTCGGGGCTCGACGAAGAAAAGGGAAAATTCGGGGGAGTGGAGGGGAGAGGGAGTTATCCGGATCACAGCAGGGACGCCGCCGCAGGAGAGGAGAAGACTGGATAAACGCGCGCCCAGGCCAAGGCTGCACCGGGGTCTGGCCCCGGCTCGATTCCGGGCCGCCGCTGCCCCACACGCTGTGGGCTGGGCCCTCCAAGCCCCCCCTCGCGGCCGCCGGGGCTCCCTCGCTCTCCTTATCATCTCCATCTTTATGACGAGGCTTGTTAACAAGACCAGCGAGCTGGCCACGCACATCTATCTCAGCGCTCACGCTCAGCCAAGCATCGGCCGGCGCGGGGACTAGCGAGGCACTAATTAATTGATTCCTTTGGACAGTAAAATATGGCAGCGTCTACACGGAACCCATAAACAATATCTCGGCGGGGTGTGAGTGCATTGTCTCTCAAAGAAGTTTTCCATAGGCGGTGTGTCAAGTAGCGGATTTTTCGCTACTAAAGGAAGACCCAAGTGGGACTCATTTTTCCCGGGCGAACCTAGAGTTAGCTCAGTGTCAGAAAATGCTTAAAGCTGTTACTGCCTCTCTGAAAGTGTTAGGAGTGGATTTTGTTGTGAAAAACTTGGGTTCTGCGATAACTTTTCCCTGCTGCTTGCGTAGACCTGGCCGACCTTAGAGATGGGAAGCAGGGCTGAGGGGCTAGGTGGGCCAGAACCTTCTCCCTAGTTGGCTAAGAGGGAGTGGCACTGCTCTGGGGTTTGGGAGGGACGTAGAAGACCAGGTCCCGCCTCTGCTTCAGGCTGTCTCTCTAGACTCCAGATTTTAAAAATAAGTTTTTAAAAATTTAAACAGACTTTGGCTTTCAGGAGCCGGGCATGCCCAGTGTACACCTGAAACTTGCCTGTTACCCCAACCTGCCTGTTACACACCTAGTGCGCTTCCCTCCCACCCCCCTTCTCAACTGGCAGCCTTGAGTAACTCTGTAGTATATTTACCTTAGGTCTAAAAGAACAAGACACACGGGGGCGGGGGGGGGGGCGGAAACCTAATTACATAATGTTAATTCCATACCGGCTGTGATTATTCAGTCAGACCCTGCTGCAAACAGAACTTAGGATTCTAAATATGGACTCCGATTTCAAGAGATACAACAGGGAAACAGAGATCGGAGACCACTTACATAAATAATGTAGCCATAGAAGGAGTTTTTAGAAGATGGAAATAATAGAAAAAGAGAAAGACAGAAAAGAGGCTCCGTTGATGGAGACTGTCATTGCCAAAACCTGAGCTTCCTCCAGCTACTGTCTGTAAGGTAGCCAAATAAACGCGTATTATAAATACGATAATAGGTGAGCTCCAAGAATTTACTTCCCTGTATTTGGTACATGAACACCATGTAAACAAACTAATTTATGGGACATATTTTTTTATACATTGGGTAGACATTCAATTTGTATATATAATAATGATGCATTTTCCATGTACTGTTTTTGTGGATACATTAATATCTGGATGCATTTTCCGTGCGGGATTTTATACGGCCTATGGGGTGTATACATCTAGGTAGCTAAATAGATGCAGGGCTGTGTATTTCCTGCGTAAGACAGATATGCGAATGTACTGTTTATGTAAATGAATCTTTACATGTGGTGTTTATCCCTGCTATGTGTAACCTTTTCCTAGAAGGTTGCTTTCCCGTCCAAATAAAAGTGCCTCTGTATGTATATTTTCTAGAGAAATATATTTTCCATGACAAGTATGTGCATATAATATAGATATCTGTGCATTTTAGACTGTTTCAGTATACCGGTTATGTTGGCAGTACCCCCGAGCACTGTAGTGTCTGAAACCTCTGTCTCATGCCCCGCATACGGACTCGGCATCTTTCACAGAGAGCCTTCCTAGCAAGAACCACCGGCGAGTTCCATCCGCGCAGACCTGTCCTCGAAGGAAGTTCTCCGCGCTGGGACCTGGAAACTGACAAAGTGAAGGCTTGTCTCCTAGTCTCCAGGAAGTGGCTCTGGCTCAGAGAAGGAGGGCTCACCCACCGGCCGGCTGGGTCACGCTGGCTAAAGGTCCGGCTGTGCTTGGTCTCCTCCAAGCCCAGTGCCCCGGCGCCTTTAGGAGGCACAGGCTTCAGCGATCCCCGCCGTTGGCGGTGAGAAGCCCAGCGGGAGGGCGGGCCGCCGCTGTGGGGACGCCGCGTGCCCAGCAGAGGGAGGGCACTTAGCAGAGAGGCCTGGTTCCCACAGCCCGGCGGCGCCTCAACTCGGGCTGTTCTTCCAGGTCTCCCACAAACTCGCGGGGCGCCCCCGGGGCCTAGGGCGCTCGGGGCTGGGCGGCCGGGCGGGGCGGGGCTCGGCGGCCTCCACCGCTCCCGCCAGCAGGGGTCATCCCGTCCTTTGCGGGGGCCCGGCGGCCCTCGGGCGCCGACAGGAGTTGCTGGCGCTGTTGGGCGGGGAGCCGCGCGGGGCAGCAGGGGCTGAGAGGCGCGCCGGGTCCCCTCTCCCCGGGACCCGGCGGCGGACCGGAGCCGGGGCCCGGCCGGCCGACGAAGCGGACCGACTTCCCAGAGCCCTCTCCGGCGGGCCGGGCCACTGGGAGCTCCGGGCGCCCGCGTCATCCACCGGCGGCCGCCGCGCCTTTGTCTCGGAGCGTCCCCGAGAGCCGCGACCGCGAGCTCGGCGGGCTGCAGCGGTGCGCGGCGTTCGGGTCGGCGGGCGGCGGCCGCACGCTTCTCCACGGAAAACCCGCAACTCTGTCCCGACCGAGGCAGACGCCGGAAGGCGGCCGCGGGGGTCTAAGGCTCGGCATCCGCGCCGCTGCAGGACCCGGCGCCTGCAGCCCACCTCGCTCTGAATTACACCGGACCCTTCGGCGCCTGCATGTGCCCGCCGCGCAGAGAGGGCTGGGGGCTCCGGGGTGCGTTTCCCGCGCGGGCCCGGGGCCTAAGAACCGCTGCTGCTTTCCTGGTAATGGCGGGGAGGATGGGCGGGGGCTCCGGCCTGTCCGGAACCCAAGGTCCCGGGGGTTTGCTTTGTTCGTAGATTGGCGGTCCCTGCTCTGCTCTGGGTCTGAGCCATCGATCGCGCGCCGGGTTTCCGGCTGCATTAGCATCCACGGGACCCGGGCTGCCGGGCCCATCTCCCGCCCGCTCTCTCGCTCGCTCGCCCGCCCGCCCGCCCGCTCGTTAGCTGCCTTAAATGCCCTAGCTGTGTCTGTGCGGGTCAGAGTGGAGTGGAGCTGGGTGGATGGCCAGGGCCAAATACACAGCTCATTTGGAGGCTATAAGCTTACAAATACGCAGCAGCAGGATTATTTCCACCCGAATTATCTAGATAATTCTCTCCATTTCTTGCTCCTCAAGACCCAGTTAGTGACACGGGGTTCTTTGTCTTAAAATCCCTGGAGAAAAGCGTAGTTTGGGGGCTTACATCAGACAAACAGTTGCAAAATAGCCACAATCCTTGCCCGGCTGTAGATAGAGTTCCCCCTCGCCCTGGGTATTTGGGTTGCGGCTCCAACCATGACATTCTCCTTGGCAGAGAGAACCCAGGATTTGTTTTGCAACCGTTGGGAGGAGGTTATAGTGTCTTTCCTTCTCTGAGAGTCTCCCAGTTATTGAGTCTTGGGACCTGTGTAGACACCACCCAACAAAGTACCTCCTCTCTCAAATCTGCAGTGTCTCTGGGACTCAGTCAAGGGAATAAATTAAAAGCCGGTTATTCCTAACTTCCTTAAATTCACTCCTTTCCTTTTAGCCAGAAATGCCTTCACTGTTAAGTCTTCCCTGTATAGATGTGCCCTGAGAACAGCTTAGTCTCAGGCCTGGATTCACTGGGCTTCCACACCGCCACCGCCCCCCCCCCACCCTTAATTCAGACCCAGGCACAACCACCCAGTCCCTCTCCCGGTTCATGGCTGCCGGAAGCTCTCCTGTCCCCAGCTTTGCCTGTACTCTGTGGAGGCCTTTGTATGAGTAACCCCTAAAGCTTGGGATCTCCTTCCTGCCCAAACCCCTCCGCTGCACAAGGCAAGCTGTGGGTTAGGGGCAAAAGGAGAATGGGATGCAATCTAAATCTCTTAGTTTTTCTAGTTGCAGGAGTAAGGAAAAGAAGGGAGAGAGAGAGAGAGAAGGATTTCAAGGCACGAGGTGTGGCTTGGATGCTGGGCTCCGTGGGGGCTCCTGCTATTCCAAAGTAGGCCCAGAAGGGTGGAGAGGGAATCTGGAGGAGACTCCATGATTGTAGCCAGGCTGTGAGAAAGGGAAACTCAGGGACCAGAGGCACCAGGGTGGAGGCAGAGGGAGGATGTCCCACCCAGAAGAAAGGGGTGAGGTGGAGGTGCGGAGGGCCCATGGGCGCTGCTGGAACCCAGACTCTGGCTCTGACCTGGGCCTCTGGCATGGCCCAGAGGGGGTTGCTGGCTGGGAGAGACGGAGCCTGTCTCACCAGCTCCAGGAGGTCTTTAGTCCCCTGCCTACTCATTTTGCAGTGCTCAAAATGTGCTCTCAGAGTGACGCCATGAGACCGTGGCATTGGAAGTGTCTTTCCACCAATCCCTGCCCCCTATCCCAGGGCGCTCCTGCCATCCCTGTTCCAACCTGCTAGAGCCCCTAACTCTGCCTTCACTTCTGGGGATCCTGCAGCTCAGACTTCCTCTTTCTGGCCCTGAAAGTGGTTTCAGCCTCCGCTGGGCTGTCTACATTATTTTTATGGCCACATGACTCCTCATATCCCTGTCCTCCCTCCCAATCTACTCTCCCCCAATTTTCTCTCTGCTAGTAATTGCTTGGGACTAGAGACGGCAGCTCATCAACGGACCTTGGTAGCTCGTATATTTTTTGTGGCCCCTGCACCGTTCTTCCTTTATTATTATACATTTATTATTTTTATTTTTCACCCGAGCTGGAGAAAATAAAGTGGGGGACAGTTAGGAGCCTGGGGATCCCATCCTTTCTAGGCGGAGAAGACCACGTATGGGGACCCAGTTCAAAATTTCCTCTCAAAAAAAAATCACGTCGTCATTCAGTCATGTTTTAATTATTATTATTAATATTAATATGATGAAGCAACTCTGTACAAGGACTATATAAAGGGAAAACGTGCTAAAGACAGACATTCGAATAGGAGGGCACACTACAGACAGCTGGGGAGGGCATCTACCCACAGAGACTAGACCAGGTACTAGCAACGGACACAGAGAACAAGACACAGATTGACAGAGAAGCTCACGGAAGTCAAGTTTAAAGCGACAGGAAGAGAATATTGCATATCTTTAGACCCCTACCCCTTTTGGAGTGTTCTGGTCTCTCTTCTCTAGTGGGCTGTGGGAGTCAGGCTGGAGTGGCGAAGCTTGAATCCAGCACCCCGGAGCCCACAAGGTCACAGGAGGGGCTGCATGAAGGGGTACATGGGTGACCAGGCAAAGGGGAGAGTGCCTCACACTCCAGGCCAGCTCCCGAGGGATTGTGCAGACAGCAGGGATGGCGCCGAATTCTGCAAACTTGTGTATGGGTGAAACAAGTTCATGTCCGTGGGGAAGTGTGTCAGGTGCCCAGTGGGCGATGAGGGCCTGTGACTGTACGGCCACTCTGCAGGGCTGTATTTGGGGACATGGGGCTGCCTGCTTACAAGCACTGTCAGGGGAGTGGGGTGGGTCGAGTCGGGGTGCTGGGCTCAGCTGTGCATGTGTTTGCCCACGCCTCTGCACAGTCTTGGCCGGGGACTTGACGCTGTGTGCTGGTGGGGGGGCGGGAGGCTCTGTGGATTGCCACTCGAGAGGGGTGTTAGGAGAGACCCCTCCCCAGCAGGAAGAACTCCAAGCTGGCAGGCCAGTTCCCAGTGTCCAGGCTGGGCTTAACGCTCATCAGCTCCCTGTTTCTCACCTTCTTACTCCTGGCAAGGGTGGGTGGGCAGAGGGGAGGTGGGGGAAACTCTCACCAAGAGGGTAACAACAGAGTGCAGGAAGGTGCCAAGCTTCTCCGCTGCTTCTCTCTTAAGCCAGCCTAGATCTAATGGGCTGGGGCTGGGGCCTGAAGGGGGCTTTGAATAGAAGGGCCCTCTGCAGAAGCCACTCTTTGGCTTCCGACCAGTTCTGAGGATGTGTCCCTCCTTCTGCTCTGGTCCTCCTACTACTCAGCGCCTCACAGGCCAGGGGGAGGCGGAGGCAGAGGATCCTGAGACAAAGGGCGACGTTGGGGGGCGTGTGGAGTGGGGGTGGGTAAAAGAGAGAAAGGAGTTGTGTGGGGGGCTGCAGCGCCCCCCTCCTTCATTGTCACCAGCCTGGGAAACCCGGGCTGAGCAGGGGCCTCTGCGGCCGGTAGCCCCTTTAGGGGCAGATTCTCCTCCTGCCTCGTAAATTATGCCGGTCCGGCCTCTGGCCGGCCGTGACCGTGAACGCCAGCGGGGAAGGGAGAATCAGCGGCGGTAGCCCCGGCTGCCAGAAACTCTCCCGGCCAATCAATGCCGCGCTTCGCAGCCTCTTTCACGGCCTCTTGGGCTTCCTGGAGGGCCAGGTGGGGGTCCCTGGGGTGGCTGCTAAGCCTGAGGCTGCATCCGCTCAGCTCTCAATTCCGCGCTTGCGGCTTCCGGTCCGCAGCAGCCCCGGCGGCAGGAAGAGTGCCTGGCAACACACCTGTGAGCGAATGGGCGGGCGGAGGCGTGGGGAGAGGGCTGGGGACCAGGAGACTTTTCAGGCAGCCTGCCCTCGAGGGGACTTAAGGCTGACGGTCGCCTTGTCCGCAGCCGGGTCTGTCAAACTCCTGTGCCTCGGCCCCTTCGGCCTCCGGGCCTAGAGGACCAGACCCGAGCAGACTTCACTGGGCATTAGTGATCGCTCTGTTCTCCCAAATCGCACTTCCTCCTAGGTTTCCCCACTTCCTCCTGCCCTTCCATAGCTATGCTGACCCCTTCCAACCTCTCCACTCTTGCTCCCTCCTCTTCCCCTCTCCTAACCCCACGGGCTGGGAGCGTTTGGGGAGCCTTGGTTCCACTGTCCCCACTGTTGCCTACTGCAGGTTGACTTAAGACCACGGAAGGAAAGTGGTGGGAGGGGGGCGCCTGGATTACCCTTCCTCCAGATCCTCAGCCCCACGCCCAGTGCCTCCGTCCCACTGCAAACCAGTCCTTCCCCAGCCCCTCAGCCTTCCCCGTCCCTGTCCCCTGCCTGCAGCTGTGGGCTTCCTCTCCTCGGCTGGCTTCTTCCCTTCTCTCTGGGACCTGGCAGGGCCTGCTGGGGGGTGTGTGGGAGGGAACCACAAACAAAACAGACAAGAGGATGTCCAGGGAGGGCCTGCCAGAGATGCCTGGCGTTCTAAGCGGGGACTGTGTCCCAGGCAGCGCCCCCCCTCTTGCTCCCTGCCAGAGACAGGCTCAGTCCGGGGCCGGTGCCGTGTCTTGCCCCCTAAAAGAAGGAGAGAGCTTGCTCCCTCAACAGAAGTCTTTTCTTTTTCATTCTCCGGTTCTGAAACCAGATCTTGACCTGCTGGTCACTAAGATTCAAGCGGTCTGAGAGTTCCCTCCGGCGCTGCCGTGTGATGAACTCGTTCACCAGAAACTCCCCCTCCAGCTCCGCCAGCTGCAACTTCGAATAGGGCTTGCGCTTCTTCCGGGAGCGGCTGTGGATCGGGTACCAGGGCGCGCCTGGGTGGAGACGAACCGGCAGCGTTGGCCAGAGGACCAAGAGGTGACAAGCCCAGTGCCCTCGGTCCTTCCCCAGCCCTTTTCACCGCCCACCCCCAGGCCCTTGCTCTCTGTCTCCCATCTCTCTTCTACACAGACTCCCGTCCCCATCGACTCTCCCACCTTCGCCAACCTCTCTTTCCCTTTCGCTCCTTCTCCTGGCCTCCTGGCCTCTACTTCCCGCGGTTATCCCTGGACCTTCTGTGCTTCCATCCCCTCACTTCTCCCCAAAGCTCTTCTGCTCCCGGATAGCCTGGCCCCTTCCTTTCACATTCTCCAGAATGGGATTCCTGATCAGCCAGAACAGACAGGAGCCAGTGGCCAGAGGAAACCAGGTCCACTGGCGTTTCTTAAAAGGAAAAAAAAAAAATGTAGGTAACGGAGCCTGTGCGAAGGCGGAGGGAGAGGCCCTGGAGAGCAGAGACCAAGCTCTCGGTCCCCCACCCCTCCACCCCGAGGCCTGGGGAAGGCTAGGTCAGAATCCCCTTCTCCGGAGCTCCCGGCCCCCTCCAGCCGCAGGTCCACGAAAAGGGGAAATCTCTCCAGTTCTTTTATGGGGATATTTACATGTTTATAGGCGCTCCCCACCCCCCGCCCCTACTTCTTTTTAAAAGAAGCGCTTCCTCCCCACACATTCAGTCCCCGCAGGCGGCCCTAGCTCGGTCCTACACTGCCCGCCCCGGTGAGCTGTCCGGTCCTGAGCACGCCTCAAGTGTGGGCCGGGGTCCTTACCGCTGGCCGAGAGCCCGCCGCCGGGGTTTAAAGGCGATACCAAGCTGCCCGGGTCGCCCGCGCCGGCGCCCTTGTGGCCCTCGTTGAGCAGGGACGAACTGGAGTCGGATTCCAGTGACTGGCACGAGGGCGGGTCGTGCGGGGGTCCCGCACCACCGTCGCCGCCGCCGCCGCCGCCGCCGGCCGCGTAGTCGTACTTGAAACCGAGCGCGGGCGGCCCCGACGGCTCCAGCGGCAGCAGCGCCGCCCCCGGCCCGACTCCCGGGCCCGGGTCGCGCCCGCGCTCCTCACGCTTCAGGCCCCCGCCGCCCTCGGCGCACGGCTCGCGGTAGTAACCCTTGCTGTCCTCCACGCGCGCCAGCTCGCACGTGCGGCCAAAGGGCGGGTTGAGCGACACCGGGCTGCCGAGATAAGGCTGCGGGTAGCCATTGCAGGGCTCCGCCGACGGCCACGGGCAGCGAGCACACGTTGTCACGGCGCGGGTAGGACAGCGAAGGCAGCCCAGGCAGCTGCGCCCCGGACGCGCGGAAGTTGGGGAAGTAGAACGTGTCTCCCGTGTGGATGTTCACCAGCGGCCCCACAAACCCGGGATTCAGGAGATTATGCTCGCCCATTTCCGCGGGGCCCGGCCGGCAGCTTCTACTTTATTGCTAGCTGACATTAAACATAGTTAAACCTGCACCGGCCACCCATTGGCCGTCCGGCTCACGTGGGCGCCGCCGCCAGGGGGATGGGTGGGGACAGCGAATCCCCCCCACCCGGCACCAACTCCAACTTCCCCCTTCCCCACTCTGGGGGGGGGGGTTGGTGGAGACAAAACTCGGGGGCAGATTTATTCGCTGGTTTCTGGTTTTTAAAAATATCATAAAACCCAAGGCAGGGAGTGAGTCAATCGCCCGACACGGGGCAAGAGGGAAAAAGCCACACCAAAAATACCCGCAAATACACACTTCTGCACCAGGCACCCCCCCCCAGATGTATTATCTTCTCGCCAACAGCTGGCCAAGCACAGCCTGTCCCTCTTTAATTAGCTCCTTTATTAACTAAAACCGTTGGAATTTACAATATCTCCCCAATAAATTACTATTAGATATTGTGTCATATAAAGTTTACTGGCTGTTTAAGGAGACGGATGAGCCCTTTGGCTCGGGGTTTATTTACAGTAGAGGCGAAGTGGGTGTAAGGACAGGTTTCCCTGCCACTATCTTTCCCAGCCCTGCTGCTGCTGTGCTCCTCTCCCTCAGCTCTTTCCGCACAGGAATTTGGGGAGACACCTGGGGTCCTCTCCTCTAGGAGGGACCGTGGGAGAATTGTAATGCTGGGTATCCCTCCCCGCCTTCCCGCTTCCAGGGCTGGGAGCCACCCTAGCCTCACACTTCTGGGACAGATGCAGAAAGGAGGCAGAAGCAGCAGAAAAAGGAGGTGCCCAGCTCGGGGTGGACCTGACGACCTGCTCTTGAGAACCTGGGGGTCTGAGCCACTCTCCCCCGTGACTTTTGTGGGCCACATGGGCTTCTGGGGGTCTTCCAGAGTCTTCACAGCAAGAGGCTCTGGGACTCCAGCAGGGCTTTGGCTGGCCTGAGAGGCTCTCGACTCCCACTTCAGAGGAGACCCCCACACTCCAGAACCAGCTGAGCCTGCCGCTGGGACCAGCAGATAGCCGTGCCAATGCCAGTAGGTGTGCTGGGGGTGAGGGAGAGGATTCCGGAGAATGATCTCATTGGGGGTTAAAATTATATTGATGGTGCTAACCCCAGCAGCTTCCTTCCAGAGAAGGCTGAGAACCCAACGCTGGCCATCGATGAGATGAAGCGACAGCTGGAAACCACAATTTGATCTCAACTAGGCTCACAGAATACAGATAAGCGGATTAAAATGAAAAACAAAACAAAGCCTTCACACCTAGGTGTATTCGATTGGTGTCTAGTAGCCAAAATCCTCGGATTCCTATCTGATCGCTTCAGGCTCCTCTACAACACGCACGGCTTTAAGTGATACAAGGTAAAAGAGACCGTTCAGCAAACGTCTAAATACGGGGAAACATCGCAAGAGCTAGATGGAGAAACAGAGTCTCCGCGAGAAGATCGCAGAAGGCAACCCATGTAGATGAAAGTTAAGTATCTGAGAATGAATGAGCTGAACCTACAAAAGCCGACGCAAGCCGAGGATTCTCATCTCCCCCTTTTCTCTCTCTCCTCTGCAGGACGCGGCAGAGGGAAACTCAGATTCTTCGAATTCCAGAGCTCGCCGGGCGATTTCATACCCCAAACCCGAACGGCTCCCTCGGACAGAGAAATCGGTCCGCAAGAGCGTCGCCCTGCCCGGGGCGCAGCTCAGAGCTCACAGCGCGGCGCCCGCCCCTCGCCCCGCTTCCCCCTTTCCCCGCCCCGGGCTGCCCTGCCCGGCCGCCCCGGCCAGGCCCCTCCCGCCCCCAGGAGCCCGCCCCGCGGCCCGCGGGCCCACTTGCCGGAACCGAGGCCGAGCGGGGAGACGCTGGCCCCGCGCAGTCACCTCCAGTGAGAACCGCGGGAGCCGGGGGCGCCGAGCGGCGGGCAGGAGACCGCCCGGATTGGCTTTTTGGTGCCTCGCTGATTAAGGGGCTGCGCGGCTGCAGAGAGCATCCCTGCGCTGCCAGTTCCACGTCACGGCATCTCCGACATCCTGCTCATGCCCCCCTTTTCGAGCTGCATTAATGAGCACCACTGAAAATTTCATTCAAAAAATTTATTTGGGGGTTATTTGGGTCATAAGGCGGAAAAGGGTGCGACTTCCATATCGTCGCTGTTTTCATCCAGAACGCCGCGCCGGCAGCCAGGTCTGCAGGCCTCCAGGCCTCTGGGCTCAGCCGCTATTGTTGGTGTGACGGATGCCGAGCGGCGCTGCGCGGAGTAAGCACTAGTCCGTGTGGGGTAGAGGCGTCCTCCCATGCTTTCTGACTCTTCCGGATTGACTCCAGTCTCCTAGAGAGGGGACCCCAGGAGGAAGGTCTCGGCCTCCCCCGATCCGATCCCTGAGCTCGAAAATCTCCGGCCCAGAGCCCTGCTCGTTGCCCCGCGGCCAGGCCGCTGAGCACACCGAACAGCGGCCACAGGGCGGCGGTTACGACGCTGGGGGGACTGAGAATGGAGCGCGAGGGCTTCCTTCTCCCGGACCCGCGGTGTCTCCCAGGCGGGTCTGGCCCCAACTGAACAGGCCACTTTCCCCCGGGTTTCGGACTCTGTGGGCCATGGCACACGCACAAATGCCTCCTCGCTGCGGGCGGCCGACCCTGATTCCTCGCTGGGAGCGCCGCCGAGAACCGTCGGCCGCCTTCGCATCCCCCGGTGGTCCGGCTCCCTCCTCGAGGCCCATCGTGAGCCTGAGGGTTTCCGGGATCCCGGCGGGGACCCAGGCAAGCTCGGCGCACCGCCGCCGATCTGCCCGCCTTCGGGGCCACCCAGCCACGCACGCGGCCCAGCCCCGTCCTCGACCCGAGCTCCCACACACAGGCCCCTGAGCGCCGCGCCCAGCCTGGGTCCCCGGGGCCGGCGGGAGGCTCGGGTGCGAAGCTTCGCGTTTAAAACCAGCCTTGGCGGGAGCTGCCTGCCCGGAACCCGACCGGGGTCGAGGGAGGGGGCCCGGGAAGGACTCGCGGCCCAACGCGCCCGGCAGCCGCCTCTGGCCGAGTTTTATCCCCCCGCGTTTCGCAGCCCACACGCAAAAACTCTTAAGTGGCCAGACCCAGGCTCTGGAACCGCGGAGCGATCTGTGCGTCCCCTCTCCCGCACATTCATCAAATCACAAGGTTAGAGGCGGCCTGCCTGCTGGCCCCTGAGCCACCGGCTCCTGCTGCAGCTGGCCTGGCTCAACCGTGCCCCGCTCATTAACTCAGGGGTTAATTAAAACTGAAGGCTAGGACGGGCCCCAGGCTCTCCTTGAAGACCCGAGGCAGCCCCCTGGCTCCTCTGCACCCACCAGCTGGCCCCCCGCGCCTCCTGTCTGTGCCTGCATCCCTCCCGCATCTTCGCGGGCTCAGCGCGGGGGCCTTGAGTCCCCGCCACGGCCTAGCCGGGCGTCAGGAGTTAATTATAACATCCACGCGGGCTCCGGTGGCAGGGTCAAGCGGCTGCGGGAGGCGTAGGCCACCGCGGAGCGGTTGCTGGCTGCCGTGATCTGGCTCCCCCACCGACCCCAGGTCAGAATTATTCCGCGCGGTGCTGCCTTCTCGGGCGGTCAGTGGAGAGGCCCAGTTCAAGGTCACTGCCTCGTTTGCAGAAAGCGGTTCTGCCGCGTATGCAAATGAGTCAGGGCCTGGGTCCCCGATGGGGGGTGTGTAGGCACTGAGCGGGGGCGGGGAGAGGGGAGATGAAAGGCGACAGATGAGGAAGGTCTGGGCCCCCACCTGACCCTTCAGACGTCTCTATTTCGTTCCTTTGGGGCAGGTCAGCCTTGGTTCAGCATCTTTGCCGGGTTCAGACAAGGCTGAGGGATGGAGGTTGGGGGACCCCTTCACTAACTCCTCCGTGGGTCGGAGCCCGCCTGGCTCCCAGCCACCCCTCCGGGTATCCAGGGCTTAAGAAGAAGATTGGGAGACCCCTTCTCCAGGTGCTGCTTTCTAGGGATCTGCAGCCTGGAGGCTGCGGGGAGAGGGGGGTGGGGTGGGGTGGGGTAAAGGAACATTGGATGAGGAGCCCAGTCAGGCTTTCAGGCTCACTCAAGAGGCCTGGGATCAGCAGAGAGCTCCTTACCTCCTCCAATCCTTCTGCGAGATCTCTGGGCCCCCTCCCGCCACAAGCCCCCAGCCCGACTGCCACTCAGGAAATGAGGGGGGGTTCCAGGCGGAAACATCTGGAAGACCATTTCTCCACCTCTCACCTGAGCATCCCTATTCCCCCCTTTTCTCTGTTCTTTCGGCGCACTAATAGTTAAATAGTTTCGCGGCTCTGACATTTTCCCCCTCCGCCAGCAGAGGATCTCCTCCGCCTAGTGAATTACTGGGTGTCAGGAAAGGTGTGGGGACCAAGTTAAAAAAAAAAAATTAAAACAACCAGTCTCATCAAACGCCACACCCACAGCCGCCTGCACCGCATCCGGGAGCCCAGGGCCTGGTCTCCGCGACCTCGAAGCTCCGTCTGGGGTGAGGACTACCCGAGTGCCCTCTGCCCCACAGCCAGCGGCTCGCAGTGACCATGGCCTCGGGCCAGGCCTAGCACTGGGGAGAGGCTGAGACAGGCTTGGGGTCTACTCTGCCCAGCCATCCACTGCTTTCCAAATCCAAGCCCCAAGTCCGGGGCTGGGCGAGGGGAAGGGGGGTGGTGCGCGGGCAGACCGGAGTGGGGGCAAACCCGCCCAGGGGGCGGGTGGGGCTGGGAGGCTGTGTTGCTAATCTCCAGGCTGGGCTGGAAGAGCGGAAGTCTACTTACCTTTGGAGACAGAAGAGGTTCGGCAGGGTGCGGGGCGGGGATTCTCAGCCTCTAGAAACCTTCTGGGTGCCCCCTCCCCAAGGCCGCCGCAGGCCCAGCCTGGTATCTGAGGAGGGCGGGGCGGAGGAGGCGGAGGGAGCGGCCAGCGGTAGGCGCGCGGGAGCTGAGTTGCAGAACATCCCTGGAGAGGCCGCCTTTTATGGGCGTTATTAGCGCCCCTGTCTAGACTGGAGACGACACCTCCTCTGTGTGTAAACAGAGGCGGCGGGCCCTGGCGGGAAGGGAGGATGGCGCGTCAAGGGGGCGAGCGGCCCTCCCCTCCTCTGGCCACCGGAAGATCAAGGCCTTTTCCACCCTGCCCCCCTCCCCTGTGCTCCCTGTGATGTCAAGGTCAGAAAGACCTAGTCACGGTCAAGGCTAAAAGAGGAAGAGCCTGGTTGGTTGCGAAAAGGCTCTGGCCCCCTCCTCCTCCCAGAAGCCCCTCGCTCCCCAGGGCCCCTCAATCCTCCACCAGCACAGGTCTGGATACACATCCGCCTGAACCAGCACTTGGAGTTTTTTGAGGGGTGGGCTCCCGACGCCATACAGGTGAATCGTAGGGTGCAGAGCTCGCCTTTGAATAGGGGGACCTGCCTCAGGGTTCCCAGCTCCAACCCCTGAAAGATGGAGAGTGTCCCAGGGGCTGCCCCTGCCTCACACCCACACTGGCCCGCCAGCCGCCTGTGGATCAGCCTCAGGAGCAGATGGTCTGGAGACAGTCGTGGAGGGATCTCCCCGAGAGCTGCTGGCCTTGCTCCCTCAGGTGGGTTCTTGGCTCTGGGACTACCAGCTGAAAGGCCCATTCTGCTGGCCCCGGGTCTGGGGACTAAGATGTGGGTGGGGAAGGGTATTTTTTTTCCCCCCAAACCCAGGAAAGGATCTAACTGAGCCTGCTAAAGTGACCTTCAGATGGAGAGTCCTGTGAGGTTCCCACCCAGCCAGGTTCCTTAGTCCTGGCCTGGGGAACAGGGGGAGCCCTGGGGAGTTGGGGCGGGGGGAATGACACTGGATTGTGAGAAAGATCGCAGGAGCCTCAGTCTCGGAAGAGAAAGGCTGCCTATTTCCAGGGGAAACAGCCCTTCACACCTCGTGTCTCCCCTTGCAACCTCCTGTGTATTGCAGCCTCTCACACCAACACTAGGAGGTTGGTCTTGGAAAGAAAGGCTACTTGCAGATTCGAATAAAGAAAAGACAACACACTCTACGCTCTGAGGTGACACTATTCCGACTTACACGCTTACACACACGCAAGGGGCAGTGAAGGCTGAGGAAGTTCTCTACTGGTCAAAATCTCGACACATACACACACGTGCCCGCACACGAGTGCGCGCGGGCACACGTACACCTTCACCGGAGTGTC
This sequence comes from Paguma larvata, assembly GCA_030068075.1. NCBI lineage: Eukaryota > Metazoa > Chordata > Mammalia > Carnivora > Viverridae > Paguma > Paguma larvata. The sequence continues at coordinate 60,204,156 of CM057828.1, forward strand.
TCGCAGAGTCCCCAAAGACAATGCCAGCGCTTGGAGGAAGAAAAGGTAGGGGACCAACACAATCAGGAAAAGAATCATCCATCTTCCCAACTTGGCCTCCCCAGAACACACACTCAACACAATACCTGTTCACACAGGAGTGGCTGTTCTCAGGCTGGCTTACTCTTAGGGGAGAGGCAGCTCCCAAACAGATCCAGGCACGATCATCCACCAAAACCCATCCCGGCGTATTTAATCCAGTGCGAGAGAGGGTCCTAAACACCCCGGCACACTGGGGCTCCCAGGGACTCAGAGGAAGTGCAGTTTTTGCCTGGGTTTCCCGTGTCCCAGCGAGTCTGCGTGAGTTTTCTCCTTTTTCCCATCGCCCCCTTCTGGGGCCTTACGGAGGGTCCCTCTGTGTGGGAAGGCTCGCTCATAGGTGTGGGTTTGCGTGCCGAAGTGGCGAGATCCCTTGGAGAACTCTAGACTACTCTTTTCCCACGGTCTCAACGTCCACTGTATCGAGGGCTGTCATGGGACTGGCCAATGTAGGCTTAACCCAAGAGGGTTGGGGTCCCATATCAAGAGAACCCCAGGCTTCTTGTCTACGCAGTCCCTTTTTCCCACACGCATTTAGTCTTTGACTTTTTCCAACTCAGGAGAGACTGGGAGTTTGGGCAAGAGGTTAAGGTGATGGGTGGTGAGAGAAGGGAAGATGGAATTGAGAAGGAGCCTTCTTCCTGGGAGGTTCGCCTATTCCCCCCCAAGCCCCCCACTTCCCAGCATGTGATTCTTTGATAGTTAACCCAGAGTTGAAATGGAGTAGAACAGGACTGGCAGCCCCATCAGTAGCAGAGGCTCTACAGAGAGCGAATTCTTGAGGCTCTTTGTCTGTCAGACTTCATGGGGTGTGTGTGTGTGTGTGTATGTGTGTGTGTGTGACCCCTAGAAACATTTATTTAAATAAAATTGTAAGGACTTCAGTCATTGGGCAAAGGGAGATCGGAGAACTCTGATTTCCAACCCAGTGCCTCAGGTCTTTCTGCGTCTCAGGAGAGGAAAAATATTATATATAAATAAAAATTGCTGCAGTAAAGATTTAATCTGAGATAACATTGTTTTAGGCTATACTGCTTTTTAAAAGTCTCTTACCCTGACAACTTAACGATCTCATTAACTCCGCCAGATAGGGAGATAGGCAGGTCGGACGCGACAGGGAAAACAAATTAGTGGCAGAGTCTACACGGCTCCTGACTGCCTGGAAGACTGTGGTTCCCAGGAACGCTGGAGAAGGAAAGTGGGGCTGGCTTAGTGAGCAGGAGGACCAAAGGGTCCTAGCGGTCTGGTGTCTCTGCATAGATTGATGGAAGACAAAAGAGTGCGGCCTAGGAATGCTGAGCTTGCGGGGCACACACCAGCAGGACAGGCCGGGCAGGCCCGTCCTAGCCCCGGCCCTGAACTGGCTGCCCCCTCTGGGGGCAGGAGGGCCCCCCCGGGAGCGGGAGGTTACCTCCCACCGCTGCCGCCACCTCTACTACCACCACCGCCATCTCCTACCGCAGTACCCAGCTCCACCCGGGTGCTGCCTTCTCACCTCCTAAATCCAGATCAGACCCCCAACTATTACCCGGAGGCGGCGACGTACTTTTCTCACTCACCTGCTTCCAGCAGCTGATTTTACATCCTTTTCTTCCCAACATACACTCATCCACTCGCAAGGAGTTTTTCTCCTGTCGAGATCACATCAATAACCCAAATAACTCACTTTAGAAATGTAAGTGGGACAAAATAGGAGTCTGGAATTTACCCAGCCTGGGATGGCGGCGGGGGGGGGGCGGGGAGGGGGGTATGGGGCAGTGATGTCTACACTCTTCCCCTTGCCCGTTCGGGCTGAGTCAAGGCATCAGAGATGACCCTGACGAGCAAGCGGACAGAAGAGTCTTCAGTAGAAATCTGAGCAATAAGATCAAGGCAAAACAAAAAAAAGATTTTATTTTAAAAACAGGTCTGTGGGTTTTTTGTTTTTTCTTTTTGCATTCAGTACGTTGTCATTCAGACACCACAATACTATATACAGGTACACAACATTTTAAAAAAGCCTATTTCTGATGAACATTTCAAAAGAACACTGTTTTGTAATGCACCAGTGGGAAGGGAGAAGGTGAGGGGCCCTCCCCCCTCAGCAGTGAGTTGGCCTCGGACGGAGGAGGGGAATGCGAGGCGGGCGTCTGCAGGAGCTGGTTCATTGGGGGCTGGTTATTTTGGCCTCCTGGAAGAAAACTGCTTTCCTCTGGACAACCAGTAAAAGTGAAAGTGTGAGCCTGGCTCCTCAGCTCTTGCCTCCAGGGAGGAGCAGCTGGAGAGGGGCTCTGCGGGGGGACCCGCTCTCCATCCCCTTGGAAGAGAAGTTTGTCCTTTCCTTAGAAAAATGTTCTGCTTCGGTGCCTGGCCTGATCCCCAGTAGACAGAGGGGGGAGGGAGAGAGGAAGGGAAGGGAAAGAGAGAGAGAGAAAGATTGATTTAGCAGCGTGGTTGGAGTTTCCATCCTCCTTGGGTCTCTGCACACTGACTGAGGGCAGAACAGAAGAGGCAGCAAGTAGGGGCTCCGGAGGAATTCAGCTTCCGGGTGGAGGTGGGGGTGGGCGGCTCCTCCACCCGTTCCAGCTTTTGTTGAAACAGGAAAGAAAGAAAACCTATGCGCTGTCTGTACTCCAATCACGATGCCAGATCCCTAACACTTATTCATATTAACGCGACTTTTAAAATAAGCACAGAAAATCTTAACTGGGAGATCTTGCCTAACTAAGGAGCGCGGGAGGGACTGGGGACAGGAGGGGGAACTGGAAGGAGAGTATGGGCTCGCCAGGTCCCGCACCGAGGCCCCACCCTCAGGAGGGTCATCACCTGCCTGGGCAAAGGATGAGGCAAGAATGGGGTCATTCGGGGTCCCCCAACCCTGCTTTGGTTGGAATGATTGGGCTCTCTGCTGCCATTCGGCTTTCTGGCAGGCCAAGGATGAGGGCAAAGGGAAGGGGAGGCCGGCAGCCTTCCCCCCACAGCTCACCCACACCCATCTCCAAAGCTGTAGAGGCCAGCAGGTCCCAGCAGCATGGGGGTGGGGGTCGAGGATGGGGTGGGGAGCAGGAGGCTGCGGAGCTCGCCCTCCGATCCTCTCTGCCTCCCGCGGCTCGGCTACTCTTTCTCGTTAACATTAAATATTCGTCCGCACCGGCGAAGGTCCTTCGGTGGGTTCGGTTATGGTACAGAGCGGCGACATAAATAGACGGGGGGCGGGTGGCCAGGCGGGCGGTCAGGTGGAGTGGAGATGAGGCGCTTTCGATTTGCTGACCACCTTCTTCTCTTTGACCCGCCGGTTCTGAAACCAGATGGTGACCTGGCGCTCGGAGAGGTTCGTGGTGGCAGAGATGCGCCGGCGCTTCTCTTTGGTGATGAACTTGCTGGCCGCGTACTCCTTCTCTAGCTCCTTCAGCTGCACCTTGGTGTAGGGCACACGCTTCTTGCGCCCTCGCCGGTAGCTGCTCACCTCGGGCTGCAGGGGAACCACGTCTGGGGGGAGAGGAAGAAGCACGGCAGGAAGTGAGCCGTGTGCCTGGACCCTGGGCCGACCAGGCTGTGCGCCCCAGCTTGCACCACTGTGTAGGGGCAAGGCTCCGGCAGGGAGACCAAGGGGATAGAGGGACTGCCCCCCAATCCTTTGTGCCTCTGTTATAAGCAAGGCCACCGCTAAGGCGAGGCCACTGGTGTGTTGCCCCTAGTGCAAACTTGAAAAGAGGGGGCACCGAAAACTTGGGAATCGAGGTAAATAATATTTGAAGGCAATGTTTAAAAACTAAATGCAAAAATATCCATGATAAACAAAATAACAAAATTTAAGATAATCGTGGGACCAGTAGTACTGATTTTAGATTATTTGGGCATCTATTAGTATAGACTGTGCCCCATTATCAGGGGGGGAAACGTTCTGTTGTGTGTTTGAGGGAGAGCGTGACAGGGAGAGAGCTTCAGTGGGCACAGACCACCAAGTGGGGCCTCGTGCCTTTGGTCCCTGCCTGTGCCCTAGGAATCGGAGACCCGTACAAACAGGAAGGGAAGAAAAGTGTCCAGGTGAAGCCAGCCCGCGTGGGAGCCCATCGCTCTAGGAGTCCAATGTCGTGAGCCACTTAACAACATCCAAGGTAGGAGGTCCTGGGCCTGAGATGTAGGGGAAAAGGCCCCGGGAGGTAGAAGGTCCACACTCCAGGGCCTGCCCACCAAAGGAGGTGCCAGGAGAGACCTTGGGCCAAAGCCAGTTGTTCACAGAAGTCTTCTACAAAAAGGACACGGCACCCCTCCTCTTGCCTCTGCAAGTGTCCACTCACCAAAACAGCAAATTCTGCTCCAACCCCCTCTCTCCTCCCTTCCTCCAAAGTTGAGGGAAACGGTGGCCTTTGCTTGCAGGGACACTAACCTGAAACCCTAAATACCTTGGTATCCCAACCACTACTAGCTCAATTTCTTTATGCTCTGTGATTTTCCCAGGAACTAAGAACGACATACGTCGCTTACACCCCCCTTCCTCTCCGCCCTCATATCCCTGTTAGTAAAAAGGTCATGGTCACACTTTCCAGGGGAAGTGGGGGATCAGGGAGATTCTCGGAAGAATTCACCCCTCAACTGAAAAAAAATGTAATTGTTAGACTGCTTCCGGTAAAAGCCAAGGATGAGGACTGAATATTTGAGGATCCCCCTTCCTTCTCAGTGCCCTTCGGAAGCAGAGAGGCAGCCCAGAATATAGACGCAAGGCTCTTCCTGAAATGCCTGTTCTCACCCCGCCCTCTTAAAACACCTTCCCTACACCCATTCCCAGTGGGTCTGCTCTCACCCAGGAACACTTGTCTACACAGGCTGGAAAGAGAAGAGGTCACAGTCAACCGCAGTGGGAACTAAAGTGCTCAGGAAGAATATGTGGGAAAGGGGGTTCCAGTGGCCTGGTTTGGCCGTCTTCACGATGCCAATTTCTCAGGAAAATTGTTGGACTTGTCACTTTTCTCTGCCTGTGTAGGACTAGGCCAAGGTTTTTTAAAAATCTGAAAAACAAAACAACTTCACTTTAACAGAGATCCTTTGGGTTAAAAAGAATTTTTTTTTTTTTTTGGTACAGATCATTTTTAACAATCTCCCGATTCTCAAATCTGTCTTACTCTTATGGATGTAGCCATGATTCGGGAGCCTGATGATTCTGGGACAAGAGTAAAACCAAGACAGAAAGTAGCGATACCATAAGGTATTTGGCTTTTTCTTTTTTTAATTTAAATCCTTAGAACATTCTTTCAGGTTTATTTTCTTAAAGCCAACTTACAAGATGAGGAATGTGACACGCAGAGTGGGTAAAATAACTTAAGCAGCAGAGCCAGATTTTAAACCGAGATTTTCTGACTCGACATCATGACATAGTAAGTTCTGGAACGGAAAGAGGCTATCTGGTACAAGCCAGCTCCAAAATACCTCCTTTTCACTGGAGAGCAAAATGAGAGAAAGTGGGTTTGGGTTCCTGAATTAACCAGCTAATTGTCCCTGATTTTTTTATCTCGTTTTCGCGAAATGCTCACAGTTACCCCATTTTGGATCCCCCTAAACCCAACTCTAAATTTCTAATGAGGTTCAATCAAGACAATCCTAAAAATCAGTTGCAAAAAACAGATAACTGGTCTAAATTGGTTCTTTTTCTCTATAGGATGCCGAGGCTTGATTCACCCAAGTGTTTAATGGATCTGACCAAAATGTTGGTCGTTTTGGCCTCCTGGAAAAATACCTTCAGTCTTGCCTTCTCAAAGAAGCCCCCTTTAATTGTCTGCTGTCTTGTCTGGAAAGGAATTGGGATCCATGGATGCAGAGACATCTGGAAGCTTAGACCTTGAGTTGTGTCTATGCTGCCTAAAGTAAGTAGGGGACTTGGTTATTAATTTTACAGTCAACCCTTCCCTAACCTCCCTCTGAGCGTGCGCGCGCGCGCGCGCGCGCGCACACACACACACACACACACACCACTTCATATCTAAGGATCTAACAGACCCCTTTGAGGAGTGAATAAAAATCCGATCGATGCTCAGTTCCAGCTTTCTCTTGGGGTCCTGTGTACGGTTCCACTTGCTCTGGACCAATCGTGCCTACAACAGACCTCTGCGTCCTAGAGAGGACTTTGTCCGGCTAGAAACCCTAGCTCCTCTTCTCAACCATAATCCAAAGCCTTGTCAGTAGGGACTTCCAATGCTGCCCAAAGAACCCACTATTTCATTCTATTGCTCTCCCCTAATCCTACCTGACTCTGTCTCTCCCTGCCCTCTCCCCGCCTCCCACACACCCATTCTGATTCTTTCTTGGAATTTCTGTTTATTCTCTCTTGAAATTTTTGCTGCTCTCTGTTAAAAAAAAAAAAAAAGTGTCTATCTCGCCACAGGAAGGGAAAAAAAAAAAAAGAGCAATGAAACGAGGGTCTGTATAATTGGGGGAAGGAAGAAGCCACAACACATCTTGGCCCTAATTATCTGGATCTTTCTGAACAATTGCCTCCAGAGCCCACACCAACCCAGACTGCCACAGATGAGGTTTCTCAGAGCCAGAGGCGCTAAAGAGAGACAGTAGTGTTTATGCCTAGATGCTGCCGGAAAAAACCACAATTGCATAGACAGAGTTATCTGGAAATCTCACTACTTCTAAAAGATCTCTGTGTGGGTAGAAAGGTGGAGGGTGTCTGAAGATAATTTCTTTCTCATCTGCTTTTTGCCTGGACATCCGCACTCACTGAGATATACCAGCCTGATTCTATTTCTACACAGGGAGTGTGTGAGCACATAGCTGCTGAGACACAGTGGGTTTTACAACTATTTCTGTGCCGTAATTTGCAAGTGTATTAAATCTCAATTGGGCTGTATTTTTTTTTTATTTCAAAGATATTTTTCTCTAGGAGGCTATGATCAAAAAGTGTTTATTTTTTAGCAGGTTTCCCCCACCCCCGGGGAATCCTTAAGATGTTTATTTTGCTCAAAGATCTTTCTGAGCTTCTCTCCAATCCTTCGCCCCCACCTCGCTCCACTTGCGTGCACAAGGGTGCCAGAGCATCCTTCTCTTTATCTCTCTGAGCTCAACCCATCGCCCATCGCCTCTACACCTGTGCCCCTGCCCACAGTGGGCCAGGTGGGCATCTGTTCCCCCCGCCCCTCGGTCCCTGAGCATGGCCTACCGGCTCCCCCTGCTCCAGGACTTCCAGCAGGACCCCTGTCTCCTAAGCAGTTTTCCATTTGGGTGAGATGGAGAATTAAAGGGCCAGCCCTCTATAATACATGAGTGTCTACTTACATGTGGATTGCCTGTCATCCCGAAATGTATTCTCACGTGTTTCATATTAGGTAGTTAAGAACAGAAATTATTCTATAAAAATATTATGGCCAATACAGAGTCGGTAACGCATGACACCAGGTACTAAAATTCTATCATCCTGGAATCTTCTGGCGGCCAGAAATGGGGTGTCTAGTGTGGGTCCCACCCTGAGATTCAGTTGTGTTATACTAAGTAATCTCATGATATTCACAAGAATGTTACTTTCTACACTTTCTGACACCGTCCGGTGATTTTTTTTCACCATCAGCCCTTGCCCCAATCCCGGATGCAGAGGAATCTCAGGCCCACCCTTATGAGGTCTTTGGATCTAGAATTCCCAGCGAAAAGGTCCCTGGGCTCACAGGTGGAGCTGGGGGCCCCTTTAGATAGTAGGGGGAGACATCTGTGGCTTCTCTGCCCCCCCCCCAGGGCTCCTGTAGACAACGGAATGGAGCCCTCTCCCTCCCACCCCAGCCCTGCGTACAGCCAGAGGAGACTTAGGCTCTGGATATGTAATTTGTCAGCGCAGTGCTGAATCCCAAGCTCCTGATGTGATTTTGACAAACCTGGGACTCATATTTCTCTCCCGGGGAGTGGTGAGGATTGCAGGATCCCCTCTGGTTCAGAAATAGCCTCAGTTGAAAAAGGAACGGGACATTGGTAAATCCCCAGCAGACACAGGCAAGGACTTAGGGGTCCCTAGCCTGGGCCTGGATCCCAGATCTCTCCAGTACAGGTCTTCCGTCCCCAACTTCTCATCTGCATTCCCCTTTTTCTGTGTTTGAAGCATAGGAAACTCTCTCTCTCTGACATTTGGGGGACCTGGCAGTGGAACACCCACAGGATTCCAGCTCAGTATACCAGGGAGGCAAAGAAAATTTTATATCCCTGGAGAGAGCTGCAAACTCCCTTCTCTCTACACCCTCTCCGGAGATTTTGGTTCTGATCCTTTAATGACCGGGACATTCGTGGCCGAATTTTTAAAATAAAGCAATAAAAGAAAATATTCTGCCTTTCTTTAGAGCCGGCAAATTAGACCCCTATCCAAAAAAACAAAAACAAAAACAAAAAAACCCTGTCTAGTGCCTGAGCGATCTTGAAAATTCAGGCAAGGTAGTTCTTATTTTTTCCCCCAATTTTTCGGGGAGTTGAGGGTTTTGTCCTGGTGGTTTCAGATTCCAAAGCACCCAAGGCCCACCCCACCCCCAGTCCCGGCTGGAAGCGGGCTTCGTGGGGCCAAGAGCCGCGCATGAGACTGGAGCAGGCTGGGGGAGGAGGAGGCGAGCTCCCAACTACAGCCGAGCCGGCGGCCCGGCGCTCGGGCGCCTCTGATTGCTTCACTCTCGGCCGGGCAGCTCCGGGGAACGTGTCGGAGCAGATTTCTTCCCCGGCGCATTCCTCAGCGCAGCTCGCCCGGCCGGCTCCATCGGCAGCCCAGCAGAGCCGGCGCGCCGGAGCCAGACGGCGGGGGTGGCTGAGGCGCGGAGCCCCGGGGCAGGCGGGGCGGGGAGGGGTCCCTGGCGGCGGCGGCGGCGGCGCTCGGGCCCCTTCCTTACCTGGAAAGGGAGACTTCCAGAGGTGGGCGGACTGCGACTGCTCCTTGGAGCAATACACCTGACTGTCCCAGCCGTTGGAGAGAGCCCAATGCTGGTAGCCTTCGACGGGGATGAGCGCGTCGTGACGCGGCTCTGGGTGCCCGCTGATCCCAGGCACCACCGACACGTCCAGGTAGCCGGGCATCGCCTGGTAGGAGCTGGCGAAGCTGGGGTAGAAGGCGAACTCCTTGGCCCTGGAGGACAGGTCGTCACCCGGCAGCGCGCCCGACGGCTCCGGGTATTTCTCACCCGGGTGGTAGGCGCAAGGCTTTTGCTGCAGGTTCACGTTGTGCGACAGGCGGCAGCCGTAGTAGCTGCCACCGAACGGGTAGCCGTAGCCCAGGGTGGCGCTGGACGAGGTGGGGGGCGCCGGCGGCGGGGCGCACTGGCGCGCAGCCTCCGGGGCCGGGATGTCCGTGTAGACGGCGCCCTGCGGGGCGCCCAGGGGAGCCGGCGGGCGGCCCAGTACGGGGTGCGGAAGCAGGTCGCGGCAGTGGCTGGCCGGGCAGCTGCTGCCCAGCCCGTCCATGCTGGGGGCTTTGCCGGGGCTCGCTCCGCTGCAGCCGCCCCCCGCGCCGCCCGCGCCGCCGCCTCCCCCGCCGCCGCCTCCGCTGCCGCTCTCCGCCGCGCTGTCCTCATAGACGTACATAAGGCTCTCCGGCCAGCGCGGATGCAGGAGCAGCGAAGTCGTCATGACATGATCTGCTCGAGCTTTTTAAAAACTCCACTTGCCAGAGGCTGCGAGCTAGGGAGACACCTCGCTCTCTTTTCCCCTCCCCCATCCCTCCTCCCTTCCCTCTCTTCCCCTCCCCTCCTCCTCCTGGTGCTTCCACCTCCCTCCCCACATCCTCTCTACGCATGCGGGGATACTTCATTAAGAAATCCGCCGTCTCCCGCCCGACTCCCCTCAGCACCCCTCCCGCGCCCTAGTGACGCGACCGGTGCACGTGACGCCGGAGCCTGGTCTCCTGGGGTTCCCACCCCTGGCGGTGGGGCGGGGCAAAAGGAAACTGGTCTCTGCTGATTGGCTCTCAGGAGGGGCAAAGAGGAGGGAGCTGGGAGATTTAAAGGGACAGGGCAACGCCCCCCTGGCAGGCCCGAGGGAGGGAGAGGGAGGAGGGGGAGGCTGAATTTGGCCGACGCAAAGGGGTCTGGAGAGACTAGGACTGTTCCTGGGCGCCTCCCTCTAGGTTTAGGTTTAGATCGTCTGTGGAGAAGAACGATCCCCACCCCAAAAAAAACGATCTCGCTGCGACTGGATTGGGGTCCGGGCTAAGGGTGGGGGAGACACTGAATTTTTTTTCTCTTAATAAATAAACTAGACAGCAGGCGGAAGCGCACCGGCAAGGCGTGGGGAGCCCTGGTTCTGGCCCTGGCACAATCCCCTGGAGCTCACGGATGGAAGGAACTCGACGCCGCGCAGCGAGAGAGACTTTGGTGTTGGGATTGTATTTCCATTTCCGACTTTCAGCCACTTTCCCCAAAGCCTGGGTTGTCTGAGAGGGACCTTTTCGGCTCCTCGACCGCAGAACAGAGAGGGCTGGGAGGATGTGATAGCCCCAACACACACACACACACACACACACACACACACACACACACACACCACTATTCGGAGGGGGTGGAGGGATGCTCTTGGTGAAAAATGGAGAAAGAATGAAAGGAGGAAAATAAGGGCAATAGAATAGACTGATATTTCAACGTACGATAGAAATAAAAAGCCTCAGAGAGATTATCAAAGAAAAGGGCAGGAGTGGGTGGGTAGGGAGTGGGGGAAGGATCCGGTCTAGAAAAGCTACAAAGCTCGTGATGAGAACAAGAGCAATCGCTCTCAGATCGGTGTACAAAAGGAACCGTGGAAAGCGAGACAGTCGAGACAGTCGGCGGAGCAGCCCCTTTGGAGGGATCTTTCCGAGGCGCAACTCAGTAAGACCCCAGAAGGACCGACCTAAGCCCGGGGGCCCCGCCTCCGCCCTCCGTGGCCTGGGCTGAGTCGGCCTAAGAAGGAGGCCGAGGGGCAGAGCCCGGATCAACACAGTTCTCAGCTGGGCAACGCCAAGTTTAGCTCCCACCGCTTTCTTGGGGTCATGCCTTTTTAGTGTGGAGTGTCTTCGTGTTTAAAAATCGTCCCATATTTCGAAGAAAAAATTAATACCAGCTTATTGTTTTTTCCAAAAGCCCCCCTCCTCCTCCTTCCCAATCTCCAGTGGGCTTCGTATGCCCTCTTTGGCTCATTAATAGAGTCACCCCTTTCCAGAGCGCATCTCCATGGAATTGAGCCAAGTTCCCTTTCAGCACAGGGCCTCCCTGAGGAGAAGAGGTAATAAAGAGAGAGAGAAAAAGAGGGGAGAGGGGCTGCAGCATCTCCCTCTTTCCTGCCACTGCCACAGATTTTAAAAGCTGGGTGCTCCCGTCCAGACAGCACACACACAGGCGGTGGCCGCGCAGTAGCCCCGGGCTAGTCCGGGCCCACTGGATTCCTCAAACCTGAGAGCAGATGCCAGGTTTGTACTGAGATCTGGCCCACTGGCCGCCTCCTTTCTCCCTGTAAGGGGAAGGCGGAATCTGACGATGGAGAGCGCCCTGGTGTCGGTGAGTTAGGATGAGAAACATGTAATCTTTGTCAGGGTGAGCGTCCTCCGGAAGGCTCACCTCAGTGTCCGAAAAACAGGCTTTGGGCTGGGCTGGCAGTAGGAGGAAAAGACAAGAGAAAGGCTTGAAATACAAGCTGGCTCAGCTTGAACGTGTGTTGAGGGCAACGATGGTGGAAGGAGAGGAGATGAGCTCGGGGACGGTGGGGTCTAGCTGAGAGCCAGCTTTTGGCGAGGAAACTGGCTCTCCTGCCTCAGGGTCCAAGGTCAAGGTAACACAAGGAGAGCAAACAGTGTCTGGACAGTCTAGACGGAGTCGTGTGACCTTGGCCCCCGTCAGCCTGCTGCCTTGCTGCTGTGGGCGGGTGGTGTGGAGGCCTGCCGGCTCGCAGCCGCAGGTGTAGAGGTGGTGCGGAGGCCCTGGCTTCTCCTACTGGGAAGTGCTGGGTCCGCGTGGAGAACCCGCGGCTACGTGGACCGGGCTCTGTGGGGCCGCCAGGAGAAACAAAGAGCCTGAACCGCCCACCCCCTTCCTGGGGCTCCCTCCCTAGTCCAAGAACGCTCTAGCTCAATGCCGGATGCCTGTTCCGCGGACCGGGGACCCAAAGACAGCCTTCGGGAGTAGGGGGCAGGACGGCGGGAAGGATCTGGGTGCAGGGCGGCCCAGCAATAAATAAAATTAATAGTATGTTCTTTTCCAGGTTTATGTAAGGACATTAACTGTTCCTACTGCAATGAGATATAGATTTAATTAACCCGGCAAGTTTACAATTCCATTTATTAGGGGCACGATGCGGCCAAAATTTAGCAACGAGAGGAGAGGGAACCAAAGTCTCCTTCCTCAAGAAGACCAGCCAAAGAAGATGAAGGCTGCCCTCTCCCCCAGAGATCTGGGGGTGTGGGGGGGCTGGAGGAGGGGAAAGTCCAGGGCTAAGGAGGTTAAAAGCGTCCGGAGAAGTGTCCGCATACTCTGAACCATTCCCGGCTCTTTCGCTGGGTTCCCCAAGACATTTCGCGCCTGCAACTGGCTGCAGGACAGAGGCGCGCCGGGAGCGCCGAGGGAGGCGGCGGTGCAACGAGCCTTCGGGCGGGCGGCGGCGGCAAGTAGAGCCTGGTTGGTTAATTAACTTTAAGCCTGGGGTCGCTTCCCCCTCCTCCCCCGGAAAAAAAAAATGTGGATCTCGCTGAGACACAAATAAAACCAAATTAAACACTCCAGGAGAATATGCACCACTGGAAACGTAGTAATTACATCTCCGGGGCGATCCCGCCCTAGAAAGCTAGAAAGCCGGGCGCTGAAACCCTCGGGCCGGCGCTCGCCCCCCGCCGCACCGCCACCCCTCGCCGGCCGGGCCGCGCGTGCGGCCCTGGAGCTTGACTGCGGAGGAAGTTTAGAGGAAATCAGGAGAAAGGAAAAGGAGTGGGACTCCTCGGTCGGTCTCTAGCCGAGCTGCCGGCGTGGGCGTAAAGATGGAGCATTTCATTAAATCAAAGGAAAATGGAAAAGAGCCCCGCAGCCCGGTCGGGAAGAGCTGGCTCCGCTCTGGGCTCCTTTCTCTAAGGGACATTGTTGCCAGGCGGCGGCGGAGCCCCTCTGTCCTCTGCTTCCTCTCGGGACCGAGTTCCAGGCTCAGTTCAACTCTGAAATTCTTCGTTTCTAAGTCTCTAACATACAAAGGAGATATTCAGTGCGAAGTGTGTGTGTGTGTGTGTGTGTGTGTGTGTGTGTGTGTGTGTGTGTGTGTGTGTTTGCTCCAGGCCTGTGGCTTTGGGACCGTGTGCAGGCTGCACGCACTGTTCCAGCTCATGTCCTTGTGGAGGTAACCCAGTATGTTCCTGAAGACACCTAGCTCTCTGCCGAAATCCTCTGTATGCAAATAAAGCTCTCCACTGGTCTGTTTCTCTCTCTGTGTACACATTGCATTTACGTGCGCATCTTATCTACCTACACCTCCCCCAGGAAAACACTAGGAAAATGAAGAGGCAGCTGTTCGTGCCTTTCTGAAGTTGAGGGGTGGAATTCCTGGCCCATCGTATTAAAGACGAAGTCAGAGATGTAAGCTGGCAGTGCCTGCAGCAGGAGGGTGCAAGCGTCAAGGGCGCACCAAGGGCTTAAATGCCAAGCTAGGGAGCAGGGGGAGAGGAATGAAGTTGGCATGTCCCCTGTTGCTAGATTCTTCTCTCCGGGAATTACGCATCAGTTGATTTCCTTTTCTTTCTTTTCTCTATAATTTCCTCTGTTTCCTTCATATTCCCAGGAATAAAAAAAAAAAAAAAAGCTTGAGGCTCTTCAGCTCCTGCCACCCCTCCTGCCTTTTTTTTTTTTTTTTATGGGAGAAATTCCAGTTTTAAAAAAGGAGGGGGTGGGTTGAGGCTGCTGGAGAACAAAGAGCCTCACCACCATGGGGTCTGGACTCTGGCCCAGACTTGGGGCCCTAGTGGGCGGGCATAGTTTGGGGGGCCCTTTCCTGTCCAGAACACGGGGCCGCAGAATGGAAGAGGAGATTTGTGGATGACAGAGGACCCAGGGCTTGAGCTACCCAGGAAAGAAAGGGATGTTCTTGGGTGGAGAGGCCGCAGACAGGAAGGGTTTGGGAAGTCAGGCACACCTGAGTGTGTGACTGAGTGAGACACGTACAGAGAAAATGCCTGGTGGGTTGCAGGGGTGAAGCAGGCGAAGAAGAGAAGAAAAGTGACTGGCCCCGGGGCTCCCTGGCCCAGCCCAGTCTTCTCCTCTCCCCTTTCCCTCCACCTCTCTGGGCTCTGGAAGGTTCGGGATGACCCAAGGAGTATGGAGACAGATGCCACCTCCCAGGCACCTGGATCCTTCTGGAACCACCTCTGCTTTATTTTCTCCACCCCCACTGCCCGGCCTCAGAAAAGGGCCACCCAGACTTCTCCTCCCAGCCTGGGAACTCACCTTCTGGACAGTGGCTGCCATCTTGGTGTCTTCTACCTTTACTCTCCCTCCCTGGGCCCCCAGCTCGAGGGAAGACGAGACCAAGAGAGCTGAGCAACACTTGGCTCACAGTTCCAGAGTTTTCTACTCTCAACCCCAAACTTGCCTTCCTCAAGACCCCCTTCACTTCCCTCTTTCAGACATCAGGGAAATCCACTCCCTTCTGCTGCCAACTTAGGGCTTGCGGTGCTGGCCCCGAGTTTGGGGCAGACACATCCAACTTTCCTGTGTGGTTCTGCAGGGATCCACACAGGTGATTCAGGCTGTAATCACCAATCTTTTCCAGCGTTCTCCACCGGCCTGCCCACAATCGTTGACCCTGCCTGGTGGTGCACTGGGGTGGGTGGGGAGATCAGCCCTGTCCATGGAGAACTCTCAGGAAGCCTCCCCAGCGGCCTCCGGGGCCCCTACCCCAGCCCTCTTGCTTCTACTGCTTCTTGGCCCTGCCTTCCCAGCCTGGCCAAGCTCATCTCAGGACCCCTTCTCAGCCCTCCTCGTCGTCTTCTTCCCTAGTGTCACCTCTTTTCTCATCTTCACCCCCCCACTCCCTTTTCTCTTTCTCGGCAACATGTCAGCCTCTCACTCGCCCCCTCCTCACGTTCCACTGACAAAAGAAATCAGTGGATTTAAGAAGCTCAATCATGGAGTTAAGAAACTCACAAAGTATCTCCTTCCTCTTCTAGCCTCCCCAGAGCTCCTACCCCTACCCCATCCTCTGCTGTGGAGAGAGCCCTCTGTTCCCCTCCCCTCCCCCTCCAACACCTCCCCCTTTTAGGCAGCCCTTCAGAAACAGACAAATAAAATCTCTCCTGGTTTTAGGGCCTGTCTGAGAGGGAAGTCCAAGTTCATTTTCAAGTTAGACAAGGGAGTGAGGGGGGTGGGGAAGAGGTGGAGGGGTGTTTGCTGGGAGCTGGCTTTGGCTTTCTTGCAGAGATCTAACAAAGGCCCCTTTTGGTCAGAAAGCCAACACACCGAATGTTTGGAAAAAGCATTTATCACTTTCAATCATTTCCTCCATCTTTTAAGGTTTAGATTTGGGGCTCCTAGAAAGGAGGCTGACTTCTCTCTCTCTCTCTCTCTCTCTCTCTCTCTCTCTCTCCCCTCTCTCTGATTTCCAGTTACTTTAAAAGAAGATATGTAGAATAATGTTTTTTTTTCCCCTCAGGACAAGGAGGAGTTATGGACCCCAACACATCATTCTTCAGTGTCAAAGTGGACTGTTAAACCTGTCCCAAAGAATGAGTAAATATGAAAGAGCTGAAAGGTTAGACATGTCATCTCTGACTAGGTGGCAGATCCCCTTAATACCTCCATGATTCTGGGAAGCAGAGTATGGTGGAGCCCTAAGAGGCAGATGGCGGAGGATGTACACGCATTTCATCAGGAGGAAGGGGGGAAATCCCACTCTAGATGGATTACAGCCTTGTTCTCCACATGACCAGGCACCTTCGGAAGCCGCAGAAGAACATACAGCCTCCTCATTCTAAGTCGAAAACCAGCAAGCAGGATACAAGTAACTAAAGGACCTTCAGAAGATGCTTTATCAAAAGAAAGAAAACGTAATTTCCCCAACTGCAACAAAGATGGAAGCCAAGACCTAAGACTCAACAAAAGGGGCAGAGGGGATAAACCAGTCCTTGTTAAAGTAGCCCACCTTGCTCGGGATCTGTGGAGCGGGAAGGCGTGAGGGAGTTTGTGGGTCCGGGTCCTTGGAGCAAGAGTCCAACTGGTGGTAATTAATTCAGTCTTCCTCCAAGGCGTAATGTGGTGTAGTTTTAGTGACTGGTGGGAAACTATCCATATGATATCCTTGGGGAGCCTCTGTTAGACGTTCCTTCCCTCACTGCCTCCTCCCTCTCACCCAAATTTCCCTTCTCTCGGGAGTATTTTAGGAGCACTCCCCCCGCCTTAGTTGTGGGGTTGCCTTGTACATTCAGCAAAGTCAATGAAATCTAAAGAACGAGAAAGGACAGGAACATCCATTTTCTCCCTGCCCAAAGGTTACCACACTCACTCCCACAGTCAGAGAAAATTGAACTCTGATCAGAAGAAATATCTTTCGAGGCAAAGAGACCGCCCCATGCTCCTCACACCTGGTGAACTTCAGTCTTTCCAGGGAGCCTGGTTGTTGAGTCCTGGCTTTGGGGCACTCCTGGAGAGTCAGGGCCCATGTTGGGGAACATGTGTCGTGATGGGTGTGCCTCGTGCTTGTATTGCACAGAGACATGTAGGGGTAGGTCATGACAGGGGTGCGGGGTGGGGCAAGCTGATGGAGCGGGTGGGGGTTAAAGGAAAGAATGTGAGCTTGGGGAGCCTCTGTGAACCCACCAACTCCAGCGGTCTCCAGAGGTGGCCTTCCCTCCTTCCTCTAAGCCGCTATAAGCAAATAGTTGTGAAAAAGATCATCCTAAGTTTTGAAGAGATGCTATTCTTAAGGCATGGGGGGGGGGCGGGGACGACCTTGTGCAATTCCTACTCTGAAACCTTAGGAAAACCCTTTTCTGCCACCAGGGACCTTGTGATTTAAAACACTTGCAACTCTCTTTTCAGTGCTTGGCTTATTAATGAATTTCCCTCCAAAGAAGAAATAGAGCTTTCTTTCTTTCTTTCTCATCTATTATAGTCCTATCATCTTTAGACAAGTAAATACATAATATATGCTTTGTTAGGCGTTAAGGGAACTTTAGAGAAATATGAACACACGATATGTGCCCTCAGATACCCATATCCAGATAATTAGGTAGTCTTGGTAAAAACTTTGAAAATATTTCCCTTGAATATGAAACATAGTCTTGCTTAATTTTTAAAATATGAAGCCTTTAATCGTCTTGGTACCCATGCGAATACGCGTGTCTGGGAATGACCTGCCGTTTTGGGGGATGAAGTGTGGGTTGGCACAGACACCTTTATTAGTTCACCGCCACCGGTGTTTTCTCTGAGGCAGCTAACTATTAAGGGGAAATGGTATTCGGGCATATGTAAGGCATAAAGGCTTTCTTACAATTTTCTTCTTAAGGGAGACTAAAGACACCAGGTGTGAGGCTATCCAGGAGCCACTGTGCAGTGTGTAATTCCCAGATCCGTCCCCCACCCCTCCCCAGCTATCACTTAGCGGAATTCCGCGCCTGCGGGAAACCAAGTTGCCCTCTCGCCAAACTTGGCAGAGTCCTGGCGTTGACACCGTTCCTTCAGCGCATTTTTTTTTTTTTCTCTGCACGGATTTTAGGAGATTCGGGTCACTTCCGGAGCCTGGATGGTGAGTCCCCTCGGCCGGCCGGGCGCAGTCACGGCCGCCTGCCTCCGCCGGGAGCCCGGCGCCAAGATTCTGACTCCTTTCCCTGTTCTCTCTGGCTTGCTCCCAAGACCTGGAGAGTTCCTTGGTTTATTATCATAGGCCGATCTGGGGCGGGGGGGGGGGTCGTTGTTGTTTTGCACGTAGTGATTACTGAGTATTTGATTTCACTCACTCTGCCCAAGCTTGAGCTTGGCGAACGCCGCTTGCACACAGGACAATAAATGGCCGACATGGGAGGACAGAGGGATGCGCGCCCGCATCGGAAGGGCCCGCGCCACTCCCCGCGGCCGCCCGGCTGGCGGATCCGGCACGCCGGCCGCGATCGCCTCCCCCGCAATCCCGATGGACGCGCTTGCGTGCACTCGGTGGGCCCCGGCGGCTGAGCCCACAGGTGGGTACGTTC
Organism: Paguma larvata; assembly: GCA_030068075.1. Lineage (NCBI taxonomy): Eukaryota > Metazoa > Chordata > Mammalia > Carnivora > Viverridae > Paguma > Paguma larvata. Next base: position 60,222,355 of record CM057828.1, read on the forward strand.
ATTTGTGGCGACAGCGGACTAACGAGGTCCCTGAGAGCTCTGGGCGTGTGGGGGGGGAGTGCGTGGGCTTACCCACTTGCCTGGCCGTCCACGGTGTGCTGGAGTGAGCCTCGTGGGGGGTGGGAGGTTGGGAGTCAGGTCCCTGTACTTCCAGGGGTGCCCGTGCCTGTCTACAGGGTCACAGCCTCATTGCAGATTTCTGTGGACAACCACCACCGCGGCGGGACCGAGAATCAGCCAGCTTTCCCTTCCTTCTCAGCCTCTGTCTGCTTGTTCCTGTAGAAAGGACACCTCCCAAACGGGAAAGAAAGAAAGAAAGAAAGAAAGAAGAAAGCCTATTTTCTGTTATGCCCAGTCTTAGGATAAGGAAGTGGTTAAAAAAAAAAAATCATGCACCTACTAAGATTTCTCAAAATGTTTGAGAGAATTCTTGGCTCAAAAAAAAAAAAAAGTGGGGCCAGTGGGGAGGAAAGGGCTAGAAGACAGAGGCAGAGAAGCCACGAGAAAAGACTTCTTCAAAGCAGTGTGCGTTTTAGTTGTCACGAGGGTGGGGGAGAAAAGCAAATTATTCACACAATGGAAATCTCAGTATCAGTTCCGGTGTGGCTATGTATTTGTTGCATTTGCTGCCTGTTACACGCAAGTGAGGAGGCTCCGTCATGTTTTTTGTAGAAACCCAGGATGACAAATCCCCATCCAGCGGGACATTATTGCAAATGTACTTCTACACTTGGAGTACCCCGAGTCTACAAATTTCCCGTATTAAATCTTTTCTTTGGAACACGCTTATACTTTAATAGGGACAGGATCGTGAATGGTGGTGAGTTTTTCTCTTCGCACACTTCGCCAGTAAGAAAAGTGGGCTCCCTACCATCAAAGCTTAGTCCTATCCCTGAACAAAGTTTCCCCCAAATGATTTATCCTGGGAAGAAGAAAGCCCCATCCTAACCACCACCTCCCCCTTTCCCCCAAGGTAACCGCTCCCTTGGTCTCAGGCCCTCAGGGTGCAGCCTAGCTCCTGGCTGGGTCCAGAGACACCCCCTTGGTCTCCACGCTGGCCGGCCGGTCAGGGCTCACTCCTCAGGCTCTGAACTCAGAAGGGATTTCTCAGATGCTCTGCCCAGCTTGGAATACGGATCAGAATCTTCAGGTTCAAGTCAGGGAGAGTACTGCCCCAGATTCACTGGGCAAGTGCGTATTCAGAATAAGGATTATGTGAGAGGGGGCTGGTCCTACCCACCTTCAATCACCCTGGGACAAAACCAGAGCCCCAGCATTATTCCCACCAAGAAATATGTTTTCCATTGATAAATCAGTAGAAAACCTTTGTTCTTCCCTGCCACACACACACACACACACACACACACACACACACATTTTGGTAACTCTATCTAGCTCTGTGCCTTTTACCACAGTGGGAGCAATAGCCTTCGAGGAACTGATGCCCCAGAAGGACTGACTCGGTCCTTTTTGCACCAGGAAAAAAAAAATGCACAGAGGGACCCATTGCACCACCTCAGAGCACAATTCACCATTCTCTATTAGATTTTTCTTTTTTCCCCTCTTCTTCTGGATCCAACATTGAGGACCCTCCACAAGCAACCCAAATTCTCCTTTTCCTGAATTACTCAAATAATCTAGAGGGGAGTGAGAGGAAGAGTTGCTTGAATTTTTCCACGACGTCGCTCTGAAGAGGTTTCTTTAGAATGCTGGAATATTGTCCGCCCACTTCCAGGGAGAATCTTGCCGCTGTGCCCCCCCATCCCCCTTCCCAAAGTGGACCTGAAGCGCGAGGTCCGCGCTACGTGAACAGAGAAAGTATTTGTAATGACTTCAAAATCTGTTTTGTTTCAAAGCCCTAGGACAGTGAAGAAACCCCCTCAACACCTCCCTCTCCACCATTTCTTCAGCCGTCATCCCGCACTTCAATTTTAAGTCTCCAAAGCTGGGGTGGGTCCCCCTTCTCAATGCCAAAAAGGCATCTTTTCGTGCCCGCCCGGACAGAGCCAGCTCGGGCATGCCTGGGGAGCCTCCGCGGAAAAGCCAGGGCGATCGTAATTTCGCTCCGGATCTTTATTTTTGGCATCAGTCGGTTATTTGCTTTTCTTCTTTCCCAGGGCCGTTCAAGGAACTCAGGAGTAGCGCCTTCCTATCTCATTCCCCAGCAGCTTCTTCTGTCTTCTGCGCTCGAAGACCGACGACCTCCTCCAGCCGAAATCAGGCGGAGGGAATAGCAGAAGCTGAGGGAGGAGCCGGGGCTGCGGACTCGCCTTCCCCTCGCCCCGCAGCGGCGCGCGTTCCGCCCGGGCTCTGCGGCCGGCGACTTCGGGGTGCGGGCAGCGGCGCTCGGTGCTTTCTCTCTGTCCCACTCCCACGGCGATCGGGGTGCGGTGGTGCGCACGGTCTCCACGGAACCTTCCGAGGCTTGGGGCAGCTGCGACAGCGCACGCCTCTTCGAGGGAGCCCCAGAGGTTTGCACGGTTCGGAGACGTTCCCACCCTGGGACAGGTCGACTCTTACTTTGTCAACCTGAACCAAACGAAATCTGTCCCGATCGGAGCCTCAGTTCCCAGACCGGGTGGCGCCCGCCCGTCCAAGTGTTTGGTTTTTGGAAGGGAAGCGACTTAAAGGGGGGTGGGGAACCGAATGGGGAGAGACTTGATTTTCAGCCATCTACACTGGGGCCGGGCGTCAGCCCAGCGCCCCCTCGCCGCTTCCAGAAGCTGGGTCGCGCTGCAATGTCCCCACGGTGGGGGGTCACTTTCCCGCATTGGCCCTCCCGGGAAAGCCGCTTTTGGAGAGGGGCGGCCCGCTCTGCACACAGGGTCCCAGCTGCGGCCGCTGCGGGCTGCGGGCGGTTGGCGGGCGGTGGCGCGGGGACGCAGCCCCGCAGCCGAGCCCGGGGCGCGGGTCTGCGGACCTTGCAAGCCTGGGGACCCGGCTTTCGCGTGGACTGGCTGGGAGGAGGGGGGGCGTGGTAAGCTGAGGGATTGCTGACACCTCAAGCCTCCAAAGACGGCTCTTCGCAGCTTTGTAACCCCCAGAGCCGCTCACGCCCCGAAGGCGCGGATCGGGTCCTTCTTAATTATGGCATTGGAGAGATGGGGGTCATTTCAACCCCGCGGTATCTACACTAACGCATTATTTCTTCCCCAAGTCCTTCTCATTGACTTAGGAAGCCTCGGCTGCTCTCGGCTTTCGGATTTGACAGACCACCTCCCCCTTTCCCGTTTTGTTTTTCCAGGATATGTTCCTGCTCATCTCAAGAGACAGGGCAGGGGACGGTGCTTAATGTCAAACTCCAGTGAAACTTCACACCCACACGACTAAGGTCTTGAGTGTCGCTGCATTATGGTGCATCTGCGGGAGAAGGGAGACGCCCTTTTATTTCTAAGAGCCAGCGAGAGGCCCGGAATATAGGTTAACAGAGGAGACTGAGTTGCGGGAAACTTTGCCTTGGGTGATGGGTCCCTCCAAGCTGTTTGCTCCACCTCAACCGAGACTCAAAAAGAGGCGGGTTATTATTATTATCATCATGATTATTATCATTGCAAATATTCTAACTCTTCTTGTCATAATGACCTCATCCCTGCCAGACGTGTCTTCTGATTCTACCCAAACGAGGCACTTAAAAAAATTAAATTCCGTTTTGGAATTAATCTAAGATAAAATACGATTTTGTTTAAGGCTGCAGAGCCAGGCAATTCTTCTGACTTCCCTGGATTTTACTGGCTTCTGTGTCCACTGGCGAATTTTACTGGAGATCCTTTTCGGGAGCAAAAAGGGTGTGTTTTTTGTTTTTTGTTTTAAGAGTACTGTCCACTTCCGGGCTCCTGAAGACCTGGGGGCTTCGGGCACATACTCATTGCACAAGAAGCCAGAGGTTCCATGGGGGGAAGGAATGAGTCTCTTGCAAGTGGAAGGTCTCAATAGTCAAGCTACACCAGCCTTGTCCATCTTCATGGTACCTGATTGTGGTCACTTCTGTTCTTCCCCGGAGTTCTCTCAATTTCTACCCCATTCTATATCTTTACTCTCCCCTGTTCGTCGACACACACTATCTGGAGAAAAGTCTCTTTGGGGAGTGATAATCTTCCTTTTGAAGAAAAAAGCACCCTCACAGTTATGCTCTCTATTGTACTTGAACTATTGGTTCTCCATGAGAATCTCCCAGGATGGTCTCTATAGCAACTGCTCCAAATCTAGGAGTTCTTCTCCTGGGCTCACAGCTGGACTACATTTCCCGGCTTCCTTTGCAGTGTGAGATGGCCATGTGACTGAGCTCTAGTCTAGGGAATGTATGTGCCATTTCCTGACCAAACCTTTTAACGAGTGGTTGTGTCCCCACCCCCTCTCTCATGCTTTCTGTCTCCTTCTTTGGTATGGATGCTGGGCTTGAGGCCCTAGAGACTAGTGGACATTCGTACTGGAAGAGCCTGGACCCTTGAATCACATGTAGAGGAGAGGTTTCCACTGACAAGAAGCCTTTACCTAGGACTTTACCTGAGGGAGAAGCAACTTCCTATTGCGTTTGAGCCACTGTACATTTGGAGTGTATTATGGCCCCCCAGTCCATCTCAACTAACACACCCTTTAACAGACAAAATGCAACTCGATTTTTATCTTCCGTCAGCCCTTATAAATGTCAGTGGATGTGAGGCAATCCTTTTTGACCCTTGGATTAAAACCCTAGGACGCCCCAAGACTCTTCTGTTCATTCTTAGGTAACAGTCCTATATCAGCTTCAAGTTATATACACGATTTCAAACCAGTAGTTAGAATGTCCAGTCCAATGTTTCTTCAAGACTCTGAGTTTGATTCAATGTGAAATCTTCTCCCTTCCCTAACTTGGGTGGCTGTAGCCCAGATGCCTGTGGAGGGAGAAAGGGGATGATTTTGACTCTTTCTTTTGTTTTTTTTTTTTTTCCAAATCTTTTTATTTTAAGTAATCTGTACATTCCAACATGGGGCTCAAACTCACAACTCTGAGGCCAAGAGTTGTCACATGCTCCCCTGAGCCAGCCAGGTGCCCTTTGTCTTCTCTATTTCTTAACTGTATGTTTCTCTTCCTCTATCTTCAGCTGCTGTTTCAGTTCTTAACTGTATGTTTCTCTTCCTCTATCTTCAGCTGCTGTTTCAGACCCACTGGCAGTTTGAGAGGTGGCGAGAGTGGGGGGTGGGCTTAAGCAATGTTTCTGTGACTTGGAGTTGTAGAGATAAACCAATTCAATCAGGGCTACTGTAGTGGAAACTACGTATCACCAAATGAAGCAGAATCTTGGGAATTAGTTAATTTGATATATAGACAAGAAAGTGTAGATTTAGATAATTTAGGATTTTAAGTAGATTTTATGAATTATTTGGCTTGGTATATTTCCATATCTAAATACAGAATCACGGCTGGCTTCACTAGATTGTGTAGAAACGGCCCCACCTGGTCCCTTGCAAAGATGGCTGGTGTGAAAGCATTTTCTCCAAAGGTAATGAGTATATATTGCTTTGAATTGGCTCACCCATACCCCCCCCAAATCCTCTCCCCCCCCCATCATCTCCCTAAGATATATAGACTTGGGCACCTGGGTGGCTCAGTTGGTTAGGCAGCTGACTTCAGCTCAGGTCATGATCTCACGGTCTGTGAGTTCGAGCCCCGCGTCGGGCTCTGTGCTGACGGCTCAGAGCCTGGAGCCTGCTTCGGATTCTGTGTCTCTCTCTCTGCCCTTCCCCTGCTCACACTCTGTCTCTGTGTCTCTCAAAAATAAATAAAAAAGTTTAAAAAATTAAAAAAAAAGATATACAGACTAGACTCACTCTCAGGAAATAAGTCCCATTTTTTGGCCCCTTCCAACACCAGCAACTGGGCAGTCTCCTTCCTGCAGCTCTGTTTTGCATTCGGCTTCTTCTTTTATGGAAATCGCAGCAGCTGTCTGATAGTCAGGATGCCTGCCAGACTCCCTGGCACTTTGGAGACATTGGCATCTCTCTTTATTACCAGTGCCAAGCCACTCAGGCCAGCCTTGGGGTCACCAGGTGGGGAGTAACTCCGTCCGGCCACAGCATGCCAAGTGGAGAAAAGAAGTATTAATGATGCAGCTATCCATCGCCCATGGATACCGCTTGGCCGCAACACTTCAGGGCTATCCACGTGCTGACGAAGGAGAACTTCGGTGGGTTATTCCTTCATTTGCTCAGTTCCAAATACCCAGATATATGGAGGCAAGTAGATGGATTAACCAGATGACATTTTCCTCCTGCTTCCAGCCAGTTGCCCGGCACTCCAGAGGCCCTTGGTAAGTGTGTGTGCTAATGACCGGCACCAGCATTCACTGAGCCCAGGCTGGGGAGAGAGCGGCAGACTGGGACGTGCGTAGACCAAAAGCATTGAAATACGGGGGTGAGACTAATCGGAACTCGGAAATCTGCTTCCCGCTGTGATCCGCGAAGAATTTTGGATGTCTACATTTAGTTAACAGCTCAGTCTGTCTGGAAAGGACTCTGGTCTTTGCAAAGAATATAGATCGTGCTAAAGATTGAGTTATCTGTCATGGGTGACCCCTTGGCCCACTTTCTCTGGATGGTGTCCAGTCTTCTCCGTTTTGCAAGTGTACAGCAGGTTATGCTCACTAATATCTACTTTCTGGAAACAGTCGTGGAAATGGCCTGACATTGGAAAGGAAACGTTGTGGGTCCGTATAATGAAACGTATTCTGACAGTGAGGACCATTAGGTGACGGAATGAGAATTGAAGAGTATGACATCTATTACCCTTGTGTAGGACTGCCAAAACCAGATCTTTCTAACTTACCTGAGCAGAAATGTATGGGCACCAGGCCAGAGACAGGGGCATGTCCAAGATGACCTCCCAAGGCTTTCTTTTTTTTTTTTTTTTTTTGCCTTTGACTTCTATAATTTTCTGGCAGCAGCTGTACCTGTAAAATGTGTCAGATTCAGTAGCAGGGTCAGGGGCTGCTGTCATTTGGCAGACTCCGACAACATGACCCTGGCAAAGACTTTGGAATAAAAACATCAGGAAAATAAACACTCAACGCTCCGTAGCCAGAGGACCGGCTGGGAGCTGTCAGGTTGAAATACTAGTCTATTTGGGAAGGGAAAGAACAGGAGCAAGGCCTCCGACGCTCCTCTGCCTCCTAGAAAATACCCCTCCAGCAGCAGAGCTGATGCCGAACACATCAAATTAATTAAGAAAAGAGATAGGAGCAGTATCAAGGCCGAGGTTCTACACCAGCCAGTCTGTCAATAAATGCCCTATCAGGAAGAAGGCCTGCCTGCAGGGGGGAGGGAACCACTGCAGAACAAGAGATCAGGCCAGTCTCTCCCGTGGGGAGCCTCTCCCCATCTGTGTGGGGAGATGGGACCGAGACTCAGGACCCAGAATGAAAAGTGAGAAGACTGAGAGAAAAGAAAACAGAGGGACGTCCCTGCAGGGGGGTGGGGGGAGTGGAGGAGGAGGAGAAGCAGGGGCGGCAGAGAGGCAGGAGAAATCAGACGAGAGTGATTCCCAAAGAGGGGAGATGGTTCAGAGCTGGGGAGGAACCCGAAATGGAGTCGAGGGCAGAAGTGGGAGGAGACTTGTGTCCCACAGTCGAACAATGGCTTACGCAGTCTAAGTCCTGGCGAGGACAACGGGTGTGTTGGTGGAGGGAGTACAGGAGTCTGGTTGAGCAGAAATCGTGCATCAGGGAATCATGGGAGAAAAGGCTGGGAAGCAGTTGAATTGTAAAGCTGCCAGGAGAAGACGAAGCGAACGTGACATTCTGGGTAAAGGTATGTGTGACGAACATGCGGACAAGGGAAGATGCCTTTACCCTGCTTCCCTTTTAGAAAAGAGGTAACATCTAAGCAAAGGAGAGTGATACAGTCACCTCTGGTCAGCTAATTTATGGGGCAAACACGGAAAAAGCAGGCTGTCTCATTGGTACCAGCCTGAAGTGGCAATGGTATCTGCCAGCTATAACAGAAGGACCCAGGGGAGAGCCAGGGATTTTGCTGTGGCCTGTGCCTGCCCACATGTCTCTGTGGTCTGTGCACATATGTGTGTGCGTAAGGCTGCACACACGTGTCTTTATATGTTCTGGTTGTGTTTCGTCTTGAACACTTTAGAAGCGCATGCGAAACAGTCACCAACAATAGGCATTAGACATCAAGTTAGTAGGTAGACTGATTGATAGGCTCTGAGTGATATACATCCACGGAGGAAAGCATAATGCTAACCTCTCTGCCCCATGCGCACACACACACACGTACACAGAGATGTTGAATAACGTTCGTGTATATATTAGAAATATACACGTACAAAAAGATACACCATTTCAGATATGGCTGAAGACACAAGCGCTATGGAGTTACTGATATTCATTTCACAGGTATACTATAAAAAGGACTAAGAGGACAGTAGAGTTAAAATAGCATTTAAATCATCTTAGTTTTGTCTATAAGAAACAAGAACAGGGGTGTGCGGGTGGCTTCGTCGGTTAGGCGTCCGACTTTGGCTCAGGTCATGATCTCACGGTTTGTTCAAGCCCCACATTGGGCTCTCTGCTGTCAGCACAGAGCCTGCTTTGGATTCTCTGTCCCCCTCTCTCTCTCTGCCCCACCCCTGCTTGTGCTCTCTCTCTCTCAAATACATAAAAAATAAATAAATAAATAAATAAATAAATAAATAAATAAATAAATAAACTTAAAGAAAAAAGAACAGCTGACCAATTACTTCAAACAATATAATGCCCCTTTTCTGAAAGAACTACCGGAAATTAGTCCAATCTCTAACCCCCACTAGCACAATCACAGAGAAGTGCCCTGCACCCTGCAGGAGTCAAAAAACACTATTATTAGTTCACATCTGTCCCTTACGAGCAGAATATTCTTTGGTAAGTCATTTTCTCTCTGACTCTGTTTCTTCACCTATTAAATGTGAAAATTGTTTATAAAATCTAAGATTCCTTCCAGCTGTCGTCTTAGAATATTTTATGTTACACGCACGTGCACACACACACACACACACACACACACTGTTATCCAAGTGCCTGGGAGCTTGGGGTGGGAATAAAATTTGAAGATAACCATGGTTGACTACAAAATGCCCAAACAACTTTTCAGTGCTGTTCTCTAATGACAAAATTCACACTATGTTTTCTGATGTTGTGAAGACCAAGGGGTTAAGGACTTAAAGTTTCAGCTTTCCAGAACGGGTTGGTGTCATACCGACCATACACCTAAGCACGAACAGGTCTATAGTCACTTATTCTACACGAATGTTGGAAATGGGTTTTTTGATTTGATTACGAAGTTATACAATGTCAAAACAATGGGATTATTTGGTCAAATCAATGAAAAACATCAGTCACATCGTGGGGCACCTGGGTGGCTCAGTCGGCTGAGCAACCGACTCTTGATTTGGGCTCAGGTCTTGATCCCAGGGTTGTGGAATCAAGCCCCACATAGGGCCTGGCACTGAGCATGGAGCCTGCTTAGCATTAGCATTCTCTCTCTCTCTCTCTCTCTTTTCCCCTTGGTGCCTTCTCCCTCACTCACATGCTCTCTCTCTAAAATCATAATCAGGGGCACCTGGGTGGCTCAGTCGTTAAGCATCCGACTTTGGCTCAGGTCACGATCTCACAGTTCATGGGTTCGACCCCCGCGCCAGGCTCTGTGCTGACAGCTCGGAGCCTGCAGTCCGCTTCAGATTCTGTGTTTCTCTCTCTCTGCTCCCCTGCTCACACACTCTCTCTCAAAAATAAATAAACATTAAAAAAATAAAAAATAAATAAAATCATAGTCATCATTCTTTTTAACATTCTAAGCAGATCCAGTCTTTGTGTTATGACTATATGCCCATCTCCATCATAATCCCTCTGTTTTCTGGATTTCCCCCCACTTTCACCCCCAACGCCCGGCACAGAGGGTCTGCTCCCGTCTCCCAGAGCAGCCATGTTTTGAAAGTCTATTAGTATGCCACTATACCTTCCTGCGCCACATACGTGTGCACGTGGAAGCACACACGGACCGGCAAATAATCGCATGCTGTCTTCTGAAGGGTCTAGAAGAGCACCAGTATTTATAAAACTGTTCCATTGCACCAAAAAAAAAAAAAAAAAAGGTCCACAGCTGGTAAACTTCATCCTGAATGTCAACAGGGAGCCGATCCCATAACACAACAGCCTGAGATAACCTGTATCGCAAAGCCAAGCCTGGCTGTGATTACTTAGCATTTATATAGCACTTTATCTGGGTCTTGTGTGTCAGCATCATTAAGGGGAGATAACTCACCAGGAGTTACAGCCGAGAAAAAAATTCATGACCAAAAAGGAAGAAGGGAAAGCTTAAAGTATCAGTGATTCCGGAGGGGCTTGTGGTTGCTCAGGAATGGGGAGGGGCGAAGATGCTATTTATAGAGGATGAGGAAAGCTCTATTGTCTCTCCCCTGTGACCAGGAATGACGGAGGGGCAGAAGGGGAGAATGAATTCAGACTTAAGGAAGAAAAACCCTGCCGGGAGACTTGCTAAGCCTGGGAGTTTGACTTAAAGACTTTATAGTTTGTCTTCTATAGCATCTTAAATCCCAGGGAAATGATCGCCTAGCAAAGATTGTGAGTAACGGGTGGAGGGTGGTTCTGTCTGGAGGCAAAGGGATGGACAAGCTTGCCCTTGTAAAGTGGATTCCAAGCGCGGAAGTCTATTTTTTTAAAAAATAGAATATTCAAAAATTCGTCAAAGTTTCATTGTGGCATTTTTATGAAGTTCGAATAGCTAAAAACCTTCTGCTGTAATAGATAAGAATGTAATCATTCAATTAACCGTAAATATGGAAATCTCTCTGTGGTATTAACAGATGGAAAGCAGCAAGGCTGCCTAACCGTAGCTCATTGAGAACACATCGGTTTGGAGACAAAACAAACAAACAAACAAAAACACCTCAGTTTGAAATTTGGTGCTACCACTTGTTATCTGTGTGAACTTGGGGAAATGATTAACCTCTCTGAGCCTTAATTTTCTCATTTGTTAAATGGAAATTTGTAGTACATATTAACGAGGTGGACTTTTGAGTGGCTCAGTCGGTTAAGTGTTGGACTCTTGGTTTCAGCTCAGGTCATGATTCCAGGGTCGTGGGATCAAGCCCCACATCGGGCTCCACACTGAGTGTGGAGCCTGCTTAAGATTATCTGTCTCCCTTTGCCCCTCTTCCCCAGTGGTGTGGGCACAAGCTCTCTCTCTCTCTCTTCAAAAAAAAAAAAAAAAAGAAAAGAAAGAAAAGAAAAGAATGATTTACTATAAAGTACCTGGAAATACTAGATAAAATATAAAATATTTATTTATTTTAAAGATTTTATTTTCAAGTAATCTCTACACCCAAACTTACTGTACAAGCGACTCTACTGGGACTCAAACTTACAACCCCAAGATTAAGAGTCACATGCTCTCCTGACTGAGCAAGACAGGTGCCCCTAAAATATTCGGTTAAATGTATAACTGAGGGGCGCCTGGGGGGCTCAGTGGGTTAAGCACCCGACTTTGACTCAGGTTATGATCTCACGTTCATGGGTTCAAGCCCCATGTTGGCCTCTGTGCTGACAGCTCAGAGCCCGGAGCCTGCTTTAGATTCTGTGTCCCCATCTCTCTCTGCCCCTCTCCTGTTCGCGCTCTTTCTCTCTCTCAAAAATAAAAAAATAAACATAAAAAATATAAATGTATAACTGAGCTTGATAGAAACAGAAAAATCTCCTAAGGGATCAAAAATCAGGAGCTGAAAAACCTGAATGGTAAATGTCAAGCTGAGCCTGAATATTCCCTACAGTGTGTTTGGGAGTAGTTGTCGATCTTGTTTAGTTTTTTTTTCTAATTTTTTTTTTTTTTTTTGAGAGCAGGAGAGACAAAGCATGAGCAAGGGAGAGGCAGAGAGAGAGGAAGACACAGAATCCGAAGCAGGTTCCAGGCTCTGAGCCGTCAGCACAGAGCCCCACGCGGGGCTCGAACTCACAGACCGTGAGATCATGACCTGAGCTGAAGTCGGCCGCCGAACCGACTGAGCCACCCAGGTGCCCCTAATCTTGTTAATCAAAGGGATTGAGTTTTGTTTTATTGTGTCTTATGGTTAAACACTAATCAAAATACTTATTTTTATATGTTATAATCACATGAACACAAACTTTATTTTATTTATTTTTTCCAAGATTTTATTTTTAAATAATCACTACACCCAATGTAGGGCTGTAATCCACAATCCCAGAATTAAGAGTCACATGCTCCACCAAGTAAGCCAGTTAGACGCCCCCATGAATAGAAACTTTCGATTGGTTTATTCATTCTTTCCAATTTGATATATTTAGCTGGAGTAGGTCATTTTTATTCCATTCCATTTCTCCAGTCAATACATCTCCTTGCCTTTTCTTAGAGATTCGGTGGTTTTGTTTGTTTGTTTGTTTTAAGGTTTATTTATTTTTGAGAGAAAGAGAGAGAGAGCCTGTGAGCTGGGGGAAGGGACAGAGAGAGAGAGAGAGAGAGAGAGATTCCCAAGAGGACTTGGACCCACAGACTGTGAGATCATAACCTGAGCAAAAACCAAGAGTCTAACGCTCAACCTACTGAGCCACCCAGGCACCCCTAAGGATTAGGTTTTAATGGTCATACAGAAATAGGAATCAAAATTTGGCCCAAATAAAAAGAAAGAGTAAGAAAAATATCTGCTCACTGATAAAGGGTAGAGGACAAAGAAGTTTGTCTTGGTTGGGGTTCTGGAAAAGAATTGCAATGTATCAAAACACATTATCTAATAAGATGTTTTTACCTCCCTTTTTGCCAGCTTGAGGTTCAAATTTATATCATATGCATAGTGTAAGGATTCTTTAGCTAAGAAATTAATATTAAAAGTGATCTCAGGCAGAGTGCCTAAGTGGCTTAGTCGGTTAAGCATCTGACTCTTGATTTCGGCTCAGGTCATGATCTCATGTTTGTGCTGAAAGCATAGACCCTGCTTGGAATTTTCTCTCTCCCTCTCTCTCTCTGCCCCTCCCCGACTTGCTCTCATGCACATGTGTTCTCCTTCTCTCTCTCAAAATAAATAAATAAACTTAAAAAAAAGTGATTCCAGGTTTGGGGTGCCTGGGTGTCTCAGTTGGTTAAACAATGGACTCTTCATTTCAGCTCAGGTCATGATCTCACCGTTTGCGAGATCAAGCCCCAAACTGGGCTCTACACTGATGGCATGGACCCTGCTTGGGAATCTCTCTCTCCTTCCCTCTGCCCCTCTGCCATGTGCTCTCTCTCTTTTTCAAAATAAATAAATAAACATTAAAAAAAAAAGTGATCCCAGGCCTTATTGCCTGGCATAAGCAAATATATATAACCTCTCTGAAAGGAGATAACCTCGACTAGGTCACACAGAATTCCCACAGATAAAGTTTTGCTTAAGATAAGCTCATAAATCAAAATTACAGAGGTGCAAAGAAACTATCCAAAAGAACAAATGTCAGCAGATACATCAAATAGCAGATTTGGACTCCCCAGAACTTAAGATAATGCATTATCAGATCTGGATAAGAAAGCACACTTATGTGATTAAAGATACAAAGGAAGAATTTTTTAAAATAAGAAAAAACAAAATCCTCTTAAAAAAAAAAAGAGAACGAACAAATTTGAAAGAGAGCCTAGGAGATTTTTTAAATATGAAAAACATACTGGGTGCCTGGGTGGTTCAGTAGGACGAGACCAGCTTCAGCTCAGATCATGATCTCAGTGGTCGTGGGTTGGAGCCCTGAGTCAGGCTGTGCACTGACAGCTCAGAGTCTGGAGCTTGCTTTGTCTCCTCCCTGCCCCTTGGGCTTTGTTTCCCTCTCTCCTCTCTCAAAAATAAACATTAAAAAAAAAAAGAAGAGAAAAACATACCATATTTCATCAACTCTAAGATGTGCTTTGTTCACATTTCAGCGTCTCTGAAATTAGGATACGGCCTACGGTAACTGCTGGCTAGGCAGCGTTTTTGATGTAGTTGTCACTGCCTGTTCGTATCCATCAAAATGTGCAGAATGGATGACAGTGACTTTGAACAAATCCTGGAGACGATACGGAGCACTCTCGTGAAATGCTACATTACTAATGCTCTTGATGTCACAGAAGACGCCGTTGGGTGAAAAAGCATGGAATTTAAAAGACATTAAGAAGAGATGGATTCTGAATGTGCAGAAGTGTGAGAAGGGCCCTAACTCATTTATTTCCTTTATATTTTCTTTTCTTACAAATACACAAGAGTAATAAATTATAAAACCCCTGCCTAAAGTCTAAAATGGCTCTTTAAATAGGTAGGGAAAATTGCTAAGTGTCAGAAAAGCATTCGTCTTAGTTTAATTGCGGCAGTGGCTTTCTTAGTGTCAATAAAATAATGGCGTTTCTTACCTTTGATATCATCTTAGATTACATGAAGTGCAATAGTCGTTGTATCAGACAGGGTTAAGGATGGAAAAGAAATCTCTCTAGGTCTTTTAAACAAGAAGAAATCAAGGAAGTAGGCATTTACAAATCACTGAATGGGCTCGAGGAGTGGAAGCTGGAGTCACCTCGCTATCTTTGTCATACCTGCCTTTCACGCTGACAAAGATAAATGCAGCACTAAAAGTATCAGAAAGGTGGCTCCTACCTTATTTCTGCCTTCTAAATCTTTTATGAATACGTCTTTTTGGTAGAACCTAATTTGTATCCAGAACCTGGGAAACGTAGGTAGGTACTCATTCGTCTTGCTTTCTAGAGTCTCTTATACGAACAGGTAAGTAGAAGGGAATGGGAATGGACGTTCACTGCCAACAGGTCATATTTAGGAGGATCATTAAATATAAAAACCAAACAGAGAGAAGTGTATCATTTAATTAGTAACTAATGAAATTACTAGTTACGAATTAAAGCCATAATGAAATACTATTATATATGCATTGTATTGGATCAAATAAAAAATGCTCTTACGATACCAAATATTGGCGAGGTTAAGCAATGAGGATACTGATCCACCACTGATACTAAGTGTAACAGCATATTTGGAAGAATAGGGCATTTTTTGATAAGATTGAAGAATATGGCATTATTTGACAAGATTGAAGGTATGCATACCTCTGGACTTGGCAATTCTTGTTCATACTACATAACCTACAAAAATGCGCTTCTGTATCAATCAGTGTAAATATACCGCAATGTTCACAGCAGCAGTGTTCATAATAGCACTAAATTGGAAACTATAAAATGTAGACAGCAGTGGAATGGTTAAATATTTGGTATATTAGACAGTGGAATATTATGTGAACACAGGCAAAAGATAAATGAGCTACAGGTAAACACAATAAAAAGGTGAATATTAAATATGTAATATTGGTCCAAAGATCAATACATAAACATTTATATATAGTATTTATTTTATAAAGTTCCTAAAGAGATGAAACTAACCTATTAGGAATGCATACTTAAGGGATATGCACTTAACCACTTAATGCCTGGGTGGTTCTGTTGGCTGAGCGTCTGACTCTTAATTTTGGCTCAGGTCATGATCCCAAGGTTGTGGGATCCAACCTTACATGGGGAATCCTCACTGAGTGTAGAGCCTGCTTAAGATTCTCTTTCTCTTCCCCTCTGCTCCCCTTCTGTGCTTGCACTTTCTCTCTTTTTCTTAGATCAAAAAAAAAAAAAAAAAAAAGGACTGCATACCTAAGCGGTAAAACTATTTTTTAAAAAAAGTAAGGAAGTGATTACCATAATGGTGAGGAATGCAGTTACCTCTAGCAGAGAAGAAGACAGTTGTAATCAGGAAGGGGCATATAGAGGGCATCTGGGGTCTGGCAACATTCTATAGAACATTCTATTTCTGTAACCATAGTAATTAATACAACAATATATTAACATTTTATGCACTTCTATGTATGTGTGTTATACTTCAAATTTCTTATTTTATTTATTTATTTATTTATTTTTATTTGAAAGACAGAGTGGGGGAGAGGGGCAAAGGGAGAGAGAAAATCTTAAGCAGGCAGAGCCCGACACAGGGCTTGATCCCCCGACCCTGGTACCAAGACCCCAGCCAAAACCAAGGAGTTAGCCACTCAACCAACCGAGCCACCCAAGCACTCCATATACTTCAAATTCTTTTAAAGTTTCAAAAGAAACTAAATGTGGGGGCCTGGGTGGCTCATTCAGTTGAGCTTCTGACTTTGGCTCACGCCATGATCTCACAGTTCATGGGTTCAAGCCCCATGGTGGGCTCTGCACTGACAGCTTGGGATTCCTGGTCTCCGTCTCTCTGCCCCTTCCCTGCTCTCTCTCTCTCAAAGAAAGAAAGAAAGAAAGAAAGAAAGAAAGAAAGAAAGAAAGAAAGAAAGAAAGAAAACGAAAAAGAAAAAGAAAAATAAGAAACTAAATGAATGGCTCAAAAGAAACCTAGGCATAAATAAACAGAGAATTATAGAGCCAAAGGTGAGATATGAAGAAATTGTCCAGAAGATAATATAAGAAGATAAAGAGTTAGAAAATATTAGAGACTAAAATATCTGTTGGAGAAGGTCTAACATCCACACACTACTGATTCACAGGGAGAGGATAAAGAGAATTGGAGGAGGCAATATTCAAAGAGAATTTACCAGAATTGCTGAGAATTTACCAGAATTAATGGAGGTTATGAAACCTCAGATTCAGATTTCATGATCCTCAGCAGGATCAATTAAGCTAAATTCATAGCCATACCTGTTGCCATGAACTGAAGAATTCCAAGGTCAATGAGGAAAGCTCAATAGCAAACAGAGGGACATTCACATCACCTTCAAAGTAACAATGATATTCACAGAAAACTTTCTTAAAGTAACAATAGAGAATACATGAAAATAATGTATTCAAAGTGCTGAGTTAAAGCAAAATTCATCAAGGGGTACCTAAGTGGCTCAGTTGGTTAAAAGTCGACTTTGGCTCAAGTCATGATCTCACAGTTTGTGGGTTCAACCCCGGCATCAGGCTCTCTGTTATCAGTGCAGAACCTGCTTCAGATCCTCTGTCTTCCTCTCTCTGCCCCTTCCACACTTTCACTTTCTCTCTTTCAAAAATAAATAAGCCTTTTTAATGAAAATTTATCAAGATATTTTTATGCATTCAAAGCAAGGATGAAATAAATAAATTTCCAGACAAACATTTAAAAACAAGTTCTTCACCACAAAGAGACTTCCTACTAATGACATTTTCTTCAGAAAATTTCCTGGAAAATATTTCAATCCAGAAGGAAGAAGTAAATTAAAAATAAGAATTATGAGAATAGTTATGGTGAATAAAGAGACTGGAAAACGTGTGGGTATATCTAAACAAGCATCGACTATGCAAACAATAAGGGTGCCTAATTTGGGGCTACAAACATAAGGTGGTATAATGCTAGATAATAGTAACAAATAAAATGAGAGGGATATCATGGGAGTTAAATTATTTGGGAGGATAGTGGGAATATTTGGGAGGATCGTAGGGATATTGACTAAGCCAGTAAGATTATTTTTTTAACGTTTATTTATTTATTTTGAGAGAGAGAGAGCATCCAAGAAGAATAACAGGGGAGGGACAGAGAGAGAGAGAGGGAGGGGGAGATAGAGAGAATTCCAAGCAGGCTCCTCACTATCAGTACAGAGCCCAACGCAGGGCTTGAACTCACAAACTGTGAGATCATGACCTGAGCTGAAATCAAGAGTCAGGTGCTTAACCGACTGAGCCAGCAAGGTGCCCCACCAATAAGAGTATTTTTTATAAATTAGAGTAATCATGAAAAGAATAGAAATAGAATATACAACTTTCAAATCACTAAAGGATAACATGAATTAAAAAAAAACTTTCATCAATTTAATAGAAAGCAAGAAGAGAGACATGTGGAAGAAATATGTAAGCACAAAATAAGACAGTACATAAGAAAGAAAAATTATCAGTAAACTCAATAATTGTAAGTGGATTAAAGTCACCAGTTAAAAGACTGAGATTGTCAGACTGGATTTAAAAATTTAGTTGTGGGAGCCTGGGTGGCTTAGCCAGCTGAGCATCTGACTTCGGTTCAGGTCATGATCTCACGGTTTGTGAGTTCGAGCCGCACATCGGGGTCTCTGCTGTCAGCACAGAGCCCACTTTGGATCCTCTGTTTCCCCCTCTCTCTGTCCCTCTCCCCCCAAAAAATAAATAAACAAAACATTAAAAAACTCTAGTTAGGTGCCATTCTCTGTCATCATGACATAGAATGCTTGAGAGTAAAAGAACAGAAAAAGATACCAAATAAGCTGGTATTACCTTATTACTGTGAGACAAAATAGTCTTAAAATACGTAGAATGGTGGTTACCAGGGGGTGGAGGGAGAGGATAATGGGAGTTAATCGTTAATAGGTGCAGTTTCTACTTAGGGTGATGGAAAGTTTTGGAGATGGATAGTAGTAGTGATTGCACGACCCATGTGAACATGCTTAATGACACTGATCTTAATGACACTGACCATATTTAAGTGGTACACACTTAAATATGTGAAAATGGGGGCCCTTGGGTGGCTCAGTTGGTTAAGCGGCCGACTTCGGCTCAGGTCATGATCTCGTGGTCTGTGAGTTTGAGCCCCAGGTCGGGCTCTGTGCTGATGGCTCATCAGAGCATGGAGCCTGCTTCGGTTTCTGTGTCTCCCTCTCTCTGCCCTTCCCCCACTCATGTCTGTCTCTATGTCTCTCAAAAATAGACAAACGTTAAAAAAAATGATAAAATGGTAAATTTTATATTTATGTTTATTTTACCACAATAAAAAATAAACTTTAAGATAAAAAAAAGTAGTCACTACATAGTCATAAAAATAACAGTTCACCAGGAAAATACAGCCATTGCTTCCTTTTATGTAATCACTTCAAATGCATAGAACAAAATTATAAATAGAAATTGATGAAGTATCGTGCATTGGAGATTAAGACATCATAACCCTCAAATAAGTGATAAGTTGGCAAACAAAAATTAGTAAAGACAGGAGATTCGAATAACACAATTAACAGGCATGCTCTAATGGATATATAGAACCCTTTATGCAGCAATTCGGGAATATACATTTTGTTTGCGTGTATGAATGTAGGGAATATTTTGTGATCTCACAGTTCATGAGATTGGGCCCTGTGTTGGGTTTTCTGCTGACAGCGTGAAGCCTGCTTGGGATTCTTTCTTTCCCTCTCTCTTTGCCCCTGCCCCACTCTCTCTCTCTCAAAAAGAAATAAACATTAAAAAAATTAAAAAAGAAAAGAATGTACAGAATATTTCAAAAATTGACCGTATGCTGGGCCACAAAACAAATCTCAAAATGAATCAGTGCTATACAGGCCACATTTCTCTGAACATAAGCGGCTAATTTAGATAGCAATAACAAAAACATTAAATCCCATCTTTAGCAATTTAAGAACAAATTTCAAAGCATAACTAGTAATGGAAATTCGAGGGACGCCTGGGTGGCTCAGTCGGTTGAGTGTCCGACTTCGGCTCGGGTCATGATCTCATGGTCTGTGAGTTCGAGCCCCGAGTCGGGCTCTGTGCTGACAGCTCAGAGCCTGGAGCCTGCTTCGGATTCTGCGTCTCCCTCTCTGTCTGTGCCCCTCCCCTGCTCATGCTCTGTCTGTCTCTCTCTCTCTCAAAAATAAAGAAACATTAAAAAAATTAAAAAAAAAAGTAATGGAAATTCGATAATATTTAGACTTAACGACAGAGAAAATTCAGAAAATATGTGGGAAACAGCTAAAGTAGCATCCGGGAGGGGTTTATAGCCATAAGACATTAGAAAAGACGAAAGGAAAACAAAAAGCTAAGTTCCCAACTGAAGAAGTTACAAAAAGAATGTCACAGCAAACTCCCCCCACCAAAGCAGATGGAAAGAAATAATAATTGTAACAGTAAAAATTAGAGGGGCACCGGGGTGGCTAAGTTGGTGAAGCATCCAACTTTGGCTCAGGTCATGATCTGACGGTTCGTGAGTTCGAGCCCCGCATCGGGCTTCACCCTGACAGCGCGGAGCCTGCTGGGGACTCTCTCTCTCTCCCTCTCTCTGCCCCTCCCCTGCTTGTGTGCTCTCTCTCTCTCTCTCAAAATAATTAAACAAACTTAAAAAAAGTAAAAATTAGATAGCAAAGATACCATAGGAATAATCAACAAAACTACGAACTAGTAAATGCTCACCCGCCGAAGGGCAGGCCTCAATAATCAGGTGGGAGAGATGACCCAGATCTGCAAATGTCAGTCAACCTCTTGATCAAGCCACCCAGGGCTTGCTGAAAGGGTTCATTCCTACCGTAGCTGCGAGAGCAAGATTGGAAATTATACGACAAAACAGATTTTCTCTCACGAAGGCAGATCTGGTTCCTATACCCCTCATAAAGATAATCCGCCAACAGCACAGACCGAGAATGAGCCATACGGTACTGTACCTGAGCGAATCAGCTAAGACACGTTGATAATGGTGGATTTCTTACATCATGGAAGAGGTGGTATTTTGTCGTCACTGGGATAGATACTTTTTCTGGATATAGATTTGCCTTCTCTCCCCACAATGCTTTTGTCAGCATCATTGTCCACCAACTTCCTAAATGCCTCATGCACCACTGTGATATCCCACACTGTGTTTTTTCCATTCAAAGTTCGCAGCAAAAAAGTCAGCCAGTGGGTTCGCGCCCACAGGATTCAATAGTCTTACCATCTACTCTGTCATCCACGCGTGGCCGATTTTACGGAATGATAGAATGGCCTAACGAAGACTCAGTTACAGAGCCAGCTGGGAGACAGCACCTTTGGATGCTAGGGTGCTATCTTTCAAGACTGACTGAGTGCGCCATAGTTGGAGATATTTTGTCCCTGGCTGAAATATATGGTTCTAGACACTAAGGAGTGTATATAAGGCTGACTTTTCTCCTGTTAAGACACGAGGACCTCCTTGAACATTTTTCTTACCTCCCATTCCTTTAACGTTAAGTTAAATACCTTTAAGTTTAATACCTCTAAACCGCTGGTTTAGAGTTATTAACTTCCAGGAGAGGTTTGCAGCCTCCTAGTCATTTTGTATTCTTCATGCCGCTGACCTAACTAACAGGCACAGGGGTTCCTGGATCAGCTGGGGTGAAAAGAGAGTAGTTGCCTCACGAGAAGAGCAAAAAGGAGTGTGCTTAAAACCCAGAGGATCCTGGGAGGTGCCTCACAGTGCCCCCATGATTAAGGAAGATTAGAGCACCCCAGGGCAGGCAGGGCCCAGTGCGGGCAGCTCCTTCAGGAATAAAGGTTTGGGTCTCTCCACAAGGAACTAGAACCAGTCAGGAGCTGACTCAGGACAGAAAAAAAAAAAAAAAAGAATGGATAGTTGACTAAGAAAGTTATAAATAGCACCTACATCCTTTTCTCCGAAGCTGTGGAGCCTATATAGGTAGTTTTGGCAGCTGCGATGGTGGGAGCAGCCTCTTACTGGCCTGCCGCTCAACCACAGAGGTATGTTCTTCAATTAATGAGTTTCGTGGCACCTTCTGACTGTTCTTCCAGCCCTTCCAATGATTTTGTAAGCATCGAATTCCTTTAATTTGATGTAGCAAATTCCTTTCTGCTTGGAATATCTAGAGTTGTTTCTGTTCTTGCACTAAGCCTTGACTCAATCATGCAGTGATTAAGATGGTGTGGTATTTGCATAAGGAGAGTCCAACTGACCGATTTAAAAGAATCGAGGACCCCAACACAGATGTGTGCTGTTTAAGTTTGATAGTCGACACTTCAACCCGGTGGAGAAAAGGCAGGACTGCGCATGTATTAAATGTGGCTGGGGGAAATGGCCCCCCTTCAGGGGGTGATTAAATCCTTTCCTCTCACTATAGAAAAAGAATTAAATACAACAAGACGAAAAGTCTAAATGTGAAAAGTAAAAGTACAACACCTGTAGCGCAAAATACAGGAGATTTCAAGGTAAGAAACGTTCTTATGCTAATGACTTTTAAATTAACATATTTAGTGTTTCCCTTTCCCCTAAACACCACACTCATATAATCAACTTCCAATTCAAAGTTTCCACTTGGATGTCTAAGGGGATCGCAAAGGGCACCTGGGTGGCTCGGTTAGTTGGGCGCCCAACTCTTGGATTTGGCTCAGGTCATGATCTCACGGCTCGTGGGTTCAAGGCCCGCATCAGGCTCTGTGCTGACAGTGGGGAGCCTGTTTGGGATTCTCTCTCTCCCTCTCTCTCTGACCTTCCCCACTCATGCTTGCACTCTCTCTCTCTCAAAAAAAAAATGGATAAACTTAAAAAAAAATAGGCATCTCGAAATTAACATATTCAAGACAAAGGACAGCGTTCACCCCCCCACCCCCACAAATCTCCTCCTCTTGAAAAGTTCTCCATTTAAGACAATAACACCACGATTCATCCATTTTCTTAGGCAAAAAAACTTGAGAGTTATCCTTGGGTTCTCTTTTATATAATTCTTATCAAATCTATCAGATAATCCGATTAGTTCTAACTTCTAAATATAAGCAAATCTGTCCATTTCAGTGATTTTCTCTGCTACTACCCTGATCTAAGTCACCATCACCTCTCATTTAAACTATAGAAATAAACTCCTGGCCAGCATTTCTGTTTCCATTTTTACCTCCTGGGTATTATAATGGCAGCCATAATAATCTTTTAAAAAATAAATCACTCCCCTGCTCAATAAGCTCCTGAAGAAATTCCTTGGCTATTTATCTGGAGTCGCTGCATCCTTCTTCCCTTTGATCATGCCACTTAGCCACAGTTGCCTTTTTCTCAATATAAATTGACTGATGAACTTAAATAATGAGTTTGTAATAGCAAAGATTTGGAAGCAACTTCAATGTTACCCCAAAGGAGAATGGCTAATAAACTACGGCACATTCTTTTTAGTGGAATACTACACAGTGGTTAAAATGAATACATTAGAGCTTCATGAATCCACAGAGATAAATATCAAAAGCATCATACTGAACAACAAAAGATGAAGGATAAGTGTGGTATGACACCACTTATAAAAATTAAGAAACATAAAACAATGCTGTCTATAGCTGATGTTACATAAACATATAGTAAAAGTATAAAAACTTTGAAAATAATGATGAGCATCAAATTCAGGACCGAAGTTACCTCTGAGAACAGAGGGACAGTAATGTAATAGGGGAAGATTTTCTATGGGGTTTCCATTATATCTATGATGTTTTATCTCTAAGTAGGAAGGTGAGCACACAAGTGTTAATTTTCTTATTATCTATACCTTTTTGTTTGCCTGGAAAATTTGATAATAAAATTAAACGAGGCAACAGTGACTAGCATGTAATAATAGTCAATATTTATATTGAGCTTGATTTGAGTTAGGCACTGTTCTAAGTGCTTTATATATAACAACTAATTTAAATTCTTACTATGAACTTGTGAGGTAAGTACTACTTTTATCTCCATCCTAAGGATGAGGAAAGGGAGACACAGAAAAGTTACATAAGATTAGTGGTGAAGCTGATCTGGAAAAAAAAAAAAAAGGCAGTTTGGCTCTGGTTTTCACCTATTCTACCACATTGCCCTATATTCTTATTAAACACACAGCAGGTTCTTAAAAAAAAACTTTTTTTTAGAGAGAGAGAGAGAGCGGGGAGAGAGGGGCAGAGGGAGAGAAAGAATCCCAAGCAGGCTTCGTACTCAGCACAGAAGCTCGATGTGGGGCTCGCTCCTGTGAACCTGGGATCATGACCTAAACTAAGATCAAGAGTTGAATGCTCACCCGACCGAGCTACCCAGGTGCACCCAGTAGGTTCTTACTAGTCAGGTGAAATTTACAAGGTTACTATTTTTTAGGTCAAAATGTTCAAACAAGTCAGCAATCACATATGGCGCAAACGAATACATTGCAAATAAAAACAAACACAACTGAGATGATTATATCACAAGGTTCTATGATGATTCTGCAACCGCTCTCAAACATATTAAAGTCTTATGCATGTTATGTCCTAGATGTTGTTAGCATTAAAGCATGAGAGAGTAAAGTTAAATGCCCAAGTTAATTCCCAATCATTAACATTTGAATCAAGGGAAGAAAGGAAGGGGGGTCACAATCAGTAAAGGGTGTGGAAAAGCCAACCGCAGCAGGATAGATAGCTGAGCTGCCTTCTCAACAGCCCAAGCCTCCCTTCCCTTTGCCTCTCTGTTGGTTTAAGAGGCTGCTTCACACCAGCCAGGACTTAGCCATGGGTTTGGCTCAGTAGTCCTTGTCTGCAAGCCTCTGAGTGAACTGCTGAGAAACCCAGACAGGTCAATAGGCTTCCTCGTTAGAGCACCCAAGGGCATGAGAGCAAAGATCCCTCTCCCCCAGCTCCTGGCTGTACCCCAACTCCCAGGAAGTTAGAAATAGAAAACAGGAGACAGATACACATACCCTAGGATCAATCTGTCTCGTCTTGGCGGTTACAGTCCTTTTTTTTTTTTTTTTTAAGTTTTACTTATTTATTTATTTATTTTGAGACAGACAGAGAATGAGAATACACACCTGCAGGGGAGGGGTAGAGAGAGAGAGAGGAAGAGAGACAATCCCAAGCAGGTGGCAGAGCCTGACGCGGGACTCGAACTCACGAACTGTGAGCCCCCCAGGTGCCTTATTTTTATCTAAAGTTTCCAAGAACCATTTTTTGTATCTGTTCAATGGCAGAGACTCCTTCTCAGTCTTCCTGTCTCTAGTGATGAAAACTTAACTCCCCTTTATATACAGTTAAAGGAATCACTGGCATGAAACACTGCTTTCCTCGTGTCCCTCCAGAAAAATCTCCATATTCAATTTGAAATCCTTAGCTCACCTTCTGCCACTCCTCATCTCTTTTATAGGTGCCCCTCTCATACTATGTTAACCTGAACAAAACTCACATCAGTGGCTGGATCTACCTTGGAGCCCAGTAGAAACAGAAGAATGGTCAGGGTTATTTCTGCGGTGTAGTGAAATTATGTCACACCCTATTACATACGCGCTGTTTCTATGGGGGTGAATATACTGTGTATGTACATGGGGAGGGGCGCATGCATGAGCACACAGATGTAGTTGGTAAGTGTGCCTGAAGGTGGTGTGAGCATTTTCTAGAACCCTACGCTTGAAGTTTTCACTCCATAAATCTCTTTTACTGGCGGTACTCTGAAAGCCAAGGGCTGTGTAATAATTTACACTGCATTGTCCTTCCTCTCTTGCTCCCCTTCACTAGCTTAGGATGAAAAACTAAAGATTGATGGTGATGTCCCTCCGGAAGAGCCAGCAGTGTCATTCATCCTCACTCTGTCACTCTGTTCCTCTGGAGCTTTTCTTCTCTCTCCACTCCCGCTTTCCTATAGGGGCCAGGCTTTCTGTCTCCTTGTCTTTCCCAAACCTTCTCTACCGGCTTCTTCTGAAATGTCCTCTTTGTTGGGGCAGACACACTGGGTTAAGCAGAACAAGAAGGATTTGTCAGATGACCCGGTCGGGAGACTGAGAAAAAAACCCTCCGCAGAGATCCAAAGAGCTCCAGAGGTCTCCTTCTCCATTCAAAGCCATTTCAGTTGGACTTTCAAAGGCTCCAGAGGAGGTGAGCCCACGCTTCCGTTGGCCCTCAAGTAGAGTGCTTCGAACTCTCGATGCTGTACTTTTTATCCTTTCCACTGTAGTTTTCACCATATTCTTGAGATTGTTTTATTTCTGCTTAGAAAGTTCTAAGTGGAAGATCAGGGTTAAGTAGGAAACAGAAATAGAGCTATACACACTTTTTACTTGGTGCCTCGCAGCCTGTTAGTGATATGTAGGTTCACAGAGAACAAGTAATCATTGCATCTGTCCCTTGCCTCTTCGCCTCTTCCCTTCCAGTTGAATTGTAATCTTTCTAGCATTCAACAACCCCCAAGCAACCACCTCCGGCTACCAAACAAAAGGAAAGAGACTCCATTGCTTCAATAAACCAATGAAACTTTGCAAACTCTCATCCACAGGAAACCCTTCCTGAGGTTCGACCAATTCTCGCTACAGCAGCTTTGGCTCTAACTCCATGTAGATCGACCACTTTGGGCACCTGGCTCCTATGAAAGAAGGAAAGCCTCTCTTGATGGACCGTTCCAGGTTCTCACACCTCTTCAAATTTCAATTCCACCACCACTTGAATTTTTTAGGAGAAAAAAGAATGTCTCTCTGATCTCAGGGTGAAAAAAAATTCTTAAGCCAAGATATAAATAGAGTAACTCGTAATGGAAGAGACAGAGAAGTTTGATTACCTAAAAAAGATTATTTTCTTCAACTGTCTCCATTTTATTTTATTTTTTTAATGTTTATTTGTTTTTGAGAGACATAGAGACAGAGTATGAGCAGGGGAAGGGCAGAGAGAGAGGGAGATATAGAATCTGAAGCAGGCTCCAGGCTCAGAGCCGTCAGCACAGAGCCGTCAGCACAGAGCCCGACGAGGGGCTTGAACTCACAGACCGTGAGATCATGACCTGAGCCGAAGTCGGCCGCTTAACCGACTGAGCCACCCAGGCGCCCCAACTGTCTCCATTTTAAAAGTGACAAGACAAGCCACAAACTAGGGGATATTTGTTACTTGATTGACTTATAAAGGATTTACACACAGAATATACAAAGAACTGATAAAAATCCATTGAAAAGACAAACAGAACAATAGAAAAATGGGCAAAAGACATGAATAGGTCATACACTTAAGCGGAAATCCAAATAGCTAATAAACATCTGAAAAGATGCTCAAACTCTCTAGCAATCAATAAAATGTGAATTAACACAATCTGTCAGAGATGAAATTTTATTTGTCTTTTACTTTTTTTAAGTTTGTTTCTTTTGAGAGAGAGAGAGCATGTGTGCAACAGGGGGAGGGGCAGAGAGAGAGAGAGAGAGAGAGAGAAGGGGAAAGAGAGAGAATCCCAAGCAGGCTCCACACTGTCAGCACAGAGCCTGATGTGGGGCTTGATCTCATGAACCCAAGAGATCATAACCTGAGCCGAAATCAAGAATCAGACACTCACCTGACTGAGCCACCCAGGTGGCCAAATGTTAAAAGCATGACAATACTAAAGCACCTGAGTGGCTCAGTCGGTTAAGCATCTGACTTCGGTTCAGGTCATGATCTCGCAGTTCATGAGTTTGAAACACATCAGGCTCTGTGCTGACTGACAACTCAGAGCCTGGTGTCTGCTTCGGATTCTGTGTCTCCCTCTCTCTCTGTCCCTCCCCTGCTTGTGCTGTGTCTCTCTTTCTCCTTCAAAAATAAATAAAAACATTAAAAAAATTTTAAGTAAAAAAATAAAAACATGACAATACCAAATGCTGGTGACAGCGTGGAGCAAAATTCTTGCTCACTGCTAGTGAGAGTGTAAATGGCACAACCAATTTGGAAACAATTTAGTTTTCTATTCTAAAGTTCAAGATACTGGGGGCACCTGGGTGGCTCAGTTGGTTAAGCGGTCTACTTCAGCTCAGGTCATGATCTCACGGTCTGTGAGTTTGAGCCCCGCGTTGCACTCTGTGCTGCCGGCTCAGAGCCTGGAGCCTGCTTCAGATTCTGTGTCTCCCTCTCTCTCTGCCCTTCCCCTGCTCATGCTCTGTTCTCTATGTCTCTCAAAAATAAATAAACGTTAAAAAAAAAAAAGCTTAAAAAATAATAATAAAGTTGAAGATACCCATACCCTATTATCTAGCAATTCTGTTCAACGTTTGTGTGGGGAGGAAGGTTTAAAATACAACATAAAATTTATCATCTTAACCTTAGGTATATAGTACAGCAGGGTTAACTACAGGCACCCTGTTGCGCAATAGATCTCTAGGACTTTTTCGTCTTGCAAAACTGAAACTCTACAGCTATTGAATAACTCCTCTTGCCCCCTTCTCCCAGCCCCTGGCAACCATCCTTTGACTTTCTGTTTGTAAGACTTTGACTTTTTCACTTATCTCCTAAAAGTGAAATCATGTAGTATTTGTCTTTTTGTGACTAACTTACTTCACTTAACATAGTGTCTTCATCCATGTTATAACATATGGCAAAATTTACAACATTATTCCTTTGTATATATATTGTCTGTACACTTTCTTTGTCACTTCATCTGTTGATAGATAGATTGTTTCCAATTCTAGGTAGTTATGAACAATGCTGCAATGAACAAGAGCATACAAAATATCTCCCGGAGATCCTGCTTTCAACTCTTTGGGATAAGTACTCAGAAATGGGACTGCTTGGTTATATGGTAGTTGTATTTTTAACTTTTTTGCGGAATCTTCATACTGTTTTCCGTCATGGGTGTACCATTTTATATTCCCACAGGAAACAGCACAAAGCTTTAAATTTATTTCTATCTTCACCAACATTTCTTATCTTCTGTTTGCTTGTTTGATTTTTATATTGGCCATCCTAACAGGGGTGAGGTGATAGCTCATTGTGGTTTTGATTTGCATTTCCCTAATGATTGTAATGTTTAGCATCTTTCCATATGTTTGCCGGCCATATGTATAAATATTTCTTCTTTGAATAAATGTCTTTTAAAGTCCTTTGCCCAATTTCTAATTGGATCTTTTCATTGTTGAGTTGCAGTTTCTTTTATGTTCTAGATATTAACCTCTTATCGGATATCTGGTTTGCAAATATTTTCTCCCATTCCGTAGGTTGTCTTTTCAACTGTTGATTGTTTCCTTTGCAGAAATTTTTAAGTTTGGTGCGATCACATTTGTCTATTTTTGTTTCTGTTGCCTGTGTTCTTGGTTTCATATCCAAGAAATCATTGCCAAAGCTTTTCCTATATGTTTTCTTTTAAGAGTTTTATGGTTTCAGGTCTCACATTTAGGTCTTTAATTCATTTCGACTTAATTTGTTGATATAGTGTAAGCAAAAGGTCCAACTTTATTATTTTGCACGTGAATAGCCAATCTACCCAAAACCATTTGTTGAACAGACTACCCTTTCCCCATTGTATAGCCTCGGCACCTCTGCTGGAGATCATTAGACCATATATGTGAGGATTTATTACCGGGTTCTCTATTCTGTTCCATTGGCTTCTATGTCTGGCTTTATGCTAGTACCACACTGTTGTGATCACTACAACTTTGTAATATGTTTTGAAATCAGGAAGTGTGAGGCTTCCAGTTGTGTTTTTCTTTGTAAGGATTGTTTGACTTTTGGGGGATCTTTTGAGGTTGCATATACATTTTAGAATGTTTTTTTATCCTATTTTTGCAAAAAATGCCGTTGGGATTTTGATGAGGAATGCATCGAATCTATAGATCATTTGCAGTAGCATGGACATTTTAACAATATTAATGCTGCCAATCCATGAACATGGGTGTCTTTCCATTTACTTGTGTCTTCTTTAATTTCTTTCAGCACTGTTTTGTAGTTTTTGTGTATATGTCTTTTGCCTCCTTGGTTAGGTTTATTGTTTTGTATTTTGTCTATGAAAGTGTCAGTCTGGTGCGGCCACAAAAGGAAACAGAGGCGAAGCTCAGGAAAACAAAATTTCTTGTGCCCATAAGTCATAGAAACAGGATTCATGACAAGACATGCAAAGCCACATGGAAAAACATCAAGGTGGTCATAATACAGAAGATAGGAGTGAGGGTAAGGGTTAAGTCGTGGTCTTTACTGGGGTTTCCATGCAAAAGGCAAGGCAGGGCATGGTGGACAATTTAGGATTGACTAGTTTGAATAATTTTGATAAGTTTTGAGCTATAGATCTCTAGTTTCCTGGTAGCTGGTCTTGGGATGATTAAGGCAGGGGAACATTGCTTCCTGTATGTGTTGGCTACATAAGCAGGTATGACTCTGAATTGGTTAATTTGCATATCAAAGTCATGGTCCCAGCTGAGCTCTTTGCTGTTTCTAAGAATTGGCTAGCTTCAGGAAGGGTGGCCTCTCCCCAGCCAGAAAAAAATTTTTAAGGTATTAAGGTATCATAATATAAAGGAAAAAATTAAATACAGATGCTTCATTCTTTTCGATGTTATTGTTTTTTAAATGTTTTATTTATTTTTTAGAGAGAGAGAAAGAAAGAGAGGAAGAGAGAGAAAGAGAATGTGAGAGGGGTAGGGGCAGAGAGAGAGGGGGACAGAGGATCCAAAATGGGCTCTGCACTGAGAGCAGATAGCCCAACATGGGGCTCGAACTCACAAACCGTGAGATCATGACCTGAGGCAAAGTTGGACATTTAACCAACTGAGACACCAAGGCACTCCTGTTTGTTTGTTGTTGTTGTTGTTTTTTAAAGTGAGCTCTGTGCCCAACATGTAGCTTGAACTCATGACCCTGAGTTCAAGAGTTGCATACTTTACCAACTGAACCATGCAGGCACCCCTGTCTTTTGGTGCTATTGTAAATGAGATTATTTTCTTAATTTCCTTTTATCTTATTTTTTTAAAATATTTATTTATTTTTGAGACAGAGAGAGAGACAGAGCATGAGTGGGGGAGGGGCAGAGAGAGAGGGAGACACAGAATGTGAAGCAGGCTCCAGGCTCTGGGCTGTCAGCACAGAGCCCGACGCGGGGCTCGAACTCACAGAACACGAGATCATGACCTGAGCCGAAGTTGGCCGCTTAACCAACTGAGCCACCCAGGCGCCCCTTAATTTCCCTTTTAATCGTTGATCATTACTGTATAGAAACACAACTGATCTTTGTGTGTTGATTTTGTATCCTGCAACTTAGCTGAATTTGATTATTAGTTCTAATAGTTGTTCGGTGGAACCTTCAGGTTTTTTACATACAAGATCATATTATCTATGAACAGAAATAATTTTACTTCTTTCTTCCCTATCCAGATGTTTTTCATTTCTTTTTCTTGTCTAATTGCTCTGGCTAGGACTCCCAGTACATTTGTGAACAGAAGTGGTGAGAGTGATCATTCTTGTCTTCTTCCTGATCTTAGAGAGAAAACTTTCAGTTATTCACCATTAAGCATGATATTATCTGTGACCAGCAGTTCTATTTGTAAATATATATCCTAGAGAAAATTCTGCATATGCATTCCTGAAGACCTGTACAGTAATGTTTATAAAGTATTGTTTGTAAAAACAAAGTTCTGAAAACAACTTGATTATTGACAAGAGGATGGCTAAATAAATTGAGGCATATTCACTTATTTAACTATTTAATAGAGCAGTTAAGATGAACTAAAGTTATATGTTGCAATGGGGATGAATTTCATAAACATGATGTTGAGAGAAAAAAGCAAGTCACCGAAAAGTTCGTACATCGTGACGGAATATTTAGAAAAGTTTAAACACATTAAAATTTAAGTAATTTATTGTCAAAGGATCTATATGTAGTAAAAACATAATGAAATGCAAGGAATGGTAAGCATGAAATTTGGAATAGAGGTTTTCTCCAGAAGAAGAGAAAAGGGATGTAATCAGATAGATACACAAAATAGGCTTCACTAATATTAATAATAGTCTATTTCTTAGCTGGGTGGGAGGCACGTAGTTATCTGCTTTACTTATTTAATATTTGTGTTTATGTTGTATACATTCTTTCATATATGAAATAATCAAGTATTCAAATATATGAAATATCTGAGAATAATAAAAATATATTCGCTCACTCAAAATATATTTATCAAACACCTATTATGTGCCAGTCACTGTTCCAAGTGCTTGAGATTTAGGAGTAAATAAAACAGAAGGAAAAAAAAGGATTTTGGAGTTAGAAGGTGAAAGCGACACACATTGAAAGTAAATCAACAAATCAAAACCACGAGGAGATACCACTCCAGACCCATCAGAATGGCTAAAGTTAATAACACATGAAACAAAAAGTGTTGGTGAGGATTTGGAGAAAGAGGAACCCTGTAGCACTGCTGGTGGGAATGCAAACTGGGGCAGTCACTCTGGAGAACAGTATGAAGTTTCCTCAAAAAACTAAAAATAGAACTACCCTAGGATCCAGCAATTGCATTATTAGGTGTTTACCCAAAGGATACAAAAACACAGATTCGAAGGGGTACATGCACCCAGTGTTTATAGCAGCAATATCAACAATAGCTGAACTATGGGGAGAACCCAAATGTCCATTGACTGATGAATGGATAAAGAAGATGTGGTATATATATCATGGAACATAAATCATCAAAAAGAATGAATTCTTGCCATGTGCAATGACATGGATGGAGCATGAATGTATTGTGCTAAGTGAAATAAGTCAATCAGGGAAAGACCAATACCATATGATTTCAATTGTATGTAGAATTTAAGAAACAAAACAGATGAACATATGGGAAGGGGGGAAAAAGAAGAGAAAGGAAGACAAACCGCAAAAGATTCTTTATGACAGAGAACAAACTGAGGGTTGATGGAGGAAGGTGGGTGGGTGATGGGCTAGATGGGCGATGGGTATTAAAGAGGGCACTTGCTATGATGAGCACTGGGTGTTGTCTGTAAGCAGTGGTTGATGAACCACTGAAGTCTGCCCCTGAAACCAGTATTGCACTGTATGTTAACTAACTAAAATTTGAATTAAAAAAAATAAAATAGGGGCCCTTGGGTGGCTCAGACAGCTAAGCATTCAACTTTGGCTCAGGTCATGATCTCACGGCTTGTGAGTTCAAACCCCACATGGGGCTATCTGCTGTCAGCACAGAGCCCACTTCAGATCCTCTGTCCTCCTCTCCTTCTGCCCCTCCCTCGCTTGCACTCTTTCTCTCTCTCTCTCCCTCTCTCAAAAATAAATAAACATTAAAAAATGTTAAAAAAAAAAAAAAGCAAATAAATAGGGGTGCCTGGGTGGCTTAGTTGGTTAAGTGTCTGACTTCAGCTCAGGTCATGATCTCATGGTCCGTGAGTTCTAGCCCCGTGTCAGGCTCTGTGTTGACAGCTCAGAGCCTGGATCCTGCTTCAGATTCTGTGTGTGTGTGTCTCTCTCTTCCCTTCCCCTGCTTGTGCTCACTCTCTCTCTCTCAAAAATAAATTAATTAATTTAAAAAAAGAAAGAAAACATCAGTTAATCCAAACAACAGAAAAAGAGCAAATGTCTTTTGCATTTGTCTATGGGGTATATTGCCCTGCAACGGTAGCGTAGTTTCTTAATGCACTTTCTTCTGCACATTGGAAAAAGTAGTGATGTTAATTTCACATCATCTGCCTGGGACTGCCCAGTACAAAACTGCTATTGCTTCAATCACTTGGTCAATAAAATGCTTATTGGCCTCTAATAACATGTCAATTATTGCTCTGGGCAGATACAAAGACAAAGAAACTTTGATTCTTGAATGAGATGAGTTTATTGAGGAGTGGTAGAGAAAGAGAGATTTTTTTTCAAAAACTTTAAAACAACACCACGAATGTTAATATGAAACTATAACCAAATTGCTATGGGCACACAGGGGAGAGAGCATCTAACTCCTTGGAAGGGAATGTATCTGTGTAGTGTTCTTGGAAGTGGTGATAGTTAGGCAGTACTGAGAGACAGGTAAGAATTTTCCATATGAAATAGCGCATGGCTTCACAGAGCATGAGGCAACACGGAAGCTCAATGTGGCAGCAGCCTAGAGTAAGGCATGGGTAGCTGGATCGATGGGCAGTTAGAGGCACACCACGGTGCTTACCTGTATCTCATAGAGATATGAAGCCAAACTTTGAGCAGAGGAGTGACCCCATCAGAGTTCTACCCCTTATATTCTAGAAAGATAAGATAATTCTGGTGGTGGTAGTGCTGTGGAAGATGGGCTGTAGATGGAAGACACCCAGTAGGAAGAAGTGAATTGTGGCTGTTGCAATAGTTCAGAGTATTGGTGATCAGAGTCTGAACCAAAACAGGGCAGAGAAGAGAAATGTCTTCAAGAGATGATTCTGAAATGCAGTTCCATTGGTCACAAGCTGGGATGGTCAACTTGATAGAAATGAGGATAATTGCAAAGGTTTTAGCTTGAAAGACTGTGGATGGTGATTCTGTAAACCAAGATCAGGGATGTGGAAGAGGCTTTGGAAAGATGATGGAGTGAAGGCTGAGAGGGAATTGAAGACGTTTCAGGGGAAAGAGATTCAAAGAAAGGTTATTTTGGGTGAGAAAATTGAGAACATGGGTCAAGAATTGGTAAAAAAAAAAAAAAAGGTGGAGTGGGAACAAAAGTGGAAAGGTTGTTTTAAAGGTAGTAAGGCCATATACTCCTCTAATTAACATGAGACTTGGAGGCAAAGCCACATGATTATAATAGTTTAGAGGCCAAGGGGAGGGAAGTTGTAGGAGTTAGCATTAGATGGTTTTAATGGTGGAGGGGGAGTAGGATGGAAGCTCATGTGTTGAGGGTTCATAGGAGGTATGAGAAAACGCTATTACGTGGACTTCCCTGTCTGAATATATTAACAAGATTGTAAGCCTGTAGTTACAACCTACAGTGTAAATGCTTACTGGTCTCATAGGTGTTCCTTTTATCAGTCTTCACTTCTCTTAGAATTTCTTTGTTCAAAGTATACACAGCCACTCACAAAATTAGTTGGTACCAGAACAAGTTTAGTTAACATACCAGTGTCATTTCTTTCCAGGTTTATGGTTAAGTGTAAAATTGGAACACTGAGAACTAAGACATTTGCAAGAGCATCTTGACATGGCTCTTTCAGTTCAGGCAGCCCGATGAGAGTTAGGAAGCTGCTTAAACATTTGAAATCTATGGAATCAGTGGAAATTCCAAAGAAACAACTACCTCCATCACCATTTATTGAGAATATCTGTCCCAGGCACTGCACTAGATGCTAGAGACGAAGGACTAGTAAGACACAACCTTTGTTCTCCTGCAGCTCACAGCCTCATGAAACAGCTTTGCTGTGATGTGTAGAAAGCAATATGTTTTGACACACAATGAGATCTGTGAAATTGGTACTCTGTTTTTACTTTGAATTCAGCATTACATCTGTGTGTAGATTATTAATATATAGCTGTTTAAACACTTCATAAATTTTAGCGTAAGTATACATTTGCAAAACCAGTATCACAGTTAAGGTAGTAAAACATATCCCTCACCCCCGGAAGTTTCTTCTTCTTGCCCCTTTGTCATCTTCCCCTCTAGCCCTCAGCCACTGCCCAGGCAACCACTGATTTGATTTCTGTCACTATGGAGTAACTTGCATGTGCTAGAGTTTTATATAAACGGAATTATACAGTATGTCCTCTTTATTATTTAGAAACAGTCAGCATTGACAGACCATACTAATGGAAGGAAAGGGGGATAATTTCTTAAAGTAGATATCTATTGTTTTAAGTCATAAGGAAAAATATTTTTAAAATAAATTAATATTCAAGACCATGGGAACTGATTAATCACGTTCTTCCGTAATTTGTGTGGGAAATTTAAATTCATGTAAACGAACCATTGGCAAAAGTGAATTACTTGGAGTGTGAGTATTGTGTAGGTTTTGGAGGATTGACTATGAGTAGAAAGCGGATAGGTTTGGGAGGCAGAACTACATTCACATTTAGCTTCCCCTATCTCTACAAGAATGACTTTGAATGAATTACTTCGCCACTCTGAGTTTCAGTTGTTTAATCCATAAAATGGGAATAATAATGACCTCTTTACTGGGTGACCAGGAGGATTCAATAGACGTGGATACGGAAAGTGTCTCACATTCAAATATTAGTTCCTCTTCCCTTAACTGTGATTCTTGTTTCTATGAGAATATTACTTCAGAATCGTAAAGAAAGTCATCTAAAAATTACCTAACATAAAAATAGCCACTTAACAGGCTTTACGAGAACATATCTAGGGCGCAGAGTTGTATTAATCTACATAATATTTTTTACAGCGGCAGGTTGACCTTCCTAACTCTGCTCTGTCCTAACGACATGAAAAAGAATTCGGTATTAGTGTTCCCTGATTTCTCACTGATGAAGGGTGGGAGAAGATAGCCAAGAGACCAGGGAAAAGATTGGAACTTGACCAAAGTAATGACCATGGATAAACTCCAAAGTGGATAACGCACAGAGAAAAGAGAGTGAGGTGATGGTACACGCCAGGCTCTGTGCTGAGGCTGTACCATCACAACAAACCTTTGAGTTAATTACCATTACTGGGCCCATTTTATAAATGAGGAAATCAAGGTTTAGAGAAGGAACTTACGTTCAAATAAATAGATGGAAGTGGCAAAGAAGGAGTCAAACCTAGGCCTCTGATTTCAGAGCTCAAACACTTAAAGACTTCTAGAGAGACACAGAGCAATGCCAGACCAAAACCTTGTCCAAAATTTGCAAAACACTCAAATCTCTTCTGACAGGCTCAGGGAGGTTATCTGTTTTTAGAAAAGGAGGAAAGGAAACTACTACCGAAACTGTCCTGAATTTTAGGAAAGCAGCCATCCATAGTGACTTTAGTGGAATTCAATCACTTCTTGATGATCTTTTCCGGACTATCTGACCATGTGTTATCTATTCTAAGCCTTCCCCACCCTCACCCATCACCCCCAACATTGACTTCCCTCACTCTTGGAAAATTCCTCCTGTTGCTGAATCTCAGCCATCCATTGAAGTGGAGGCCTTCCAGTTCTGGCTAACACCCACTTCCCTCCAGGGCTATTTGTCGAGGAGGGGGTGAGTAGGGACTTAATGACATGCTTTCCTTAACAATCTTCCAAACCTATCATCTAGGATAGATTCATCAACAACACCCTAACAAAGTAGGTTAGTAGGATGAACCCACTACCTGCTTAGGAATCTGGAAGGCTAAGAAATATTTTTCGGGACTCAGGAACCAGGAGTTTTAGCCCCAGCCCCTCCTGTACTACATGGGCTTCAGTAATTGCTCAGCTGCTCTGCTTGTCCCTCTTCTCCTTACCTTCCCTCCACCCCCACTGCCATCATCTCTGTGGCAGAATGAAGGCTAAGTTTTGCCTTACTTCCCACGGAACTAATTAAAGTCTACAAAGTACTTTTGAGAACATTCAGTGTGGGGTTCTTGCCAAGACAGAATTACAGGTGGGAATGGCAAGGAATGGGAACAAACTAAAACGAGGGTAGTTGACTTGCACTACAGAATGCTCCAGTAAGCCTCTCTCCACTGAATCTCAAGGCTCTTTCTCTCCTGTTTGTTTAGCCATCTCAAAGAAGAGTTCGCTTCTTTTCCAATTTCATAGACTCAGACACAAGGCAAAGTGGTACCTGAGTTCGGCAGCTCCGTTTGCCCTTTCCTCTCAAAATCACACACAGACTCCTTCGGTCAACACTTATCTTAGGAAAAGGAATGGTTGGATTATGTCTTAGTCGGGAGCAAAGTCCTCAGATGCAGGATGTTGATTGTTTTATTTTCTGGGCTTTCAACTGTGGTTGGTTAATCACTGCTCTTGAGCTTCTGCTCTAGCACCGCCTTGACGTGGGCACCTCTGGGGGGAGATTAAAAAATTCCTCCGAAGAGTCAGGCCCTACCCAGGAGTTTACCTGTGAAGGCAAGACACACAATAAAAGCAACCCAGGAACAATTACGAAGCAACACATTACTACAGGCAGATGAAAAAGCACTGGAAGGATTAAGGTTCGACTCCAGAAGAACTTCCTACCCAAAACAGGTGTTATGGATTCTTTGTTTGGTAGGTTTAGGAATACCCCTATTTGAAAGTAGGAGCCTCTTGGCTTTTTTAAAATTGAAATTAAATTAAAATTAAAATTTTATTTTAATTCCAGTATAGTTAACATACGTTGTTGTATTAGTTTCAGGTGTATAACAGAGTGGTTCAACAATTCTATATATCATTCAGTGCTCATCAAGATAAGTGTACTCTTAATCCCCATTCCCTATTTCATCTATCCCCGTTGCATTAGTAACCATTAGTTTGTTCTCTACAGTTAAGAGTCTGTTCCTTGGTTTGTCTCTTCCCCCCCCCCATGTTCATTTGTTTTGTTTCTTAAATTCCACATATGAGTGAAATCATATGGTATTTGTCTTTTTCTGACTGACTTATTTCACTTAGCATAATACTCTCTGGCTCCATCCACATCATTGCAAATGGCAAGCTTTTATTATTTTTCATGGCCGAATAATATTTCATTGCATATATACACCACATAATTTTTACCCATTCATCGATCAGTGGACACTTGGGCTGCTTCCAAAATTTGGGTATTGTAAATAATGCTACAATAAACATAGGGGTGTATACATTTTTTTGAATTAGTGTTTTCATATTCTTTGAGTAAATAACCATTAGTGTGATTGTTGGACTGTAGAGTAGTTCTATTTTTAACTTTTTGAGGAAACTCCATACTGTTTTCCAGATGGCTGCACCAGTTTGCCTTCCCACCAACAGTGAATGAGGATTCTTTTTTTCTCCACATCCTCACCACACTTGTTTCTTGAGTTTTTTGTTTTAGCCATTCTAACAGGCATGAGGTGGTATTTTGTTATGGTTTTAATTTGTATTTCGCTGATGATCAGTGATGTTGAGCATCTTTTCATATGTGTGTTGGCTATCTGGATGTCTTCTTCAGAGAAACGTCTGTTCATATATTCTGCCCATTTCGAATTGGATTGCTTGTTTTTTCACTGTTGAGTTGTAGGAGTTCGTTATATATTTTGGATACTAACTCTTTATCAGATATGTCATTTGCAAACACCTTCTCCCATTCAGTAAGGTGTTTTTTAGTTTTGTTGATTGTTTCCTTTAATGCCTAGCATGGGGCTTGACTCACAATCCTGAGATCAAGAGATGTATACTCTACCAACTTAGCCAGCCAGATGTCCCCCAATAGTTTACTTTTGTTTTTGTTTCCTTTGCTTCAGGAGACATATCTAGAAAAATGTTATGGCCAGGAAACTTTTGGCTTTAACATGTTTTATGCTACAAAAGCCTCAGTTTGGGGGGCTTTATATCCAAGTTTTAAGTCGGTTTGGGTGTTTCTGCTGTTTCTTCTCACTGCCCTATAAAACATTTTTGGACTCCATTTCTCCCATTCCCATACCCCGAAAGCAAAAGCCTTCCACTGTCCAAATCAACCTACCCATTTGTGGGACATGTCATGGAACTCGTCAGTATGCTGCCAGGTGAGCAATGTCATTTACTATTCTTTATTGCATGTCTCAAATGTACAAATGCTGACATCATGGGGCAGGGAGGACGAAGGCTGGCAGAGGTGTCTACATCTCCTAAATTCTCAGGGATTAAGTTCCACATTCTTTAAGCCAAAGGCCTCCAAGGTCTTTCACTATTTTAGGAAGGGTTCTCTGTTGTCTCAATTATCCACACTTCTGGTAGCAAACTATGACATTGATAGCCAAGACAGGAGATCTCTGATGCGGTGTGGAAAGGGTCTGATCTAGCAAGAAGGGTTTCTGTAGGAGGAATGCATCTCAGGAGAGATTTGTTTCATTCCAGACTCACGACATGATAGAGTAAGCAGATGGCCAAACTCAAAGATGCAGGGTAATAGGAACAAGCTGGACCAAGACAAAACATTTGCTATTAATGATTCCAAAAATGGAGAATACACAGATATGGGGAAAAATGAACAGACAAGGAGAAAAGGAAACTCATCAGAAGAAGAAATAAGTGAAAAGAGAAGTCTCTTTTCCAAGATTACCCTACAGCTGTGGTTTCACAGCTGCCATGAGTGCATGTTTTCAGACCAGCAAAGCTCATGCCTGCAGCCCTGGGAGAGAAGGTTCCATCCAGTGTGTGGGCTCAGCAAGTCTAACGGGCCAAATTTTTCATCAGCCCTATGTACTGCCCAAGTTTTCTCTTCTTCCCTACCACCTTCAGTGTACATGTATGTTCCTACCTTTTGTTTTCTTCACACCACATGTAAGTTTTTTTGGACTCCCCTAGATGCATTTAGGAAAGTGGATCAACTATATCTTAATACGGAGCAAGCTCCTTTGATATAGATCAAAACAACACATTTCATGAATTTAAACTGGCAGGTAGGCTAATAATAATTATTTGGTACCTGGGCAGGCCCTCTGCCCTAAAACCTTGTGCGGAATTCAAATATATCAAAGAATAATATCAAAGTATACCAGCGCCCAGAGGAGCTTACAGTCTAAGTGGGGAAACAAAACACAAAGGCACATCAGAACAATCACAAAGCTCAAACAAATCTAGGCAAAATTACATAGCACATACTAGAAAAGAAAGGACTGAAGCTAATTTGGCTTTTTTCCTCTTGACTATCACTTTTGAGTATTCACCATCCCCCGGGCGCCGTGCTAGGAAGCACCTTACATCCTTCTTTTCTATTAATCCTCGCAAACCTTTGCGGTAGGCATTCTTACCACCATTTCAGAGATAAGATGAAGTAACTTGTCCAGGAGTGTGAATCGGAGCTCTCCTAGATTAAAATCCAGACCTATGTGACTTGAAATGTATGCCTTTAACCACCACGCCACACTGCCTCCTTCTTCAGAAGAGCTTTCTACTTTAAAAGAAGTTAAGAACGCTTTCTTTCTTTGAGAAGAAGCTGTATAACATTGAGAATGTAGTGTAAGAGAAGAGAAATGTTTTGTATGAACTTTTATCCTTTAGTTGCCTGATGGGCCCACCCAGTTCTAATCCCCGAGCTGAGGGAAAAACAAAAACAAAACCAAAAAACTATAAGCTCAAGAGATATTAAGGTCGCACGAGCTTCCAGAAGCTTTGGGCTAAAATGTGAGTTGAGAAATCATTCTCCTGCTTTCACACAAAGACGTCTCTAGACTCCATGGTGTTCACTTTAGGAAAGTGGATGAACAACATCCTAATACAGAGCGAGTTCCCTTGACAGAGAAGATGACAGAGAGCAGTTCATGCACCGCTAGATTGATTAGTCCTCGGCGTAGCTTTCATTGTTCCACTGGACTCAGGAAAATTAGCAAAAAGGGATATTCTAGGGATCTGTCCATTGACTTTCTAGCAGGTGGTTTTCCTTATGTCTAGTCCCAATCCTTGCTGCTGTCAGACAACCACAAGAGCTTTACTAGGGCTAGGGAGTTCTCAATATACACTCTGGGGAATATAAAACTATGTAAAACAGTCATTGTCATCCAAGAACGTAGGCCCCTATACATGGGTAATTACAATAGAGGCAGGATTCAATATGGGAAGACTATGAAAGAGCCCTTGGTCCTTAGTACCAAGAACCCCTTCAGTCAATGATATTTACCTAGATGCTAATGGAGCCATAATCTTACTCAAAACTAAGAAAGCAGAACACTTGGGTCCTGTGCTTTCAGCCCACCCTCTCCCAGCATTCATGGAACATTTATTGGGCACTTAGGATGTGCAAGCACAGGGAATACAGGTATGACTGTGAGGTGACCCTGCCAGCAACGCGCTCCGGCATACGATGGGGAGCCGTGTCCCATCCGACACATCCGCCTTCAGCAAGGAAGTTAGTTTGGGAGTGTATGGGGAACAGAGACATTAATGCTTAGAGTGCTGAGTCAACAGTTTCTCCACTCCCACTTCCTCAGAAAGTGGGGGAGTTAGAGGAAACCACATGAGTTTCACTAATCCCCCATCAATAGCACCCACTGCATTACTGGCCTCATTATTTCTTAATGGGACCTTGCTGATTATAGACTGCTTAATTACAGTGACAGCTTCCCTCTTGATGGGGGAGGGGAGCTGGGGCAAGAAAATAAGAGTGAGGAGGCATGGGGGAGGGGACTATGAGTACAGGCAACCCCCCTACTCCTGTTATCCAGTACAGGAGCTAAGGTGAGGAAGAAGTCTCTGCCCAGCAATACTGGCCCTCTCACCACTGCCTGCCCCCCAAATAGTAAAACCTCCAGGGATGGGAAAAATTAATCAACTTCTTCTTACAGCTGTTTTCCTAATATAGCCTTCTTTATTAGGTTTTTTTTTTTTTTTTTAATTTTAACGTTTACTTTTGAGAGAGAGACAGTGTGAGCAGGGGAGGGGCAGAGAGAGAGGGAGACACAGAATTCGAAGCAGGCCCCAGGCTCCGAACTATCAGCGCAGAGCCCACTGTGGGGCTCGAACTCATGAACTGTGAGATCATGACCTGAACCGAAGTTGGACACTTCACCGACAGCGCCATCAAGATGCCCCTTTATCAGGCTTTTTAAATATCACTAATTAGGAAAAACAGCAATATTGTGTCACTATCGAACCACAAGAACGATATAATTCTTGGTTCATAGTAAGCACATAATATAGGTATTTGTTGTTGAAGAAATGAAAGATTACAGAGAAACAAAATAAAAGAGACAAAGGCTTACAAAAAGCAAACTCACAGTGGATCTCTGTTGGGGTACTTGAATCAAGCCGCCCTTTCAGGAAGGCACTTTCTCCCACTAAAATTACCAGTTGCACGACAGAGCTGACAACACTAGAAGGCATTTTTATTTTTTGAAGAGGATTAAAAATTTTTTTCACATTTATTTCTTTCGAGAAAGAGAGATAATGACTGAGCGTGGGGGAGGAGGAGCAGAGAGAGGGAGCGAGAGAGAATCCCCAGCAGGCTCCACACCGTCAGTGCAGAGGGGCTCAGTCTCATGAGCTGTGAGATCATGACCTGAGCCGAAGTCGGACACCCAATGGATTGAGCCGCCCAGGCGCCCCAATGTCAGGCAACTCTTGATCATTCAAAAAATGAAGTGAGCAACAAACTATTAGAAATGATGGGACTAATTTTTAAATTTGGCTTTGCCCAAGGAGTTTACCAGAGAAATTATGATTTTTACGTAAGCATCATTGGAAAGAGCTTGCGATGCCAATTTGGGAATGACTGAAGTAGGATGGCCAAGACGCATGCTGACAGGCAAGGAACAGTCAGGTTACAATTTTAAATTTTCTAAAGATAATTTACATGCCCGAATTTATGAGTTGACTCTTTGTACCCACATTCTGAACTATATAATTTATGGAAATTTTTCTAATGTCCCTATCTTTCATTTGTCATATCCATCGTCAGATGCAGATATATTTCAGGGTTCTTTCTGTCTTCTTTTATATAAACTGGCTTATTCCTTATGCTG
This sequence comes from Paguma larvata, assembly GCA_030068075.1. NCBI lineage: Eukaryota > Metazoa > Chordata > Mammalia > Carnivora > Viverridae > Paguma > Paguma larvata. The sequence continues at coordinate 60,265,281 of CM057828.1, forward strand.
GTAGAGTATTAAACTGTCTATAAAACTCCCTAAATTAATCACCCAATAGTTTAAACATAATAAACATGTGAACGGCCTCAGTTAATTGGCCCAAGAAATTGTGTTCAACCCTAGAATCATATTTTTCTCTCTCTCTCACTTCCCCTGTCACCCTGAGCTAATGTCATAAGCAAGAAAAATTATTCTTGACAAATGCAAGATTCATATCCCAAATCGGAGTCAGAACTTAAATAGGAATTTCGGAAATAATTTGCTGCCTTGGAGAATCATCAGATGGTGTGTAGGTCAGTCACTTCTGAGATGGCCGCCTTGTGTTCGGGGAGTAGAGGGAAATCCAGAAGTAGGAGAGGAGATAGTCCCTTCCCACAGGGAGAGTTCAGTCCTGTGGTGGAGATGGGATGGCACACATGACACGGGGACCACATTAAAGGGAGACAAGGACAGCCCAGGAGGCACCTTACTGAGCTCCAGAGGTGAGTGCTGGAAAGCTGTGGAGAAACGAAATCGAGAGAAGCCAAGTCAGGGAGTAAAGGATTAAAATGGAAGACAACGCACAAGATTTCATGTACATGCCTATATGTGCGTTTTGCAAGGAGTAGCAGGAAAAGGCAGTGACACAGGAGTGAACTGAGATCTGCAGAGAGAAGCGAGGAAAGTGTCCTATGTCCAGGGAAAGAAGCTAGGAGGTGAGCAACAAGAGGGCAAGTTGAAAAGGATGGGGAAAACCAGGCCACCAGCATTCGGTCCTCCCTGTTTATTCAAGCGCACACTCGCCACTGGCGGGCGGGCCAGTAGTTTTTGCAAGACTATTTGACCCATGTGAAACATGTCTTCCGGGTCCAGAGAATGAAAAAGAGTGGGTCCACTTCCATTGTGCCTCTTACCTCTGCTGAGCAACACTTGGAATTAAGTCCACTCTGATGTGAAATCGTGGGGGACTGGGGCACAACGGTCTTCAACGGCACAATGGGCTTCAGAGCTCTGAAGAATTATTATTCACAGGACCACCAGCAGCAATTCTTCGTTCTTTCTGGGGGAAGTAAAACCACAAGGAAATAGAATAAAGCTGCAGAAGCAGGGATTGAGTTAAAGGAAACGGTCCCTCAGGGAAACAACCCCCTCTTCAGTAGCTTATAGGGCAGTCGTCGTCATACCCACCCATCAGGACGACTTAGACACCAATTAGTGGAGCCTGTTAGAATGTAGTGTTAAATTCAATGTTTCATCATAGGATCCAAATGTTTCCTCATCTGGAAAATGGGTAAAATAATAACATTTCACAGAGATCATGTGTGAGAAAATGCATAGCCCCATGAGAGGCCCCAGTAAGGGATGTGTCTGTCTGTCTGTGACAGAGAGAGAAATCATTTCCTCAGTAAATATTGATCCTTTTTCTTTGTTTCCCCTCAGTTTAGATTTATTTTCTAAATAAAATGAGCATGGACTACATCCTTCAGAGAGCTTAGTATGAAGATCAAAGGGGCTCAATGGATGGGAAACATTTAGAAATTGTAACTCACCACACACACAGGCATATGTTTTCCTTAGATCTCTGTGATAGTGGTTTTTTTTAAGGTGTTTTTAAAAATTTTTTAATGTTTTTATTTATTTCTGAAAGAGAGAGAGAGACAAAGGGTGAGTGGGAGAGGGGCAAAGAGAGAGGGAGACACAGAATCTGAAGCAGGCTCCAGGTTCTGAGCCGTCAGCACAGAGCCCTATGCAGGGCTCGAACTCACGAAGCACAAGATCATGACCTGAGCTGAAGTCGGACCCTCAACGGACTGAGCCACCCAGGCGCCCCTAATAGTGTTTCACCAGGTGACAACATACACAGATCCCTTTTGTTACAGGTCAGAGGCTTTGCTTCATGAATGTGGGCTATATCCATAGCCTTCCTTGTTGGCTCAGGACAACACCCCTGCACTGCTGAAGAAAAACCAAACCCAAAACTCACACTTCCCTGCTGGTGGTTCAGTCCTACCATGGGAGAAGAAAGATCATAAGCTAGGAGTCAGTCAGGTTTGAGTTCAAATCTCAATACCACTATTTTTTAAATTAATTAATTAATTTTTTGAGAGAAACAGAGAGAGGCAGACAGAGGGGAGAGAGCGAATCCCAAGTAGGCTCCACACTGCCAGCGCGGAGCCGATATGGGGCTCAAACTCACAAAATGTCAGCCGAACCTGAGACAAAATCAAGAGTCAGATGCTTAACCAATTGAGCCACCCAGGCACCCCCCACAAGACCCCTCTTACTTAACATTTTTAAATCTTGGTTTCTGCATTTACAAAATGGAGATAAGTAATATCTACCATTTGTACAGTTTTCCAGTTTCAATCAAATAAAATATATAAAAGGCCTGGCCCATTGGGGATGGTCTTTAAGTATTTGTTCCCTTTCTCCTTCTCCTCGGCCAGCTCATTTTAAAAGTTGTTCCGATGTGAGTACATGATACTTTTCAGAGCTTCTGCCCCTGACAAAATGGAGCATGTTTGCACATCCCATTCCTTACCAGAGAAAGGAGGAAGGCGAAGTGGAGGGAAAGCCAAAGTCGGCAGGTGTGTTCTGGGTGCACCCACATGCACACACGTTAGAAAATGCATCTGAATGGATGGGGGAGGTGGCGGAATTTGTATCTCATATCTTGTAATTTGTATCTGGGGAGGTTTGATATTTGGGCGAATGGATGATTGATGAGTGTGTACATTAGATAACTATTGAAACGTAGCGTGTGTATATAGATTCCAGTGTCTATCTAGCATGGCGTGGGTGTATGTGTCGGTGTTCGTTACTGGGAAATATGATGACAGACAGTCACATGGAGATAGAACTCAATTAACAAGTCAAAGTGGAAAAACAAAGATATGTAGAGAGAGAGATGATAGATAGATAGATAGATAGATAGATAGATAGATAGATCTGGAATTAAATTTATCACACAAGAAGCAAAAAACTCACTTTTCCACTCTCAATCTGTCTCTCAGAGTAACCTTCAGACTAAATCACTGAAATAAAAGCATCATGAGGGCAAGGATTTTGAGTCTCGTTAATCGATGTAGCCTCAGCACCCAGAACCAAGAGTACCTGGCACCTAGTACATGTGAGATAAATATTAGAATAAATATCTTACAAATGAACATGTTATTTACTTAAACCACCCGTGGGCCCATTCTGGCCCTGCCAATTAGTGGGGGCATTGAGATGATGGCAAGGACAGACTACGATCAGATGAACACTGATCCTTGAGGAAGAGGAAGCACATGAGGAATGAAGCTGGAAGAATCAATCCAGGCAGGCACCCTGGAGGAATGGGTATATAGAACAGAGAACTGTCAACATTCTGTACAAGAAGTTACCCACTGAGTGTTTATTCTCTAACATTTACGAGTCTCTGCTGTGTGGAGGGTCAACATTTGATAGAATGGTTATAAAGATAAAAAAAGCTGTGGTCTTTTTAAAAAATTTTTTAAATTGTTTTTTAATTTATTTTTGAGAGACAGAGTACAAGCAGGGGAGGGGCAGAGAGAGGGGGAGACACAGAATCCAAAGCAGGCTCCAGGCTCTGAGCTGTCAGCACAGAGCCTGGTGTGGGGCTTGTACTCATGAGCCACGAGATCATGACCTAAGCCGAAGTCAGATGCTTAACCCACTGAGCCACCCAGGTGCCCCCCAAAACGCTGTGGTCTTGAGGCATGCATTTTGGCAAACACCAACGTGAAAACAGACAACCGGTAAAAATGGACACAGACCTTAGCAGAGGTTTGCAAAAAGTGTCATGGGAGCAGATAGGTTGGGAGAGGAGCCAGGCTTTAAACTATTTGAGCTAGGTTTCGAAGTATGAGTTCTCCCTCGCTTGGCAAGTGCAGAAGGGGAATGGGTTTCCCAAGCAGAGTAAGGCCAAGTCCAACAGGAAGGGGCTCAGCTTATTGGGCTGGAGGCAATGGCACAGAGAATGTACAAGGAACCTAGGTTTTAGATGCAAGGATTTCCTAGAGATGTTGTCTTAAAGCAGATTATCTATAAGCAAAAACCTAACAGCCCTTGTGCCCTACCCTAGCTGCACATAACATCGTTTTCATACTTGGAGTCAACGGCGGAAAGAAGCAATGTGTGGAGAGAGGTTTTAAGAATTTACATAGTGATTTTTATGAGACAATAGCAAACGAACAGAGTTATAAAATGCAAATGAAAGGAACAGGGGAAACGGCTGGCTACCGTAGAGACTATCTGAAAGAACATAAATCCGCTTAAGGGGACAGGGGACAGGATGGAAAAAAGGCTTAAAAACACTTGCAAAGCAACATATAAGTAAGTGTAAATAAATACAGTACAGACTGAGTCCCCTGGTGAACATGGAATAAACGAGAAGCCAAAATTGGGCGAGGAGGACTAGAGGCTGCTTCCTGGAGGACGGAAATTTAATTATTGGAAACCCTGGGGTACGTGTATACCGCACAGAGTTACCTGGGAATGAACCAACCCACAGTCGAATAACAGAATGAGAAAATTGTCAGAGACAAGCCAGAATTTGCCCCCCCGACTCACTCCCATCCTGGGTTGATTTTTTTGCCTACCACAACGCATATGTTACTCATTGGCCACTTTGAACAGTCTGTTTTCATTTCTTATGCTACAGACACCTCCTCAGATGCCCCATTCAGTTTCTCACAGACAATTATGGCTCTCAGATTTCCTGTGGCTCCAGTGGTTCTAGGGCTTAGGTTGCCCTAGACCACAACGAGGCAATTATCCAGGCAATTTAGGTGTCAAACTACTTTATTTGAATAATCAAGCTCCTCCATCCAATTTTCTGTTTCCCAGAACCCTGGCGGCTAACTATCCTGAGACCAGCACATGAAGCACAAACTCTGGGAGAACCTAACAACATGCGATAAAACATGGCTGTGCGGATGTCGTGTGGGGTCTTTTGGGTCCCTCCACCACCTTTTCTCTCTGTCATTTGTTTTGACATGCACAGCAACCTTCAAGAGCCTATGTCAATTTCCCGAAGATGGAAGGGTGCAGACAAGCTTGAAAATCAATGTATGTTACTCACCTAGGCAAGGAATGTGAGTCCTCACCATGGGGATCTCTAAGCTGGAAGATTGTGAGCACAGATTCCCATCAATCCAGGCTTCCTCCCCTAGAGGCAGATTTGAGAAACAGTGAAGAGTTAAAACCAAGAGAGTTTCATCACTTCAATAATGGTGGAAAGGGAGAGGAGGGAGTCAAGAATGATGACCAGGTTTCTGGCACAGGCAACTAAATGCCCCCAACTGAAGTAGGGACGTCGAAAGAAAGAGCAGGTTTAGAGGAAGCAGAGATGTTGTGCTTTTGAGCACTGTTAAATCTGAGCTACTTGAGGGTGGACAGAAGCTGGATACTTCAGGCTGAACGAGACTCGCTTGCTCTGTGTACAGATTCGGGTTCCTTTCACTCACATGGTCTGTCCCTCCTAACACACTTCACATCGTTGGGGGATAAGTCAGAAGGCTAATGTTTTTTTAGTATTCAGCTTCAGACCTTCCAGTTGGAGCTAATACTTATTGGTGATTAATAGGCTGGAAAAAAATATTTGAACAACTTTAAAGAGAAGCCTCCTCCCTCTCTCTCTGCTCCCCCCGTGTTTTCTCTCTCTCTATCAAAATAAAGAAAAATAAATAAACAAAATGCATTCTCTATAGACAACATATTGTTTGGTCATGATTTTTTATTTTTTTCTGACAATTCCTATCTTCTAATTGGAATATTTAGGCCATATATATATTTAATGTAATTATCAATATAATTGAGATGAAGTCTATGGTTACCAACTGTTTTTTGTTTCCTCTTTCTTCTTTTGAATTAATTTCATTTAAGATTCCATTTTTATCTTCACTATTGGCTTAAAAGCTATACTTTTTATGTTGTTATTTTATTGGTTTGCTTAAGGATTTACAGTATTGATTGTTAACGATCAAAGTCTATATCCAGGGGTGCCTGGCTGACTCAGTCTGTGGAGTGTGTAACTCTTGATCTTGGGGTTGTGAGTTTGAACCCCACATTGAGTGTAAAGATTACTTAATAAATAAGTAAATAAAATAGAATCTTTTAATTTTTTTAACATTTATTAATTTTTTGAGAGAAAGAGAGAGACAAAGCATGAGCGGGGGAGGGGCGCAGAGCGAGGGAGACACAGAATCCAAAGCAGACTCCAGGCTCTGATCAGTCAGCACAGAGCCCGACGCGGGGTTCGAACTCACGAACCATGAGATCATGACCTGAGCCTAAGTAGGAGGCTCAGCCGGCTGAGCCACCCAGGTGCCCCAATAAATAAAATCTTTTAAAAGTCTATATCCAAATATTATACCATGTGACATATAATGTAAGATCTTGACAATAGTTTACTTCCCTTTCCTTTGTGTTATTCTCATACATTTTACTTCTGTGTATAATCTCCATCATATACTATTATCTTTGCTTTAAACATCCAGTTAAACATCTTTTAAAGCAATTAAAAAAAATTTTTATGTGTATTTACTTTTGAGAGAGAGAAAGAGACAGAGCACAAGTGGGGGGAGGGGCAGAGAGTGAGGGAGGCACAGAATCTGAAGCAGGTTCCAGGCTCTGAGCCGTCAGCACAGAGCCCGACGTGGGGCTCAAACCCACAAACTGTGAGATCATGACCTGAGCCAAAAGTTAGACGCTTAACAGACTGAACTACTCAGGTGCCCCTTAAAGCAATTTTTTAAGAAGAAAAAAGTCTTTGAATCTTTACCCACATATTTACCATTTCTAGAACTCTTATAGGTCCCAGTTTCCATCTGGTATCATTTTTCTTCAATCAGAAAAGTTCTCTTAACACTCAAAATTCATTCAGCTTCTGTTTGTTTGGAAAAAGAAATTTTTTTTATTGCATCTTCATTTTGAGAAACATTTTCACTAGACATAGAATTCTATGTTGACACATGCTTTCAACATTTTCAAAATGTTCTTCCAATGTCTCCTGGCTTTCACCGTTTCTAGGAAAACATCTCTAATAACTCTTATCCCTGTTCCTTTATATTCAATATGTCTTTTTTCTCTGGCTACTTCTAAATTTCAAGCAATTTGATTATGTTGTGCCTTGGTGTAGTTGTCTTTTTTTTTTTTTTTTTTTTAAAGTAGGCTTCATATCCAGGGTGGAGACCAATGCAGGGCTTGAACTCACGACCCTGAGATCAAGACCTGAGCTGAGATCAAGAATTTGACACTTAGCTGACTGAGCCAACAAGACATCCCAAGTTGTCTTTGTATGAGGCCAGCTTGAAGTTCAGGTCTTGAATTTGTAGGTTTATAGTTTTTATCAAATTGGGGGAAATCGGCCATTATATCTTCAAATATTTATTTTTTTGGTCCCATTACATGGATGCTAAACTATTTGATATAGCTTCATGGGTCATTAAGGCTCTTTCTTTTTGTTTTTCAGCATTTTTTTCCCTCTGTGCTTCGGTTTGTATGCTTTTCATGTTTTTAATACTGATTTTATCTTCTGCAGTGTCTAATCTGCCCATCAAGTAAATTTTCCATTTCAGATATTATATTTTCAGTTAGAGAAATTCTATTAAAAAATCTTCTACTTCTGTCTTCTTTATGTTCATATCTTCTTTTAAATCCTTGTGTATATTTATAAATCACTGTGTTAAAGTCATTCTCTATTAATCCCATCATCTTCGTTATTCCTAGGTCTGTTTCGATTAACTGATTTTCCTTCTATTTATGGATCAAAATTTGCCTCCTTTTGTGTGTGTCTAGTAATTTGCATGGAATTCTGACATCGTGAATGTTACATTGCTGAGCATCTAGATTTTGCTTCCTCCTCTGAAAAAGAATGTTGAAGTTTGTTTTGATAAACATTAAATTACTTGCAGACAAGCTTTGCCTTTTTTGAAGCTTGTTTTTAAGCTTTGTTAGGGATGAGCCTGGGCTAGTTTAGCCTTAATACTAAGGTATCGCCTTTCTGGAGTCTCTACTGATTACTCCGGATGTTTAATGATGTCTTTACTCTGAGTGGATGGAATTGGAATGTTTCCCAGCCCCATGTAAACTCTAGGAGTTGTTCCACTTACCCATATCTGCTGTTGTTCTTTGCTCAGCATCAAGGAGTTTCACCCTACCCAGGCACAGATTAGTATTTCGTCAAAGACTCCAGAAGACTGTATTCAGACTTCTGAAGCTCCTTCCCTGCTTAGCTGCCTCCTCTCAAGTATTGTGACCCACCCGTTCTAGCTTCCTGTACTTCCCTGAACTTGAACTTCTATCTCCTCAACTTAGAAGGACCACTCTACTATGCTCGATGCCTCCTTTCTGCTATTGCTGTTGGAACACTGCCTCCAGGTTAGAACCTGGAATAATGATAGAGTTCACCTTGTTTGTTTTCTCTCTCTCAAGTATCACAGTCCTGCACCACTTCTTAGTCCAATGTCTGAAAACAACTTTTCATATAGATTTTCTAGTTTTTTACAGCAGGAAGATGAGTTCCGTATCAGTTACCTCTTTGTGGCCAGAAGCAGAAGTCTCTTACCTGGCCCTTTTACCATCCCCTCTCACACACACACCTTCATTTGTCATGTCCTGCAGCTTCACATGTTAGGTGTGGATTTCTTTTCCTTTATCTTACTTAAGGTCCCTTGGGCTTCCTAGTAACTTTAATCAGTTTTAGAAAATTCTGTCATTATCTCCTCAAATATTGCCTCCGCTCTATTCTTTCTCTCCTTTCGTTTTGGAACTTTAATTAACGTCTGGCAAGTCCTTTCACTCTGTCCTCCATATCTCTTACCTCTGTTCCATATTTTCATGTTTTTGTCTCTCTGTGTTGCATTCTGGCTTTCTTCTAGTTTACTAATTCTCTTTTCACCTGAATCGAGTCTGCCGTCTGACTCAATCTACTTGGTTCTGTTTCAGATCCACTAGGTCACTTTTCATATTTTCTTATTCCTTGCAACTATTTTCAAGCTTGTTTGATACTACATGCCTGACAATTTTGATGTCCAAAGCCTTTGCGAACCTGTTTCTGCTGTCTGTTGTTTTCGCTGATTCTCATTCATTTGCCTCTTCTCCTTGTGTGCTTGCTTATTCGCTGCCTTTGAAGGTTATTTGTGGGGATTTCAAGTTTAGGATGAAGGTGCCTACACTGAGGGAGGATTCTCATATAGGCCTTTGCCAGATGCTAAGGGGAAATGCTTGACTGGAATCACTTTAAACCAAATTCAAGAGTTGAGGTTTTCGCCAATTACTTAGGTAATGCAAATTCAGGCTGCAAATCCATTTGGCTTGGCCCTGCTCTGCTCAGCACCAAGGAAACCTTCTTGCAGTCCTTAGGGAGATAGCAGAGGCCTTAGGTTTACTTCCGTTTCACCCCTACCCTAAAGGTGTAATCCTTTGATTCTTCAGTTTAATGTCTGAAGTGGGGAAGGTCTTCTATTAGACTCCCCACTTTGAGACCACAATGAGTTTTAATTCCTGAGACCATCCATCAAAACCAGAGTTCAAATTTGCCTTGATCAGCAAATACTTTCTGGTGAAAAGTGGCCTCTTTGTTCCACCTACCACTTTGAGTTTCCAATTTCCATTAGATTTGGCCTGGTATTTCCTTACTATCTTGTCAGTTTTTTGATGCTTTTCAGGTGTTTTAAATATTTCATCCAGTATTTTAGTTGTTCTCAGCAGGAAAGTTGATTTGAGCAACCTACCTTGTTATTTTTCCAGAAACTAAAGTGGTTTGGGGGTTTTTTGAAAACAGATTCCTAGCATTGATTCACTTTTTTGTTTTGTTTTGTTTTCGTTTGGTTGCTTGTTCTTTTTGCCAGCTAATGTGTCCTCCCAAAAAGAATGTAATTTTTCAAAATCAAGTAAATGAGAACATATCCTATAATATGAGACTTGGTAAGAATTCAAATACAAAGCAACTCCTCTTTTCTGAGAAATTATTTGGAGAAGATAAAACTTCACCTCATATTTTTTGAGGAAATATGGTATATAAAGGCTCTTTCATAATACCTAGCATAGAGCAAGTATTTAATAAAATAAAAATATGTTATAAATAAATATTTTAAAATCTAATATAAATAAATATTAATATTTAATTGATATAAATATTAATAAAATAAATAATAAACCTCTTTCTCCTTTAACTCTTCAGGAATTCTCTTCGATAAAAAATCTAAGTGGTCCAATTGTTTAAAATCACGTGAGACTGTTCCTGCTTTGGGTAAGTAGCATGGTCAGTCTCTATCACTCCACATTGGTAATCACATGAATTGTTCATACACACACATACATATATACACACATACATGTGGCCATACAACCTTATAAATTACTGAGGTTTATGGCCATTTGTTTTACAGGGATTGTTAGGAAGCATAACAACTAATATATTATACAAGAAACTTGAGTTCTGTTTAGAAAGTAAAATTTTTAGTTCCAAATAGAAATAGTCTTCTTTTTTCACTTACATAGGACTTGAGAATTCTTAAGAAAGAAATGAATAAGAACTTAATGTTAGTGCTTTTCTTCAGTGATTCTAATGAGGGCAGGCCAGACTTTCCACAGTAGAATAGGCATATGTCTAGATACGAGGCCGCTGTGCAGAGGATGGAAGCCTTAGGCCATAGCCATTTTGCCATCATCTAACACACATCAGAACAATTTTTGTAAGATTGCAAGAGGATAAGGAGGCATAGGAACCTTCCTCCATCCTCACTGAAAATTCATAATTGTTACCACCAGAACAAACTGAGGGGTGAGGAGGTGTGGGAGAAGGGAGAGTGGGTGATGGGCACAGAAAAGGGCACTTGTTGGGATGAGCACTGGGTGTAATATGGAAACCAATTTGACAATAAATTATTAAAAAATAAACATTAAAAAATGTAAAAAAAGGCTTTTTAAAAAATCAGTTATGTCTTTTTCTTTCTGGCTTAAACATAAATGTACTTGTCATGGTTCTGGAGGCTAGACATCCAAGATCAAGTCATCGGCAGGTTTGGTTTCTTCGGAGACCTCTCTCCTTGGTTTGTAGATGACCATCTTCTCCCTGTGTCTTTACACGCCCCTTCTTCTGTAAGTTCCACTGATGTCTTTTAATTCTTTCTTCTTCTCCTATTCTGTGATTTCCCTGCTTGGAGAGTTCTGTCCATGATATTGGAGGAGACCAAGAAAGAAAAGAAAACACAGATTCATAAAATATTTCAAGTTTGAAAATTCTTAGAGATGACTTAATTAAATACTTCCTTGTTCAAATAATTATGCTGAAAGGCCAAAGAGGTTATGAATTTTCCAAGGTTACAGGTCCACACTAGACTCCTGGGCTTCTTGACTTCCATGCCATTCATTACATATCCTTCTACCCTATGCTGCCAGTTCCCTATATGCACCTCAGGGCTTTTCTCGTCTGGACTTCATATTTGGAGATAGTAAAGTGAGGGTGGATCTTGAGTCCAGCTGAATGAAGTTCTTTTCATTGCTGCTAGAGGAATCAGAAGCACTGGGAATATAGGAGGTCCGCAGAGTTAGAAAAAGCAGTCTAGAGAGAATGGAACAGGGTTAGGAAGTAATGGAAGGTCAGGACTGATGAGAGAGGGAAAAGCATTCCAAGTGGAGAAAACTGGTATTTGAAGTCTCAATCCAAAGCAAGAATGAGATATGTTAGGGGTGGAGCACAATAACAATAGGGACAAAAATATGGAATTCTAATTCAGTCAATGATGCTCTGCTAATGAGGCAAGTTTCAAATAATACTTTCCTCTTCTGGCATAGGGAAGATATGAGAATTAATTAACATTGAAGAAACATTATAAAAGAACTTAGACACTTTTTGCTGGAAAGATATAAGAGGGACATGGATCTCCTTTCCACAAAGGGAAGTAATGGGCTAAAATTGCCATAGGAAATTAACAGGACAACAGGGCAAACAGATGCGCACATGAACGAAAAGATCCTGAAGTTTCAGGAAATCTTGAAACAAGGTCTGGAGGAGACACCCTTCAGTCTGGGATGGGTTAAGTTCAGTCCTGCCTGGAGGCAGAGGGAGGGATGAAATGTCCTGTCACAGAGTCTAGAAGTCTGGATCAGGGCCGATTCATGGAAACAAAGCATCTCATTATGAGAGAGGTGGAGAACAGCAGGAAAAATCCCCAACCTATTTGCCTGGGGCTTCAAAGCAGTGTAGAAGCTCTCCGGCTTGATCAATTTTAGGCTCTGATTCTCACAAAAAAAGATTTCGGTTGAGCCAAATGAAAGACTTTCTAAGGTACTGCAGTGAGACTCGAATCTCTCTTATTATGAAGTTTAGCAATTGGGAATAACTTGTAAGAACAGTTTAGGCACAACTAGGAGTGGAAACAGAGAGAGGGATAAAATTATCACTTGGTTTGGGAATTTAGGATTCGGCACTGAAGCCTTGGTAGTTGTCAAAGGGGGTTGGTTAAGTTGAGGGTCCTCCCAGCCTAGTGGCTATGTAAGAACCTGCTTCTGGGAACCCACAGTGAAGGTTGGGTGTGTCAGAGCGTGTGCTGAATTCCTGGCTTCAATTACAGACTACTAGGCGGCTGGAGAGTCTGTCATTGCCGATGTCATCACATTTACAAGATTCATAGGTCCCCTTCCAGTAAGACACAAGAATGAGGGCCTCTCTGCACCTGCTGACATGTCCATTGTTGTGTGCTTGATGAAGATGCACATAATTGAGGGAGGTAGAGGCGAGGGTCTCTCTGGTGTGTCCACTCATTCCCACCAGGAGAATGAAGAAATGGGATTTTGGAGAACTTACGCTGAGCCTCCACTGCTCTGGTGTGGCCTCCATGTTATAGGCCAGAAAATCTTCAAGCAGAGAGATTTTTGTTTATCTGGAATGGAGGCAGAAACATGTACAAGATTGTCTCTCAAACTTCAATTGAAACACTCTGATACTTTGCTGGTCTATAAATTGTCCTTTGCCCCTTGAAATCCATTTAAATTCTTCTGTTGCCAACATCCTGGGGGATTCAAAAGAATATGGGTGCTCAGTCTGTCTTCTTCAACTAGGTGTTTCTAGGCTCTGCCCTTGGAGATGCCATTAGAGACCTGGCAGGCACGGGTAACCGGCTTCTCCTCACAAAGTGAAACTCCCAAACAACCAGCCCCACATTCCTCTCTGACTCATGCCACCAACCCCCCACCATGCCCTGCAGGTCAGTGGGCTGGGAAGCCTGCCACATCTGGAACAATTGCAGCTGGGATAAGATGCCTATTCTGATAGCCAGGACATACCTCCTCCCCTCCCCAGCCCTGGATCACTCTTTGGCCTGTGCCCCAGGTATTATGATAAGGTGCAGTCAGAGATGGGCAGATGACAGTCAACAAGAGGTCTACCCTAGGGCTGCTGGCTTCATCTGCAGAGATCTGATTAGTCTCCGTGGTTCACCTCTGATTCCTCCACTTGCCATAGTATAGAATCCTCCCAACTCCTGAGAAGTAGGCACTTCTCATTCTCCAAGTCAGTGGATAAGAGCAGAGGCACAAGTAATTTTTTCATTTGTTGATTGCCTCCCATGTGCCAAGTCCTATGCTAAGAGGTGAGTACACAATGATGCACAAGCCTCATGTGTAGCTTACTGTCTAGTGGCAGAGACCACAATTAAACAGATTCATAAATAAATATATAAGCTCAAAATGTAATTGGTGTTTGAAAAAGTGAAGTAAATTCACATTATGTTACCTACACAGAGTCATTCATACACGTACACGTGCAAATGTGCCATCTGTGTCTATCTCCAGTTCTGACCCAGTGTTTCTGCCAGAAGCAAGGCAGTGGAAGTAGGGAGTCTGCAAATCAGGAATGAAATGTTGATCCAATATTAGTATGAGAATTCACCTTGGCTATTCATCCAGATATGAAAATCATATCAAAAGTGGTCACAAAATTTTATTTGCACATCTAGGTTGAATACATTTCATCCTCAATTCCTCAAAGTTTTCCATCTCTGGAGCAGAATGCTAAAAAAAAAAAAATATTTGAGGAACCAGAGGGTAATGCAGTCATAGGGAAAAGAGGCCTGAAAAGATCAGTGCAAATCACTCTAGCTTCCTCTCCCCATGTCCTATTCAAAATTCACTGAGGCGTAGGCCTGAAGACAGAAGTTTGGAGATAGTTTCATCCATTCCACTGCCTCCAAAATCATACAGATTTTTGGTATTTGACCTATTCTTGTAGCTCCTCAGTTAAAGAAACTACAATTTCCTTCAGTCATCTCAATAATCCACTCTACTGGGAAGTTCTTTCTTTGGTAATAGAAAAAATAGAATTTTTTCCTTCTCTATAAAATTTAATTCCTTTCTTGGTATTTTGTCTTTTGTCTTTTTTTTAATGTTGATTTATTTTTAGAGAGAGATACAATGGGGGAGGGACAGAGAGAAAGGGAGAGAGAGAGAGAATCCCAAGCAGGCTCTATGCTCAGCATAGAGCCTCATGTAGGGCTCGATCTCACTACCTCAGCCAACTTTAAGAGTTGGACACTCAACCAACAGAGCCACCCAGGAACATCAGTATTTTGTCTTTTAAACAAAATTTTAAACCTAAATTTATTTATTATCTTTCCCCCCTCATTAAGATTTAAGCATTATATGAAAAGTGGTCAACCCTTCCTTCTGTTTCTGAGGAGAGCCCAGCAGACATCCAAGGTGGAAATATTTAAGTCTGGATAGTTAGAGCCAGGACTCTCCTTCCATGTGGTTAGTTCACATAACCCAGATTAGAAGACCTCCCTCTAACAGGCTGGGAAGATCCGGAGGCAGTTTCTCAATGTATATTTCCTCCCTTCAAGTATGATCAGTCCAGAAAGGTAAAGGTCAATGGACATGGGGTGCGTGGGTGGCTCAGTCAGTTAAGTGTCCAACTCTTCAGTTATGGTTCAGGTCATGATCTCATGGTTTGTGAGATCAAGTCCCAAGTCAGGCTCTGCGCTGACAGTGCAGAGCCTGCTTCAGATTCTCTCTCTCTCCCTCTCTCTCTGGCCCTGGCCCACTTGTACTCTCCCTCTCTCTCTCAAATAAATAAATAAGCTTTCAATTTTTTTTTTAAAAAGGCCAATAGACAGTGAATGTTTCTTTGTTTTACCATTAAATGTTGTTTTACAGGAAAAATGGATAGACTGAAGAATACAAGAAGCGATGTGACTGGGTAGGTTAACTTCTGCAGAGTCATTCTAGGATTCCAGAATAGAAACAAGCAAAATGAAGTGCAGAGTTTATTTGGATAAATAATTACAGTTGATATTTAAGCAATATTTTGAAAAACTAAACAAACAAACAAACAAAAAAGCCCTAGACCTTCAGAGTAGGGTGGAGACAGGTGTAGGTCCTTATTATTATAACTGGCCTTTATTCTCTGTCACATTTAAAGCACCTTAGTCAGATAGTAATCAGAGTCCCCAAAACCTCAGTCCCTTTTTCTGAAAAGCTAGGGAGAAGAATAAAAATTTTAGTGTTCCAAAATTGAGCCTGGATGCCTCAGTTGGTTAGGTGTCCAACTCTTGATTTTGGCTCAGGTCATGTTCTCACAGCTCATGAGATCTGTATTTTTCAGCCTGGGATTCTCTCCATTTTCTCTCTCCTCTCTCTCTCTCTGCTCCTCCCCTCCACTATCTCTCTATTCTCTCTCTCTCTCTCTCCCCCCAAAATAAAAAAATAATCTTAAAAAAATTTAGTGTCCTAAAGTTATCTTATTTATTCCCCCCTCCAGCTGTGTTGGTCATCTAGTTTCTCTACCAATTCTACCTTAATCTCTCACTGGGCCCATGTCTTTTGATTTTTTTCTATTTAGACCTTGTGCTTCAGCCACGATAACCCATTCACAAGCCCCAAACCTTGACTCATCCCTACATCCAAGCCTGTGATTGAGCATTGTCTCCTATCCCCAAGAATGTTGTCTTCATGGCCTCCACTTCCCGCAGTCTCCCATCAAAACCAGCTCAAAACTCTTTCCTCCAAAAAGTCTTCTTTATTAACTCCAACTAATTGAAGTGACCTTTTTGCCCTGGCTTCATCTCACTATCTAGTTTCCACAATATTTAATTGCATAAAACAGCACATGTGTGTGGTTTTATAGGACAGATGGAGAAATGATGTTTTCTGTCTCATTTGTCATACTATAAGTTCCTTGAGGGTGAGGACCATGGTTCTTTTTTCTTTCTTTTTTTCTTTTCTTTTTTAAGTTTATTTACTTATTTTGAGAGAGAGAGGGTGCAAGTGAGCAAGGGGCAGAGAGAGAGAGAGAGAATCCCATGAGAAGCAGAGAGAGAGAGAAGCAGGGCTCATGTTCACCTGAAGTGGGGCTCAAACTCACCCAATGCAGAGTTTGGGCTCTCTTGATATGGAACATGAACTAACGAGCCATGAGATCATGAACTGAGCTGAAGTCAGATGCTTAACCAACTGAGCCACCCAAGCTCCCTAAGTTTATGTATTTATTTTGAGAGAGAGAAGGAGATAAACAGAGGCGGAGGGACAGTGAGAGAGGGGGACAGAGGATCTGAAGCAGGTTCTGCACTGACAGCAGAGAGCCTGATGCGGGGCTTGAACTCATGAACTGTGAGACCATGACCTGAGCCGAAGATGGATGCTTAACTGACTGAGCCACCCAGGAGCCCCATCTTTCTAAAAAAATATCTAGTCTCCCTATTCCAATCCTTAGAGTTCTTCAGTAAATGCTAAAATTATAGTTAAGATGTACTAACTGGTCATCACAGAATGAGACACAAAGTAACTTTCCTATATCAAGTTCTGAGAGATGGACCAATAATGAAAGCAACATCAAGAATGGAGAGAATGGCTAACAAAGAATAGAAACCTAATTCCGTGCTCCATCAGAGACTTCCATACTTTGAATATTAGGAACATTCGATTAAGTAATTTCCCAAATCAGGCCAATATCCAAACTCTCACTCGGAAAGAGCATGGAGTATAAGCTATCTACAGGAGAGAAGCATGGTAATGTGAGCAGCATCTAGTACATAGTAGACACTCCACCAGTATTTGTGAAAGGGATCAAGAAGGTTAGCAGGTTCTGAATTTCTCTTTATTGTCACCTGTTAATGTTGGTTGACTTTCCAAGCAAGAGAAAGCTGGTCAGTGAATTCTTTGACTGGAGAAACTGGAGGCTATGGAGTAGGTACAGACTAAAAAAAAAAAAAAAGGTAATATCAATGTGGAGAAGTTTGTTGTATGACAGAAAATAAGATACAGATAAACAGGGAGAATAAACAGAAACATCACTTAAAGATCTGGGCTGGGGTCTAGTAATCTATGCTATTCACGATGAGGAAAGGTTAAGGGCATTCCTGAAAGGGAGTCAGAGGATACTTTCTGGAGGAGAAAGAGTAAGCCAGAGTTTGGCAAGAAGGAAGCTACAGAATTGAGCACAGAGGAATAGTACTGAAGAAGTGACCTATGTGGGCCATTGGAAACGGGAGAGGGTAACAGCTTATCTTAGAACAGAACGGCCTCGGAGCACCTGGGTAGCTCAGTTTCTTAAGTGCCATGATCTCACAGTTTTGATTCAGGTCATGATCTCATGGTTTGTGGGTTTGAGCCTTGAGCCCCACATTGGGCTCTGCATTGACAGAGCGGAGCCTGGTTCAGATTCTCTATCTCCCTCTCAATCTCTTTCTCTGCCCCTCCCCAACTCGCTCTCTCTCAAAATAAATAAGTAAACTTAAAAAGCAAAGACAAAAACCAGAAAGGCCTTGTTGAAGGTCCTAATGGGGTGGGGGAATGAGGAGTTGATGGGAGGAACTGGTAAGAGGCCCGGGGAGTTTAGTTTTGTCTTCTCTTAAGTATATGAAACATAAGCAGTCAAAAAGTAGTCCATTCTTCACCTCCTACCAACAAGCAAGTGGGAGCAGAGCTGTGAACCCTTCCTCAGACATCAACAGGAAAAGTGCTGTCAGTGACATTATCATAGCATAAAGAAACAAGCTAGGCGCAGAGTAAAGTGAATACCTCTAAGCAAAGACATAGCCCTTTTTGCTGATGTACAAAATCCTTAAACTGATCCCGTTCCCAGAAATCAGTTTCTTCCAATATTCAGCTGCCTCTCCCTTGATCCTTGTTTCTCCCTGAGTGGCTCTGCACGACATCCCTTCAAAAGGCCTTTGCTAAGCAGGAAAGCTAATGTCAACCCAGTCCAGAAACTCTCCAAGGATGAATTTGTTTTCAGGGCCTTCTCAAATTTGTCAGCTCTACCTGCAGTCTAACTGAGATTACTTTATATGCTCTGCTCTTACCATAGACAAAGGTTGAGGATACCTAAAGACTGATTTGGACAGCACAAAATGGTGACATGTTTAGGGCAAAACTATAAAAGTAAAATGAACATAAAAACACAGACTTTTCATCCAATGAATTGATGTTTCTTGAGAACCCGTTGTGCAAAGCATTATGCTAAGCACAGAAAGGAATATAAAGTTAAACTATATATAATCTCCACCTTCCAAAAGCTTACCATCTATTAGAAGAGACAAATACATCACTCCAGTACAAAACAGTGCTGCCATAGAGCTTCAAATAATGTGACACCATAGTTGGGGGAAAGACAGAAATAATTGTCACTAGAGAGATCTAGAAGTATTCTTGGAGAATAAGATTTTAAGCTGGGTTTTAAATGAAGGATAGGACCTCGATAGGTTGATAAGGAAAGGAATGGCTCTCTAGAGAGAAAGGACAGCATGTGTAAAGTTCCGAGGGCAGAAGAGCATAGAACAAGTTCAAGAACCTCAAATAGACCCATGAGGGACAGTCCAGGTTATATGAAGGGATGTAGATGTAAACATAAGTAGTGTCACAACAGAGTTTGGATTTTATTTGGTGTATAATAGAGAATCAGTGAAGCATGATGACCAATGATGGTCCCAGATAACTGACTCAATTTCTGAAGTTCGAGAACAAATAAACTTCAAGTTATCATATGGAAAATGACATTTCACGTGAATTCCACCGTGGAAGCTACTGTTTTTACTAAATTCATCTGCATCTATAAAATTTCACTGGACATAAAATGGGAGGTCAAGGAAGGCTGTAAAGTCTTCCAGTTTGAAAGGCTTTTAATAAAAGAGAAATTTTTATTCACCTCAAAGGTGATGGTAATAGTTTTGTTTTTGGCAGGAGGCTCAATCGGATGCCCACAAAAAGTCCCTTCATGGACATAGGTAGACAATAGGACAGATACTATCTGCAAATAACACAATGTTGAGGAACTATAGAATAATGGAGTCCTCGGAGCCACCTAAGGCCAATAAGGCGGCTCTCTGGTGAAAGAGACTTTAGGACCAGTTACACGAAGAGGAAAAGGACAGGGTTTAACAGAGAGGACAGAGAAACAGTACCTAAGGTTGAAGGAGGAGGGAACTGCCTGTATAAATGTTTGGAGGCAAGTCCCAGCAAGCACATGTGGTGGTGAGTGTCATGTGTGGGAGACACAGAACAAATGAACTCAGCTGGAATGGACAGTCTGTAACAAGAGCTAACAAGGATTCAGTCTATAGGTAGACCAGTTTCCAGCATTACAGCATGGGTCAACACTGACTGCTACTCTTGGCCTCTCTAGAAACAGAGGTAGGGATTTGAGTCTCCATTTCCCCCTTACACTTTCATGAGATGTGGGTTACATTCCTGGTTGTTCTGGACATTGACTCATCCTTCTGTAATGAATCTGAGTGTCCTAGGGTATGATGCTTTCTATTGTACTGAGGGATAAAATGAGCCCAGGGAAAAGAAGACTATTGGAACCAAATTCGAATTTACTTAAGAACTAAGTTCGGCTTGGGCTAAATTTACATTATTAGGACCTCGCTTCTCACCCTCCTTTTCCTCTGTTCTCCCTGAACATACCTTAAGGGGATCCTGAATTCTACTTAAGCCAGGTAAGGTAGTGGTTAGATGTCGAAGCAGAGGTTATTACAGAATGACTTCAGAAGGACTTCTATGCTTTGGGTTAGCTTCCTGCCATAGCCCAGACTCCCTAGATTAAAGCATGACATTCTCATTTCTAATCCCATCTGGATTCACAGATACAAGTGGCCACCATGGAAATTTCCTGAAAAGTCTGAATGCTGGAGAAGAAACTGCTCATTGACCATTCTGAACAATCAATGAAGCCATGCTGACCCTAAAGCATGAAGGAAAAACTGAGTTCAGTTTTGCTGAGTAGAGCAAAACTACCATACAGCACAACTGCAATTAGAAGCTGGGGAATAAGGCGTCCCTGAAACTCAGCTCGGGAATCTCTCCCTCATGTTCTTTCTGAGCTCCACATTCTACCACAGAAGACAGTAAAAAGGAGGTTGCCCCACACCCTTCTGTAGAAAAAAGGTACATTTTGGGATGGTTTGGAGGCATCAAAATGGTAAGCAATTTTAGGGTACAATTAAGACCTGGCTGCTGAACCCTACAATAAATTACCATCAAAGGCACTTACACGTCAATAGGGGAAAAAAAACACATGTGCTTGCAAGACGATGTGTGTTTGATGCTCATAAAAAAGATAAAAATATAGGTCATCATCATGTAACGAGCTTGTAGGTGTCAGAACGTGTGCTGTTGGGGGAGGTAAGGGAGTGGAAATGGAGAAGGATCAGCAAACCAAAAAGAAGCTGGAAATCAGAGTCCTATCTCCAAGTTCTTCCCTTTGGTTGAAGTCCACAGATGTGCCATTGGGGGCATAAACAGACCCCCTCCCCATTTTTTAACTTCAGGGGACATCCCCTTCTCTGCACCCCCCCAGCCAGATTTCCAACATATTAATCACCTCTCCCATTTTGAAATCAGCCGGTCAGGGTATTATTCAAGCATTGTTAATGACACCATCGGCCAAGGTATCAATTAGGCAAGTTGGGATAAGAAGAGCAGAGAATAGGGCTGGCCAGAGAGCAGAACAAGTCTGTTTTGGTGTAAGTAACCCACATGTCCACAAGGGCTCCTAGTTCTTTACTCCCCTTAAAGGCAACTGCAAATGCACTGAATTCTCCAGTCAAGCCCTGAACTAAAACTCTACTTCATAAGTATTCCCTACCAGGCCCACTCAGTCATCCCTTAACTGGACTTCAGCTACTCACATCAAGTCACTCAGGATATGTAGGCAAAGGCTATGGTTAACCAGCTCTGGGCAGAGCTATTCCTGTGGTTGGGTCCTAACATCAAGGGAGGGAATGCTTCCCCAATCCACATTCTGAACTTCCTTTAAAATCTAGCCCAATGTTTTCTCATCCAGGAAGCTATTTTTTCAAATAAGGAAAGTCTTCCTATTTGTTGATTCCTTATTTTTAAATCCAAGAGAAGGATATTATTTTCCTCAGCAGACAGAGTTTTCTGAGAGTTTTTTAGATCTCTCTGCCTTAGACACCTACCTATACTTCTCTCAGTCAGACAGGAACTGTTCAAAGAGGCTGTTCCGAACTTATGGGTGTGACAGCTACTGAAATTTGGATTCTGGAGTAAGGAAGGAAACAAAGACTAGAATCAAAACTACAGCATAGTAGGAGTCAGTTCAGTCATCAAGACGTCTGAGTTCCTTCCCATTATATACTTAGGGAGGTTTTCAGAGCATTTTGTTCTAGACTCCAATCTTCTTGAGTCATTCCCCAGCTCCTTCTCACCTTTCCACTCTCAAGATGGATACAAGTCCTCCATGGCTTTCCTTCCACACCCTCCAATTATCCAGATTTTCAGACAGATGTGGGAGACTAGAGCAGGACAGGAGGTCAATGTTTCATATTTTGAGTGGCTTTCAACCAAAAGAAGGTGGCTGGGCCAAAAACCACAACCAAAACTAAAAAATCTCAAGAAAAAATATACATGTTTGGGAGTCTTGACGATGCTGTTCTTAACTATTAGATTGACTAGGAAAGTGAACTGCTTCTCCAGGTGTTTTCACAAAAGACTTAGCTCCTTGAGTTTTTTTTTTTTGCCTTTATTCTCTGCCCTTTTTTCTTCTCTAACGTCTTCCTGCAACTTCACCCTAAACTCCAAAGTACGAAGTTACAGTTGCCCATAGAAAATGAATACATAAACTTCCAAATTAGAGCAGCCAGGATTTTTAAGATGGAGAATCAACAACAAAAATTTTTTTTTCAATTACCTAGTAGTTTCCCTAAGGGCAGGCACTATATTATAATTTTCTTTTTTAATAAAAGCTTTATTGAGATATAATTCACATACTATATGATTCACCTATTTAAAGTGTACTATTCAGTGATTTGTAACACAGTCACAGTGTTGTGCAATCACATCACAATCAATTTTAGGATATTTTAATCACCCCAAAAAGGGATCCTATATCTGTTAGCTCCCCACTCCCCCCAACACTCCTAGCTCTAGGCAACCACTAATATACTGTCTCACTTTATAGATTTACCTACTTGGACTACTTCACGTAAATGGAATCATATGATATATGGTCTTTTGTGACTGCCTTCTTTCTGTTAGCATAATGTTTTCAAGATTCATCCATGTTGTGGCATGTATCAGTAGTTTATTCCCTTTTTATTACCAAATAATATTCCATTATACGAATATTCCTCTTTTTATTTCTCCAGTTGATCGACATTTGGGTTGTTTCCACTTTTCAGCTATTATGAGTAACATTGCTATGAACATTCATATACAAGTTTTTACAGGAACATATGTTTCCATTTCTCTTGGGTATATACTTAGGAGTGGAGCTGCCAGGGTCTTTTGGTAACTCTAGGCTTAACATTTTGAAAAACCGTCGGACTGTTTTGCAAATCAGATGTATCATTTTATAATCCCACCAGCAATGTGTGAGGGTTACAACTCGTCCAATCCTCACCAACAGTTATTAGTATCTTGTTTTTATTATTATTATAGCCATCCTAGTGGTTTTGATTTACATTTCCTTGAGAGCTAATAATGTTGAGCATATTTTTATATGCTTATTGGCATTTGGAGAAATGCCTATTCAGATACTTTGCTCATTTTTAATTGGGCTATTTGTCTTTTTATTACTGAGTTATAAGAATTCTTGGTATATTGTATGTACAAGTCTCTTATCAGATATATGACATGCAGATGTTTTCTCCCACTTTGTGGGTTGTCTTCTCATTTGACAGTGTCCTCTGAAGAAAAAAGTTTAAAATTTTGATGAAGTCCAATCTACCTATTTTTCTTATCTTATTGTGTCTTTACTTAAGAAACCATTACCTAACCCAAAGTCATGAAGATTTCCATTTATGTTTTCTTCTAAAAGTCTTATAGTTTCAGCTCTTACATTTAGGTCTTTGATCCATTTTGAGCTAATTGTTGTATATGGTGTGAGGTAGGAGTGGAAATTCATTTTTTTTTTTTGCATGTGGCTCTTCAGTTGTTACAGCACCACTTAAAAAGACTATTCTTCCTCCATTGAATTGTCTTAGCACTTGTGCCAAAAATCAATTGGGTGTAAACGTAAGGACTTATTCTTGGGCTCTCATTCTATTCCATTGATCTGTAGGCCTATCTTTATGCCAGGATCATATTCTCTTGATTACTGTAACTTGTAGTAAAATCAGGAAATGTGAGTCTTCCAAACTTGTTCTTTTTCAAGATTGCTTTGGCTAATTTGCTACCTTGAATTTCAACATGAATTCTGGAATGTTTGACAAGTTTTGCAAAGAAGCCAGATGGGATTCTGAATAGACATTGTGTTGAATCTGTAGATCAATCTGGGAAGGACTGCCATCCCAAACACGGGATGTTTTTACATTCATTTGGGTCTTCTTTAATTTGTTCCCATAGGGTTTTGTAATTTTCAGAGTATAATTTTTTTAGTTTTTAAAAAATGTTTATTTTCTGAAAGCGACAGAGCATGAACAGGGGAGGGGCAAAGAGAGAGAGACACACACACAGAATCTGAAGCAGGTTCCAGGTTCTGAGCTGTCAGTACAGAGCCCGACGCAGGGCTTGAACTCACTGACCGTGAGATCATGACGTTCAACCGACTGAGCTACCCAGGTCCCCCTCAGAGTATAGTTTTTATGCTTCTTTTGTTAAATTTATTCCTAAGCGTTTTATTATATCTGATGCTATCGTAAATGGAATTATTTGTTAAATTCACTTTCAAGCGATTGTTTATTGCAAGTATTTAATTTTATTTTGAAGAACATAGTGATAAGCATAATTACTTTCAGAGCACCTACTGTGTGAAAAGTATTCTGCTAGGTTGAGTAGGAAATAAAGAATATAAGACTGAGTTCCTAAACTCAAGGAATGTACCATGTAACTAACTAGAAACAATGCTTTACACAGGTTTCACCTGTACATTTTTTTGAAAGTATTTCAAATACTTCATCTTACTTGATCCTCAAAATGCCATTCATTCACTTATTCAAAGGTATTTACTGAATGACTAATATGTGGAAGCACTCTACTAGACGCTGGCAATTAAATGGAGAGGAAAAAATATATTTTAGTCCTCATCTACATGAATATTACTGTCAAGTTAGAAAGACAGATATTAATCAAATATAAATTACAAATTGTGATAAGTATCCTAAAAGAAAAAGCACACTGAATAGTAAGTAGGGTAGGAATTACTATACCTATTTTGCGGAAGAGAAAACTGAGGTAAACAAGAGTCTAAGTGTTCTAGAGGGAAAGAGTAAGAATTCTATGAGAAGGATTAGGCCTTTCAGCTTTAACACTGAGTTGTTTGATTAGATGTACAACATTTAGTTTCTGTCTCCTCCCTTTGGCCTATGATATGGGAAAGGAAGAGGCAGCATGTTTGGCAGGGATGTGAGTCTTCCTGTTGCAACCAGGTCAGGTTGGCCTGACACTTTGGCCACCAGTCTCCTTCTGTGCTAGACTCAAGCAGAGAGAAACAGTGTCCTATGAAGTAGGAAGTAGGACATCATTTGGTCCCTGGCCCCTGTCTGCTGCTTCTCTGCTCTAAGCACTGGGTGGTCTTAAACTGTTTTCCAGCACAGGGGGAACCAAGTCAAATGGGTTCTACAATATTTCACTTTCTCCAGATTCCAGCTTTCTCTGTACTAGTCAATCTGCTCTAACTTTTGCAAAAAACAGTCTGGAGTTATAAATGCTCTTCCAAATAATTTTAAAATATTTTTTAAAAGATTCCCAGAAAATTGGGAAAAGATCAAGGTTATAGGGAGCTAACATTTCATGAATGGATCATAGAATGAAAATTTGGGCTTTATTTCTTATGTATTATCCATACGCTGGACGAAAGGACAGTATATTTTATTTAATCAGGGAAGTGGAGATGTGGAATTCATCCAGGATCTTCCCCTAATTTCCTCTTGACAAGCAGTGAGAAAGTCAAGTCACAAACTACAATTGCACAGCCTGGACCAGAACCTAGACCTACTGACTCCCATTACAGTGCTTTTGCCACTGCAGGAAGAGACTTAATCGGGGTGCCTGGGTGGCTCAGTTGGTTAAGCATCCTACTTCGGCTCAAGTCATGATTTCACAGCTTGTGAGTTTGAGCCCCGTATTGGACTTTCTGGTGTCATCGGGGACCCCACTTTGGATCTTCCATCTCCTTCTCGCTCCGCCCTTCCCCCACTAGCATTCTTTCTCCCTCTCTCTCAAAAATAAACTTAAAAAGAGAGATTTAATCAATCCTCGATCAATTCATTCAACAAGCGTGGTATCATACTGAGGACTAGGAGATACAAAGATGAATAAAATAAAGTTCTAGCTCTCATCAATTGCTTGCTCCCCCTTGAGAATCCACCTTCACCTTGCCCCCACCCCGACTGTGCTTGTGCTTTCATAATACCTCATGCATGGTTTCTTTCACTATGCCATACACATTGTGTCATCCCTGTTTGTCAACATGTCCATTTCTTCCCTGAATACTGTGAGTACCTTGTAGACAGGACCTTGTTCTCTGCTATCCCAGAACTGCGCACAGCACCGGGCACATAATAGGAGCTCAATAAATCTTTGCTGAATGAGTAGCTGGTCTAGGACTCTTTGCCCCACTTCATTCTGCTGGTACAAGCCTATGTGGTATGTGACCACATACATCCCAGGTAAAAACCGGAAAGATGCTATGGCCACACTCTGACAAATGGCATCACCAGTAGTATGGATGAAATAGAACAGCATCCATGAAACTAACAGAGCAATTCTACTCTCTCTTCCTACATACATACCCAAGTCAAAGGGGATTCAAATAAAACAAGTTTGTTTCATGTTGGATGTATTTAATAAAGTGGGATGTTTGAGACCAAACGATTCAGAAAGTTCTCTTCTATATTAACTTATCTGTGAGTAGCCAATCTTGGGTTTAAACAGGATTGTCTATTTTCAGGGCCAAGTGGTCTTCTTCTCCTTCCATGTCTCATTTGAGTTTTGCCAACAAGTTGAAAGAAGCAGTTAGGGGAAGGAGATGAAGATTTAAGGCTAAGTTGTTGCTGAGCCAACCCAGAGGGAGAGGAATCTTATTAAAACTCATCTATGTTATTTTTCATAAAAAAATCATCATAAACGGACCTTTATTTTTTTTAACTTTTTATTGTCAAATTGGTTTCCATACAACACCCAGTGCTCATCGCAACCCGTGCCCCGCTCAGTAACCATCACCCACGTTCCTCCCTCCCATACCCCCCCGTGTGTGAGAGAGGAGGACAAAGAATGAGAGATTCAATTCTGACTTTATCACAAAGCCAAACTGAATTTTTTTCTCTTAGCTATTTCTTGGATACTTGTCCTCTATTCCTCCCTTCAAGAGTACAGATAATTGAAAGTGGACCCAACAGGTCCTACTAGCTATTGACTGCACACCTGCACCCCCAAAGGCAAAATGAAGTGCATTCAACTGGTTCAAACTTTTAGGGAGCACCTCTATGTAGCCCCAAATAAGAAATGATTTAAGAACTGGATTTATATAATTTGTAATCACAGATTAGCTAAGACCCAAAGTAGATTATTTGAGTCTGAATTGCTCACTCTGGCTATCCACGAAGACTCGTACTCTCTCTCTGAAAAAACGCTTCCATAGACAACAAACATCTATCTACAAAACAGAAAATATGTACATAATTGATACAACTAAGTACTTGGAAGCATCAGGATATCAGTGGAATTTTCAGTCAAAATATGAAAATAGCTACAATTTCCAAAAACTATGCCTGAAAAATCTGCATAATTACCTCCATGCCCCACAGAGCTCGTGCGGTTATATAAATATATTTATATACCGCTCCATTTAAATCTACGCACATGCACATAAACATTAGGTAAGCCACTAACATATATAACCTATATACGTTTATATGCTGAGCTATATGGGGATTCATAGGCACATTTATGTTATTTATTTTATTAATTTATTTATTGGATTTCTATTAGACGTGTCTGTTTTGGTTTATTATCTAGTGTGAATCTGGCCTCACACAGTCCTGCCCTCTCTCTTCTAATATTCCTGGCTGCCAGGAGGGTTTGTACACTGAACCCTGGGGTTTGTAGCTACTTTCTTTAAACTGGGGAGAAAGCTAATCATGGCCTAAATGAACCCATAAATGCTGCCCAAGCTCCTGGAATATTCATACAGGGTCTGTCCTCTATACACTCCCTAAATGATCTTGTTCTTTATGTAAACTGGGACAGTCCTACAATAAAACAGCCCCCTCTCTCTTGGGATGACGGAAGAGGGGGGTAGCTATGGATTTCCGTTCCCACCCAAGTTTAACTGTAATTCAGAGTTTGGATAGAAGTGACAGACAAGCGCTCTGCCCCTATGCTTACACTATTTAAAATAACTATACAATGAGCCAAAAAGTGTCGGCAGTCAAATCTGGGCTTCGTGACTCTGTTTGGGTGTCTTTACTAATCACCAAATCCCCACACCATCTACGCCACCCAGACACAGCTGCCATCTCTCCAGTAGGTTCCTATCCCTGGCTGCACATTAGCACCCAAGGAGCTTTTAAAAAATACAGATGCCTAGGGGCGCCCAGGTAGGGTGCAGAGCCCACTTCAGATCCTCTGTCCCTCTCTCTCTCTGCCCCTTCCCTGCTTGTCCTCTCTTTTGCTCTCAAAAATAAATAAACAAACAAAAATACTGATGCCCAGGTCCCGCTCCACACCAGCTGAACCTATACATCCTTAGATAAGCATTCTCCACTGTTTAAAAGTTCCCCTAGGCGATTCCGGTCCACGGTGAGCGTTGAGAGCCACTTACTTACACTGACCTAATTCAGTATAAGCCAGAGAGGTATCCCAGGGACTGGGGACTGGTAGACAATCAGGGCAATTCTAGCTGAAAACACACCAATGCAAAACAAACTAAGGTTCCGTTCACAGAAGCATTTTTCATCTTATTAATATCCGCTCACAAAGACACGGCTAAAGAAACTGGGCTGGAAGTGTGTCGGCTGGGGGTCGGGGAGCCTGGGGGGGGGCAGGGGGGAGGGGGCGGTGGTGGTGGTGGTGCTTGCCCTTTAGAAGCCTCACATCCGAGAACCCATTCCCACAGCAGTTACGAAGAAAACTGGGGCGTGCGCGCGCACACACGAACACGCGCATGCACACATACACACCATGTGACTACAAGCAACTTAAAACAAAAAAAAATTTTAATTGAATTTCGGGGCCTGGGGAAGATCTGAACCTATAATTATTTCTTAGCAAACTTGCTGAACACAGGGTTTCCCTCCCCTGGGACGAGATGAGACGGGTAGCATAATGAACCCTCTTTAATTAAAAAATAAAAATGTTTTAGGATAATCATATTCTTCCAAGTTACATTATTTTTTAAAGGGAAAAGAAGGATGGTGAGAAAAATGTCGATTTTCAAATGCCTGGTGTTCGGCTACCTCAAATGGCCTTGTTTCTCATTCAACCTTCTAGATTCAACCTTCCCCCTTAAGGGAGGGCTGGGATCCCTCCACTATTCCCGGTGGGAAGCTAACTCTTCTTCACTCCAGCTCTAGTCTCTCTTCCCTTAAAAGCATCAGGCAGCTTCGAGGTCGAATGATGCTAGGCAAGCAAAACTGTAGGCAGGGAGAAGTTGAGACACCAAAACGGAGCTCTGAGCCCAACAGCCCTCTGACCGACTCTTATGAGATTCTCTAGTAAAGAAGTGTGCTGTGCATGCTGCCATTGTAGAGTTCTTCTGGCTCCTTAGGAGGTAGTTGGGATGTGGATACACAGACAAAAGTGAGCAAGTACTCACCTGGATCCTAGGACGATGGAGGGGGCTGGGAGGGGAAGGTAGAAGGAGGCACATGCTCTGATTAACTGACAATGTCTCTCTTCAGACATGGGAACAAAACAAAGATGTCCACGGAGTTTGGATGGGAGAGAGTTCATCCTGAGTTCTCCCTCTCGATGGGCTCCACATGCATTGGCATCCTTGGGGGACAGTCCGTGATCATCCACCAGGGTAAACAGAAGACATCTAATTCAGGAGGTTTCTTTTTGTTATTTTCATTTTCTTTGAATCCTATTTCCTCTTCTACTGCTTCCGGGTCCAAAAGCCCTAGCGCTGAAATTTCTGTGCCTAACGAAGATCTCTTTATTTAAGAGAATAAGTAATATATTGAAAGATCTAAATGGAAATCCTGTTTTTCCCAAGCTTTTCCCTACCTCGTTTCCCTGAAAAGAAAAAGTAAAGGTGTAAAGGAGCTAAAATCTATTACTGTCACTGACTTCACACCTAAGATTACATTCTCATAGGATGTGTCTATACTCCCAAGGGCAGGCATAGTGGCTACTAGTGGGCAGCTTCTTTAGCCACTTAAAATACATTATAGCTCTTTCCCTAGGCAGTGTAGATCTATGTTCTGACAGCTAAAGGGAGACATCTACACTCCAAGCACAGTTAGACACACACACAAGCACACACACACATCCGTGCACATGCTTCCTCCCTATAATCCTGACACCTGATGCGTTCACTGATCTCAGCTGCATTTACATCAGATGCCCTGGGATCCATTAATGATTTTTTAAAGTGTATTGATTTTATTTTTGAGGGAGAGAGAGAAAGAGCGCAAGCAGGGCAGGGACGGAGAGATAAAGGGAAAGAGAGAGGATCCCACGCAGGCCCTGTGCTGTCAACGCAGAGCTTGATGTGGGGATCAATCTCATGAATCTAGAGATTGTGACCTGAGCCAAAATCAAGAGTTGGAAGCTCAACTGACTGAGACACCTAGGAGCACTCATTTATGACTTTAGAAAGGCCAAAGGAAGGTAGATGAGCATTTTCTTCCTTCAAAAAAGGGCAGAAGTGGATAAGTAAAAGTAGTGGGAGTGTGAAACCCATTTTCTGAGACTTTATAAGGCAAAGTAAAGCTCGCTCTCTCTGTCTCTCTGTCTCTCTGCCTGTACCAGCAACATTCACCTGCTGTGGCTGAATGGAAAACTGAAGAGCCTGGAAATCTACCAGTGGGGAGGGGCCTCATAGTCAACAGCCTAGAGAGCTTTGCCCTGGCCAGGTCTCCACCTGCCCAGGGAGAATTTTGGTAATTTTAATAAAACCAAATTAAATCTTAAAGTAAGACCAGTTGGTGATTCAGTAGGGATGGCCCCAGACCATTATGGGGTGTCTATAAAATAAAAATTATAGATGGATAAGAATAGGAGCAAAGCAAATAAAATCATTTTAATGGAGGAGAGAGGGAGCATGGCAGAGAAGAGGAAAAACTGCCAAGTATGAAGTATCCATTACCAGGATTCTCTAAGCTTTCGAGATGAGGGCCTGCTGATGACAGAGAAGATGGGTGCAGATCCTGGGATCTGTGCATCTGTGAGGAAAGGAGGGACGCTTGAGTGGAAATGCCATTCCACCCAAGCAGAGAAGGGGCAGAGAGTCCTGTGGTGCCGGAGAAGGGGGAGGGAATATGAAGGGGAGAAAGCCAGTGAGATCCCTGCACTCAGAAGAGCTTATCTTTTAATTATGGGAACAAGTTTGGATATGAGACACTACTGGGCACTTTCTGTACACGTTTTATTCCGTTCTCATGACATCCTGTGAGACAAATGGTCTATTACTCAATTCAGATTTGGAAACTGAAACTCAAAGGGTTAAGTAACTTGCCCAAAGTCAAAAAGCTCAGATGTGGAGGATGTAGGGCTTGAACCATGTCTGGGTCACTTCAAAGCCCAAGCACGTTCTTTCTGACACCATGAAAGAGACGGAATATAACACTGACATTTCCCAAAGAGACACAGATCTGAAAGCACACTCAGTATCAGTTTGTCCAATCAACTGCTCCTTATGCTAAATCCCTGACCTCCTTCCTGGAGCCCCTTCCCTGGCCTGAGCACTACTGTGGGCAGGGCGTCTTGGCTGTGGTTGGCTTCTCTCTCCCCCAACACTACTTCACCAGAAGAAGACATCAAAGATTGCGGCAGAGCCATAAAGAGAGGGAGGGTGTTAGGAGGGAGCCACCCTGGGCTTGTAAACTGGGTGGGGGGGGGACCCACCCATTTGTCAGGCAACGCTGCACCTCACTTTCCCCAAAACCTGAGATCTCAGCTCTTGCTTCAGGGCAGACACCTAAGCAAGTGCATGTGGTGAGGGCTAGGAGGGAAATGGGGCCACCTCTCTATCTCCACTACCCCCATGAGGCCAAGACACTCAGGTGGGTTCATTTGAGACCTTGGTTGTAGTTTCAGTTCTGCTGCCCTGTGACTGTAAGGAGCTTCTCCCTGTCTCCTTGGCCTCTTTATCTTATTCTAGGGTAAATCATCCCTGCCTCCCTCCTTACGTTGCTAAGTGGCAGACTGGAGACCACACAGTGGAGGCAACCCACATGGCCCAGCCAAATTCTCTGTACTGCAGCCAGGCTACATGTCTTGAAGGACAGCTGGAGACACCAAAGAGTATCTGTAGTCTCCTTTTACCATCTCCCTCTACCATCATGCAAATCAGAGCCCCCAAACTCTTGTTGGGTGGTGTCTAAACCTGCAACAGTCATGCAAATTCCATAAAAATGCCTGTGTCTGGGGGATCCATTAGCCTGAGAGCTCCGCAAGAACAGAAACCAAGTCTTGTCCCTAGAGGATTCCTCCAATGAATTGAGAGCTCTGCACAGAGTTGGGGCTCTTGAAATGGAGTCAGCAAAGTCCCCATGAAACAAGAAGTACAAGTTCTCTTTACCAAATTGGATAATCACAATTAAAATTCTCCCTTCCTCTCTGTCATGTTCACCAAAACTGCTTTTTTTTCTACATCATCATAATCATCAACAAGCATTTATCAAACATTACTAAATAGGGTGGTGCCTGAGCACTGGATATGACAGATATCACAGGTCTTACCATTGGGAAACATGACATATACACTTAAAAATATACAGGCAGCGTTGGGGTGAGCATGCACTCTGGGTTGCAAAGGTCTCGGTTTAAATCTAAGCTCTACTCTTTCCAGTCATGAGACACTGGGCAGGTTCTATAACTACTCTGTGCCTCTGTCTCCTCATCTTTGAACAGAGAAAAGAAAAGTGCATACTACATAGGGTTGATGTGGTGATTAAATTAGATGATGCATATAGAGCACTTAGTATAATGCCTGACACATAGTAAGCACTCGACAAGGAACAGAGTTCCTTGGAACAGAGCAGAAAAGTGGCATGATTAAGACCATGTTTTAGAGAGACAACAACAGAGTTTAGGATGGTCATGAGGGAGAGAATTGAAGGAGGAAAGTCCTGTTAGGAAGGTTTACAACAAGGAAGCAAAGACAAGAACAGCCCGAATCGGAGTGGAAAGAAATAATAATGCTTCATATTCTTAGAGACTTGACCTCCCCGAAAGACCTGGAACAACCAATATTACTCAAAAGCTGGATGTGAGAAGAAAAGGCTAAGGGAGTTGACATTGTTTAGGCTGAAGAAGCCTGAAAAGAATGAATTATTTATAAGCCCATAAGTGGATATTACACCAGAAGCTTCTGGACAGCTTTCCAAATCTTGATAGAGAGAGATAGGCAAACAGAGATATCCCCTACCCCCATTCCCATGAACAAAAGTAGTGGGACAGTAGCAAAGATTTAGATTAGGCTAAGATAAAATTGGCAGGTGGATTAAAAATTGCAATGGGCTCCTGTTCCTCTGATTGTTTAAAAACAGGGCATCCAACCACATATTGACTGTATGGACTAGAGATGGGGACCTGAAGTTTCTGGGGGTTCCTTTTAAATCAGAATTATTAGAACATCCAAAATATCATCAATAAAATAGTATTAGCCTGAATATGATGGCACATCTTCCCCAGTTTTCTTAATATTGTCTTGAAAATGGGGTTAGATTTAGTTTCTTATACCTCATTTTTTGCGGGCCCCACACCAAGACCATCTTATCCCGAACCTATGAATTAGGAACGTATTTGTGATTTCATTAGAAACTGTATTCTCTGGATAAAGAAGTTGTGGCACATATATACAATGGACTACTACGTGGCAATGAGAAAAAATGAAATCTGGCCATGTGTAGCAACATGGATGGAACTGGAGGGTATTATGTTAAGTGAAATAAGTCAGTCAGAAAAAGACAGATGCTATATGTTTCCACGAATAGGTAGACTTTGTGAGACTAAGCAAAAACCAGGGGGAGGGGAAGAGGGGAAAGGAAAAAAAGACACAGAGGGGGAGGGAGATAAAACATAAGAGACTCTCAAAGACTAAGAACAATCTGAGGGTGAGGGAGGTGAGGGAGGGGGGACTGGGGGTGACGGGCACGTGTTGGGATGAACACTTGGTGTTATATGTAAACCAATTTGAAAATAAACTATAATAATAATAATAATAATAATAATAAAAAGAAACTGTATTCTCCACCCTGGAAATTCTTCAGAAAGCGTTCCCTAACTCTTCCTATGATAGTTGGACATATGAGCTTTGGCCCCCCCTTGCAACAGTCACTAGACTTTGATCAAATGCCACTTCTATTGCTTACTAGTTCCATACCTGAAGGAAATCATCTAAGTACTCTGTTTCCTTGTCTGTAAAATGAGGGTAAGAATTCCAAGCATACAAGGTTATTGTATGATTCTAAATATCCTGGAACTATAAAATACCATTTTTAAAAACATATTTTATTTATTTTGGGGAGAGCACAAGTGGGGGACGGGCAGAGAGAGAGGGACAGAGGATCTGAAGCAGGCTCTGTGCTGACAGGTTGACAGCAGTGAGCCCCGTGTGGGCTTGAACTAGCGAACTGTGAGATCATGACCTGAGCTGAAGTCGGTCTCTCAACCGACTGAGCCACCCAGGTACCCCTGTAAAATACCATTTAAATGTTAGTTGTTATTAAGACTATAATATTTCAGCATTATAATAAAGAAAAAGGAGGCAGCTGGCAGGAACTCTGACCCCAAGCCCCTTTTGACTCCCACGTTTTGACTTTTCTCTAAATCATACTACATTCTTGAAATCCTCAACAAACTGAAATGCTGGTCTTTTCCAAGTGGGTTGCGCCTGGGAGTCAGGTTTGGTTAAAGCGAGTTTTGTATGTCATTCAAAGAATGGAGCTTTCAAGCTCTTTCATAAAGAACTGTATGTTTCGTCCTACTGTCACTTCCGAGTTAGTTTTAGAAGACTTTTAGCCTCCAAACCCTGTGGAGGAGGCTGGGACAGGAGCTAAATCTGCAATGGGAAAGGAGTGTAAATTCTGCTCCGGGCATGAAAATGAGGCCCAGAGGGAATACAACAAAGAACCAGGCGCCCCCCCACTTCCCCCAAGTCCCATCTACAGTGATAACAGCAGGATTGGCAGATGTGGGCTAAGGATAGAAGGGGGAGGAGTGGAGCTTCCATGAGCCCTGAGGACGGCAACTGTCTTGAACTACATGTGTTTAGAGTCAGGCTGATGGTTGTCTGGCTTCCCCAAGGACTTAACAATAATAGTCCTAATCATGCCTTAACATCAGGAAACAGTCATTAGTGTCCTGCTCCTTCTCTCCCTTTCCAAGAGTAAGGGTCAGGTAGACAGAAAAGTGACACATCATGACTCAAGTTAACCAGGGAGAGGTACCAGGTTCAGGAAAAAGCTCCAGGAGCTTCCGGCTGTTATTTCATCCACAGGCACAGGTTTACCTCCATAAAGATCTCTATCCGGCCACAGTGGATACCTATCTGGATTTGGGCAACAGCTACAGTGGGAGGGAGGTGCGGTAGAGCATGGGCCCTGTCATGAGAGGGCACAGGGCAAAGTGGAGCAACTCTGCGTCCCTGAGGGGGATGATGACGCTCAGGGAGCTGGACGAGGTCACCTCACATTTGGAAGCTTCTAGACTCTGCATTCTCAGTAATTTGGTTCTCTCGTGATCTCTTTGCAACTAATGACCAAGTGCCAAGTCTTTCCTCTTGCTTTGCTTGAGTCTTGTGAAATCTCAAAGAAAAGAGAAAAGAAGGACCCTCAGGACAGAAGACTTCTCTCCTGTCCCCAAATTAGGCAGAGGGGCAGAGGGGAAGCACCTCATTCCAGGCAAGGCTGTTTACCAGGTGCCAGCCCAGACACACCCCCAACAAAATGCCATGGAGAATGATGTCGTGACTCATGGCTTGGCAAGTACCGGGATCATGCCCCGGGCTCCCAGATACCACACTGGCTCCTCCAGGTCGCTCTGGCTGGCTCTCCTCCTCCTCCCTTCTCCCCAGAGGCATTCCTCATCTTGCCCTCTCCTCCCCAGCCCCTCCTCCCCTGAAATCATTCTATGCAGTGAAAGCGGGGGAGGGGAGCAGGGTTAGAACTGGGATTTGAGTTAGGCTTAATTTCAGGATCAGGATTAAGGATTGGGTTAGGGATAGAGCTACTTTCGGATTTGGTTTAGTCAGTGGACTTTTAGTTGGTAGAGACAACAGAACTCTGCTATTTTATTTACATGCATTAAGGTCCTAGGGTTAGCCTACATTTCTCAGTGGTGGGTCCACTTTCTTTGGGGTCAGATGAGAAGAGTTAGAATCTGGTTTAGAAAAGAGGAAATTTCAACACCTAAGGAAAGATCTAATCAAGAATCACCTCCTAGGAATCTGAGCAGAGACTTTTTTTTTTGGAGTCAACAACATTCCTAAGGATTGTAGATACCATGGGACAATTATGTCCATTCTCTACGCAGTGTGCATTCCTGTTTGACTTAAACTTGACCTCAGACTTAGAAGTTTCTAGTGCACCCAAGAGTCTTTCTTGTATTTCTTCTCCTAAGCCTCTCCTAGTCTTATCAAAGGAACTGTTCCTCTATCCCATCGGCATCAGGAAACGGCTAGGGGAATAGCTGAAGCACTGGGGCCCTGACATCTGGGTACCTTGGGCGCCGTCTTGGCGGAGAGGCACTAAGCAAAGCATGCTGAAGCTTCCCAGACTGAGACATCTGTCAGCAAGACTTGGGAGGCTCCCCTCAGGCAAAGGACAAGACGCACTGCAAGTTCTGAGCTCAATTCCTGAGGAGAGGAAGAAAATAAAACTAGGAGAGACTGCAGAGCAGTAGGAGGGTATGGAGCAGGAGGCCTCTCAGCAAGTCATAGAGGTTCTCCAAGAGAAGCTGCTAGATAAACTGAAGTGATGCCTTTGGGTTGAATTCCTAGAAATACACATACATGCACACACACACCAGCACCTCCTTACACAAATTGCTCAACTCGGAACAATAAACTAACTGGCAGCCCACCCACTACTGTGCAACCGAAATCTTTTCTATTTAATGTGGGCCTCAGTTTCTCTTCCTCCTCTCCCAAGTCTCCTTCTCCCACATTTGGCCCCATAGGTGCTTGGAGATCCTCCTGCAGAGGGGCTAGGAGAGTTCGAAACTGGCACAAAACCCACCTCGGCCCCGCCCTCCCCAGGAGCAGCAGCAAGACGGTGATTAGCAGCTCTCCCCAAGGCTCAGAGGTAAGGGATTTTTTTCTCCTTTCAAACATGTCACATCTGGCACATCTGCTTTCCAAGCAATGATGCATCCCAAGGGGTATAATCAGCAGCTGGGGCGGGGCTGGGATGCAGGTCTGTACTGACAGAAGCCTGAGCCAGAGACGCCAAGAGCAAAACTTAAGAACACCAACCACCCCCACTCCCACTCTACCCCAGGGGCTGAAGATGAGCCCTATCCCTGTGCATCTTTCTGCCTTAAAGCCGAGCACCCTCCTCCTGGCCCAAACCGATGTTAGGGCACAAAAACCAAGCAGTGGTGCATTTTGCATTAGCAAGTTATACAATCCTTTCTCTTGTCCAACTTTAAGCTCTCCTACTGAAATTCGAAGAGAAGTGGAGAAGAAGCAGTTACCCTTTCCCCTGTCACAAAGCTCAGAAGCAATATTCAGGAAGGCCCTGGCGGTGGCTTCTCTAGGTCTTCCGTCCCCCCTCCTGTTAGCTGCCCTTCCCGATTGCTGTAACCCTAGCTCTCTTCGAGCCCAGTCCCCCAGCTCAGAACCCCACCACCTCAGATCTGGGCTTTCAAAGGCACTGACCAAATGCCTCCCAAAAGCAGTTTGATGAAATATTGCCAGTGCTTTGACCACCCCCCCTGCCCACTGGTACAC
This sequence comes from Paguma larvata, assembly GCA_030068075.1. Classification (NCBI taxonomy): domain Eukaryota; kingdom Metazoa; phylum Chordata; class Mammalia; order Carnivora; family Viverridae; genus Paguma; species Paguma larvata. The sequence continues at coordinate 60,302,776 of CM057828.1, forward strand.
CCCTCCTCCCCACCCTCCCCTTCCCAGTGCCCCCCTCATTCAGACACGACCTTCTGGCTAGGCAAAACTGCCCCTTTTCCTGCAAAGAACTCTCCTTCTACCTTAAAGGTGGTTCCTTTCTCTCATCAAAGGCACCCTCCTTTCCTTTCTCTTGCATGCTAACCCACCTTTTCCAAACATCCCCCCACAGCCCCTCCTGAAGGAAGTCTTCTGTCGATAAGTCACCATATTGCTTCTGGTAGTGTCTCTCCATCCTCCATCACTGTCCTTATCACCTCTGTCTGTGTGTGTGTGTGTGTGCCGTTGTCCCAGGTATCATATTAGTCCCATCTGCCAAGGGTCTCCTGAGAATAGGGATGTTGCCTCTCCCTCCAGTGCTCTGTATACTCCAGTTTCTTGATTCAGTAAAGGAAGATAACTGAGTGGAAGAGAGAGGTAGAGGACCCAATACCTACTCTGCTCCTAAAGAAAGACATAACCAACATATGTATACACACACACACACACACACATACACACACTCACACACACACACACACACACAAGTACACATACACACACACCCCAAGTCATCCCAAAGATGACTGAGCTTGTCAGTTATAAATCATATTTGGCTTTCAAATGCAACAGTAATTACACGGTATCTTAACTATCTGTGCAAACTGTCAGAGAAAATATATTGGCGATTGAGAGGAAAGTGGAGGGGGAGGCGGGAGCATCCATTGAACACCACCCTCACCTTCTCTGAAGTCATCCGGAGATAGGGCAGCACAGAAGGGCAGAGACATGCCAGGGCCAGTCCCAACACTTTCAGAACCTAATGGTTTTTTGGTGAGATGTGCTGTCACAAGCTCCCAGGGAGGAAGGGACAGTCAAGATGAACTATATTCATCACCAGACTCCTAACATGTTACAAGCAGCAGCAGGAGGGATTTAGGCTAATTTTCTGAAGGTATCTTGACAAGGAAGTTCTGGAAACAGAGGTCCCAGAGAGACTGAGTCTTTTCTTCCTCTGAGAGTTTGGGAATCATCTGGTCTAACCTTTGGCATCTAGGTAGAACTAGACCCAGACGATTCCAGCAGGGGAGTGATGTTTAGAATACCCCATTTATAATATATTATATTCAAACAAATCTCTGTATCTGAGATTAGGATTTTTAAATTTCTACTTAGTTATAGTTACAAATTAGCGTGCTCTTTCCCCAGTTGCTACTCTCTCTTAACATTCTTCCCAACCCTAGACTAACACTTGCCTTAGTTTCCCTTTTCCTAGAAGCACTGCTTACTTGTTTCCAGGCTACTTTTCTTATCTCTCTTTCCGCCAGTGGTTTTGGAGAGAACAAGATTGATGGGTTTCAGAAAGAGGGGCCCAAAAGGATGTCGTATGCAGAGACAGACCAAGGAGGGAAACATGAAAGATGGGAGCCACGGTAAGGGGAGGGTGAAGAAGACATGGCGGGCAGGAGTGAGGGCCTGAGAATCTCATCCATGAGGAGCAGAGAGGTGGAGGAGGGCAGAGGGGGAATGAATGAAGCAGAGGTTGCTTGGGACTCCTCCAGCCCATCTCTGGCCCCCATGCAGATTTCACACACACGTACCTGGTTACTCACTAACACCAAGCCAGAGAAATGTACTCTCGAAGGCTGAGAAAAGCATAGCATATTGACTGATAACTTTCTCATGGACTTTTGTAAGGGTACGTGTATGGGTACTTTGGTGAGATGGGCAAGAGGAGAAGGAAAGTTGCTTCCCACACATGGCACATGGAAAGCTGTTGTCACACGTGGCAGCAGAGGGCAGGGTCTCCTTCACTGGAGATATAGGAAAATCAGATGGAACTCCTTTCTAGAATGGTTCTGGATAGTTCATTCCTGTATTTTCCTGGGCCTTCCTGACCTAACAAGCTAACAAAACAACAACCACACACCAAAACCAGCATATGGCAGTCCCAATATAAATTTGCATAAAGAGTAACCCCAATTCCTTAGTTAGCATGTGGATGAACCCTGCTTTCTCAACACCCTAATTGTCCCACTAGGCCTCTGTTATGTTTTTTTTTCTTGTTTTTTTTTTTTTATTATTTTTGAGAGCAGGAGAGACAAAGCATGAGTGGGGGAGGGTCAGTGAGAGAGGGAGACACAGAATCCGAAGCAGGCTCCAGGCTCCGAGCCATCAGCACAGAGCCCGACGCGGGGCTTGAACTCACAGACCATGAGATCATGACCTGAGCTGAAGTCGGCCGCTTAACCGACTGAGCCACCCAGGCGCCCCTAGGCCTCTGTTAAAGGAATAAGATTCTCTCCATTTTTCTCATTTGGGGACCTTGAGCTCACAGGCCCTATTTTAGTGTATGCCCTACAGTATCTGTACCTCATTCCCCAAGAGTTGGTGTTCAGGAGGCTTATAACTACCCTATAAGCAGTCACTCTATCTATGGGCCACAAGTAGTATGACGATCACATGGGCAACAGAGATTTAGGACAGCAAGAGAATTGGTATCCCCTTGGCTGTGGTTGGCACAGCCTTCCCACTTCCCCAGCACAGTAATTCACATGCTACGGGATGGGTAAATAAAGAAGGGACAGGGGACTTTTCTTCTAGTATTTGGAAGATAGAACTCCAAGTCAGACCATTCTCAAAATTCCCAGGTTCCTAAAGATCCAGTGTTCCTGAACTCCACACACCATGGGCCTGAGATTTCCTGACCTGTCCCCACAGAGCTGTGAAATCCAGTTATAAGGCAAACAAGGCCATGTTTGTCCCATAAAACCACCATGTGCGAGCTAATTAAATGACATCATAAAACAGGGAGATAAACGCAGGCAGCGGGAAGCCCTTCTAGGGATGGGGACGGGATCAGATGGGTGGCTGAAATAAAGACATGCCAGGAGAAGAATTGGAAGCAAGTATCTTCAACCTCAGCCTCAAGTTTCTTCAGGAACTGCCAACCAGCATCTACTGGGGGGTGAAGGGAAGGAAGTTCTGAAGATAGAGAAAAGTTACAGGACAAGCTAGCAAAGGGAGCAAAGTCACCTACACAAATGCCCCCACCCTTGACACATTCACTCACAGAGATTCCTACATATAACAGGTAAATCGATTTGCGTATACACATGTAGTTATGCTTAGAGATGTACATAAAGAGGCTCACGTACACGAACATTCTAAACAGATAACTATCCTCCAGTTCATCCCATAACTGAAGTAGACACCTTCTACTGAAACACAGGGATGCATAAGCCATGCATAAGCCATGACCAGGGAGGTCCTCTAGTCCTAGAAGAGTCTTTGATTTTGTCAACTCTGAGCACACTAAGAGTGACATATTTTATTTTATTCTTTTTAATGTTTATTTATTCTTGAGAGAGAAAGAGAGGCAGAGCGCAAGCCAGGGAGGGGCAGAGGGAGAGGGAGACACAGAACCCAAAGCAGGCTCCAGGCTCTGAGCTGTCAGCACAGAGCCCGACGTGGGGCTCAAACCCACAAACTGTGATATCATGACCTGAGCCAAACTCAGACGCTTAACTGACTGAGCCACTCAGATACCCCGAGAATGACATATTTTAAAGTGACATATGCTCCCTGCTTCCTCTAAACAGAAATCCCCACTGAGAATATCAACAAAATGATGAGGACACGGAGAAAACAAAATTCACATTTTTATCTGGTCGTGAGGCCCAGAGCTCTGTTGTTTGCGGTGGAATGGCTAAAGGCTGTAATTGGCAAAGGTGTCTGTCCCAGATGACTACACTGGCAGATGAGGGGCAGGAACTCACAAAATTCTTGAAATAAGCTTAAAATTCAGTTTCATTTATAGATCTTCTTAGGCAAAGTAAGAGTGAGTCTCAGCAACTCTTTCCATTCCTTCTCTCTTCCTTCCCAGCCTGTGGACCTACGGGTTCTCTCCCCACTGCTCTACCTAGGCTCATGTGTCACCCAGAGACACTGGGCTGAAGGTTCATTTCCTCATTCCCCTTCCCAAAGATGTTCTTGTTAGAAGGAAAAATTGGGAGTAGGGAAGAGGCCCAGATAATAAGACAAATTCAGGCGTCCTGCCACTTTCTTATTCCTACACTCCCTCAGCCTTAATACTTATTAAGGATCTTCTGTGTACTAGACATAGTCCACCAGGCACATCAGTGAGACAAAATAAACGTCCTTGGCCCTGGTCTTGAGGAATGCACGTCTCCTTGGGCAAAGCTGTCCGGCTCAGTGATCCCAGGATTCTGATCTCCTGTAACACTGGCCTCAACTTTCACCCTTCGATCATGAGTCCTTTTTTGTGCTGAATGTGCAGAAAGCTGGAGCCCTGGTTCACTAACAGTGGAGAAGATGAAGATGGTCTCCCTGGACACCCGGGTTCCTTTCCTGGCTCCACCCTGACTCCCTGGGCAGTTCTGGACAAGTCATGGACTCAGTTTCTCTACCTGGGAAGCGGGGGAGGCTCCCACTGACTAGTTCTCAACTTCACAGAGCAGTGTGGTGATTAATGGGTTAATGTCCGTGGGAGGCTTTGAGCTCTTGGGATGAAAGACATCCTAAAGTCCTGACTCTATTGGAAACTCTGCCCAGCCAACGTGATACCCTGAAACCAGAAAGGGGGCCTTTGATCATGTATTAAGGGTTCTCTTTGGAAGAATGAACTAGAGGGAATGAGTTGAAACAGCAGCAGGAATTGAAGTAGCATGAAAAAAAGACTTTCTGGCTCCTGGGTGGAGTCCCTCACCCAAGAGTTGTTTACAGATATTTCACCTGCCTTTAGAGAGGGATGGTCTGGATCATTTCTGGAAGCTTTGTCTGGACATCTTACAGTCAACTCCATGTCAGATACTCTCTGACAAATATTTAATATTCAAGATTAAATATTTAACCTTAAATGGTTACTCCATCCCAAACCTGAAACAAGCCACGTTTCCCACTACACAAGTTGGTAGTGAGCATAAAGGGAGATAGTCTGTTTAATACATAACAAAACATTTTCAATTGTTTAACAAAATTAAATGTGCAGAAAATTTTTTCTATATAATTTATCTAAAATCTATCAAGTATTCATTATCAAGACAAAGTATAAACATAGAGATTAAAAGCTGGGTTATTGAGTCAAATTCAAGTTCAAATCCTGGCTCTGTCATTGACCAATTATACAACTTTGAGCAAGTTAATGAAACACCATGATATTCAGTTTAACCATCTGTAAAATGGGAAGAATAATAATAATTCCAATTTGATATGATATTAAAAAGATTCAACTGGAAAATTCCAGGGCTACTAAGAGTCTGGCAAGAATGCTAGAACAACAGAACTCTCAGATACTCTGATGAGAGAGAAAATTGGTATAACTGCTTGGAAAACAATTGGGTATTACCAAGTAGACTTGAATGTTCACATACCCTACAAACCAGAAATTCCACTACGAGGTATAGACCCTATAAAATGCGGCTATAGGTGCACTAGGATACGTGTTTAAGAATGTTCAGAGCAGCACTGTTTTCAGTTGATAAAAACTGGAAAGGATACAGATGTCTATCAACAGTAGAATGGATAAGTTATGGTATAGTCATACTATAAAATGTGTACAGTAATGAAAATGAACAAATTACAGCGATGAGCAACAACATGGATGAATCTCGCAAATTAAATGCTGAGTAAAAAATGTAAGACACAAAAGAACGCCGACGGTTCAAGTATATTTATATAAGATTCAAAAAGATGCAAAATGACATTGTTTAAGGATGCATACATTGGTACCAAAGCCATGATGAAAAACCAGAAAATTATTATTACAAAAGATGGGATAGTCACCTTTGGAGAAGGGACAGGATTGTGATCAAAAAGGGACATAACATAGGCACCTGGGTGGCTCAGTCATTTAAGTGTCTGACTCCCGATTTCAGCTCAGGTCATGGTCTCATGTTCATGAGTTCGAGCCCTGCATTGGGCTCTGCACTGACGGTACAGAGCCTGCTTGGGACTCTCTCTCTCTCCTCTCTCTCTCTCTCTCTCTCCCTCTCTCTGTCCTGCCTTCTCTCTCTCTCTCTCTAAAAAAATCAGGGGACATGGAGGGGTTCAGGGTGCCTGGCTAAGTTCCTTTTTTAAAAACTAAATGGTGGTTGCATGGGCATTTCTAGGTGCCGCATTATTCATTAAAATGCACAAACATTCTTTATACACTGTTATGAATATGTGTCATTTAACAACTTAAACATAAAAAGATTTAATTAGGTTAATATGTGAAGTTAGCTATTGTACCCATTCTTTCCCATCTCTAGGTATGAAATGATCCGTGCCATTCTTTCCCTACCACAATCACTGGAGATACGTGGATATGGGTTTAGTAAATGTTTACTGACTACCTACTATGTGCCGTGCGCTGTACTAGGGAGAGATGAACCACACACGTCTCCATCGAAGGTGCTTACTACAGTGACCCAAATGCACCAAGACGAGCCTGCTTTCCAAACCATCCACTTCTCTTTCCACATACCTGGGTTAAATGTTAACTCCTCAATAATAAAATGACAAACAGGGATTTTTGTCCAGAAGGAAACTCCCACCTCAAACCACCCACCCCCATCCCTACCAACCAACCACACTGCTGCCGACCTGCGGCAAGGTGTCATCTCTTCATTCTGCCACAGACACACCACATGCGGCCCGTATCACATCCGCCATACCCTCGACATGGCAGAGGAAAAAAGAGCTGTGACCAAAAAATCTCCCCAGGGGCACCTGGATGGCTCAGCGGATGAAGCATCTGACTTCTGCTCAGGTCATGATCTCACAGGTCCATGGGTTCAAGCCCCGCATCCGGCTCTGTGCTGACAGCTCAGAGCCTGGAGCCTGCTTCAGATTCTGTATCTCCCTCTCTCTCTTCCCCTCCCCCACTCATGCTCTGTTTCTCTCCGTCTCTCAAAAATGAATAAACGTTTTTTAAAAATTAAAAAAAAAAACTCTCCCCAGTGTCTGCACTAGCCCCTTACTCACCCCTTCCATCCCCAACCCCACCAACCCAGCTTAAGGGCACGAAATACATTATGACCCTGGGCCTTCGTTTACATGTAACAAACAGAGGTCAATTTATTTCTAAATCACTTTTTTTACGGCTCTATTGAACTATTTGCCACATTATTTATACGTTAATGGGCCAGGCCCCTCTGGGAAGCTCCCCATCTAATAAATAACGTGCCAAATCATTAAGCAAGGTGATAAAATCAAAGCCATTTAAAAATACATCAACCTGCGTTCCCTTCCAGTGAAATAAGCTCCAGGGGACCAGAGAAGGGAAGGGGGAGAAAACACTTTCTATTACTGAGTTTTGTCAGGTGTAGGGTTTTTTTTTGCAGGTTTTTTTTCCCCCCTCTGGGCTTGAGATAAAAATCGGAGCTGGGAGATCTAGCTACTAGATCTAGCATGACTGCTTACCATACCCCCAGCAGCTAGGATTGAGGGGAGTGGGTAGTATTATATAGCGATGGCTGCCAAGTGAGCTTCAGGCAAGAGGAAGCAAGGGTATCAGACTCTACCTCCCAGTTGCCACTTGGGGGTATTGAGGGCAGGCAGGGAAGCCCAACTGAGCAAAAGAAGCTGTGTCCTCTGGCTGAGAGTTTGAGAGTTAAAGAGGAAACTCATGGCCTTCACCTTTCTGCCTGTATCCCATCACTATGATTCTTATGAATCTCAGCATTTATAATTGATCTGAGTCACAGAGAAGAGGATTAATAATAATAATTACTCTGGGTCCCCCCACTCCCCACCCCTCACCCCAAAGGGCTCACCATGCCCTTTCTCACTATCAACCCACTCAGAAAGCCTGTACAGAGCTAGCACAGCAGGAGAAACAGAACGTGGGCTGGAAGATTCACCCTTGAGCTTCCTAAGGACTTGACCTTGAGTTCCTTCCAAGCAATCCAGAGAAAAAGGACACGAGGGAGCCCAGCAATTTATTTTCTTTCTCTTTCTTTCTTTCTTTTTCTTTCTTTCTTTCTTTCTTTCTCTTTCTTTCTTTCTTTCTTTCTTTCTTTCTTTCTTTCTTTCTTTTTCTTTCTTTCTTTCTTTCCTTTTAATTTTTTTAATGTTTATTTTATTTTTGAGAGAGAGAAAAAAGAGGCAGAGAGACAAAGCATGAGTGGGGAGCGGGGGAGGGGCAGAGAGAGAGGGAGACACAGAATCCGAAGCGGGTTCCAGGCTCTGAGCTGCCAACAGGGAGCCTGACGCAGGGCTTGAACCCAGGACCATGAGAGCATGACCTGAGCTGAAGATGGACACCACCCAGGTTGTCCCCCCGCAGTCTATTCTTATCCTGAAACTCCCTGCGGGTAGATCCCTGCCATGGGGCCTATCAAGAATGGTCCAGATAGATCATCCCCTGATTGATGGGAGAAACAAGACCTCCTCCCCAGGACTCTGACCCAAGCTGAAAACCTAAGCGGCAGTGCAAATGAAGGAGGTACAAGTTGAGTATTTAAGCAAAGAGGCCATGCAGGGCAAAAAGAACTTACCTGTGGGATTGTGGAGGTTTAAATAAATACGTAAGACCTAAGCAAACGAACCAAATATTGTTTACTTCAATCCTGACAAAAGCCTTGAAAGATAACTTTGAGATTCAAAGGAAATGAAGAGATTTAACCAAGTTCACACGACATATGAATAGAGGGCCAGCATTTGAATCCAAATCTGTTTGTCTAAACAAGGCTATATTCTTTTTATTAAATTATCATGCCAATTATCAAGAGCTTTGAGTCAAGTTCTAAAGAGATGCATATAGGTAAACTCGGAGAGTAGGGGAAGCAGCATTGCCAAACACAATAGAGGATCTGCCTGTATCGCCTGAGATGTTGCATGAGACATGCACGAAAAATTATTTGCTGTTCATCTGAAATTCAAATTTAATTAGCATCCTGCATTTTTCTTTGCTAAATCTGTCCACCCCTAAAGCAAGCAATTCTTAAACCTTAAAGCAAAGCAAATGACCTGGGTGAAGGCTCAGAAGCGAAGGAAAATAAAGTTTGCAGGGAAGAGGAGCAATGGATCTGCTAACTGGTACGAGTAGTTCCATGCTGGGAAGTCAAACACTAGGGAGATGAGCTTGGAGAAAGGCCTTGAAGAAGGGCAACTTTAGACTTGATAACAGGGAATAGGAAGTCGTTGGTTCTAAGCTATCAACTTTGAGAAACAGTTCGACAGAATTGAGAACTAAAGGGTGTCTGGATGGCTCAGTCAGTTAAGCGTCCGACCCTTGGTGTCAGTTCGGGTCGTCATCTCACAGTTAGTGAGTTCGAGCCTTGCATGAGACTCTGTGCTAACAGCGCAGAGTCTGCTTGGGATTCTCTCTCTCTCCCTTTCTCTCTCTGTCCCTCCCTTGCTCACACCCTCTGTTTCAAAATAAATAAATAAACTTAAAAAAAATTCTTTTAAAGATTTTCTCTCTCTGTTCTTCTGTCCCTCCCCCTGCTCATGTGCGCTCGCTCTCTCTCTCTCTCTTTCAAAAAAAAAAAAAAAAGAATTTAGAACTGAAAAATACTCAGTTTATAATAACACGGTGTCATTTATTTGTAAGTATTTTATAGTTTTCAAAGCCCTTTTACATGCATTATTTAATTTGATCCTCACTACCCCCCACATGGTGGACAAAAATGGGTGTTTTTCCCACTAGCTGATCTCCATCCTCCCCTCCACCACCAACATCCTGAAAGGCACTACCCCCCCCCACTCTATCTCTGTCCTGAAACTGACCTCACAGGATCGCTAGTGATCTATGCGATGGCTTCTTTTCAGTCTTGGCTCTACTTTACCCCTGTTTGGCATTCAACACTGTTGACGACCCACTCTATCTATGATACTCTTCATCTCTTGCTCTCCTCCTACCACTTGGATCACTTTCTCTGGCTCCTTCACTCCTTTCTCATCCTTCCAGCCCCCACTAAGTAGTAGATACTCGCAAGTTTCCATCCTTGGTCTTCTACTTCGGTGATTTCATCCGCTCGAGTTTCAATCACTGGATGTATGCTGATGACTCCCAAATCTACATCCCACACTAGTTCCAGACCTTAGATTGGGATTTGATTTGATTTGATTTTTAGATTTTTATTTTTTAAGTAATTTCTACACCCAACGTGGGGCTGGAACTCACAACCCCAAGATCAAGAGTCACGCACTTCTACCGACTGAGCCAGCCAGGTACCCCAAGATTGGGATTTTAAATGCTCTCTTATTCCAATTCATCTTCCTACTGCCACCCAATCCAGCCATCTTCTTCAGTTAGTGACTAGTTCCACCATTACTTACAGGATGAGCTCCAGCTCTTTAGCAGGCTTATGCATAGTTCATACAGTTAGGGTAAAATTTGGTTGAGATCAGGAGGTTGGCAAGCTTTTCCTGTAAAAGACCAAACAATAAATATTTGAGGCTTTGCAAGCTGCATATGATCTCTGTTGCACGTTCTTCTTTGGTGTTTTCTTTAAATATAACTCTTTAAAAACGTAAAACACAGCGACACCTGAGTAGGACAGTCGGTTGAGGGTCTGACTCTTGGTTTTGGCTCAGGTCAAGATCTCACGGTTCATGAGATTGAGCCTCAAGTCAGGCTCTGTACTTGCAGCCAGGAGCCTGTTTGGGATTCTCTCTATCACTCTCGTCTGCCCCTCCCCTGCTCACGTATGAGTGCACGCACGTGCTCTCTCTCTCTCTCTCAAAATAAATAAATAAACTTTAAAACAAATAAATAAAATGTAAAAAAAACAAACAACAACAACAAAAAACATTCTGAGCTTGAAGGTTGTACAAAAACTGGCCTCGGGTCATAGTTCGCCAACCTCTAATCTGGGGCCAGGCCTCCTGATTCTTAATCTTGTTCTGTTTTCCTGGCTTTGGGAATTTAAAGACTTACATGTATGGGGGAGTCACAGTTTAAAAAATGCCTTTTGCACACATTATTTTATTTTCTCTCTATTCTTTGGACCCCAGGGAATTTTATCTGTGCCTCTCTCATGGTGCACACTCCAGCTCCAAATTATTATTCTATAGGGCTATTTTTGAAGATAATGATAACGTCTTATTCGTTTTTTTAAATATTCCTTTGGGCAACCAGCCCAATGTGTTATTCATAGCGGGCACTTTCAAGTGCTTGTTGAATGAATTAATGACCTAGTTTGAAATTTTTATTTAAACAGGAAAAGTGAAGAAGGGTCTGGAAGCAAATCCTCATTCGGATGGCTGGTGCTGATCTGGACTTCAAGGACGGCCTCAGAGATAGGAAGAAATTGAAAGGATCAGAGAAATCTCCGCAACATTCAGGTCTCTGCTTCTCCCGACGGGAGTTCCATCTCTCCAAGAGTTGAACTGCCTAAGATTTTCCAAAAGTAAACCTAAGCTGTCTGGGAGCTATAATTGCCCATAAGCGTTTCAACCGCTTCACCTGAGCCCCAGGAGGCCTCCAGGCCTGATTGGAATGAAACCAGAGAATCAGAAGAGACCTTCAAGGTTTAGCTTCCGGCCTCTGCCTACAGTCAACTCCCAGGTACCCAGCCGAGGCTGCGGAGCTGTGACACAGCTCTCACCGAGTCGGTAGAAAACTTAAATAATTTCTTTTGGACTTCTTAATGGAACATTTTTTTAAATCTTCCAAAAATGCCTCTCTGCCTTGAGAATTGTCTTCGGGATTATGTCTGGCTTGGAGATAAAGGAGAAGGCAGCCTCGATTAGGAAAAGATACTAGATGAGAGTTGACCCTATTCCTGCCGCTTATCTGAGGCCTGGGGTTTAGGATAAAAACACCGTATTTTAATATCAGGGCTTCAATAAATACTTGTTAATAAATTGATTGATCTACTCTTTTTGTGAAGTTTTGTTCTCCTAGACTTCCTCCCTTCTCCCAGCTTGTGTATTTGGAAGGCACTAACAAAGAATTCCAGACATCTGACCTTGGGGACTTCCAGAGGCACAATCAATAGACTACAGTAGAAGCCTCGAGGCTGAGGCACTTTCACCGGAAATACCTAGGTCTAATTCAACGAGTGACCTCAGTGGAACGGCGGGGGCAGAGGTGCCTCTGCTGGTGGCCATCAACCAGGGTGCGCTTGGAACCTGCAGGAGGCAGGGCCCACACCCACGAAGTCTGCCCATTGCTCACACTCAGTTCTTTGCACAAGAGCACGAAGATGTGTCAATACAATATCCATCTGCCAACCCCTCTTTTTGCTCGAGGGAGGAAGGTGACTCCCATGATTCATAGAACTGTTTCAAGCAAATGTCCTGTCTATTTAGGAAATCACTCTGACAGTTCGTGACAACACGAGTCAGAGAATGGTTGAAACAGAAAAGTCATAAACGAGGTGTAGAGCCTTAGTACCTAGCACGTGGGACCTGGGCCAACACCAGCATGCTCATCGCTTGGGAGCTTTTTAAAAAAGTGCGGAATTTTGGGCCCCACCACAGCTTCACCGAATGGGAATGCACATTTTAACAAGACCCTCTTATTAAGGTTTAAGAGGCTCTGGTGTATTGGATATGGCTCTATTACTTAAAAGCCAGGTCACGTTGGACAAGTATTCGACTTCTTCAAAGTTCAGTTTCCTTATCTGTAAAGTTGGGATCATGATAGTATCTCCTCATACCGGTGTTGTGAGGCCTTAGGTAACACATGTAAAGTACCTAGGATTGTACCTGGCACCTGGCAGGCATGCAATAAATGCTAACCATTATCGCTATTCCCTTTGCTGCACTCCCCACATTCTGCTAAGGGGAACTGGCTGAACTTAAGGTAACAGGTGGGAAAAAGAAGGGGATTATTAGTCTGTGTGTACGGCAAGATGGAGAGAAGGGCCCTGAGAATGAGAGGCATAACCTTTTTGATTGCTAATGAAAAAGTCAATTGTAGGAGCATTAGGCCAAGCTTGGGGTACCTAGAGATCCGGGAAGAGTGAATGGTCCTTCATATGATGGGTTTGTGAACATATCCGACAGCCAGGCCCTTGTTGGGCACCGGAAATAGAGTGGCGAATGAGACGGACAAGTCCCCAGCCCAGAAACAGAGAAGGCCTGAAGTGCCACTAACACCGAGGGAAGTGAAAGCCTATCGACATTACGTTACTGTGGCCCATTTAAACAACCCAGTTATGGGTCCTTGGAAACCGTTTTGGCCCTCTCCCCAGATCCTGTTAACCTGATAGTCTCCCCAACCTGTCTTTCTTCCGTGTCTCACAGACGGCCAGTTAAGGCAGTGCTGTAGCTCACGCTGGCCATAGCAGCTGCTGGGCTGAACACATCAAGAGTGAGAACCAGCTGTCTTAGATGCCACTTGTCCACAGAGGCCCAGTTTCTGGAATGATCTTTCTAAAACACAGACCTGATCTCTGTTTAGGAACCTCTAATGGTACACAAGGCCATTCACACTTTAGCCCCAAACTATCTGGCAGCCTCATCACAAATTATTACCTGTCCCTGGTATGCACCTGTTAATTACAAGAGTGGTTAAAAACTGGGGCTCTGTTCAGAACCAGCCTTCAAATCCAAGCTTTCTCGCTTACTATATGTGTGAAACTGGACAAGTTATTCAACCTAAGCCTCAGGTTTGGCATCTGTTAATGAAACAATAAAAAATAGCCAATACTGGGATGCCTGCGTGGCTCAGTCAGTTAAGCATCTGACTCTTGATTTTGGCCCAGGTCATGATCTCATGGTCATGAGATCAAGCCCTGCATCCGGCTCCATGCTGAACATGGAACCTGCTTAAGATTCTTTCCTTCTCCTCTGTCCCTCCCCCATTCGCACGTGTGTGTGTGTGCACGCGTGCGCACACTCTCTCTCTCAAAAATTAAAAATTAAAAAAAATTTTAAATAGCCAATACTACCCCATATAAAGCACTGTTCCAAATGCTTTCCACCTACTAATTCAACTTAACCTTCACAGCAGCGCTACCTCACAGTGTTGCAAAGATTAAGTGAACGGACATAAGCGGGTGTCTGGAACAATGCGCGACAGGACATGATATTAGCTATTATTGTCATTGATATTAACATCACAAAACAGACAGGTGTAGCATGTTCCCTCTCCGTGATACGACCAGTTCCCCTTCTCTGTGCTACAAATTCCTGGTGTTCCTCCCAAAAGCCCAGCTTTTTGAGCTTCCATATATGGACGAAACCATGACTTTCACACATGTCCTCACAGCACTTTAAACAGGAGTTCCTGCGTCTCACCTACCCTAGTGCGTTGAAAATCACGTTTGCGTTAGCAGGCTCCACCGCTAGAGCTTTACTCAGCGGTAAAGATCCCGCCTTATTTACTTTATATCACTATGGCTGACTAACATATGGAACACAGCAGGTACTAAATAAATGTTTGTCGAATGAATAAATGAAGGTCTCATGGAATGGTTGAGAAAACCATTTTCAAGAAAAGGCCTCAGACGAAGTATTTCAGAGAAAAGCAAGGGTGAGGAGAAAACTGTCTGCACGTCTTCTGTCTTGCACCCTCCCCACCCCTAGAGCAGTGACGCCATGCGCCAGCACAGGCTCCCTCACCGTCGCTGGATCGATTGCACCTCCCCACCAAGAACACTCCCCGGTACCCTCTTGCTGTAGACGCACCACTCGCCTCTGGCAGCGACAGAAATAAAGAGGATTACATCATTTGTTACAACAAAATGGTTATTATAGTAATAAGTATAATTAGCATTAGACAATTACAATAATAACACATTTCCTTGCTGCAGAGGTACTTTTTTAAAAAAACAGGTTTATTTAATGCCCCCCTCACATACACCCCCAAGAGAAAACAACTCTTTTCATGAAGGGCAGAGGCCTCTTTCATTCTGCTAAGATGCTATCTTAATGAAGGAACATTATTGACAAACCCCATAAAAGGGGAGAAGATTCCCTCGGAGCAAAATCTCCTTTGCTCCCTCTCTCTCTCTCTCTCTCTCTCTCTCTCTCTCTCTCTCTCTCTCTGGTTTCTCTGGGGAAAAGAAAGCCTTGTGCCTCTCTTTCGAGGATTAGAACAGGTTGAGGGGTGGAAAAGATGAAACCAGGAAGAGGCAAAAGAAGAGAAAAAATCTTCTCAAGCAGCTAGACCTTCAAATCTTTTGATGGCTAGTTCCCACCCCCTCTTCTTGGTTGGACAGCCCAGGAAGGGAGATGGGCTATTTATTTACAGCGGTGAAGGGGTGTTTCAGGGAGTTTTCCAAGCTCCGTAGGCACAAGGGGTGCCTAGGGTGTGATGCCACAAAGAAGGAGATGGCAAATGGATAAAGAACAGGGCCTGCATTCCACTCCACACAGACATATCCACATTAGATGCTTCTACTAAATCTAGTTAGTATCTCCTGTTTTTTTCCCAAAAAGATTTGGGAAAGCTTATGATAAAATGCAAAGCAAGGGGCGCCTGGCTCAGTCGGGTAAGCATCCAACTCTCAATTTGGGCTCAGGTCAAGATCTCACTCTTCATGAGTTCAAGCCCTGCACGGGGCTCCGCACTGATGGTGCAGAGTCTGCTTGTGATTCTCTCTCTCTCTCTCTCCCTCTCTCTCTGTCCCTTCAGTCCTCGCTCTCTCTCTCTCTCTCTCTCTCTCACACACACACACACACACAATAAATAAACTTTACAAAATGCAAAGCAAGGTTTAAAAACTAGACAGATGAGAAAATCAGGATGCACACAGACATTTCACAAATGTGTTGACCTAATACGTAAGTACACGTGCATTGACAAATGTAGACACCGACACATACATACGTAGACACGCACCCCATACGTAGTATGCTGTCTACAGTTAGTGAATTAATGAAACAAACTCACCCCTAAAGGCAAAGAAATATAAAAGGAAGTAACTCAAATAGATACAGCCTAAGATATAGACCTGTTAATAAATATAAAACATGGACACAATAAGTATGTGAACATAGTCCTCATGTATATAAAACTGGCCACCATCCATAGATACACGGAGTACACACGCCATTTTATACACACGCACACACACAAAGTTCAGCCTCAGCCTCTTACAATAGACACAGCCCTAGACACAGAAGCACCTTGCAAACCCACATACACATGTAAAAATTGGTCACATTTCCACAGACGGGTGGAAGTACACACATCAACACACATTCACACACATAGACAGGTGCATACAGACTCAAAACACACGCGCGTGCACACGCAAACAGAAGATAAATCAAGTAAGAACAGTCATAAAGATAAGCGTCTCTGCTCATTGCTCTTATCTTCTCTAAATGACAGTGCCCAGAGGCATGAACTTAATCCAGGGCTCTAGTCCATCACACCCAAAGCAAGAAAAGGCGAAAAAGGTTTGGGCCACCCACTAGGGGATCCGTCTATCTCCAGGGTCATCCATGTATGCGCGTGTCTTGTTCAAACACCCGGGGATTTCGGCTTCACCACGGATCGCTGGGAGGGAAATGTGTTGACCTACTTTCCCAGGCGCTCCAGGTAAAGCTCCTATTTGCCCTCCTTGACATCCAGTGTCTGGTCTGTCTCATCATACTTCCCAGATGAACTTTCTTCCATTCTCTGAATTTTCAGCCAAGGAGTTTGCCCCATAGACCGGAGATACTCCCCCTTTCCTCACCTACCCCGCAAGAGAAGAATATCCTCTTTCCTTTCTTGCTATCAGATTGGAGGATCTCCAATCTTTCCCTTGAGACATTCAGCAGCACATGGAACAACCATGTTTTCTTTCCACAAATAGTTTTTCCTTTCCTGTAATGTCTAAAATGCATTGATTCCAGCGTCTTTAGTTATATATTGGTTTAGTGTGTTACTCCATTATTTGTATGTCCTTTCTGAGTATGTCAAGATTCCTATCTTAGATTTTAAGTTTCCGATTCTTAGAATATTGAGCCTATCTGTGGATGCCTTTGCCCAGTGCTGACACTGTTGGGTATTTTCCTTCTATTTCCACTCTATCTTTAGATGGGCCCCGTCTTGGGAGTTTCAGGAAGATAAACAGAGAAAAAGAGATATAACATCCGTCTTAGGGGTTCTCAGACTGACCATAGGAACCAACATTAAGAAAGAAATGGGATAATAAAGAGAAAACAAATTCTATAATATCAGAGCTAGAAGAAGATTGGGAGATGATTTAAGTCAGACTCCTCATTTTCCAAGTAAAGGAGTGGAGACCCAGAGAAGTTGACTTGCCCAGAGTCACCTAGAAAAGTGAGTGGCAGAGAGGGAAACAATTCCAGGTTCCTGTCTCCTAGTCTGATATTCTTTTCATGACGTCAGCATTTCCCAAACCGAATCTCAGGAAATGTGAATGTCCCCAAAACTGATAAGAGGTTTTTCTTTCAGAGGTTCTGTGGTCTAATGATATCGCATATCATGTGCCCTCTTGAAGATTCAAAATAAATGTTAATGCGTTAAAGGTTCTGAGAAGTCCTGCAGTTTAAGATTTTGGTTTGTTTGGGGCGCCTGGGTGGCTCAGTCGGTTGAGAGTCTGACTTCGGCTCAGGTCATGATCTCACAGTCTGTGAGTTCGAGCCCCGCGTCGGGTTCTGTGCTGACAGCTCAGAGCCTGGAGTCCTGCTTCCGATTCTGTGTCTCTCTCTCTCTGCCCCTCCCCCACTCATTCTCTGTCTCTCTCTGTCTCAAAAATAAAAATTAAAAAAAAATACATTAAAAATTAAAAAAAAAAAGATTTTGGTTTGTCTAGTCCCATATTTCCCAAACCGAGCTGATCATGGGATTCTTTTTAAGAAATCCCTATAAACATGCACCTTCTGAGGATCACACAGTTTAGGAAACACAACAATGGGGAGGGTCTGAGTTGAGTTTCTTCTAAAAAAGAGAGGCAATGAGCTGAGTAGATACGTGAGCGTAAGACAGTGTCCTTTTCTGTGGAGGAAAATGCAAGGCAAGTTTCTATGAAAAGCAAGGTGGGAATATCCCAAGAGGTAGAAACGATGCCACCAAAGGCTTAATGAAAGAAGATGGTTAGGGTTCATAAACCAAATTCCCCCAGTGGTGGAAAAGGAGATAAAAGGTGTCACTATTACTAACAACTACTACTACCATTACAATGAGATGCTAGGGAAGGGGGACTTTTGAATCATTTAGACAAAGGTAAAAGCATCAGCATTCTCCAAAGCAGGAGCCAGCAAGCCCCCACCATGAGAAGAGAGAGCCTCTCTTTTCATAGTAGGCATTCAACAAATATTTGTTGAATGAATGAATCTATGAAGCAAGCCTGTTTGCCTCAAGCAATGGAGAGAGCCCAAGTCTAGCAAATTTGAAGTTACTGATAGTCTTTTGCACCTCTAGAGAGTATTAATTTTCAATGGGAAAGAGGAGTAGGAATATATGACCAGAGACCCCTAAGCATGGACTCTCTTATTTCCATAGGATCTGAGGGATTTTTCCTGGCAAAACCCAGTAATAGAACTGAGTGCAGTTGTGGAGGGAATGAGTCAGGTTGAGCTGTTTGTTTGTTCTCCAGGGCAGGGACATGCAAGAGTCAATAAACACACTGGAGCCTCTTTGACTGGGCCTTGGAGCAAGAGATCAGCTTGTTTGTTCTAGAGAATTTGAACTTGGGTCAAAATGGCTCTCAGGGCCTCCCTTCCCTGAGGTAGAGACCTCCAGGCGGCAACTGAGGTCATCCACTGGGCAGCCAGGTGCTCCACCTAACAATGCCTTCCACACGGGACCCGTCCCTCTCACCAAGCTGTGTTTTTTTTTTCTTCATAACACACAATGGACGCAACAATCTGCCGCCTACTAGTTCCAAGATGTCTTATTCTTTAACACAGGCCACAGAATTGGTCACAGCATCAGGCTAAGTCTCTGGCATATTCAAGTTGGTGCACAAGGTTACAGAATCCCAGGACTGAAAATAACCTTAAGAAGTCATTTCAAATACCTCCTTGTCTCTAGCATACCCACTCACCTCGAAGACAGTCTCGTTTCCTTCTTTCCTCTTCCCATACAGAAGGAATTTAACTTTCTCAGTTAAACCTTCTCTCTTTTCTCAGACTGTCCAATCCCAACCATCAGGCAACAGTTTAAGATGCCCCCCTCACCCCGCCGCCCCGTGCCTTTCATGCTTTGCCATTTGGAAGCTCTTAATCTGAGTTTGTTGGTAGAACATAAATTTCTATAAACTTCTTTCAAAATGCTTACTAAATAACAAAACAGCAAGCACAAACCAACAACTGGGCTGAGAAGAGGAAGAGCGAGGACGGTTGGGGAAGGCTTCCTGGGAGAGGGTGTAGAAGCTGGGCTGGAGAAGAAAGGGGCAGAAGGGAGAGAAAAGTGAAGGTACCATGGCCTGAGGAGGGTAAGTGTGCGAGGGATGCTTCAGAGGCCAGATAAGGTGTTTCATGGACAGGAAGCCAGGAACAGGGGGGACAGAAAAGAACTGAGTGGAGGGAAGTGGACAGAGGAGTCTTGCCAGTAAAGCCAGAGTCCAAATGTGACAGGTAGCAGCACGCTGCAGTGTTAAAAGTCTTACGCTGTGACTCAAAAGATGTGAGTTCTAGTCTTGGGTCTGCCACCTTCTCAGGTACCACAGGCCTCAGTCTTCCCATCTGTAAAACAAGGCCCTTGGATCAGAGGACCTGGAGACAGGGTCCCTTGCAGTCTGAAAACTCTCGATGCTAAGATACCAGAGCCAGTAAGGACTGCCATGGCGGCTCCTCCACAAATCCATTTAATATTTTTCCCTTATACAAGACAAGTCTAAGTTCCCTTTATCCCTGCGACTGAATTACAACTCGAGCATATTTACTACGTCAAAGATTAATCCTCTAAACCCGGCAAGCTCGCTGGTTGAGCAGCAAGGAAATATCTCTATAAAAAGAATAGACTCTATAAATTATTGGTCACTTACCTAGGGTTGTTACTAAATTATTTTAAAAGGATATATATTCTGCTCCTACACTCTCACTTCTGTCTCCCTCAGACTAATTGCTTCCTGAACTAGGAAGGGTGTCCAGGCAAAGACCTAGGAAGTTTGATATATTCCGGATCCTTCAGCTGCTGGGATTCCAGATGATAAATAAACTGCACAATGGAATTCGAATCAACCTATTCACAGACTAGAAGGGAGCAAAAGGGTAAGTCATTGAAAGTGCCCTCCTTTTTTTTTCTCCCACTCGAAGCATTCGTACACAGTGTAACACTTCAATTGGCTTTAATTGAGAAAGTGTCAGCTCCTACCTCAGGCCTTATCATATTGGATTTTAAGTGGTTATTTTTTCTGTCCACCACCCTGGACTGTAAGCTCCCTGCTGGCTTATTCATCTTCAAATACAACTGAGCATAGTGACTGGCACCTGGTTAGTACTTGTGTATATGACTGTTCGGTGCATGAATGCATAGATAAAGAAATGGTAATCTAATTGAGAAAGACTTTCTAGTGTCTAGCCTTAGTCTTATGCTACCAACCACTCACCCCCTTCTGCCTCCTGGGCCAGTAAAGGATACCCCCTGCACCTAAGTTAGATGCGTACCCTTCATCCCCATACCCCATGCACACCTCCATCGTAGCTCTGACCATGCTGTGTTATAAATGCTGGTTTACTTGCCTACCTTCCCGCCAACCTCAAAGCACCTAAAGGGTAGAGATCTTGTCTTACTCATTTTTGCCTCCCTTGTCCAGAGTGGTCGCAATCACAAAGAAGGCAATTTGTTGACTGAATCCAAGAAGCACACTAGTTTGTCTTTCCAGTGTTACGACCAAAGAAAGAATTCTTTAGGAGGATGTCACAGGTCAACCTCTATGACAAAAGACATACCCACAACATTATGTCTACTTGACCAAAGAAGAGGCTTGCAAAAGCAATCACATGGATATGCTCATTCTCTAAAACATGCTTCAGAAAAACAAACAGTCTGAAAAAAAAAGAAAAGAAGAGAAAAAGAAAAGAAAAGAAAAGAAAAGAAAAGAAAAAAGAAAACAAATATAGTCTACATGGGTTAAATTCTCTCGGTAACTATTCACTTCTAGCACCTTGGATGATTACTTTTTTAATTTATTTTTTGAGAGACAGAAAGAGTGCGAGCAGGGAAGGGTCAGAGAAAGAGGGAGACAGAGGATCTGAAGCAGGCTCTGCTCTGACAGCAGAGCACACAATGCGGGGCTCCAACTCATGAACCGTGAGATCATGACCTGAGCCGAAGGTGGACGCTTAACCGACTGAGCCGCCCAGGTGCCCCAGCACCTTGGGTTATTATGAATTCAGGCTCTCAGTTGCACTCTGAGGGGTGTGGGATGGAGCAAGAGCACAATGCACGCTCTGTCGTCAGGGACCCCCTGACCGAAACACATCACTGAGGGGAAAGAGCAGGAAGCTGAACACCATTAATCCTGTATAATTAGCCAAAGAAAGGTATCAGGCAAGGTAAGGATCTGGGGTACTTGGCTTGGGAAATGAGCAGGAGTGGCCAGTCCTTCACCTTCTGACAAGGCGTCCCCTCATTGGCCCAGAAGAGCTTCTGAGGTGTAGTGAGGAAAGCAGAGGCTGCTAGAAGGATGAGAAAAAGCCTGTCTAGTAGTTTGGAGGAAGTCAAACTGCCTAACTGTAATATGAAAGAATGTTCATATTCTTTACATATGTCTTACAGGGGAAGAGTAAAGAGACCAAATCATCATTAAACAAGTGAGCCAAGGGGACGGGTGGTGAGACAGGAAGCTCTTGGGCCTGATGCGTGGGGTGTCCTGAAATTGTTATAAAAGCATAGGGGATCACTGGAAGAGGCTGAATATGAGCTAATTAATGGACTGGAAGACTGAGATGACAAGACTCTTGAGGATCCATAATGGGACCTGTGCTCCAAAGTTGCTCTTCATCTCCATCTTACCCACCTCTACACAACGGCCATTTTCCTCTAAGAATGACCTCCTCCTTTGCACACCTGCCTCCTCCAGGAAGGCCTTCCAGAACTAATGACCACCACCCATACCCTTCTCCACACATAGCTATTTGGAGGTTGGCGAAGCTATGTACTACTCATTCAATTCCGGCCCTGCCGTCACTCACTGTCTACCTCTGGAGATTGCAGTCTCTCTGCTCTCCGTAGAAGGGCCCCTGGAATAGAAATCACCGTATCCTCCTCCTGAATTTTGCTCCTGGAAGTGCCTGAAGAAGACAGCCATCAGATGGCTCCATTCCCCGCGTCACGGAGTCTGCGATGGCCTCCTCTCCACACTAAAGTTATGGAGCAGGAGTTATGGCTTTCCCTGTAAAAAGTCATTATAATTATGAAAAATGTCTATGGCTCTTTCCACCGTTTAGGCAAAGCCTCTGGCTGTCCCGAGGAGCAGAGATTTAAGATCCTGTTCTCCATAAAGATGGCTAGATAGCCCCAGAGATAGATGTGTTAACGCCTAATTGGTCATTGTTGAGTCATCGAATCTGTTTCAGGCAGCGGTACTGGACACTACTGACCGATAAAGGAGGGCAGCAAAGAGCTCGGGAGGAGGGCGGTGGGGGATCACTGTAGTGAGCCCTCTTTCTGCACTGTCCGCCCCCCTTCACTGTGTCTTTGCATAGGACACCTAACAGCAGTAGATTCCACAGTCTCTCAGAGGGAGGAGCTCCATTGACATGCCTGCAAGACAGTGCTTCCCCAAGTCTACCCCTAATCTCTCAGGCTGAAAGTCCAGCCGCCTCTGCTCTGGCCTCGGGGAAGGCCAGCATTCTCCTTTTCTCGAGTTTCAACACTTTAAATCCCCTGGTCAGTATTCTCTCTCCTCTACTTCCACTATCTTCCCCTCCATTCCCGACCTTTCTCTTCTCCATATCAATCACGACTTTCTTACTTAGCATCTTTTTTCAAAGCCATGTGACTTTTTAAAAAAGACTTTTCTAGAATCCTTAATCATTGCAATGAATATCACTTAAATCAGAGGGAGTGAAACATACAATTCAGTCATCACTGCTGGCACCCAACAGTGCAGAGATGTAAGCCAGACCCCAGGGACCTGTGACTGGGAGGGTCCTTCTGGGAGGGATGCGAGTGGAGGAGATGGTGCTATTCATAATCTGTGTCTTTAAAAAGCAAGGTAAAAGAAGACCTTCTGTGGTTAAGTGCAACTTCTAAAACACTAGAGCGTATGACATCTTCATTTTGGATGTTTAAACATAAAAGGGCATCTCTCGTGTTTGAGTTAGATTTTCTAAGGGGTGAAGCTAACTTCCAGGAAGATAGGACAAAGTAACTTCTCAAGGAAAATCTGTGCCTCTTCTTCCTCCCCAAGGAAAATTATCGCCTTTGCAGAAAAAGTAAGGAATGGCGTTCACTGCCCAGAGGATCTGGGCAAGATGGGAAGCAGCGAGGGCCCTCGTTCCCTGTGCTGGTGACATTCCCACCTGCCCGCCCCAATCAGGTGGCTGCAGGATCAATGGAGCAGCACCTCCATTTGAGTGACCCCCTCAAAATACTCCTCTGTCTTTCACTATTATTAGGAAGTAAACCCCACTCCTCTCAGGAGAAAAGTAGGATGTGATTGTGGCCTAGGGATTTTTTCACTTAGGAGCACATACTCCTTAGGGTTATCCCCAGTATCTTTCTGTCTCCTCAACTTCAACCATCCAGGTCAGAGATAAATATTCTCTTTATTTAAAACATTTCAAGGGCTTCTGGGTGGCTCAGATGGTTAAGCGATCAGCTCTTGATTTCAGCTCAGGTCATGTCTCATGGTTCATGAGTTCGAGCCCCGCATCAGGCTCTGAGCTGCTTAGGATTCTCTCTACCCCTTTCTCTTTGTCCTCCCATGCTCTCTCTCTCTAAGGAAATAAATAAACTTTAAAAAATAATCTATTTTTAAGAAAACGGTTCAGATAAGGTGGAAGTTCTTCACCACCTCCTTGGTTTCACATGTTGCTTCTCTTTCCTATAAACTTAACATAACTCCTGAGCAGCTTTAGTCAAAACCCATTTTTTTCTTCTCATGCCTACCCATCCAATTGGTTTTCTCAAGCTCCCATGTACCAACCAGTCCCCTCCCCTTTCAGTCCTAGAGACAGAAAGACACCCTCCATCCCCGAGTCCCGAATGCTCCTCCAATCCCTCTTGATATGTAAGAGCGGGAACAGAGTCTGGTTGCTGTAACTCTATACTCCTAAGAACCCCTTCACCTCTTAGAGAATGAGCATTTCAGAGTCTCCTGAGCTTTCACGGTGCTACCTGTCAGGCTATGGAGGACAGATGGCATATTGTTAAAGAAACCTTGCTAATGCCCTACCAGAATCCAACGCAGATAGAGCAAGACAACTTGCCATTTCTCCAAGAGCCTGGCACTCCCATGAGGGACAAAGGAAGCTGGATGCCCTGATCATCTAGAGTAATTGCCGCCGCCACCACCCTGACAATAATAACCCCTGAACCACTGACAGCCCTTTTCATCTGAAGGATCTCAAAGCACTTAGCCGCCAGGTGCTCATTAAGCCCTCTTGGATGAGGTTGGCTCGATGGGTCTGGGCCCTGGCTACAGACGGTCAGGGTCAGGGGGTGACTCAGAGAACCTAGGGAGCCAAATGTTGCAGAGGAGGGGGGCCCATCAGCTTCCTACACGTGGGAAAATGAGCCTCCTTGGCCCAGGTCTGGGTGCCGACTCCAGGGAAATGAAAAGGAAGCTAGCTCCTCCCCCAGCAGTCTACAAGCAGGGTCATGTAGAATTAATCCAACACAGAGCTCGTCTACCCCAAATACCAGACAGAACTGTTTACACCCCAAGAACTGGTGGGAGGCATGGGGGAGTGAGCGTAGGCAAGGGCAATTTTGGAAGAGAGAAGCAAAAATGAGGGAAACATCTCCACTTAAAGAAGATGGAAAACAGCTGAAGAAACACTCCTTAAATCAAGAGGGATCTGAGGAGGATGCTTCTGGGAAACTCAAGTCTTAGGAGTGGCTCTAGATGGCCAAGCAGGGAAGGGCTAGCCTTCATTTTCCTGGGTATAAAAAAAGGCGACATCAATTTTTCTACAGAAGTAGCTTATATACAAACCCTGAATGCAAACCCACAGTGTGTACATCAGAATGTGATTTCTGTTTACCAGTGATCCTGCTCTCTGCCCCACTTTACAGCCTCTGTAACACAGTGCCAAGAGCTATGTGGATCAAGTAAATAAAAACATCCCAACATACCTGCCCAGTTCCACAGAGATCACCACACTGGAGAGAAGTCAAAAGTATTTTGAATGGCTCTTTCTGATATAGACCACAAAGCTTGTCTTTAGAAAAATGAACCAAAAACTAATTCCATGGACCATTTGGCTGGGTCATTAGACAATCTCAGAAAATCATATACTCTACTCACTTCTTCTTGCTACCACAACTACCACAACAAAGGGCTTTTGCCTGATGGTATATGTGGCTTGTATAGGATCAAACCTACGTCCAAAAATATACTTTAAAATAATGGCATTTTTGGTGATAATATGGAAAGGCATAAGTGAACAAGATTGCATACCTGTCTTGCTCTCTTTAGATGACCCAAAGCCAAATCGCCTCTGATTCACCTAGTGGCAATTGCTGGAATTTCAGGTACAGGTGCCTTCAAGAAAACTGCCTTCGGTGTGCTAACTTTAATACTCCAAAGCTGAAGGAAGACAGTAGAGTCACATAGTGACCATGGAGGCCTATGGATCTGGAGGAAGATGACTCCCTGAGTATTAAACTTAGAGAATCAATTACTTAGGAAAACATGCCTTGAAGGAAGAGATGGGGTCAGGTGATAGCTCCCCAGCTTACCTCTGGAACCAAACCCTAGGAGCCCCCAAGAAATCCAAAGAGCCCCAGACCCGTTGTCCCACTCCTGAAGGTTTCCATGTCTCCAAAACTCTGCAGTTGGAAGAAATATTAGAAGTATACTCTTTTTATTTAGTATACTCCTCAAGGTCATTTCTATATTCCTCTGCCCCAAAAAAGAACCTGCCCACACTCTCCAAACTCAATTCTCCCAGACTATAAAAAGAAGAGGCATCCATTTGCCCAGAAGTTAGGGGGTCCCCACCCCCAACCTCCAAGAGGTGAGGGAGGCAGGGGAAAGACACTCATTAGCAAGTTGCAGGTGGTGTTACCAGGGTATTATTTATTATTTGTTGGCTGCCAAAGCTTCCCTGAGCCTGCAAAGACAGAGCCATTGCCTCGGGGGCTGCAAAGTCTGAGACAGACAAACAACACACAACCCAGGCATGAAATCCACCCCACCGAGGAGCTGGAACCTCAGGGATAGGAGCCATCTTCCTCTCTGAGAGTGCTCTGGTTCCCGAAAGTCTTGGGGAAGCTACAAATGCAGGGAAGACTCTAGATCAGAGAGAAATAGGCTCTCCAAAGGAATGAGAGGGGCTCCAAAGAAAGGAGTGCAGGCACAGGTTGAGGCAAGAGGTCTTAGAATGGTGTGAGAGGTAGGAGGAAATGAGATCAGGGTTACAGGCTGGAACAGCAGGCAGAGGAGGCGGGTTGGGGGGAGAGGTGTTGCTGAATGGATGGGGGAGGCCAAGAGATGTCATCAGCTGTTGCGTGGGGGAACACTGATGCCAGAACACAAGTTGTGGCAAGAACGAACCGCCAGAGGTACCGAATGATTAGGAGTTTAACCAGAGGGGAAAGAGGGGCTTGGTCATCAGTAACACCCTATGTTGAGATGCTCTTGCTCCATGATAACTACTCCATTACTAGCATAAAGCAGACTGCAAAGGAAAAACCTAGCAAATGGCACGGTAGGACCCTTTAAGAAAACATCCGGCCATGTATCCCTTTGCTGAGAGAAGCCCAACCATCTCAGAGAGCATGAAAGTTTAAGTCTTGTCCATGACCTCTTTCCCTAGGAAAATAACTTGAGGTTCACTATCCTCTAGGAGGTCGATCCCCTAGAATCTTTGCTCTCAGTCCGTATTCTTGGTCTGACCTCATCCTCCGCGTGCACCTCAAGAGAGCTAGTTTGGAGGCTCAGCAGAAAAGACCGCTCCCGTCTAACCAAAGAAAACACTTCTAACCAAAGACAAGCACTCCCCCCTCCTGCTTTTTTTAAGTATGCAGCTGCAAGAAGGATGAACAAGACAGGGAGAAGGAAGGAGGGACTCCCATCTGGTCAGCCCTGGTACCTGAATCAGGGAGAGATGCCATAACAACACTCGGGCCTCACACCGGATGCAGAGCAGCAGAGAAAAGAAGGCCTGAGAGGAAGGCCAGAATGGCCTCTAAACCAAATGAGTTGGTCATGTTGTGCTTACTGTCAGGAAGTCCTTTGCTAAGCCAGCTTCGGATGATCTCTTTCCCTCTTTTTTTGGAGAAGGAGAAAGGGAAGTACCCTTCTCCTTCTTTAGGTGCCCCAGAAACCGGTTGTAAAAGTCCCAAGCCAGGTCATCAAACCCCTGAGCCTGTTCTAAACTCAGCACTCCTGGGTACTCTTTGCTGGGCTCTTCCCAAAGATACTAGGTACACCAGGTGAGGAGGTCTGAAGGCAAGAAACCCACAAGAGTTTATTTACAACTCTCCTTCAAAATATGCACCCTGAGGGGCCCCTGGGTGGCTCAGTCAGTTAAACGTCCGGCTTCGGCTCAGGTCATGATCTCACGGCCCGTGAGTGCGCGCCCCACGTTGGGCTCTGTGCTGACAGCTCAGAGCCTGGAGCCTGCTTCAGATTCTGTGTCTCCCTCTCTGTATCTGCCCCTCTCCTGCTCATGCTCTGTCTCTCTCTGTCTCAAAAATAAATAAACATTAAAAAAAAAAAAAACTTAAAAAAAATGCACCCTTACTCTTTGAAGGGCTCTCCCCATAAAAACAACTTTATACAAGGAAATGCTGTGGGACGGCTCATGCCTGCTCTTCGTGCCCAAGCAAAGAGGCCAGATGCCAGCCTCTTGCCCTGGATTCACTAAAGCTATCTGCAACGGATTGGGAACTTTCTAAAGGTCTGGTCTAAAATGGCTCTAGGAGGCCATAGTGGAAGGGAAGGAAAAATAAGTTATAAACAGAGAGGGAGGCAAGCCATAAGAGACTCTGAAATACAGATAACAAACTGAGGATTAATGGGGGTGGGGAGTCGGGGGACGGGGGATAAGGAGGGATGAGCATTGAGAGGGGCTCTTGTTGGCATGAGCACGGGGTATTGTATGTAAGTGATGAATCACAAGAAACTACTCCTGAAGCCAAGACTACACTGTATACACCACATGTCAGCTAACGTGACAACAAATTATTAAATAAATAAATAAACAAAATGGCTCTGGGAGGGGCGCCCGGGTGGCTCAGTCTGTTAAGCGTCTGACTCTTGGTTTCAGCTCAGGTCATGGCCTCACGGTTCATGGTCTCTGAGCCGGCAGTGCAGAGCCTGCTTGGGATTCTCCCTCTCTTCCTCTCTCCCTCTCCATCTCTCCCTCTTTCTCTCTCAAAATAAATAAACTTTAAAAAGAAATAAATAAATAAAATAAAATGGCTCTAGGAGACTTAAGCCGAATATCTCTCTGGAGGGACAGCTACAGGATCATTGCAGGAGAGCAGGTCTGATCTCCTCTAGTGTATCCCCAAACAGTAATGAATGGAAAAGTCTTCTGTTCCCAGCTCCCTCCAAACTGCCAAACTGCCTAAATAGGATAAGAAATAGCTGAGGCCAGGGGCGCCTGGGGGGCTCAGTCAGTTAAGCGTCCGACTTCAGCTCAGGTCATGATCTCACGGTTCGTGGGTTCTAGCTCCTCACTGCGCTCTGTGCTGACAGCAGAGCCTGGAAGCCTGCTTCAGATTCTGTGTCTCCCTCTCTCTCTGTCTCTGTCTGTCTCCCTCTATCAAAAATAAATAAACATTAAAAAGATTAAAAAAAAATAGCCAAGACCATAATGCAGAATAAATCTCTAAGTTTCCACTTCCACCCCAGATTGTGAATTCTATGTACTCTGTAAACACTAGGAATGAAGAATATAGACAACCTAAAAAGGTTTGATAAATTCTCTAAAATCGTTTTGGCTCTGGAATGTACTATGCAAAATTTTTGTACAAGATTTATCTGTGTTATTTAGGCCGACGTGAGATTGCTTTTCTTTAATGCATGCTTGCTTGGAGCTGTGTGGGAGAAGTCAGTCTAAGGTTACAAATTCCCTGCAAAGAGGTCATAGAATGGAAACGAAATAATTGACCGTGTTTAAAGGGTCAGTTTCCTACCAAAGTCTCCGTCACTAGACAGGGAGAAACCCAGACCTACCACGCATCCACCAGGGGGCCAGGCGGCCTGCAACGTTCCCCTGCAGCCAACACAGGGGCTGAGGGAAATGAGGTACTATTACTAACTACGGCAGGCTCTGAGAGCGCTGAAAAGTCTACGCTCATCTGTTCATGGTGGAATCAATTCTGTCCTTCAATTGGTTTTCAATCTGACTAATTTATTGGAAGCAGGGAGGCAATCAGACCCAGCACAGTGGAAAATTTCCTAATAGGAACGCAGGCCTATTAACCTCTAGGATCTTAGACCGGTTGCTTTAAAAGCATAGAATCTGTTTTCTTTTTCCAGCGAGGTCGTAGGAGAGTCTGTCCTGAGGCGGCAGGCCTGGCAAGATGACTCTTCTGCTCACTCAGAGTCTTGAATCTTCTCTCCTAGGGGAAGCCGGATCCAATATCCAGAAGGTGAGGGCTGCAGTGTTATTTTACAAACGAGCCCTCCCTATATCAACGCCACTTACTGTACTGGAAGCCGGTATTAAGTGAACCGCTAGTGTAGTGCATCAAGGGCTTATTGAATATTGATTCCCATTTACGTGACAGCAAAATGGCCTAAGAAATCTTCTCTGGATGCCTCAGCCCCTTGATAAAGAGGGTGTTAGTTTTGTTTTATGAAGCCGGGATCCAGGCCAGTCACATCTTATAGCTCCACTTACTTTTATTTAATAAAAACAAGGGATGGTATGAGTGAGGAGGGGGGGAGTGTGTGGTGTCGTGTTGTTTTTCAAGAGGATTTGATCTGTGAGCAAAGCAAGAGGGGCTGGAGTTAGACTTCAGGAAGGATTTTTGCATCAGGCCATGGGCTAAGAAGGAAGGGAACAGAGAAATCCTAAAATGGGCAACCCTAAAAACAGGGTTAGATCTTTTCCAAGAAACGAAACCCCACCTGAGTGAAATAGGGAAGTGATTTTGCTGGCTAGCCACCGCAGTACCAGGAAACAACGGAAGAGACCGCTTGTGGTAGGAAGAGCAGAGTCGTAGAGTCTCTCTTCAGGGCAGCAGGGATCCAAAGGTTGCCATATCTCTTCCCTGTATGCCAGCTGTCCCCTAACCCAGCCCTTAATCTGCATGGGAATTCCTCCTAGGTTCTAAATTTTTCAGAAAAAAAAAAAAAGACATTACACTAGGTTTTCCACCCCACCCTCCGTCTATAGCAGAGAAAAATTCCTTAATGTTAAATCTTAGCTCCATTCACCAATTTCCTCAAAATGTCCGCCCTGGAAAATAAGCTGCAATCTTTTTGTGGGACCGAACGGACAGCTCCGTCCCAGAACAGCGTGGCGAGAGTGGGGACCGTGGAGAACAGGAGTGAGGCTTAGAAGGTGAATCCTCTCTGGGATCTTCACCCGCACCCCACTCAGCCTCCACTCTACAGGTGAGTCAACATGACAAAACTTCTCACTAGGGAGGGCCACAAGAAGCCTTCTCCCTCTACCCCAGTTAGACGGGGTGCAGAGGCAGAGGGATGCCAATATGGGAAACGTGGCAACAAGGAGGGGGGCGAACAGAGGAGCTGGGAAATGACCACAAATCGGTCAGCCTGCCAAGAGCCACTGACCCCGCTTTAATATCCCAGAGGTTGGAGGCGAGAGTAGAAATCACAGGCTCCAGAAAAAACAATCTTTGAAAGAAAATTGCCTGTCGCAGCCAGAGATATATGAAAGCGCTGTTACAGTCGGGGGGGAGAGACTGTAAAACTACACCTGGTTATTGCACTGACTGGCTGACACCATGATGCTTTTGCACTCGAAACAGTTGTGTTCAAAATGAAAAATCCCTGTGGACTTGGGTAACTACGATGGTGCGGGCTAAGGTGCATAGACGAACAGGGTCTCAAGCCTCAGGGTAGAACCAGATCTCTGGTGACCCGATTGCAGGAAAGCATAGGAGGGGCACCAGGGACTTAGAACTTGCATTCCACAATAGCAAGGGGCAAGAAGAAAGCAGGAAGGTTCTTGGCCCAGGGATCTTACTTACAGTCTTATCTGGCTTCCACTCATGTCCTTGCCTTTCCATCTGACTTCTCTCTCCTTTCTCTTGCCTTGCCTTGCTCCTCTTCCCGTGTCTGTCTGGGTCTCTTTCATGGTCTCTCTGCTTCTGCCTGGTGTTCACTCTCTGTTCCTTGAACTCTAACTGTGCTTGTGTCCCTGTCTCCATGGCGTCTGTCCCTCTTGTTATCCTCCTGCTTTCCTTTGTTTACAGACATCCTCTTATGTCCCTCTACTTGGCCATCACTTTCTCTGAATCTCCACTCTACCAAAAAGTGGCCAGGGAGCACAGAGAGGGAGTTCTAAAGAAAATTGTTCACTGCCTTTTACTGAGCACTCAAGCCCTCACTTAACAAACATTCTTTTACTTAATCCTTACAACTAGTCTAAGAAGTAGGTCTTATTATTCCCATTTAACAGATGAGAAAACAAGATCAAAGATTCTAAGTGGCAGAGTCACGATTCAAATCTATGCCTACTGTCTTCAAATATCTGACCTTTAACAACTAATGGGCAAGAAAAAAAAAAAACAAACAGAAAAATAGAAAGAGGGCAAGTAGATGGGAAAGAGCCTCAAAAACACTATGGAGGCAGAAGCAAGTAAGTATTCCATACCAATCAGTAGGAGCAACTAGATGTCAGCCTTTAACCTGCATGACTTGAGGCCTGAAAGACCAATTACCAGATCTGTCAGGGAGATTATCAGCCCTGTCCTGACTCAAAAGTTGGGTGGAAGGGAAAAGAGAACCACTAGCCCCAGGAGGAGCATCCTCCCCCCTGTCTGGGCCAAGTCTTTCCTAAATCTCCTAAAACCAGTCCTTTCCAACTGAGTCCTCAAATTCTTTGTGGGGAAAAAGCTGGTCCCTTGTGGCTTGAGATGACGCTATCTCCATAGCCAAAGACACTTGTCCATTCGTTATGCAGAAATAACACCATCAAAGCTATGTTGGGTCACAAAATCCTCAGGCTGGAAGACAAGTACTTTATCTGTCCCCAGTAAACCTCTTTTGTTTTGGGGCCTCTCCATGCCCTCCTTCTAGTACTTCACATGCTTCCTGTCACAAAGTTTCCCTTAGCACCCCCTGTCTCTCTCTTCTGCTAGAACTGAGTCTTGCTCATAGCGTGCCAGCCATCCAGTTGTAGGAGGGATGGTGTCTTCTAGCTCCCATGAGTGCCTGGCGTGTGCCATGGAGCGTGAGATGGGATCTCTGTTATCTCGGCGTCATTACAAATGGAATAATTGGTCATAAAAATTATGCAGCCTGCTGGAAAAGAAATAACAACACACACACACACACACACACACACACACACACACACACACACTCATTAAAGATTCCTGAGATAGCTTCTCCTGGCTAAAATTTCATGATTTCTCCATTTCCCAGTCATCAGCAATATTCCCCCCACCTCTGAGTATTCAAAACATTGAGTCTGCTCCAGAAAGAAGCCAGAGACAGAATACAGACTCAAAACCACAGCCTCATCACAAGTTCTGCTCAACAAAACCAACGCGACCTGACCCAGAAGTTGAGGGGTTTTTTTTAAGAATGCCAGTAATCTCTCTCATAACGGACCTGTGTGTAAATAAGTCAACGTCTCAGATACTTTTTGAAGTAGGAAGGTGAGATTCCCTTAAAGAAATCATGCCGGTCCGATGGAGAAAAGGGACAAGTTTAGAACCCTGAAATAGTGCCCTGAGTGCTAGAGCCATGGTTCTAAATTCCCAGATCTGGTACGAAGTGCGAGAGTGAGATATCCGGGTGAGAAATGAAATGACCAACCCCGAGCTACACCTCCCCAAGAAGAGAGGAGTGAGGTGGTCTTCTTATTTACTGAAATGCTGGAAACTAGCTGTATTCTGAAAGGCCTGGGCTGCACTCCCCTTCTGATCCCGACTACCAGGCCCCAGGCCCTTGCCCTGCCACCCCCAGTTATCCAATGACACTCAAGGACTACGTTATAGCATGTGGTGAAAGGGCACTACTTCTGAAGGTAAATGCTTTTGGAGGGATGACGAGAGACAGACATGAGTGCTTTGCTTGGACTGTATGTGATCTGAATGCCTCTGTTCTAGAAATTGTCTCCAGGAGAAGCCCGAGAAATACGTGTCTCCACCAGTAGAGCAAAATCCAGAGACCCAGAAAACTGGGGGAAAGACTCAGAGTAATCTTTTCCATAACTCTGGGGGGAAACCCTCTCATTACATTATTTTCCCACTCAACATACCATGCCTTCCCAATTTCCCCTAAGTTGCTTTGCCCTCCAGTTCCTTTTTAATCCCTTCATGCCCTAAAGAGCAAGCAGCAAGACCAATGAATCCTGCCATCCTCTTCTGGAGAGGAGCAAGGAGGGCAAGGCACTGGCTTAAAGAATTTCAAACTCCCACCTCTGGCCTGTGCTTCTGTGCGTTACAGCTCTCCTACATCTGGAAGTGGGAGAGCAGGGGGAGATGTTACCAGTTCCCTTTAATTGCCGCAGGGAGACGGAACAGAAAAAGAGGGAAGCTGGATAAGAGCCAAGCAGACGCAGAGACTGGCTCCTCGTTTTCCCGGCTGTGGACTCCACTTCTTGGAGTGAGAGCAAAGAGTGAGATGAGGCGTTTGCTATGTGAAGAACAGGTTTGACTCCCACACCCTGTCT
This sequence comes from Paguma larvata, assembly GCA_030068075.1. NCBI lineage: Eukaryota > Metazoa > Chordata > Mammalia > Carnivora > Viverridae > Paguma > Paguma larvata. The sequence continues at coordinate 60,336,583 of CM057828.1, forward strand.
CTGCTCTTCATGACTCTCCTCACCCCCTCTCCATGGGGTGAGGAAGGAGAGAATTACACCAGCTCCTCAGCCATTCTGGGCTATGGTCAAACCTCCCACAAAATATGAATCAGCACCCGCCATGGAGACAGAAACAAGGAAGATTATCTTGAAGGCTGAAGATCTGCTTCCCCGAGTGCTTGGTGACAAATGTCTGCTGGGGGACAAGTGCTTAATTCTAGAGGAGCACCACCAGCCAATCTCAAAGTGAATCGTGGGGAACTTTGCCCCTGCTCTGCTTAACCACGAGACAGACACCTAAGGAGGTTCCCATGCCTTCCCCTTGAGAACACTGACTCCTGTTCCCTTTCAGCTTTCTGGGCAATTCTGATAGGGACTCATAAATTCAAAAGACACAAAATATCCTCCTTCTTTCTCCCCAAAAATAGCCACACAGTTTGAATCTAGCCTAGAAGCATTACTTAGGTAACTTTTACTCACACTCACCTGCCATATAAATTATTCGTCCCCCCACCTGCCACAGAGGTGCATCTCTCACTTAATGTACATGTCAAAAATCTGGGGATCCTGTCAAAATGCAGATTCTAGCTCAATAGGTCTGTGGGGGGTGGGGGGGAAGTCTGAGATTCTGCATTTCTAACAAGCTCCTGAGGGAAGCTAATGCCCCTAAAGTCCAGACCACGCTGCGAATGAGTGTCGAGGACTTCGAACAGAGTACCTGAACCCAGAATAGATTTCACCCCCTGTCTTGAGGTGGCCTCCAGTCTGAGAAGGAACCAAGACCCAGAGATAAAAAGGCAAGAACAGGGTAAGAGCAACCAGAGAGAATACTCCAGAGATTAAGAAGGGGAGCCATATGGGGCACCTGGGTGGCTCCGTTGGTTAAGCGTCTGACTTTGGCTCAGGTCATGATCTCACAGTTCATGGGTTTGAGCCCCATGTCAGGCTCCATGCTGACAGTGTGGAGCCTGAAGCCTGCTTCAGATTCTGTGTTTCCCTCTTTCTTTCTGCATCTCTTTCTCTCTCTCTCTCTCTCTCTTAAAAATAAATAAACATTAAAATTTTAAAAAGAAGAGGAGTCATATAAAAGAGGCCGGGACATCTTAGGACATCAGGGAGGATGTTTTGAAGCAGGAGAATTATGAACAGGATATGAAGGTAGAGGCCAATGGGACTGAGGGGAAGACTCACGGACTACACGTGCAAAGGAACAGGTGGAAAACAAGAATACTCACACAAGGGCATGGACCTAAATTTGCCTCTCAGCGTGAGATTCTGGGCCAAGAAATGATAGGAGCTCATTGGAGTGAGTCCACATGGGCCAGTGGAGAAGGGTCTTGAAATTCCGTCGGAGGAGCTGAGATTTAATAGAAGATAAAATAGAGCCTCTGTGGTCAGAATGGTGCTTTAAGAAACCAGTAAAATCATAGCGCAGGCATGCCAGGGGCTGGGGCCAATGGAGGAATGGGGAGTTGCTGTTTAATAGGTACAGAGTTTCAACTTGGGGAGATGAAGACATTCTGGAGAGGGATGGTGGTAACAGCTGCACAACAGTGTGGATGTACTTGGTGCCACTGAACCGCACACCTAAAAATGGTGAAAATGGTCACTTTTATGTTATGTCTGTCATACCAAAGTAAAAAGTCATAGTGGATGGGGCGCCTGGGCGGCTCAGTCAGTTAAGCGTCTGACTCCTGATTTCAGCTCAGGTCATGATCTCATGGTTCATAGGTTTGGGTCCTGCATCGTGCTCTGTGCTGAGGGCATGGAGTCTGCTTGGGATTCTCTCTCTCCCTCTCTTTCTGCCCCTCCGCCCTCTCAAAAATGAATCAATAAACTTTAAAAAAAAAAATCATAGTGGAGGCAGAGGCTATAAGAAGTTGGTGCTATACTCTAAATATGACTAAGATCCAAGCCCACTCTAGGCTGAGGAGATGCTGAAAAATAGGCCTCCTGAAGTCAAAATAAAATCTGGACCCACTTCTCAGCCCCAAACTCCCTCTTCCATTTCACTCTTCTACCATAAGATAGGTCACTTATGTTCTTGAGGATGTGAAAGAAAACCACGTTACAAATGGGTTTCTGTTGTGCCTCTGAGCTGGACCTGCTTGGCCTGAGTCACCAGGTGCTGCTCTGCAGGCGCCATGCATGCATCTCCTTGCTCAGCAGCCAGCAGATGAAAGAAGCAGGCTAAAAATGAGGAAAGGTGAGCAGCAAATGCCCAGGCTCAGAGTCCTGGGGAACACACAGCTGTTTCTGGTTCCATAAGGGACTTGGGGAGAAAAGGGATGAGCTGAACTGGTGGAGAATGAAAACAAACTGAAAAGAACCCACCAACCGTCAAAGCTGGAAACATTCCCAAGAAGAAAATAGTGGTGGCTACCCTGAGAGGCCAGAGAAGCAAAGAAACCGCTCTGCCCCAAGTCAGAGGCATGGGAGACACAGATCAACAAGAGTGGAAAAAACCCAAAAGTGCCACTTGGGCTAGAGAAGGGGCCACACAACAAAACACCAGAGCGATGTGCAAACGTTTCTACCAGGCACAGGCTGTGAAGTAGGCTGGCCTGAGAATAAACAAGGAGCCTCAAGCCAGACAATAGGAAAAAATTCCTGACAGGATTACTGGGGAGAGGGGAGACCGAGAAGGGAGTTTGGAAAACCAAAAACATTTCTTTGGGTCAGTCTGGAGGTAGACAGAAGAGAAAGGAAATCCTGGAGAAGTCAGGCAGTTGCACTGAAGCCAGTCAGGCTGATCCATCCAGTGTGGAAGCACCAGAATGATCCCCCACCGCAATCTACCCATAATCCACCGCAATCTACCCAGTCAGCAAGGGCTCCACCGAGCTGAGAAGACGCTGGCTTCCCACCCTGGAATTCAGGGAAGTTCTCTGCCCCTGAGCAGCTTCTGCCCCTGCTCTCTGCCTCCACCCTCTGTAGGTAATGGGGTGAATCCAGCAGCTGCTCTTAAGTCATTAATAGGAGCAGAGCTTGATATTTTCTGACTCAGGGCAGCCTAGTCAGACCCTTAATTTCTTTTTGGAAACCCATCATCTGGGATCAAGCGTCACACCACTCTCCCATGTAATCCCCGGGCTCCTCCCCAGTCGTCATAGCAATCCCCTGTCTCCAATGATAACGCAAAGGAATTGCACTGTGATGGGGAGGGTTTCTTCTGTTATTTATGCCCTCATACATAGGTGGTTAAGGGCTCCTTTCTGAAGTCTGCCCCCAATCCCTAGTACTACATTGAAAAGCATTTGTTCTCTTTAAGGAAAAATTTTTAAAGGGACATGGATCTTACTGGCATCAGAGGTCAAAGAATTGCCATCTGCAAATAATGAATAAGTAGAAAAGAGACTAAAGGTTGATCCAACTCATAATTATTTAAAATTATCTTTTGAGCAGTACTACTTGTAGAAGGAAAAGACTGTCCTCTATTCCACTGAGAAGAGGGAATCACGATCTAACATTCACAAAGTTTTTAGAGAAATTTTACACCCATTGTTTCAACCAGTCTTCATAAACATCCCATATAGGGATGGGGAAAGTAGTCATCAGTATTATGACTCCCATTTTGATTAAAAAGTATAGGTGAGTAGGGGTGCCTGTGTGGCTCAGTAGGTTGAGCGTCCAACTCTTGATTTTGGCTCAGGTCATGATCCCAGGATCTCTCTCTCTTTCTCTCTCTCTCTCTCTCTCTAAAAGTAAAATAAATCTTTGGAAAAAAAATAAAGGTGAGTAAAAGGAAGCCCAGGGGATGATCTTACCTGCAGGACAAACTAAGGCCAGGCATTGAGAAGAACTTACCATCTGTAGGAATTGTGAAACATTGGAATGCACTACTAAGGAATGCGAGTCAATCCAACTTGTCACAGCTGAAAAAGGACTCTGGGAAAAGGCTAAGGGGCTTCACTTGTCACATTATATCAAAATTGCTTGAGTTCTTTATGCTTCCTCAAATTGCTCAGAGCCTGCATGCCCTCAGAACCAACCCGAGGACCTGGCACATAATAGATACTCGGTAAATGTTTGATGAAGGAAGGGGAGGGAGGGAGGGAAAGAAGCGTAAACAGGGCTAAGGACATTGTAGGGACATGAGCAGACGTTGAGAGGAAACTAGGGGAAGGAGACGAAAGCTAAGGGGACACAGGAAAAGGTGCAGGAGCTAACGGCGGAGGAGAAATAGGCATTGGGGGGCACAGGAGCAAGAGAACTAGGGACCACCACTATACCAGTGGAACCAGAAAGGGGCAGGGTCACAGGGAAAAAAGAAGGTGGGAGGAAATTTCTCCACAAGAGCCATTCCCTTATAGCCTCACAGTTGGTGCCTACCGTTGGAGGAGGTACCTTCTCAGGGACCCTGTTAGTTAGGTGCCAAGGATATGATGACTAAGAACTGAGCACAGGACAGACAAGCAGGAGACAGATATTTTTTCAGCAAACATCCCGTAGCGAATCTCTGAGAATGGAAGAGCCAGCTTTGGCAGCTGCCTTACTCTGAAGTTACTAGACAAGTCAGGCAGGTGGAAGGAATTTGGGGAGCACACAGAGGCTACTGTGCCTAAGACATGATCTCATTATGCTGGGGACCTGGGCACCCACTTCGACTCAGGGCTGATTACAAAGGGGTATAATTGGAACAAGAGTCAGGGTCCTCCAGGACAGGACGCAAGTTCGAATCCTCATTATGTTAGATATCTTTTGGCAAGTCACTCAAGTTCTCTGGCCCTCACGGAGAGGGCGAACAGAATGGTACAGCCAGGAGTTTTATAATATCCAGGCCTTATACATGTGACACGTGAGCAACAGAAGCTACAGCTTCTTCACTGGCCTTTCTTACCCATCCACTGTCCTCAACCTCTTCTCCCGTGATTCGATGCCCAGTGCCTAACAGCAGCCAGACTGTGTTGAGGGTCCTTGAAGAGACTCAGAAATAGGTTCCTACTGCTGCACGGGCAATTTCAGGAGGGATCATTGGACTGTGAGTACCCAAACTTAGCCTCTGGTTTCAGAGGAGAGGCCCAGCTGGCTACACTCAGATCAGGATGGCACTGCTGGCAGGACTCCCTGAAACCCCAGACCACTCCTCTGGGAAGAAGAGTCTCTGGATTCTGCTGCTTCTTTCCATCCACGGACTTTTTACATATAACTAGAGCTATAAGGAGATAACTTAATTAATCTCGGAACTAGAGACTCTACACCAAAAACCCCTACTCTCACCAACCTCCCTAGCCCCAGATCCTGATTCTTTTGAGGAAGTGAAAAGGTAGTATTCTCCCTTATAGCTTTTCCTGACCTGCTGCAGAAAGCAGGAGACTAGAAATGAAGATTTTGGCCATCACCATGGAAACCGGCAGTCTCTCTGGCTCCTCCTCATGCGAGCTCCCCCAGCACCTCCTTCCCTCCCACCTCTATGTTACATCAGCTCATAAGATTTCTTTGTGGCCAATACACCAATTCATCTGAAACAAAGAACAGAAAAATCGCTGGTTGGGGGGGGGGGAGGAAGGCTGACCTTTGGCTTTCTAACCTCTCACCTGAGCTGAGGTTCCCTCCCGGATCATCATTCCTTTTCTGCTCTCACACAGAAGCGCCTCCTAACCCGTACCATCCCACCTTATCACCCCTCTGAGCCCTCCTCCCTATTCTCATACGGTTGCCCCCATCCAGAACTCCTTCCTGTTCTATTGGTCTCCAAATACAGATCCTTTAGTTTCATAAGCCCCCCAGTGCAGACCCGCTCACCCTCAGACTGCCATTCTCTGAGGCCATGTGACTTCACCCCCATCTAGGCCCATTTTTCATACCACCTCCATTTTACAAACCCCTATTTTCATGTCCCAGAGCCTCCATTCGTAACATCTTCCAATTCGGATTCCTCATCATGTATCCTCCTCCCAGATTCTCATGCACTCTGTAATAAAGAGCTCTTACAAAATATCGATATTTCCCATTATCCATTGCCCTTTCCCTCACAGTCGTATTTCAACCTTCAAACTGGATGTTTGAACACCAGGGTCCCTTGAGAGAAGAGGGGGAGAAGGGAAATCTCTCAGTGCTCTCTTCTCCTAAAGTTTGTTCTGCACTGGTCCAGCCCTGGTCCCCACTGGGGGCTGTGAGACTTAATTAGCCTTCCCAGATTACCCTGAGATTTTTGAGAGAGGATCCAAAGACTATTCTGAGCTGGGAGGAATTTTATCGGCGTCTTTTACGGCTTTGTTTGTTCTTCAATTTCTCCAGCTCGGACTCTTTATCCGAGTCTCTTCAGTCATAAAACAACCTCAAAAGGACAAGCTGAAACCAAACTGCATAGAACCACCTTGATGCCTGCCCTCAGCCCCACCCTGTGATTGGGAAGGGGCACCTAGATCCCCACTGCTGTCCCCCCACCTTCCTACCCACCCACCAAGTACCCGTCCCCAAGCATAGTATCTCACTGCCCCCCCCATCTGGGAAAATGGAAGCAGAAGATGACTCAGGGGGTCAGGGAGGATCAAGGCTTGTTTAGAGCTTTGAGATCTCTGGATGAAAAGTAAAAAGGGTGGGGAATTGTGAAAAAGTAAGCTGAAGCGTCTGGGGCTCAGGAGCAAATCACTGTCCACCCCACCCACCCACTTCCCAGACTGAGGTTTTTAGTCTTTCATAAATGGGTGCAAAACAGGTTTGCATCGAAGCATGAGCACTTTAAGCTAGCCTGAACAGAACTGCCCAAGTATTTACTTCTCTAGGAAGCTGAAAATTGGGAAGACAGACACAATTATTTAGGATAGACTCTGTCTGTTTCAACCAGACGAGCTGAAAATTTTCCATGAAAATCCGGCCTATTATTGTCCTGGTCAAGATCCAGAATTCAGTGGAGAAGAGAACTCTTACAGAGGGCATAGAGCATAGAGTCTTTTATGTTTCCATAGAGTTGTTTAACCTCACCTCTCAAGAACAAGACAAGTAAAGAGCTGGTGACAACACCGGAAGACATTAGAGGTGGCCCTAGAATGTACTGTTTCCATGGCGAAAATATCTCCAACTTTCTAGTTTTCCCTCTAGACACCTTTTTTTTTTTTCAGTTATCTCATCCATCCATTTTCATAGCTTCAATGACTATTTCTATGTGGGTGAGTTCTGCATATGTCCTTTCAGACCTGACCCGATTCTCTATAGCCTTCCACTCCTAATGTATGATGAATCTTCCTGGCGGGGGGAGAAGGCGTTCTACCTGCAACTTAATCTAAAATAGAATTCATATTCTTTCCAAAACCAGCCTCTTCTTCTAACTTCCTCTTTTTCTGTTAGAGTCACCACTATTCTACTAATCACCAAAGCTGAGAACCTTCAGCTTCATCTTTGACTCCTCTTTCTTTTTCCCTCTTCTCCCATCCTACACACCCTCCCTACCACAAGCCCATCAAAGTCCCTCAGTGACCAGGTCTGTCCATCATGCTTTCACAATGCTGGTACCTCCACCCTTTCATGTCTATTCCCACGCCATTGGCCTAGTTTAGTTTTGTAGTGCCTCTCATCTAGACTTCATTAGCATACTAACTGGTCTCCCTGCCTCTGCCTCTTCTCCAAGTTGTCTTCTCGCTGCCTCAAGAATAATCTCATTTAAACCACTTTGCATGTCATTTCATCCCCTCCACTACAGCCTACGGTTCAATTCATATCTCTTAAAAGATCTTCACATGAACATTCTGTGCCAGATAAATGGGTCATTCATCCCTTCCACAAATACGCATTTAACATCTAGCCACTATATCTTTGGTGTGTTGAGAAAGCAAATGTGAATATATATCATCCTTGACCTTAAGAAGCTCAGAGAATCCTCTATTTAGTGTCCCCAGAATTTATCTCTTACTTTCCTGCTTTCATGACTTTGTGCCATTCCATTCATGTATAAAGTTCTGTCTAGTCTTGAATTTGTCCTTAAAATCCTACCTCTTTCATGCAGCCTTCCCTAGCCATCCCATCACAATACCCCCTCCTTTCTCAGAATTCTAGTAGCACTTAATTGTCTGTATCACTCACTAGGCATTGTCTAACCGACTTGATGTATAGTTTGCCAATGCTATACTTAAATATACACTATAAATATTATATATTACTTATATATACTATATATGATATACGTATAATCTCCCCAAATGACTTCAAGAACCAAACGGTAGGGATTCTGCCTTTCTTTTTTTTTTTTAATGTTTATTTTATTTTTGAGAGAAAGAAACAGAGCACGAGCTGGGGAGGGGCAGAGAGAAAGGGAGACACAGGATACAAAGCAGGCTCCAGGCTCTGAGCTGTCAGCACAGAGCCCGACATGGGGCTCAAACTCACAGACCGTGAGATCATAACCTGAGCCAAAATCAGACGCTTAACTGACTGAGCCACCCAGGTGCCCTAGGACTCTGCCTTTCTTATTGTCAACCCCAGGCATTTAGCACAGTGCCTTAAGCCCAAGATTGTGCATATAATATGATTGGAGACATCATACTGGCCAACTGAAGAAGCAGACTTCCAAGATGGAAATGCAGTGTAGAGTTATGGGAAAAGCAATGGCTCTCAAGCCAGAAGAAGCGAGGTTGCCTCCTAGCTCCACCAGTTATTAGAGACCTTAAATTCTGAGCCTATTGTGCAAGGTTTTATGAGGATTTAACTTCATGAGAAAACATATGGAAAGAGTAGATCAGTGCCTACCGCCTATAAACAAATGCTCGATAAATATTTGTTTCCTTTATTTCAGTTTGGTTCTGGTACGACAGCAGGTTGGATAGAATAACCTCCCTGAATTTTCCAGCTTCAGCCTGTGCAGGTCTCAGGAACACAACAGAGAGAGAAGCACTACCTTATTTAACTACCGCTGACTTTCTCTCCATCTTTATTGTTAAAATCCTCAGCACTCAGCCTATGTTTCATAATTACATTTGTTATATCCCAACTTCTATTTTCTAGGAAGCTTCCCACTCTACTTTTACCTAGGATTCCCCAAGCTAGAAAATTAGTCCCAGAACTCCAAGTCTGGAGAATTTATTTTCTCCATCTTCCCATTTCCTAGGGCTGACATCATCTATTAATTTTTTCTGAAAATGTTTAGGCCTTCTATTGTATTGGGTCACAGGGTCTCAGCTTCCCTTCAAGGAGTCTAATCTCCTCATCAACCTCTCCCAGAATCTCACAGATACTGTCAAAAATCTTAAGACACTGACCTGAGTAATGAAGTGGCCATAGAAGCCTCAGGAAAGTCTAGCACTTCCCCATGCATTTGAAATAAGTCAAGGGTCATCCATCCCAGAAGGAGGGAATGTGACTAAAATGCTCTTTCCATTTTTCTTTAGATTCAACTGAAGATCAAAAAACAAGCAACACGTGTACCCCGATGTTCATAGCAGCACTTTCAACAATAGCCAAATCATAGAAAGAGACTAAGCGTCCATCAACTGACGAATGGATAAAGAAGATGTGGTATATATATATACGATGGAATACTACGCGGCAATGAGAAAGAATGAAATCTGGCCATGTGTGGCAATGTGGATGGAACTGGAGGGTATTATGCTGAGTGAAATAAGTCAGTCAGAGAAAGACAGATACCATATGTTTCCACACATAGGTGGACTTTGCAAGACTGAACAGAAAACCAGAGGGGAGGGGTAGAGGAGAAGGAAAAAAGACACAGAGAGGGAGGGAGACAAAACATAGAGACTCTTCAATACTAAGAACAAACCGAGGGTTGAGGGGTGTATGGGAGGGGGGAGAGTGGGTGATGGGCACTGAGCAGGGCACAGGTTGGGATGAGCACTGGGTGTTGTATGGAAACCAATTTGACAATAAAAAAAAATTAAAACAACAACAACAACAACCCCACAAAAGCACAAAAGGATAAAACCCAGGAGTCCTGGCCCAGAGGCAGAGGCATCCTCTCCCATCACTGCTACCTTGAGCAGCCGCAGCAGGTCTCCACCGGGGCCAGGAGAGCTCCTCTAATGGGGAGAAGGGGAAAGGGAGGGATGAGTCAGCAGGAGCTGGAAACAGAGGGTTTTGTTCAAGAGGAAGAAGTCTGTGATGCAAGCTCTGGAGAAACAATGTGCTCCCTGTATCTTCACCCCCTCCCGTCCACCTCCTCTCCCCACACCCCAGACAGGTCATTGACCAGGTCTTTGGTCAGAATCAGGACAACAGGAGATGCTTCCTAAGAGCCTCTGGCTTCCATCTAAACATTCCACACTTATCGACCATAACTTTCTCCATCATCCTGATCTTTCTTCTTCTTCTCAGGAAAGAAGGAGGTAGCTCATAATTCTCCCTCATTTTAAATCATTATTTCTCAGTTTAAGCTTTAAAGCTTAAGCTTCAGGCTGCAATTCCACCATGCCTTCTTGGCTTTATGCAAAGCAAACCTGTTTCTATTCTTTCTGCCTCCAAACCTTCACACTGACCTCTGCCTAGCACATCCTTTCTTTCAAGTCCCGTTCAGTATCCTCCTCCTCCAACAAGGCTTCCCTAAGTAAGCCACATGTCCAATTTCAAGCTCTCTTTCACATTGTGTACTGTTAGTATCTGGTACCCAGTTTGCAATTTCGTGCGTATGTATCTGTCAGACTTAAACTTGTATAGTCTGATGCTCCTCCTCCCTCTCAAGAATTTTGAGAGTTTTATGTTTGGAATCGAGCGTAAAAAGAGTCCAAGTTACAGAGTTATAAAAAACAGAGTGGGCAACCTAGGGAAGGAGGAGGCAGGCAGTGATGGGTGGAAGATCATGAAGGTGGGAATATGGGATGTAGAATTGATATAAGAGGCAGCCCAACATAGGAGCACGTTCATTAAACTTTTCTTCATCGTCTGTCTACACTTACTTCTGGGCTGAGTTATACAGAAAGAAATTCTATAGATAGGCTTCCTGCACATTCAAGTTTCATAATATAGTCACGATGATATAATAAATAAAGAACAGGTGAACCCAAAAATATCAAAAAGGAAAAATCAAAAGACCAAAATATTAAATAATAATATCCCACAGAAATTAGAAGTGTAATTGCGAATAGAGACCAAGATGTATGCAAAATGAGAGGGAAGGATAGGGTTTGAGACAGGGAGTGGGGGAGGGATATAGTAAGAGACTGGAGGTAGGGACCCAAGTCCAGTCATCGTGACCCCAAGGAAGTCATCAGCTCTCCTCTAATCCAAGAAGGCATCCTTGAAATGAAGGAACTTTTGGAATGCTTTGAAGGATAGGAAAGGGATTGTTTGCTAAAGGGCACAGCCCCTGTTTGAGAAAAGTTGACAAGCAAACAAGTAGACAAGGCTCATAGCATATAAGTCTGAGTGGGAGGCAAGTTGGGGGCAGTGTTCTGCTCCCATCTCAATCCTACATTGGTCAGCACTATAATCCTAGGCCCCCATAGCTCCCTGGAACACAGCACTGTTCCCAACAGGACTGGCCTGCTATGAATAAGTTCCATCCCCTAGGACCCCTTTTCTTCCCTTGTGCAGTGCAGGACTTCAAATCCTGACATAAATCTGTTCATCAATAGCCCTTATAACTGTGACATACTTCACAATTTTCAAAGCACTCTCATAAGACTGTTCTCATTCAAGACCCCCACTTGCTACTGAATTTCTATTCCACCGTCTGTGCATAATAGTTAGACCCTGTATCACAAACAGACACAAGGCTCCTAGTTCCTATTTCTTATGCCTGGCACATAGCTGGTGCTCAATAAACACCAAGGAATAAAGGGCTGATTAACTGATCAAATGTTTTAATTTCAACAGAATGGGGTGAAGTTTGATATCAGAAATGACTTCCTGCCTGTGTGGATGGGAAGATAGCAAAAGCCAAAAACATTCATAGGCACAGAATTGTTCCACAGATAATCAGGCCAACACAGATCTCTAAAATGTCTTTTCCTCCATCCCTCACTTCTAAGAAAGAAGAAAGATGACACTTGGTATCTCCCTACTCTGTGCCAGTAGTAGGTGTTTATACACATAGTATCTTATTTACGCAGCCATATTCCAACCCAGCCCTTCCAGAAAATTGCTTATACTTTTTCCTTTAATACCTTGCAGAGAAGGTAACTTCACACATTTCACATGGGGCCTTCCTACTTCCTTTTTAACTAAAGGCAATACTTTATGGTGCAATTTAAACTCATTTCCATTCAAAGTTTCTCTTTTACAATCCCTACTTTATCTGTCTCCCTCTCTTATCCCTGCATCCCTACAATATACCCTGCATATACTTTGTTTTCTTCTCTTCTCGGTTCCTTGCTCCCTATTTCCACCCCAAAGGCAAACAACCCTCCCTAAACCAGTAAAAGGCAGATGGAAAGAAGGAAGGAGAGGACACTGGGCTAAGATGGAAGCCTTGAGCCCAGAGAGACTAACGAGGGTGGGAGGAGAAAACCACCCGCCCTCCGTCAAGGTGGCTTTGCCTGCAGTTTTTATTATGCATCGATTTTCTTATCCATCTTCTTTAGAGCCTCTTAGATCTTCAGGCTGCGGCTGTTTCTCCAAATTGTCATTCATTCCAAGCTCTCTAGCTCCTTGCAGCAGCTAAGGGGGGTGGGGGGGGGGAGGGCATAAGGGGGGAGTGAGGGAGAAGGCAACCAAGAGAGGTGAATGAGGGTTGCTTAGTAACCGTTGCCAAGGAGCCAGTACCAAGGAGCATCCCAAGCTGCCTGCTTATTCCAGCCTCCCCCCTTCCTCATCCTCCCCTCACTTAAGTTCTCTCAGGTCTATAAAGCAGCTTGATTCTGTCACCTTCGCCAGCTGCAGAGCTTTTCAGGTGGAGGGCTGCAGATTCCAGCGACTGAGAAATCTCACATTCCCCGGACAGAGCTGGTCATCATGGACACACATGTGCCTTTCAGATGATGAAGTTAAAAACACATTATGAAAATATTTTAATTTAATTAACAAAAAGAAAAATCCCATCTGCCTAGGCAGGTTATTTGTCGTAGTCTGAGTTCACAGGGTAGACGAGGTGGCCAGGTGTAGAGCCAAACTGTGTCCAGCTCCCTGAGAGGATCTGAACCCCCTCAGGGGAAGCTCCGTCATTTGATCTGAAATTTTGCAAATTTGTAGAATAGAAGATATGTCCCATTCCTACATCAGGATCATTTCCAAACTAAAATGATACTTTGAATGTTTAAAATTCAGATGATCTGCTGATTAGGATTATCCATGACTGCGCCCTCAGTTGAGGCAAAATTACCAGAGAGCATCACATAATATTTTATAACAAATTTACCTTATTAATTCCACTTGACTTAAATAAATATTAGGAGTTCACATCCCTGTGGAAGGAGTAGAGGTTGTATACAGCAGAAAAAAACTGAAGGGGTGGGCAGGGAGAGTGTCACTGAGGAGAGCCTATCTAGAATTCATATTCTGCCACAAATAATCCAGAAGGTGGAGAAGGTGGATGGATAATCATTCTTCTGCAAATAACCCCAGATAGAAACCTCAGAGTCACCATCTCTCTGAGGCTAGTTTAGAGGAGATTGGGCATTACCCTGGGCTCTCGTAAGTACCCTCATGGCTAAATCGACTAAGGGCATTCTCTTCACTAGACCCACGGCTCCTATCATATGCCAGATATTGTTCTCAGGATGTCCAAAAGCATCCCGGTCTTTGGTCAAAAGGGTCTCTCAGCCGTCCTCCTGTCCTTACTGAGGAAAACGTATTCCACGGTCTCCTTCAGAATCTGCCAGTTTTCTACTCCGAAGAGTCAATACATCTTAAATTTTCCTGATGCTGTTTTCAGGCCAATCAGCAACACTAAGGATAAGAAGTCTTTTTATCTAAATATTTCCGGGGGTGCTTGGGTGACTCTGTTGGTAAAGCACCCCACTCTTGATTTTGGCTCAGGCCATGATCTTATTTGTGGTTTGTGAGTTCAAGCCCCGCGTCAGGCTCTGTATTGACAGTGCGGAGCCTGCTTGGGATTCTCTCTCTCCCTCTCTGTATGCTCCTCCCTTTCTCTCTCTTTCCTTCAAAATAAATAAGTAAACTTTTAAAAAAGGTTTTAAATATTTCCAAAATACGGTTGTACGGTATAGTGGCGTGGTGGGTAAAAGCAAGGCTTTGTTTGATGCCGAACTGAGTGCGGACACCCGATGGGCATAGCGCACTACAGCCCAGAACTCCTGGGCTCAAGGGATCCTCCTGCCTCAGCCTCCCGAGTAGCTGGGACTCCAGGCGTGCGCCACCGCGCCCAGCCTGGTCTACTCAAAATTAGGCAATGGACAAATCAAAATAGGGAACCACTCACCAAAAAAACCCAAGTTTTACGTGGCCACCCAGCTTCCAAACATGAGCTAATTACCAGTGAAGTGAAGCCAGAAGGCTGAATATACATATCTAAGGTACCATATGGGACAAAGATGGTAACCTCCATTGAAGCTGGGATCAAGCTGCAATTGAGACCATAACCTTGGCCCATACTATCTTCCTAAGGATCCCCAATTACATTATAAGCCCACAAAACACAAGTCTGAATTAAGAAACTGAGAAGAAAGAATGGATAAAGGAATATGTTCTATAGGACCAAAGGAAAGATTTGCTTTGATTCCTTAATCTAACCAACTTTATTTAAGTCTCTATCACTCGCACCTCAGCCCCATCTATTAGGGAAGATGGGTGAGAAGGTACCTGCCCCACAGGCCACGCAAGTCAGTGCTTATCAGGTTCTTCTTGATGTCTGATCACCATGCCTCTTACTGTGCCCAAAGCCCACTCCCATCCCTTCGAAGTTGGAATCATAGATGAAGAAGGTTGAGAGGAAAAGAGAAGCAGAAAGGAGAGAGAAGAAGGCAGAAAGAACTGACCAGACAGTGGATGGGGAGGAGTTACCAGGATGGGAGGTGAGGAGGGAGACATTGCAGGGGGAGAATCAAAAGACTGAAGAAGCAAGAGTAGCGGGAATGAAATGTATAGAACATATCCCCATCTCTACTAAGTGGTTATAGAAAGAAACAGTCCTGGTAAGGAGGGAAAAGAGGAAGAAGGGAGAGAAATGGAGAGGGAGGCAAACAGCTTTTCTGTAGGAAAACAACATGAGTTCAGGTCTAAGCGAGAAAGTCCCAATAAACATGGTACTTTGGTGTTGTAGAGCTTTTTCTGGAAGGGACTTGGGGCTTAAAGCTGTTTCCTGGAAGAGATGGGTGGTAAGAGTATCTACTGAAGGGAAACTTGACAAGATAAACTCACCTGATGTAGAATGGAAGATCAGGGAAGTTATTAGCAATCTATTTTCAATCAGTTGGATTGTGGTTAATGGAGACTGTGATTCTGACGGAAGCCTCCCCTTCTGTCTCATCCCCTAATCTAATGGACTCAGAGAAGATAACTGGACCCTTTCCTTCCTCTATCTGCCATCCCCCTGTCCTCTATCTTTTGAACAAAGCTCCTTGAGAAAATCTGCCCATATTCACCTACATTAATGTCAGCTCTGGCACCAGAATCTGCCCTGGCCTGCCCTGAGCTACATGCCCTATCCTGTCTGCCTCTGAAGGGAGCCAATAATGCTGCTGCCCACTAAGGGAGAGACTCCAGAAAGGACCTTCAGCTAGGAACCAGAGTATTAGTACAGTTTACAGATTATGAACTCTACCCCAGGTATAAATCTAGACACCTTAGTTTCAGCAATCAGCTTCCCCATTCCCTTGCCTCCATCTATGTTCTGGCCTCACTCTTCCTTTCCCTCTTAAAGCAGTGTTCATTCTATCCCACCCCATTTCCCTGCACCCATAGCATGAAGTCCCCTGCCAGATGTAAAACCCACTTCAGCTTATCTCTGGCGCTGGCCTTAGTGCAAATGTTAGAAGATATACCTCCTGCTTCAGGCACAACAAGCCCAAGCTGGACAAGGACTTGGTTATTTGACTTCAAGGGCTATCTTAGTACCACAATTCCAAAGTGCCTGTCCATCTCCGATGTTCAGATGTGTCTTTTGTATGCCCTGAGCAGCTCAAACGAAGTGTAATTCTTCCTCCTTCAACAAGTATCTCTTCAAAACAATGTAATGCGAGTCCTCTAGGCACAATTCTGGACTATGGAGCAGAGAGGTAGAAAGGTAGGGTTCCTCTTGAAGGAGAAGTACAGACTTTATCCTTGTGCAAGATACCACTTACAGAGAAGCTGGTCCCAATGGGGTAGGTGAAGGCTGAAGAGAGGTGAGGGCTTCAACTTCAATTAGAGAAACTTATGGTAATCTCAGTAAGACCTTCTCAACAGTCTGAGGTGTCCCTCAGCATGACCAAGGAGGTCAGGGTCTTTGTGAGGAGGGAAGCCATTACTCTTGAGCTAGCAACCAAAATGTGTTATCCCAACAGGAAGCAGGGCTCAAGAAATGGTTAGTGGATGCAAAAAAGGCTCCAGGCACCAGTCTCAGATTCTTCTTACCCACTCCCAAGTCTTTCTTAATGTGACCACTCCTCTACAAGAGGCAGAAACTAATGCTACCAACTTGTGCCATGAGGAGGGGAGCAGAAAAGTAGTCAAAGGAGATCCTGGTAACGAAAGAACTACCTGAGCCTGCCGGGAGATTGGCAGGCTCTGTGCTCGTCACAGCCTTGGTTGTCTCCAACCTTGGAGCATAGATCCAAGAATGACCAGGGCAGGTCTCAAAAGTCACTCAGGGAATATCTTCTCCTTCTCCGAAAGCCAAAAGCCCTAACCAGCTACCCCAAGAAGTACAGAGCCCAGAACCCACTGAGACTGAGACGAGAGGTAAAAAGAAGTCTCTGTGACAGCAATTTGCCTCCGTGCGTACTTCTGTCTTCACCTCTTCCCCAGCTTCTCACATCCTGGGGCATTATTTCAGAGACCTGTACCTTGATCTGTCTCCAAGTCTCTAATAAGATCAAAGTTCCTAACACCTGTTTTGCTTGCCGACTGGTAAGCTGGAGAAGAGGGGGCAGGGTCCATCCTGAGGCAAGGGGAGGGCCTTGACTTCCTCACTTCTCAAGACAGAGGGGAGGTTGGGAAGTTGGACCAAAGAAACTAAACCTAAGGTTGGGTTGACAAAAACGCCCCCTAGTGGGAAGGCTGCTATTCTCATTCTGGTATTGATTTTATGATTATTGCTCTTCAGGTTGTAAATTGAATTAACTCATAATAATAGTAGGATAAATATACTACAGTGACCACGAAGGTCTTTCTCCTAACCTCCCTGCCTAAAGAAAATTCCCTGCTATACTTTATTACAAAATCCTGTTTATTTCCTTCAAGTGTTTACCACAATCTGTAATTATTTGAACATTTGTTTTCTTGCTTGTTATTTCCCACTAGGAAAACTCTATACTTGAATGAAAGAAAGAACAAATGATGAATAAGTCAACTATATGGTAATAAATCTAATTGTGGGATAAAAATTTCCTAATAATATGATCTATACCTGAAAGTATCATGTCCATTTATTAATAATAATATCCTTAATCAATACTCATAATGCCTCTACTCTACATCTCTACCCATGGCCTCTTTCTCTACAACTGTATACCATGCACAAAAGCTATTGAACAATTCTTTAGCTCTGTGTTAAGCACTACGGAGAGAATATAAAAATATACAGGACACAGTCTCCCCATTCCAGAAGATTAGAGTTGAGTGAGGGAGAAAGAGAAGACACATGGTAATTACCACTGAAGACATTGTGCAGAAAGACTGACACAAAGAGTGGAGGAGATCAAGGGACATAAATTGCTTCTGAGGCAGATTATCCAGGAAGGCTTGGGCAGGACGTAACGTTTAAACTGGACCATGATGGGGGTGCCTGGGTGGCTCAGTCTGTTGAGCATCTGACTTAGGTTCAGGTCATGACCTCACGGTTCATGGGTTCAAGCCCCACATCAGGCTCTGTGCTGATGGCTCAGAGTCTGGATCCCTTAGATTCTGTGTGTGTCTCTCTCTGTCCCTCCTCCATTCATGCTCTCTATCTCTCTGAAAACAAACAAATAAAACACTTTTTTAAAAAGTATCAACTGGATCATGATGATTGTGTAGGATTCAATAGTCAGAGATTCAGAGATTAGAAGGAAGAGACAGCTACTAGGAAGGATTTCTTGGCTTTGGGCATCATTTGATATTGAATTCTGTTTATCATTAGAGAGTGAAATGCAAGGACCAGTGAAATTCAAGATAAATTGCAGAAGCTAGAGGCTTTGAACAGAAAAGACAGGAGCCAGGACCTGGGCCCCAGCTTGAGTTCCATTTATCCCCACTCGTCTTGGATCTGATCTCATTTAAGGGGTGTACAGTTCAAATGGTACAGGGTACCCATACCCATTATGCCTCCATCTATATGTCTCTCATCTCCTCTCTCCCCCCACTGAGTTCTTTATTAACAATGAAATGATTTCTTAATCTCATTACTGAGAACACAAAGCACAGGAAAGCATATGCTACACAAATTAAGTTAAGTAATTTGCATACCTGGAGAAAGGGAGAAACCCCTCCTCCCCCTTCTATCTCCATAGTCAATTTTCCTCGATCTTCTGACACTCTATGTCAATAAATATCTATATTTCCTCCTTCTCTGGACAAGACATGCTGTTAAATGTCAAATGTAAAGTAAAGTTTGTCATAAAAATCCCTCATAAAAAAATCGCCCAACTACTGGCATTGGAAGCTGGAGGAGGGGAGTTCCTGTGCTGTGTTTGCCTTTGAACCATGTGCCAGCCGTCCAGTCTCCTGCTTCCAGGAGCTTTGCTTCAAGTTTTCTAAAGAAGTAAACAGAGATGTTCAGTTCTTCTTACCATTGCTGCTTCTGTCAAAGCTCATTGCTTTCTATGCAATTAGTTTCACAAAAGACCAGTTTCTTACAACTGAACCGTAGGTTCCTTAATTAGTATAATTTTTCGTTCTCCTTTTTCTGGGATGGCTCAAATAGAGAGTCCCACTTGGAAGCAAAGAAGTAAATGAAATGACTCCTCTTAGTACCTTCCATGAGGGTGTTCTAGGAGAGGGGAGGTGGTTACGTGGGTGGTGTACACACAAGGGTGGCTGTGTATTAGGCTAGAAAGTAAAAGACAGAAGGGGATTGCCTTGCGGCTGCTGTTTCTCTTTCTCTACAAACCTCCTCTGATTATAGCAGATTTATAGGGGCCCCAAAGCAGCCCAGCATCTTAGCCATAAACTTCCCAGAAAGAAAACTCATTGAGGTTCCCTTGAGAGGTGATGAAAATAAATATCAGGGTTTGGTACAAACACATCAACCAGGGCCAGGGGTGGAAGGCAGCCAGTTCCTTATAGCTGGTTTGACTCCTTCGGGATGTGTACACACACACACACACACACACACACACACAGACACAGACACCCCATACCCAAAAAGTCTAACAAACATGTTCATGTTTATAGACCTACTGAGATAAACATACCCCACTCCTTGGTGCATATTTCCACTCAAATTCAAACACTTACGTCCATATAGTAGGCACACACACATGACTTTCAATGAGTTGCTTTATGAACATAATATACACAGCCTCTCCCCCTTCCCAAGCTCCCGACTGCAGGGTGGGGCACAGTGAAGGTGAATGAGACAATGTCTGAGTGGAAGCTTGCATGTGTCACTAAGTGTGTCTCTGACTACATGCCACAAAACAAACAGAAATTGTTTTTTCATTATTCACTATTTGGAATTATCCACTGTCTTTCAATTACCTCTATGCCATCAAGTTTCAATGGTCATCTATCCCTTACTAAGCCGCTACTCTGTGCAGGCTACAGCTTAGGCGTTAGCAGCAAGAGCTTTGCTCGAGCTTGGTACCAATCCTAGCTTTACAACTCACTTTGCACAAATGACTTAACCTCTCTGAGCCTTAGAGTCAACTTTTGTAAAATGAGGATAACGATGCTCGCCTCACTGAACTTCTGTACTAAATAGGTGATGGTGGAAAGTGTTTGGAACAAAGTATAGGGCATAGTACTCAGCATATGATAGCTATTATTTTCATCATCACTCTGTATGCATTGGAGACATAAAGAAGTATTATGCTATGTGAAATAAGTCAGGCAGAGAAAGACAAATGCTATATGATTTCACTCATATGTAGAATTTAAGAAACACAACAGATGAACATAGGGGAAGGGAAGGAAAAATAAAATAAAAACAGAGAGGGAGGCAAAGCTTAAGAGACTCTTAAACACAGAGAAAAAACAGGATTGCTGAAGGGAGGCGGGAGGCAGGGATGGGCTACATGGGAGATGGGCATTAAGGAAGGCACTTGTTGGGATGAGTAGTGGGTGTTATATGTAAGTGATGAATCACTGAGTTCTACTCCTGAAACTGATACTACACCGTATGTTAACCAACTTGAATTTAAATAAATAATTTTTTTAAAAAAAGAAGTTATACATAAAAGAGATGCTCTTTTCCCTTGTGAGTTTTTAAAATCTCGTCCATGAAACAAGATAAAGACCTGGAGAGTGGAAGGATATGGAAACCTAAAATTTCTCTTAAGCCCCCCAAAATGCAACGTATTCTCCTAAATCCAAGCAAGCCCTGTTTTAAATTTTTTTTAGCAGGTTTCAATGCTGTAATAAGATTGCTTTTTTCTTCTGTCATTCATCATTCCCCCGTCTCGCTGGCTTACATACGCCACACATCCACCTCAGCCTCTCACTTAAGGAGTTGACTGGAGAATTCTTGGGATAAAAAAGATAGTGACAGTTCATTCTGTGCATTTCCCTGATTGTGGACAAGAGCCCATCTGAGGCTTTCCAAGCCCAAGTGAGACAGCAGTGCACACGGCCAGGGAGGCTGCACCTTCCCATCTCTCCTAGTCACCCTCTAATCTCAGAAAATTCTTTCTTATGTTCAATTTCGATCTGTTTTCCCTCAACGTCAGCCTCTCCTTATCATTCATTCTGGCTGAAGGTGAGGTACACAAACCCTCGAAAGCTTAAGAAAATTCTCAAATGTCCACATGATAAAATCGTTCTATTGCCTATCACCCTAGGTCTCTGGAATTATAGGTCTCATTTATTTTGCTATTAACCCATTAAAAACCATCAAAAGATCCCTTTAAATGCATTAATTTCATCCCTATCAGGGTATAACCCCTTATCCAGTCATCTGGTCTCTCCTTAAACTTTCAAAAGATGAAAATGTCTTTGAGATATGAAAATACCATGATAATATCCTAACCACCACGACAGTTAAGAACTCCGATTTCAATCCCCTCAACCCCCATAGTCTCCTCAATTAATATAACCAAATTATCACTCATTTGATTAAGGGACAGTACAACCCTGAGGCGGGCATGACTAATATGACCTCCCCAGTCCCTTTCAGTCCATCATATGAAGTAGGGGAAACAAAATTGGCAGCAGTCACGACTCACGCAATACTTGCCCCAGGGGAGCCCCTGAGGACCAGGCAGACTCCAGCGTGGGCATGGCAAGGCATTTTCCCAAAGTGGGCAGAGTGCCAAACCCTGGCATAGTGACTGGCGTGGGAGGCCTGGAGACAGGAGGGGAGCCAGGGCCCACACTTCTCCCTCTTCCCCAAATTCAGTTTCCCCAGCCTAGTCCCCTCCTCTTAAGCTCCCAATTCCATTGTTTTCAGGGCTCCTATAGTGCTCATGTGAAGACAGACACCTTTCATCAATCATCTAAGGCCGGTGCTTCTCAAACCAGAAGGAGCATACAAATCACCTGGGAGCTTATTAAAAATGCAGATTCGAATTCAGGAGGTCTGGTTTGGAGCCTAAGATTCTGCATCCTTAACAAGCTCTCAGGTGACACCCTGACGGTCCATGGACCGTACTTTGAAGAGCAAGGATCTAGATGACTATAGTAGTTTCTACAACTGTCTCCCAGGAAGAGCCTGTCTATATATATCCTTCTGTCTGTCTATCCTCCAGATGGCAATGAGAATCATATCTCATCCCTTCCTGGTTCAGAAATCTCACTCCACAGCACAATACACAATATAAACCTAGCTCATAAATTCCCTTCAAATGTGAAAAAACAAATCCCCGACAAGAGTCTCATTCTTTCATGACTCTTAAAGGTCCATGTAGCCTAGAATTATTGTCCCATTTTTTTTCCAGCTCACCGTTCCCTCTTTAATTTCCCAAATTTCTCCATAGGCCTCCTCCTCCAGGAAGTGTCTCTTGGCCAATACCTCTTTCTCGGTTGCTCCTCATACCTTCCTTTCCAAAGTCATCATGGCTTCAATCCTTATCCAGTTCCTAATTCCTCCTATTTCAGTCCAATTTTTCTCCCCATGCAGTATAAATTCTCTCTCCCCAAAGAATCTTAGATGATCTCACAAGGTTTTTGTAGCAGTCTCTCAAAAAAAAGCATCTAAAGGAGTTGGTAAGTATACAGGTAATCTCCCTCTAGCAGGCTTCCCTGGAGTCAACCGCTCCCTGTTGCAAATATGAGAAATTCCGCAAGTAAGACAGTAGCTTCCTATCCCCCTCTCCCATGGCAGGCCCCATATATAAATAGAAACACACTGGCCCTTCTATGCCAAAGCACAGAACTCTGACTGCTTCAAGAAAGATGCCTGTCATGCCCACGCTGGAGTCAGTCTAGACTTCAGGGATTCTGTGGAGTCAGGTAGAATGGGTTGGGTCTTCTATCAATTTCACTACTTCCTGGCCCTCCCCAAATCCCATGGGAATAGATGGAGAGGGACCAAAGGAGGTCGGTTCAGGCATTCTCCTGCCCCAGGGCTGTATTTTCCCTGTTGCTCTTTGAATGAACAACAGTGTTCTTTCTGCTGGGTCTAGAGGAAGGAGAGAACCTCCCCTCACGCCCTGAGCAAGATTCCACTGTGATGGAACAGACAGGACTCAGGCATAGCCAAACAAAGGCAAAAGTAGAAGTACCTGGGCTCAGTTCTAGATGCTGGGTTCTGAATGGGGAGAAATGGCATTTGTCAAGGAGACTGTCCTAGGAGATAGTTTTAAAGGAGTAGCACAGTGCTAGCGTGAAAGGAAGCAGAATGTTCTATACCAAAGACACATGTAAGGCTCAATTCAATTTAACATGAATTGATTAAAAGTTCATTCTGTGCCTGGTCCCCAACTGGAAGCTCTGGGGGAATGAACCAGATACACTCCTCACCTATGACCTACAATCTAGGGGAAAAAAATAAAGACACACAGATAACCATGGTATTTTATTATTTTATTTCAGTTTTAGTTGAGGAGGTATAATTGACATACAAAATTGTAAAGATATGTAAAGTGGACATTGTGGTGATTTGATATACACATACATTATGAAATGATTCACTATGATTTCCCCACTGTGAAAGGATTAACAATGTTATTTTAATCTAAATCTTTCATTAAATGAAGGTAAATGTTAAAAGGGAGCCTTTGTTCCCCTCACTTCATCTTTACATGTGAAAGGGCTTCAGCGGGAGCTTTGGTTCTCAAAGTGTGGTCCCTGGACCAGCAATGTCAGCATCACCAGGAACTTGTTAGAAGTTCCTGAGCCCCCCCACCCAGACCTACTAAATTCCAAACACTAGCGCAGGGACCAGCAATCCGTTTTCACAAGCCCTCCAGGTGAGGTGACACCCACTGAAGTTTGAGAACCGCTGAGCTGAGTACTTTCCTGGCCTCTCTCCACACCCCCTCTCTCACTGCGACTGATTAGTGAGTTGAAGAGACAGCGCTGAGCATGCCCAGCTCAGCCTCTTCCAGTTTTTTGTTGGTTTTCTTTTTTATCCAGGGCTGACCTGCCCACAGGACACACGCATTCAACCTGCTCATACATGAGAAAATCTAACAAAAGCAGAATCTCTACTGTGGTGAATAGCAGGGGGTGCTCAGCAGTACTCGCGATGAGGAGGAAGTCTGTCTAAATTAGTGATGCAGTATTAGCAAGCCAATTAGGCTGCAGATCTAAAGCAGACATTTAACCCACCTGTGTCTGTATCTTGATTACTCATTGGTCCAAAACATAGGAAGAGGGACATGCGGTGTTATTTATTGTTCCTCTACTGCTCCCATAATGGGTTGTCAGGAAAGAGGGCAGGATACAGGTTCAGATTTCTTGCAGTAAAGAGACCTAGTTGGGACAATAACAGGACAGAAAAACCAGAGGAAATACTTGAATTTTTTAACTAAGTGGAACTTTAAAAATGATCTGTTCCGGGGCGCCTGGGTGGCTCCATCGCTTAAGCGTCTGACTTCGGTTCAGGTCATGATCTCACGGTCCTTGAGTTGGGCCCCCATGTCAGGCTCTGTGTCGACAGCTCACACAGAGCCTGGAGCCTGCTTCAGATTCTGTATCTCCCTCTCCTTCTGCCCCTCCCCAACTTGCACTCTCTCTCTCAAAAAAAAATAAAAACATTAAAAAATTTTTCAAAAGAAAGGATCAGTTCTGGTCTCTTGTGTTACAGATAAATAAGCAGAGCATTGAAGGAAAGGAGTGGCTTGCTCAAGGTCACGTTGCTAGTTAATGGTGGAAACAAGACTCAAACCCAGGGCATCTGGCTCTCAACTGTGCACTTTCTGAACAAGTGGACCAAAGCAGACAGTAGTTGAGAAACTTTAAAACCCAGTAATACAGGGGCGCCTGGGTGGCTCAGTCGGTTGGGCGGCCGACTTCAGCTCAGGTCATGATCTCGCAGTCTGTGAGTTTGAGCCCCGCGTCGGGCTCTGTGCTGACGGCTCAGAGCCTGGAGCCTGCTTCCGATTCTGTGTCTCCCTCTCTCTCTGCCCTTCCCCTGTTCATGCTGTGCCTCTGTCTCTCAAAAATAAATAAACATTAAAAAAAAAATTTTTTTTAAATAAAAAAAAATAAAAAAAATAAACCCAGTAATATAGATATCAGCGAGTAGAAAAACCAACCCCAGGGATTTTCGTCATGGGTGCTGGTACAAAGCCCAAATGCTTTGTGCTCGGAGGAAGGCTCTGGCTCCAAACCACCTGTGCATGGTCTGTTGCCCTCTTAGGCAGCCAAGCCTCTGCTTCGTTTTCCTGTATTTTCCTAGTGTTGTTCTCTCTGCTATAATCTCTCCCTGCAGCCCACTTATGGCAAAATCCTATCTGTCCCTAAAGAGAGACAACTCAAATGCCATTCCTCAACAAAGTCTTCTCTGGTTTCACCAGTCAACCCTCACCACTGTGCCAGCCACAAATGATTATCCTCCACTCTAAATTTCCAAGACATTTTATTTGTATATTACTAATGACAACACTTTCTACTTTGTGTTGCAGCTATGCTTTACCCCTTGTATTAGAACACAAGCTCCTGGGGCGCCTAGGTGGCTCAGTTGGTTAAGCATCCAACTCTTGACTTTGGCCATGGTCTCGCAATTCATGAGATCAAGCCCCACATCAGGCTCTGTGCTGACAGCGGGGAACCTACTTGGGATTCTCTCTCTCCTTCTCTCTCTGCCCCTCTCCCATGCACACACACTCTCTCTCTCTCTCTCAAAATAAATAAATAAACATTTAAAAAAACAGAATATAAGTTCCTCCAAGGAAGGGACCATATTTTAGTCATCTTTTTTTTTTTTTTTTTTGTCTCTTTCTAGTTTACTTTTTTTAGTGAAGTATAATTAATGTACAGTTTCAGGAGTACAATATAATGATTCAACAATTCTATACATTTCTCAGCGCTCATCAAGATAAGTACACTCTTGGGGCGCCTGGGTGGCTCAGTCGGTTGAGCGTCCGACTTCAGCTCAGGTCATGATCTTGCAGTCTGTGAGTTCGAGCCCCGCGTTGGGCTCTGTGCTGACAGCTCAGAGCCTGGAGCGTGTTTCGGATTCTGTGTCTCCCTCTCTCTCTGCCCCTCCCCCACTCATGCTCTGTGTCTCTCTGTCTCAAAAATAAATAAACATTAAAAAGAAAAAAAAAAGATAAGTACACTCTTAATTCCCTTTATCTCTTTCACCCTTTCTCCCACACACCTCCCCTTTGGTAACCATCCAGTTTGTCCCTTGTTTTTAAGAATCTAGGGGGCTTTTTTGTTTCTCTCTTTTTGTTTATTCATTTATTCTATTTCACATGTGAGTGAAATCATATATTTGTCTTTCTCTGACTGACTTATTTTGCACATTCTAGGAGCTCCTGGGTGGCTCAGTCGGTTGAGCATCCAACTCTTGATTTCTGCTCAGGTTATAATCCCAGGGTCACCCTCTGCCCCTCTCTTCACCTCGTGCACTCTCTCTAATAATAATAATAATACTAATAATAATAATACACACTAGCTCCATCCAAGTCATTGCAAATGGTAAGATTTCATTCTCTTTTATGGATGAGTAATATCCCATTGTGTGTGTGTGTGTGTATGTGTGTGTGTGTGTGTGTGTTTGTGCATCACATCTTTATTTATTCATCTATCAATGGGCACTTGGGTGGCTTACATATCCAAGCTACTGTAAATAACACTGCAATAAACATAGAGGTGCATATATCTTTTCAAATTAGTGAAAGTAAAAAGCTTTTGCACAGCAAAGGAAACCATCAACAAACCAAAAAGGCAACCTACTGAACAGGAGAAGATATTCACAAATGATATATCCAATAAGGGGTGATTATCCAAAATACATAAAGAACTTACACAATTGAACACCATAAAAAAAAAAAACAAATAATCCAATTTAAAAATGGGCAGAGGACCTGAATTGACACTTCTCCAAAGAAGACATACGGATGGCCAACAGACACATGAAAAGATGCTCGGCATCACTAATGAGCAGAGAAATGCAATTTAAAAGTGCAATCAGTTATCACTTTACCCCTGTCAGAAGGCTAAAACCAAAAAGACAAGAAATAACAAGTGTTGGTGAGGATGTGGAGAACAAGGAAGCATCCCGTGCTGTTGGTGACTGTTGGTGCAGCCACTACGGAGCCAGTATGGAGGTTCCTCAAAAAATTAAAAATAGGACTACTCCATGATCCAGTAATTCCACTACTGGCTATTTACCCAAAGAAAATGAAAACGCTTTTTCTAGTTTCTTTTAATAATAACTTTTTAAAGCCAGGAGGCAGTTACAGGCACAACTGAAAAGCAGATAAATTAAAAAAGAATTTTTAAAGAGGAGAAAGAACAAAGCCACATCCTTCACAAAACATACAGAGCTCTGTTAGTGTTTCCCCACCTAGATCCCGTGGATGTTCTGCTCAAGAACACCCTCCATTATTGTGCAAGGAAACCAGAGAGCATCCAGGTGTGAGGATGTAAAATCAACTATGTACTGGCGCTGCAGAGTTCGAGGTCAACAGTTCTGGTCCTAACTTAAGTGGGGTTAATCCTGCATGCGTGGTGGATCCCATAGCCAAAGTAGATAGCGAACCCAACCAGCATCCAGACACCAAATAGGGCCCAGGTGCCAAGTGGCAGCTGCATCATAAGGTAAATATTCATAAAAATGCTGATTATTGGGAGGACAGGCAGAGCAGGTATCTTAAAGTAAAGGAGAGTGGGGCTCTGTGGCTGTCTCCAGATGACCCCAGGGATCCCGGTGATGAGCATCAGGAGGAGGACAACCACTGTAATCAACGGTGGGTTTCTAAAAAACAGTAGAACTGGCCACTGGACCAGCACCAGGCAAAGAAGAAAGAGCAGCAGAGCAAGCAGTGAGAAGCAAACATAGACAACCCGGCCAGAGAGTGGAGTGGGGGTGGAGCTGCCTGGACAAAACAGTCCCCATAGAGTCAGCTTCTCTGCTGCAGGCCCATTCTCCTCCTGTGCCTCTGCTTCGTTTCCTTCATCATTCAATTCAGGCTGATACCTGACAAGGAGAATACAAATAGCCACCAGGGAGTAAGTAAGCAGGGTCCCAAATGACATGAGGTCCACAAGATCAGTGAGTCTAAAGAGAGATGCCGTTAACGCTGTGATAATTCCTGAGACCACAGTGGCCACAATGGGGACGCTTGTTTTGGAGTCTATCCTGGCAAGGACACCGAACAGGAGGCCATCGTCTGCCATCACGAAGGTCATCCAACGAAGGAGGAACATAGAGTTCAAGATGCTGGTAGAAAAGGCACAGAGGGCTCCGATAGCCACGACATAGCGGGCAGGGGCCCAGCCAATATAGAGAAATGCCTCAGGCAAGGGGTTCCCAGGTGGAAGCTGGTAGTAAGGCACCATAAGCGTAAGTGCCAAAGAGACCCCAAAATACACCAAAAAGCAGATGAACACTGAAATCACAATGCCCATAGGGACAGAACGCTGGAGATTTTGGGCTTCTTCGGCAATGGTAACAATACCGTCGAAACCAGAAAAGGCATAGAAACAGGTAGCTGCTCCACGGAGCATCCCCTGGAAGCCGAAAGGCACAAATCCTCCATAGCCCAGAGGACCCAAGGGAGAAGTGTTATTGAGTCTAAACACGGTCATTATGTAGTCCTCTTCCGTAAGCTGCCAGTTGTGCAGTTTCCCCTTCAGGAAGCCAGAGATGATGACAAAACCCAGAACCAAAACGTTCACCACCGTGAACACTGTAGTAACCAGGACAAACTCACTAGTAACTGGGACAAACCTGACAGCCAGGAATCCGGTGAGCAACAACATCAGGCCCGTGGCAAAGGGGTCTGGATATTCCGCAAGGACGTGGGGAACATTCAGTGGGATGCTCTCACGCAACGTCTGAGAGAGCTGGCTCCCAATCAGGTTGTCGAAAGTTAAGCTCCAGGCCTGGGCCACACTGGCTGCACCAGTAACATAGGAGAGGATGAGATTCCAGCCAGCGATGAAAGCCCAGAGTTCACCTACAGTGACACAGTTGTATAGATACGCAGAAGCAGAATGGGGAACTCGGGCGCTAAACTCTGCATGGCACAGAGCAGCCAGCACAGAAGACAGGGCAGCCACCAAAAAGCAGACCACAATGGATGGTCCTGCTTTATCGCCGGCCACCTCCCCAGCCAGGACATACACACCTGCACCCACTGTGTTGACCGCACCCAAGGCCACTATACCCAGAGTGCTCAGCCTTCCAAGCAGAGGAAATCTGAGCCACCTATTGCTCCAGTGTATGTTTACGTACCAGCTTTTGAGCAAATCTGCGGAGCGCCTGATACGCCATTCTAGGTGGAGTTGAAGAGGGTTCTAGGATCAGAGCGCTGTAGCAAGCCCAGGGAGTAAAGAGTCTCAGATTGGCTTCAGTGAGGCGGAGTCAAGCCGAGTTGGGTTGAGGCTGCCAAGTTCGGGTGGTCAGGCTTCAAAGCGGCTGCTTCGTATTTCATCTTATACGTGCTATTCCTCCATAATGCCTAAGACATAGTAAACAATAAATATTTACTGAACCCGTATTCAACCAACCAACCGAAGCTCAGAAGTCACATGTCACCTGTTGCAGCCCCAAATCACAGAAACTGACACCAAAAGACATTACAGAAAAATCAGCCCTACTTTCCCCCCCGAAAAAGTGCCAAATACCTCCCAACATTCTGCTTTTTTACGCACCACATGACATAATCCCATTTGGGTTCGTCTAACTCATGTAGCTTCATGTACTAATTAAGCTGTAAGACACAACAGGGCATGAATTTATTGTGCAATAATTCACACGCGGGATGTTTGCGCAGTGCTTGGGCGTGAGTTATGACACATTAATTCACGGCCTAGAGGGCCTCGTTGCAATTACAGAACCATTTTTTAAATATTATCTGGATTTAAAATACAAATATCGGCCCCCCAGTCTTAAAACCCTTAGCCCCCAAATCAGCTAGCCAAGGTCAGAGGTCACTTTGGTTTCCTTTCTCCCCATTCTGCTTCATCCATTTAGCTGGACTGATGGAAAAGAAAGTCCAGTCCAACCTCGGCTTTACCCACCTAGGCCCACAGTCACTGTGAGAAGAGAGGAAGTGGGAGAAAGGAGCAAGGCCTTCATAACTACCTGTAAGAAGGGGAGGAACAGGCTGTCAGGTGAGGAAACACTGGAGGCAGCCAACAAGTTTCCATTACCAAGAAGGGAGAAGAGCCAGAAAGGCCGTTTTATGAATTCTGAGATTCAATATACTTCACCCAAAGCAACCAGGCAAAATTCACTACAATTTTTATGTCCACAGTTATGAGAGTGTGATGGGTAGGGAGAAAGAAATAAGTCACCTAGCTCAGTAGCTCACAACCAAAACAATTCTTTCTGTCTCCTCCCTCTCTGGGTTCCGGGAGAGGAGGTGAGCTCACTTTTGCAGACGACTCTCCTCTCTGGCCACACCGTGCTCTATAAACACCCTGTGCCGTCCGTGATGTCAGCCGCCAGCCACCTGGAGTATCTGCCCTGCACTGTGAGCTTGTATTAAAACACTCACTTATAACTCCCTATTAATTTTTCACGAGGAGTTATTTTTAACTCGCTCAAACCATTGTCTGAATATGCCAAATATATTTTCTTAATGAACGAACCCGGCGTGTGGTTCCTCCTTCCTCTACTCCCCTGCTGCTATTCAAATGGTCCCCTCCTCACGGGGAGCAAGGCTTTGGATGAACAATTCACAGCAATGCCCCGGAAATGAGTAGTGGAGAACAGAGAAAACGAAGTCCCGCGGCCTCCATTCTCCTGCCTACGCAGGCTTTGGTTCTGAAAGAATTTTAGGGAATGTGGTCAGGGGTTTTTAAAGACAGAAAGAGCGAGTGAAATTTGAAAATTCTTCTCTATAGATTATCAGAAGGAACCCTTAGATTATTGGGTCAGACGTTCCATCTACAAATCCATCAAGATTCCTTATTTGTTCTGATTTAGTAACAAGCACACGAGATAGACAAGGAGGGTCCATTCTTAACTCATGGAACCTTTATACACTATAAATGTGATTGAGGTTGTCCCCACCCCACCCCCGGGCTTCAAACCCTTCAGCGATTCCCCACTGCCCTTCTTTCATTACCTGACCTGTGCTTATTCCTCTAGCCTCATGCCCTGCCCAGTTCACCTTCTAGCTGCGAAATTCTACACTCACTCTGTTCCCTTGTTTCTAATGCCCTCTCGGCCCCCTTCCTTAGCTAGCCCCTCCTTATCTTTCAATTCCCAGCTCAGAAGCTGCTTCCCCAGGAAGGCTCCCCTGATCCTTATGCTACCCTTTCCGTGTACCGTCATAGCACCCGGGCTTACCCCATTTGCCACTTATCCTAATGTATCAAAATTCCAGTTCAGTTGCCTGCTCCTCCTCCTCCTCCTGCTCCTAACTGCGAGTTAGGTCCTTAATAAATATTTGTTGAACAAATGTCCACACAGAGAAGAGAAACCTGAAAGAGCACATAATCCAGAATATCCTATCTACTTGACTTTGAGATACATACCTTGTAACCAAGCAACCTTATAAACCTGGCTCAGGTAAATACATAAATGGCATTACCCTCCTTGTAGAAGGCAATCAAAATGAAAAGTGTGAAGGGAAAGCCAACTGTGATAAAACCTTGACCACAGATCATTCATGGCAGATATAAGCCATACATAGGTGATAAAGCATTGTTTGCCTTTGAGGACACTTGTTTTAAAAATATCAGGCTGCCTGGGGTTACAGGCAACGAACCACCCACACCCAGTTAGAGAAGCCCTCCTTTTTTTGAAGGCATCATGTTCAGAACCTCGAATCCGGGTGGGATGCCTCGGGCAGAGGTTCTCGTTTCGGGGGGGGACAGAGGGAGGCATAATGAAGACAGCTAGGGAACATTTTCAAACTTCGGATCCTCTGCCTCGGGAGATTCTTATTCACCTAGCCCCTCGCTTCCCATGACTCCCGCCCCACTTGACAGGAAATCTGATTTCAAAGAGAAGAGATTCTAAAAGCTTCCCTCACAGGAAGGCAGCACGGTTTAGCAGTTAAGAGTAAAGGCTCTGCAGGTAGATTGTTCAGGCTCCAAACTCAACTCAACCTCATAGCTGGGTGACTCTGGACACATGAGTTCATCTCTCAACACTAGCTTCCACAAATGGGAGCAAAAGTAAATACCTCATAGGGTTGTTGTGAGGAGCAAGTGACATGATGCTTGGAAAGTACTTAGCTCGGTGCCTAGCAGACAATACGTAATATAATACACCTAACATTTAATATTAAAATCTGATCCAAAGTCCCCAAACTTTGAAAATCAATTAATCTTTATGAACGTCTAGCCTCAAGATCATGCACTAAAATTCAACCCTGTTAGCTAGCTCTCATGGGAAAATGAAAGCAGTCTTATTCCATATAATTCATCTTGAAATTCTAGGGACTCTAGTTAGACACCTTCATACATGCTGGTGCTAAACACTTGGGGGTTCTAGGCTGAGTGAGTTAGACCAGGCATTGAAAAATGCAAAGCTTGGGGTGCCTGGCTGGTTCAATGGCTAGAGCATGTGATTCTTGATGTTAGGGGTCATGAGTTCAAGCCCCATGTTGGGTGTAGAGCCTACTTAAAAGTTAAAAAAAAAAATTTAATTAGAAAAATAGAGTGAAAAGAAAAAGAAAAGAAAAATGCAAGGCTCAAAATAATAATAATAATAATAATAATAATAATAATAATAATAATAATAATAATATCTTTGCAAGGCACCCAGGTGGCTCAGTGGGTCAAGCAACTGACTCTTGACTTTGGCTCAGGTCATGATATCTCAGTTTGTGAGTTCAAGCCCTGCATCGGGCACTGGCAACTCAGACCTGCTTGGGATTCTCTCTCTCTGCCCCTCCTCCATTCACATGCTCTCTTGCACTCTCACTCTCTCAAAATAAATAAATAAACATATTTAAAAATTAATAATAAAAATAATATCTTTGTCTACTGATGCCTCATCCTATTTCTGAAAGAGTCGGTGTTGGGTACAGTAGTGGCAAGAGCAAAAAACATGGTGTCAAAACTTTTGAATTTGAGCCCCGGCTCTTCCACTTGACTATATAACTAGGGTAATTTGTTCAATCTCTCTGAGCCTTAGTTTCCTCTTCCAAAAGGAACTTGACTTGACTTCCCTTACTGGATCATCATAAGAATTCTATGAGAAGATACAGACTATCACACACTGCTGGTCGGAGTATAACTGGTGCCACCGTCCTGAAGCACAATCTTAGTGGAATTAAAAATGCATACCCCCTCCAACCGCACAATCCCTCTCCTAGGTATGTACCGCAAGGAAACTCTCTCCTGAGTCCATGAGGAGACCCATGTGAGCATGTTCATCACAAAGTCCTACAGTATTTGTCATTGACCCAGCTCCTCTCAGCCTTCTGTCTCTCTCTCTTCCCACTCATTCTTCTCTAGCCACTGGCCTTCTAACCATTCTGGCCTCCTAACACATCAAACAAGACCCTACCTCAGGGTCTTGATACTTGCTGTCCCCTCTAACTGGACCACTTCTACCCCAGATACCCACGAGATTGCTTCCTTAACTGTGTTTGGTGAAATAGCACCTTCGTAGCGATGCCTTCCTTAATCTCCCCATATAAAACTGCAGTCTGCTCCTGACCCCCTTCAACATATCTTATCCCCTTGCCCTGCTTTTTTTCCCATAGCACTTATCACTATTTGAGGTACTACATGTTTTACTTATTTATTTGTTCATGATTTGTCTCCAAAAGAATATAAACTCCATTAAAGCAGGACGTTTTTATTATTTTGCTCCTGGTTGCATTCCCCGCACCTGCGACTGTGCCTGACACACAGTCGGCACTGTGTGGTTGTTGAGTGGATGGATGTATCTAAATACACATATAGAGCATGGATTGGAGGAGCATTTGTTAAATACACTACAGCAAGTGTCCCCAGTGAGGAGGAGAGATGAGAATAGAGATAAAGATGAAAGGAAGAAAGAAAATGGAGCCTTACAGGAAGCGATGGAGCCAGCATGCCATGATGGAGGAAGGGATTGACTCCACTCTGTGCACTTCAGGGTCAACAAAGGAAACGCATGACAATGTTGTGAGAAGACCTGGTACATAACCTGATAAACACCAGACACTCAATGGATTTAAACTGAAGGGGAACAAGAGTCCTGCAATCATCAGGACATGGAGAGTATAGGGAAGGAATACCTGCTAGAAAGAGGGTGGAAAACAGGGAGGATAGGGCACCCTTCCTACCAGTTCCCTCTGGACCCATGTCTCTTTTCCCAATTCCTCTTTCTCCCTCAGTTCCTTCAACTGTCTCTGGAGGCTCCTGTGGTTGGCACTAAGGATGCTTGTACCATGTTTCTCTCTCTGGGGAAACATCCTCAGCCACCTACCTCCCAACGAAGACGCAACACTAGTTCTTAACGTTTGTTGAATCACAGACCCCCCTGACATTGCTCAGCTCAAAAAAATGTCCTACACCCTCTTGAAGTCCATCTGTGGACCCTGAACAAGAATCCCAGAGGAAGACCATGTGAATGGCAGGATCAGAAATGCTTTTGATGATTTCTGTTCCCCTCCATTTTGTTACGCGGGGTGGTCCTTGGGCTCTTCCCACTTTTACTGAAGCAACCCAAGGAACAAAACACATGGGAGTTAAATAATCACATTTTATGACTCAAACAGAGGCAGGCAGAACAAACAATGAACAACCAAACTTGTAGAAGCAGCAGCAAACCCATGATTGGGAATCCTGAGCAAGTCTCCCTGCAATCCAGCTTATAACCAATATAGAGAAACATTGTCTTCAAACGCCATGTTCAGAAATACCCTTTCTCCATGCAATAATCTGCAATCATTCCAATAGTTTCTATTCAGTCCAGGCTCTCTGACCCAGCTGCCAGAGTTCTGCCCTCATTCTCCCCCTATCCTCAGGCCCATCACCTCTTCTTTACTCAGCTTCTCACATCCTGATTTACCTTCCCTGGGATGAGCCTTTGGCCTGGGTAAGTTACCTGCCCTGCCAGGGACGCCCTCCTCACTCCCTTCTTCCAGTCTTGACCCTCCAGCTCTTTTTAACCCTATTCTACAACCTTCCCCCCACATCCAGGAAGCCTTTCCTAAGCCAACCTGACTAATCCCCCATCTCCAGCCTTCCTCCCCTGGACGCCAGCACATCCTGGTGTTCAGCTGAAACTAATTTCCCCTTTCTGTCTGGTGGAGTCCTGGGTGTGTCACTCAAATTCCTTTACAGTCCAAAAGCTTCCGGAGGGCAGGGCCAGGATCCCTATACCTCCTCCTTCTGAATTCCACACTCCCACCCCCAGCCCTCACTGCCCAGGACAAGGATCTGCTCATAATTGTACCAGAAAAAACAAAAAAGGTATTTAAGACAGAGGAAATGAATACATAGCTATATTGATTGACTGCTATATCTTGAGATTCCTGGAAGTAAGATTTTTTTTCTTTTTTTTCTTTTTTGGAAAGAGAGAAAGGGCCAGACGGAGGTGGAAACAGGAGACTAGAACAACTAGAACATGCACACTCATCTATTTCCAGAGCATTTCCTGAGGACATTTCCTAATGAGGGCCCTGGGCCTGTGAATCTCAGTTTAATTAGGAAACAGTCTCTCCCAAAGGAGGTGCTTGGCGCAGGGGAGGTACTTAAAGAAATGCAGAGAGAGGCCAGGGAACATGAAGCCAGCTTGTATGAATTCCATAATGCCCCCCGGCTCCCCACTTCCCTCCCTCCTCCTCCTCCCTGTGTTTCTCTCAGTCTCTGAGCTCATTCCAAACTCCAAAACAAAAGTTCCATCCCAAGTCGCCAAGAAGAACTCCTGTCAAATCCAACAATCCACCCACTAAATTGCAGGCTGTCTTGCTTTCCCAGCCAGCCCCACCCACTCTCCTCCATCCTGGAGGTCACTGTGTTCACTCCTCTGTCTCTAAGAAGGGGACAGCCCTCACTCTGGACCTTCCCTTTTCAAAACATTTTTTCCACCAGCAGTAAGTTCCGCTGCCCATTGTTGGGTGTTACTACCCCTTCCAGTCAGGAAGCTCGCCCTGTGGCTCCCCCTGTAGAGGGTTCAAATACAGTTTGGATATGAATTGCTTTGCTAGAAGTTTGATAAAGACTTGAGAGGAAGGCGAATGAGGCTGTTCAATAATTATTTTCTCGAAGTTTCTCAAAATTTCAGAGAAGTGGACTTGAAACACAACATCTCCAGAGAAGGTATCAATCTCTCTCCATCCAAGCACAGCTTCTTCCTGAACCCAAATTACATAAATTATCTCCTCCACATTAAAATTTCGAGTGAATGCCAAGTCCAGAGCGAATCAAACCAGTGGCTCCCAAACAAACAAGTGTGAAGTCTCCTGGATCCCTGAGCTTTCCCAGAGTTTCCCAAGTCCTAATTCAAGCAGCCCTGCCACTCTGATGGGAGGCGAGCAGGAATACAAGAGTAGAGGCTCTGAGTTCAGGGCAACAGCCTTAAAGAATAGTAAGTGTGGTGTATGTGGAACATGAACACGTCCAAAGTGGAAACAGTTCAGAATACATTCGAAAAAGTAAACAGAGGAAAAGCCACCATGAACACTGGGGCCGAGTCTCAGAGCCGAAGGTAGAAGAACTTAGTTAACAAAACCAAATGAATGATCGAATTTTCCCATTTTCACTTTCCATCTGTGCCTTGTCTAGAAGTGTGTGTGTCTAATTGTGGTCATTCATTTATTCATTCGACAAATACACTGAGCCCCAGTTATTCAGCACTGCTATAAAGGAAAGAAAAACACATAAATTCGTCCACTCGGGGTGCTTCTTTTCCTGCAGGAGGAAGCAGATAATAAACAAATATGTAATAAGAATATATATTGTGTTGGATTTGCGATCAGTGCTGCAGAGAAAAGTAAAGCAAGAAAACGTTAGTGTTGGGAGCCATTCTGGGCTCCCAGGTTGAGACCCCTCTCCGTGTGGAAAAAGCGGTTGAAGCAAAACTCCCGCCGGCCAAGATGGCGCCTAGTCTTACCTACTTCTAAATAATTCTTCAGTATTGGATTTCTTGAGCTACTCTCCTTGGCCCCAAGGAATGTAATGCTCTTTTGTTTTATGGCATTTAGATAAAAGGGATGCTTTGATGGATTATATCTGAACGAGAATAGCCTGGCCACCTTAAAGTTGCATCTTGGGGATGGGTTGCACAATATGACCAGTTATGAGCTGGCTGAATACTGGTGTGACTTGTGTAAATGTTGAGCCCCTATTATGTAAATTCACTCATTCACAAGCAAAGGACAAGCATTGGGAATTCTGTCCTTGCTGGATGGGTTGCACCTCCCCATTGTAGTTGGAAGAATAGGCAGAATGACTCCTGGCCTGTTTATAGATAATCAACATAGTCAGGCCTAGGTAACTTCCTGTTCTCTCCCCCTGCCCTAAATTTATATGCTAATTAACTTGAAAATAACTTGCAAGATTGAGGAAATCTCCGCTTTACTGATAAAAACACATTATTGTTCAAACTATGCTTACTGATGGGATGTCACTCATTGCTGTAATGTAACTCACTACTCTTAAATAAAGACACTGAGACCGGCAGGGCGAAGATGCCAGAGATGCCAGGGCTGCCTGCTTGGTCATCAGACAACATCTCTCTCTAGCCCTCTCACTTCATTTCGCCTGACCGTCCGTCCTTCGTGGACCCCTAGATCCGCCGGAACTGGACCCGGCAGGTTAGGATATGCTCGGGATGGGTGTTGAGACTCTAAAATGGGTGATCCTTAGAGTGCCTGGGTGGCTCAGTCCATTAAGCGTCCAACTTCAGCTCAGGTTAGGATCTCATGGTTCGCGGGTTCGAGTATGGCATCAGCAGGCTCTGTGCTGACAGCTCAGAGTCTGGAGCCAACTACGGATTCTGTGTTTCTCTCTCTCTTTTCCCCTCCCCCACTCACACTCTGTCTCTCTCTCTCTCAAAAATAAACATTAAAAAAATTTTTTAATTAACAAATCCAGGGGTGCCTGGCTGGCTTAGTCAGCAGAGCATCAGAGGAGCATGTGACTCTTGGTCTCAGGGTTGTGAGTTCGAGCCCCACGCTGGGTATAAAGATTACCAATAATGTTTTATAAATAAATAAATAAAAATAATAAAAAGGGTGGTCCAAGACAGCCTCACATTCGCACTGTTGTGCAACTATCACCACCATCCATCTCCAGAACTTGTTCACCTTCCTAAGTTGAAACTCTGTACCCATTAAATAGTAACTCCCCATCCTGTCCTCCCGCCAGCCCCTGGCAACCACCATGCTACTTTCTGTCTCTACGAATTCGGCTACTCTAGGTACCTCATATAAGTGCAATCATACAGTAGGGTCCTTTTGTGACCAGCTTAGTCCACTTAGCATAAGGTCTTCAAGGTTCATCCATGTTGTAGCATGTACCCGATTGCCCTTCCTTGTTAAGACTGAATAATATTCCGTTGTATGTGTAGACTACATTGTACATATATACGTGTTTATCTGTTCATCCACTGATGAGCATGTGGGTTGTTTCGCCTTTATTGTGAATAATGCTGTTATGAATATGGGCGTACGGATATCTTTTTGAGTCCCTGCTTTCAATTCTTTGGAATATATACCCAGAAGTGGGATTGCTGGATCATACTGTAATTGTATATTTAATTTTTTGAGAAATTGTCATGCTGTTTTCCACAGTGGCTGTGCCATTTTACATTCCCACCAACAGTGCACAAGCATCCCAGTACCTCCACATCCTTGCCAATACTCGTTATTTTCTGTTTCTTTAATATCAGCCATCCTCATGTGTGTGAAATGATACTTGGCAATTTGGGGGCGGGGGGGAATAACAAGGAAGCCTGAGGGGCCAAGACGGAGTGAGTGAGCGGGAAGCAGTGGGGGATGAAGTCAGAGAGAAAGCAGGAATCCAGCTCCTTCGCTTAGGGTCTCAGAGTCACTGTGAGGACTTTGGCTTTTACTCTGGGTGTGATGGAAACCCTAGAAAAAGTGATAGTATTATATGTTGGCTACTGATTTTCATGTTCTTTGAACTAAGTATTTGGTTCTCAAACGAAGGAAAGGCCACCTCCAGAGTTCGAAAACAAGACATAGAGATAGTTTCTGCAGAACTCTCCATAGATATTGTTAGATGTCCGGTGCGTCTAACAACACAGTGAGGGCTGAACAAGCTGGGTTCTTGCATCTGCCTCCCTCTCTTGATGCCAAAGAAGAGATGCCATAGAGTCACCCATGGGAGAGTAACATGATGGATTGCTTTCATTGAAGCTGTTCACTTTATGGATTATCTCTAGGCAGGATTCGATCACTTAAAATTCAAACAAAAGTCGTTTTCGTCTCATTCACTATCTCAGGTTATTCCCACCATGTTGTGGATAATCAAGAGCTGACATGGGTAGAAAGGGCCCTTTTCCTGGAGCCTGGTGAAATAAGGGGCTGCAAACACAGGGGTAGGTAGACTCTCAGAAAGGGGGCAGGAGGCATGGGCATGAGGCGCTCGGAAGCCTCGCAGAATTAAATAGATGAATCCAGTCCCAAGCCCCAGATGCCTCAGGAAGGACTGTCAGAAATGTCTGCGATGATCAGAGCTGGAGAGAGAAAGGGCCCCAAAGGGAAGCCTGAAAACACATTTCTGAGAGGCAAAGAGTACCTCTCATAACCTCACTTCCCC
Source organism: Paguma larvata (assembly GCA_030068075.1). Lineage (NCBI taxonomy): Eukaryota > Metazoa > Chordata > Mammalia > Carnivora > Viverridae > Paguma > Paguma larvata. Next base: position 60,376,000 of record CM057828.1, read on the forward strand.
CAGGCGACAGGGATGAAAGCTTCTACATCAAAATGAGAAGTCCAAGGAGTTATAGATTTTCTCAACAATAAATAATCTGGAGAGAATGGCCGCCCAACCACCGTTTATAAATGTTAGAAAATACACACTTGTGTGGGTGGGGAGGGGGGAGATGGAGGGCAGAGAAGGAGAGAAATATGGGGTTGTCCCCACTGGGAAAGGAGGAGGGAAAGAAATCAATTTTCACCAGGCCATTCTTAGGATTCAAATGGGGGTTAGGGGAGGGGAGTATAATAAAATCTGGAACCCTAAATAACTAATTTCTCTCAGCAAGAAAACAGACCATGTACTCCTAGGTTCTGCGTCCTGTGTTTCTTTCCATCTGAGGACCACCTAATTCACCATCCAGTCTCAACATAGTATGACCACCACCCACCCCCAGAGTAAAGAGACTCCACGGCTTGGCTCACGTCATAGTCCCCACCTCATTTCCCTTCTCTGTGGGCTCATTACAGAGGTCTTAGGTTCCCTTTAAGCCTTCAAACATGTATACTAAAAATGGGACTAGGATATAGGAGAAGGCTGCTCTTCCTGCTCTCCTCAAGTAGAAAAATAATAGACCTAGGTAGCAGTGAAAGTCTTCGGTCATTCATTCATTCAATAAATAGTAAGCCCTTCTTAGAAGAACACCTTCTAAGTCCTTACGCTTGATCCTACAAACACAACGAGAAGGAAGAAAATATGCTCCCAGCCTACGTGGCACTCCTTGTCTTTAAGAATGTTCTTATATAACATTCCTTCCCAAAATGTGCATCCTGAATCTAATGACAAAAATGATCAGTCTAGGGGCACCTGGGTGGCTCAGTCAGTTAAGCAGCTGACTTCTGCTCAGGTCCTGATCTCGTGGTTCGTGAGTTCGAGCCCCGCATTGGGCTCTCTGTTATCAGAGCAGAGCCCGCTTCGGATCCTCTCTCCCCCTTTCTCTCTGCCCGTCTCCTGTTCACACACACTCTTTGTCTCAAAAATAAATAAATATTTGCAAACTATTTAATGATCAGTTTACAAAACAACCTTCTTACAGAAAGTTGACTTTCTATAAAACAACTGACCTAGGCAGTTCAAAACTGTCAATGTCAGGAATGACAGGCTGAGGAGCTGTTGCAGATTCATGGAGAATAAAAAGACACAGGGGCACCTGGGTGGCTCAGTCGGTTGAGCATCTGACTTCAGCTCAGGTCATGATCTCAGAGTTCACGAGTTCAAACCCCACATCGGACTCTGTGCTGACAGCTCAGAGACTGGAGCCTGCTTCAGATTCTATGTCTCCCTCTTTCTCTGCCCCTTCCCTGCTCACACTCTGTCTTTCTCTCTATCTCAAAAATAAATAAGATATTTTTTAAAAAGAGAGACACAGCAATGAGATGCAATGCATAACCTTGGATTGGACCTGGATCGGGGAGAAACATTTTACTACAAAAAAAAGAACTGGACAGTTAGCAAACTTTGAATATGGACCATATTTCATACACACATAAACACACACACACACGCACTGGAGAGAGCATGCAAATGTAGCAAAATATTAAAGACTGATCCTAGGGAAAGATAAATGGGTGTGAATTATACTATTCCTGCAACTCTCTGTAGGTTTGATATTTTTCAAACCAAAAAGTTAGGAGGAAAACAAGAATGTCCCAGGAGTAAAGGTTATGGATTCTCCTTCCTGAATGGCCTTGATACACAAGTTTGCCGTCCCTTTTGGTTGCAACGAAATCTCACCCAGAATGATCTAGCCCCAAATCAGGAGCTTTAGACCAGAGGAGTGGGTGGGAAGATAGAACTCCTGTGTCTTTGATTTATGACCAAAATTGTCAGCAAGCGAAAATGCCTGGAAAGAAACCACAACCTTGGCTCATGTTAGTACGGTTATAAAAACTACATGCTGTTATTGTCATTTTGTGGGACTAACACAAATTAATAAATCAGGGCCCTAGGCTTGGACCGTAAGAGGCATGGGGGAACATGTGTGGAAGCTGGAGGCAGAGAAAAATGGGATTGGGTCAATAGGGGGACCAGGTCTATATGAAAAAATTCGGGATACATGGAGAGAGGGGCGAAAGAGAATCAGAATTTGCTGAGCTGTAATGCACCTATGTTATTTCATTTAACCCTCATAACAACCCAATGAAAGAAGTATTATTATTCCACTTTAAAGACAGAGAAGTGAGACAACTGTCCTAAGCTCACACGGCCAGTAAAAAGAACAGCTGGAATTTGAACTTGGCTCTTTGTTACTTCAAAGACCATGTTCTTGCTACTCCGGCGCTTTGCCTCTATAAAGGGTCAAAACTACAGCATGGCTTTTAAATTTTTTTTTAATGTTTTATTTATTTTTGAGACAGAGAGAGACAGAGCATGAGTGGGGGAGGGGCAGAGAGAGAGTGAGACACAGAATCCGAAGCAGGCTCCAGGCTCCGAGCGCTCAGCAGAGAGCCCGACACGGGGCTCGAACCCACGGACCGCGAGATCATGACCTGAGCCGAAGTCGGACGCTCAACCGACTGAGCCACCCAGGCGCCCCCAGCATGGCTTTTAAAGGAGTCTTTGAGCCAGTTCTTACCTTTGTGCCCAGGTCACCTTCTGCCAATGTCTTCCCTTACGTCTCAAATAGATACTGATGGGCCAGAGCTAGAAGTGGAGGAATCATTAAATCTGAACTTCCATCTAAACCGTGTCCTGCTAAAATCCTAATCCAATCAGTTGAGGGAGAGGAGGCGCCTCGCTGGCTCAGTCAGTAGAGCATCCAAATCTTGATCTCAGGGTCTCGAGTTCAAGCCCCACATTAGGTGTAGAGATTACTTAAAAAAAAAAAAAAAAAAGGCAAAATCCTAACCCAATCTAGGGCCAAAATGTCTCCAGAGTATATTTTCAGATGTCAGGAAAGATTCCAAACATCCCCATAGCTATCCCAATAGTTCCCAGATAGAATTGTACAGCTAATTATAATTCCTACCCACAACTTTAACCCACCTCCTTTAGCTTGGCTTTAGTAGAAATATAGGATAAGAGATCTCCAAATGCCAAATATAAGTCACCCTCTTGGGACTTCTTTCACCAACTTACTCTTTCATCATCCTGTTCCAAATATTTTCTAGTCACTACCTCACTCTTGAGAAGAAAAATAAAAACATATTAGGTGAAGTTAGAAAGTGCTAGAGAAGTACATATATACAATGGACTACTACGTGGCAATGAGAAAAAATGAAATCTGGCCATGTGTAGCAACCTGGATGGAACTGGAGGGTATTATGTTAAGTGAAATAAGTCAGTCAGAAAAAGACAGATACCATATGTTTCCACGCATAGGTGGATTTTGAGCGACTTAGCAAAAACCATGGGGGAGGGGAAGAGGGGAAAAGAAAAAAAGACACAGAGAGGGAGGGAGACAAAACCTAAGAGACTCTCAAAGACTAAGAACAAACTGAGGGTGAGGGGGGTGTGAGAGGGGGGAGAGTGGGTGACGGGCATTGAAGAGGGATGAACACTGGGTGTTATATGGAAACGAATTTGAAAATAAATTATTTAAATAAGAAAGACAGAAAGTGCTAGAGAAGGTAATGAAACTTGCATTCTCATCACATAAAGGAAGATGGAGTGGGGAGCAGGTATTTTTTAAAATGGGAACCCAATAACAGGAATACAGTTGCAATCGCAACTTCCCCGAAAGCCTCAAAATCTCCAGGTTTGGCCTTCCCAAACCTCAGCCGTCACCCAAGGCTTCCAGATGTTGCCGGCACACACCGTTAGGAAACATCTGTTACAAAGGACAGCCCCAACTGGGACAAAGGAGAGTAGTAAGGCAGACGGTGCCAATTTAATGAGGATGGTTTAACAAAACATCTTTTTAAGCTTCCTAATTCACTTGGCCATTTGCTCCCAGACTTGGCTGCCAATCAGGAGCAGACTGGGAATGGCTGCCAGAGAATGGCAATCTCCTCTCTATCCTTAACCCAGAGGAACCCAATACCAGAAAACCGTCAGCTCGTCAGTCACTTCCAAAATATGATTCCCTCATTCCAGAGCTAAAACTTCATGGTGAGGCTGGGAAAACGGACTTCAGCTATGTCGGATGGATCATTCTGGATTAGTGGTTCTTGACAACCAGACACCTGACCGAGTAAAATATAAAAAATGGGCACCGGTCTTCCCCATTGTGACCCATGTCTGTGACCAGCTCTGAACTCCCAGCACCTAGAGCGTTGTTAGTGTTTATTAATCACCCATGGAAATAAGCACGAAGCCCAATGGAGATCAGGCATTGATACGGATCTCTTGTCTATTTTTGGATCTCCTCATTATTTATTTCAATTTGTTAAGGAATATGGACTTGAGATCAGGCATAATGAGTATTCTGAACATGCTGGTAGCCTAGGAAGATCAAAAGAGAAGATAAAGGATTGCCTTTCTAGCTTAGTTTCGAAAGGAAGAAAACCCTGAATATATCCAAAAACAAGAGCATTGACAAGGTAGCCTCCAAAAATAGGATCCAAAATCCTGACTTTATTGGGCGAAACTGCATAAAAATTTGGATTAAATCTAAGGAATTCCAACGGAAATCATTGGTTTCAGATATCTGGGGATCACCAACTGAGCCCTCAATTCAATTCAGCTGACATGAAGTCACTTAGACACCCAAGCACACCTTGTCTACTAGACCTCCATCTACTAGATTCCTACAGTTCACAAATACTGTATATCCAGGGCCAGCCTCCTGCCACAGTCCCTGGTTCCCCCTCCCCGTCCCTAAAATTGGGAACTCTGAACAATCACATCCTCTGGGCTCTCACTCAGATTCACCCAGCAGCCATCAGAGAGTGCTGCCCTTCCTTGAAGCAGGATAAAGCCCTAAATCACATTCTTCCCGACTACTGCATTGCAGCAGATAACTGAAGTGTGAGTGCCCTCTACCCTCCTTCTGGAAAATGACACTTTCTTCAAGTCTTAAAAAGATTCTCTCTCTCCTCGCTCTCTCTTTCCCAACCAGACCGGCAATATCCTGCCCTCTGTTGAACCCAAACTTCTAAGATTGTATTTCCAAGGCTTTCTTTTCATTGTTCTTCTACCATTTACTCCTCCTACTAACCTCTTCTGTGTCTCTCTGCCTGAGCAGGACAAATCTTTCCCCCACACAGGCACATCTTGCTGGCATTAACATCAGCCCTCACGCAGACTCTCCTTCTCTGCCTAGAACACGCTCTCTCCAAACTCCTTCCAGAAGCTTCTTCGGCCACACTCATAGATAGATATCTGGTCTCTTCAGTATGCTCTCCTCACCCCCTGCTCTCTCCTCATTACTACCCAGTGGCATAACTCCCTGGCCTAGAGCTTCGCACTGGGTGAAGGCCCCTTTAGGAAAGAGGGTAAGAGTAGCGGGTGGGGAGGTGGAGGAGAGGAGCACAGCTTCTGCCTGGCGATGCTTTTGGCTTTCCTCTCCTTCCCCAGCTGAAGCCTAGGTACAAAGAGTTAACTGGCCAGAACCAAGGAAGCACCCCAGGGTCTGCAGCCCAGCTCGGCAACGTCAGAGCTCTGAAATAAGAACCCAGGTCCAAATCTCTTTCACCACAACAGAGTGGAAATGTAAAGGAAGTAACCCAAGTCGGGCGAGACCAAGTGCATGATCTGTGACATTTACGATTTGCTCCAGCGTCATCCCCTTGATGTGTGACCTCTAAATGGACAGACACAGAGTTTCATTACTTCCACTGCTTTACTAAATTTGGGAAAATAAGTCACCTGATGTTTTGGCAGTAGGCACCATGACACGATACTCAAACTGCAGTAACTACATTTAAGGCTGGCCCTCGGAAGGGAGGAGCGGGACTATAGGCAAAGGACAGAATGGTGTATAGACTAGGATTTCACTCATTTCAGGAGGATGGAGCAGGAGCCATGAAATGCCCTCGTCCTGTAAGCTCCCAGAGAAAAGAATGAGCTGTATTGGCTACCATTTTTCGTCTACCGTAGTGATTTTTCCATAACTACACAGATGGATTCTCTACAGTCTGGGTTGGGTCTAAAGTGAAAAATTGGATGGTCCCTCAAGGAGAAACCACACAAAGTTTCTAAGTGAGAAAGACTGGATTCAGTCTATTGAAGATCAGATTTCGACTAAGTGTAAATGAACACAAAGGCCAATTCCAAATTGGAAAAATCTGGCATCACAGAGCTTCTTTGCGCAAAAGAATTCAAGCAAAAGCAACGTTTCCCCCCATAAATTATTAACACCACCACCACACCCCCAAATCACCATGCATTCATTTACACACAGTGCAAGACAACAGTGGCAAATAGAGAACCCCCGTCTCTGGAAATTCACAATTAAGGGCATGTTGGGAATATTTCCCCATCTGCCAAAATAAGTTAAAAAAAAATACATAAACTGTGAACCAGTAAGGGCATTCCTAAATCAGAAATGAACTGTCATAGCAAGGGCAAGTCAAGTTCCCAGATGGCTTCATAGTTGACGGAAAGTTAGAATAGTAAGGACCTCATTTTCCAGGGTTAAGATTAGGGGGCATCTTCTGTACACCATCAGTCAGCCTGGGAAGGCTGCATAGAAGAGGGGGGAATCGCCCCTTCTCGGCATTTTGTATGACTGTTTCCCAGTTCAAGCTATATCTTCACCTTGGGCCATGATCCAATTAATAGAGCCTCTTTTAGGCCTTCTTTCCATACTCCCAAACGAAAACACAGAAAAGCCCTCCACCACACCTTGAAACAGTAAATCCAGTTTCCCCAATTATGCAGCTCCAGTTAAGTATTTGCTACAGATATTAATACCGACCTAGATACTAAAATATAATAATAATACCAATACTACTGCTAAGAATAATTTTCAGTCTTGGTCTGTGCAGAAAAGTAAAAGAGAAAGAAACCATTTCGGTAGGAATAACTGTGTTCCTTCTCCCCTGGGGAAAGAGAAGTAAAGGTCAGGCAGCTTCCCTGAAAGGCTGGAAAGAAACCGGAAGTCACCAAATTCAGCTCATACTAAAGAAAATAAATACCAAAACTTACCTCCCAGGAGACTTCTGAAAACAACGTCACCAAGTGGATCGCTTACCAGTCATCCTCCCACCTACGATCTTACTTTGTACTATATTCTGTCTGAATGTTACTTAGAAGAATTCTTTCTAGGGGCGCCTGGGTGGCTCAGTCGGTTAAGTGTCCGACCAACTCAGATCACGATCTCATGGTCCATGAGTTCAAGCCCCATGTTGGGCTCTGTGCTAACAGCTCAGAGCCTGGAGCCTGCTTCGAATTCTGTGTCTCCCTCTCTCTCAGTCCCTCCCCTGCCCTCTCTCTCTCTCTCAAAATAAAATAAACGTTAAAAAAAAAAAAAAAAAAGAATCCTTTCTAAAATAAAAACTCCTTAGGGTAGAACCTGCTTCATGTTCTCTCAATGAGGCTAGAAACCCTAATTCTGCAAGTAAATATTACTAGGGGCAACCGAGACTTGAACTTGAAGCCATGGCAGCCCCAAACTGTCTTCTCATTAGACCAAGAGGAAACACAGCCACCTCCTCCAACTCGACTACCTATGCTAGTGCCCCCAGCACTGCACCTCTCCTCTCCCATCCTTGTCTGGCAGAAGCTGAATTCCAAGTCAGCGAAAACCCATCCTGATGCAGACTAACACACTCCAGACCAAATGTATGTAGACAAAATCCATCCACTCAAATGTAGACCAAAATCTATGTAGATGTAGACCAAAACATTTTTGCCTCCTCCCCTCAATATCTATGGACTCCCTGCTCCATGCAGACATGATACTAGTAATATTGCACCATTATCTGGGTAAACAAACAGACAGCCAGAGCTTCTCCAGAGGCTGTGTAGACTTCGTTTCATCCAATACCATTCTGAGATGGTTGTGAAGAAGGTGGCTTTCCATAGTCTCTCTGGGATAATTTCTGAGAAGACAGAGTTAAATCCAGAGTTCCTCATTCATGATCCAACACATTTACAGGTTTAGTTTCCATCAGAATCCAGTTTTGGAAATTCTTAACATTTCTATCACACCAAAACAGGACGATCAACTTGACAAATCAGAAAACCCTGAGCTTCTGCTTCTAGAGGGCTTCGGAAACTGCATGGGCTACAGGAAGAATCACAATTAGATTTTCCAGGGGCACCTAGGTGGCTCAGTCAGTTAAATGGCCAACTCTTTATTTTGGCTCAGGTCATGATAGCATGGTCATGATCTCATGGTCATGAGATTGAGCCCCATGGTGGTCTCCATGCTGACATGAAGCCTGATCAGGATTCTCTCTCTGCCTCTCTCCTTGTCTCTCTCTCAAATAAATAAATAAATAAATAAACTTTTAAAAAAGAATTAGATTTCCCAAACAAGAAATCAGGAAGAGAGCTGGGGAAAGTCACCAAGGCTGTGCAAATAAGGGATTCGAAAGTGACGTGATACATTGATGTTAACAGTGAAAATCAATTTCTTCTCCACTCCTCCCTAAGATTCTCTACTCCCTTCTCTCAACCCCAAATCCTGTCAACCCAGAACACCTAATAAAAGTCCTCAGGAGAAAACAGTAGCAGGAAATCCACATGCCTATCCAACTATTTTCCAAACTATAACTATAAGGTAGGATGGCTTGGTCTACAATGAGCACTGAGTTATGCTCATTTTTTCCCAAGATGCTTTGCTAAACAGCTCTGGGTTTTTTTCCCCCAAATCCTTCCTTTCCTGATAAGCACAGAATCTAGAAATCCATCCAGTGGTCCCTTCTATCACTATACCCTGTCTCCACTTTTAGATGAGCAGTTGTGAGTGGTCAGAGCACAAAGCTCCTTCTTCCATGTACCTCCTCCCAATGTACACCCTCAGTAATACATACACCGCATACAACGTGGCTTAGGAAAGGCCGACTATCTCTCTGGTTATCTTCCTTCATATCTTTTGTTTGTTTGTTTTTATTGTTTATTTATTTTTGAGAGAGAAAGAGAAAGCACAAGCGGGGAAGGGCAGAGAGCGAGGGAGACACAGAATCTGAAGCAGGCTCCGGGCCCCGATTGGTTGGCACAGAACCTGATGCGGGGGCTCGAACTCATGAGCCATGAGACGGTGACCTGAGCCGAAGTCAGACATGTCACCAACTGAGCCACCCAGGCACCCCTTCCTTCATATCTTTAAATGTATCCTTCTGTCCTCCCATGTAGGTACTTGGCTGTCTCCTTCTCTTTGTCCTCTCTCACCAGACTGTGCTTGATTCCTGTCATAGCCCAACATAGCTGCCCCACACTCTCACCATCTCCCTCGTTCAATTTGTTTTGTTTTGTTTTGTTTTGCTGTAGGAGAAATACCAGGTTGTCTGAGTCATATGAAAGTCGTACCATGTCTCAAAGTCCTGAGTTCTTATCCAAATATAGATCAAGATGACTTCTCCATCAAGACCCATCTGGGGGCGCCTGGCTGGCTCCGTCGGTAGCGCATGCGACTCTTGATTTCAGGGTCATGAGTTTGAGCTCCACATTGGGCACAGAGATTACTTAAAGACATTTTTAAAAAATAAAAAAGACCCACCTGCCTCACTCCAGCTCGTGCGTCATAATGTGCAACAAAGAGCCCACCGCTTTTTTAAGGGACACCCTTTATCCCTCTTCCCTTGTTCTTTCTAATCCCCAGTCTGCTTTGTGATTTCTGCAATAACAAAAGAAAAAAGGGACAAAGATAAGCCAAAGTAATATAATCCAAAAATCCCTTTTTATCAATCTGGAATATACTTGGTAAAGGAAATTCACTTTTCCACTTGATTTTGCTTAAACTAAGGTTAAAACGAGCCTGCCTTCTGGAGGCACAGAATACGTATCATTGATAACAGAGAAAAGTTGCCCAAGGATTGCTAGAGGGGAAGAGAAAGACAAGCTAGAAAGAAACGCTGGCCCCGTATACTCAATAAAACCGGCGTCATGCGTGGATAAGTGTTGTCTGGGCTTCTGGCAAAGGGGTACTGCCCACAGGGTACGTGACTGAGGAAGGCGGAGCCTGGGCAGAGAACAGTATAAGATTCCAAGAGCCTTAGAAATTAAAGAGGAGCAAATATGTTTTGCAATAACAGCAAAATGTCTCTTGGAGACCGAGGAAGCCAGTCCTATTTCAGGCTTCTCTTCCAAGCCTTTATCAATCAATAAATATGCCTATCATGTACCTAAAATTGATAGATTCCAAGAGAGAGAACAGAACCATCAAGTTTCCAGGTTTATTTAGCACTGGCTCGTTTACAATATATTTGGGACCTCAGACAAGACTTCATACGGTGTTTTAAAGACCACTAGGCAGCCACGCCCCAGTGGAACTTGGTAATATACATACACTGCATATTTCCTCCTATAGCCTGACTTGGCTTATAATCAATCCCCACCACAGCGTTGTTAAATTAGATAAGAAAGGCAGGGAGATACCTTCAGCAGCTGTAAAGATAGATATCCAGCTGCTTGAGCATGAAAGAAGAAGACCCACAAACCTCTCTCCTTATGGTGGACCCCGCCTTATCAAATGGGGCCTGCTCTTCTCCGAAGTCCACAGCAATGCCCTCCCTACGAAGACAGGACACAGAGGCTTTCAGAAGCTCCAGTGAGAAAGCGTGGCGAAATGTGACAGCGGCAGCTGAGCCAGGTGAAAGAACCTTCATTCCCTCAAAGAACGCATCTAAGCATACTACGTGCTGGGCCCTGCGGGAAAGACAAAGATGAATAAAACAAGCTGTGGACCAGGTCAGGAAGGAAAGGCCAGGAAGGAGAACAGGGCAAAGAGGTGGGAAGGTCGCTGAAGGAGAAGTGCTAGAGAATAACCTCCCCTGACTCCTGCTTCCTCCAGCAGAGCTAAGAACGTTTCCGGTCTGGAGATCAGAGTCTTGGTCTCCAAATCCCTCTGACCCTAGCAAACCGCCTTCCCTTCCCAAACTTGCAAAGCCTCTGGTCTGCACCCCCCCCAATCCAAGTCTAGCTCTGGCACCACGAAATACCCTCTGCTCAAACACCACAGGGCTTGGGCAGCCAGTGGCACTCCAAGCCCAGCCTTCTTCCCCTCCAGCTGGGTCCCAGTTCTCTGGCCAACTCCACAAGTGCGAGAAATCATACCCATGGGCTTTTTCCACCTCAGAAGTGACAGACCTGAGAAGAAAGTGCAAGCTAAACCCAGGGAGAGGTAAGGAGCTTGGCCAAGCAGAGTCAGGATATGGAGCTGAGTTGGGGGGGGGCGGGGGGACAGGCCCTGGAGAGGGTTCTGGGGGCGGGGTTCAGGGAGGCGGGGCGGGGCCAGCTGGGGTGCTTTGGGAAGCGTGGGAAAGTGCGGAGAAGGTGGCTTAGCCCCAGTCTAGGAGGAAAGCTGGCGGTGGGCAATGGAAGACTAGTGAGCACCTGTATGGGTGAGGAGGTAGAGTGAAGGCTTAAGTGCGATTTGGTTGGAGACTGGGCAGCAAGATGTGAATTTAAAAATTTTTTTTTTAGTTTATTTATTTTGAGAGAGACACAGACAGGGCGAGAGGGGGAGGGTCAGAGAGAAAGGGAGAGAGAATCCCAAGCAGGCTCCCGGCTGCCAGTGCAGAGCCTGATGTGAGGCTTGAACTCACGAAACCGTGAGATCATGACCCGAGCTGAAACCAAGAGTTGGACACTTAATCAACTGAGCCGCTTAGGCGCCCCTAAGATGTGAATTTAGAAGTAAACACTCTTGGGGTGCCTGAGTGGCTAAGTCAGTTAAGCATGCAACATCTACTCAGGTCATGATCTCAGGTTTGTGAGTTGGAGCCCTGCATCGGGCTCACCGCTCTCAGCATCCGGATCCTCTGTCTCCCTCTCTCTCTGCCCCTCCCCAACTCACCCTCTCTCTCTCTCTGCCTCTCAAAAATAAACATTAAAAAAAAAAAAAGAAGTAAACACTCTTTCCAGGATCCTGGGCATGGAGGAGGTCCCAGCTGACCGCAGAGTGTGGGGAACCCGGTGGAGCCCAGCCTGTGGTGATTTGGGGTCCCAGACCCCAGCTAAGGAACCCACTCAAGAGCCCTTTAAACAAGGATAGAAGCGCCGACCAGCGGCCTCACCCAGAATACCCTACTAGGTGCCTCTACTACCACCATCCATCCGCACCCCCTCACCCACGTTTCAAATCGCTCCGGAAATAAAACTAAAAGGGAACTGGCATTTCCTGAGACAGTCATTCAGCCTTCAATAGCATATTCTAACTGAACGTGCATTGAGCATCGTGACGGAAGAAATAAAGAAAAAGATACAGTCCCTGCCCGGAGAGCTCCCTGCTCTAGACACTGAAAGCGTAGGGCTTCCGCCACACTGAAACAGTGACCGGAAGGTGCCTCCTCCTTCCCAGCACCTCAGTCTTCAAACAGAGGCAAGAATTCTCAGAGACAGAGAAGGAGGGCTGAATGCACAAGCGAGTGGCCGGAGAAGCCATCGGTCTTAGGGAAAGGGGGCGCCACTGCCTTTACTCGATAGTGCCGAGATTCTTCTAAACCCTAAATCAGGTGTGGCAAAGACTGGGGTGGAGGTGGAGGGAGGGGAGGGAAGGATAGCGCAGGACCATAAAGAGATGGAGTCTGTACTAACTATACTGAGACAGAGCATTGAAATCGAAGCAGAAAGGATTGCTCCAGATCTCAGAAAGGAGCTCCTACTGAGGAAAACCTTAAAAATGCACTGACCCTGTCCTAACACATCTCCATTAGGCACGGACCAAAGGTATTAATTGAGCACCTCCTTTGTTCCAGGCGCTGATGCTGGGTGGTGGATGAGCGGCCCAGCCAGGACTACAGAGCCCAAATTCCTAGGGGCAAAGAAAACAGGCAGGAATTGGAAGGATGGCTGCAATGACAGAACAGTAGGGGAGGGGCATCTGGGTGTTTGATTTATGGCTGTTCCAACAGTCCTAGGCTGTCTTCCCCTGCCTCAAGCTGGGATTTTCCCAGATGTGCATCTGCTTGAGGGAAAGAAGGGCGGGTGCAGGGGGAGGGTCTCCATGTCCTTGCATCTGGTCCCAAGAGCGATCCCTTCCCCTTTCTCCCTGTGCTATTCACTGCCTGCTGAGTAGAGGGTGGGAGGCTGGGGGAAATGCCAGGGCCCCCAGATAATCACCAGGTAATGAAAAGAACTGGCCCAGGGCTGGGGGGAATGCAGAAGAGGCAGAGTTGGGGCCATAAATCTCTCCCCGAGGAGGGGGTACAGAATGGGGGGACCTGGCATTTGGAGCCCATCCAGGTGATTTCACACGAAGTATCTGTACCTCGAGGGGTGGGGAGGAGGGAAGTGGAGAGGAGGCAGGGATGCGAGCCAGAGACCAGGAAAGAGACAGAGATAAGAGAAGCAAGGGAGAGAGATGGAAGGGAGGGCAAGAGAGGGAACAGGGATGGAGGAGGCAGCAAAAGGAGAGAGAGGGGAGGAGATGTGGATGGAGAAACTAAAAGGCACACGCGGTGAGCCTCATAAAGATGTGATGGGAAGAGAGACCCTCAGAGGCCGAGGGAGGGACCCAGGGAGAAAGAAGGGCTGATGGCAGACGCGGTCCTGGAAAATCGCAGACCAAAATATATTTGGAGTCCGACAGACAGACAGACCGGTAGACAGACGGATCTGCCTGACGGAGATGAAGGTGAAGGAGGCAAAGTAGGAACAAAGAAAACAGGGATGCGGGGAGGAGGGGGGAGGGAGCAAGACAAAGAGAGAGAAGGAGGCAAGTGTGGAGCAGGAGGAGGGAGCGAGGCCGGGGAGGGGGATATATATTTTCTTTATGATCCTCTTCAATCTCACTCGGCTCGCTGCTGAGCCGGTTCCCCTCTCAGGTGCTGCCGGGTGGTGGATGTGCCCGGAAAGCTGATAGGGTGTAGCTGCGGCCATCGCCGCCCCAGGCTCCCTCCCAGTGCCAACCCGGGGATCCCAGAGACCCCTATACAGATAGAAACACTGCCTCCCTTACCCTCTTCCCCAAAATGCTGCCATCGAAGGAGGCCTGAAGCTCAGCCCTAAATTTCTGAGAGTGAATGCAGCCTGGCACGACCAGCGCAAAGGGGGATGGGGGGCAAGGAGACAGTGAAACAGAGGAGGGCAGACGAGGGAGGCAGACAAGCTCTAGAGGAAGCATTGGGGTCAGACTGGGGTTCGGGATCACTTGGAGAAGAGGGTAAGCACAGGGCCAGTGTAAGTAAGCACCCTGCAACATATAAGCAAAATAAGATACTAGCGACTGTCCATTAATTTGGAATCAACAATGTAGACACATTCTGAGCAGTCACGATCAATCCCCTTAAACAGCCCTCCACTAAAGGGCCCCACGAATATACATATGAAATCCACAAGAGGAGAAACCGAGGCAGAGAACAGAAACCTTGAGGCTAGGGTACATGTGTAGGGGACATGTCTAGGTTTTAAGGGACCCGTGATGAAGCAACCAGCCAAGTTTCTGAAGACCTAACACTTAGCATGGCAAGTGGGACCCTGCCTTTTTCCCCAAGCTTTCTTGGGGCTCTGCACAGACTAGCTCCCCCAGCTCCTCTCAGGGGCAAGGGAGACCCTAAGAACATTAACTTAAGCAATCTAAAGAGGAATTGTTCCACCCATCCCCTTCCCTGCCATCCACATTTTAAGGTCCCAGAGACCAGATGTTTGATTATAGCTAGAGCCTAAGCAGTCTCTTTAGCAGCAGGAAGAACCTATCGCAGCTGGTTTGGACCCCCAAGAGCTAAGTTCAGAGGCTTCAGGACAAGAACTGAGGTCACCTTCCTCTTCCGACACCCATTCCAAAAGGGTATGGCTTGATAGCCAGATGGCCACCAGGGAACAGAGTCAGAAGGACTCTGCAAACCAGGGGGAAAGAGGCCTCGATTCCCAGAGTCCCTGGCAACAACTAGGCAGGTCAGTATATCTGGAATAGGGAGCAAAGTTGGGCAGCCCAGGCTCCAGGCCAGCCAAAGGACCCGCAAGGCAGCTCTATACCCATTTTGTTGGCTGCGTCACACAAAAACCGGGCAACTAGGAAGCTCTGCAGTACCAGAGGTGACCGCTAGGGAGTGCTCGCTAACAGCCAGGCTCCGGAGAGGCAGGAGTAGGCTGACTTGTAGGAGACCGGAAGACAATCGATCAGAGTCGCCCTGGCAACCGGGCTGAGCCCGAGACAGACAGCACGTCGATAATGAAATCATCGTTAAATGACTTCAAGCCCTAATTAATAATCCGGGCCGACCGAGGCCATGCCTGACTGGGGTCGGGCGGGGGAGGGGATGTCATTGTTGGGGGAGCATTGGAAGCTTCTGGACAATTAATCAATTAATCCACTCACTCAATAATTGGCTCCTTTGTCCTCTGGCGTGCCCCCCTCCCCCACCCCATCCACCTCTGACTGTGGAGAGGGTAAGATGAGATGCGGGGCTAATCGTTTCCAAGGGCCACGGGGCCTCCCTCTCTCTATATCCACTTGTCTGTTTCCTGGACCAACTCACAAAAGCCGTCAGCAAGATTGGACTTCCCTGGTGCTCTTCTACAAAACCCACCAAAGAGTGTATATTCTAGAACCTGGAGCCCTAGCTGTCTAGATACCTCCTCATATCCCCCCTACTCCTTACCCTCGCTCATCCCCACCCCGGTGCACAGGCACACATAGACACAGCCACCCACAGCCTACCCTGACGGAGTAAAGAGCACTGAACTGAGAGTCATGGGAGTCAGGTCAATCCCGGTCACACCAGCCCACAATCAGATATGTGACTTGGAGCAGGTTACATGCCCTCTCCAAGGCCTCAGTTTCCCCATCCGTTACTTGAGGAGATCCAACTGGTAGCTACGACTCCTTCCTGTCATCTATTATTCTCATCATGGGACCTGGATCATCTCCCGGTTCTCTCTACTCAGTTTCTTTACTTCAGGGAGGGAAGAAGGGAATGCGAAGGAATGCCCGGTACTGATTTCTCAAGCGCCTCATCCCCAAGGAACTCACCTTGAGAGCTGGAAAGGGGGAGAGGGCAGATGGCAGAGGAGTGGGTGGGGGGATGCTTCCCCAGCCCATCCCCCACCTGCCCAGTCATTCTGGTCTGCCCACCCACCTTGCTTATTGCTCTCCACAACCCCCAGCAGGAAATGAAAAAGGTACAGGAAATTGCACTTTAAATCCCCCAGCTCCTGGCTCCCTCCCTCCACCAAGCCAGGGAGCTTGGGAGGGACTAACCTCACAGAGCAGGCTTTCTGTTTGTAATTAGTAAGCAGCTCAGGAGGAGACAGGGCTCCCCGCAGAAAGAGCCCCTCCCTCCGAAACAGTTAAGTGGGTTATCAAAAAACCTGATGTTAGGGGACAGCATCTGAGTTTGGGGAGAAGGAATCAGAGAAAGACAAAGACAGCCAGTGAGACACCTGGACAGGTGATAGATGGCCTCCTTTCTGGAAGAGCTCATCAGAGCGCCACCTGTAGCAGGGCACAATGTGTGTAGCCAAAGGCTGGGACTGGGGCGTGAGGGTAGAAAGAGAACCCTCCAGCGAAGTCCTGCAGAGAAGACCAGGGAGCAAACCCACCAGATCGATCCCACCCCCATGGACACTTAGAAGTTTAATAAAGTTCAGAATGTCCAGGGCTTACATGTAATTAAAGCCAGGAGCTGAGTAATGACATTTCTTCTCCAAGTTCTCCCCTTTGCTCTCCTCCTGCCCCTTGTATACACGTCTTTCATGAAAGGCATTGAACCAGATCCTGGATTTTAGAAATTGCCCCCCCCTAAAGAGATGGGCTTAATTGCAGCAAAAGAAATGTAGAATACACGTTGGAAAGGATTTCCTTAGAGCTAGCGTTGGTAAATGCGAGAACAAGAGAAACACACGCGCACACACACGCACCCTAAACAGGAAAAGGAAAGCCCTCTCTTGATGCTATTTCTTTTCATGTGGGATTGACCTTCAGATGACGTGTCCCACATCAGGGAAGAAAAGACAGTCTCTCTAAACATTAGGAAAATAATTCCCTGCTCACCTTTAGCTCCAGGAGGGAGATGACCCTTCCCCCCCACCCCCAGTCATGGCAAACCTTCTAGAGAAGGATTACACGGCCTGTAGGGAAGAGCCCCACAAGTAGACGCCTCGCTTGCTGTCCTATCCCCCAAGGTCTCCCTCACCTGTTTGATCTCAACTCCTCTGCAACTCTTACCGTCCATGCTTTGGACTCGCCCTGTGAATGCACCCTAGGGTGGGGAAAGAAGGCATCCCGAAGGAGGAGAAGACAGGGCCCCGTTCTCTGGGATGGGAGAAGAGAGACACAGGAGACCAGAAACCCTGGCAGAGGAAGACAACCACATCTAAGCGAATAGAGTGTAGCCAGATCCTTCAAGTGCGGAGGGACCTATGGAGAGGAGGCTGGAAAGAGAGACTGAAAATGTAAAGCTAGCTCAGAGGGAAGGAGAGGCCAGATTCAGAGGCTGGGGGTCCAAAGGGCTTGGGAGACAGGAGGCCGGCGTGCTCGGTGGATATGTAGGGGAGAAGTTGAGAAGACATCAAAGATGAGGATGAGGATGGTTTAAAACGTCCAATTTACTTGAATTCATAAATCGTTACAACTGTACGCAGGGCTTGCGCGGAACTCTCATTTTAGCTTCAATAAGAAACTACAGAAGCAGGTGTTAGCATTGCCGTTTTACAGGTAATGAAACTAAGGCGCAGAGAGGTTCGGGAACTCGCCTCGAGTCACAGAGCTGGTCGGGGGCAGGGCGAAGACTCAAATGACCACATTGTGGCACCTCCTCCCGCAGGTTCTGCCCTGGGAAGCAGCCGGGCTTGGGGCCTAGCTGTGTAAGGGAGAAATGACTCCCCAGAGGGCAAAAGACATCCCTCCCTAGCGCCCTTTCCAACGTATCCTGCCCAGCAGAGCTTTGCCAAGTTTAGGCCTTATCTGTGAATCGGGGATGTAACAGCATCCCCTCCAAGATGAAAGGCTAAGCCGGATCGTTTACTGAAGATTTTTTAAGCTTTAAAACACATAATTCAATCCATGGGAGGGATAGGTAAAGAAGGCAGGATGAAGGTCTCAAAGCCTTCAGTCTTCTCATTACCCTTCCCTATCCCCAGCCCGGTCTCCTCTCCCTCTTCCTGTCTACTGACCCCCAGAGGCCTCTTCCCCACATTTCATGGCCTGAGCAGCTGTCTCCACCCAGCCATGCCTCACTAGCCTATGAAATCCAGGCTCATTCATCCTCACAGTGTGTGAGGACACATCAAGGCCGGGGAAGTCAGCCCCGCTTCCCAGCATCTTGCTGGCCCAGCCCGGGGTCACCGCGGAGCCACCAGCACGGTACCTTTTGCACGGCTGCCTCGCGTCCTCGCCACCACTGCCACCCGGTCACACCCCGCCCCTGGAGGGATGGCCCTCCAGGTCACCGCAGCCCAAGCTCTCTGTCCCCTCTCCCCAGCGGACTCTGCCTCCTCCATCCCTCTGCTTCCCTAACACACAGCCCCCAACACGCACGCGCACACGCATGCGCACACATGCACGCCTACACACTTCCTCCTCGTGTCTCCAAGGTTCCCACGCCCGATCCCAGATCCCGCGCTTACTGAGAGCTCTGACTTAGCTGACCCTCTCCTCTCCATCTTCCCGCTCCTTGCTGACTAAAGGGATATCATTCTCCTTATCTCCTAGGGAAACTTCTAGACTTCTGTGTCTTCCTCCAGCTGCCCTCCTTTGGTCCTTGCCAGTCTCCCGCCCTCAGAGTCATGGGGCCTGGTCCAATCGCTCTGAATCAACTCTGATCTCCTGCGTCTGCTGAGGGAGCGCCCGGACCACCGTGCCTCTCTGTCTTGGCTCTCAGCCTCATGTTAACCAGCGGCCCAGGGCCTCCCTCAGGGCGGGGCCCCTTCTCCTCCCTCTGGATCTCTCCTCAGTGCCCAGCACACACAGAGAGGGTAGACCGTGTGACTCAATGATCCCGCTCCCTGGGAGAAAGGAGAGAACTGAGAAAGAAACCCAAGCAGGGACAGAATTCTGAGCCTCCACCGGCCTGTGAGGTTGTGTGGCAGGGACGCAGCAGCTGGAGAGAATAGACCCCTAATGGGGTAGTGCTTTCCTCTAGAAATTTCGGGCACCTTTAGGGGGGTGTGTGCGCGCGCGTGTGTGTCACACGCATGGAGGGGAGAAGAGGATGTAGGTCTGAGGCTCCAGGAGTCCGGTTCCCATCCGGAGGTGAGAGTTTGGGGGGAGCTGGACTCCCGGACGCATGGCAGGGCCCAGCAGGTACAGGCCCAGGACTGCGCGGCCAGAGGGCAGCCAGCGCTGCCCCCGCGGGACACATGTGGCTTGAGCTTTGGGCAGCCTCCGTCCTCCCGGTTGCTCCGGCCAGTGCACCCATTCACATTGCTGCCTGTGCTCTGCGGTTCGATCCAATCCCCATCCTCCCTTCTCCGTCCACACTCCCAGGCATTTCCTGTGTATGGACTTCGGAGCATTTGTTAGGCTGAACCATGTCCAATTCCTGCTATTCAAGCGGTTTGGGCTTATCCAGTCTATTAGTTTGGTTCCTTTCTCTTCTAAATTTTTTTTGAACTCCAGGCTGAGACACGGGAGCAGACCTAGGAAGGGCACATCAGAAGAGCTAGTATTTATTGAGTACATACTACGTGCGAGTCTGTTGTTGCATTCCTTACCACGGCACTAACTCTCCCTACAATCCCATGATGCCCCCAAAATTATTTCCCACATTTTACAGGTGAGTGAGTCCGGGTGAAGAGGCTACCTGGTGAGGACCGGAGGGCTAGGATTCACACTCAGCCCAAGACCAGCTTAACCATTGCCCACTCCCCCACCCCCAACCTGGGAAGAAGTCCTGGCAGAGACTGCGAACCAGCAAGCAACGCCAGCAGCTTCACAACACCAAGGGAGAGGAAGGAACAGGCCAAACTTGAACTCTGGCTGGGCCAGAGGAGCCCCCAGGAAAGGAGGCGGGGACCACGCCTGAAACCCAAAGGGCCAGTGAGAAAGAACGCGGCCAGAAACAGACCGAGGGTTAGGACGGAGACTGGGAGCCGGCAGAGCGCGGGAGGACGGTGGAGAACACGGAGAGGGAGGCCGAGGCGGGTGTAGACAGAAGCGAAGGGCAACCGACGCGGGGGAACCGGGCTACGGGGTCTACCACGCCAAGGACGGAACGGTAGCTGCAGCCTGGGGAGGAAAGATAAAGTCCAGGCGAAAGTCTGAAAGCGGGAGGGAGGGAGAGACCCCGCGGAAGAGATATGGAGACTGCGGCAAAAAGAGTCACACAGGGCTAGAGGCGGCGGCAGCGCGCGGAGAGGGGGAGCCGGAGTCCGCTGCAAAGAGGGGGAGAGGAGGAGGAGGGGGGGGGGAGAAGGGAGGAACAGATAGGCCCGAAAAGAAAGCCGGGCGCTCGCACCGGCGGCCGGCTGGCGTGGGGAGGGACCTTCATCTCAAGGACACGGAGAAAGGCAGATGGATGGTGGAGAAGTGGGGGAGCGGCGGCCCCTGCGGGGCGGGCACCGGCCCCCGACGCCCCGGCTCGGCGCCCCGCAGACCCCGAGCGCGCCCCCGCCCCCGGCCCCGGCCCCGGCCCCGGCCCCGGCCCCGGCCCCGGCCCGGCCCGCGCTCGGCGACGGCATGAAATTGGCTGCAGCCGTAATGAGTCCGCGCCGCGCGGAGGAGGCTGAGGGCCCGCCAGGGAGCCCTGCGCGCCTCGTTTAGCTTGTTTATTGTTCAGGCCTAATTAAAACGTTCCACCGCGCTGCGTTTACATCCGCCCCCCGCTAATGAATTCTCGGCCGCCGGGCGATTTCGGAAACTGCCGCGGGCCGGAAGGGGGGTGGAGGTGGCGGGACTGGGGAGGGCGTGAAGGAGGGGGCGCACACACACAGACACACGCACACACCCCCTTCCGCGGCCGAAGGAGCGATTCGGCATCCCGTGATTGGCTCCGGGGTCCGAGTGAGCGCCCCCGGCCCCATCGCCCCAAGCCCTCGCAGGCCGTTTGGAGGTGATGGAAGGCAGGCCCGCAGGGCTCGGAGGAGGGGTGCGGAGAGGGAGGTCAAGAGCGAATGTGCGTGGTAGGCCTGTGGGTGTCTGAGAGCGTGTGCGCGCGTGAGTGCACCTGCTCAGAGGAGCGGCCTGTGCGTGTAGGGCTCTGCCTGCCTGTCAGCCCTCTGGCTCCCATGCGGGCTTCTCCCCCGCAGGAGGAGTCTGCGCCTGCTTTACAATGTTGTCTGGTCTCTCTGGGCGTAGCAGTTTGCCGTTTGCTGTTTGCCTCCTTGTCACGACCTCAGCGAGGGCAGATGGAGCCAGTGGAGGGAGAGAGACAGACGGTGATGCTTGGGCAGCCAGGGCTCCCCGCCGGCCCCACTCCTCCTGCAGACACAGGCGCGCGGGCGCACGTACACACACACAGACACACGCACACTCGCACACACGCTGCCCTCCACCGCCTGCAGCCATATAAAATACATAAAAAGCAACGGAGACACCTTTCACACATGACCACATGGAAACCCACAAATGAACAAACGCACTCAGACATACCAGCATGCCAATCACACACACAGATGGAAAGACAAGAGCCTGGGGCACAAAGCCACTTGGCACAAAGCCCCCTGGATGTACATTCCCCCCCCCACACACACACACACAGAAGACATGCAAACTTCAGTACACATTCTCCCGACAATCGTGTGCACACACATGTCAGTGCACTCTCCAGTGGGGTCCAATCCTCTCCTAACAGATCACCCAGCCTGGCCGTCAAGATCTGTCCCTCCCGATTCCCCTTTATGCTGGTTCCCCAATCAAACTATCCCAGGCCCCCAAAGCTGTCTCCTGCGTGGCTTGTGGTTTGCTTGTCCTGCTTCTGAAGCAACGGAGAGAGATTCTCTTCCTCACTTCCTACTCCAACCCATGCCCTGAGGGGTTTCTCCTAAGTCCCCTCCTCCAGGCAGCCTTCCCTGATGACCTAACTGGCTCTGATTCTGAATTTTATAGTCCTTTGCATTTGTTGATCTCTGCTGGGTGAGTGTCACCAGGGGACTTTGCACTTGTAGTTGGCAGGGAGGGGGACTATAAGCTCCCCAAGGGCAGGACATTTAACCAAGTATTTCTGGCAAATGCCAGGCCTCGCTTGCTCGTCCAGGACCAGGCCTCAAATGCTCCTGGGAGAACTACCACCTGGTTTTCACGGAAAGACAGAAAAATTAAATGGAGATGTCTCCCGTCACAGCCTGGAAGCTTCTCCTTCAGGATGACCTTTCGGAGCCATGGAAGAGGCCACCTTCGCTGTGTCTTCGCACAGTCACTTTGTTTTGAACCGGAATACTGCTTCCCAGCTGGGTCCCTCCCGTGTTCTCCAGCCTCGGAGAAAACTTGGCAATTCGCAGAAATTAGATCCTTCCGAAAGGATAAAAATTGGCCCCTGGTGAGGAGGCCCGGAGCCGTGCCGCAGGCTGCAGAGGCGATCCCCAAGGAGGAACGCCAGGAGTGACCCGGGCACCTGCAGCAGCAGTCGACAGTGCTACTTTGAAGAAGATGGCATGCTTTGGAATAGGTTCATTGTACTTGAGAGAGAGGGAGAGGGAGAGGGAAGGCGACGCTCCAAACCACTCACTAACTGCCTCTCCCACTTCACCGTGGGGTTGTTTCATCCCAGCTCGACCTCTCTGGGGAGACGGGTGCCCTGCTTGCTTCCCGCCCTGTCCCCTTACTCTTGCTTTCTCAGCATCCCCTGTCTCTCTCCCTGCCCCTCTCTCCCTCCTGCCCTGAGGGGCGCCCCTCCCTCTCCCTGTCCTCCTCCCGCAGCTGCCTCCATCATGTTTCTTTCTCCACCTCAGTCTTTCTCTGTCTTCGGTCCATGTCTCTACTCCCTTCTCCACTCTCGGTTTCTCTCCGTGTGATCTCAGTCGGGGCTCCGACATTTCTTTCCCATCTCGGTCTTGCTCTAACTGGCATCTTGTTTCTCTGCCCCCCCCCTCCACTTCCACGGCTCAGAGCGGTCCTGCAGGGGGGGGTCTCCTTCGGCACCAGAGGACTCTGGTTCTGAATAGAGTTCTGAATTGCTGGGTTACACACACACACACACACACACACAGGAACCTCTCCTCCGCCAGAGTCCCAGGTCCTGAGAGGCCGCCAAAAACCCTGACACAGAGTCTCCCTCCTACTCTACCTGCCCCTTCTCACTGCCTCCGCGCCCCCCCCCCGGGCCCCCATCTCCTCCTTTCCCTTCTCTATCTCCCCCTCCCTCCCCCTCTGTGTGCACTTGTCTCCGGATCTTCTCAGCCCCGCCCTCACGTCCATTCATCTGTCTCGGGCTCTGGGTCCATGGCTTTCAGACCCCTGGAGCCTGGGGCCGACTCATGTCTCTGAGTCTGTGTCTGCCTCTATCTCTGTCCTCTCTGGGTGTCTCTTTGTGTCCCTGCTCCCTGGAAGCTCCTCTCTTTTCTCTCTCCTGTCCCTGGGGTTGTCTCCCTGTCTCTCTGTCTGTTTCTGTTCACTCTCTGTCTCTTTGACTTTGCAGGGTGCTCTGATCGGCTCTGCCTTCTTGGTCCCACGCCATCGGTCTTGGATGGCATTTACTGGGCCTTTCCGTCCCTGTCTGTGTGTCTGTCTCCCCCACCCCACCCCCACCTTCCCCGCCTCCCGTCGTCACTGCCGGGCGGCTACGGGGGTGAGCCGGCGCCGAGGGTTCGGGGAGGACTCGGCGGGCGGCCCTTTGTGTGGAAGATTGACGGCTTGCGGCGCGGCCTCCGCAGCGCTGATTAGGATGCAGCGCGGGCTCCGACTGCAGCATTCTGCTCCTTACCGAACATTCTCCAAGACTCCAAATCCTGATCCCCTCCCTGCCTGCGACGCCGGCAGGTCGTGAGGTTCACCCCTCCCCCTCCCCAGTGCGTCTAGTGGGAACCACTGGAAATTCTGGGAGGGCACTCGAGGTCCCCCCCCACCATCACCACCACACACCCCCCTCCAGGTATCTCTGCGTGCCGAGACCTCCGCGAGATGAGGAGTGAGGAACGGCAGGAGGTCGCCTGGAGGGGCTTTGCCGGAGGGGGCGGAGGTGTGCAGAACAGAGGTGCGCCCCGGAGCTTTGCCTCTGCCTCCCCGCCGAGACCTGCCCAGCAGCTCCCTGCGCCCCTCAGGCCCACGTGGAGCAACAAGTCCAGGGAGGACCTGCGGCAGGACAGGAAGGAGAACAGGAAATGTGCGTGCCCCTCTTTTATCCCCTCATGGCACCTGTAACCCTCCCGTGTGCATAGGAAGCTCTCAACAGAATCATTGGCTCGTATTTCGCCAGCTCTCCCAAAATTCGCATCTAAACCAGGGAATCCAATTCCTTTAAATATCCCCTTCCACCCCCACCCATCCCCCCCACACTCACCCCTAGCAACTCAGTGTCTGCCCCCAGGACAGTTTCCTTCCAAGCACCCCAGTGATCACCGGGCTCAGCTCAAATCCCGGTCATTCCAACGACTCCTCCTCCATCATTTACCTGGTGTCTCTCCCTCCTCTCCCCCCTTGCCCACCCCAATGCAACTTGACCCACTGAGTTTCTCCCCAAAGACAGGCAGTCACTAATGAGCATGGAGTACTAGAAGGGGAGGGCCAAGGGCAGCCTGGTGGGTGGGAGGGGATTCCAGAGCTAGCAAATAACGAGTCCTGTCAGCATCTGTCAAATATGCCATCTCCCTCCATCATCCCTGTCTCTTGCCTCCTGGCTCCTGCCAATCCATCTCCCTGCTGACGCTGACGGACGGAGCTCAGGTGCAAATTCGCGGAAGCCTCGATGCGTGATGCCTGGTCTGCTCCAGAACCATTTTCTCCAGGAATGTCACTAGTCCCTGCCATCTTTCTTTGAAAATTCCCGACGACCCTGGGAAGCTGAGGTTGTAGATAGAAACCAAGGAGGAAGAGAAAAATTGCTCTCTCTGCTCGCGCAGTCGCTTGATCTCAGCCCCTTGTCTCCACTGCACATCCCCAAAAGTAGAACTTAAAACTTCAGGCAACGGCAAAGAGGGTTAAATCTCAGGAAGACTTTCCCAGCCTTAAGGAGGTCGCGAGTACTTCCAGAAACTAGGGGAGATGGGGGGAAAAAGATGTGGTTGGACGACCGAAGATCCCTGCTTGTAATATACGCGATTTCCACCAGGGGGCGGGGGACGCAGCAACGACCTGCGAAGGGCTCCGCGGCCACAAGAGGGCGGCAGAGAACGGCTCTCCCTGCAGAGCCAGAGCTGGGCCCTGGGTGCTGAGATACTGCTGAGCTGCCCAAGCTGGGGGAGTCTTTGGCTCCTGGGAGAACCCATGAACTTCCGAATTCAGAAGATCCCTTTTGCATCCCTTTCCCCTGGAATCCCTTATTCTCTTTGGCCCTGGAAATGGCCTCGCCCACTCAAGCCCCCTTCCGGTTTCTGGTCCCCCAGCACTGGGGCTGCTGGCACAGAAGGTCCCAGTGGCTTTTCCTTCATGGTCGTACAGCAGATGACTTCTCAGCTCAGACAAATGATGCTTCACAAGGCCCCAGCTGATAACTAGAGCTGGAACTGGAACCCAAGTTTTCTTGATTCTCAGTACAGGGGTCTTCTCATCTGTAGTGACCACTGCTTCTAAAAGGAAAGCATACTGGGGGTGCCTGGGTGACACTGGTTAAGTGTGTGTCTCCTGATCTCAGTTCAGGTCTTGATCTCAGAGTCTTGCTCTCAGGGTCATGAGTTCAAGCCCCATATCGGGTTCCACACTGAGTGTGAAGCCTATGTTAAAAAAAAAAAAGAAAGAAAGAAAGAAAAGAAAAGAAAAGCATACTCCATAGGCCCCAGTGGGAAGCAAGCTCACAACTCTTGGTTTAAAAAACTGACGTCAAGAGGCACCCGGATAGCTCAGTCAGTTAAGTGTTCAGCTCTTGGTTTTGGCTCAGGTCATGATCTCACAGTTCGTGAGTTCAAGCTCTGCCCTGTCAGTACAGAGCCTGCTTGGAATTCTCTCTCCCTCCCTTCCTCCCTCCCTCTCTCTCTCTCTCTGTGTGGGTGTGTGTGTGTGTGTCTCGCACTCACGCTCTCTCTCTCTCTCTCTCAAAATAAATAAATAAATTTGTTAAAAAAGGGAAAATATAAAAAATAAGAAAACAACATCAAAGCAAACTCCTTCCCCATGTGATATATGTTTATGTACATAACGGGTACATATGTATATAAACTCTGTTAACCACAGAGCACGGAGATCCATGCCGCGAATACCTTATTGCACGCCCCCTCATCCTTAGCGCACGCAGCCCCCGCCTCTCTCTCCCTACATCCTGAACTGCAAGAAGAACTTCTCTTCATTCCTAAGTTGCACTTTTCCCTGTGTTTGCAGAGGCTCCTCAAAGCGGCAGACAGGGAAGCACCTTCCCTGTTCTCATCTCGGTCCCTCCTCCCACAGCCCTGTACACATGGAGGGGAAGGGCACCCGGGGTCCCCAGATCTCTCTTCTCAGGGACCCCCATACGCAGGCCCTTCACTACCCCTTGCCTCTTCCGTCCTCTGCTGATCCGTCTATTCCTTCTCCAGATCCTTCTTGCTACCGCTGGCTCTCTTTTAACTTCAGGCTCTGCCCTGTTCTCTTTACCCTCAGTCTTTTGGCTAGCCCTTCTTTCTATTCTCTTTAGAGCTAAAGAGCTGATGAAGGTTATAGTAACTGGAGTCAATTCATTGATTCGGAGGAATGGAACCAGTTGGGGTGGGGGGAGGGCGCACACATCTAACTTGTGAGCTGACGGGCTGAGTGTGTGCATACAGGTGTGCCACACACCCCCCTTCTGCATGGGCCCCCACACACACATGAACTCCATGCCATTCCCCAACCCAGGACTCCTCCCTTATAAAACAAGACCAAAAAAGCAGGCCAGCCTCTTATTCCAACTCTCATCCCATAGGGAAAACCCGAAAAGACAAAATCCTCCCCTCTTCCTTCCCTCTCCCCAGCGGCCTCCTTGTCCACTCTGGCTTTTGCAATTTCCCCCCTAGACCCTCTGGGTGCAGCCCCCACACACACCTTCCCCAGAATAGGAGAGACACCAGACAGAGCCTCCTCCCTGCGAAGGACTGAGACAAACGCCAATCACGTTGGGGCCTCTCACGGTGCCCATTCTGCTATGAATTCCCAAGGTCAAAACCATTCTGGTGTTATTAAAAACATAAATGTTGCATACCAGGCAGCAGGGGAAAAAATTATAAGGCAGCCAGACGAGAGGGAGACGGAGGGGCTGGTAATTGTCTTCGTCTTGCCAGAGTCAAGCTCCACGGGGCTGGAGCCGCACACAGAACATTGCTTTTTAATTTAACTCAGTAAGGTCAGCGGCAGCAAATGAGGCGGGGGAGGAATGGCACCTCAGAGGGAGGGCGCGGGGGCACAGCCCCCACCCCGAGCCCGCCGAGCCAGGGCTCCTGGCCAAAATCTCCAAGCAGTGACAGAGGAAACAGGGGGGAAATGGCAGGGAGGATTCGGTGACTCCGAGCCCACCAAAATTCAGCGCTGGAGGGGGGCCAGGGAGGTGGAGGAGGAGGTGTCACTGTGAGGGCTTCTGAGGGACTGGGATTTGGGTGGTGGGAAAGAAAAGGGCTTCAAAGGGACTCCCGGTGAGACTGGAAGGACTCGGGCTGATGAAGACAAACATTGCCCCCTATGTTCGCTCCCCAGGATACCCGCCGTACAGAAGATAATAACAAGGGCCATGTTTGGAACTCAGAGCCTTGCCTGTCCCCCAGCCCCTGTGACTCCTGAAGCCCAAGCAGAGATCCTCCAGCAAAATGAACCACTCTGTCCCACCTCCTTCATCTCCAAGGATCCAGTGGGCCAGGGGAGAGAAGGATGTAGGAGAAACTGAGGCAGAACGACCCTCCCTCAGAACCTTCCTCATAGGTTCTTTTCTCTGGGCCACCTTCCCATCTGCAGTTCTTCTAGCTAGATGGTGGTTTTCTCTCCATTTCCGGTGCTACAGGATGGACCGCAGTCAGACCAGAGAAAGGACTTCCCAGATTAGCACCTTGGCCATAACCACACACAGACTGGAGTAGGGAAGGCTAAGGAACCTGAGCTTTTCTGAATAGGCCCGATGAGCTGAACATGAAGATATCAGGGAAACTGGAGAGGGTGGGACAACTCACTAAGAATGGGGGAGGGAGGTCTTTGAATGGACTGCGCAACTATCAGGAGCAGCGGCATCCAAATACAATGCAGGGGGTGCGTCTGGGGGGCTCGGTGGGTTAAGCATCCGACTCTTGATTTTGGCTCAGGTCACGATCTCACAGTTCATGAAATTGAGGCCTGCGTGGGGCTCTGCGTTGAGCTCTCAGAAACTGCTTAAGATTCTCTCTCCCTCTCTCTCTGTTCCTCCCCCCTCAAAAAAAGAAACAAAAACAAAAACAAAACAACCACGACCAAAAAAGACAATGCGGGATTTATTGGGAAGTTCTGCGGGCCAGACACCGACTCCTGCTTTAGTTTCAGGTTGTTCCCCTTTTAGGGCTCTTGGCGGGGAGGGAGAATTTGAATAGTAGGTTGGAGACTTGAGAAGAGTTTCAATGATCTCTCTCCATCTAGATGTGTCCTTGCTACTTGGCTTTCCTCCCGGGTTTCGACTCCCCTGACAATTAGGAATTGAAAGGCTCTCGGAGGAAACCTCCAATGTCAATTAGGAATTCTGAGATCCGCTATCCTGTAATGCGCACCCCTGCCGGCAAATCCCCCTCTCTTTCCCCTCCCAGCTGGAGGACCCTAGTCCTGCAGTTCACAATATGGTCGCAAGGTGGCGGCCGATGCATCGATTGGTCCCGAGCTAGGCCTGGCGCCTCTCCAGAGCCAGGACCCTCTCCTCCACCGGACCTCCACCCACCCATCCTCCTCCCCAAGCAGCACGCCAATCCCAAGGGTCTCAGGAAAGGAAGAGCTTGCTGAAAGAATTCAGCCTTTGGGGATGGTTGGGCTGGGTTAGGATGGAGTGGAGGAAGGAAAGGGGGGATGGAAGAGAAGACAGAGAGAAAACAGGTCTGAGGACCCAATGGGGAAGCAGGTGGTCAGGGTGCAGTGTGAAGCCCAAATCGAGAAATCACAGCGGGCCTGCCTGCCGCTCCGCACACCAGGCCCAGCATCTTGGGGTGGGGGGGGAGGGCGGAGGGTCCAGGGCCACAGTCTCCAGGAGCCTGTAACCTGGGTCAGAGGCAACCAGGAACAGGAGGAGGAGGAGGAGCTGGAGGTGAGGCCTGAACCAGAATCAGAATAAAACTCTAAGATACAGACAGGGGAGGATCTTCACTGCCTCTCTCTCCTTAGGATGAGACCCAGTGGGACGCCATTATCTCTGCTATTTCCGGAACACAGAAAAGAGGGAAGGGTTCGGTCCATTCTCCACTGCAGTCTTGACCCTCCTGGTGCCTGGGAAGGAGGAGAAAACCCTCCCCTGCCCATGGGGAGGCACAGGTGCCTCTTTGAGGGGGCAGGGGAGGTCAGAGGAGGGAGCAGGGGCCAGGCACACAGAAAAAGGAAAGGCCCACAGGTACCTTGGCAGCGGTCTACGAAGAAAAGATTTGGGATCCCGAACCAGGAGAAATGATCGAGGAAGACTTGCCAGACGAGGAGAATACGGGGCGGTCTGGCAAAGGTCTGCAGGAAGAGGAGGGGACAGACCGTGAGGCTGGGAGCGTGGTGAGGGGGGCTGAATACTGGGATGGCCGCCGGGTGGAGCTAAGAGACGAGATCCAGGGAGCCCGAGCAGGGAGGGCAAGAAGGAGAAGGAACAGGTGTCGGTGGGCCGGAAGCCTCGAAGCCCGCCCAGTTGGGAAGTCCCTCCAGGCTGAAGCAAAGGGAAGGGAGCGCCCCCCCCCCAGTCTAGCTGAAGTCCTCCTCACTTTTTCCCCATCCTATAAAGCCAAAGGAATAGAAACAGTCTAGGGTCATCCAAGTGGGGCACAAGAAGGACTCCTAGACCTGGAGTCAAGGGCCTGCCTCAGGGCCCCAGAGGTAGCTGTCGGACAGACACCAAATGTTCCGCCCTGAGGGCCTCTGTAAAGTAGGAGTATTGCAGCTGGTGGTCTCTGAGCTCCCTTCTCTGAAACGGCCCTGGTGATCATGCCCTCCTGCCTAGGAACGGCCTGCCCCATCTGGGATCTGCCCGGCTGTAGCCTCGCATCCTCTCAGGGTCCCTATACTCTGGACCCCACTTTCCTATCCAGAAGAAACTACTTCCACGCCTGGTGCTGGGTTCCACCCTCACGAACTCAGCCTCGGCTAATCTGGCACCAAGTGTAACGAGAAGACTTGAGGTTAGACTCAGTAAGAGCTCCCCGGCACGGGGTCCTGAAAGCTCCTGTGAAATTCCGTAACAATGCAAGCAGGGCCTTCCTAGAGGCCTCCAAGGGACAAGAACTTGTTTGGGGCCTGTCCGTTTGGGACCTGTCTCGTACTGGCTAGAGAGAGAAGTTTTCACGGTGCTTCCGGTCATCCCAGAGTCAGAAGGTGGCACACAAAGATTTCTGGGGACTCTACTGACCTGAGGCAGAAGGGGTGGAGCCTACTGTTAGTCCAGAACTCTCCACTGTGGGCACTCTCCCACCTTGGCACCTCCTTTTTATGGCCCATGCTGATCAGAGTGGGGCATCCGAGTGCTTCCAGTGCAAGCTCTGAGTGAAGCCCTCGGGACTCGGTCTCCGCCCAGCCTCAGACCCAGTACCCTGACTCCATCCCCCTGCGCCTGGCAGGGCAGAGACACCCATTGCTCAGGCTACCCAATCCCCTACACCCCGAGCACAGACAGCCCTCCTCTTCTGGCCTCTCACCTCGCCCCACCACGTCCACAGCCTAAAACCTAGTAGAAATTTGGACAAATCAGATCAAAGACATCTTCGGCTATGAGTCTCAGGCTCCCCTGGGACAGCACACACACACACACACACACACATATACACATCCACCCGCGCACATGCAGACACGCAGATGCTCACACTCATACATGGATACAGACACATACGCTCAAAATACACATAGGTACACACCCGTGCTCACTTGTATGCAGCACAAAGACACACAGTCACAAACTCACGCATTTAGTGGGGGCACCTGGATGGCTCGGTCAGTTGAGTGTTCGACTTTGGTTCGGTCATCATCTCATGGTTTGTGAGTTCAGGCCCCGCGTCGGGCTCTGTGCTGATGGCTCAGAGCCCGAAGCCTGCTTCCAATTCTGTGTCTTCCTCTCTCTCTGCCCCTCCCCTGCCCCTATCTCTCTGTCTCTCAAAAAAAATTTTTTTTTAATTTAAAAAAACTCATACAGTTACAGATAGGCATATATATGCAAACTTACAAACACTCTTGTGCACATGTACACAGGCGACTCTATTTCTTTCTTCTAAGGATCCAGAGCCCGGTCCTCTAGGTTCTAGAGGTGTAGAATCCAGGCGGAAACACGGAAACCCATTTCCGGTTTCCTGACCCACACTGGAACTCCTTTGCTATATTCCTCTTCCTGCCGCCAGAGTCTCTGGGACTCTGGGCCACACCATGGAAGTAAAACCTGCAAAGATAATTCATTCCTTCATACAATGAACATTTTTGAGCACCTATCTGCCACCCGCCCACCTCATCCCCACCCCCAGGCCTGAAGGTGAGGCAGACACGAAGAGAGTAAGACCTTCTGCCCAGCAATGTGGTGGAAAGGGTAAGAACTGAGTTCATATCATGCCGTTGCCTCTTAATATATTAGCGGTGTTACCTTGGACGCTTTATGCAACCTCTCTGAACCTGTTTCATCACCTGTAAGGTGGAGTTAATAAAATTTACGAAATAATTCCGTGAGGATTAAAAGACAGGGAACGCTTCCATCAGCAATGCGTCCCCCGGTGGAAAGCCACCCGGTTCCTTTCCCCAGCCACTTGTGGTGAGCATCTCCCCAACCACCCTTCCAATCCTACTGTCGCTGAAACGGAAACCCAGGCTCTTTCAGCCTCAGACCCCCAGGTGCGCACACCTCGGGAAACTTGATCTCCGACTTGGCCGGCTCCAGGCGACTCCCCTGCCCCCACCCCAGCCCCCGCCCCTCCTGGTCCATCATGCCTCTCGCCCGTTTGCAGGTCGCGTTTTCCGTAATAACCTTTAATGCGGCTGGCCACGGCCCAAATGTTCGCGATGGAGCGCTGGGCCCCGCGCATCAGATGGACGATGAAGTGTTAATCATCCCCCAGGGAGCCGTCCCGCGGAAAGTCGTCATTAATTTCTCTGAATTACACCAATTCCGAGACATTCTTTATGGACAGACAGTGCGGGAGACAGTTATATGACAGGACTTGCTGTGCTAAGCAGATGTGGGAGAGATTGCGTCGCCCCATGAATACTAAACAATCGCTCGGAAGAAACCCCACTAGCTTCTGCGCTCAGAGCTGGGAAGCGGCCCAGCCTGCCCCCACCCTGATGGGCACACCCTGCAGGTGCCTTGGGCTGGTGGGGGAGGGATCGCACCTCCACCCCTGCTGCTCAGGTGGTCTCCTCAGCGCCCCTCCAGAGTCAGGCCTCAACCTAAGTGGGAAGCGGCTCTAGAGGTCTTACCCTCACCTTCCCGGGACCCTCCCAGGACCCACGAACGCCCTCGCTTCGCCTGCCGCAGCCTTTACTCCCTACATTGCTCCCGGGCTCTGACCTGCCTCGGAACTGCTGTCTGTCTTTTTCTCTCGTTCAGATCCTCCTCCAGCCCTCGTTCCAGACAACCCACCACCCTAACCTTCTCTGAGTTTCCATCTGGCACTGCCCCATCCTGACTCCTCCACCTCCCCGCCCTGCCCCCCCATCTCTCTGACCCCCTCCGCTACCCACCCCCCACTCTGTCCCCTCCCACCTTGACACCCTACCCGGGCTTGCCTCCTTCCCCTCCTGGCTCATCTCCCCAGACAACGCCACCTCCCAGCGGGCTCCACTTTCCCACACCTCCATCTCTCCAACCTGCTGCATCCTACCATTTTGCCCCATTTCGGGTCATCTCTACATCTGCTTTCACACCTGGGCCCCCCCCCCTTCAGGATCCGGGAAGGAAGAACGGGGGTTCAGAAAGGAAGTTTGCCTCCTTGCCTCTCCCCATGCCCTCTGCCTGCCCTCCCTGCCCTGTTCCTTCCGGCAGACCCGGACGGGTGTGTGAACGAGGGCTGAGGAGACCTCTCCTCAGCAGCAAAGTGATGGGCGGGGGTGCGCCGAGGAACAGGGTGACCAGGGGAAACCTTCCAGGCAATTCAGTCACACCTGGGGGAAGCCCCGCCCATCACGGCGAGCCCCGCCCCCTCCCGAGGCCTCGGGGGCGGGGCCTGGCCGGTTCACAGCTCCGCCCCGCCCCAGATCGGAAGGGACCCCTGGCGGCCTTGGGACCTCGGTGGGACCCGGGTGGGCCTGGTTACTCGGGCACTCGAAGGCCACCCCCTCGCCGGAGAGGACCGAGGCTCCTGACTGTTCCCCATCGGGTCGTCCCACCACCGCTGCCTCCACTCCGGCTGGAGGGAAGACTCCCCCTCAGCTCCTAGCGCGGGTTTGGGGGAGAGAAAGGAAAGTGCGCAGCCTCTGCGTCTTTTCTCCTCGCAGATAATTTATGTCTGAGAGCCGAGCAGATGGCGGGTAATTTAGCAATTACCGTGTGCAGGAACGGGACTCGCGCCTCCACATGGAAGCCAAAGATTCCCCGCCGCAGTCTCATCTACCCGGCCTGTTTCCTCTGTTTTGTCTCCCCTTCCCCCACCCCACTTTGCCGAATCCTGACACTCAAGGGGAGAGGATCTCCCTCTAAGGGTCCCTTTTCGTCCTGTTCCCCCCTCCCACCGTCCCCCCCCCCCCCCCCCGTGTATGAGGCGGAGGATTTGTGCTTCAGAAAACAAACAGCACGGTCTGCTCACGGGAAGTTCTTCCTCTTCCCTCCCTTGAATCTTTCTTGCTGCTATAAGTCATCATACTGTCCGGGGAAATTGTGGGGTTCTCCCCCAACCCACCCCTTCCGCCCCTTGTTCCGGTTCCGGGTCCCAGGCTTCCGAGGAGGCTTCTGGGCTCCAGATCGACCCAGGGGCCGAGGAGTCTGGGGAAGGCCATGGTTGTTGAGGTGAGAATGGCCAAAGAAGGCTCTGGAGCTCTGTGCACACGGTGAGTGTGACATGGCCGGTTGAGAAGCTGGGTTGAGCCAGGTGAGCGAGGGGACAGGGGACAGGAATGAGGCTGGATGCATCCGAAATGTCCGATCCCTATTCCCTTCCCTCCCCTTTCTGGGCCACCTGGAGGGAATATGCTCTGACACGGGCCCTGAGCCTGGGGTCCTCCCTAAGCTGAGCGGGGCGGCCTCCCCTCCATCCACCTCCACCCAGCCCGGCTCAGGACACCACCATCAAGAGCCCAGGCCACACTGTACCCTGGGGCACACGTATACCCTCTCTTCGGTCAGGGCTCCCCGACCTCTGGCCGCTAACCTTGCACACCAACCCGACTGCCCCCATTCTGGCAGGATCTTAAGTGACCTCTGGCCTCTGAAGAGCTGGGCTCTCGGGCTTTGAGACACCCCCACCACCACCTCCCCCAGATCCTCCTCATTCCTCGACACCAGAGGAGCACTAATTAATTAGCGAGTGCAACCAGCCATAGGCACGATCTCGTTACTCACCACAGGGACCCGCTGTTAACACACCAGACCCCCGGGACGCGGGCACACACCAATTACACAGCCAGCAGCTCGGCTAATCACCTCTCCTGGTGACACTGTGGCTCACAGAGGAATCCCCAGCTTCCCTCTCCCCATCCCCCCTCACCCGCCCCCCACACCTGCCTGGGAGACCGGGCTGCTGAAAGGGAGGAGGTGAAAACTGGTTAGGGAAAACTTGCTGGGAGACAGGAGGCCAGCCATAGAGGAGCTCAGGGGAGAGTGGGAATGAAAAGTTAGGAAGAAAAGAGAATTTTCCTACCGATCACTTTGGGCTATAAACAGCCCCCTCTGAAATTAGCAACTGCAGCAAGAGGGAGTACTGGTTAGACTATGAGAAGGACTTTCCTGAGGCGTTGCCAATGTCAGATCGGGCTGGGAAAGAGCAGCCTTTCTTCTTGTAAGCCGGAGGCAAGAGAAGATGGCTGGCCAACGTGGAGGAGGAGGGGAGAGAGGGGCAGTTCCAGGAACTCAGGGACCTGGTTCCATCCCTGTCCCCCAGCTGCAGTTCAAGGGTACGAAGAGGAGGCAGCCTCACTGCAGACACAGATAGACAGCTTTCCCCCCACACACGTCCCATTGACTTTGCCATTCCGCTGTCACTCCACAGCTTCTCCGAGATTTAACATATTGACTCTCCGAGCTGCAGAAAATTGAATTTTCTTCATTACGACTGTCTCCCGACAAAAGCAGCTCATAAATTCTCCATCTTTTTCAGACTTCCCGCCCCCTCGCCACCCCACATTTTCTCCCGGGGATTCACATACTTGAACATACAATTCACATGTCAAGGCAGGGCATGACTGACAACCCCCCCCCCAAGGACATACTACTCGCCAAGACCACCCCTCCCTGCCCGTGCACCGATGCAGTCGACGCCTGGACTGGGGCGCAGCTCTCGGGGAAGAGGGTACACGTCTTCGCAGCCAGGGCCCGTGTGTGTAGTGCTCGTGTGCCCTAGATAGCAGATACAGGGGTCCCTACCGCGGGACTGGAAGGTCCCATGCCTCAGCTATTCTTGTGCTCCTGTGTCCTGAGTCTCACCGCTGTCACTCCCACACGGGACGGATTCGGATGGCCTCGCCTGCAGTATTCATTCCAGACTCCCCTAGGCACTGCGGGGGGCACCAAGCCCACACTCCCACCCGGGGATTCAGCTACAGTGGGACAAGCCCACAGGCTTTGCACGCACACGGAGGGAGAGGAAGAAACAGCCCCTAGGATCCAGTAGGGAGTCTTCCTTCACACCATCGCAACCACTGCTGCCTCCTCTCGACACTGCCAGAACCCAAGTGCGCACGGAGGTGCTCCTCCTCCATGGACTACAGCCTCATGCCTCAGTAGTCCTCCCCAAGGCACCGACACCCCTTTCCAGCATCCAGGGGTTTGTATGGGCATGGATTTCCGGCCCAGGAGCATACTCTCTTCATATGACTCTCCACCACTTTGGCCTCTGGAACAGAACCGGGGGGAGGGTGGGGGGGGGTGGGCAGAACCTAGTAGAATACCTGTGCCAGCCTGGCAGCTGAAGCTATAATGGATGGGCAAGAGGCCAGTCTGATGGCCAGCACCATGTGGCTTGTGCCCAGGGCCAGATTGGGGCGGGAAGTGGTGGGCCAGTTGCCCAAGCACTCCACCCTCCAGAATGCCACACAATCTGTGAGCGGACAGACACAGAAAGAAGGACTCAGATAGAGAAAGACGAGGACCTCCCCTGAGACCAGACTAAGCTAATCTCTGTCCCCATCCTGGCCCCTCAATAGCCACTCCCTCCTCCACAACTCTGCCCCAGGTACAAAGGGAAGTCACCCAGAACTGACTGGAGGAAGCCAACCAATTGTTTCTTTTCAAGAATAACCAACCCAGGGGCACCTGGGTGGCTCTGTCGGTGGGACGGTTGGACGTGGGACTCTTGATTTCGGCTCAGGTCATGATCTCTTGGTTTGTGAGATGGAGCCCTACATCGGGCTCTGTGCTGGCAGCACAGAGCCTGCTGGGGATTCTCTCTCTCCCTTTCTCTCTGTCCCTTCCCTGCTCACACTTGCTCTGTCTCAAAATAAATAAATAAAGTTAAAAAAAAAAAGAATTTATATATTTGTGAAAAAAGTATAGCCGGCCCAACTTTAAACAACAGGAACTAGGAGGTTTGGGGTATAACTAGAAAAAAAGGAGAAAGATGAGTCTTCAGTTAGGAGAGGGGCTGAGACTTGGCGGGGAGGGTCTCCATGCATTTTTATGCATGCTAATTAAAGTGCAAATGTTATGCACAATGCAAATGAACATCTATTGTCTTTGCAATCCCAATCTGCTCCTGATGGTATTTACACACACACACACACACACACACACACACTCCCTCTCTCTCTCTCTCTCTCTCTCTCTCTTTACCCATCTTACCTATGTTTGGGTCCTCTGCTTCTCCCAGCACCTAAATTTCTGAACCACCCTTCATTTTCTTTAACACCAAGTTTGGAGCTACAGAAAAATGGCTGGAGGGGGGCACCTGGCTGGCTCAGTCAGTAGAGCATGAGACTCTTAATTTTGGAGTTGTGACTTCAAGCACCATGTGGGGCGTGGAGCCTCCTTAAAATTTAATTTAATTTCAATTTCAATTTCAATTAAAAGAAGGAAAGAATGAAAGACAGCTGGAAGGCTGAGCGCCAAGGTACAAGGAATGGCTTTCTGGAAACCAGGAAGTACTTCGGACCTTCTGGATCCAGAAGTAGAGGGTGAGGGGACGGTGAGGGAGAGGAAGGCAGGACCTTTTTGACTTGCGGAGTCATTTCGATGCCTGCGGATGTGTGACCTTTAAAAAGTTCAACTTTTAGCTTTTTAAACAAATTGTCATTTAAGACACTTATTACCTGCAAAAGAGTCCCTTGTCCCGTCTCTAACCCAGGGAGAAGGAAGAGTCATGGCTGATCCCAGGCTCCTGGCTATGTGGATGGTGGTCCCTCCTCGAGATACGGACCTCGGACCTCGGCAGGGGGAGGAGCAGGTTTTAGGGCGGGTCTGGGTGGGATTGGGATGGGAGAGCTTGTTCCTCTACTTCTGGATACAGAAAGTCTGAAGTACTTCCTGGTCTTTAAATTAAATATTTCTGGGGCGCCCGAGTGGCTCAGTCAGTTAAGCGTCCGACTTTGGCTTGGGTCATGATCTCATGGTCTGTGGGTTCGAGCCCCGCGTCGGGCTCTGTGCTGATGGCTCAGAGCCTGGAGCCTGCTTTGGATTCTGTGTATCCCTCTCTCTCTGCCCGTCCCCTGCTCATGCTTTGTCTCTCCTGCTCTCAAAAATAAATAAAAAACATTAAAAATAAATAAATAAAAATAAAAAAAATAAATTAAATATTTCTGAACCTTGGTTTCTTCAATGATTTAAATCACATAGTAATAATATATATTACTGTTATTACAATGCCACTTCATTGTATTGGTTGTGAGGATCAAAGGCGTCCAAGAATGTAAAAAGCCTTTGACACCAGAGAGCTGCAAATGTCAATGCTATTATTCCAACAGGTGACACATAATGCTTATTTAAAAATCTGTTGAGGGGCACCTGGGTGACTCAGTCGGTTGGGCGGCCGACTTCAGCTCAGGTCATGATCTTGCGGTCTGTGAGTTTGAGCCCCGAGTCGGGCTCTGTCCTGACAGCTCAGCCTGGAGCCTGCTTCCGATTCTGTGTCTCCCTCTCTCTCCTCCCTTCCCCTGCTCATGCTGTGTCTCTATGTCTCTCAAAAATAAATAAACATTAAAAAAAAAAATCTGTTGAATTGCTTCAACAGTAAGCCAGGTGCTTACCTGGCTGGCTCAGTCGGTAGAGCATGTGACTCTTGATTCTGAGGGTCATGAGTTCAAGCCCCACATTGGATGTGGAGCCTACTTAAAAAATAAATAATAAAGAAATAAATAAAATAAAATTTTAAAATTAAGGGATAACTGGGTGGCTCACTCAGTTAAGTGTTCAACTTTTTTTTTAACGTTTTTATTTATTTTTGAGAGACAGAGCATGAGCATGGGAGGGGCAGAAGAGGGGGAGACACAGAACGGGAAGCAGGTTCCAGGCTCTGAGCTGTCAGCACAGAGCTCGACATGGGGCTCGACATGGGGTTCGAACTCACAAACCGCGAGATCATGACCTGAGCCGAAGTTGGACACTTAGCCGACTGAGCCACCCAGGCACCCCTAATGTTCAACTCTTGATTTGGGCTCAGGTCTCTCACGAATCGTGAGATCGAGCCCCCCGTTGGGTTCTGTGCTGACCATG
Source organism: Paguma larvata (assembly GCA_030068075.1). NCBI lineage: Eukaryota > Metazoa > Chordata > Mammalia > Carnivora > Viverridae > Paguma > Paguma larvata. Next base: position 60,414,948 of record CM057828.1, read on the forward strand.
CAGAGCCTGCGTGGGATTCCATCTCTCTCTTCATCTCTCTCTGCCCTTTCCCTGCTCATGCTCTCTCTCACTCAAAAATAAATAAACTTAAAAAAATAAAAAAATAATTTAAAAATAATAAAACATAAAAACACATTTTTAAAAAAATCTATTGAATAAATAGATGGAAGGACCAAGGCACTCTGAACGCTGTGAGATTAGGATGGGTCTGTAGGTCCCTGGAGTGAGGCAGGAGCTGTAAGAACTGAGTATTCGCGAGAACCCTAAACCACCCTTCCACCCGGTCTGAGGAAAATGGAGCCAAAGAACTAAGAAGACAAAAGAAAATAGGGCAGGGGCCCTAAAGAAAAGTCTAAAAGAATCAGACTTTGCCCTAAAATTATCTAAACATACTCCTTACTGTTAGGGACTGAATGTTTGTGTCCACCCAAAATTCCTATGTTGAAACTCTAAAACACAATGGCACTTGTGGGCACAGATTTTTTTTTTTTTAATGTTTATTTATTTTTGAGAGACATAGAGACACAGCATGAGCAGGGGAAGGTGGGCACTTGGAGGGGGGTAACTTGGAGTTAGATGACGTCTGGGACGGGGCCATCAGGATGAAATTGGTATCCTGACAAGTAGACACCAGATCTGTTGCTTTCTTTGTGTCTTCCTTGTGAGGACACCACTGTACCCAAGCCAGGAAGGAAGTCCTCATCAGGAACCAAATCAGCCAGCACCTTGATTTTGGACTTTCTTCCCAACATCCAGAATGTAGAAATAAATTCCTGTCGTTTATGCCACCCAGCCCATGATATTTTGTGATGGCAGCCTGAGCCAACTGTGACACCTACTTCCCACAGAGCCCACAGTTTGGAAACACTAGTAACAGCCTACATTATCTGATCCACCGGCTGCTTCTGTATGTTTGTGAGGCACCCGGCAGAGCGCCTGGCACATGGCGGGCACTCAGTAAATACTAGTCATTATGATTTTCTGAGAAAGCATGCTGCTATATTGGAAAAGGTATGGGTATCAGAGTAAGACTGTTCCAAGACGCCTTGAGCAAGTTACTCTTCGAGTTTCAGTTTCTTCATCTGTCAAATCTGCTAGCACCTTCCATAGTTGTTTTGATGATTCAGTGTGTGCAAGAGCCCTCTCCACACCTGAGGCCCTCAGCGAGGGGTAGTTCCTCAAAGCTTTCCAAGAGTCCGAGACCAGCATTTATTACGTATCAGGCATTGGGCTAAATGCAGCGGTGCTGGAGTCAGGACTTTTACAAAAGAGAAAAGAGACTTTAATCTTCCAGAAGATAGGATTCATTTTGCAGCAGCTCCTTCCACAGCCTCTAGAGAGGCTTTCAAAGTCACGTCAGTCTTCCCCGAGCCCCAGGCAGGAGTTCACTTGTATTCTGACAACATCCGACAGTCCCAAGACCTCACAACCTCACTCAGAAAGTATTCTTCAACCCTTGTCACTTCCACTGGTCTTTACAGTATTAATTCCCTTATTTAAAATAAATCATCTAGGGCGCCTGGGTGGCTCAGTCAGTTAAGCATGAGACTTCGGCTCAGATCATGATCTCGCGGTTCTTGAGTTCGAGCCCCGCGTCGGGCTCTGTGCTGACAGCTCAGAGCTTGGAGCCTGCTTCGAATTCTGTGTCTCCCTCTCTCTCTGCCCCTCCTCCACCCGCACTCTCTCTCCCTCTCAAAAATAAATAAACATTAAAAAAATCGTGTGTGACTAACTTCTTATTCCTGATGGGAATCAAATTCAAACGTTTTAACCTGATGTATTGGTTAGGAAAACATTAAGTACCATAAAACATAAAGCCCCAAATTTTAGTGTTGTAACAAATAGAAATTGATGTATTGGTCAAGCGAAGTTCAAAACGCATGTTCCTGATTAGCAGGGAGTTGGCTGCCAAGTGGTGATTCAGGGAATTAGGTTCCTTCCATCTTCCTTCCAGGTGGCCCAACCGTCTTTAACATGTGGCCTTCAAGGTCACTGTGCTTAAGGACATACGCATCAAACCACAAAGGAAACAAAAATGAAGGTTCTCTCTTGGGAGACTTCATGGGCCAAGCCTGGAAATGGAACACATTACTTAAAAGGAAGCTGAACAATGCGGTCCAGCTGTGTGTCCCAGAAAAAGATAGAGATTCTGATAAATACATGTCAGTCTCTGCCTCACCTGGCATTCGAGATTCTCCACGCTCTGGTTTAAACTTACCTTTCAAACTTGATACTCTTATATAGTTATGACTATTGGTCAGCTTCGCTGCCTTCACCACCAAACTCAAATTCTCTGTGACTTGCAGCAACGAGGGTTTATTTCTGACATGTACGTGCAGGCTGTGGGCAGGCTACAGCTCTGGCCCATGGATCTTCTTGTTTTAGGACCCGGGCAAAAGGAGTAATTCTCATGTGGAGTATACCCATGCTAGCGGCAGAGAAGAAGAAAGTAGAAACTCACATGCGCAAACATGGCATCAGCTCACGCCCCATTGCCAAAACATGAAACGTGATCGAGCCCAAAGTCAATGAAATGAGACATGTATACTCCTTCTACAGGACATACTTCAAGTCACATAGCAACGGGCAAGGAAGGAGAAAGTAAATAATTTCAAACAATAATTCAATCTATTCCGACTGCCATCTTCCATCTAGGGTACATGACAGACATTACTAATTAATCCTAGCACTCTTTCCACAGAATCCTTCTCAACACACTTCAGGCGGTCATTGCCAAAACTCTGAGTTTGAAAATTTAAAAAAAAGCTGAAATTTATACGCTGTTCTTACAGGACCTCCTAGGCTCCAGTAAACGTTACAAATTCCCACTTCTGAATCTTTGCTTCAGACTAGAATAAGCTTAGCCTTCTTAGACCTTATCCTGCCACGCTATCCAAATCCAATCCGTCCTTCGAGTATCTATATTTTAGATTCGCTTTCCACAAAACGTATTGAGTACCTAGCATCGTATCTCACACACATATCTGTTGAATGAATCTGTTTCACATTGCACATAAAAGCTCCCTTGATTAATTAGTAGCACTGTTCCTTAGAACAACGGGAGTTAGTATCCCATCCAGCAATTTCTGGGGTGGGAGCCCGTATACTCTGCTTGTGTTCGAATCCTGATTCTACCACTTACTAGTTAGGTTATGTCAGGGAAGTCATTTTAATTGTGCCTCGATCCTTATCGTATATTAAGTGAGAATAATGCTAGGGCCTTCTATATAAAAGCCTGTTATATTAAATAGAAGACATTCTTAGCAAAAACACATTGTAAGCACCAAAAAAAATGGAAAAAAAAATTTTTTTAACTCCACTGAGACTGAGTTTCCTTTCAAGCCTTTATTCTGGGTGGAAGACAAAAACCAAGAACACGGGAGACCTGGATCGCCCCCACTCTTAACTCACCCCAGGACCTTGAGCCAACTCCTCATCCAGCAAGCTATTCCCTAACTCATAAATCCTGACTAATGACACAGACATGTCACCTTAATGTTTGTGAAGCCCAGTGACTTACTGTTAAGTGCTTGGAGATCTTCAGATGAAAGGCACCCAAGGGCAGGCACCAGACACCGTCTTCAGTCATAAAAGCAAAATACTACCAAAAAAACTTGGAAAAAGCAGAGGCTCTGTAACTTAGTGAGCAGAGTATTAAAGCAGGCACCCTGGAGGAGGAAATCAATCCTTAGACTGTAATCCCTGAATACAGACACCCGGAGAGAGATCATTTTGAATGCCTCTGACTACCTGGAGGCACCTGGAGGGTCTGGAAACAGCAGGAGGCAGAAGGATGCCCAAGTCTTTCATTTGACTTAGGTGGTGGGAGGAGTGTGACTCTTTCACCTCTCCTAAATAAAAACAGGAGCAAGAACATGTATTGTTATATTAATTCCTTTAGGCCAGTTAAAAGGCTTGGGCAAACCGGCTCCTCTAAGTGGCTTGTTTGTGAGTTCTGACCCGTCCTGAATTCTGTCAGCCTCCCTTTTCAACTTCATCCTCTCTTCACTTCCGCATCACCACCACCTCAGCCAATGGGTCCTCTTCCTAGGCCCACAGACCACTCTAGGGAAAGCCTAGTTCCTGTGTGTGAGTATTGACAGGCCCCTGGCACTGAAACCTTCAAGTTGGAAAAAAAAAAAAAAAATAGCGGTGCACAGTACACAGTTTTCACAGGAGCTGTCCCTGAGGTTAAAGCAAAGAAACTGCTATCACAGCCAGTAGCTCCCTGTCCCTAAATAGTAAGTAGCCCTTGATGTAGCGGCAAGAGTACTGCACTTGAAGTCTTGCAGCACTGGAGTTCTACCATCGCATAGCTTTAATACTTTAGACCTGTTCCTTAAACATTCTGGGCTTTGGTTTCTTCATCTGTAAAGTGTGGATAACCACGCAAGCTACCCCACAGCCTGTCGTGAAAAGCAAACATGAGGGTGCAACGCAACGCGAAGTACCCGGTGAGGCATAATACAGGAGACGTTAGAGCCCTAACTCCTCCCCACCCCCTAACCCACAACGCACGTTACAAACCAGCACTCACCACTAATACAGCCGGCCCCCTCCTGTGGAATCATGGGCCGTGAAGTCCTTTGGTGGCCACACCCTCGTTTGCAGTCACGGAAGCGGGAACTACGCCTCCCAGGATGCCGTGGTGAGGCCGCCGCCACGGCCGCCCTCTGCTCCGCCCTCCTCTTGCACAGCTTCCTGGGATGTGTAGTTCCACAGCAAGGCGGCTCGCCGGCAAAAGAGGGCAGAGAGACCACAAACCCCAGAAGCCCTCACGCCCACTTTTCTCCCTCCCCTCCAAGAGTCGGAGTGCTGTTTTTGTTGTTGGTGGAAGGTGAGGGAACAGCTGATCCGTGTGTGGGGTAAGAAACTTGGCCTAATTTGGGGGCGATCTAATGCGGGGGTCACCCCACTTTCCAGTCTGCGAAAGGATAATCTAAGGGAGCTGTGGAAGGGGGATGTAGGAGCGTTTGGGTTTTAACACTTTCCGTACTGGAAAAGCCACCCCTCCTGTTTTGAGAGTTCTTGGTCTCGAGGGGGCTCTGATCAGGGGGGCGCCCCCTCACTGTTCTCACCTTCCCTTCAGTTCTTCTCTATAAAGCTTGTTACGCTTACGGTGATTGGGAGTCACTGAAATATTTACTCATTCTCTCCCAGGCAAGACTTGACCCTCACAAACCTTCCCTTTCTCCTTACCCTCTCGCCCCAATCCGAAGGCCTTTGCTACGATGAATCCCGGAGGGGAAGGCCTTCCAAGTGGTAGAATGTTAAGGAACTCTAGAGGCCTACAGAGTTGAGGGGTGGGAGTTCCCCCACTCCTGCGAACCCTTGAATCTAGCTACACACATACACGTTAGGCGCCCAGAGCTTTGTTTCAGGTCTGGTGAGTGTTTCCAGCTGTTACGGATGTTCTTTGTGGGGCGTATTTGGGATTCTGCAGGCTTGGATCTGTGGGGACGATGCATCCTCCACTTAAAAAGCTGGAAGAATTGTATTTGGAAAAAACATGGACGAATTTTAACTAGGGATTTTTCAGAGGTGAAACCCCAAAGAAACCTCTTGTCCCCAGTCCAATCCGTATTTCAGAGAGAGAAATTGCTTCTTTTGTAGAGCTGGCCCACCTTTCCTTCTCTGCTGAATTCCTGTTGTTTTTTAAAGTTCCTAGCCCCGGACTTCAGCCTGGCGTGGGTTTGTGATGTTTGGGGGTGTGCACCTGACCAGTGGCCATGGCTGATTGGACGCTGTCCTCTGTGGTTGACATAGGATGAAGATTAGTGGGCTGGAGAGGAGCGATGACAAGAGTCATCTCACAGCCCTGGGCTGAGGAGTTGTGTTGATTATTGTTGTTGTTCCTCACTCCGTCCCCGTATTGCCTAATTAACTCTCCCCACCTAACTTGGAACACCTCTTCCTGTCAACTGCATCTTATAGCATGCCTCCAACTACACATCCAGGCACTTAGAATTAAGGCTAAAGGGGGCAGAGAGAAAATGGGGAGGAAAACACTACAGCCGGGTTAACAGAGTCAGACCAGTAGGTTTCTAGTTCTGCTCTTGGCAAGACCTGAAGAAAAGAACGTTAGGTTATTTTTGAGTTATCCCTCCCTTCTCTCAACATCATATATATATATATATTTCCCCTTCTTAGGGCCCCTTACTTCCCACCTTCTGATCTATCCCCTATCCAGGGGTGGGACTTTCCCGGCTCCAGGCTCCCACATTCCATCTCCCCACACCACCACGTTCCTGCTGAATGTTTCACCCCACCCTTGAAGCAGCCGCCTCCAGAATTCTTGACTTCCTGAAGTTGAGAAGCAGAACCTGTCTTTCCTTATATCCTCCCTTTCCCTTTGTCTCTTGAATGAGAGCATTTTTTTTTTTTAATTCATGAGGGTAGACAACTTGGAGAGGGGAGAAAACTGAGACGTCGGGGACCTGAGGATCGGGCTGTTGGTCCCCTCCCCCAGCCATATATTCCTGCTCCAAAGACTCAGTCATTACTTTCAGAGATCAGTTGCCGTGTTTAGGTGTCATAAGCTATTCTTGGGTACAGCTGGAGTGGGCAAGGAGACCCGCTCAGAGCGAGGGGGCCCACGTGTCAGTTGGATTTTGAATTCAAGAGGCAAAAGATATGGGGGGTGGGATATCTTCAGGTGGAGGCTGAAGAACTTGGAATGTTCCAGTATGTTAAGAGGTGGAAGAGGAGGGACTGAGGGGGTAAAGCCTGGGATACTGAGACTTGGACAATGAGACTGTGAAAAGGAAGCAGATGAGAGAGATCTTAACTCTGGGAAGAGTCTGTGACTCAGAGAGGGTACAGTGTGAGACAGGGTGGGGACTGACTCAGAAGGCCAGACCTGTGTCCTGGAGACTAAAAATGATACCTCTGTAGGGTCCTACAACCCTTAGGGTCTAGGAACGAAATATGCCTTCATTTCCGAGTGTAGTGGCAGGAGCTGTGAGTGGGTGGGGATGGAGTTGGGGAGAAGAAATGGATTGGAGTGATTCTTAGGAATATTAACCCTTTATTTCATAGGAGGGCAGGATGGAAGAATCATCACTAAGCCGGGCACCTTCCCGGGGTGGAGTCAACTTTCTGAATGTAGCCCGGACCTACATCCCCAACACCAAGGTGGAATGTCACTATACCCTTCCCCCAGGCACCGTGCCTAGCGCCAGCGACTGGATTGGCATCTTCAAGGTATCCCTTTTGGCTCCGAGTTATGAGCCATGGGTTGGTGGGAATCAGGGGAATGACTTAGTCCTTGAGTTCTCAACCCCACGTTGATAGAGAAGAAGGGCAAAGATGTCACAGACGACAGAAGCCTTCTGTGTAAGCAAGGCTCATCTTCTCCCCGTCTGAGCCTTGCTCTCCCCTGCCACAAAGAACCCCTCCACTTTCCCTGTCTGTCATCATCCTTGTCACTGTAACAGCATCCTGGCCCCCATTCAGTCCCTCAGCCCTTTCTGCTGTCCATAGCTCATGGTTCCATCACCATTCGCCTCTCCCACCTTGGGCCTTCACAGGTGGAAGCTGCCTGTGTTCGAGATTACCACACTTTTGTGTGGTCTTCGGTGCCTGAAAGTGCAGCTGATGGTTCCCCTGTCCACGCCAGCGTCCAGTTCCAAGGTACGAGGGAACATGGAAGGTCCAGGAGGGAGGAACCAAGGGGCAGAGGTTTGGAGGAAGACAGTGGGCTCAGAAACCCAACTTAGGCACAGACGACAAGAAAAAATAAATGCAAATAAATAAAACAAGAACTATATCCAGCAGGGCACAGCAGACATAGAATCGTGGGATTATGACAGTTTCAGGGACATAGAGATGGAAAGAGCCGTCAAGGGCCAGTAATCCTGCCACCTACCCCCCAAAAAGAGGAAGTCCTCTCAGGGAATTAGGGGTAGGCAAGAGGGAAAGGTAGTGTCATAGATTGAGAAGAAGGTAGGTCATTCAATTCTGAAAGACTGGGTTCAAATGTCAGCTCTAATACTTACAAGCTATTAGACCTTGGACAAATTACTTAATTTCTCTGTTTCTGTTATCTTAGCAGTAAAAGGGGATGCATGGCTTATAGGGACAATATGAAGGTTTAAAGTGATACAAGGAAAGGGTTAGCATAGTGCCTGGTACACGGTGGGCATTCAGTAAGTGGTAACTAGCATTATTATTATTATTATTATTATTATTATTATTATTATTAGGGAAGGTAGGTTTGGGAAAGAGAAGGACAGGCCTGGGCAGAAATGGGAGAGAAGAGTATCCCAGGGAACAGAAATAGCCTGTGGGAGGTAGAGAGGAAAGAAAACAGTATGTGGAACAGGGAACAAGGGCCTGGAGCCAAGGGCAGTGGGTGATAAGACACATCACGGTGGGGGCGCCTGGGTGGCTCGGTCAGTTGAGCATCCGACTCTTGATTTCAGATCAGGTCATGATCCCGAGGGTCGTGGGATCAAGCCCCACATTGGGTTCTGTGTTGAGCGTGGAGCCCGCTTAAGATTCTCTCTCTTTTTCTCTCTCTCTCCCCATCTCTCTCTCTAAAAGAATTTAAAAAAAAAAGACACATCAAGGGGAAGGGAGACTGCTAAGCACTTGAGGGCCTGGGATCACATTGGGGTCCTGGGTCCGTTCCTCTTCCCACAGCCAGCTACCTGCCCAAACCCGGAGCCCAGCTCTACCAGTTCCGATATGTGAACCGCCAGGGCCGGGTGTGTGGGCAGAGCCCCCCTTTCCAGTTCCGAGAGCCGAGGCCCATGGATGAACTGGTGACCCTGGAGGAGACCGATGGCGGCTCCGACATCCTGCTGGTCGTCCCCAAGGCCACTGTGCTGCAGGTGAGAACAGAGCACCAGAGCTGCTCCCACGCAGGGGAGTGGGAGGAGCAGGGGAGTGGGAGGGCGGCATGGGAAGGGACCGCTTCTCACTTTACCTTCCCCTGGGCTGTGGCCTCAACCGAGGACCTCACCGGGACTCACACAATCTTGCCATTGAGAGAGTCTTGATCTAACATAGACACAAACATGTAGGGCAGGAAAGCAAGCTACCCACAGGCCCATGTCACTCAAGATCTCGCAAGTGCTTTTCGAACATTCCTTCTCCCAAGTGCTACATCCCGTCCTAGGCCCTAGAGGATGATCCAAAGCGTGGAGGGAGGCCCCTCCAGGGAAGGAATGTTCAGAGGAAGGGGAGTAGGAGACCCACGTCCAGGACAGGTGAGCAGTGAGAGCAGATAGTGGGGCCCCACACCTGCACCGTCCCATACCGGAGGCGCTTGGCTGGTCCAAACTGAGATGTACTGTATGGAGAACGCACACAAAGGATTTCGAAGACTTCGTATTAAAAAAAAGTAAAAGATCTCAGTAATTTTTTATAGGGATCACATGTTGAAATGATAATATTTTGGATACGCCGAGTTGGATAAAATACCATTAAATGAATTTCACCTGTTTCTTGCTACTTTTTTTTATTTACCAGGAAGTTTAAAACCTATATATGTGGCTTGTATTCTTTTTCTATGGGACCAAATAGAGAAGCGTTAGAGAGTGGGGGCAGACGTTGGCAAGGACTTCCGGAAGGGAGATCAGGGACGGGGAAAGCGGGGAGGAAGTACCCTCCCCAGACAAGAGGACAGACTCGAGGAAATGCTCCGAGGGTGAGAATGGGTACCTTGTCTGCGATTTAGATAAACTCTTGCCTTCTAGAACCCTCTAAACACATGGACCAACACAAGAATAGGAAGATGTTTATATCTTACATAATCAGAGATGTGTGAGCTCCTACCCCGTGTTTTGGGGGTTTTTTTATATTAAGTTTTTCTTTTCATTCTACCGCAGTTAACGTAACAGTGTTATGTTCGTTTCGGATGTACAATATAGTGATTCTGCCGTTCCATGTATATTAAATTAACCAGTGCTCATCATGATAAGTATATTCTTTAATCTTTATCACCCATTTCACCCATCCCCTTATCTCCTTCCCCTGCGGTAACCATCAGTTTGTTCTCTATAGTGAAGAGTCTGTTTCTGGGTTTGTATCTCTTTTTTTCCTTTGCTTGTTTGTTTTGTTTCTTAACTTCCACATATAAGTGAAATCATATGGTATTTGTCTTTCTCTGACTGACTTATTTCACTTAGCATTATATTCTCTAGCTCCATCCATGTTGTTTCAAATGGTAAGATTTCATTACTTTTCATGACTGAGTAATATTCTATTGTGTGTGTGTGTACACACATATATATGTATGTATATATACATACATACCACATGTATATGTATCTATATATACACATACATATATGTATATATACACACATGCCACATATGTGTGTGTGTGTGTATATATACACACATACATACCACATCATCTTTATCCACTCTTCAGTCGATGGACACTTGGGCTGCTTCCATAATTTGGCTATTGTAGATAATGCAGCTATAAACACTGGGGTGCATGTATCCCTTTGAATTAGTGTTTTCATATATTTAAAAAAATTTTTTTAATGTTTATTTATTTTTGAGAAAGAGACAGAGCCTGAGTCAGGGAGAGGCAGCGAGAGAGAGAGGGAGACACAGAATCTGAAGCAGGCTCCAGGCTCTGAGCTGTCAGCACAGCCCGACGCAGGCCTCGACCCACAGACCTGGGGGATCATGACCTGAGCTGAAGTTGGACACTAAACTAAGCGCCCCTAGTGTTTTCATATTTTGGGGTAAATACCCAGTAGCGTGATTACTGGACCATAGGGTAGTTCTATTTTGAGCTTTGTGAGGAATCTCCACACCAGTTTCCACAGTGGCTGCATTCCCATCAGTGCACGAGTGTTCTTTTTTCTCCACATCCTCGCCAACACTCTTTGTTCCTTGTGTTTTTGATTTTAGCCACTCTGACAGGTGTGAGGTGGTGTCTCAGTGTGGTTTTGGTTTGCACTTCCCTGATGATGAGTGACGTTGAGCACCTTTTCATGTGTCCGTTGGCCATCTGGATGGCTTCCGTGTTCTGTTTTTACATTCGTCATTCTCATTATAATTACCTTTCAGAAATCTAGGCTAAGAGATCATGTTACAAATGGGGACAGAGACTTAGAGAAGTTACGTAACTCCTTCAAAGTGACATAGCTAGCATGGCGCCTGGGTGGCTCTGTCGGTTGAGTGTCTGATTTGGGCTCAGGTCATGATCTCACGGTTCATGGGCTCAAGCCCCGCATCAGGCTCTGTGCTGACAGCTCAGAGACTGGAACCTGCTTCAGATTCTGTGTCTCCCTTTCTCTGCCCCTCTCCCACTCGCATTCTCTCTCAAATATAAGTAAATATTTTTTAAAAAGTGGTATAGCTAGTAAAAATTATATCAAAGATTTAAACCTACCTCTGTCGGGTTCCAGAATAGAGAAGGTAAAATTCAGAGAGCCATCTCTTTTGTCTCTGTGGATTGAGAAAGACTTCTTCCAAGAGCATCAAGAGCTGGTGTCTATCTGGTGGCAGGCAGGATTCAGTAACACACAAGACTCCCCTGACTCAGCTCTTTATAGCTTGGACTGATGTAACCTCCCAGCCCCGAATGCACCTGCAGAGTGATGGGGACGGGACCTTCACAAGCACACCCCCCTCCTCATCCCGCTCCCTGTAGAACCAGCTGGATGAGAGCCAGCAAGAGAGAAATGACCTGATGCAGCTGAAGCTGCAGCTGGAGGGACAGGTGACGGAGCTGAGGAGTCAAGTACGGGAGCTCGAGACGGCTCTGGCAACCGCCAGGCAGGAGCACGCGGAGCTGACGGAGCAGTACAAGGTGGGAGTCGGGGCAGGTGGGGAACGGGGCCTGGCTGCTCACCCAGGGTCCGAAATCCAAACCCAGCGAAAATGGGAAAGGAGAGATGTTAGTGGGCTTTTAAGGTGGTTCCGGTATCAAAAACATAGCTTGAAGGGGTAAAAAGTAGGATTAAACTTGATAGGACAGGAGACACATCGCCACACGGAATGTAATGAGACTCAGTTCTTTGCACACAGGAGGGCTGAGGTAGGGTGGAGGTGGCCGTATTCGCCAGAAAGGGAATGCTCTCTGGAAGTTTCGTTTTCAAGGAGGGCGACAGGGTAGGGGGGTGAGAACAGGCAAACTCCGGTATGCTCCTCCTAAGCCCCTGTTCTGTTCTTTGAGAGGTGAGTCTCAACTTCATTCTTCTTGGGGGGTACCTCGATTTCCCAGGGGCTCTCCCGGTCCCACGGAGAGCTCATCGAAGAGAGGGACATCCTGAGCCGGCAACAGGGAGACCACGTGGCACGCATCCTGGAGCTGGAAGATGACATCCAGGCCATCAGCGAGAAAGTGCTGACAAAGGAGGTGGAGCTGGACAGGTGAGGACACCCCTCCACCCCCGTCACTGTCGCCCCCAAACTCCAGCCTCCTGTCTCAGACAGGCGAACCCACACGCTGCCCGACGTGGTTCTTTCCCCTTTCAACCTCACTCGGGGTATCCCCCTTCCCTGCCTAGCTCTCTTCCGTCTCTCCGAAGCCCGTTCCGTATTCCTCGCCTTCAGAAGTAATCATAGTTACTCTTTACGCCGCCACAAAGGCTAAGCGGTAGCTAGGAGTGGAGGATTTGGAGGAAAAGAATGGATAGAACAGTCAACACAAGATGAGAGAGGATGGATTTCAGATTTTATCACAGCAAAGAAGATGAGACTCCGTTCTCACTGTTAGGGAGTGTCCGAACCCGTGTTCCAGGAATGTTACAGGATCTCTCCTCTGAAAAAAGGTATAAGTCGTAGAATCTTAGCACTCGGAGGCATGTCCAGTAATTGAGAGGACCACTACCTCTGACGGCAGGCTCTTTCAACATCGGACAGCTGTCATTTTGTATCTCTTGCGTTGAACCAAACACCTGCCCCCTCTAACTTTGCCTCCGCTAGTCCTGGTTTAGACCTCTGGGGTCGCACAGGTTGAATTTCTTTCTCCTCCCAGACAACTCTTGTTTTTACCAAATACCACAAATGTTGACCAGTTCCCATGCGGGTCCTTCACATTTTCGCCAGGAGAAACACTCTCGTTCTTTCTTTCATCAAATCACGTAATTAAGTCTCTTTCATGCAGCACCAGTAGGTCTTCTATATATTTTTTAAACTCCTAAAGGAAAGGAGGCATTCTAGCCAAGGCCCAGAGTGAAAAAGGGAGTTATTCCCTGAGGCTTCTCCCTTGTAGGATCTGTGAGTCTTGCCCTAGGGAGACAGTAAATGCCTAGGTTCTAAATCATGGAATCGAAAAGCCGGGATCACACTGAGCAGCTGGAAAAGCTTAGGGACTGTCTAGCCCAGGGGTCAGTAAACCTATGGCCCACACGCCAGTTCGAGCCTCGCCACCTGTTTTTCTACAGCCTGTGAGTTTTCATTGTTTTAACGATGAGTTAACAGTTAAGCAAAAGAAGAAAAATATTTCGCGATGTGAAGATTATCTGAAATGCAAGTGTCCGTGTTCATAAATAAAGTTTTATTGGAACGGGCATGCTTATTAATTTACGTGTCTGTGGCTGCCTTCACGCTACGGTGGCAGAATTGAGTAGTCGCCACAGAATCCTCCTGGCCTGCAAAGCCTGGAGTATTTATTATCAGGCCCTTTACAGAAAAAGTCTTCCAACTTCTGCTCCAGATCCAAAGTTTGTAATCGATCACGGCTGTCCCGTATCTAAAACAAGACTGGATTCTGGTCTCTCGATTGAATGAAAACAACTAGGAAGCCACCAGCAGAACATTCCTTAAAACGATACATAAAGAAACAGACAGACTGTTGATTTCTGTATTGTGCTCTAGAACCAGGAATCTTGGATCCTCAGGGCCTCTGGGGATTTGAGCATCCCAGAGACAGGGAGGTGGGGGCCCAGAGGGGCGCCAGAAAAAGAGCTAAAGACGGAAGTCCACGTCCTTCATTTCTTCTGTGGTGACCAGCCGGGTCACCTGATGTTCCGTGTCCCCACGTACAGGGTGAGAGACGCCGTGAAGGCCCTGACTCGAGAACAGGAGAAGCTCCTTGGACAACTGAAAGAAGTGCAGGCGGACAAGGAGCAGAGCGAGGTAGGGGCTCAGAGTCGGGTTGCTTTCTCAATGGTTCTTCCACCGCGTCGAGGCCCTTAGAGTGCCGGGCACCGAAGCTGATAGAAAATATAAGGACACTGTGCGCACTCTCCTAGGAAACATCAAATGTGTATCCAAATCAGGATCGGTCAAAGTGGCATATAGTCAGCATCACCAGAGAAGAAGAATAAAGTGTTAAACTGCCCCACAGAGCGAGAGCACGTCTTGTTAGGGTCATTAGAAGGGGCGGGGATGCCCGGCTGGCTCACTCAGTAGAGCGGGCAACTCTTGATCTCGGGATGGGAGTTCAAGCTCCACGTTGGGCATAGAGTGTACTTTAAAAAAAAAAAAAAAAAAAAAGCAAAAGAGGGGCATAAACTAGCCCAGTGTTTTCCAGCTGTTTTAGCTTTCCTTCCCACCCCGCAATAAAGTTTTACATCTTATGTGGAACCTCACTGAATAGGTAAAGACAATAGTTTATTACTGTAAATTTATTTTTATAAATTCAAGTATTTTTTTTCTTTAATATTTATTTGTTTTTGAGAGAAAGAGCGAGAGAGACAGAGCACTAGAGAGGGGAGGGGCAGAGAGAGAGGGAGACAGAATCGGAAGCAGGATCCAGGCTCTGAGCTGTCAGCACAGAGCCCGACATGGGGCTCAAACTCACGAGCTGCGAGCTCATGACCTGAACCAGAATCAGACGTGCAACCCACTGAGCCACCCAGGTGCCCCTATTTTTATAAATTCAGTTGTACAATGTTAACTTATAAGGTAACGAAAGTGATCAGGTAATTCTGTTGGATGCCAGACCTTGAAATCAGAGGTTACAGATAATTGTTCTGGCAGCCTCAGCAGCTAATGTATTTCCGTATTGAGTTTTGGTCGTACAATACTAAGAATACCTTGAGTGTCACAAGTAAGTCAAGTGCAAATGACAGCAATTTTTAAACTGTCCACCATGCCACCTCAGTTCGCTTTTCAAACAAAAAGAAAATCCAATAGAAACTTTATTCTAAGGTTTACACAAAAAATGAATTAACCTAAAACAAAACATGTGAATTAACTCTGAAGGACATGTCAGTGGATTGGTGATCCCCGTCGTGTTAACTTGTGAGCTTGTATGTTGTTTTCTGACATATTTTTTAAATTATTTAGAAGGCGCTCAAATCACATATTTGCAGAACCTCTCAGTGGCTTCCTCCAAACTTAGACTTCCTTGAAAGATGATTTGAAAGCCATTCGCTCAGCGGTAAAGAGTAGGAAGAATTTGAGTAGACAGAGATGAGAGGGAGGCCGTTCTGGGAACTGAGAAAGACGCGTGCGAAGGCCGAGAGTCCAGAACACTCAGGGCCTTTGAATGTGTCGGTGGAGAGTTTGAGAGATAAGGCCTGGGTCAGACGGGGGAGGATCCGGAGTTAGTCTTTATTCCGTAAGGAGTGAGAGGCATCTGTGATTTTCACAGGGGCGACATGTACTTAAGCGGGACTTACGGAAGATTAATGGGATTTCCTCCTGGGAAGTGAACTAGTTATGAGATTATTCAGTAATCCAAGTAAGGAATGACCAGCTCCCGAGCTAACAAGGTTGCAGCGATAGTAGAAAAGAGAAAATGGCTGTGAACAAGATGGAGGCTAGAGAAGCAAAAGGCTTTTCTTGGGGTCACTAAGGAAGGAACAGAGGCAAGCCTGGCACCCAAGGGATCCAGCCTGAGTGACTTAGGAAGTAGTTAGCAGCACGGGGAGAACTAAGAGTGGAAAGGAGTGGCGTGGGAAGTAGCACATGCTGAGTTCGAGGGCCCCATAGGACATCCAGGCTGAGCTCTGATCTAAAAGGAAGAGCAGAGGGGCGCCTGGCTGGCTCCGTCGGTGGAGCAAGCGACTCTTGATCTCGGGGTTGTGAGTTCAAGCCCCATGCTGGGCGTAGAGGTTACTTAAAAAATAAATAAAACATTCGAAACAATAATAATGAAAGGAAGAGTGGAGAAGCAGAAATGATGCGTGGGATACCCAGATTCGAGTAAGACCCCACCAAGGCTGTGATGCCGGTACCTCGTTACGGGAGCTGGGGATATTCAGGACCGAGTCACTTTGAGCTGAGGCCCCAAGAAGGGCTGGTAAGAGATGAACGCTTGAGTTTGTGCTAAATCTGGGAAGCGGCAACTTGATTTCTCTCATCGCAGTGGTTCACCCCCCAGCCACCCCAACTACGTATGCCCCTTTCCTTACCTATTTTCCGCCTCCATCAGGCTGAGCTCCAAATGGCACAACAGGAAAACTGCCGCTTAAATTTGGAGCTACAGGAAGCGAAGGGCCGACAGGAGGAGCAGGGTGCCCAGGCCCAGCGACTGAAGGACAAGGTGGCCCAGATGAAGGACACCCTAGGCCAGGCCCAGCAGCGCGTGGTGAGCGAGGCCCCTAGACAGCGGGAAGTAGAGGAAGTCCCAAGGGCTAGCTGGGAAAAAGACGTGGCTGAAGATTGGACAATATAAATCTCGAGTCCTCATGAGGCGCGGGGGAGAAGGGACCCTAGTTCCCTTGCTGGTTCGAGAATGACTCCCTGGGAGCCCTCATCTCCTTCTCCTCCTTTCTTCCGAGGCTGAGCTGGAGCCCCTAAAGGAGCAGCTTCGAGGAGCCCAGGAGCTCGCAGCCTCGAGCCAGCAGAAAGCCGCGCTTCTTGGGGAGGAGTTGGCGAGCGCTGCCGGAGCCCGGGACCGCACCATGGCCGAGCTACACCGCAGCCGCCTGGAAGTGGCTGGGGTCAACGGCAGGCTGGCTGAGCTCAGCCTGCACCTGAAGGAGGAGAAAAGCCAGTGGAGCACGGAGCGGGCGGGGCTGCTGCAGAGTATGGAGGTAGAGCGATGGGGGGACCTGGCGGGCTCGCAGCCGCGGCCCCCACCTCCATGGGGTCAGAACCCCTGGGAAGAGAGAAAGGGACGGGAAGCTTAGAGGACTCGGGTGGGGAGGGGCTCTGAGGGAGGTGCAGTTCACCGCCCAGGAACGACCCATCCCTAAGCAAGGTGTCCCAGTCCTCATCTCCATAGCCCCCTCCTTGGTTACCGCCTTGATTCAGAGACGTTTACTGCCCCAGGCCCCGGGCCCTGTCGCGATGCCCGTGCCTGAGCAGCAAGGCACCTTGCTGGCGTGTCCCTTCCTTCATTGAGAAGTATCAGGACTGAAGAAGCCAAGAAGGGGCCATTGCTCCCAAAATACTCATTTAAATGAAGGAAAGGACACCACGAGGGATGGCGCCGTTGCCGGTGGCGTCCCTTTGCCTTCACCTTTCCCCTCCCACGTTCGTTTCCGGCCGCGTCCCAGGCAGAGAAAGACAAGATCCTGAAGCTAAGTGCAGAGATACTTCGACTGGAAAAGGCAGTGCAGGAGGAGAAGACCCAGAACCAAGTGTTCAAGACCGAACTGGCCCGGGAAAAAGATTCCAGCCTGGTGAGGCGCCCCGCCACCCATGAGTCCCGGTCCCGTCGCCTCCTGCGGCCTCAGTGGCCCTTCTCTCCGTCCTGGGTGTGGGCTCAGAAGTGCTGGACGCTCACTGACACGCTGAGCGCCATCTTACTCGCACACATCCCGGATCTCACTGGGTTGAAACGTGCCATGTCCCTTTCTGTTCCCAAGGCAAACATTCTGGGCCTCCTAGCGATGCCCGAGGGGAATTCTAGAATGCCCCTGCCATGACCAGGGCCGCTGTGTCCCATCCCAGAGGCAATCACCAGGCCCACACCGGAGAGTCAGAGACTGGGACTCAGGCGACTGTCTCCTGTGGTCAGGCCAAGGGACTCATCAAAGAAGCGTGTTGAGGCTTCCCCCGTGTGTGTCAGGGCAAGAGAGGGGCAGAGGCACAGAGGAACATGGTCCTAGGCTGGTGGGTCCAGGTCACGGAGCCTAGGTTCTCGGAGGTACATTCGAGGCTCCACACTCCCTCAGGTGCAGTTGTCGGAGAGCAAGCGGGAGCTGACAGAGCTGCGGTCAGCCCTGCGCGTGCTCCAGAAGGAAAAGGAGCAGTTGCAGGAGGAGAAGCAGGTAAGAACCCATGACTCCGGCCCCTTGGATGCCAGAGTTGAGGACTCAGGGGAGAACGTCACATCTTCTTGTCATCTCTTGGCTTAGGAACTGCTGACTCTCTAAGAGGGCCCAGAGGCTAAAAATGGGACCATGGCTCCTCTCATTGGTCAACTTGGCAGAACAGGGGACGACTGCGGGGGCGAGGGAGGGATGTAAGAGGTGAAGGAGGCTCCCGGGGGTGGGAGTGAGGCTCCACTTTGAGCTGCCTCCCCCACACACATACCCCTCCCCTGCCAGCCACAGCCCACTTTGGGGAGGCATCCAGTCCCGCGGAGCTCAGAGTTCCTCTTGGGGCAAGGAGGGCTCTGCAGGCAGCAGGGTTGGCATCTTCCCAGCCTCTCTCCCCTCTTTGCTCCCAACTCCAGGAACTGCTAGAGTACATGAGAAAGCTGGAGGCCCGCCTGGAGAAGGTGGCAGATGAGAAGTGGAACGAGGATGCTGTCACCGAGGACGAGGAGGCGGCTGCAGGCCCGAGTCTGTACCCCCCCAGTCTTGTGACACCTCTTCCCCCGCCGGTCTCCCCCACGGGGGAGAGCCGCATGTGCCCCCTCTGGGAGCTGCCTCTGCCCTCTGTGTTTTCCTTTTTCCCTCCCGGACTCTGGCCCCTGTCCAGTTTAACCATGTCCCTCATGCAAGGGGAGGTAGCGGAGCCAAGCCTCTAACAACTCACCCTTCTCTGCCCTCTCCCCTCCCCTCCCCGACAGGCTGCCCGGCGGCTCTGACAGACTCAGAGGACGAGTCCCCGGAAGACATGAGGGTCCCTCCCTGTGGCCTGCGTGAGCGTGGAGACACAGGCACTGCTGCTGCGCCTCGAGAGGCTTCTTCCCTGGTCGTCATCAGCCAGCCGGCTCCAATTGCTCCCCACCTCTCAGGGCCAGCTGAGGAGAGTAGCTCCGACTCAGTGAGCTGTGGGCTGTGCCGGGGTGGGGGGAGGGGGGGGCGGCGGGGGGGGGCGGGGGGCAGGGGGGCAGGGGGTAGGGAGGCAGGGGCAGGTAGGCCACACCCAATGGCCCAGCCTCCAGAAAAGGAAGTCTTGGGCATACAGGGCTCTCTTTTTCCCTTGGGGGGAGAGAAGGCAGGCCCAGCCTCTCTTCAAGGCCACCACCCCAAAATCCAGTCTGACCCAGTAACCTCAGTGCTGCCGGCCCCCGCTTCCCACACCCCCTCCTCGTCTCACCCCCTAGCCCCATCAAAACTCCTGTCCTGCCTCGCTCTAACTGCAGCCCAATGTCTACCATCTGGGCCCGGACTGCCCTTACCTGCCCCAGGGTGCTGCTTCCCTATCTTGGGACGCGGCGCTGCCCCAAAACCCAGCCCTCTCTCTTTGGTACCCAGGAGGCTGAAGATGAGAAGTCAGTCCTCATGGCGGCTGTCCAGAGTGGAGGTGAAGAGGCCAACCTGCTGCTGCCCGAGCTGGGCAGTGCCTTCTATGACATGGCCAGGTGGGTGCGAAGGGGGAGGACGTGAGGGAGGTGGGCGGAGGCCAGCGGAAAGGGCATCCGGGTGAATGGTCCCCGTGCCCTCGCCCCATGCTCCCTCTTGGCCCCAGCCAAGAAAAGGAGACATAGGTGTGGCTGACACAGAAAATCACCCACCACTCCAAATCCCAGGTGCCATGAGGTCATTCCTCCCCCTCATCTTGTCAATGCACATGTGCACTCAGAGGCCCTGCCTTTAACTGGCTTCTGTGTTGTTCTAGCACCATCTTCCGTGGAGCCCAAATTGCCCTGCATCCCCTCTCTCCTGCCCCTCCCCCTTCCCCAACCACCAGGTAGGTACCTAGGCTCCAGCTGGGGAGGAAGGGAGGTGACCAGTGCCCCCAGGGATGGGGACAGAGAGAATCCAGCATCCGTCTGACCACCCCAGAGATGTTGTCCTTCTCCCCCGACTTCCCCGGGAGACCCTTTGGGCGATGCAGCTGCAGGGGTGGGGGATTCAGGTATCGGATCGCCCCTTCTGCCTTCCCTTTTCTTTTGCAGGTCAAGAGGGGAAGGCAGGGGGAAGAGAGATTTTATCATCTAGCCCCCAGCTTTGCCTCGATGTGAGATGGGCTCAGGGCAGGGAGGGGGTGATGCTGTCATCCTCCTCGGCTGGAGCAGGAAGATGAAGGACGATGTCAGACTCATTTTCAGCCTCATTAGGCAGCAGACGGAGATGGAGGGAGGAGAGCAGGGGGGTGGGGGATGGGCTGTGCGCTACAGCGGCCAGCGAGGACTAAAGCAGAGAGGGCAGGGAGAGCTGGGAAAGGGGACTCCCGGGAACAGGGTACTCTGGAAACCCAGGTGCCCGGAAGGCCACACGAGGCCCACCAGGCAGGAGGGCATCGGAGCGTCCTGACCCTCTCCTTTCCCTCTGTCTCCTTCAGTGGCTTTGCCGCGGGTCCCTTGTCAGAGGCCAGCACTGGGGGTCCTGGCACCCCCCCGTGGAAGGAGTGCCCTATTTGTAAGGAGCGCTTTCCGGCCGAGAGTGAGAAGGATGCTCTGGAGGACCACATGGACGGACACTTCTTTTTCAGCACCCAGGACCCCTTTACCTTTGAGTGACCTCACCCCTCCCTAGTACGTGCACAGATACACTGACACACACGCGCGCGCGCACACACACACACACACACACACACACACACACACTCATGCAGAGACACACACTTAGGGCTCAGGCCGCTTTTCCAACACACCGGGCTCCATGGTGTTCCGTTCCGTAAGCCCCGCTCCCGTGAGCCATTTCCACCCCAAGCTCTCAGCTGCATCCTCTCCCGCCTGGCTCTTTGGTCCAGGCAGGGGTCCTTCCTGGAAGCAGTGGCTGACCTTACCCACTAAAAACGGCTTTGGAGGAACCAGGATGGAGGAGACCTTCCCTAGGGGTAGGTTGCTTCTGTCACTGACACCAGCCCCCATGCCGCCGCCACCACCACCACACGTACACTCACACGCACACACTCACACGCGGCTCTCTGATGCCCCAAAGCCAATTCCGGGGGCGCCCCCACCCTCTCTTATCGGGGGGTCTTTGTTGGTTTACCTGAGTTTGCTCCAGGGCCTGGCCCCTTCAAGGTCTCTTTCAGTTCTGAGTTTCCGTGGTTCTTTCCGTCCCCACCCCCCACATTGCTTTCTGCACCCCCACCCCAGCCTTTTCCGCACCACTAGATATGAAATTTGGATGTTTCTTTTGTATTTTGAGGTTTTCTGTACTCTTACCTCCTGCCCCCTCCCTGCCCCCACCTCCCCAGTGTCCTCACATGGAAAGAAATAATGCATTTGTGCCTTCTGTGAGGGAGGGGGGGAACAAACGGTCCCAGGTGTCCCCATTTCTCCGCCCTTCCTCCCTTTCCAGCTCCCCCCACAGCAATAAGAGCTTTCCCTCATTATCCCTCCCCCAATCTGTAGTTTGGACAAATATATTTATATGATATGTATAACGATTCTAATAAAATGTGTTCTTACCACGAGGTGTGACTAGAGCAATGAAGGTCCAGACAGCAGGCTCATAGACCATAGTGCAGGGGAGTGGGAGGGAGGGGACTCCCCCCTGCTTTCTTGGGGAGGGTGCCCAGCAGCATCTCCTCGCTGTGCCTCCTGGTGGGCAGAGGAGGAGGGGAGGGACCTTTGTCTCGGACAGTGGCAGGGCCGCTGGCTTGGAGAAGACTGTAGTGGGGGAGGGAGCAAACTCTGGGTCCACGTGGGACAGGGTTTCAGGATTTTGGTCCTGGGGTGGGCGGAGTGGAACCCAGGGTTCTGGGCCCAGGCGCATGTCTCAGAAGGCAGGGGAAGTTTCCCCTGCACAAACCTTCACCCTCCATAGCGGCCATCACTGTACCATGAGCCAAAGATGGGCAGTACCTCTGTCAGGAGTTACACCTTTGGGGAGCCACTTAGTGAAAAATGCCCTCCACTCCATCCCTCCGAAGTCTTTGATTTTCCTGCCGTCCCTGCCACCCCCGTCCCTCCGTTGCCATCCTCACATACCCGTATGCACACTCTGACTCCACAGTCACAAAAACACATTCATCCACTCTAACCAGCTTCGCAGGCTAGACACACACACGCCGAGTCGTAAAGCATTTATTAAGGACCTGCGTGCTCACCCAGGCTTTCAGCAATGCCGGGCACCAGCCATGCCTACAACCCCCTTGTTCCCCATCCCAGCAGCTCCCTAATCGGCCACCATCCTTTCCCTTCACCAATCCCTCTCCCCACCCACCTGAACCTCCCCCCAAACCCCCCCTTCCAGCCCCACCTGGATGACATCTTCCATCCTTCCTTCTTCCCTCCTGTCGCTGTCTCCTAGCAACCCCATCTCGTTCCCTGAATCCCTTCCAAGGAAATTAGAGATAATGGATCTCTCCTCTCTCCATCTCAACTCCTCTTTATTGATCCTCCTTTAATGAAAGTTAATTATAACAATGATTTAATTAATAGAATCCCTCTCTTCCTTTATTGCTTCCCGTATTAAGACTATTAATAAATACGAGCTGGGCTGACAGAGGCATCCATCACCCGCCTGGGATTCCCCCCATCCCTCCTTTTTCCCTCCCCCTTACCCCCCTCCCTCGCTTGGCCTATAAACTTGCCGGGGTAGTGGGGGTTAATCAGAGAGGAATTATGAGCCAACATCCCCAGCAGGAGGTGCATTTAATGAAATCACTTGTGATTTATGTCTGGGGGAGGTTGGGGAGGGAAGAATCTGGAACCCAGACATCCCGGCTTCCAGAAGGGTGCCCCACCTAGTGCAAAAGGGGAGGAAGGGAGACAGAAACGGGGGCCCAGAACCCGTGCTCCCACCCCGCAGCCCCTGCCAGGCCACACACACCGCCACAGGGGCCACATGGGTAGCTGCCAGACTACCAGCCCTTAGGAAGGACTGCGGCATAGGTTTTGTTCTTTCCCACCCCCAGAACTTTGCAGGGGTCATTCTCATCTCCCATTCTCCCCAGTTCTGCCTCACCTTCCCAAACCCACTCCGCCATGAAGCCCCCCGGGTCCTCATCAGCCTGCTCTACCCGGATATCTAGAGTCTCCGGCTGTTCCTCTCTCTGCCCTTCATAGGTCTGCACCTTCAGGCTGGGAAGTTCAGAGCCATTTCTCATCCTTCCTCCTAATTCGCCTACCCCAGGATCCAGCGCATGGCCCCTGACGCAGGGAGCTCCGGGAAGATCACTGACTGCCTGGGCGGGGAGGGAAGACACCCGGGTTCCAACCCGAGCTCTTTCTCCTACTCACTGGGTGGTATTTGGCAACTCAGCCTTTCTAGTTGTTTTCCTTCTGGAATGGATGGTCTCTTCTGCCCTGCTTCCCAGCATCTATGCAGACAGTGTTGGCTCCGAATGGGCTCAGGGCCCTAGTGTGAAAGGAAAAGTCAGACCAAGTAGCAGCAAATAGGAACGGGGATGTCGGTATCTGGTGGGAGGTAACGAATCCGGACACACTCCCTGCTTGCAGAACCTCAGTGGCTGCGTGTTACCCGCAGGAACATGAAGTGCAGAGCATTAGGTCAAGGTCTTCACCATCTGACTCCAACTTGCCTTTCCATTTCCCACCCTCCCCTAAGGAACCCTGGAGTCCAGTTCGCAGAACCACTCTACTATTTTTTTTTTAATGTTTATTTATTTTTGAGAGAGAGAGAGAGAGTGCAAGCAGGGGAGGGGCAGAGGGGAAACACAGAATCCGAAGCAGGCTCCAGGCTCTGAGCTGTCAGCACAGAGCCTGATGTGGGGCTCGAACTCATGAACAGGGAGATCATGACCTGAAGCGAAGTCAGATGCCCAACTGACTGAGCCACCCAGGCGCCCCACACTCTACTATTTTTGCATGCCTCTGAGCACATGCTCTCCCCGCAGCTCAGGGGACACCTCCTCCGTGAGGTCTTTCTTGACTTCTTTCAGTTAGCCCCTGAGGTGCCACATATAACACTTCGTAAAAACACACTACGTCATATTTACAAGCCTTTCTTCTTTACTCTAAGCAGCTTGAGGGTAGGTTCCGTGTTTGTACGTCAAAAAAAAAAAATTATTTTTGCCAGTCCTCCAAAAAGAACTTTTAAAATTATTTTAATGAAATATTACAAAAAATATTTCCTACATACAAAAGGATATATACGTGTCCACGTACAAGGGATAAGAATAATAAAGTGAACATCGTTGGACTTACCAACATTACCAACACCACTGAGGTGTGCTGGGTAGCCTGAAAGAACAAAGCGTGATGTCCTTTGAGACAGAGACATGTCGTGCATTAATTCAGAGAACTTTCTGTAGTGATCTTTATGGGTCAGGTTCTGGGAATAGAGATGGCATAGTCAAACACCCTGTCCGAAACTGCCCTCACAGAGCTTATAGTCAAAGCAACAAATCTTCCTAAGCAAGATAAGCAGAACTTTAGAGGTATGCACAGCAGGCTATGGGGCCAAAGAGGAAAGATAATTAACCAAGACTGGGGGACGCAAAGCCTCCCGTGAGTGACCATGTAGAGACTGAATCTTAAAGAGACAGAAGGAACAGAATGCACAAAAACATAACTGACTTAGGGGGCGCCTGGGTGGCTCAGTCGGTTAAGCGGCCAACTTTGGCTCAGGTCATGATCTCACGGTCTGTGAGTTCGAGCCCCACGTCGGGCTCTGTGCTGACGGCTCAGAGCCTGGAGCCTGCTTCACATTCGGTGTCTCCCTCTCTCTCTGCCCTTCCCCTGCTCATACTCTGTCTCTATGTCTCTCAAAATTAATAAACGTTAAAAAAAAAACATAACTGACTTAGAAGTCTGAATACTCAGGGCTGCTGAGTGAAGATCGTACACTGTGTGAAGTGAGACTGGAAAGATGGACTAAGAGATACGTACTCATAGATTCACTCAACAAATATTCATTGAATGCCTACTCTGTGCCCGGTGCAGTTCTGGGTGTTGGGAAATAGCATAGAAGAGGGGTGCCTGGGTGGCTCAGTCGGTTAAGCAACCAACTCTTGGTTTTGGCTCAGGTCATGATCTCACAGTTCATGAGTTCGAGCCCCACATCAGGCTCTGCGCTGACAGTGCAGAGCCTGCCTGAGATTCTCTCTTCTCTTCCTCTCTCTCTGCACCTCCTGCACTCACGCTCTTTCAAAATAAATAAATAAACTCTAAAAAATAACAAAAAACCCTTACGAACCTTATGCTCTATTGCCAGATCATGAAAATCCAGAGCAACCATCCGAATTCCTTAGGGTGCAGAATTAATAGGACTTGGCAATAATTAGATATGGGAAGCGAACAGAAGGAGTCAAGTTGATCCCAGATTTTTAGTTTCAGTGGATAGATAACCAGCAACGCCATTCACCAACTAAATAATATAAATGGAGAAATACATCGAGGGAAAATATGATCGGTGCATTTTTGACTCATTGACACATTTGACTTATTGACCCATTTCCAATGGGTTTGCAATCTCCCAAAGAAGAGAAAGATCCAGTAGGCAGTTGGATAGATATTTAAGTCTGGAGCTTAAGAGAGTTTGAACTGAAGACAGAGACTTAAGATCCTTGAAAGTCAAGGTGATGAGAGTGAAGACAGATCACGTGGGTGTCCCTGCATGTAGGGTGAGAGGGCAAGAGGGCCAAGGGCAGAATCCAGGTGACCATCCACATGAAAGGGAAATTCAGAGAACGCAAAATCACGGAGAAGACTGGGAAGGATCAGTCAGAAGTAAGAAGGTGTGGCGGGTGCAACAGAAAGGTCAAGGAAATGACTCCTGGAAACCACTGGCTTGGCAACCAGGAGGCCACTGGTGGCTGGACAAGGGCTTGAGGAAAGTGTTGTAGGTGGAAGTTATTGTCCTGCCGGACTTCACAGAAGCTGTAATAGATACACAATTCGGACCCATGAGAATTGGGAGTGTGTCTCCAGATTCATATAAACACAAGGACTCCTGAGTCAAGGTATGAGAAAAATCAAGGGCAGGAGGCAAGATGTCTGGATCCACCATCAAAAATTCATAGTTGCTTCTGACTAGCCGGGTGTGAGGCACACTCTAAGCCTGCATTGTCCTGCTATGGCAGCCACCAGCCCATGTGACTCCTGAGCACTAGAACTGTGGCTAATCCAAATTGAGATGCTGTGAGTGTAAATTGCGTAACAGATTTCCAGACTTGGTACCAAAAATTAAAAAAGAATTTAAAATAATTTTATATTGATTGCATGTTTAAATGATAATAACTTGGATATACTGCATTAAATAAAATATGTTGTTAAAGTTCGTTTCACCCGGTTCTTTTTTTAAGATATTTATGTTAGGGGTGCCTGGGTGACTCAGTCGGTTAAGTGTCTGACTTCAGCTCGGATCATGATCTCATGGTTCGTGGGTTAGAGCCCTGTATCAGGCTCTGTGCTGACAGCTCAGAGCCTGGAGCCTGTTTGGGATTCTGTGCCTCCCTCTCTCTCTGCCCCTCTCCTGCTTGCACTCTGTCTCTCTCTGTGTCGGGCTCTCTGCGGTCTGCTTGGAGCCCACTTCTGATCCTCTGTCCCCCTCTCTCTCTGCACCTCCCCCATTCACACTCTCTCTCAAAAGTAAACACTTTTTTTTTTAATATTTTTATTTTTAACTAATTTCTATGCCTAATATGGGCTCAAACTCATGACCTGGAGATCAAGAGTCATGTACTGTCTGGACTGAGCCAGCCAGGCAACCCTCACCTGGTTCTTTGACTTTTTAATGTGACTACTAGAAAACTTAAAATTCAAAATTCGAAATTCGAACTTATGTATTAAATTTCTACTGCACAGTGCTCATCAAAGCACTGTGGGAATGAGACCCTGACGACCTGGACATCCCTAGACACCAGACATCCCTACCAGCAGGAAGATGCATGCCAGAAACTTCCAAAACTGCATTCTAGACACACCCCTCTGCCCCATGCTCCCAAGGCCATAAGCTAGTGCTTAGGACGCATCTCCAGATCGCATCTCCAGATCGCCATTCCTGTTCTCCCGCATTTTTTTCTTCCTCCAGGTCTATTGATAATCAGACGGCAGTAGAAATGTCCTTTCCTAACTCACAGAGGTGCATTTTTTCCAGGCTTAGATGCCAGACTCTCTCTCTCCCAACCCTAAATTTAGAAGCCATGCCTTCCCTCTTCTGTGTCCCCTGTGATCACGGAAATCACCGCGTTGCGGCAATCGCGTGGGTGTTAGAGGCCTCCAGTTTTAATTTGTCCGCACTTCCTAACCACGTGACCTGGAGCAAAACACCTCATCTCCCCGAGCCCTCACCTATTAGATGCTACCTAGAAAAGTTATTCTGAGGATTCTAAGAAATCAGACGTGTAAAATGTCCTGTACAGAGCCAGGCACACGCAAGGGACTTTATCATCTGGGGTTTTCCGTTTTGCATCTCACCCCTGTGTATTTGGAGAAATAAAAGCAAACTCAGGTTCATACAACCTGAGTTCATATGGGCGCTGATAGGACCTCAAAACCAAAAGGGCGCTTGGAGCTAGATTTCCAGCTTCTCATTCAGTACAGAAATCCCCCGGACTACATCCCTCATTGGTAGTCATCCAACCTCTGCTTAAACATCTCCAGGGGGCCTTCACTGGTTCACACAATAAATAAGAACGAGGCACTGTGGGAGCCACAAAGAAGGGCAGACACAGATCTTGCCGTTAAGGAGCTTACATTTTAGCGAGAAGGATATAGAGAGGAAGAACTGCAATATAAGGCAAACGAGGTCCGCGCCAATTGAGGTGCCATGACAGAGCCGACAACCTGGCAAATTAATCCACGTACAACAAAGGATAGCTCTAATATCAAAATTCCTCCCGAGTGTCAGACCTCGGTTTTCCCTACTCATTTTGTGGAAAATGGTACAAAATTGCTCCACACTAGATCATGGACCGTCCTCGAAGGAGACATTTCTGTAAAAATCTTGGAACTCCCGGAGGGTGCGGCCATGGAAAAGGCTAGAGTGGATGAATAGGAGCACAGGTATGGGGAGAAGTGGTTTTGCTGCAAGATCTTCCAGCCTCTTCTATACCACAGTATTTCTGGGAGTCCCTAGAGGTACTACCAAGAAATTCCTGCCTCCCTGGAAAGCCCTGAACATCCCTACTCTCAGGACTTAGCAGAACGTCTTTCTGTCTGTGCTTTTTCTCTCCCTCTTCATCGCATTTTCTTCATCTTTTCTCAGCATCTCTATAATTTTCTTTGTGTCCATTTCTTCTTCGGGCTGTCCCTCTCATCATTGAGATGTTGGTGTCTGTTATTCTTGAGGGGTCTCTGCCTCTGTTTCTGTCTTCCTCTCTTTTACTCTTTCCTCGTTCTCCATTTCTTGGTCGGTTTCCATTTTTCTGGCTTTGGCCT
The DNA here is from genome assembly GCA_030068075.1 of Paguma larvata. NCBI lineage: Eukaryota > Metazoa > Chordata > Mammalia > Carnivora > Viverridae > Paguma > Paguma larvata. Next base: position 60,443,395 of record CM057828.1, read on the forward strand.
TGCTTTCTCCCCAGCTGCCGCAAAGCTATAAACCCAGCCGGCCCTGCAGCAGGCAGCCGCCAATCACTAGGCTGCAGGAGTTGGGGGAGGGGGCTGCGGGGGAGGTGGGGGCCTGGGAAAGCTGGGGCACTGTTGCTACAGCAGGGGAGGGGAGAGGCAGAAAAGAGCAGAGAGATGCCACTCCCAGAAGGCGACCACAGCTGCCTCCACAGCCTGTGTCTAGACCCCTATCCTGCAGGGAGCAGACACCTGGCCCCCTGTCTGTTGTGAGCCAGGGTACCTGGGTCCCTCCCATATCCTCCCCAAACCATGATTTCTCATACAAAACCACTGACCACAGATCACTCCGTGAGAGATTTGCCTCCTCCTTCATTCTTAGGCCCTCCCAAGACGAGGGAGCTAAAGGACCCTGGGGGTCTGAGGATGTCTGGGACGAAGGCTTACGTGAACATTGGGACAATAAAAGGATGGTCAAGACAGGGTGGAGTGAAGGATGCTGAGAAGCAATGCGTATTGGGGAGGCCCTGAGAGGAGGGGGAGTCCTCCTCTCAAGGATCAGAATGTGAACCAGAAGGTTGGGCACTCCGGGCTTCTTACCAGCTCCGTGGCCATCCCTAAAGCAGGAAGGACAGCCCCAATCCCTGGTGCCTGGGGCAGATTAAGGTGCTGCATAATGAGCAACTACTTAGTTCACCGTTAGAAATCTTTAGGGTCGGGGCGAGGGCGGGGGTTGGGGGTGTTGCCTAGGAGGGGAAAGCAGGGAAGGGGAGGGATTAGCCAGAGATTTTAGGAGATTTCAGCCGAAGAGCAGGGGAGGAGGAACAGTTCCATCCTGTAGGGCAGGAGGAGACCGGGCCCAGCAAGTAGTAATTCCTGGTGTGCCGGCGACCCCTGCTGGCTACGCACTCCACCACCTGGGAGAAGAGAAGGTAAAGCCAGCCTGTGTGAGTCCCGATGCGGGGTGGAATGTGACACTGCGTTATATGAATGTCTCGCCGTACCTCGGTGACAGTGCGTGTTAGTGCTACCCAGGATTATGTGCGGGGAGGGCCCCCGGGTGAAGGCAGAAATGTGACCGAGCGCAGAAGCCACAAAGTTCAGGTTCTGAGCTCCTGGCTCCCCGGTGGGCAATCTGGGTGTCCAGGAAGGGTGAGGTCTTTGAGCCCACCATATGTCCCCACTAGCGTCACAACAGCAGTACAGATCCATTCGGTGGGGCCCTGCTGGCCTCAAAGTGAAATTAACCAGTCCAGGGTTAAGGGGGAGAAACTGAGTGCTTTGGAATCAGACATCGCCGGATTAAAATCCTGAAGCCCCGTTACTTCCCACATGACCTCAGGCAAGTTGCTTAACTTCTTTGAGCCCAATTTCCTCACCTATAAGGGCATGATAATACCTACCTCACAGGGTTACTGTATTTAGCCCAGTGCCTGGCATTTAATAGATGCTAATTTCCTGCCTCCCTCTCCCTTTATCTACTCCCACCCCCAAGGTCGAGCAGGGATTTCAAAAGGCAAATAAACTGAGGACGATGTTGACGATGATGATGGTGGTGGTTTATATTTACATCACTCATGCAAATCATTTTAAACATATTTTTAATACACGGCTTTTTTCCTTTTTATTAGCCAAGCACATCATGATCATGTTTTATTGGGACAGGAATATCCTGGTGTTATGGCAGGTATCTAGAAGGACGGCCTTATGAAGCGATAACAAGGCATGACAAATCTTCCTTTATTGTGATACATTTTCATTACTCAGGTTAATCAGGAATTACCCATTAGAACAAGGGCTTAAGATAAGTACATGACAATCATCTGTGGAGATCGGAATCTCCTGATTTTTCCAATGGGTATCTAATTGTTATTGCTGTTGTGGGGGCCGATTAATGCTTTGGCTGAACTGGTCTTAAAACATTAGAATAACTCAAGGAGATATGACAGGTAGTTAGAAATAGTCTATTCCGAAACGAAAAAGAAGATGGATTTCAATTCCACGAAAGAATATTCTGATCCCTGCAGCAGTCCAGTGACGGGGCGAACTGTTTAGGAAGTAAAGAGCTCCGTTTCAGCGGGAAGACTGAAGCAGAAGCCCCGGACGGCGGGCTTACACTGACAGAAACACAGGCTGCAAAGGGAGATTGGAGAAGAGGCCTCTCCGAGGCCCCGCCACAAACACACTCCAACGCAGAAGTAATACTTAGCTGGTAGAAGTGCTGTTCCAAATGGCATTACTGCCATACCCGTGGTCATTGTTTGTCACCGTGGAGTGGAGGCGGTGGGGGGAGGGGAAGCAGACATAATAACAACTGTATTCTTTTCCTCTCTGACACTTTGTTCTTCCTAAGGAAAGGCAACGCTCCAGGATCTTCCCCTTTCGGTCCCCACGTTCCTCTTGATTTCTTCTGCAATTCTTTTTTTTTCCCCCTAGCTTAAGGAGCTCCACCTGCCAGTATCTTAAAGGAAGACTTAAAGAAAGGGCTTTTTTTCATCCTTTAATCCTGTGTCTCCAGGCGGGGGGGGGGGGGGGGGGGGGCATGCCGGGGGTGGGGGCCAAGATGGGAACGAGCATTTGTTGAGTCCTGTTTAGTACCGATGCTGTAATTTTAGCATTTGATCGGGAGAGGTGTGTATCGGCTGTCTGGCAGGTGAATGTGGACATGTAATGTATCTATTGTTTTCTAAACGTGGATGAAAATACGACGCCTCTCCAGGAGCGCTCTGCTGTTCTGGCCTCTCCGAGGGACTTTGTTGGGCAGCTAGCTGCGTGCAGGGAGGTCTGTGTGCAGCTCCTCGAGGACTTCGATACCGGCCATGTGTACACAGACTAGCCAAGAGTTACTCTTCGAGCTTCGGGATCTTTGTGCGCAATCCCAGGCTGATCTTCTCCCCATCCTGGGCACAAAGGTGTTGTCACATCGGGCCCCATCTGCCTCCTTACCCAGCAAGCGGGAGCCATTGCATTTCCCATCTCTATCACCATACACACAGGTCCCAGTGCCCGACGGACCCACGTGAAGCCATGTGTGTCCTGCAGCCCCTCCTCCCACCTCTGTGGAGAGTCCTTGGCACCCTCCCCTCCTGGCTACCCCCACTCCCCACTTTCCATGCCAGGAGAGATCTAATTACACAGAAATTAGTACAGAGAAGGATCGTTTGCTTTTATGGCACCAGCACCAGGGCAGCTGTAAATCTGGGGCCGCTGCTGTAGCCGCCTCTGGGCACTGTGCAGGCTGTGGGGGGGCTCTCACCTCTACACCCCACTTTGTTCCACCTGCTGTCCAGCTGCCTGGGCCTCTTTCTATCCCTGCCCAGGAAACCAGAGCCCTATTTGGTTCCTACCTCAAGGGAGAAGGGGGAGTCCTGGGGGTGGGGGAGACATGGCCAATCAAAAATGACACATAATAGGTGTTCAGTTAATGTTATCTGACCGATCAGAGAGGAGTTAATCCCAGCAATGCCAACTAGTACCCAACTACCCAGACCAGTGGCAAGGGATGTATGTATATTACTAGTAAGCACTTACTAGATGGTCTCCACTTCCTATCAGCCCAGGTGAAGTAAATGGGGTGTTCTGTCATCCCGGCTCCCACTTTCCAGACCCTAAATTCCTTCTCACGCAGCATCACTTAATGAAGACAGCCCAGGGTTCAGACCTTGATTCTTCTGTTTACTGGCTCAGTGACCTTGGATCCCCTACGCACTTTCACCTGACCCTTGGTTTCCTCACGCGCGAAATGGTGGTCATGAAACCCACCTTTCAAGTTGTTGTGAGACATCAGGGAGAAAGTTCTGGATCAAGAAGAAAGTGGTCCACTAACCGTTATCACCAACGACAACATCTTGCTAGCTAACACTTCCACGTTCCCATTACCTCTTAACTAGCCTTTATCCCAACCAACTCCCTCAAGCGCCACCGTACAATTTGGGGCAACAGGATACACAGGGTGGTTGTTCCCAACCTGGAAAAAATGTTTCTTTATTTAAGAATCTCATCGGGGGCACCTGGGTGGCTCAATCTGTTAACCTCTGACTTCGGCTCAGGTCAGGATCTCTGGTTACTGAGTTTGAGCCCCGCACCTGGCTCTGTGCTGACAGCACAGAGCCTGGAGCCTGGTTTACATTCTGTGTCTCCCTTTCTCTCAGCCCTTCCCCTGCTCACGCTCTGTCTCTTTCTCTCAAAAATAAATAAACACTAAAAAAATAAAAATAAAAAGATAGGTGATTCCGACAATCCTTGTGCACCGGGAAACACCATTTTACTCATAGCCAACTTTCTTCAAGCTCCTACCTTGGCAGTAATTATTTTGATCTCCCTTATTTTCATGGAGGATATGAATTTGTTCCTTGGGATACTGGAGAGTCTTGTAAATGACTGGGTAAAAATAGTCAAGGACTTAGGGAATTAGGAAGGAGTAGGAACCGGGGAGCTAGGGTGGAGACAGGAGGCTTAGACTCATCCCAGAGCAAGGTCAAAGGGCCCTGCAGGGAGTAGCAGAGACAGAAGCTGACTCCCATCTTCTTGCCAAGACAGTCCCTAACCTGGGGACTTGGGGTCTCCTCCTTTTTGGCCTCTTCTGTTTGACGTCTGCAGCCCAGGGCACTCAGCCAAGAATTCTGGATTTTACCCCTGTGAGCTCTAGGTGGTGTGTAGGCCAGGAAGGAAAGACCCGAAGAAAGGAAGGGGCGCATCCTCTTCCCCAACAGGTCTGCCTAGATCTCCAAGCACCATTTGGCAGGACCCCCTGCTCCCATCCTTTCGGGGGCGCGAGGAGCCCGCACGAGAAAGCTGAGGCGCATCGTCTGTGTCTGGCCTCTCACCCCCTGATCTGCGTCCCAAGGAGGGTGAGGATTTGGCGTGAAGGGCAGAGCGGCTGGGGCATCTCTGGCCCCCGCCTCCCCCACCCCCAACCCCAACTCAGGCTGCAGTCTCTCCTCGTTGTAGCAGAGCGAGAGCAAAGGGACGGGCAGTAAAGATGAGTGATGGCGCGGAGACAAGCAGAAATACACCATCATGAAAATGCTAATGACTCCTTGCTCTCTTTCTTTATGGTTGGAGTAATACAGACTTCAATCATAAAAACAATCTCCCAACATTTTAATGGGCTCCATCATGCCCGCACTTGTCGGTATATTTGAAGAATAAATCACCCTCCCCGCTCGGAATGAATTCGCTGTCAAACTCGGCTCCCTCGGAGAAAATGGATGGGGAGAGAGGATGGAGGGGTGTGTGTGTGTGTGTGTGTGCGCGCGTTGGGGGGGTCCTTTCCCTGTCTAACTCCCTCCTAAACCGTTCTTTAGACTGTTGTGCGAGATGCCTGCATCCTGAGTAGGAGGAGGGGGCAATCGGGAATTGGTGGAGCTAACCCTAAGGGTTTGGGGCAAGAAAGGGCAAGGACTGAGGGACTCCGCAAAGAGAAGCTGCCCCTGAGATGGACGAGGAAGAGAGAAAGGGGCAGGAACTGTGCCAGCTTTGGATGGAAGGGGCAAAATCTTGACATTGAACCTAGAGAATGCAAAGAAGATGCAAACAGCATCCAAGTCCGCATTATTTCTGCTTTATTTGGTAGGATTTCTTTCAGACTAGGCCTCAGGCAGAGGCGCCGAGGAAAAAGGAAAAGTTCGGGAGATCTCTCTGAGGGAAGAAAAGGCAGAGAGGCAAAGACACGAGCCCAGGAGTTCCGCTCTGAGCTTGCAGGTTTCAACGCAGTAAGCTACAGGTCCATCCTGCAGTGAGAGGCTGAGAGTCCCGTGTAATTCTCATTTCCATACAGGTGGCCGTCAGCCAATGAAAACTTGGGATGCGCACACTGTGAGCAGCCAATCCCAGTAAAGGATGAGCCGAGCTGCCAGGCTTAATTGCATCTTGATTGGTTGTGATGTTGCTAGGCAGAAATGGAGTCCGGAGATTGATGCCGGCAAGACTGAAGAGGCAGGTGGATAAGAAAATATCTGGAAACCTAGACTCCTGGATTGACATTTTTCTTCCCAATCTCCTTTATTCCTAGAGGATTAAAGGGGTCAAGGGAATGACTCTCCCTCTTCTCCTCAACTTGAGTGCGACAGAGCCAAAGAGTTGTATCTTTCCCCCCAGACGCCTTCAGAGAAATCTGACTACTTCCAGAGTCTTCTAAATACGAAAAAAATCCCCATGGGGTATTTCACCCTCACGATCGGTCTTCCCACTAAATAAGTCCTTTCTGAGACCTATCTTCAAGACTTCCGACTGTGGTGTAGGACAAATTTTCCCTAACCGGCTGAGGACAGAAATCTTGCCACACGTTCTTCCTTCTTTACAGCAACACTCCAAGAATAAGAGAATGCCATACCTCCTGGCCACTGCACCGTGACCCAAAGGGGGGCCCCCCGCAGACCCTGCGAGGGCTCGAGGCGGCCATAACCTACCCCCAAAGGGCTGTGTGGTGGCATTCCCAAACGCGCGGTTTCTGCGCCTCGGTTCGCATCCATTTGCATAAACCCGGTTCCCCCGTCACCCCGCTGCTGCAGTTCCTCTCCCTCCGCGTGACCCGCCCTCCACACACTACCCCTCTCGCCAGCCCTCTCGCCCCCCACCCCAGCGCACCCCCGCCTGCAGCCTCCCCAGCTGGAGACAAGGCGCCGGAGCCTCCCGCGGTTCCCGAGTCACAGCCTCCGGGGAGGCCGGAGGGAGGCGGCGGGGGTAGAGGCGGGGGCTGCCGCGGGGAGCTGCGAACCCGCTGGTCTGAACTAGACCGTCCGCGAACAATATGCCACCATTTAAATCTGAACGCGCGCCAGCCGCCGATTGTGATGTTAATTCGGGGATGATTTAGGGGGGCGGGACGGAGGGGGGGGCCGGCCGCCTCTCTGTCAAAGTGCTGTCCGGGGGCTTAATATTTGTAATTGAAGCTGATGAGGACTCCGTCTCTGTTTCCACTGATAAAAAAAGGCAGGGAGGGAAAAAGAGCAACTAAATTATGGGGCCGGGAGAAAAACATGATTAATCAAAGGTTTGAACTGTCGCCGTGTTCGAGGCCCAGTAAATCTCGCCCGGCCGGGGCCTGCGGAGGCCGGAGGATAAATCTGAACCGCCCGGTGTTTGCCGCCCCTTTCTGTTTGCCTCTCGGTTAGCACGTCAATTAATTCGATAATTGGATTTGAAGAGATGTCAGGAGATTATCGAGGGGGAGCTGGGAGGAGCGGGTGTGGAGGCAGGGGCCCCGGGGATGCCGAGGAAGGAGGCGAGAGCCCGCGGGGTCGGGTGGTGGAAGGACCCAGAGCGCCGGGCCTGCCGAGACAGCACCTCGCCCGCTGCCTGAGCCAGCGCCTTGCGAGCGACAGACCGCGGGGCAGGCGGCCGGGCTGTGCCTTGCCTTCAGCTACGGTCCCCAGGCAACGTCTCCGCACACGGTTCGGTTCCTCCGAGCTTTCCCAAATTTTCTCTAAGTTCTGCCCTCTCGCCCTCGACTGCTTTCCCAGTTCTGTTTTGCATTTGAAGTTGATGGGTGTCCCAGCGTGAATTCATTTGCAATTGTTTGTATGTTTGTTTTGTAAATGGAGTTTAACCGTTCCCTGGTCCCTTCCTCTGATTCAGGCTATCTGACCCAGAGTCTGCCCCCAGAAGATTGGGGGTTCCCAGAAAGGCAGAGACAGAAACTTCTTTCTGAATCCCTTCCCCTAGTGGTCAGAACAGAACTTTTTCCTCATCCCCCCCCCAATACCTCCCCCCTCCCTTAGAATTCTAACCTATAATCAAAGCTACTCTCTGGAGCGCCTGGGTGGCTCAGTCCATTGGGCCTCTGACTTGGGCTCAGGTCATGGTCCAGAAATTGGTGGGTTGGAGCCTGCCTCAGGCTCTGTGCTGACAGCTCCGTGTCTGGAGCCTACTTCGGATTCTGTCTCCCTCGCTCTCTCTGCCCCTACCCTGCTTTGTGTGTGTCTCTCTCTCAAAAATAAACATTTAAAAATTAAAAAAAAATTTAAAAAGCTATTCTCTGCTTAAGGAAAACACCTTTACAAACAAACAATATACCCACGAAGCAGGTACCCACGAAGTACCCAAACCACAGGTCAGCAGGCCCTCAGCTGCAGCCTGACAGAAGTAGCTGCTTCAAAAATTCAGTCCTTTAGGGACTCCTCGCTGGCTCAGTCAGGACAACATGAAACTTTTGATCTCGTTGTTGTGAGTTCGAGCCCCCCCTTTGAATTCGTAAAGATTACTTTAAAATAATTTTTTAAATAAAAAAAAAATCAGTCCTTTAGTAACTTAAGGTGGATACCCCAAAAGAGTGGACTCCTCTCCTAGAAGGGGAGTGATTTTTTAAGGGTTCCCTCCACCATTTTTTTGTTTTGTTTGGGGGGGTTGGGGTTTTGTTTTCTGTTTTGGAAGTGATCTTGATTTGAAATTTTGGGGGCATGGTAAGGTCAGAAGAGAGCTCATGTCTGCCTGCCACTGTGTGTGTGTGTGTGTGTGTGTGTGTGTGTGTGTGAGAGAGAGAGAGAGAGAGAGAGAGTGGTGAGAGAAAGAGAGAGAGAGAGAGAGAAAGATGATCTTTTAGTAGATTTTTCTCCCTAGTCTCTGTAGAATTTTATGCAGAGATGAAGAAGATTAAAAAAAAAAAAGCATACAGGAGAACCATGCAAATGATTCTGGAAAATGGCAAGATGAGATTAGAGGCTAGGGAAGGTGGTGAGAGCAGGGACGCAAAGGCCACCCTGCCAGGTTGCCTGGTGTTAAGGAAGCCCTAGGAAAGCACATTAGCAGGCACCGAGTGAGAATAGAACCCACAGCTACCCTCACCCTCGGGACCCAAACAAGAGTGATTAAGGAGAGAGAGCTGAGCCAAATAACAACATGAGGGGTACCGCAAACCAATTTTTATTTAAGCACGCCAGCTTAGAACACTGACTGATGCCAGCCAACCATGCACCCTTGTTCAGATAATTATCATCCTTTGTCTGCATGCGTAGGAGGCAAAATCCCATCTATGAGAAGGGACAAAATGGAGGATTTCGGCAGCTTCGGTTTCCGTGTGCAGGCTCCTCAGAGAAGTCCATTTTTTTTGCATCCTGTATCCTGGAAAATGTTTTCATTTAAACCTAACAATTAAGGGACGGAGTCACAGAATTTGGGTTCAGGGGTCCTTCTGCAGCTCTCTCTATAGTCCCCATCAGCCAAGCCTTTCATGAAGCGTTCAAGATCTTCATATAGGGGCGCCTGGGGGGCTCAGTCAGTTAAGCATCTGACTTCAGCTCAGATCATGATCTCACGGTTCATGAGTTCGAGCCCCGCATCGGGCTCTGTGTTGACAGCTCAGAGCCTGGAGCCTGCTTCAGATTCCGTGTCTCCCGCTCTCTCTGCCCCTCCCCCACTCACTCTCTGTCTCTCTCAAAAATAAATAAACATTAAAAACTTTTTTTTTAAGATCTTCATATATAACTTATCAAAAAAGGATACCCATCTCATGAATGACAGTACGTCCAGCTGCCCCTGATACCACAGGGAGGTGAAAGATGAGAGTTAAGGGATCACCGCAAGATTCAGGCAGTCGAGGCGGGTAGAAAGAGCACAGGACTTGAATTCAAAAGAATAGGCTCGAAGACCAGTGTTGTCACACGTTAGCCATGTGATCAAAAGGAGCTGAAATGACTTCTGCAGGTCACACGGCAAACAAGTGACAGGGTCACCTTAAGAACCCGGTTCTCCACTCTCCCTCCTCACATGTAGACAGCACAGTGTAAAATCAGACTTCTTGGATTCAAGTCCTATCTTTTCCGCTCAGTAGTTGTGCCTCAGTTTCCTCTAGTGTAAAGTGGAGATAACAATCGTACCTACTTCATAGAATCATTGCTAGGGTTTAGATAATTCGTGTAAAGAAATCGGCACTGCATCTAACACATAATTAACATTTAATAATAACTATTTTTATTACGATGATGGACATAGTTCCCGTAACTCACCAACCTGAATGATGCAAATTGGCAAAAGGTATTCACCGATGCCTGTAAAATGCTTTGTGATTTAATCACTGGGCCTTAAGGGAAGCAGTGAACACTGCCTTTAAATGACTGTCTGTTTCGATGACTCTGAAGACCATTTCTCCCTTCAAACCAGCCTGACACCTTTAAGTCGGCCAGAACCAGCTTCATATAGGAGGGCACACCTGGGACAGCTGTATCAGGGGATCGTTATTCAGTTATTTTAGGCATTTGTTCATTTATTGAATGCCTAGTTGAAAACAGGCATGATCCTTCAATCCATCAAACCTATACTGATGGCCCATCATGTGTGCAACACACTTGTAAGCAGTTATCAAACCATGAGTCATAACATTATTAGTTCCTCTCTCTCTCTCTATCTATATATATAGGTATATATATATAGATAGAGATATATGGATATTAGATATAGATATAGATATATATAGATAGATAGATAGATAGAGATATATATATATATATATATATAGAGAGAGAGAGAGAGAGAGAAATTTTTATATCCCCAGCACCCAATCCAGTTCGGGTACATGGGAGCACAATAAATGATATTGAATGAATACACAGACACCGACAAATGGGAAATGTTAGGGAAATAGAAGCAGTTCCTTCCCTTAATAAGCTTAAACTCTAACTGGGGAGGTAAGACTTGCACACAGGAAAGAGTAAGAGAACAATACAAGACAGCAAACACATTAAGACTGAGTGAATGAGTTCTAGGTGATATGGATTAGGGAGAGCTCAAGGGAATGTGGGGAGGGTGGCAGGAGAGATGCCTATTATGAAAGGAATGGATTTGAAATAAAGACTAGAGGGGTGCCTGGGCGGCTCAGTCAGTTAAGCGTCCGACTTCAGTTCAAGTCATGATCTCGCGAGTTCTTGGGTTCGAGCCCCGAGTCGGGCTCTGTGCTGACGGCTCAGTGCCTGGAGCCTGCTTCGAATTCTGTGTCTCCCCCTCTCTCTCTGCCCCTCCCCCACTCCCCCTCTGTCTCTGTCTCTGTCTCTCTCTCAAAAAAAATGAATAAACATTAAAAAAATTTTTTTTCAAAAAGAAAAGAAATAAAGACTAGAATTTGGAATGGCTGAGGAGTCTGCGGCCATACCACCCTGAACGCGCCCGATCTCGTCTGGAATGGCTGAGGAGGAAGAGGGAGTTCTAGCGGCAGGAACAGCGAGAGCGACGGCACGTGTGAGAATCCATACACGCTCAGGAACAATACAAGATCAACTCAATAAGGAGGTCAGGCTCTGACTTTGAAAGACAGAAGCCGTATGTGTTCACAACCATGTGTTTCTCTGAGTGTGTTCCTGGTCACCAAAAAAATAATGTCGCATTTTCTATTATTATAGATCACGCATACCTTCTTCCCCTATCTTAACCTGAAAACCAAGCAAACAGCTGCTACTGTCAACAAACCAGATTGTAAAAGCGATTCCACCATTACTATTTCTCATTTATCTGCATGCAAGACGGCTTACTCTTCCTCTTTCTCCCACATGGTCCTAGCCTGGGATGGGATTATTACTGCTTAGATTATGACTCTCTCCTTCATAAACTCCTTTTTTCCCAGACCCCCTCCTCCCAGACGGCCTTGCCTGAGAAAAACTTCCTATCCTTTCCCCAGCCTCCACGGGTGTTTTGAGGAAAGCATGGCGGCGGGTGGAAGGAAAACAATGTAAATGAGGGGCTGGTATTACATCCCAGATGCTTGGTGCATAGTAGCTTATCTGCTCTCACAATAACCCTGTGAGGGAGATATTATTATTATCCCCACTTTATAAGTAAGGAGACTGAGGCTTAGAGAGTTAGACCCAGATTCAAAGAAGAGGAAATATCAGAATAGGGGTTTGAGCCCAATCTCTAGGCTTCTAGAGTCCATGCCCTTAGTCCTGGCCTAACAGATCTCTACCCTGGATGCCTGTTTTAGAAGCTCTCTTCCTCCAGAGTGAGGGTGACTTCAGGCCAAGGGGATGTGCCTAACCAGAGCACATGCTCCCCCATTCTGAACTATCCTCCCGCTGTCAGAACCCCTGGCCAAGCAGCCCGGAGCCCGCTTCCAACCTCTCTGAGTCCAACCTCCTAAACGCACAGAAGGAGCTGCTGGGGGAACACCACTCACTAGCCCTGTGGGCCCGGAGTGTGGATGGAGTTCTGATGTGTGGCTTCCCTGAGCACACACTTTTATGCGAGGCCCCTCAGGTAGCAGGACAGAGCCTGGGATGGAAAGAGAACCCCCAAGGTCAGACTAGGGGCCAGAAGAGTCCCGGAATTCTAAATATAAATCCTCCAGTTGGTATTGATACAGTTGTCAAGATAAGAGGGCAGAACATGTTTTATTTAACAATTTGTTACCTTTGATTTATAACTTTTACATATTTAGACATTTGGAATGTCGGCCTCTATTTCATTTATCTTGCCCGGGGCCCCACAAATGTTAAGGGTAAGCCTGTTAGTCTCACTGTGACACTGACCCTCTTCCTCCTGCCCTTCCCATTCTGTCCTTCGTGCCTAGAAACCCCTAGACTTGCCCCTCTTCATTCTCACAGCTTCCCAGATCCCCCTTTCGCCGGAAACTTTTCAGCTGACTACAAGAGCAAGTGCTAGTTTCCCCGCCTCTGTCTTCTCACAGCCGTCGGGACTTCCGCTATTCCCAGCCTGAAGACGTCACGACCCACTTACACTGCAAGCTCGCATTCATTTTACTCTCTGCCCCACCTTTCCTCTGTCCTTTGGGTAACGGAGGCTTCGGGCAGCCTATAGCACTCGTGAGTGGCTCCTGTGGGCCACAACCCTGTCGTATCCTCTATAGAGAAATATTAAGGAAGATCCTTGTTCTTCGAGGAGCTCCCAATCTAACACGCAAGCCCGCCTAGGGACTCAGGCAGGGCTGGAAAAGTGAGGCTAGGGGTTCCTGGCTGGCTCAGTCAGTAGGGCGTGGCGTGCAATTCTAGATCTTGGAGTTGTGAGTTCAAGCCCCACGTTGGACGTGGGGATGACTCAAAAACAAAATCTTTCGGGGCGCCTGGGTGGCTCGCTCGGTTAAACTTCCGACTTCGGCTCAGGTCGTGATCTCGCGGTTTGTGAGTTCAAGCCCTGCATCGGGCTCCGTACTGACAGCTCGGAGCCTGGAGCCTGCTTCCGTTTGTGTGTCTCCCTCTCTCTCTGCCCCTCCCCCACTCATGCTGTGTGTCCCTCCCTCAGAAATAAATAAACATTAAAAAATTTTTTCAGAATGAATGAATGAATGAATGAATGAATGAATAAATAAATAAATAAATGAAAATGATGTCTTGTTGCTTCCTGAATAAAATCCAAATGTCTTAGCTTGATGCTCAAGATCCTTCAGGACCTAGCCACTAACAACCAGTCAGTCTCACCTGTCTACACCCTGCCACACTCAAAACTGTTCATTCTGGCCACACCCAATTACCTGCTCTTTGTGGAAGAGCCCATGTGTACATATCCCTCCCTTTAAAGCCATTATATTTACTGTTCCTTCTCTGTGGAACATCCTTCTATTCCCTCCCTCTGTAGGTCTTCCATGTGGGTCTTAAGTGTTACCACCTCCTGGAAGCCTTCCTTGACTACCAGGACTCAGGACTGGGACGCATGTCCTCCCTGTGTCGGTTTTCATAGTGTCCAATGCTTACCCCTCTTACGATACTACCACACTGTGTTGAAATTATTTGCTTTATTTTTTCAAGTTTATTTATTTACCTTGAGAAAGAGAGAGAGAGGTTGTGCACACGTGCGCGAGCAGGGGAGGAGCAGAGAGGGAGGGGGAGAGAGAGAGAATCCCAAGCAGAGCTCAGAGCCTGACCTGGGGCTCAATTTCAAGAACCATTTGAGCCAAAATGAAGAGTCAGATGCTTAACCGACTGAGCCACCCAGTCGCCCCCAAATTATTTGCCTTTTAATTCTCTGTAATCTCCTGAAAGACTATCAACTTAAAAACATTTTTTTAATGTTTAATAATTATTTATTTAATTATAAATATTATATTATATTTTATTTAATTATATATTTTATTTAATTATAATTATAAATAATTTAATAATATTATTAAATTATAAATAATTTAATAATAAATAATGTATTTATTTTGAGAGAGAGAGCATGAGCAGGGAAGGGGCAGAGAGAGAGGGAGACACAGAATCCAAAGCAGGCTCCAGGCTCTGAGCTGTCAGCACAGAGCCCGGCGCGGGACTCGAACCCGCAAACCGTGAGGTCATGACCTGAGCTGAAGTCAGACGTTTAACTGTTTAACCAACTGAGCCACCCAGGCGCCCCTAAACTATACACTTTTTAAGGGCAAGGACTCTATATTATTCATTGTTCAATTATTCACAGAAATTCTGCGAGAGCCTACTATATGCCAGACACTTATTCCAAATGCTGAGGGTGCAGTGGTAATGAAGGTCTCTGGCCCAGTGGGGGTTATCTTCTAGCAGAAAAAAAAAAAAAAGCAAAAAAATGTAATAATAATAATAATAAACTATGACAAGTCCCAAAAAGAAAAATAAAAGAAGAAAGGAGTTAAAGGGAAGGTAGTGACTATTTAGACGGGGTGGTCAGGAAAGGCCTCTCTACGGCAGTGCTATTTGAGATGAGACCTAAATGAAATGAGGCCTAAATGAGATGAGTGAGTAGGAGCGGGGACAAGAATGTTCTGGGCCTAGGAAATAGCAAAGGGCCTGAGTGGGAACGAGCTGGCGTGTCTGAGAATCAGTAGGAACAAGCTGAACCCTGGCATTTTTTTCTAGGAGCACAGGAAAACTCTTGGGAGGTTTGAAGTTGCATTATCTGATCCACGTTTTCAAAGATCGTTTTAGTTACTTACTGGGTGGAGAGCAGATTGTGGCAAAACCAGTTGGAATCAGGGAGACCGGCTAGTCTATGTCCAGCAAGAGCCGGCAGTGGCTTGGACTCAACTAGATTTTGGAAGTGGTAAGGGGTGAGCAAACCTGGGATATATTTGTATTCCCAGCGTCCAGCATGATGTCTGGCTACACATTCAATAAATATTTGATGAATGAATTAAGAATTAATTAATCCAACGAAATGAGGACTCTGAGCTGGAACCGAAAACCATTCATCCTTTAAGCCTTTACGAAAATGCCAAGCCCCCTACAAACCGGAAGTAGAGAGCTGCCATAATGAAAGATCAGTACGCGGCTATATGTATTTGTTAAGTCCTAAAAATCAATGGGGAGATGACAAGTAACCCGGCAGGAAAATGCGCAAAGGACATACATGAATAGGCATTTCACAGAAGAAGAAACATGAGTGGCTAATAAATACACAAAAAGATGCTCAACCTCATTAAGAATCAGGCAAGTATGAATTTAAACCACTGTGAAATATCTTTTTATATCCACCAGATTAGCTAAATGCCAAAGTCGGGAAGGATAGGGCCGCAACCAAAATTCATATACTCCGGCGGGCATAAATGCTGGAAAACAAGTCGACATTATCTGGAAAAGTTCCTGTTGTACAACCTAACAATTCCCGTTACGCAGAAACTCTCGTTTGTGCATACCAGGAAACATGGACAGAAATGTTCCGAGCAGTATTGTGCGTCACGGCGAAAAGCTGGAACCACACCGAAATGCTCATTGACAGGGGGGTTAGTCGAGAAATGAGGGGATTATTATACATCGATGGAAATGGACGAACTACAGCATCAACGTGGATGAATCTTAGAAAGATCATGTCGAATGAAAAGAGCGAGCAAAGGGAGTCTACAAACAATATTATATCATTCTTAGCATGGTAAAAAAAATAAAAAGAGGGGAGCCAAAATGAGCAGTATATTCATAAAATTGAAAAACCTTGAAATGCTAAGCATAAAATTCGGAGGCTACGATGAGAGAGGAGCATGTGGGGCCTCTCAGTGGCATCGGTAATATTTTTTCTTCCTTTTCTTCTCTTCTCTTCTCTTCTCTTCTCTTCTCTTCTCTTTTCTTTTCTTTTCTTTTCTTTTCTTCTTAAAATAATCTCTTCCCCAATGTGGGGCTCAAACTTACAACCCTAAGATCAAGAGTCATATGCTCTACTGACTGAGGCACCCAGGCACCCCATGGAAAACAAGGATTTTTGTCTTGTTTTGTTCATGTCTGTGTTTCAGGCCCCTAGCACGGTGCCTGGCATATTAGGATATCGACAAGTATCTGTTGAGTAAACACTATATGTTACTTGCATTCTTTCATGTGATTAAAATATTTCATACTTTTTTAAAAGAAGAAAAAAAAACCTATTTTAATCATGGCATCCCCTTGCTCATTCGAGCTGGACTCCTATTGCCTCCTGAACATCTATTTCCACAAATAGCCTATTAAATCTTGCTGCATACCATAGCTATATCTGCACACGTCTTTCTTACTGATTGTAGATGTATGAAGACAATTTTTTATCTTTATTAAAAAATTTTTTTTTAACTTTTTTTCAGTTTCGAGAGACAGAGACAGCATGGAGGAAGGGCAGAAAGAGAGGGAGACACAGAATCTGAAGCAGGCTCCAGACTCCAAGCTGTCAGCACTGAGCCCGATGCGAGGCTCGAACTCACGAACAGTGAGATCATGACTTGAGCCAATGTCGGATGCTTAACTGACTGAGCCCCCCAGGAGCCGGCTCTTTATTTTTATTTTTATTCCCATTCACATTGTTTTTATTCCCATTCACAATGTTTTTATTCCCATTCACTCCATGAAGCACAATACCTCGCACATAGTAGATGCTCAATAAGCGTTGATTGATTATTTGAAGTCACAGGAGACAAGAGCAAACCAGAAAGACAAAGCTATGCTATTAATATTTAAAGCTGAAAAAAAAACTTAATTATTATCTAGGGCTCTCCCACATTTTGCAGCTGAGAAAACTGAAGTCCAGTGAGGTGAAGTGATTTTCCTCAAAGTCGTATGACTAATTAGTAGTATGACAAAATTTAGATTCAGATCTCTGGTTTGTGTCCTTAGCTCTTCACATTATATCACAATGACTTTTCTTTCTTTTTTCTTTTTTTTTTCCCGCAATGATTTTTATTTTCTGTTTTGTCTGTGTGTGTTCCTTGGCTTGGGAGCCACCAGACGGCAAGCACCAAATCTATGTTCACATAGATACTTAATCATGGCTTCTAGATAAATATGTAGGACCTGTACAAATTCATCATACAAACTGAAAGGAACTTAGGTTCTTCTCCAGCAAAAATTTCTTTGTCTGTCCTGTCACGAACTGTCCCACTGATCCCTCCCTCAGAGGCCTGGATACTAATGATTCTTTCCCTCCTTCCATCTATTGTTTTCTTCCTCCAAGAATAGGGAGGTTTACTGATGGCTCACCGGCCTGCTATCCTGGAGAACTGATTTAGCATGAGACAATAGGAAATCCACCAGTCAGCACCCACGAGCCCCAGGAGCTTGAAATTAACAATCAAAAATAGAAAGGTTCGGGGCCCCTGGGGGGCTCAGTCAGTTAAGCATCTGACTTCAGCTCAGGTCATGATCTCCCAGTTCATGAGTTCGAGCCCCCACATCAGGCTCTGTGCTGACGGCTCAGAGCCTGGAGCCTGCTTCAGATTCTGTGTCTCCCTCTCTCTCTGCCCTCTCCCACTCACACTCTGTCTCTGTATCTCTCAAAATAAATAAATAAACATGAAAAATTTTTAAAAGACAAAAACAAAAACAAAATAGAAAGGTTCAAGACTTAAGAATAGCCCTTGTTGGGCAGGGTGGGGGTGTCTGGGCAGCTTAGTAGGTTAAATGTCTTGACTTCGGCTCATGTTATTATCTCATGGTTCATGGGTTCAAGTCCCACATCTGGCTCTGTGCTGACAGCTCAGAGCCTGGAGCCTGCTTCGGATTCTGTATCTCCTTCTCTCTCTGCCCCTCCCCTACTTGTGCTCTGTCTCTTTCTGTCTCTCAAAAATAAATAAACGTTAAATAAATAAATAAAAAGAACAGCGCCTGGGTTGCTCAGTCAAGAATAGCATACGACTCTTGATCTCGAGGTTGAGTTTGAGCCCCACATTGGATGTAGAGATTGTTAAAAAAATAAACTAAAAAAAAAAAAAAGGATCGTCCTTATTGGCAATACAAAGGTAACCCTTTCACTTTTTAAAAATTTTTTTAATGTTTATTTTTTTTTTAATTTTTTAATGTTTATTGATTTTTTAGAGAGAGAGAGAGAGAGAGACAGAGCATGAGTAGGGGAGGGTCAGAGAGAGAGAGGGAGACACAGAATCCGAAGCAGGCTCCAGGCTCTGAGCTGTCAGCACAGGGCCCGACGCGGGGCTCGAACTCACAGACTGTGAGATCACGACCTGAGCTGAAGTCGGCCGCTTAACCAACTGAGCCTCCCAGGCGCCCCAAATGTAACCCTTTCAACTTGTACGAAAGTGCCTGTCAGAATGAAAGAATATCCTAGAAAGTTAATACCAGAGAGCTTCAGAAATCATCTACTTTTCTCTCTGATTTTTCCAAGTGAGGAAATTAGAATCTTGAGAGATGAAGTAACTTGCAAAGTTATTCACCTAGTTAGTAGCAAGGCTGGGACGAGACTCCCAGTCTCCTGCTCCCAAGACAGCTGTTCTTTCTCTGCCACGTGCTGGTAACACGTGCATCTAGCAACACGCATCATAAAGTAGCCTCATCTCAGCCTTCAGAAGTGAAAAATAAATTATTCAAACCCTTCCTCTTCTCTCTGGCGATTTGTTTTCTTTGCATTTCTCTGTGTCCTACTCTCTCTCCTTTAATCCTTATGTTTCGTTTCTCTCTGTGACTCCGTCTCTGTGTGGGGGGTTTCAAATTGAACTGTGGCATGCCTTGCGAGATCCTTTTGATTTTTCTTCTCGGAGCCATTGTGTTTCCCGTCCAAAGGCAAACATGCACAAGCCAATCAAGACTCTTTCTTGGTGACCTTTGTGGAAAAGAACACCCAGAATTTCTAAGTGAGAGGTGCTGGTCCTCCCTCCTAGCCTATCCAGTCAATTAAAATGAGTCTCTGGCCCCCCTGAGGGCTGTTAACCAATCCGAAGGCAGAAGAGATCAATCTCATTTCTTCGTCACCGCTGTGCAGGGAGGCTGCTAGCCAGTCAGAATGTGCCACTAACAGTCATTAGAAAAACTGGCCAATCAGGCCAACCTTGTTACATGGTCTGGTAGGAAAAGAAAGGAATTGATTGGAAAGGATAGTCTGGCTCCACACCCTTTCCTTCCTGGACCCTAGTTTTACCTCACTGAAGTGGAGGAAGGACCCTTTCCCAAGCCCTGGGTTAAGAAGATCCCGAGACCTTTGACGAACACTCTCTTTTGTGATCTTCAGATTCACCCCTCCCCCTCCTCCCCTGCAAATCTCAACCGTTTATGCAGTCGGTTCCCCTACTGATTTAATTTCTGACTTCAGGTCTGGTAGCAATAGCCTCCCGAATACTCAGCCCTCCCCACAGACCTCTCCAGCCACCCGCCTGTCAAATAACTTGTTTTGCATGACTTAGGAGGGTGGAAAAGTTCAGTAAGTGATCAGCTGAGTCTCAGGAGATATCACTGAAGGGACCTCCAGGGAGCAGTGAAGAATTGAGTTGCAATGCTCCCAACTATAATAACAACAATAACAACGACTATTATTATTATTATTATCATCATCGTGTATTGAACTCTTTCTGAGTTCCAAGCACCTTGCTAAAAGCGTCACATGTATATACAATATGTACATATTGTATTTGCTGTGGGATGAGCACTACTATTATTCCAAATCTGCATAGGAGGAAATCGATTTAGAGGGGTTAAACAGCATGCCCAAGGTCACAGTGGCTTGGAAACCCGGGTTTGCGTGAATCCAGACCCCACCACTGATTGGGGGTAAGGGAGAATTGAACATTGCAGGCTGTAAACAGTTTGCGGGAGGAGCTAGCTTTAGCTTCCTCACGGGCCCCTTGGTCCCAATCCCGCTTTGGGATTGTCGGCATTGTCGGCGATATCCGAGAGGGGTCTAAATTGTCGCGACAAACAGCTGCAGCAGCCGTTTGGTGGTGGCGACTCCTAAGGACGGAGGACTTTTTGCCTGCGAGGCTGTGAAGCTGAGAGCTGAAAGGAATTCAGGATGGGCGGGGAGGGGGGTGTCTGGGGACTTCAGGGGAGATCCTAGCCGGCCCGGCTTCCCTGTCTCCTCGCAGCATCTGACACCGGTGCCTGGCACCGCTTGGTACTTGGTAAATACCTGTTGATACTTGGTAAATACCCAACGATCCCCAGCTCCATTCTTCACCTATCCCCCCTTCCACCCCGAGTCAACAACTGGAACGTTAGGGATATTGGGGAATCGCAGGGGAACCAGTGAGAATCCTCGCCGAGCTGGAATCGTGGATTTAGGAAAGGCGGGAAGTCCCCCCAACCTCCTCTCCTCGCCCGCTTCTCCGATTTCTCCCCACTCCTTCCCCTCCCTTTCAGGAGCTCAGGGCCATAAAAATGCAGATGGAGGATCGGTGTGAAATAACGGGCCCATATAAATCCCTCTGCCGCCCGCCTGCAAGATGGATTGGCCGCATTGAAATTCCTCCGCGAGGATAATTAAACTCGGGGCCTCATCCGGGCAAAATTACATTCCTGTAATGGCGTCGCTCGGGGTCCCGGGAAATTGCTCCGTGGGCTTTCAGCGGCGGTTTTTATCGCCGGCCGGGGTGTGCCTGGCTGCGGCTCGCCTCTCCTCCGGGACCGTAAAGCTGCTGCCGTGATTTATCCTCCCCTTCTCCCAAATCCGATTAAATGGAGGAGCTCGGGGCCGGGGCGCCGCGGGGCCCGGGAGCCGGGAGGGGGCGGCGGGAAGGACGGGGCCAAGGAGGGGAGGACAAACGGCCCCTCAGAGGGTGGCGGATTTGGCTTTATTTACAGCCGCGGCTCTCTTTTTATTTTGTATTTTTTATGGGGGTTTGGTGAGCTTTCCCCGTCCTTCTCGTGCTGCATTCAAGCACGATGCCTGGGTAGCTGGGGTTTGGACACGAGGGGAAGTGGGTAGGCCCTGCGGCCCTCCTTCCAACGAGGCTGCTCAGAACCTGTCTCGGGAGACCAAGAGGCCTAGAAGAAGAGATGACGGGCGCGAGGCCCCCCAATTTATTTTGGAAAAAGGAAGAGCAAAAGGGCACGAGGGAGAAGCCGCGAGGCTTCCATGAGAGGACCTCATGGGGGAGCTGCTTAATTCCCACGGGTGGAGCCTGGGCAGAGGCATCGGCATGCCTGCAGTGACCTCGCAGCCTCACTACAGGTCCTTGGTGCCCACTATTCCTTGACTGTCTCAGGACTTCGGAGAGAAGGCTTAGTGTCAGGGCGCTCGAGTCACAATCATCATTAGCCCCTATCTTCTGGTTCGATGACGCTGGTTTCCTCATGGCTGATCACTAGAATAAGAAAGAGGGAGAGGAAAATAAAGGCGAGGCCACCACAGGCAGCTGGGGCATTTTGCTGACCATTCGCCCACAGAACGGGTTTTCCATCCATAAAGTCAGGGTCCTCGGGCGACAGAAGACAGGAGTCCCATGACTTCTTTTTCCTTCTGCTACGTTTGGGCACCGAACCCCAACCCCGATGTATGTTATGTAACACTGACTTTCTGGTGTGGGCGGGGTTGGCAATGTGACTGCACATGCTGGGTAGGGGGACGTGAGTCCCAAGATCCCAAACGCTGAGCCGACCAAACCGCAGGCCACGTTACAGATCGGTTTACACTGCAGAGCTGTCCTCATGTCTGTAGACGGTCGGCTCCGCCTGCAGTTTCTCCTCTCAAACACCAGGTGGAGCGACTGGCCGAACGCAGCCACAAAGCTGGCAGGCGGCGCTGTGGCGCCTGGGCCGACCCTCAACGCTGCAATTATTCTATCCTTAGAAGAGCGACTCGTTGGTTCAGGCCGGCGCCTGCGCCGAGCCTTCCTTTCGCTCTTCCCGCCCTCCCCCCCGCCCCTCTCTGTCTTCTCTGCACTGGGAGCAGGTAAGGCCTTGGGCCCTCGCGCCCGCGATGCGCCGCGCACGCGCGCGGGACACCCCACCTCGCACGAGTCTTTTGAGGTCCTTACCTTGCATGCTCCCACCCTGGCCCTCACGCCCTTCCTTGTGCCTGGTATTCCCGCGCCTTAGGGCTGCCCCTTCCGCGTGCCGGTGACCTCCAACCGCGCGGGCCTGGCGCCATCTTGGGTGTCTCGTGGGAGGGGGAGGGAAGAGCGCCTCGGAGCCGGCGAAAGTCAAATCCCAGAGCGCTCATTTTCCCCTGTTCCCCTCGACTCTTGCAGACGCTCTTTTCTCACCCTCGTGACTATTCAGAGTTGTCACAAACCTCCGACCCTCCTTTTATTGCTTTCCCTTCTCTTTCTGACTCGTTGCCTTCTTACCTTGCAACCTCCAGACTTGGCCCCAGGACTTCAGATGCCACGAGCAATGGAGAGAGCACATAGTCTATTTTAAAAGTAAACGTGAACGTGGTAGAACCAAACAGCCAAAACACCCTCTCCATTCAGGCTGTGCCTTGGGAGACCTATGGCAGGAAAGAGGCCGGTTTCTTTGAAACCATTGGTTGCCTCCCCGTACCATTCTCTTCCTTCCACTCCAGTGAAGCTGGAAGAAACAGAAGTGGTGGGCTAACAGCGAGGTTTTCTGTTAGTGGCAGCGGGCCCAAGAAAGCCATGTGGGGCAGCATGGGATAGTCTTCACCGGCCAGCTTTCCTGTCAAGGGTCTACCAAGAGTCCCCTGGCTCTGCTCTCAAGAGGAAAGAAAGCTTAAGGAAGGGAAGGGGTAAGTCAGCAGCCCTCTCATTCCGTGACTGATCTACACCAAGAAATAAACTCATGATGATTTAGGCCCGCTAATCCTGGATGGTGCCGTTGTCCGAGGTGTTGTAAGCCAACAGTTCCAGACTTTCTAGGTTAGGTGGCCAGTGGAGGCATCTGTCCTTTGCGCGGTCTCCCTTAATTGCCACCCTTTGTTGTGGACTTGTAACAGGGCAGCACCACCTTCAGCTGTTTACATGTTATTTAATTTAACCCCCCCCAGCTATATTTTGTAAATGATAATATTGAAGTTTAGTTACCTATGGGAAAAAAATGTTCACTCTTTATTATTTTTTAAGTAAGCTCTATGCCCCAAGTGGGGCTTGAACCCAGGACTCAGGAGTCACATGCCTTATTGACTGAGCCAGCCAGGTGCTCTAGTCCTTTTTTTCTTCCTTTTTTTTTTTAATGTTTGTTTGTTTGTTTGTTTATTTATGAGGGAGAGAGCGAATCCCAAGCAGGCTCCACGCTGTCAGCTCAGAGCCTGATGTGGGCCTCGATCTCACAACCACGACCTCATGACCTGAGCCGAAGTCAAGAGTCAGACACTTAACCAGCTGAGCCACCCAGGAGCCCTTCTTTTTTAAAGCTTTAGGGAAGTTTTGGATTTTGACCCAAGAAAACCTTTGGTCTGCAGCAAAATTGGATTAGAGTTCTGTATGGGCAGATTAAGACAGGGCAAGAGTTGAAGACATCGATTAATCCAAAAGTGAGTAAGATTCTGGATTCAGAGGTGCAGCCTGGGAAAATACTAAGTACAACTCATTTAAGGAAGTGTCCTTTAACAGATTTAAGTAATCCTTGAGTATTTCAACCAGTAGCATATTAAGAAACATTAACTTAAGTGTGAGATTTCAAGTCCTGGATCTACCACCACCATCATTTCAAGACTGGTTTTAAGACTGTGCTCTTGGGGTGCCTGAATGGCTCAGTCGGTTGAGCATCGGACTTCGGCTCAGGTCATGATCTCATGGTTCGTGGGTTCAAGCCCCGTGTCAGACTCTGTGCTGACAGCTCAGAGCCTGGAGCCTGCTTCCGATTCTGGGTCTCCCTCTCTGCCCCTCCCCTGTTTGTGCTCTCTCTCAAAAAAAAAAAATAAACGGTAAGAAAACAAAAATCCTGTTCTCCCAGTGTACCTAAGGATCACTTGAGAAGCTTGTTTCAAATCTAGGATACTGGGCCTTATCACCAGAGATCTTGACCAGGAAGGTAGGTCTAAAGTGGTACTGGAATGTGCATTTTTTTTTTGAATATGCATTTTTAATATATACACCATCCCTACCTTCAGGTAATTAGTTCAGATGGACCTCGAAGAAAACCTTTTTGTAGGTCTTTAACTAACCCACTCTTCTCTCAGATAGCTTCTGCTAACTTAGGCACTTACAGGCTGTCAGCTCTGTTTTAGGTCTTGGGCAAACAAAATAGAATGCCTCTGAGTGTGATGGTGCAAATGAATACTTGAACAGTCGTGGCAAATTAGAATAAAGGCAGGATTCCTCACTGGTCTGCCTCACCCTGTTAATTAACGGAGGAAATGGAAGTCTTTTGAGGAGCCCGATAACTTCCAGGTATTTCAGTAAAAAGATTTTTGGAGATTCTTCCAGGGTCTTGGCCTTCAACAACTATCTCCCAAGAGTCTTTAAAGGGCAGCTGTTTTATTCCCATTCAATGAAGTCTTGAGAAGAGTTCCTTTTGAATAGAGAGTGAGGAAAATTTCGGCAGAGGACACGGGAACTTCCTCTGACCACAACTCATGAAGCTGTAGAAATGAGTATTAGTCTTAAAAGCTGAGACCAGGTGGCTCCTTGTTCAGACCGGGGGGGCGGGGGGGGGGTCACTTGAATATAAGGAAATCTTGGAAGCTTTGTGGAGGAAGTCTTGACTTCAAGGTATTACTTAAGTTTATTTATTCTGAGAGAGAGAGTGTGTGTGCCCATGTGCATGCAGGGATGTAGGGGCAGAGAGAGAAACTCCCAAGCAGGCCCTTCGCTGTCGGCACAGAGCCTGACGTGGGGCTCAGACCCGTTAACCATGAGATTATGACCGAAGAGTCAGACGGTTAACTGAGCCAGCCAGGCGCCTCTTGACTTTTAATTCCATCTCTGCTGATAACTTGAGGTAATTTACTGTGCTCTTTAGGCCATGGAAATTTAACAGCACCGTTGCAGCTATTAAGAATATCCTTTGGGGGTGCCTGGGTGGCTCAGTCGGTTAAGCATCCGACTTCAGCTCAGGTCATGATCTCATAGTTCGTGGGTTCGAGCCCCACGTCAGGGTCTGTGGTGACAGCTCAAAGCCTGGAGCCTGCTTCAAATTCTGTGTCTCCCTCTCTCTCTGTTCCTCCCCCACTCATGCATGCTCTCTCTCTGTCTCTCAAAAATAAATAAATGTTAAAAAAGAAAGCTATCCTTTGATGAACAAGGACACCATGTACAGTGCTACTTCTGTAATTCCAGCTCTCCTGCCACCCCTCATCCCCCGAAAATGTATGCCTGTGCAAAGTTCATCTCCGCCCCCTTCTCGGTGAGTACCTGCCTTTTCTGGGAAAGGTTTTAAGGAAGGGCATCTTGTTTCTTCCTTGCCACACCTTTCTCTTCACGGCTAGGTTAAGGGAAGGTCCTTTGCTGTGTTAGCCTGACAGCAGAGAGTGAGTGCTTACCAGGCACCCCCTGTCTCAGATCCCTTGGAGGCCAGTTAATTCTTTTCATCCAACTATGTTAGAAGAAGAGTGTAAATGAGAATCTAGAGTAAGGTCAGGTTATTCCTATCCTGAAACTCTGTGTTCCTGTAACCTGGAACCCAGCCGGAAACGGTAAGCAGGAAGTAGGTAGCCTAACTTGGACTGCGTACACGCTATGTACAGGATCTTGCACTGAGTGTCAGAGAGTCATACCGGGAGTTCCCTCTGGAAGCTTCAATTTGGGTGGCAAGTTAAAACAGATGTAAATACACATTGGAAAAATATTTGACTTAGAAGCAACAGCATGGAAGAATTGATAGATTATTAGATGGTGGAGGCAGTTGGTTTATACATCTGTAAGTGAAAAGGAGTGATACTATTATTCGGGGGTACTGTTGACCGAGCACTTACTACGCCTGGCACGGAGTTTACCAGTTTGTGTACCTAATCTCATTTACTCCTCAAATCAACCCTGAAGTATATTATTCCAATTTGGTAGATGAGAAAGCGGGCTTAGAAAGATTTAAATGACTTGTCCTAAGATCACACAGCTGAAATAAAGCTAAGATTAGAGTCTAGATCTGTCTGATTAAAACCCTGGCTGTTAACTACCATATTGTCTGCTTCGGCTTGGGGTTAGTAAGAAAAGCCTACAAGAACGGGTGAATTTTGAGCCTGGTCTTCGTGCCTGTTTTCCTGAAGAACTTGTCTAGGGAAAGATGCTCCTCCATTCATTAGCTTGCCTCTTCGCCAATATTTCTCTCTCCCACTGAGTGAAGCAGATGCTTCTGAGGCTTAGGTTCTTCCTATTCTAGAGGCCTTTAAAAGGGTATGGTGAGAGTGGGTAATATCTCATGGCCGGAAAGGAAGTAGGTTTCTTCCCTTAAAATAAAGGAGAAGCCTAGGAAGCAAGAGAACTGGTGTGGTTCTTGAATCTAAAGTTTACTGGAAGTAAAAGAATGATCCAAAATCAAGGGAATGGATGGGGCATCCACATAACAACTTGGGATGGTTCTGAAACTCCTCCACAGCCTTCCTTGACCCTCTTGCCCTTGTGCCATTCCCCCTAGGTCAGGAGCACCTCTCAGCTGCTGAGCCGATCACTGTCCGCAGTGGCACTGAAACCACCAGAGACACTGACAAATGAGGTACCTTACAAGGTGGAGTTGGGCCTATTGTTGGGGGTGAGGGGTGAAGAGGGTTACCTGGCAGCACCAGTAGGGGGAGTGCTGAGGACAATCATCACACACTAAAGTTGGTGAAGGATCAAGGCCATTGGCTTTAGGTGACGATGGAGGACAGTTGGTACCACATATGATCTAGCGTTCCAGCTTTTGCCACTGGCAGCGCATGCCCATGTGTGCTGCTGATAACTACCATTATGTGACCTCCTATACTGACTTCGTTTGGTGCCAGTTGGTCCCAGGAAGGTGATGATTTCAGGGCACCAAGAACAGGCTAGGCCTTCAGTCTTACACTTCTAGAACACACTTGAATTTTGAAGGTATTTGATGTTTACCTCTTGCATCAAGAAGTTCTGTGTGGCAGCATACTAGGGGATTTTCCAGGGAGTTAAAGTTTTTCTGTTTGGGGGAGAAGCCACGGAATGTGACCGTATAAAGGGTTTAAATGGTACACAAATTTCTGAAACAGAAACGGGATTTCTTAGAATCTTCATCTTCTACCTGCATCTTCTTCACAGAGCTTCAGCAGCTGGGCAGCGCCACGTCCCTTGACCTCACTTATTCCTAGCCGCGGTTTCCAAACCAGCGCTGCTTCGAGGGACATCGACACAGCAGCCAAGTTCATTGGGGCTGGGGCCGCCACAGTTGGGGTGGCTGGCTCTGGGGCTGGAATTGGGACTGTGTTTGGGAGCCTCATCATTGGTTATGCCAGGTAAGATGGGCCCTCCATTGGCTCTCAAATATGTTTCCAGAGGTCTGGGCAGAAATATCTGGGGACCTTGGGCTACACTGTCCTATATAGTAGCCACGTGAAGTTATTTGAATTAACTAAGGGCACCTGGCTGGCTCAGTTGGTAGGACATGTGACTCTTGATCTCAGGGTCATGAGTTCAAGCCCCATGTTGGGCATAGACATTACATAAAAATGAATAAATACGATTTTAATTAATAAAATTTAAATTTTGTGTACTTATAATGTGGCTAGGTAGCCACGTGTGACCAGCGAGTGTCATATTGGAAAATTCCATTGAAAAGCTTTGGTTTAGGATAGGGGTCGGCAAACTGAGATGGAAGGCCATATCAAGCCACCACCTGGTTTTTGTATAGCTGAGCTAAGAATGGGTTTTACATTTTTTAAGGGTCATGAAAAAGAGACCATATGTGACCCACAACGTCTAAAACATTTACTGTCTAGCTCTTTAGAGAGCAGCTTTGCTACCACTGATCTAGAGCCTCAGGTCAGCATAGTGGTTTCCTTACTGTTTTTCCCCATCCCTGGGAATTCCCCTCGCCGCCACCCCCCACCCCCCCCAATCACTCCTGGGAAAACTGCCTTTGCAGCCAGCCCCATAGCTTCCTGACACTTGGGACTATTTAGTCCCCACCAACCCTGGGCAACTCACTGTTAGAACTAAATTAATCCTCTAGAGATCTGCAAGTTCTCTTAATGCCTTTGAGGAAATAGGTTTATTTTTTAGGATTTACATGAAACAAGAACTCCGACTGCTTTTGCATCCGCAGCTCTGTTAAAAGCTGGTGTTGCTTTTTCCTTAACCCGTCAAGGCTTCCAGAGGTGACGAGTAAGGGAAATAAAAATTATATATTGCCTGTCAAAGTTGGAAGATTTTATCTTTATCCCGTTTTGATTCATATAATCTAAACCCCACAGACCATTTATAGCCTTTTTTTTTCTTTTAAGTTTGTTTATTTTGAGAGAGAGAGAGAGAGATTATATGCATTCACAAGCAGGAGAGGGACAGAGAGGGAGAGAATCTCATGTGAGCTCCACACCAACAGTGCAGAGGTTCAGTGCCACCAACTGTGAGATCATGACCAAAATCAAGAGTCAGACACTCAACCGATTGAGCCACCCAGACACCCCGCCTCCCATTCGTAGCTTCTTACAGGCCAAAATCTTTAACTATTTTGAAGTGAAAGAAGGTAGTTTGTCTGCCTGGCTTTATGGAACACAACTAGAAAAACCCCATTCTAGAGGCGGTTTCTAGTTGTGTTCCGTAAAGCCCTAGAGTTCTGAAGTATGCCCAGAGACCATCTAAAAAATGGAGAGGAGACCAGACAAGCGTTTAAAATCCCCCACTTTGTTAACATCATAGTTTGGCTTTTATACATTTTTTTATTTGGGATTCTGCTCCTTCAAGTTTCAAAACACTGCTCTAATAGACTCTGACACCCTAGTTACCTCGTCCATCCCGGTCGAGCCCTGCATAGTTAAAGGTCTAGGCCCAGAGGTTTTAAGTTACCCTATGGGTGATCCGCTGGAGGAGGTAATGTTTGTACCTGGGCCATGTTACAGAAATTTGGATTGTCCACTCCCATCATTCAGTCTCTGTAGAGCCCTCGATGTATCCGGCAAGGCTTGGGGCATGGTGGTGCCACCATGAGAGACTCATTACGTAAGATGAGCTGGAGGAGATGGATTTTCCCTGAGCCCACTTTGATGTTTGTCTTTTTCTTTGTATGAACTAGAAATTCAGTCTTTTCTCCTCCCCTTCTCCCAGGAACCCCTCTCTGAAGCAGCAGCTCTTCTCCTACGCCATTCTGGGCTTTGCCCTCTCCGAGGCCATGGGGCTCTTTTGCCTGATGGTGGCCTTTCTCATCCTCTTCGCCATGTGAAGGAGCCGTCTCCACCTCCCATAGGTCTTTCTCCCGTGTCTCGTCTGCCCTGTATGTTCCTTTTCCTATACCTCCCCAGGCAGCCTGGGGAAAGTGGTTGGCTCAGGGTTTGACAGAGGGAAGACAAATAAATACTGTATTAATAAGATCTTTCTTGTGTCTCCTGCGTATATTTGTTCTCCATAGTTGGCTGAGTGCCTTGGTGAGAGTGTAAAGCCTGGAGGTTGGTGACAGTTCTAAATTCACCAGGAGTCTGGGCTCACTTGTTCTTCATCCTCTGTGTCAGGAAAGCTTTATTCAAATTAGCACTCCTTTTTTATAATGTTCACCTGGGATGGCCGTTACCTTGGAGGACTGGGCCAGTAGAAACCAGCAGCGATGGCTTAACATCTTGACTAATGGGCTCTCTGTTTCCACTGCTACTATCCTGGCTCAGGGCCTCATTGCCACCCACTTGGTCTATTGCAATAACCTTTTAACTGGCCTTCTGCCTCCAGTCTCTTCCCTCTAGCCTTTACTTCTGTCTACGACTGCCAGGTTAATCCTTAAGTATAAGGCTAGTTTGTCATTTACCAATCCAATGACAGTCTGACCTCAGCCTTCTTGGTTTTATCTTTTATTATTCTCATATACTCTACCCAAACCGGTATTGTCATTTTTCAAATACTTCCCCTCTTTCTTATCCTTATCTTATCTTCAGGCCTTGCCCTTTGGCCATCTCTGCTTTCTTTCCTGAATCTTGGCTCACTTTCCTTTTTTTTTCAAACTCCCTGTTACTTTTAAAGTTTAAATGCTACCTCTTACTCCATGAAGCTTTCCTCTGGTTTCCATCTACCATCAGTCAAATGAGCATTAACCCAAATAAAAGACTGTAGATCATGTTGTATCCTTTATAATTGTGGATTTGTTATGTACACGGGTGTCCTTTATCTTCCAAGTTAGACTATCAGTTTTTTGAAGGGACCATGTCATGTTCATTTTGTATACCTAGAAGTATCTAGCATGATGTATCTCAGCAATATTTTTTTTGATGTTTATTTATTTTTGAGAGAGAGACAGAGCATGAGCGGGGGAGAGGGAGAGGGAGACAGAATCTGAAGCAGGCTCTAGGCTCTTGAGCTGTCAGCACAGCCCAATTTGGAGCTCGCACTCATGCGAGATCATGACCTGAGCCAAAGTCAGATGCTTAATGGACTGAGTCACCTGGCGCCCCTCAGCAATATCGTTGTCAGATTTTTTACTTAATCTTCTCACCCACCCACCTCAGTTCAAAAATGAGGAAACCGAGACTTTGAAAAGTCAAAGGATTTTCTCAGGAACATTCAGTAGCTGAGCTGGAGCTAGAGCAAGGATCATGTCTTCTAATCAGGGTGGCCCGGCTACCATACCGTTGGTCTTGTGGGACTCCCCAAGCCCAGTGTTGCCAGTGTCTTATTTTCCCAAGCAAGAAGGAAAGGGCAGAAAAAGCAAAGTAAACCTTTTCCCTTAAAAATCCCCTCAAGAAGGACTTTGGACAGTGGGGTTAATATAAAAGTAAAGAATCGTATTTTCTAAAGGCTGGATACACTTTTAGATACACAACGCATGCTTGAAGCAACAGGGTCAGAGTCCTTTCGTGATAGTGTGAGCGACCACAACAGTTTTTTTGGTTTAATTGAGGACTATAAAATTAAAGCCGAGGGCAGAGATTTAACCCCAGAGTAAACTGATTCTCAGGAAGCAGGTCATCCAAAATCTTTCACCCTTGTCTTTTTGCTATTGTGATCAAGGGTTGAGCGGGATCCTCTGCAGTTAGTTTCCAGGTTGGTATACTGTTCCCAGCTAAGTGTATTCTGGGCTGTGGGACTCTAAGTGGGGCTTTCGCAAGAACAGCTCGAGCCAAGAGTAGGTGGAAGGTATCTACGTATTTTGAGATGAGGAATAGACCTCTAGTTTGGTCTTGAATTTGTATCTCTGGTCGGGGCCTCTGCTGCCCATCCTCTTTCTGAGTCATCCAGTATCCTGTTTTTTCTCTCCTTGGCCCTTTCCTTGGGATTGATTCTAGCTAACCCCTTATCAGCCTCGGTGCTTGGAGAGCTCAAGGCTTAGCGGCCTTGTGTTTTTGTTCTCTCTGAGGTGAATGATGAGATGGTGCTGCAAGAAGCTTGGAAGCAAATTTCTTCGGGAGGAGTCCAGGCAACCTCTCTTTTTCAAGCCCCAGGAGATACTTAATGGCAGCCAAAGCTGCTAACAACCTGGAGAAGAGGAGTGCTATGTTTTAGTAGAGGGTCCAAGAGCAAATTTTCTAGAGCTCGTTCCAACTTTGGTAACATTATGTAATGAAAACTTTTTTTTTTCCTCTTTAAATTTTTTTTAATGTTTATTTATTCTTGAGAGAGAGGGAGAGATAGAGACCAAGCATGAGTGGGGGAGGGCAGAGCAAGAGAGGGACACAGAAGCTGAAGCAGTCTCCAGGCTCTGAGCTGTCATCCCAGAGCCCAGCACGGGGCTCGAACTCACAAGACGTGAGATCATGACCTGAGCCAAAGTCGGACACTTAACTGACTGATCTACCTAGGTGCCTCTGTAATGAAAGCTTCCTACTTGTCTTGTAGTTTTAGAAAGAGCCCATGATTTGAAATCAGATTTTTTTTTTTTTTAAGAATAGTGAACCACAGTGTTACGTTAGTTTCAAGTGTATCAGGAAATGTTCTAATCTCTCCCACTAGCCACTGCGATGTTAGATCACTAACCCATAACTTTCTAGGACCTCAGTATCTCCCCATCTGTTGAATAGGAATAACAAAGTTCATCTCAGGATTACGTGCAGCCTCACAGAGATACCTCGAGTATTTGGAAAGGATGGTACCTACCTATAATGATTGTTATTTGCTTTCTCATTCCTGATGGAGCTCAGGGCATATTACAGGCATTTTGGAGATAGCTTCTCCCTTTTTTATGGTGGGCATAGAAAAGGGAACTGACCATCCAAACTTCATAAAGTTTAGCCGTAATGCGTCTGAGAGAACTCGGGGATGCTGAAGATAGCAAGGCTTGCTTCCCTCCTATTCCTTAGTTTTTTCTTTTTAAATTTTTTTTTTTTTTAATGTTTATTTATTTTTGAGAGACATAGAGGCACAGCATGAACAGGGGAAGGGCAGAGAGAGAAGGAGACACAGGATCGGAAACAGGCTCCAGGCTCTGAGCCGTCAGCACAGAGCCCGACGCGGGGCTCGAACCCACAGACCGCGAGATCATGACCTGAGCCGAAGTCGGCCGCCTAACCAACTGAGCCACCCAGGCGCCCCTCCTTAGTTTTTTCAAGAGTCAGATGCATTTCTTCAGAGCCGGGGGAAGAATGCCATTTTAATTGGAGGAAAATGATGTCCTTTGGAGATCCTCTAAATGCTAAACAGCAGCAATGAGTAACCCTGTTCCAGCCTCCCTTTCA
Organism: Paguma larvata; assembly: GCA_030068075.1. NCBI lineage: Eukaryota > Metazoa > Chordata > Mammalia > Carnivora > Viverridae > Paguma > Paguma larvata. The sequence continues at coordinate 60,476,107 of CM057828.1, forward strand.
GGATGGATTTCTTAGTTTAAGGCTTTATCAGGTCATCAGGATGAGATCCATATTCAGGAACTATACTGGTAATTTAGCATAAGTTGGTGTCTAGGAACCTAGAGGCTGCTCTGGGTCTTACATCCTTTGAAGAGAAATGAGGTTGAGAGAATATTCAGGTTGAATTCTGAAATAGAAAAAGGGAGAGGAGGAGCATCACGCTGGTGAGCAGAGAATACTGTCCTCATCCTCTTTGAGCAATGAAACTTTGTCTCTACTGAGTCCTATCTAAAATTATCATGCATCTTCCAACACGAATTCTTAGGACATACTCTTGGACAGCTTGGTGTTCTCACTGTTGGATGAGGAAAAATTTAAATACAAGATGATTTTTTTAGTCCCCAAGCATTCCTTAAAATGTTTTTGTTTTTGAAGATTTAGCTCCAGGTACTGTGACTGTTAGGAAGTATCTCGTGACCAAACTAGCAACCTTGGAAATGACAGAAGGCATGATGGATAGAATACAGGGATGAGGTCAGGCCTCTCTCCTCTCAGATGCTTGGCTTCTCTCATTAGCGCGAATGGTTAGAGATCCTTTGTTCCTACTTCCTTTGTCCCCTTACCCCAGAAGAGATTCTTTCCTTTCATCTTTTGAATAAGTGCTGTGAAAGGTAGAATTTTTTAAATGTCTTCCCTAAAAATGTCCTGCTCTAATCCCCAAAGCTGTGAATTTGATGGGATATGATGCATGTGGTTTTGTTACATTAACATGGCACCATTGCCTGAGATAGAGAGATTGTCTGTGTGGGCCTGATCTCATCGCATGAACCCTTAACGGCAGAGCTTTCTTAGGCTGGTGGCAGAAAGAGAAAGAAATTTAAGGATTCGATGTGCCATGGTTGGCTTTGAAGACATAGGCAAGGACTGAAAAGTGGCCTCTGAGAGCTGAAGTTGACCCCCTAACCAGGAGCCAGCAAGGAAACGGGGACCTCAGTCCCGCAACTGCAAGGAACTGACTTCCGCCAACAGCCTAAATGAGCTTGGAAGTGCTTTCTTCCTCAAAACCTCTTAAGATTCCAGCCCAGTCAACACCTTCCTCGACTTTGACATTGTGAGACCCTAAGCAGGGAAGACAATCAAGCCTTCCTGGATTTATGATCTACAGAGCAGTAAGGTGATAAATGGATGTTGTTTTAAACCACTACGTTTATGATAATTTGTTACGTAGCGATAGCTTACACAAGTGCAACCTTGAAATCTGGAAAAGAGGGGCGCCTGGGTGGCTCAGTCGGTTGAGCGTCCGACCTCAGCTCAGGTCATGATCTCACGGTCTGTGAGTTCGAGCCCCGCGTCAGGCTCTGTGCTGATGTCTCGGAGCCTGGACCCGCTTCGGATTCTGTGTCTCCCTCTCTCTCTGCCCCTCCCCTGCTCACGCTCTGTCTCTATGCCTCTCAAAAATAAATAAACGTTAAAAAAAAAAATTAAAAAAAAAATCTGGAAAAGAGTAACATTTCATCTGAATCTTGCCCTGAAAAGAAACTCCCAGAAGTTGACTTCTCTGACCTTCTACCTCTTGACTTCATGGACTCTAATCTAGCTCAGAAAGGCTAAAGAAGGAAAGACCTTTAAATATAAATTGAATAAATTGTATGCCACGGTCTTCTATAATCATTTCATTTGTATGAAATAGATATTTTTTTCTGGTTTTAAAGATGAGAAAACTTAAGACTCAGATTCAAGAATGATGACTTGGTCCTTGAGATTATCTAGGCAGGAAGTAATAAAACCAAATAGAATCCTATGACCAAAGCTCCTTGCATTATATCACGCCACACAGTATAGGGGCCACAGTATCATTGGTGGAGAGAGAAAGACAAAGACAGTTTTTCAGATTTCTCAGTGAAGCCAATTGATCCGTTTTTCTTACAATTCCCATCCCTGTTGTTAACTTACAGTAGCATTTTGCCTCCCCCTGGTTCATTTTACCCTACTGCTCATTTCCTGGGTATCTGGGCCAGCTCAGTTTAGTTGGCTCAGCTCTGCCCTCAAGATGGATATTTTTAACTATTGTAGATTAGAGCCTTCCAGGAATCGTGTAGCTGCTTTTACAGAAACCAACTCTGCAGATCTTGTGGTTCAGGAGGGTTATGTGTGTGTACGGGTGGTATCTGAGGCCAGACAGACTTGCGTCCCCTTTGTAGCCATTCACATCTCCCAGTAATTGGAGCGAGGACTTTAAGTTTCCAAAACATAGCTGCAAAGGATAACAAACAGCTAGCCTACAACTCCCTTAGCAACAGGGGAATAGTCCGTGGGGATTTAGCTCAGGAAAGTTTGTGCAGTGCAAAAGACCTATCAAATTTTCAGGAAGCAGCTTGGCCCTATAGAAATGAGCAGACTTAAAAGTCCCAGAATCCTGGGTTCAAGTCACTTTTGGTGACTTTATGCTTCTTATGCTTCAAGTTCCTTCCCTGGTGTGAAATGAGCAGGTTTCCTTGAGATGCGCCTCCCGGAGAGGTCATAGAAATAAGTGGAATTAGATTTAAACATTGTTTTAATGTTTATTTTTAAGGGAAAGAGCGCACATGTGCACAGGGAAGGGGCAGAGAGAGAGAGAGGGAGGCAGAGGATCCGAAGTGGGTTCTGTACTGACAGCAGAGAGCCAGATGCAGGGCTCGAACCCAGCAACCGTGAGATCATGACCTGAGCTGAAGTCCGATGCTTAACCCACTGAGCCATCCCGGTGCCCCAGAATTAGATTGTAAAACTTCTTCTGGAACACAAGATCTTGTAAATTGTCCCTATCTCTGCTCTTTCTTGGTTACTAATTTACCAGGAGTAACTTAACACTAGGATTCTCTGCCAGCGCTAAATTTAGACTCCACCACTCTGGGGCTTCCTTTCCTCCTCCGTGCTTTCTTTTAGGGCTTGAGGGAAACATGTACCACTGGAATTAGTAAACTAAAGACTAAAGAAAAACTTTTCCCCTTAGAAAACACTATTTTCATCCTACCCACCTTATCATCCTTTTAAAGAAGGAACCCAGCTCTGCCCTGGATTTTGATTACTTGATTCAGTTGTACAAATGGACTTGGGAAAGCCTAGGAATCCCTTGGGAAGAAGAGAGGGAGGAATAAACAGAATTGGAATAGAGACAAGTTAGTCTCCTGGTCTCTCCGGCCAGCTTCCCTTTCCCAGCCAGATAAGCTTTCTGCCATTAAAACCTCGAGGTTCTCGGTCACATCACAAAAGGGCCTAGAGTTACTACTAAGTGTGCTGACATCCTGTCTGAGGGTGGAGGTTCAGGTATTGGGCACTTTTCCTAACCAGAGATCTGGGGAAAAGAAACAGGCGAGAAGGGAGTCAATCTTTTCCAGCTGCAACCTAGAGAGAGAAAAGGAACAAATTCTTTACCAGGGAAGATTGTGTAAACAGTGCCTTTGGCTGGAGCCATAGAGTTGGGGAAGCAAAGAAAGGGATCTTTGTTCTCCCCTACCCCAGCCAGAGCACAATCGTAGAGCTGGGATTGTTTGCTTTGGCAAGGGACTCCCTGCTTGAAAAGACTAGGCGTTCCAGAGACTGGAGAGGCCTCCGTTGGGTTTCCCTTAAGGAGCTGAGAAGAGGACAATCCCCAGCCTAAATTTTTTACCTAAGGAAGCGAGCCGGGAAGCCTGGAGCCCTAAGGTATCTGACCCACTCTTCTCTAGCTTTGTTCACCTCCTTCCCTTTCCAACTTGACCCCACCACAGGATGTTAGTTAGTCTCAATCTTCCTGCCTTTGAGGATGCTTGTGGTTCATGTGCTAGTGTTCTCTCCCAGCAGACAGCAAGACAATCCCAGGGTTCCTTTCTAAAGAATTGAGGGGGGGGGGGAAGGGATTCCAAGATCATCTTATTCATCCTGTTACTTTTTTTTTTTTTGAGTTTATTTTTTATCTATTTTAAGAGAGAGTTGGGGGGAAGGGCAGAGAGAGAGGAAGAGAGGCTTTCGAGCAGGCTCCAGAGCCCGAAGTGGGGCTTGAACTCAGAAATCGTGAGATCATGACCTGAGCCAAAATCAAGAGTCAGACGCTTTAACCGGCCTCTTCATCCTGTTACTTTTTGATTGTATTGGCACATGACGCTGGTTGTGGGCAGTCTCTCCAAAAATCTCCAGAAATGTCCCATTTTCTTTGGGTAGCATTAGTGCCTCACATATGTAAATATTATTTACGCATTGTCTGCTTATGCCAAGTGTTTTACAAATGCATTTCTTTTCATCTTCATGACCACCTATTAGGCAGCTACAGTTACCCCCATTTTACAGATTAGGACACTAGGGATTAGCAAAATAGAATAATTTGTCCACGGTGTATTAGTTTGGTAGGGCTACCAGAACAAAGTACCACAAACTGAGTGGCTTAACAGGAATTAAAAGTCCAAGATCAGTGTGTCAACGGAGTGGTTTCTTCTTTTTTTTTTTAATTTTTAATGTTTATTTATTTTTCTTTTGAGAGACACAGAGACAGAGCGTGAGCAGGGGAAGGGCAGAGAGAGAGGGAGACACAGAATCTGAAGCAGGCTCCAGGCTCTGAGCCATCAGCACAGAGCCCCACGCGGGGCTCGCCACAAACCGTGAGATCATGACCTGAGCCAAAGTCGGCCGCTTAACCAACTGAGCCACCCAGGCGCCCCATGGAGTGGTTTCTTCTGAAGTCTGTGAGACAGAATCTGTTCCATGCCTCTCCCTTGGCTTCCGGTGGTGCGTCGGTAATCTTTCGCATTCCTTGCCCTGTAGATCTGTGCCTTCATGTCCAAATGACATTATCTCCACATGCATGTCTATGACCAAATTTTCCCTTTTTATAAGGATACCAATTGTTGGATTAGGGGCCTCTCCTACTCCAGTATGACCTTATCTTAACTAATTACAACGACAATGACTCTGTTTCCAAAAGAGGTCACATCTGAGGTGCTGGGGTCAGGACTTCAACAAATTGGAGATGGAGAGGAGACACAATTCAACTTGTAATAGATGGAAATTTGCTATGTCAAGATTTGGAATTTGGGGGGGCGCTAATGTGGCTCAGTTGGTTAAGTGTCTGACTCTTGGTTTCAGCTCAGGTCATGATTCATGGTTTGTGAGATCAAACCCTGCATTGCCCTCTGTGCTGACATCACGCAGCCTGCTTGAGATTCTCTCTCTCTCTCTCTCTCTCTCTCTCTCTCTCTCTCTTTCTCTCTCTCTGCCCCTCCTCTGCTGGCTCACTCTTTCTCTCCCTCCCTCGCTCTCTCTCTCAAAATAAACAAACTTAAACATTAAAAAGATTTGAATTTGTTCTTCCTACTATACTTTGCTGCCTCCTTAAAATAAGGAAGTTATTAAAAATGTCTCCTGATTTCCAATGTCTCCTATCTTCAAGCCAAACTCTTTATTGCTGCTGCTAGTTACCTTTCTAACACGTGAATTTGATCAGTCTCCTACTTAAAATCTTTGAGTGGTGGGGTGCCTGGGTGGCTTAGTCGGTTAGGCGTCTGACTTCGGCTCAGGTCATGATCTCATGGTTTGTGAGTTCGAGCCCCACGTTGGGCTCTGTGCTGACAGCTCAGAGCCTGGAGCCTGCTTCGGATTCTGTGTTTCCCTTGCTGCCCCTTCCCCGCTCACTCTCTGTCTCTCTCTGTCTCAAAAATAAATAAACATTAAAAAAAAAATTCTTTGAGTGGCTTCCAATGGCTAACTGTAGAAAGTCCATATACTTTATGGTGGTAAACAGGGTCTTTCTTCCATGCCTGTCTTTTCGCCTCCTTTCTCGTCACTCTCTCCTCCCATCCAGTCACCATATAAACTCCAACCATACTGACCTATTTGCAGTTTGCAGCAAATACATTATGCTTATACACTCCTTCGGGACTGACTTTCATCCATCACTTTTCCAGCGTATTCTTTTATAATTATTCTCATTTCAACTGTTCAAACCAAAAGACCCTAGACTCATCCTTGATTCTTCTCTATTTCCTTAACTCTCTGCGTCTATCTCTGCTGTCACACCCTAGTCTAAACCACCATCATCTCACATATACTACGGCAATGGCCTCCTAACTGGTCTGTCTGCCTCTGTTCTTGACCACTCCATAGTAGAGTGACTACTTAAGGTGAAATTGTGATTGTTATTCTGAATAAAACTACCAATGCCTTACCATTGAACTAGGAGTCAAATCTGAGTACTCACAATGCCTGTAAGTCTACAAGATCTCTGTTCTCTACCCGTATCCACCAACTTCACCTGAGGTTACTCCCCTGTCTCACAGTATATTAGCTATCTATAATTATGTAACAATTATACCCCAGGCTTGGTGGCTTAAAACAATAAATTTTTATTATCCCACAGTTTCTTCAGGTCAGGGATTTGGGACTGGCTTAACTAGTTGGTTTTGCCTCAGGACTTCTATTGAGGTTGCGGGCAAGATGTCGGCCAGGGCAGCAGCCCCAATTAATTCAAGGATTTGGGGGCTCAAGGATCAGATTCCAAGGTGTCTCATTCACATGTTGGCAAGAGGTTTCAGTTCCTTATCATGCGAACCTCTCCACAATAGGGGTGAGTGTCCTCACAATACCTGGCTTCCCTTGGAGTGAGTGATCTGAGAGAGAACTAGGAGAAAGCTGCAGTGCCTTTTATGGCCTATAATTCAGGTTTATTGAGGAATAATTTACGTACAGTAAAATTCGCCATTTAAAAATGTATAATGTGTTGAGTTTGGGCAGGTGTATAACATAATGTAACCATCACAATTGGGATATAGGACGTTTCTATTACCCCAGCAAGTTCTCGTGGCTCTTTATAGTATGTCCCCCCCCCCGCCACCACCTTTACCACAGTCTCAAGCAACCACTCATTGGATTCCTGTCTCTGTAGTTTTGTCTTTTCCAGATTGTCATGAAATGGTATAATACAGTATGTAGGGTTTGTGTCTGGCTTCTTTCACTTCATGTAATGCTTTTGAGATTCTTCTCTTGTTGCATGTATTATTCCTTTTTATTGCTGAGTAGTATTTCATTGTATAGATGTGCTTTAATTTGTGTATCCATTTACCAGTTGATAGACATTTAAGCAGTCCCCAGTTTGGAGCTGTTTACAATAAAGCTGCCATAAGCATTCAAGTACAGGTCTTTGTGTGGGTGTCTTTCTCTTGCCCAGGAGTTGCATTTCTGGGTTATGTGGTAAATGTATGTGTAACTATGTAAGAAACTGCCAAATTGTACACGTGAAACTAATATAACATCGTATGTCAACTGTGCTTCATCAGTCAATAAGGAAGGGAGGGAGGAAGCAAGAATTGCCAAATTGTTTTACAAAGGGATCTATCATTTTGCCTTCCCACCAGCAGTATTAGAGTTCCAGTTGCTCCTCATCCTCCCTAGCATTTCGTATTGTCTATATTTTTAATTTTAGCTATTCTAGTGGGTGTAGGGTGATAACCGCATGGTGGTTTAATTTGCGGTTTCCGTAATGATGTTCAGCATCTATTAATGTATTTATTTGTCATCTGTATTTTTTATTTGATAAAGTGTTCAAATCTTTTAACCATTTTTAAAATTAGGTGTTTTGTTTCCTTATCATTGAGTTGTAAGAGTTCTTTTGGCATTCTGGGATACCAGTCTTTTATCAGATATGTGTTTTACTTAAATTTCCTCCCAGCCTGTGGCTGCTTTTTCCTCTTTTAAATAGGAACGTTTGAAAAATAGAAGTTTTTAATTTTCACGAAGTCCAAATTTATCCGTTATCTAATTAATATTTATTTATTTATTTTTGGGAGAGAGAAAACGAGTGCGAATGAGCAAGGGGCAGAGAGAGGGAGAGAAAGAAGGAGGGAGGGAGAATATGGAGCCTGAAGCAGGGCACGAGTTCACCCAGTGTGGGGCTCGAACCCGGGAACCGTGAGATCATGACCTGAGCCAAAGTCAGATGCTTCACTGAGCCACCCAGGATTCCCAGCACTATTTTTTGAAATGTCTTTTTTCTATTGAATTAACTTGGCATCTTTGTTGAAATTCAATTGACCTTATGCAGTTAGATTTATTTCTGGATTCTTTATTCTCTTCCGTTGATGTAAATATCTATCCTTATGTTAAACCACACTATCTCAATTATTATAACTCTATAATAACTTCTGAAATGCCATTGTGTGAGTCTCCAACTTTGCTTTCCTTTTCAAAATTGTTTTGGTATTCTAGGTCCTTCGCTACCAGGAGTCGTTGCATGTAAGTGCCCTCCTCTGCCCCCAGTGTTCTCCTGTCTGACTCCTTGTCATTTAAGCCTCACCTGAACTGTTTCCTACTCAGAAAGGCCAGCATTCTCATCATTTGGTTTAAAATGGACACGCATTCAGGGCGCCTGGCTGGCTCAGTCAGTGGAGCACGTGACTCTTCATCTTGGGGTTGTGGGTTTGAGCCCCATGTTTCGGTGTAGAGATTACTTTTAAAAATAGAAAATCTTTAAAAATAAAATGGAGGGGCACCTGGGTGGCTCAGTCGGTTAAGCGGCCGACTTCGGCTCAGGTCATGATCTCGCGGTCTGTGAGTTCGAGCCCCACGTCGGGCTCTGTGCTGACAGCTCAGAGTCTGGAGCCTGCTTCGGATTCTGCGTCTCCCTCTCTCTCTGCCCTTCTCCTGCTCACGCTCTGTCTCTATGTCTCAAAAATAAATAAACGTTAAAAAAATAAAATAAATAAAATAAAATAAAATGGACACACACTCATACACACACATGTGACACTCTATCGTATTACCCTATTTAGCGCTCCCACTCAGAGTGTAAACTCCAGGAAAGCCCAGCTCCTGCCTGACTTGTTTATCACTATGTCCCCAGCATCCAGAGTAATACCTGGCTTGATGTAAATCCTTGATAAATATTTATTCAATGAAGGAACGAAGGCCTTTGAATATGTGGTTTCTTTAAACTGAATAATCTGGGTACCTGGCCGGCTGTGTCAGTAGATCATGTGACTCTTTTTTAAGTTTATTTATTTATTTTGAGAGAGAGAGCACATACACACAAGCTGGAGTGTGAGTGGGGGAGGGGCAGAGAGAGAGAGAGAGAGAGAGAATTTCAAACAGGTTCCGCACTGTCAGTGCAGAGCCCCACCCAAGACTTGGACTCAAGAACCATGAGATCATGACTTGAACTGAAATCAAGAGTCAGATACTTAATTGATTGAGCCATCCAGGCACCCTGAGCATGTGACTCTTGATTCTCAGGGTTGTGGGTTTGAGCCCCAGGTTACTTGAAGATAACATCTTAAAAAAAATGGAATAGTCTTCTCCACTTCAAATCTCATATGTACCCATTAAAATAGCTCAAGCAAAAACGAAACTTATCAACTCCCTCTAGAGTTTGTTGTTCTTTGCTCTGTATGGCTATACATACATTTGTTATAACACTTACTATGTTATATTGTAATTATTTATGTACTTTTCTGTCTTGGCCACAAGATTGTGAATATCTATGACATAGTAGCCACTCAGTAAATAGTTTTTAAATAGATGAATGAATGAAAGAAGTGTCTTACGTTATGGCTTATTTTATAGCTTATCTTTCTACAAGATGGAACAATTTAAAAGCAAAACAAACAAAAAATACATACACACAAAATAAGAAACAAATACACCTTAAAGGACCATTCTTTTTTTTTTCTTTTTAAGAGTTTTTAAAATAATCTCTACACCGAAAGTGGGGCTCGAGCTCACAATCCCAAAATCAAGAGTTATATGCTCTGTGACTGAGCCAGCCAGGCGCCCTGTTAGAGGACCGCTCTTAACATTAGATGTAGGGGGAGCGCCTGGGTGGAGTCTACTTTAAAAAAATAGTAAATTCGTATTTTTTTCTTTAAGTAATCTCTACACCTAATGGGGGCTTAAAGTGACAACCTTGAGATCAAGGGTCACATGCTCTGCTGACTAAACCAGCCAGGCACTTGAATAAACGCAAACTTAAATTCAGAGCTTCGGAGGTAGACTGTGTCAGGGAGAGCCCCTTGAAACTTAAGTGTCTTTAGCTTCAAGACAAATCTACCTCTAATGCCACGCACTATTCTAAGGGTATAACCTAATCCGCTTCAGCAACTCTCTGAAGTAGAGCCTCCACTTTAGAGATGAAGATGTTGAGGCCCAAAGAGACAGCAACTTTTACAGGATCCCACCACTAGTAAGTATGGCAGGGAGGATTGGAACCCAGATGTCTGGCTTCAGAGTTCGTGTTCTTATGCACTGCTGCTTCCCTGAATCGGTGTGAAATATTTATCATTCCTTGTTCATCTAGATCTGGGATTCCCCATCTAAGTAAGATAACTTGTAAATCTTAAACCTGACTCAGTAGAACCAAAGCTGCAGAGCATGGCTTTAAGTACCTGGGGAATTTCTCTAGCTAGAAGCTTGTACTTCTTCAGAACTTAGTCAAAAATGAAAGAGAAACAGAGTCTCTGGTAGCTCTCTTGGATCCAGCTATTCTATTTTTTCTCCAAAATCTGTATAACTAATAACCTCAAACGTAGTCATTTTGAGTATAGCTATGTAAGCCATTATGGACATAGAAGTACTTGGCTGGCTCAGTTGGTAGAGCATGCGAATCTTCATCTTGGGGTTGTGAGTTTGAGCCCCATGTTGGATGTAGAGATTACTTTAAAAAAAAAGGGGGGGACGCCTGGGTGGCTCAGTCGGTTAAGCGGCCGACTTCGGCTCAGGTCATGATCTCGCGGTCTGTGAGTTCGAGCCCCGCATCGCGCTCGGTGCTGACAGCTCAGAGCCTGGAGCCTGCTTCGGATTCTGTGTCTCCCTCTCTCTCTGCCCTTCTCCTGCTCACGCTCTGTCTCTATGTCTCAAAGATAAATAAATGTTAAAAAAAAAAAGAATATTATATATAGACACAGATTAGCCGCACCTAGTCTAATAATGAAATATGATTTCCTTTCTGCTGCAAGTAAGAGTAGCCAATAATACTGTGAATGACAATGAGAAATCAACATGTTTGGAGGCTTTTTTTCTTCTTAATTAAAAAATAATTATGAGCCTGCTTGTCTTCTAACCTTCCTTCCTTTCTTCCTCCTTCCTTCCTGAATAATTCAGTCTAAAAGCCATTAGGTAGGGAATGTAGGAGTCCAGTTAGTTGATCAACCATAGTGACCCATTGTGGGGTGTTGGAGTCTGAGGAGGGCGAAGAGGTTTCCTATTCTATGTGGAGGGACCACTGTGGGAGTCTGGCATGGGGTACTGGAGGTCAAGAAGGCATTCATGGTGCAGGGAAGCGATGGACAGCAATAGCAACAGAAGGTTGGTTATATATAAATATATTTATGATCAAATAAATATATTAAGGATAAAGGAAACCAGGTTTTTTCCTGCCAGACAGGGTCTCAACTATGGAAAAGGACAAAATTACAATGAATCCTATAACATTAGGTTAGATTTGGAGGAATCAGGGTGAAATATATACATAATACATGCACATACACATATTTTCCCCCAAATTCGATTCTGAAAGCACCTAAGAATGATGACTCCCCCTAGCTTTGATCACATCCGGTATTGGTTTCTAATACCATTCTCCACTAAAAAGGACCATTGCTTCTTGGAGAAAGGGCTGATTCAAGGCCTGGGGAGGGAAAGTACAAGACAAACCTGAAACATCTGATTGTGGAATGACCTAATAACCACAAGGACATGTTAGAAGGATGCAGGAGCAAGCTTGAAGGAGTTCCCACTGGTCAAATCAAACAGTTTGAGTATCAAGTAAATAATAACAGTAAAAGCTTAGAATCCACTGAATAAAACAGGAATCTGTGAGTCATTCTGATAGTAATTCATTAATAAAAGGGAAGAAGAAAAAGCTCTTCTCAGTAAAATGACTAATAGACATAGAAGGAATGATGGAATTAGAAAGTGCCACTTAGTAACCATCATAGTAATTAACCACAAAACATCAATGAATATTAAACCCAGTGGGTGAAAATTGGATGAGGAATAGGATATTTCTATCAACTCAAAGTACTTTGCCACGAAATACTTATAAAAGTATAAAAATAATTTTACAGTGGAGAAACCTTGCAGACATTACCATAATTAAGAGATCAAAGGTAATATTATCATTAATGGGACAAATCAAAATAATGTATAGGCTTATGGGATGCAATTAGAACATCACTTCGGTTGTAATCCCTGACAAGCATAACCCGAATCTAATCACAAGGGAATATCAGACATACCAAATTGAGGAATATTCTACAGAATAGCTGGTCTGCAGTCTTTAAAAGTATCAAAGTCACGGAGCACCCGAGTAGCTCAGTCAGTTGAGTGTCCGACTTTGGCTCAGGTCAGGATCTCACTACTTATGGGTTCGAACCTCGCGTTGGGCTCTGTGCTGACCGCTCGGAGGCTGGAGCCTTCTTTGGATTCTGTGTCTCCCTCTCTCTCTGCCACTGCCCCACTCATGCTCGGTCTCTCTCTCTCTCTCTCAAAAATAAACAAACATTAAAAAATTTTTTTAAATAGTTACAAAAAATAAAAGTGTCGAGGGGATGAAAGTCAAGGAAGGACCAAGAAACTGTTCCATATTGAAGGAGAGTAAAGCAACGTGACAACTAAATTCAACACGTGACTCTGAGCTGGATCCTTTTGCTTCAGAGGATATTTTTGGGACAACTGGCAGAACTTGAACAAAGTCTATAGATTATACGGTAGTAATGTAGCGAATATTAATTTCCTGATTCTGATAGCTGTATTGTAGTTGTCTAAAAATTCCTACTTGGTAGGAATCATATACTAAAGAAATAAAAAGCATGTGTTTTAAAAGAGAAGAATCAAAACTGTCCTTTTTCATAGGTATCATGAATGTTTATATAGAAAATTCTCTGGAATCTACAAGAAAACCACTAGAACTAATAAGTTTGACAAAGTTACTGGATAGAAGATCAATATGCAAAAGTCATACACACACACACACACACACACACACACACACAATCAGGTATTGTCAGCCACCAAACTCTGAGTCTTCAAAAGGCCATTCCATGGTTCTATCAAACCAACTGCTTCAGGACGGTGGGAAATATGCTAAGACCAGTGAATTCAATGAGCATAAATCGATTCATTACTGCACTTCTTTTGATGAGAAGTGAGTTCCTTTATTGAGTTCAATGGTGTGGGGAATACCATGATAGTAGATAAGGCATTCTGTAAGTCCGTGGATGGTAATTTTGGTCAAAACATCTCAGGTAAGGAAAATCTATATCAGTAAGTATCTATTCTGTTAAGAACAAAATGCTGCCCCTTCCATGATAGAAGTGGTCCATTGTAACCAACCTGCCACCAGGTAGCAAGCAGATCGCCCCAGGAAATGGCGCCATATTGGGCACTCAGCAATGGTTGTACCCAGGTTGGCTTTGGTGAATGGAAGCTCATTTGGTGAATGAGCCCACGCATAACTTCTATCTCTGCCACCATGTCCAGTTTGTTCATGAGCCCATTGAGTGATGACAGGAGTGGCTGGGGAAAGAGGCTGACTGGCATCCATAGAACTTATCATCCTATCCACTTGATTATTAACTTTTTTAATGCTTATTTATTTTGAGAGAGAGAGAGAGACAGAGTGTGAGCAGGGGAGGGGCAGAGAGGAAGGAGGACACAGAATCTGAAGCAGGCTCCAGGGTCTGAGCTGTCAGCACAGAGCCTGACGTGGGACTTGAACCCTTAAGCGAGATCATGACCTGAGCCGAAGTCGGATGCTCAACCGACTGAGCCACCCAGGCGCCCCCCACTTGATTATTAAAATCTTCCTCTGCTGAGATCACAAGGCTCACAAATATCTTCACTTTTCATGCCCATTCAGAGAGTCTATATACATACTTCTTCCCTAAATTTCATTCTCATCAATTTTCCATTCATATCCCTTCCAAGTCACTGACCATCAAGCCAAACCATTCGCCACAGCCCATGAATTGGCATATCATCACATGTCTGGCTATTTCTCCTTCCAAGCAAAGTAAACAATCAGATGCGGAACAACCAGTTTGGCACCCTGGGACCATTTCCCATCAGAAAAGCCCCAGAAAAAGTCTACTTCAGCATGGTACCTGCACATCACGCAGAACTATCTATAAACCAGGCCTACGTCTCCTCTTCCTTTATCACCTAATCATAGAGAGCTCTGTATGAGGCCATCAGGGCAGGCCAGGAGAGGCTGGCAGTGTGACAGGAGTGGGGACCACGGGCATTTGGGCCACCTCTTCATGTAACTTACTTATGCCTTCAGGGCTTGCTCGAGCCTGATCACCTACATACCACTTCCATTCGATGATGGAGTGCTGCTGTGTACACCCAACTTTACAGCTTAGTGTGTGAAATAACACCCAGTTCATGATGGGTAGCTGAGGTTGCGTTGTAACTTGGTGGCTCATGGTTAGGAATTCAGTCTCTACTATAGCCAACTAGTAGGCCAAGAACAGTTTCTCAAAAGGAGAGTAGTGTCTACAGACGATGGCAGGACTTTGCTCTAGCATTCGAAGGTCCTGTGTTCCAATTCACTGACAGGGACCTGCCAGAAGCTCCAGACGGCATCCTTGTCTGCCACTACCACTTCAAGCCCCATTGGATATGGTGGATCATGTGGCCCAAGTAGCAGAGCAACTTGCACAAGCCCATGTCGTAGAGCCTTCTGTTCTGGTTCTCAAAACTAGCAGCTTTTTGGTAAACAAGCTGTAGTAACACCCAAATGAGGAATATGTTGCTTTGGAAGTTCAAAGCAGCCCTCTGGGGGGGCGCCAGGGTGGCTCAGTGGGGTAAGCATCGGCGGGGTCTATGAGCTCAAGCCCCAAGTCGGGCTCTGTGCTGACAGATCAGAGCCTGGAGCCTGCTTCAGATTCTGTGTCTTCCTCTCTCTCTCTTCCTCCCCTGCTCGCGCTCTGCCTCTCTCTCTCTCTCAAAAATAAATAATTCACATTAAAAAATAATAATAATAAAGCAAAGCAGCCCACTGGGCACTGTGACTATCATTTGTGAGAGGGGCCAGAGGCAACAACGTATCCTTCATCTTGGAAGGGATATCTCCACATGGCCCACAGAACTTTCACTGAGCTAGAAGACCCCTGAATTATTGGATTTATTTTCTACCCTGCAGCATGCAACTATCTTACAAATCGGTCTGGAATAGTTACTACTTCTTGCTCATGAGGTCTAATCAGCATTGTGTTCTTGATGTAATGGACCAGTGCAATGTCTTGTGGAAAGGAATGACAATTAAAACTACTGTAAATTGAGGTGCCTGGGCAGCTCAGTTAGTTAAGCATCTGACTTCGGCTCAGGTCATGATCTCTCGGTTCATGAGTTTGAGCCCTGCTTCAGGCTCTGTGCTGACAGCTCGGAGCCTGGAGCTGCTTCGGATTCTGTGTCTCCCTCTCTCTCTGCCCCTTCCTGCTTGCACTCTGTCTCTTTCTCTCTCTCAAAAATAAATAAACATTAAAAAAAAAAAACTGTTGTGAATTAAATTGTGATTATAGGGCTGGAGAGTTGATATACCCTTGAGCTAAGAGAATGTATTACTGACCTTGCCAATTTAATGTGTATTTGTTTACTTTTTTTTAATGTTTATTTTGTGCGTGTGTGCGCATGCGCGCGCGCACCCGCACCCGCACACACACACACACACACATACACACATATATATATGAGCGGGGGATGGCAGAGAGAGAGGGAGACAGAATCCCCAGGAGGTTCTGTGCTGACAGAGCTGGAACTCACATGCTGCGAGATCGTGACCTGAGCTTGAAGTTGGTCGCTCAACCGACTGGGCCACCCAGGCACCCCTGACCTTGCCAGTTTAAAGCAAACAGCTTCTGGTGGCCTTACTGACGGGGATGGAGAAAAGGGCATTTGCCAGATTGATAGGCGCACACCAGGTAACCAGGGCATGTGTTAATTTGCTCAGACGATGAAACCACATCTACAGCAGCTACACCTGGAGTCACCATCTGATTAAGCTCACAGTAATCCACTGTCATTCTCTAAGGACCATCTATCTTCTGCACAGACCAAATAGGCAAGATGAATGGATTATGCATTCTGGAAGTGGGGAAATAACCACGGGATGGGTTCGGGGACCCAATGGGTCCACTGTGAAGACCTGAGCTGAAACTCCATTCATCATCTGACCTCCCTAAGCCCCTACTCTGACTGGTGGGCCACAGTGACATTTTGGGTCTCCTAGAATTAGTGTCAGTTCAGAATCAGTGCCTAGTAGCCCCTGGGAATTCTGATTCTTTCTTTAATCCTAATGTAGTCACCTTGGCGAAAGACTATAGGTCCCCTTGCAGAAGGCTGGGAGAAAGATTAGCAGTATAAATTTCAGTTCCAGGGTCCTTCACAAAGGGGACCCTGCCTCCCTTCATTAAAGCGGTTCTGAGTCTGTAAACTGACCAAAGTGTGGGAATTGACGGAGGGGCCATGGTTCTGTGATTCAGGTTAAACTCTTGTCCAACTGACCTAGAACATTTTTCCTCAAGTAAGAAACTTAGGGTTCTTATCTATTACACTTCTAGAAACACCATAACCAACTTGTCAATGCCATAGTTCTACGAGCATCTGATTATTCTGATTGCCTCTGCTATCTCTTATGGTAATCTTACCTACCTTGCCTTTGGTGGCTGAGTGCTGTCGTTTGGCCTTTGCCACTTCAGGATCCAATTACGCTCATTGCATTTAAGTTTCCCTATTCAGTGACTGCATTGCTCACTGTAAGGTCTGGTCTATAAAGAAGAATGATCATAGAGTTCTCCAAGGATTCTTGGGTTCCCCTCATGAAAATTTTTTTTGAGTTTATGTATTTTGAGAGAGAGAGAGAGAGAGAGATCACAGGAGGGGGGAGAGAGAAAGGGGGAGAGAGAGAATCCCAAGCAGTCTCCATGCTGTCAGTGCAGAGCCCAATGCAGGGCTCGAACTCAAGAACCATGAGATCATGACCTGAGCTGAAATCAATAATTGGTCGCTTAACTGACTAAGCCACCCGGATGCCCCTAAATAAAAAAATAAAATAAAATAAAAAATATAAGAGTTTTATTAAAAGATTTATTACAAACAAATCAGTTTATTGGGGATCCTGGGTGGCTCAGCTCAGTCTGTTAAGTGTCCGACTCGCTTTTGGCTCAGGTCATGATCTCCCAGTTCATGGGTTCAAGCCCCGTGTCAGGCTCTGTGCCAACAGAGCAGAGCCTGCTTGGGATTCTCTCTTTACCTCTCTCTCTGCCCCTACCCTGCTCAAGTGCTCTCTGTCTCTCTCAAAAAATAAATAAGTTTTCAAAATAACAAATTAGTTTATTTATAACAAATAAATAGGTTTATCATTAATTAGCTCATGCAATTATGGAGGCTGAGAAGCGCCACAACCAGAGACCCAGCATAGCTAGTGGTTTACTTTGTGTCTGAGTTCAAAAGCCGGAGGACAAAGAGAACCAGTGGTGTGAGTTCCAGTCCAAATCTGAAGGCTTGAGAACCAGAACTGATGGTGCAAGTTCCAATTTAACTGCAAGAAGATGATTACATGTCCCAGCTGGAAAACAGTTGGACAGAAAGCAAATTCTCCCTTATCCCAAGCTTTGTTCTATTCAGACCTATAATGGATTGAATGAGGCCTACCCACAATGGGGAGGGCAATCCATTTTGTTCAGTCCACTGACTCAAATGGGTTTTCTGGGGCATTTTTTCATGACCTTGAGATCAAGACCTGAGCTAAGATCAAGAGTCTGACGCTTAAAAAAAAAAGTCTAAGCTTAACCAACTGAGTTACCCGGTCACCCCCACTGATCTGATTCAAACGTTCATCTCATCCCGAAACACTCAGAGACACATTGGAAATAATGTTTAGCCAAAAAAAAACCCAAAAAACAAAAAAAAAACAACCACAATGAGAGGCCATCACACATGTATCAGAGGAAGTCGAACTCTCATAGACTCATTGTGAGAATGAAAAATGATATATTCCCTGGAAAATAGTTTGGCAGTTTCTTAAAAAAATAAATACACATTTAGGGGTGCCTGGCTGGCTCAGTTGGTGGAGCATGTGACTCTTGATCTTGGGGTTGTGAGTTCGAGCCCCGTAGTTGGCATAGAGATTACTTAATAAAAAAATACATACATGCATGCATACATACATACACACATTTAGCATATGATTGAGCAATTCTACTCCTAGGTGTTTCCAAAGAAAATGAAAGCATATGTTCATTAGAGACTTATACCCAGACTGTGGTATATCAAAATAATGGAATACCACTTAGCAAAGAAAAGGAATGAACTACTTAAAAGGAATGACCTTACTTAAAAAACAAAACAAAACAAAAACTATTGAATTGTACATTTTAAATATGTGTATTTTATCTTATGTCAGTTTTATCTCAATAGAGCTGTAAAAAAAAAACTTCAATAAGAATGTAATCTGAGGGGCACCTGGGTGGCTTAGTTGGTTAAGCCTCCCACTTCAGCTCAGGTCATGATCTCACGGTCTGTAAGTTTGAACCCCACATGGGGCTCTGTGCTGACAGCTGAGCCTAGAGCCTGCTTTCGATTCTGTGTCTCCATCTATCTCTGTCCCTCCCCTGCTCTCACTCCATCTGTCTCTCTCTCTCTCAAAAATAAATAAATGTTAAAAAAAAATTGAATGTAATATGATATAAAGTAAAAATATTAATAATAAAGTAATAAAATATTTCACATACAGGCACAGCTTTTTACAAAAAATAAAATAAAAACGTTAAAAAAATTTTTATTTATTTTTGAGAGACATAGAGACAGAGTGTGCGCAGGGGAAGGGCAGAGAGAGAGGGAGACACAGAATCCGAAGCAGGCTCCAGGCTCTGAGCCATCAGCACAGAGCCCAACGCGGGTCTCGAACTCACAGACCGTGAGATCATGACCTGAGCTGAAGTCGGCCGCTTAACCGACTGAGTCACCCGTGCACCCCTGGCCTTCCATTTTTGTAAGGAGGAACAGTTTCCAACAGTGTTGCAATGAACATTGTACACATGTCTCCTTGTATATCTCTAGGGAAGACTCCGTGAATTGAAATTACTAGGTAATACAGTATAGACCTTCAGCTTTATGAGGTGGTGTCTGATTGCTCCAAAGTAGTTGTTCCAAGCATTTCCAAGAACTATAGTCTTGCCAACAATTACTGCACTTATTAGTTTTCACTTGCCAAATGGTGTGAAATGGAATCTCGTTATATTAATTTCCACTTCCCTAATTAATAAAGAGATTAAGCGTCTTTTCAGATGCTTATTATTCATTTGAGTTTCTTCCTCTATGAATTCCCCTTATTATCCTTTGTCTCGCCCATTTTCTATTACGTTGTTTGTGTTTTTCTTATTGGTTTCTGGGAGTTCTTTTTTTTTTTTTTTTAAGTTTTTTTTTTTAACATTTAATTATTTTCGAGAGACATAGAGACAGAGCATGAGCGGAGGAAGGGCAGAGAGAGAGGGAAACACAGAATCTGAAGCAGGCTCCAGGCTCTGAGCCATCAGCCCAGAGCCCGATATGGGGCTCGAACTCACAGACTGTAAGATCGTGACCTGAGCTGAAGTCGGCCGCTTAACCGACTGAGCCACCCAGGCGCCCCTGGGAGTTCTTTATATATTGCATATACTAATCCTTTATGAGGATTGCAGATATCTTCTAGTCTGTGACTTGTCCTTTCGCTTTGTTTACGGTATCTTTTGATAGAGAGAATTTCGGTCTTCTCAGTCTTTCCTTTCACAGGTATGCTTTTTAGGTTAGCTCACGATTACTTCCCTATCATGGTATCATAAAAACATTCTCCCACAATTATTTCTAAATTCTGGCTCTGTTACTAACTAGCTATGTAATCTTGGGCAAGTTTCTTAATCTTTCTGGGCCTCAGAGTTCACATCTGTAAAATGGAAGTATAATGTCTCCTGCATAGAGTTGTTCTTAGCATTATTCGTCTGTATCAGGCAGGGACCCAAAGGAAACAAATGTTACTTTTAAATTAGAATGATAAGAGATGGGTTTATTTACAAAAGTATGGATGGGTACAGGGAAACCACAAGGAATAGTACAATATCCTGAGGGTATTGAGCAAAGAAACTCTCATAACACCGAGGCCAAAAGAGAGGAGGAAGGTAGGCAGTGGTTATTGAAGACAGACCATGTACAGAAGGTCACCTTAGGAGAGATAATGATCTTAGATCTAGGGACAGGTAAACCTGAGGCAGTTTGGCAGGGAGTAGCCTGGGGATTAAGTACTCCGAGTGTGCAGTTTACTCTTCCAAACTCGTACTGGGGTTCTGCACTGGCTGAGGCCAGAGGGCAAAGAAGTACACTGCTGATGTTGCTATGAGCACTGGAAAGAAGGGAAAGAGTGGATCTGGAGGAGCGAAAGGAGGATCTGGAAGATATTTGGTAGTACATTCAACCAGAATTTACTGAATCCCCGGATTCAGGTACAGTCGTAGGCACTGAAGGTACAACAATGAACACAGTGGACAAAGTCCCTGACTTCTGGGAGGAGACAGATAATAAATATAAGTAAACATAATATGTCACATAGTGATAAGTTTTAGGGGAACATGGAGTGAGATGAGGATAGACTGCGGTATGAGGTGTGGAGTGGACAGGGGAGCACGTCTGAAGAAGTATCATTTGAACAATGATTTGAAGAAAGTAAGGGAAGGAGCTATGTGTATATCTTGTAGAAAAAGGCAAAGATTTGGAAACAGGACCATGCTTGGCAGTCTGAGGAGAGCTAAAGAGGTGGCGTTGCTGGAAAATAATGAGAGGAGAGAGGTGGCTTACTTAGATCAGGGTGGTAACATTGGAAGTGGTAATAGTGGTGTGATCCTGAGTATGCTTTGAAGGTAGAGGATTTGCTGTCTCTATGGTATTTGCTGATGTGGGGATGTTTGAGAAAGACATCAAGGATGACTCTCAAGGATTTGGCTGGAGGTGTCTGGCTGGCTCAGTCAGTAGATCATGCAACTCTTGATCTTGGGGTTGTAAGTGCAAGCTTCTCGAGGGATTACTTAAATATTTGTTAAAAGACAGGCTTACCAGGGGCGCCTGGATGGTTTGGTCAGTTAAGTGTCTGACTCTTGGTTTCGGTTCAGGTCATGATCTCACAATTCATGAGTTCCAGTCCCGCACTGGGCTCCATGCTAACAGTGTGTAGCCTGCTTGGGATTCTCTCTCTCCTTCTCTCCTTGCCCCTCCCCTGCCTCTCTGTCTCCCTCTTGAAACAAATAAATAAACATTTAAAAAAAATAAAAATAGGCTGACCGAATAAATATAAAGGAAAAGGGGACTGTGATGTCCATAAGGGGCTTTGGAATATGAGTTCTGATATATTCCTGGGAATATTCCTGGGGTCATGCACCCATTCATAAGGCTGTGTGCGTGGTCAGAAAAGACCTCAGAAGATCTTGAACTCTCACCATTGACTAACATTGAGGGCCGGCACAATCAAGAAGTGCAGCTTAAAGCAAAGTTGTAAACTGCCTTGCTGGGTGTTGAAGGCATGCCCCGATATGCATTCAGAGTCCCTTGGCAAAGATATATTGGTTCCAGACATTTAGAGAAATTTCTGACTAATTAGCTGACGACTAGGCTAATTGAATAGATACTTCAGTGGACACATAAAACAAAGAAAACAAACTCTACAGATTTTTTTAGGTTTATTTATTTATTTATTTGGGGGGGAGGGGCAGAGAGACAAGGAGATAGAGAGAATCCCAAGCAGGCTCCGCACTGTTGGTGCAGCACCTGATGCAAGCCTGAAACCCACAAACCGCAAGATCATGACCTGAGCTGAAATCGAGAGTTGGATGCCTAACCGACTGAGCCACCCAGGCACCCCCAGAATCTACAGAATTATTTCAGAAAAGCCACTAAACAAAAAAAAAAAGAAAAGCCACTAAAAAAAAAAAAAAAACCAATGACAACTAACAACAAACAGCATCAAAACAGACCTTGGAGAGGGGAGAGAATCTGATTTTCATTGTTGTCACATTAACATATTTTATTTATTTTTTTAATGTTTATTTTTGAGAGAGAGACAGAATGTGAGGAGCGGAGGGGCAGAAAGAGAGAGGGAGACACAGACTCCAAAGCAGGCTCCAGGCTCTGAACTGTCAGCACAGAGCCAGATGCAGGGCTTGAACCCGTGAACTGTGAGATCATGATCTGAGCCAAAGTTGGATGCTGAACCAACTGAGCCGCTCTGGTGTCCCCCACAATTAATATATTTTAAATGTCCAGTTTCAATAAAAAAATTATGTGACATTCAAGGAAATAAGAAAATATGGATTGTACAGAAGAAAAAAAGTAGTCAGTCCCTGAGGGGTGCCTGGGTGGCTCAGTCAGTTAAGCCTCCGACTTCTGCTTAGGTCACGATCTAACCATTTGTGAGTTCAAGCCCTGCCTTGGGCTATGTGCAGACAGCCTAGAGCCTGGTTCAGATTCTGCTTCAGATTTCTCTGCACCTCCCCCACTTGTACTTGGTATCTCTCTCTCAAAAATAAATAAACATTAAAAAATAAATAAAATAAAATAAGGTTTTCGAGAAGCCTGGGTGGCTTAGTTGGTTGCCACCAACTCTTGATTTTTGGTTCAGGTCATGATACCAAGTTGTGGGATCAAGCCCCATGTTAGGCTCTGTGCTGAGTGTAGAACTTGCTTAAGAGTCTCTCTCTCTCCCTGTGCCCCTCTCCTCCACTCTCTCTCTAAAATAAAAAAATTTTTAAAGTTCTCTTATCACAATGAGATGAAATTAGAAATGAACAACAGAAGGAAACTTGGGGAACTCAGAAATATGTGGAAATTAAACAACATATATATTATCAATAGGTCAAAGAAAAAATTGCAAGGTAAATTAGGAAATACTTTGAGGGGCACCTAGTTGGTTTGGTCAGTAGAGCATGTGACTTGATCTTGAGGTTGTAAGTTCAAGCCCTATGTTGGGTGTAGAGAATACTTAAAAATAAAATCTTAAAAAAATACTTTGAGATGAAGGAAAATGAAAACATAACCTATCAAAACTTACGGAATGTAGTGAAAGTAATACTTAGAAGAAATTTTCTAGCTACAAGTGAGTGTATTAAATAAAAAAAAAAATCTCAAATCAATTACCTAAGCTAAAGAAAAAGAGGGGCAAAGGGGCATCTGGCTAGCTCAGTCAGTGGAGTAGACAAGTCTTGATCTCAGGGTTGTGACATTGAGCCCCATGCTGGGTATAGAGATAATTTTTTTTCATTTGTTTATTTTAAATGTTTTTTAAATTTTATTTTGAGAGAAAGAGAGTGAGCATGAGTGGGGGAGGGACAGAGAGAGGGAGAGAGAGAATCCCAAGCAGGCTCAGTGGTGTCAGCACAGAACCTGAAGCAGGGTTCAGTCCCACAAACCATGAGATCATGACCGAAATCAGGAGTTGAACCCTTAATCGACTGAGCCACCCAGGCACCCCTGAGTATAGAAATTACTTTCAAGAAAAATCTTAAAAGGGGCACCTGGGTGGCTCAGTTGGTTGAGCGTCTGACTCTTGGTTCCGGCTCAGGTCATGATCTTGTGGTTTCGTGAGTCCGAGCCCCACATCTAGCTCCACACCAACACTGTGTTTCTGTCACGCTGTCTCTGTCTCTCTTAAAATAAGTAAGCTTAAAAAAAAAAGTAAAAATATAAATAAATAAATAATCTTTCAAAAAAAAGAAAAAGAGGACCAAGAAGGAGAAGGAAGGAAATAATAGAGATTAGAGAACAAAATAGACAATATAGAAATAATAGGACCAGTGAAATCAAAAGTTGGGTTCTTTTGAAAAGATCAACAAAGTTGACAAAACTTTAACAAGACTGACAAAAATAAAGAGAGGATCCAGAAAAAAATAAAAGAAAAGATTTAAATTACTAAAAACAGGAATAAAAGAAAGCACATTACTTCAGCCTCACAGAAATAAGAAAGAGTATAAAGGAATATTATGAAGCATATGCCAAATACTTAGATAGCCTAAAAGAAATGGAAAAATTCCTAAAAAGATACAAACTACAGAAACTGATTCAAGAAGAAACACAAATGGACCTATAACAAGTAAAGAGATTGAACCAGAAATAACAAAAGTAAACAAAACAACAACAAAAAACTTCCCACAAAGAAAATCCTAGGATCATGTGGTTTCATCAGTGAATTCTATGAAACATTTAAAGAACTACCACCAATTCTTCATAAGCTTTTCCAGAAATAGGAGAGGAAGCAACATTTCTCAATTCGTTTTATGAGGCTAGTATTATCCTGATACCAAAACTAGACAAAGACACCACAAGAAAACAAAACTACAGATTATTATCTCTTATAGACACAAAAATTTTCAACAAAATACTTGTAAACAAAATACAGCAACAATACAAAAAGGATTATACACCATGACCAAGTAGGATTTATTCCCCAAATGCAAGGTCGGTTTAATATATGAAAACAATCAAGGTAATACACCATGCTAATAGAATAAGGAGAAAAATTACACTAGTATCTCAATGTGTATATTTGATAAAGACATTTAACACCCTTTCCTGATAAAAACACAATGATCTAGGAATAGAAATATCTTTAATGTGATAAAGGGCATCTACAACAAACCTACTGTTAATCTTTTCTTTTTAATTTAAATTTTATTTTATTTTAGAGAGAGTGTGTGAGCAGGGGAGAGGCGCTGAGGGAGAGCGAGGGAAGAGAGAGAGAGAGAGAAAGAGAGAGAATCTTAAGCAGGCTCTATGCTCAGCACAGAGCCTGATGTGGGGTTCAATCCCACAATACTGGTATCATGGCCTGAGCCGAAATCAAGAGTCAGATGCTCAACCAGCTGAGCCAACCAGGTGCCCCCTACCGTTAGTCTTTAATGAGATAAACGGCATCTACAACAAACTTACAGTTATCAGCATATTTTATGGTGAAAGACTAAAATCTTTCCTCCTAAAATCAGGAACAAGACAAAGATACTTACACTCACTACTTCCATTCAAATTTTATTGAAGGTTTTAGCTAAAGGAATTGAGCAAAAACAAGAAATAAAAAGCATTTAGATTGAAAATGAAGAAGTAAAAAACTATCTCTATTTGCAAGTGATATGATCTCACTGAAAGAAAATCCTCAGGAATCCACAAGAAATCTATTAAATCTCATAAATAATTCAGCAAGATTGCAAGATACAAGTTCAGTATTTAAAAATTAATCGTGGGGTGTCTGGCTGGCTCAGTCAATAGAGCACATGACTCTTGATCTTGGGGTTGTGAGTTTGAGCCCTATGTTGGGTGTAGAGATTACTTTAAAAATTAATTGTATTTTTATATAGTAGCAATAAACAATCTGAAAATAAAATTAAGGAAACAGTTTCATTTACAATAGCATCAAAAGGAAAAATACTTATGGATAAATTTAATAAAATAAGAGAAAGATTTGTACACTGAAAACTACAAAACATATTTCAAAGAAATTAAGAAAACCAAAATAAATGGGAAGACATCCTATGTTCATGGATTGGAAGACTTTTAACATTATTAAGATGACAATACTCCTCAAATGGATACAGATTCAATGCAATCTCCATCAAAAAGTTTTTTAATTTAATTTAATTTTTTTTAAATTTTCAAATTAGTTAACAGTGTAGTCTTGGCTTCAGAGTAGAACTCAGTGATTCATCTCTTACATATGACACTCAGTACTCATCCTGAAAAGTGCCCTCCTTTAATGCCCATCATCCATTTAACCTGCCCCAATACATGCCCCCCTCCAGCAACACTCAGTTTGTTCTCTGTATTTAAGAGTCTCTTGTGGTTTGCCTCCCTGTCCATTTTCATCTTATTTTTCCTTCCCTTCCCCCATGTTCATAAGTTGAGTTTCTCAAATTCCACATATGAGCAAAAGCATATGATATCTTTCTCTGACTTATTTCGCTTAGCATAATACATACTCTCCAGTTCCATCCATGTTGTTGCAAATGGCAAGATTTTATTCTTTTTCATCACTGAGTAGTATTCCATTGTAAATATATACCACATCTTCTTAATCCATTCATCATTTGATGGACATTTGGGCTCTTTCCATAATTTGGCTATTGTTGATAGCGCTGCTTATAGACATTGAGAAGTATGTATCCCTTCGAATCAGCATTTTTGTATCCTTTGGATAAATTCCTAGTAGTGCAATTGCTGGGTCATGGGTAGTTCTATTTTTAATTTTTTGAGGAACCTCCATACTGTTTTCCAGAGTGTCTGCACCAGTTTGCATTCCCACCAACAGTGCAAAAATTTCCCTTTCTCCACGTCCTCACCAACATCTGTTGTTTCCTGAGTTGTTCATTTTAGCCATTCTGACCAGTGTAAGATGTATCTCATTGTGGTTTTGATTTTATTTCCCTGATGATGAGTGATGTTGAGCATCTTTTCATGAGCCTGTTTGCCATCTGGATGTCTTCTTTGGAAGAGTGTCTATTCATGTCTTCTGCCCATTTCTTCACTGGATTATTTGTTTTTTTTCCATCAAAATCTTAACGGGCTCTTTTTACAGAAACTGACACACTGATTCTAAAATTCAGATGGAAATGCAAGGGACCCAGAATATCCAAAGCAATCTTGAAAAAGAAGAACCAAGTTAGAGGACTCACACTTCCCAATTTCCAAACTTACTACAAAACTACAGTTATTAAGCTTTTTTGACACTGGCATAAAAATAGACCTATGGAACAATAGAACAGAATTGAGACTCCAAAAATAAGCCCAAATATTTAAGGTCAAGTGATTTTTGATGAGTGTCAAGGTAATTCAATAAGGACAGAATAATCTTTTCAACAAATGGTATGGGGACAACTGAGTATCTATTTGCAAAAGAATGAAATTGGATCCCTATCTTATACCATAGAGAAAATGTTATCTTAAAATGGATCAAAGATCTAAATACAGGAGATAAAACTATAAAAACCTTAGAGGAAAATACAAGTGTAAATCTTTGTGTTCTTGGATTACTGTTGTATACCGACAGAACAAACAAGCAAAAATAAATTGGACCTTACCAAAATTAAAAACTTTTGTGTTTTGAGGAAGCTAGCTGCCTCAGTCAGTAGAACATGGGACTCTTGATGTTGGGGTCATGAATTCAAGTCCCCATTGGGTGGAGAGATAACTTAAAAAAATAAAAAATTAAAAAATTAAAGACTAAAACTGTTTTGATTTTAATGTTTATTTTTGAGACAGAGAGAGACAGAGCATGAGTGGGGGAGGGGCAGAGAGAGAGGGATTTTTTTTTTAATGTTGAATTTATTTAAAAAATTTTTTTTTACTGTTTAGTTTTGAGAGAGAGACAGAGAGACAGAGTGTGAACAGGGGAGTGTTGGAAAGAGAGGGAGACATAGACTCCAAAGCAGGCTCCAGGCTCAGAGCTGTCAGCACAGAGCCTGACGCCGGGCTCGAGCGCACGAACTGTAAGATCATGACCTGAGCCGAAGTCGGATGCTCAACCGACTGAGCCACCCAGGCGCCCCTCAAACTGTTTTTAAAAAAACATTTGGGGTGCCTGAGTGCTTCAGTTGTTACGCATCCAATTCTTGATTTCAACTCAGGTGTTGATCTCATCATTTGTGACTTGCAGCCTCCCATCGGGCTCTGCACTGACAGCATGGAGCCTGCTTGGGATTCTCTCTCTCCTCTCCTACCCCTCCCCGACTCACACTCGAAATAAAAATTAAAAAACTTAAAAGAATTTGTGCTTCAAAAAACACCATCACCATCAGAAAGTGAAGAGACAACTCATAGAATGGGAGAAACTATTTGCAAATCAAATTATCTGATAAGAGTCTAGTACCTAGAATATATAAAGTGCTTTTACGACTTAATAATAGAAAGACAAATAACACAATTACAAAAAGGGCAAAGGATCTGAATAGACATTTCTCCAAAGAAAAGATATAAATGGCCAGTAGGCACATGAAGTGACATTCAACATTGTAAGTCACTCGTGAAGTGTAAACAAAAACTACAGTGAGATACTATTTCACACTCACTGGGGTGGTGAGAATCAGGACGATGGGCAATACCAGTGTCGGTGTGAAGATGTGGAGGAATTAGAACCTTCATACATTGTTGGTGGGAATGTAAAATGATGCAGCTGCTTTCAGAAAACTTGGCGCTCTCAAAAAGTTAAATACTTACCATATGACTCAACAGTGCCATTCCTCAGTATTTATCATGAGAATTGAAAACAATACCCACCTAAAAATTTGTATATGATGCTCAAAGCAAAATTATTTTAAAATAGTCAAAAAAATGGGTACAATCCAAAAGTCCATCAACTGATGGATAAACAAAAATTGGTATATCCATTCAATGGGATATTATTCAGCCATAAAAGGAATAAAGTACCGATGCACGCTAACATGAATGAACCTTAAAAACACTACATTAAGTGAAAAAAGCCAGATGTGTTTTCAGATATTATAAAGGTCAGATATTATATTATTCCATATACTTAAAATGTCCATAACAGGCAAATCCACAGACAGAAATTAGGCTAATGGTTGCCAGGGGTTGGTGAGGGGGCAAGTGGGGAGTGACCATTAATGACCATGGGCTTTCTTTTTGAGGTGATGGAAATTTTCCAGAATTAGAAACTGGTGACAGTTGCTTAATTTTGTAAGTATCCTAAAAATCACTAAATTGTACACTTTAAAAGGTGAATTTTGTGGCATATGAATTACAGCTCAGTAAAAAAATACTACTGGAACAACGGAGGAATTTTACCAAGTTAGAGAAAACTAGGGATGGACACGTGGGAGAGAAAGGCAGAATTTGTTTTGAACATGGCAAGTTTGAAATACCCATTAGATTGCATTCTATGTTAACTAATTAATATTTAAATCAATCAAACAAATAAATAAAAACAAACAAAAAAGAAATACCCATTAGAGGGGCTCCTGGATAGCTCAATCAGTTGAGCATTTGACTCTTGGTTTCTGCTCAGGTCATGATCTTACGGTTTGTGGGGTTGAGCCGTAGCAGGCTCCACACTGACTGCAGGGAGCTTGCTTGGGATTCTCTCTCCCTCCTTCTCTGCCCCTTCTCCCCTCCCACCCAAAACAAATAAATAAACTTAAAAAAAAACAACAACAACAACAAGAAATACCCACTAGATATCCAAGTGGATTTCTGAAGTATGTAATTGGAAACATTAGTCTTCCGTTCAGGAGAGAGATATGGGTTGGAGATATAAATTTGGAGAAAAATGAATTAATATATGTAAAACATTTAAAATGGTTCTTGGAGGCTCAGTCTGTTAAGCATCCGACTTCAGCTCAGGTCATGATCTCACGGTTCGTGAGCTCGAGCCCCACATCTGGCTCTGTGCTGACAGCTCACAGCCTGGAGCCTGCTTAGGATTCTGTCTCTCTCTCTCTCTCTCTGCCCCTCTCCCGCTCACACTCTGTGTCTCTTTCTCTCGAAAATAAACAACCATTAAACATTTTTTTAAAAAAAAAATAATGAAATAAAGTGGTTCCTAGAACACAGCAAAATCTATAAATGTTAGCTATTATATGAATTATTTTCTACGTATAAAGTAACAGTCAATTGTCCAAACACAATTTGTAGAATCCTTTACTCCCTGATTTGTTTTTTTAAGATTTTATTTTTATGTATCTCTACACCCTGTCTGGGGCTCAAAATGAAAACCCTGAGATCAAGAATCATAGGCTCCACTGACTGAGCCAGCCAGGCACCCCTACCCTCTGTTTCTTTCTTTTTTTTCTGAGAGAGAGAGAAGAGAGAGAGGGAGGGAGATAACTGGGGAGGGGCAGAGAGAGAGAGAGGGAGGCTCTGCACTGTCAGCGGGTTTCATCTCAGGAACGGTGAGATCATGACCTAACTGAAACCAAGTCAGACGCTTAACCCACTGGGCCACCTAGGTACCCCTCTACTCCCTGATTTTTAATGCCACTTCTGTTATATACAAATCTCCCATTTTACCAAGGGTTTGTTTCTTTTTTTTTTTTTAATTTTTTTTAATGTTTATTTATTTTTGAGAGACATAGAGGCACAGCATGAACAGGGGAAGGGCAGAGAGAGAAGGAGACACAGAATCAGAAGCAGGCTCCAGGCTCTGAGCTGTCAGCACAGAGCCCGACGCGGGGCTCAAACTCACAGACCGCGAGATCATGACCTGAGCTGAAGTCGGCCGCCCAACCGACTGAGCCACCCAGGCGCCCCCAAGGGTTTGTTTCTATTGTTGCATTCTTTTAACTAGGAATTGTTTCAGGGGCGAGTATATTGGAAGCCAAGACTTCTCTCAACATTTCTCCATTCACTTCACAAGAACATCAGTGATTCTATGCTTCTGTTTCACCTTTGTTACCTAGGGAGAAATCACCTGGATTCTTTCTGCCTTTTAGAGGGTGCTGTGAGGAGGGATGATATCCCAGGCAGGAAGTTCAGAAAGCCAAGTAATATAACGCTGCAGAGGGAAGTTACCTGAGAGAAAATAGATTCCATCGGTAGTACTTTGAGTCCATTCTACTTAGAATTAGGGCAATTTTTTAAAGCTGTTTTTTGTTTGGTTGAGTTTTTAATCGTGGCAAAACCCCATAGAACATACCATCTTGGGGGTGCCTGACTGGCTCATTTGGAAGAGCATGGGCCTCTTGATCTCAGGGTTGTTGAGTTCCAGCCCCAAGTTGAGTGTAGAGATTACTTAAAAATAAAATCTTTGGGGCACCTAGGTGGCTCATTCGGTTGTGTGTCAGACTCTTGAATTTGGCTCAGGTCATGACCCCAACCTTAGGCTCTGTTCTGAGCATGAAGCCTGCTTGAGATTCTCTCTCCCTCTCTCTCATTGCTCCTCCTTCCACTCCTCCCCCCACTCATGTGAGCTCTCTTTCTAAAAAAAACATATATAATAAAAATCTTGGGGCGCCTGGGTGGCTCAGTGGGTTGAGCGTCCAACTTCGGCTCAGGTCATGATCTCACCGTTCCCGAGTTCAAGCCCCGCGTCGGGCTCTGTGCTGACAGCTCAGAGCCTGGAGCTGTTTCAGATTCTGTGTCTCCCACTCTGTCTGTGGCCCTCCCCTGCTCATGCTCTGTCTGTCTCTCTCTCTCAAAGATAAATAAACATTAAAAAAAATTAAAAAATTAAAAATCTTAAAAAATAATAATTGAAAGTTTATTTATTTTGAGAGAGAGAGAGAGAGAGAGAGCGCACAGGAGGGACAGAGAGAAGAGGAGAGAGAGAATCCCAAGCAGGCTCCGCACTGTCAGTGCAGAGCAGTGGGCTTGATCTCAGGAACAATGAGCTCACGACCTGAACTGAAATCAGAGTTGGACGCTTAACCCACTGAGCCCCGCCAAGGGCCCCTAACAATTTTTTTAAAGTAGTATCTTGGTTACCACATGAGAAAAAAATTTTAATATAGTCTTTCCATTTGATGTTTCACTCAAAATCATCCCAAGGCTGTCTCCTCATAATTCAACTACTGGTACAAACATGTTTCTTCTTCAAAGAGGCCTTCTCAACACCAGGAGTAAAAGTCGTTTCCCCACTTCCCCACATTCTGTCTCATTACCCTGAAAGCACTCTTCACTACTGAAATATTTGTAGTGAATATTTCACTACAATATTAGGTTGTTAACTGTCTCCCCCTCCCCACTAAAATATAACTTCTACCAGAGCCGGGACCTGGTCTGTCTGGTCTTCTCCCCATGCCTAGAACAGTGTCTTGCCCATACTATGTCCTTTAAGTATTTGTTGAAATACTTGCTGAATAATAAATATAGTGTTCTTTAATTCTCAGTGTTATATATTTTATCTCATTTGATCACTGCAACCCTTTGAGTAAAATGGGATTACTAACACCAGAGAAAAGAGACTCTGAGAAGCATCTCGCCAGAAGTCACAGGCTAATTAAATAACAGGGTTGGGACTGCTATGTAGGTGGCTTGCTTTTTCTAAGACATTGGCTCCAGTTCTAGGGCTAAGGGCATTTCAAACAACTTTCCGATTCAGGATGTGATAACTCTAGCGGAGAGTAGAAACAACCTGCACATTTATTTGTAAGTCACCAGTTCCTGCAGTTGAACCCTTACCATCCCCACCCCACCCTTTTTGCAGTCACACACATAGCAGAGTTATGGCCACAATGAAAATCTAAGTGCAAAGAAGAAAATGCAATGACTCGACTGTTTGGAAACCTGAATCCCCTTGTGTATCTGCCTCGAGTCCCCCCTCCCCACTTTTTTTAAACAGCTTCATTGAGGTATAATCTTTCATTTTTCTTTTTTTCAAGTTTATTTATTTTGAGAGAGACAGAGAGAGAGAGAGAACGAACACAAATAGGAGAGGGGGAGAGAGAGAGAGAGAAAGAATCCCAATCAGGTTCAGACTCCAGGCTGGAGCTCATGGCCAAAATCAAGAGTCTGAAGCTTAATCAATTGAGCCCCCCAGGTACCCCAAAACTCTTGTTATTTAAAAGAAAAAAATTTTTTTAACATTTATTTATTTTTGAGACATAGAGACAGAGCGTGAGCAGGAGAAGGGCAGAGAGAGAGGGAGACACAGAATCAGAAGCAGGCTCCAGGCTCTGAGCTGTCAGCACAGAGCCCAACGCGGGGCTCGAACTCACAGACCGCGAGATCATGACCTGAGCCGAAGTCGGCTGCTTAACTAACTGAGCTACCCAGGCGGCCCCCAAAACTCTTGTTATTAAAGTGCGCTCCTTTAGCGGCCAAGGGAGGGGGGAAAATGCGCTCCTTTGAAATAATCTCATTCCCTAGAATGTTTACTTGAATATGTACTTTTGAGTTTATTTATTTAAGGAATCTCTATACCCAACGTGGCGCTTGAACTCATGACCTGAAGATCAAGACTCGCATGCTCTTCTGCCAGGCGCTTCTTTACTTTGCCTTTTGGAGCTCCACTACTACAGGCACCTGGAAGAATTCCGTTTCCCTTTCCTTTTCCCCTTATAGTCCACAGTCAAACACGTGTAACCTGTGTGTGTACCGAACTAGCTCAGCCTCTCTCCCCAGTCCAGCCCGGCCCACCGAAAGTCCGGCCCCTTCTTTTTTCCGGAGCCCCGCCTTTCGGCCCCTTTCCAACTTAGGGCCTACGGATCTCGCCCTTCCTCCCCCAGCACCCCTCACATCTCGCGAGAGGTGAGAGCCCCTAGCCGGACGAGAAGAAAGTATCTGCTCCGCTGAGGGGGGAAAGAAGGAGCTGGAGACAGATTGTGGAACCGAACGCGGGCGGGCGGGAGGCGACGGAGCTACCAGCGGGTGAGTTCTTTTAACATTAACTAGTCCATGATCTGGGAGAGTCTCCCTCTCAACTCAGGCCAGTCCCAGTGTCCCAGGCCGGGGTCTCCCCTCCCAGTCTGTGTTGGACGGGGGCGCTGAGGCGGTGGCCGGGCCCTGTCTGAGGAAGTGGGTGGGGCATGGACCAACGCCGGCCAATAAAAGAGAAGGAAGCTACGATTGGCGGCGATGAACACTAATGAGAGATCGTCTTTACCTTGCGGAGTGCCGCCCCTCTTCTCTCCCTCCTACCGCCTCCTTCCTTTGGGGGGGAAGGCGGGGCCAGAGGCCTGAAGTGTGGGGAGAACTTGGGGTAAGTAGCCCCGGGGGGCACAGGGCGTGGCAAGGAGAGGGGAGTTGAATCCTGAGGGAATGAAAGTCTGGGAGAGCCTAATGGGAGGATCAGGGGATGGGGTGGAATGGGAGGAAGGGGAGGGGTCCTAAATTGGTTGAAGACCCAGGCTTATCGAAGAGTGGTGTTAGGAGCTTGGCATTGGAAGAGCCAGGGGTAATAGGCAAGAGGTAGGGAGAGTAGGTGAAAACATGGCACTGGGTTTGGTTGGAAAGATAGGTAGGGGTAAATCATTGGAAATGGGAGTCATGGCATTTCGACAGAATTATGAAGAAGCATAGGGACAGGATTTCAGAAAGTCTGAATTTGGGGAGGATTCAGTGAATGAGCTTAGGAAGAGTTCATAGGGGTGGACTTAGCCAAAAAGCATCGCTTTTGAGAAGGGTGTAGGGGAATTCAGAGGGGGGAAAGGAGGTGTTTAGAAAGGAGACAGCTGATAGATACAAGTTTTTAGCCTCGGTATCAGAAGCAGCCTGGGATATTGACTTGGGGCTTTTGGTGTATAGGGCATGTAGTCAGCTTGCAAAGATAGTGGGATAAGGGTAGAGGAGGAGAAAAATAGAACCCTTCCATCACTTCTCTGATTTCCTTTCTCCCTCTCTTCCTTTTTCTACACTCATGTCTTCCTAAACTCAGAGATGGGGGCTTGGGACTTAAGCAGTCCAAGTTGGAGCCCCATTGGGAGTCATACGTTGCTCTGAATTGCTTGTTATGTTCTCTGACTGGGGTGTTTACTACCCAGGGCACCTCCTACCCAGATTGCCGCGTTGCTACTTTCCTAACTTTAAAAGTTTGTTTCCTACTTAATAGAGGAGTATTTTAGTATCTCCGAAGGTTGTGTCCTAGTAAGTGTAGGGCTGTGGGGGTGTGCAGAGTTTTCTGGGCAAGCTCACTTGACTCTTACGTTTAGTAACTTCGCAGTAGTGTAAGTAAAGTAATTCTTGTAAAGACCTCAGTCTTTGCAGTTCTTCTAAGCACAGAAAAATAGACTAAGTTGAAGTTTGTTTTGTTAAATGTGTTCTCCACTCATATGCTTGAAGAGTTTTTAAACGGCTGCTTGTAGTTAGTTTTCGTTAGCTTATATATTTTCAATGGTGTAAATAAGATGGACATATATTTCAGGAAAGTGAAAAAAAATTCGGTTTCTTCCTTTGTGTCTAGACTCAGAAGCTAAAGAGATGTCATACTATCTTAGGGCAAGGGTTGGGGAAATCAAACACAATTTGTACTTAAAACATGGAGGATGTAAGGTAAGTAGAGACTATTGCGAAATGTAACATGTCCGTAAGAAAAGAAGCTAAAGAAAAGTTTGGCAGCTATACTAAGTAGTCTTACCAGTTCTTAATTCTGTACAGCGAAGGGACAAGCCTTTGCCCTTTGTTTGATGGTTGTGTATTATTTAATCTTGGATTGAACTAATATGGCCAATTAACTAGTAACTTCTTTGCTGTTGCATAAATTTGTCTTTTCCATCCTTCTCTTCTCCTTTTACTTTTGAGAAGCAAACTAATGTCTGAAATGCCGGTAAAGCTGTTACATAAAGAGAAACTGGAGTGTGTTGCTGTGTATTAACCTTTGGTTTTCGGTGACCATTTGAAGCTTTTTCTCCTGGCCAGAAAGTTGCTCCTACAACACATTAAGACTAATTAATTACTGACACTTTGGCATTAATTACTGAATTGAGTGCCAGTATTTCACATCTAGAACAGTGCTATTGGACATTCAGACATTTTCGCAATTCGGCTGGCAGCAGCACGAAAAATATACAGTGAAAAAGCAAAGTCCCTTGTTTTATTCTCCCATCTTAGAATTTGTGATGGCTTTAACTTGGGCACTATTAAATGCAAGATTGTTGTGTTTTTTTTTTTCTCCTTGGTGTTAACCTAGCAGAAAGCTACAAAGTGCTAACATTGTTCATCTTTAAGTTTGTGGATCAAAGGTTACATCCTGTGATAGTTTCAGTGTTGTAATCTTTAAGCATTTTTGTTTACCATGGCTTTTAAATGTTCACCGATACTGCCCCTGTAGCTCCTTTCTCTTTCCTTTCCCCACTTCCAAAATGAAAATTGTTTTGTTTTTTTTTTTTCAACCAACTCTTAAGCTACTACTTTGCCTTAAGTAAAGTCCCTGGCTCTGTCTGAACACAGCTGCTCCGAAGTTTTCACAAGTTACTACTTCGTACATGTCAAGACCGAGTTTTTCCTAGGCTTCAGTAGGAGGGAGTCCGTGTTTAAGCAGCCTCATCCACTCCTGATAAGGAGGAGTCTTCTCCTTGCAAGGAAGTTTTAGGTGGAGCAAATAGCATTGCCTTTTAAATGTTTAACAAAGACAGCTCTCTTCTTGAGACTAGTTGGCAGGCTGGCATATAATTGTCCCTTATCCCTTGATAAAGGTACTGAAGTTAAGATG
This sequence comes from Paguma larvata, assembly GCA_030068075.1. NCBI lineage: Eukaryota > Metazoa > Chordata > Mammalia > Carnivora > Viverridae > Paguma > Paguma larvata. Next base: position 60,512,186 of record CM057828.1, read on the forward strand.
CAGATGTTGTTTCTTTGAGAAAAACAAATGCAGCATTCATTAAAAAGAAGAAGCATTAATTTCGGTTGTTGTCGATTTCTCTGAAAATGGATTCTGAGTTTAGAGTTCATGAAAAAGTCTTCCATCGGGATACCTGGCTGGCTCAGTTGGTGTAGCTTGCAACTCTTGATCTTGGGATTGTGAGTTCGAGCCCCATGTTGGGGATAGACAGAGAATACTAAAAAAAAATAAACTTTAAGAAAGAGAGAAAAGATCTTCCTCTGTTTAGAAACATGTCAAGGAAAACAATTTTTAAGCATCTGTTTTTTTTTAATATCTTTTTTTTTAATGTTTATTTATTTTTGAGAGAGAGAGAGAGGCAGACAGAGCATGAGCAGAGGAGGGGCACAGACAGAGAGGGAGACACAGAAGCTGAAACAGGCTCCAGGCTCTGAGCTGTCAGCACAGAGCCCGACGCGGGGCTTGAACTCAGGAACGGTGAGATCATGACCTGAGCCGAAGTCGGACGCCCAACCGACTGAGCCACCTAGGCGCCCCAAAAGCATCTGGTTTTTGAATATGGTCTTCCTGCAACAGGCTTCTTTTGGGATCAAAATATTCATGAAATGTGAGAATACATTATATTTGGAATCCCTGGTAGTTGGGTCTTTTCACTTCCTAATGTTATAAGGAAGAGGTCCCCACTTCACAGATACCCTATTCCATTATTGGAGGTCTACTTTTAGAACATTCTTTACATTGTGCTGAAGCTCTTTAGTTCTGCCATTTACAGCTACAACAAATAAACCTAATTCCTGTCAACATGGTAGCTCTTCAAATATTTGATGACAGTTACGTCCCATAAAGAGAGGCTTCTCTTACCGGGATAGATATCCCAAGTTATTTCAGCCATTCCTCAAGTGACCATTTTTAATAAAGTTCAGGCTCCTCATCAATTCAGTTGCCTGAATCTCTAGGGTTTCTTATCTAGAACTGAAACATGACATCTCAGGTATAATCTGATCAAAACAAAGCACAAGGGAGAGTATGGCCTCTTTTCTACTGCACTTGGTACCTCTTTTCTTAAAGTCTAAGATCGCATTAATTTGTGTAATTTTTTTAAGTGTAATCGATGACCTTACATTTATCCTTGTTATTGTCATCTTGTTAGCTTGGGTTTATTGTTTTAGCTTAATAATGTTATTTAGCCTCTTGGCCATTCCTCATATCATATCCTCATATTTGTATCTTTGATAAATTTGATAAACAAAACAAACATGACACCTATGTTTTTGTTTTAGATCACTGATAAAAATAAGTAAGGGTGGAGCAATGCTATGTAAATCAGCACTCTATCCATTAATCAACCTTTTGGGTAAAATTCAGTTATGAATCCATCCACCTACTGTTTTATCATCTAACCTATATTTCCTGTGAAATATGAAGAGGTATCTTGTTGAAATCTAAATATATTGTCTCTGACCTATCCCTGTGCTCCTAGGCTAGTGACCTGTTAAAAAATGAAGTTAGAGGGGCCTGGGTGGCTCAGTTGGTGAAGCGTCCGACTTTGGCTCAAGTCATGATCTCATGGTTTGTGATTTCGAGCCCTGGTTCGGGGTACGGGTTGACAGCTCAGAGCTTAGAGCCTGCTTAGAATTCTGTGTCTCCCTCTCTCTCTTCCCCTCCCCTGCTCACGTTCTGTCTCTCTGTCTCTTAAAAATAAACATTAAGGGGTGCCTGGGTGGCTCAGTCAGTTGAGCATCTGACTTCAGCTCAGGTCAGATCTCGAGGTTCGTGGGTTTGGGCCGCGTCGGGCTCTGTGCTGACAGCTTGAAGCTTGGAGCCTGCTTTGGGCTCTGTGTCTCCTCTCTTTGCCCCTCCCCCGCTTATTCTCTCTCTCTCAAATAAACATTAAAAAATTATTTAAAAAAATAAATAAACATTAAAAACATTTTTTTAAAGATGAAATGAAGTTAGACATTAGTTGCTACCTAGCTGTGTTATGCTAGTGTTTATAGATCACTGCATTACTTGCCAGTTGTTCATAAGCCATCTATTTAATAATTCCCCTATTTTTCAGTTGTAATTTTCCTCCCATTTCCAACATTGCTGGTCCTGGTTTATTTTTTTATTTAAAAAAAAATTTTTTTTATGTTTATTTATTTTTGAGACATAGAGACAGAGCGTGAGCAGGAGAAGGGCAGAGAGAGAGGGAGACACAGAATCTGAAGCAGGCTCTAGGCTCTGAGCTGTCAGCACAGAGCCTGACGCGGGGCTCGAACTCACAGACCACGAGATCATGACCTGAGCCGAAGTGAGCCACTCAACCGACTGAGCCACCCAGGCACCCCTATTTTTTTCTTTTTTAAACAATTCTAGAATCGTTAACAGTGTTTCTTCATAGCTGGATGTTTTTTGTCATCAGGTAAAATTCTGTTTTAGAAACTTTTAGGAAGAAATGTCATTCCCTCAACATTTTATTCATTTATTCATTTATTTACTTATTTTTAAGTATTTATTTTTGAGAGAGAAAGAGAAAGAGAGAGAAAATCCCAAGCAGGCTTTACACTCTGCACTGAGTCCAACGTGGGGCTCGGTCTCAAGACCATGATGAGATCATGACCTGAGCTGAAATCAAGAGTCAGTTGGATGCTTAACCGACTGAGCCACCCTGGTGCCCCATTTCCTCAACATTTTAAGTTAGATATTAAAAAATTAAACCATTGCCCAGGTAACTGCCAGGGGCAGTTATATTATTGCTGCTCCATAATATTGACCCCTTCAGATTAGACCCAAATTTTCATTTTCTGTTTGGAATAAAAACCTATACCACCCGTGAGAAAAAAAACAGACCACACCACACACACCAAACATACACACACACAAACACACAATTGACATTTATAATTACAGTTTATTGAAGTGGTGGGGTGTTTGTCATGATCTGTGCTATAGGTAAAATTGTGCTAGAAATAAGCCAGAACATTAGAAGACATCTCTAGGGACCAAAGACGATGTTGGCAGCCAACAACTTTCCTGTGTGTTAATTTTAGACCCAATAGTTGAATTTATGTTTGAGCAGTTTTAGCTGATAAATGCACCTTCCTCTTTTGGGGTTTTAATTTTTACTTTCACTTTTAGAAAATTGCAAATTGTGAATGGAAATGTCTGTGCGGAATAAAGTAGCATGCTGTTAGGGACAGGATGCATCTTCTTTTGATAGCTTCTCATCCATCTGAGATTGTTTAGTTATGAATTCTCCTGGAAAGCAGAAGGCTGGACTTGACGACCCTTCAAGGTCCTTTTCGTCCAAACATTCAGAAATAGAAACTCAGATCAAAGAACTTACGATTGAAGAATCAGGAAGAAAAATAGAATGTAAAGAAAATGAAATTGAAATGGTTCTACCGACCCAATGGGAATGGCTAAACAAAAAGTAAGGAACATAAATGACAAGAAATAACTCCTTTGAGCAATACAAACAAACAACCCCCCCCCCCAAAGTCAACAACAACAAATATTTTGCATTAGGGTCATTTCATGTCTTAAAATGTTTCATCATGATATTTTCTTTCCAGAATTTCCCTGGTGGAGACTTTGTATTGAAAGAATGTTTTTTTTTTTTTTCTTCTAGTTAAGTCCTAGTAGTTTGTTTCCTTCTCTTGTTTATCCTTTTGTTTAGAAACTTTTTTTAGTGGGGGAGGGATTTGAATAATATACCCACTGCCTGTATACAATGAAGAAAGTTCAGTTTAGTTTTGAAAGTAAATCTAGAATGCTTGATTTCCATAGAGAGGAAGGATGAGTGTTATATTTCAGGAAAAATTTTATGAAAAGACAAATTTGTTGCATAGTTTTTAAAGCTTTGTAGGCAGACACCTAGGAAAGATTCCCAACTAAGGCAAATGTGAGTTACTGCAGTAGTTTTGTGAAGGGTATAAGAACACTTAGAACAAAACTCATTACAAACTCACACCTTCACTTTATTAGCTTTTTCTCATCTTTCGGTGATTTTAATTTTAAATGTTCTCATACAGTTGAAACCCGAGCATGTATAAAATTTCTCTTTTTGGGGCACCTGGCTGGCTCAGTCCGTAGAGCATGTGACTGACTCTTGGTCTTGGGGTTGTGAGTTTGAGCTCCACATTGGTGGTAGAGTTTACTTAATAAAAAAAAAGCTTCCCTTTTTATTCAATACTGCATTTATCCTTAATAAATATCAGTTTTTAAAAATAAATAATCAATTTATGGAGGTCTAACAAGAGCCACAATTTAGCTTAACAGTCACTTTTTGTGAGCTTGTGGCTTGGGCCTCTGTGGGACATTGTCGTTCTGACATAGCCCCACCTTCTCACAAAATCCAACTTGTTTTAAGTGGAATTACCTATTAATATCTTCTTATCTGGTATACTGCTTCTTGCTGACATAATGGACAAAGACATTTATATGCTAAATTGGTCATATTATATTTGGGGCTTAAATTTACCATGTGGTAGAAAAATTACATTTTTTTCACATTAAAAAATAGAGCATAATCGTTCTTTTTGAATAGGAATATGCCTGACTATATTTTAAAAACAGGATGATTTATTCAATAGAACATATGACTGCTGTAAATGATTTGTGTTGGCACCAGTTTCTTGCCAGTAATGTTTATTTAAGCTTTATCAAACTTGAGTAATACCATGTTGGTTTTATTTAACATGGTTTTTCTGGTATTTCTGGTACTAACTTGTCTCCTATAGCACCATTTTCTTTATTTTTTTAAGTTTTGGGCAAACGGTAGTTTGCTGATATCTTATACATCTGTCTTTGGGACTATTGAAAGCCAGTCAGTGAGCATTAGGATACTCCAAATAGATCACTGTGTTGCCAGTCTGTGGATAGTCTTAGAAAATAGATTTTTTCCTCGACAATTTCTAAGCATTGCCATGATTGTCATATTAGATACTGTAGCAATTTCTTATCTAAAACTGACCTCATACTGGGGTTTAATGTTAAAGTCTATGAGGTTTGTTGTTGTTTGCAGTTTGTTTAAATTAAGTCCATAAAAAAATAGTAAGTCCATGAAGATGTTAAATTTATCCTTAAAGATCAATGTTTTGGGGCGCCTGGGCGGCTCAGTCGGTTAAGTGTCCGACTTTGGCTCAGGTCATGATCTTGCGGTTCATAGGTTCTAGCCCAGCATCAGGCTCTGTGCTGACAGCTCAAAGCCTGGAGCCTGCTTCAGATTCTGTGTCTCCTTCTCTCTCTGCTCCTATCCCACTTTAACTCTGTCTCTCTTTCTCTCAAAAATAAATAAAAATTAAAAAAATTTAAAAGATTAGTGTTTTGGGGTTGATCGCTATTGGTTTATTGTTTTAGCGATGATACTTTATCTGAAAATGAATAGGAAAAAAACCCAAACACAACATTAGATTTTAACAGCTTACCATTTTCCAGGAATTTTTCAACTCCTAAAATGCATTTTGAAGCCAAACATAGATAGGTATAATGTTCTCTAGTTATTTCTAACTCGACTTCCTGCTTAGCAAGTTGTTGCTTCTTCGTTTTTGCTTTATTAACATTTCTGAGAATAGTTCCTTGAATCCTCCAAAAGCCTAGAGAGACTTAAAAAAAAAAAAAAGTCCTAGTCAAATAGTTGCCTATATGAAGCTGCTTCCAGATAGGTTCTAAGGTTTGGCCATGTGTTGCCTAACTTATGATTCAGCGTAATTCTCACTCCCATCTGTTTTCAGTCATTTGCTACAAAACTATTTGGTCTATTTAAGCTAGCTCCTTTTTTTGAAACCTGTCCCTGCATGTCAGAGCTAAAAATCCAGAAATTAATTTTAACCTTCTCTTTGATCAGTCCAGGGTATTCTACTATTTGTATATTTCTTTGAAAATATATATATTTTTAAAGTTTATTTAATTATTATTGAGAGAGAGAGCATGCACAAGCTGGGGAGAGGCAGAGAGAGAGGGAGACACAGAATCCAAAGCAGGCTCCGAGCTGTCAGCATAGAGCCCGCTGTGGGGCCCGAACCTGCGACCCTGAGATCATAACACAAGCTAAAGTCTGTCGCTTAATGGACTAAGCCAGCCGGGCGCCCCTGTTTGTGTATGTCTTAAAGCAGTGGGTTTCAAACTGCTTTTGGTCTCAGTACCTATCCCTTTATACTCGTCACACTTGTTGGGGACCCCAGAGCGCTTTGGTTTGTCTTGGTTATAGCTATTGATATTGAACATATTAGAAATTAAATGGAGAAATTGAAAAAATATTTTATTTTTAAATTTGATTGATTTATTTATTTTTAGAGAGAGCATGTATGAGCGAGTGGGAGGTGGGAGGTGGGAGGGGCAGAGAGGAGAGAGAATCCCAAGCAGGCCCCATGCTCAGCATGGAGTCCTGTGCAGGGCACAATCTCATGACCCTGGGATCATGACCTGAGCCGAAATCAAGAGTTGGACGTTCAACCAACTGAGTCACCCAGCCACCCCGAAAAAATATTATTTTAAAATGACAGTATAAATAATTGTATTATAGTGTCAAAAAAATTTAGGGGAAGGGCTTCAAATCTCCTTAACGTCTGGCTTAATAGAAAACAGCTGGATTCTTATATCTGCTTTTGCATTCAGTCTGTTACAATATGTTGTTTTGGTTGAAGTACATGAGGATAACCTGGGCTCACACAGATACTTAATAGGAAAAGGAAAGATTCTTTTCAGGTAATTATAGATAGTCTTTCTTTGATAACTATACCAGAATCCAAAATGTGGTAGTTTCTTAAAGGTTAGCTATCGTGTAAAATCTAAAACCACGTCTGTGAACTTTTAATACTTTATTACATTAAAATGAGCTAGGCTATCTTGCCCTTTAAATTGATCTTTTACCCATGTATGACTTGAACAGCCCTCTGGAAAGGTCTCAGAGATCTATGAGCATCCTTGCACCCCACTTTGAGAACTGCTGTCTGATAGTACCAAACTGGAAAAATATACCCATTTACTATATGGAAGAACTGTAAGCCTTCCAACCATTTTAGCACTTCTCAAAGACTGGGTTACTGACTATTTGCATTGGAATTACCCAGGGTGTTTTTTAAAGTGTAGATTCTTGAGTCCCAAAGCCAAGAGAATCCAGGAGGCATAGGAATTATCACTTTTCAAGGTGCCCAGGTGAATATGCTAAAGATTGAGAACTATAGAACTAGCTTAATTAACTTTATTTTAAGAAAACCTAATTTCTGGGTTTTTAAAGTTTATTTAATTATTATTGAGAGAGAGCGAGCGTGCACAAGCTGGGGAGAGGCAGAGAGAGAGGGAGACACAGAATCCAAAGCAGGCTCCGAGCTGTCAGCATAGAGCCCGCTGTGGGGCCCGAACTCATGAACCGTGAGATCATAACACCAGCTAAAGTCGCTCAATCAGAAGAGCATACGACTCTTGATCTTGGGGTTGTGAATCTGAGCGCCACGTTGGGTGTAGAGATTACTTAAAAAAAGAAAAAAGAGAACCTAATTTCTAAAATTTGTAGTCAAATAGAAAGAAATTAGTTGAATAGTCACATTATAAAAGTTCTTATTAATGATTAACACATATACTCTGACATTTCTTATAATTGAGATCTCCTGATTAAGCATGTATTTTAATTTATAATAGTTACTTATAAATATCAGGAGTTTGCAAACAAAGGCCAGAGAGTAAATATGTTAGGCTCTGCAGGCATGAGGTCTATGTTGTAAGTACTCAACTCTGCCATTGTAGCATGTAAGTAGCCGTAGACAGCAGGCAAAGGGTAAGGTTGGGTGTTTTCCCTTAAAACTTTTTTTATGGACACTAAAATTTGAACTTCATATAATTTTTAAATTTTTTTAATGTTTATTTATTTTTGAGAGAGAGAGAGAGACAGAACATGAGCGAGGGAGGGACAGAGAGAGGGAGACACAGAATCCAAAGTAGGCTCCAGGCTCTAAGCTGTCAGTGCAGAGCCCAACGTGGGGCTCGAACCCACGAACCATGAGATCATTACCTGAGCCAAAGTCGAATGCTTAACCAACTGAGCCACCCCAGTGCCCCAAACTTCATATCATTTTTATGTCCTGAAATATTCTTTTTATGTTTTTTTTTCAACCATTTAAAAATGTAAAAACCATTCTTAGCTTGTGGGCCATACAAAAACAGGCGGCAGGCTGGGTTTGGCCCACGGACTGAAGTTTACCAATCCTTGACATATACTAGAACTGGATTATAAATTTTAAAATTTTATAATAAAATATACTTAATGTTAAGACTATAACATTATTTAATTTTCCTAGACAGAAATAATGCTCTAAGAATTTATAGTCCCTCAAATTTGTATTTCTGGACTTTCATGTATGTAATAAACATATAAGAAATATCTACTCTGTATACTTTTGGAAATACACGATTCAGTTGGAAGTAGTTCTACAGTATACAAGTTATCATACAATTTTCAGGCATTCTAAAAAGATGTGCTGTCCATTTTTATATCTTCTTTGAGGCGTATGAGAATAAGTAACTAGGATTCAGGCCACCCTCAACCTCTTGACTCATCTTTTGCCTTTTTATAACTCTGTACCTCAGTTTTCCAGTCTGTTAGCAAAGTGCTTTACACTTTGTGTTTTTACCCAGATATAAAACAGTAAGGCAAGTTAGTTTAAGATCATAGTGATGTGTGCTTTCTGTATAGTTCTTTTGGAGCAGTTGGTTTACCTACTAGTGAAATAATATATGCTAAACTATTTTTATGCTAAATAACACAGTGGAGAACGAACTCGGAATTTATGAACAGAAATTTCAATTCCTAAATAATCTGCCTCGTTAAACTTGAGTCTTTGTTTCCTGAGATTCACATAACGTGCATTATAGTCTCACAGTTCGTATGTTTATTGGCATATTTTCCTTAAGTCAATTTTCTAGATATAATGCAAATTGCAGCAGCACCGAGTATCCTATGGAGAATCAAATGTTGAGACTGCTGTGGTAGAGATCTTTGGTGTTTGTACTCTCTGCTTGGCAGCAACTAAATTATCTTAGAGTCTGAAACTTGGTATCCAGAGTTATGTTCTTGGAAGAGAACTGTTTGTATATAATTTCTTTCATTTTAATATCATAAGGGAATGGAGCCCATAGAGCTCTGTTTGGGCGCCTGTCTAAACTCTTTAGTTTGTTTATAGCTGAGCTGAAAGGCATTCAGTACCTGCTAAGCTTGGTTTCAGCTCTTTATTCTCTTTGTGGTGGATGGTTGGAGCAATTTCTAAGTGTTTAATATAAGTAATACTAGTTGTTAGCATTCATAACGTTCTGAAAATGGATCCTTGAAGGTAACAAAGGAGGAACTATCTTGAACTGCTTGATTACCCTTTGTATCGATATGTTTAAGTTTCCACAGTGTCTATTTCTATATGAAGCTGTTAGTTTCTAATTTTAGAAAGATTTTTTGGTAGTTCATTTTGAACTTGTTAATTTGTCAGTTGGTTCTGTTGCTTTGTAGTAGAGAATGAACAACCTTGTGTGATTTGTAAATATGCTGTTTAGTGCTTTGGAATAGTCTAGCAGATTTGGGCCTTTTTGAAACTCATTAGACATGTTTTTTTTTTTAAGTCATACAGATCAGTATTTTTTTATTAGATTGCAACATATATGTATTTTTATTAAAAGCAATCTGTGATCATTATAGACTTTGGAAAATTCTGAAGGTACAAAGAAGAAAACAAAATCACCTGAAATACCATTACCCAGAGATAACCATTATTAACATTTGATGCCAATTCCTTATCTTTTTCTATGCTTTTATTTTGTTTGCTTTTCTTTTTTTCAGTAGGCTCTACACCCAACTTAGGGCTTGAACTTATGACCCTGAGATCAAGAGTCAAAGTCACATGTTCTACTGACTGAACCAGCCAGGCACCCCTATTTTGTTTTCTTTTTTATAGATTTGGAATTATGGTACATATACAATTTCATTTATTTATTTTTATTAAAAAAATTTTTTTGTTAATGTTTATTTTTGAGAGAGAGCGCACGCACATGCATACGCGGGGGAGGGGCAGAGAGAGGAGGGTACAGAGGATCAGAAGCAGGCTCCTTGCCGACAGCAGAGCCCAAGGCGGCACTCAAACTTGTGAACCTTGAGAGCACGTCCTGAGCATGAGTCGGGCACCCATCCGACTGAGCCACCCAGGTGCCCTGCATATGCAATTTGATAGCCTGCTTTTTTTACCCTACAGAATGTATAGCATTTTGTCATGTCATTAAATAGCTTTCAGAAATGTTACTCTTAACAACTTAAATATAGTCTGTTGTAAGGCAGTATCTTAGTTTATATTTATCCATTCTTCTTAAACGTTTAATTTCTGTTCTTTTTTTGTTGTTATAAATAGGCTATGATGAATATTTTAATACTTAAGTGGTCCCTGTTTTGGGCTTTAACCTCAGAATAAAGTCCTGAAAGAATAATTCGTTCAAAGAATAAAAAACATTTTAAGACACTTAATATAAAGGTCCCCAAATGGCTTTCCAGAACAATTGTTCAAATATGTGCTCCCAAAAGTCTTATATGAAGATGCCCTCTCTACTACATTCTTTCATACTTGAAAATATATCTTAACAGCTCTGGCCTAGGTTTTGTTTCCAAGGGCCAGTGAAGGGTTAATTTGACAAATACCTTCCTTCTCCCAATTTTTTAACACTCTAACCAAAAACTATGGAGCCTCCTCTATGTTATTTGAATGATAAGAAAAGCATAGAGTGAGTTGGTTGTACTAAGTCACATCAAGTACCTTAGGCACAAAGTAGCTGTAAAGTAATACTTAAAAAATGTCGTTAGACTTTAGTCTTTATTTTTTTTAATATTTATTTAGAGAGAGAGTGCACACACACAAGTGGGGGAAGGGCAGAGAGAGAGGGAGAGACAGAATCCCATGAAGGCTCTGAGCTGTCAGCACAGAGCCCAACGCAGGGCTCAATCTCACGAACCATGAGATCATGACTTGAGCCGACCTAAACCAAAATCAAGAGTTGGACGGTTAACCAACTGGGCCACCCAGGTGCCCCTTTTACCAGGAGTTTTAATTCCTCTTTTGTGTGCTCTTGTCTATACTCAGGAATTGGCTAGCAAAGGAATTCGATAAATGACCGTAAAGAATAAGAGAAATAGCAAGGGATCTAATATGTACACTGATCAGTCTCTGACTAATGGAACTTGCAAATTAAGCCATCATTCTTGCTGCTTACGTGGCATCTCTCATGCTAGTTGACAAAGATTCTTTGACCAAACTTTAGTCAGGTTCCAGAACCATCTTTTAGGCCCATTTGTGTACTTTCTTGTAAGATCCAGTTTTAGCAAGAACCTCACTCCCCCTTCCATATCTGATCACCCTCATATCTGATCAGGTTCTTCATCTTTCACAATCACCCAGGTTATGTGTGATCATCCTGGCCTGTCTTTAGCAAGAATTTGGGGCACCTGGGTGGCTCAGTTGGTTAAGCGTCCTGACTTCAGCTCAGGTTCATGAGTTTGAGCCCCACATCGAGCTCTTTGCTGTCATCATAAAGCCCACTTCATATCCCCCTGTCCCACTCTCATTCTGCCCCTCCCCCACTCTCTCAAAAATAAATAAACATTAAAAAAAATCTTATTAGGTCAGTTTAGCCAGAATCCTCCTTTGTCCTGATATTTCCTTCTAGTAATTTTCTATCCATTTAACCCCTACCCTGGTCCTTGACTATAAATTTCCACTTGCCCATGATGTATTTAGAATTGAGCCCAGGTCTACACTGACATCTCTTTTCCTCTGTTACAATAGTTCTGAATAAAATCTGTTTTTTACTACTTTAACTGCTGTTCAGCTCTTATTTTTCTTTGACACAGTTGGGTGAGAGATTCTTTTTTGTTTTTTTTTTTTTTTCAAAGGATTATTGTCTTTTTTTAAAATTTTTTTTTAACATTTATTTATTTTTGAGAGACAGAGACAGAACGAGAGCGGGGAAGGGCCAGAGAGAGAGAGGGAGACACAGAATCCGAAGCAGGCTCCAGGCTCTGAGCTGTCAGCACAGAGCCCGACGTGGTGCTCGAACTCACAAACCATGAGATCTGATCTGAGCCGAAGTTGGCCGCCCAACCGACTGAGCCACCGAGGCGCCCCGATTATTTTCTTTTTTAAAAAAAAGTTTATTTTTGAGAGAGAGACAGAGAGCAAACAGAGGAGGGGCAGAGAGAGGGGCACTGAGGATCCTAAGTGAGCTCTGTGCTGACATCAGTCTGCTCAATGTGGGATGTGAACCCACCATCCATGAGATCAGGATCAGGGCCAAAGTTGGATTCTCAACTGACTGAGCCACCCAGGGGCCCCTGTCTTTTTCTTTTTATGTCCACTTTGCCTGGCACTTAGTAGTTCCTAAGTGATGTTTTTTGAATGAATGGATGATAGCTAGTCTGAACCTTTTCTAGATTTTCATGAATCTTTGATATTAATGTTTTTTGATATTAATATGTTCTCATTTTGTAGCAGTATCTGCTTTTTGTTATTGGGAACCTAAGAACAGGGCCTTGGGTGTTCATACATGGCTTTTATTCCTTACTAAAGTTGGGCCATTTTATGAACAGCAGTTGGTTACTAAAGAAATAATCACATTACACCTGGGTCCAGAGAACTGACTTTGTAGTCCTCGGTAACAGATTCCACTCGCATTCTATTAAAAAAGAAGAAAAAAGGATAGATATGCCTATATATATCTATATATCGATATATCTACATACGCACACACACACACAGAATCAGTTTTCTTATTTGCACATTGACCATTTTAGAATATACTTCTGGTTCTGTCAAAACTATTTAACATAGATTTTATGAAATTATCCCACTTAATAAAAATCAGTCTCTGAACCTTGGAGTTTCTTCACTTCTCTCCCAGCACATAACTTTCTGTCTTTTGAGTAAATAGTAATTTTTATCATTTATGCATTCTGGTGACTCTAGTACATGAGCCTTTTTCAAGAAGCAGACTTGGCCTCTAGGATAGCCTTTTTCAGCATCTTTGTTTTCCTGTCCTATGATCACTTCTGAAAGCATCTCACTTCCCCTTGGAAGTGTCTCTCAATATATGTATCTTTTGCCTTTCACTTATTGGTTAGTTCTATAAAATGCTTGAGTTTCATCCTGAGGAATAGATCAAGGAGCAGACGGCAGACTTGAGTGTCATGCCCAGACACGTGGCCTACTTGTCAAGTAGTATAGTTACAGATGGGCCGTGAGTTAAATCCTAGTGAATGGCAGCATCATTATTCATGATTTCACCTTTGTCTCAGTCTGTTTACACTATAGAAATATGTTGTTTTTTGTTTTTGAGAAGGCATCAGTTTGACCTCTCTCATATGTGAGATTGGTTTTAAGTATCAAATAGAAGTAAGCAACTCATTCTCTAAATATACCAATTGATGTAGCAAACTGGGAATTAAAAAGATGTAAACTGGATTTTTTTTATGTTTATTATTTTTGAGAGAGAGAGAGACAGAGCGCATGCGGGGGAGGAGCAGAGAGAGAGGGAGACACAGAATCCGAGGCTGGCTCCAGGCTCTGAGCTGTCAGCACAGAGCCCAAGGAGGGGGCTCAAACCCACAAATGGCAAGATCGTGACCTGCGCCGAAGTTGAACACTCAACTGACCAGGCCAACTAGGTGCCCCTAGATTTTTTTTTTTAAGTGAGAGAACAGATCATTATTGTTGTTGCTAAATATTCTTAAAAAAGACAAATCACTTTGAAGTGAAAAAGCAAGAATGATGGAAATGAAAAAGAGCAAGAGACTGAAGAATAATTGTGGGTATTTAGGAGAGAGGGCCTTCTTCCTCCCATTGTGATCCTCCTTTTGGTGAAAATGGCAGAACAAAAGCCAGTAAAGTGGGAAGGAAGCAGGAAATCCCAGTTAGTGACTGTCAGATTTCAGTATTTTAAGAGCCATGAAAATCCTTGCTTCTGTTACATTTAATACTTTTCCCCCAACTTGGTTTTGCCTTTTGTTCTCTTTTATACAGTCATGATTTTTCATTTCTATTTCCTAGTAAGGATGCAGTTAAATAAAATTTGGAAGCCATATAGTGCGATGTGATTGTACAAACCCAAGTTAAATTTTGAATTTTGTGGGTTTAAGGGAAATTGTTCCAGTTTATTTAATCCCTTTCTATGCCAATGCTGCCCTACTCCTCAGCCAGCAAGCACCCTTTTCCTCTCCTAGGTAGAACACAGAAAATTTAGCCTCAAATAACAGAACCGAGGTAAAAGTAAGGAATCATGCCTAGTTCCTTATGTTACGTCTGCTCTAGCCCTTGTAATTTTATTCCTAGTTGAAAATCTTTTAGAGGACATTGTTGAAATAAAATTCTCATTTTGTGATTATATTAGGAAAGCAGGTTTGGGGACTAGGAGGTGAAATTATCTCCAGCACAACAGTTAGGAATTTTTCCAGAGACGAATTGGTTTCCAGAAATGTTCTGAATTTTCAGTCATAATGGCCTTGGTCTTTGCATTTATTTACTTTTATTTACTTGTATTTATTTTTCGCACTATGTCATAGTTCCAGAAAGTGCTAAAAAAATCATCATGTATTTAAAACAAACAAACCAGAAAACCCCCTTGTCCTGGGGCTGTGTGAAGAAGAATAAAGCTCTCATTTTCCCAGTACCCAGTCATCAGCTTGAGCTGGCTTCTCCTAGGGGCAGAATTTATTGAAGCAATTTATCCTGGCTAAATGTGATATAAATCTGTGTACACCTATGTACATACAGGCTCTCTTCCATTACAGCAGTGCTGCAGCATCAGTTTCCTTCATAGTTAGACCCTGTTCCTATCACACTGAAAGATGACTAAGAAGCCCTTTCTATTTTATGGGGCACCCCACAATTTTGAACACTGATTAGTTGTGGAATCACTGATCAGACTACCCAGAAATACTGGTTTTCCAACCTCAGAGTGAGCCTTAAGAGAGTAGGAGAGATGTTACCTAGCTACCCGCTGAGTTTTAAATATGGTCTTCTGATTACCAAATTCAGTCTAGCATTTTAACATTTTATTTTAATGCAAACCTGAGTGAGGTTAACTCTGACCTTTTGGTTTATCTCCAAGATAAAAATTTGAATTTGGTTACAGTTCTGAAGTTGTTTCTAGGCATATTCAAATTCTTCTTCCTCTTTCATCTTCCCTTGTTAATATTCTTCTATACACCTTTCTTTCTTGTAGAAGGATGTTCAAAAATGTCCTTTAGGAGTTTATTTTATGAAGACTATTTTTGTGCCCTCCCCCCCTTTCAAAACACTGTTCATCTTTTAGGAATATTTTTCCTATGATTTGCGTTTCTTATCCTTATCCATCTCTACCTCTATTTTTATTCCTAATTGAGAAATGAGAAATTTCCCCAACACATTCATATTGGAATTATTGTTCTTTGACAAAGAATGTCGATCGACATTTCAAGAGTTTAGCTTCAATAATTAAAAAACAACAACAGTATAAGCCCTGTTAAATTCTTCAGAGAAATAGAGAGGATAGATGGTGATGCCTTTTAGTGCCATTTCTTTTATCCCCTGCAGCAGCACACATCTGTTGGCTGCAACAGAGCAGCCCAAGAACTCTGGCCGAGAGCAGCACAAACAGCCGGAACATATTCACCCAGTAAACCCCCAAAGAGTCGACATTTGTTTTATTGCTGCTTTTAAAAACCTAGCCATAAATAGAATTAGAGGGGGAAGGGCACCGATATTTCTCCATTTGCCACAGACGATTGGTGGGGGGAGAAGGAGGCTCCCAGTGGGGAGAGAAGGTTTTTATTTTTATTTTTTTATTAATGAAAATCATTTCCCGTGTAGCCCAATAGGATGGGTGCTTTGTTTTCTTTGGCAATAATCTGGGATAAACGGCCCTTGCCAACAGTCTCGTAGTTTATACACCAGGGAGCCAGATTATAGCCCTGTAAAATGGAGCACCCCTCCTATAATCCCTTAATTAATTAAATGACAAATTTTGGTCTTCTCTAGTTCAGAAATATGGCTTCCGCATCGAATGTTCTGTGGATTTATTGACATAGGGAACTGCACTGGTTGTAATTCAGTAGACTAGAGGAGTGTGTTATATACTGTAGCAGAAAGAGGGAAAATCTAGCAAAAGGTCTGAAATTCCTTGACTATCGAGGTCTAAATTTTTCTAATTAAAAGTTTCAGTTGAGGCGCGGTAGATCATATGCCACCTGTCTAATGGGTCTCCCCAAAGTAGCCTGTGTTTATAGCTTTGATAGACAGCATTCTTGGAACACCTGTTTCTAGGCTTGATATTTTTGAAGCACTTTTTTTTTTTTTAACTCCAGCGTATTTAACATAACTTTTCCCCCTGCCTCCCCCTCCTCAGCTCTGCTCTGCTATATGAAATATGGGAGACGACAGACCGTTTGTGTGCAATGCCCCGGGCTGTGGACAGGTACGTTTACAATATACTTTATTGTGAATGTCTCGTTGTGAATCAAAGTGGCTGTTTTATCACTAAGGCAAAGAGTTTAAAGCCGGTATTTTACGTGATCACTGGAGGTAATCAGATCAGAGGATTTGCAGTGTGTAAATCCATGTTATGAGGAAGTGTAGGCACTCTACCGTAATGAAATCTGCCTTGCTCTCTTTCATATTGTTATTCTACTGGTGTTTGTTTCCCGACACACAGTGTTGAGGAATACATGTTGCTCTCGCCTCCTTTATAAAGCTATCCATCTAAATACAAAATAAGTTTAGAAATATCTTTTCCTCAACGTTCAGTGGATATAAAAGTCTGCTTACCATATTTAGAATAGGCAGTGGAAAATGTACCCGTTCACTGTGAACCGCAATTTGCTGGAGTCTGTTGGATTTTTTTTAAACAAGAAAAAAAAATTTCTTTGGACTGCGGATCCAGAAAATCATTGCTGGTAGCTAAGGCAGGTATCTGTCTGTGTAGGAAAGGCAAATCCAGTGCGGAACCCGAGATCTCGCAGCAGTATATAAACTACAAGATTTCTCAGCCATTTCCCCTCTCTTATGCCATGAAATGCCTTGTTCTGTGTGTCAGCTGCCATGTTATTATTTATATATGTGTACATTTAGTGTCAGATATTTTTCATTATATGCTTTTTTAATAAAGTAATTTTGTTGAAGTTGCTTTTTTTTTCTCCCCATTTTGCACCTTCTTAACTCTTCTTCTAGACCCCTCCCTACTGCCGTTCCACAAAGGATGAAGAAAGGAATACAAAGAAAGTTTTATCTGCCTTCATGAATTGATTTTATGGAACCTGAAGGGTTGAATTTCTGTTCGGTTAGGAATATGCCATGTGACTGCCCAGTGACACTTACTGGTGGTATGTGAGATTGCAGACTAGTTCTATTAAACATTGTAAATACCTAGACAAAAAGAAGAGAGAGTTAAATTCCTGAGATTCCTAGGAATTGGAATTTGAGAGGTGAATGAGATGGGGGTGGTGACAAGGAATGGGCAGAAGGATGATTCCAAATTCCAGTAAATGCTGAAAATTTCAGACAAGACTAAAAAAGCCATTGTATTTTGAAGTATTCAGCATCAAAGGGTATATTTCTTTCCTTGTCAGAGTTTTCAATTTTATTGTTGACTGGATGTTTTCCCCACGTGATTTATGTTTTATTCTTTTACAGTAGAAGCCACCTGAGAAATTAGGGTAAATTTGTTTCACTTTTCAGACAGCTGTATTAGAATATATACCTGAACTTGATCCCTCCAAATTAGGGTAAATTGGTTTCACTTTTCAGACTGCTGTATTAGAATATATACCTGAACTCGATCCCTCCAAAACCCCAGAGGGTTTTGTGTTTGTGGCTGTGTTATAACAGTAGTTACTGTGATTTCCATAATTGATAACCTGGGACCCTTTTCACTTATCTCCCTTTAAAAATCTGCATTTTTGGTGAAAATATTTATTTTTCTCATACTTACATTTATTTTTCTTCGTTTATGGCTTAAGGTACTTGGTGCCCCTCTTATATGTTGTATGCTGAGAACCACCTAGACAAGGACTTAAATTAAAGTGGAAAATCATCTCTTGAGGTCTCTGAAGAAGAAAGGTTTAAATAGGTTTCTTTAGACTGTCTATCAGAAAAGAGTAGTTTTCACTGAAATTTGTGAGATCCCAGAGGGTTTTGTGTTTGTTTGTTCCTTTTTGTTTTGCATTTTTTTGGACTAGAGGTAGTAAAAACAATAGGACTTTTTACTTTGGTTCCTTTTGTATTGTTGGGTACTGTTTTTTGTAAGCCTTTTCCTTCCCCTGTTCTTCCTCCCATTTCTGAGCTGTCTACTGGTATTTTGGTTGTTAGGACTCATTATAACCTCTAGTATAAGTCCCAAAGGCTTTTTTTCCCTTCAGTAGATGTGGTACTCAGGGAGATGAATATCTTCTTTTGGGTTCAAGTTACTGTTTCATAGAAGGATAGAAACCTACAGCTTAAGTCTTTGAAGGTAACGTGATTCATTCCTTTACCTCCTTTGCATGTCAGAACTTTATGGTCAGGTAAAATTATAGTTCTTTAGTTATATTTAGTCTTCTTCCAAGTTTCTCCCAATATCTAAGTAAAATTTAACTCTAGAGTAAGACCTCTACAAGACTTACTTTACTGTGATTGCTTTCTATTATATGAAATGGGGGAAATCTGGCAGAGAAGATAAATTTGGGAAAGCGAACTACCCTTGGCCTGTCATCCAACTTCCTTATATCCCTTGAAAATGGTTTTCATACTGGAGCCACTCTGAGGCCTTGAAGCTATTTATAATCCACTGTCATTGATTTAAACTTTTTATTCTAGAAATGGTAGAATAAAAAAAAAAGGCTATGTAAATTCCAGGATTGGCAATAAGGACCATGATAATTTTTACAAGACATGGTCTAGAACTTATTGCCATAGAAGCCTCAAAAATCAGTGGTTTCTACCACTTAGAGGAAGAGGGAATGAAAGCAAATTATAATTCAAGAGACTGATCCTTAAACAACCAACCAACAGACAAAAGCTATACGAATCTTGCATTATTTCAGTGTCTGTTCTCTGCCTGGGCTCTCCCCTATGTACCCTAGACTCAGAAATCATCTTAGGCCTTAATATTAAGGGAAGGTGAAAGGAAAATTCACCTAAAATAGACTAGTGGATTATGCTTTCCACCATATAATCAAAACCACCGGGCTTTCAGTGGATACGTAAACATGTTTTGGTTGCTAGGTCTTTAATGGCTGTTATTTTTGGATTCTGTTCATGATCCACTTCCCAACAGTAAGTCTGATGTGACACAGCTGAATTCTAAATATGCTGCATGTACTTTTAAAAAAAAAAAAAAAGATGGCTGCTGAAGGTTGTATTCTCTGCATTCTTATCTGAAAAGACAGATGATAGGGTGTTTTGAGCCCTTTCATGTCTGTTTTCCTGCCGAGACCATGTTTCTCTCGAGGCCTCATCACGCTCATGAAGAGGAACTTAGGGAAACCAATATTCTTGCTAATACCTCTCTATGGAATGTGGTAGCAGGAGTAGTTAATAGAGCTTCCTCCAGAGAATGGGTTAGTGTTAAGGCAACAATACCCCAGATACCCTGGGCAAAGGGTTGGTGGAATTTGAGTGGTTTGGGTTTTTGAAATGTTTATAAGATAGCGTCTAATTAAAATCATCGTGACTGTAAAATTGCTTTGCTTCTGTGTTATTAAAATAATAGAAGTTTAGTTTGGTGCTGAATTTAGGTAGTCTTTTAAGCTTAAAAAAAAATTTTTTTTAATGTTCGTTCATTTTTGAGAGAGAGAAACAGAGTGTGAGAGGAGGAGGGGCAGAGAGAGAGGGAGACACAGAATCCGAAGCAGGCTCCAGGCTCTGAGTTCCTGGCGCAGGCTCTGCATGGGGCTTGAACCTACGAACGTGACCTGAGCCACTCAGGCGCCCCAGTCGTTTTAAGTTTTTGATGCTTTGGGAGACATTTTTATTCAAAGGTGGATTGTAAAGTCATTCTATTGTATGTGTAAGCAGGAACAATTACAGTTGACCCTTGAACAATGTAGGGGTTAGGAGCACTGCGGGGAGTTGAAAATCTGCATAGAACTTTTGGCTCCCCCCCCCCCACCAAACTTAACTACTAATAGCTTACTGCTGACCTAAAGCCTTAGCGATAACATAAATGGTTGATTAACTCTTACTCTGTATGTTATATGTACTATATACTGTATTCTCACAATGGAATAAGCAGAGTAAAGAAAATGTTATTAGGGAAATCATAAGGAAGAAAAAATTTACAGTACTGTACTGTATTTATCAAGTGGACCTGCCCAGTTCACACCCGTGTCGTTCGAGGGTCAGCTGTCCTGTGTTTTTGACAGTAATCTTGAAAGTGTAAATGCAGTTAGATAACTTATGTTTTGGATGCTTTTTTTCCCCAGTTTTTATTACTAGGAGTCAGCAAATTCCATATTCCTGTACTTCCCTGTCGGAAACATGACACTGTTTTGCAGTACAAATTACGCAGATTTAAGTAGTCCTTCTGGTTACCATAACCAAGTCTTTGAGCAGAAGCTGATCATATAAGCTTATTACTTAGAATGTCTATTGCCTTGATAACAGGAACACATTTCCTCTGAGGAGATACTTCTAATGGACAGTATCATCCCATTATTAGCCACTGAGAAAGATTTCTGTCATAACCAACTCTGTATCAAAAAGGAAAAATCTTTTGATTGTTTCTTTGTCCAGTGTGACCTAAGGGGCTGTTGTTATTTTTTTTTTCCTCTAAGGATATCTCCTACCTGATCTTTTCTTCTCCCAGAGGACATTTAGGTACAGGTTGAGGCTCTGTTCATATCTAACTGAGACCTAAACACATAACTAGCTCATAGACCTCCAAGGCCTGCTTTTCCTTTCTAAGGCCAAGAATAGCAGTAGAGCCCTAGTTGTGGTGGGATCGAGGGCAGCTTCTTGTACCTCCTTATCTTGTCATATAATAGGAATAATGTTTATGGTGCTGTAGTCCCGGCTTCACTTGGCATTTAACCAACCTCCAGTGCTGTTTATTGCTTTGTATCCTCTGCCTCCATGAACATTATCCCTTAAATCTCTATTGCTTTGTAATATATGAGGCAACAAATAGCTTCTATGATTGGTTAAATGCTGGCATACTACAAAGGTATATGTTTTACTGCCTATGTAACACAAATCTATAGAGACTTTTTGTGTTATCCCAGCCCTCCCTTTAAATGGGCCATACTGGTACAATGGGACTCTGGATTTTTAATTCTGTCTTTTTGGCATGTTTCCCTATTACCTGGCACTAACACAAAAGAAAAGAAGGAAAATGGGTTGGTGTTGATTACTAATTCTTTATGTTAGGGGAGCATTTTGAATTAGAGAATAACAAGGGAAGAAATGGCTCTGGTAGGTAAATGCTGTTTATGGTGGTACGTACCATATTTACGTGCTTCGACAGGTGAGGGCAATTTTGGGCAAACAAATAAGCCTTTCTTCCTCACCCCCTGCCAAGAGTTTAAAAAAATTCAAATTTTTATTTAATAATTCATATTTCATTCAATAATTCATCCAGTCCCCATCTGGTAAGAGTGCCTGCATGCTGTCAGGCAGCTGAAAATACGCTGCATTATACACAATTAGGCCAAATGCTAACCTTGTTTTTTGTAATAATATGTTGATTTTGCAATAACTTTCAGTCCACTCTGACTATGCTGCAGTTTTATGTAGCCTTGTGATGGAAGTAGACCACCGTTTTGCATCGGGTGGACAAAATTGGGACTGAGATTTTTAAAACTAAATGTATTAAGAGCATGGAATTAAACCCGTTTTTAACGTCAGATCTGGCACTCTTTGACACTTGCCCTTAGAAACATGGGGTTTTTTGTTTTAGTTTTTCATATTACAGTTATTGTTGTGTTACTAAGAACATAGTAGATTAAAAGCATCCCTGCACCAGTCTGCCCAGGACGGGGGCGGAGGGGGGGGAGGGTGTTGGGGGGTTGGTGGGAGAAGGGGACGGGAGGTTGGGGAGAGGCTGTATGAACCCAATTAGAGCTATACCCAGGAAATTAAGATGAAATTTTTCAGTTATTCACTCTTGTTTTCCTTGGGTATGACTTAATATTTGGAATGGGAGCCCAGAAACTGTTCTCAGAGCATTCCTTGTAGAAAAAAATAAAATCCAGTATCTTCGTATCTCAGCTCTTACTAAATCAGGAGAGAGGCTGTTTGCTAGTCCCTTCTTTCACAAACTGCCTTCTGTCTGTGGGAGCCTGTCCTTCGTTAGTCCCTCTTTTGCCACCCCTGCAAAACCACATATAGCTAGGTTGTTAACTTACAAGATATTGTCATCATCGTATAGAATTCATCATTCTTTTATCAAATACTCTTCCAGCTAATGCGGCAGATTGAAGAACAGCCAGTGTGTTCCCTCTTTCTGGTTAGCGTGTTTCTTTAATGCAGATTGACTTGCTCAGCAGTCGCATTTTGTCTGAAGCCCTTGTTAGGGCCTACTCTGTATGTGGATTCATAACACATCTGTGTGTACATCTACAGTGCTGTATAAATAATAATAAGTAATCACCAGATGGCCTATAACTGCTCCTCTGGACCCGCTGGGTCTCTTGAAGCTGTTAGTAAAGTCTTCTGGCGTTTTGCTGGGGAAAACTTGTCATAGATTTATTTCTAAAAAAATTCAAACTCACAACTGGGTGTTTAGGACTAGCTATTGCTGTCTGTGTTGTAAATATTTAACAGGCTTTGTACAATGACAAGTAAAAGCGCCATTACTAACCACACACGGTGGCTGTGGAGCTCTTCTTCCCTCCTGACCATTTAGAAAGGAAACGAAATGCCGATAAATTGTGCATTATGAACAAGGTTCAAAAGACGCTCTCTGGAAGCCCTTTCTTAGGAGAGGAAAGAGAACCTCAGTGTTCTGCTCAGAGGATGGAACTGGACAAACTTAAGCTTTTCAACCATATGCCAGTGACTTATATTAAAACACAATGTCCTTTTTAAATGGGACTTACAGTACAAGCAAAGCCCCTTCATCTGGAGTTAGGGTAGAGCCAAGTCTTGATCTTAATTGAGTCTTTATAGCCAAATGATAAGCCTCTTTGAAAGCGTTACAGTTGCAAGTGTTAGGAAACACTTAGCTAAATTTATATCTAAAAATGTAAGATATTTATTGTTTGCCAGTATTATTTATAAAGCAGAATGCCTTTATTTTTGTCCTTTTTTCACTTGTTTTTGTCAAAAGGGTTATATATTTTGGTTTTTGGGGAAAAAAGTCTTGTTCTGATTTTCTGCTTATAAATTTCTGTGCTGTATTTTGCTATTACTATTACTCTTGCTCCAGTACCTATTTCAGGGTACTTGCTCAGCACAGCAATGCATATTTTAAAAAATCAAAATAGAACTGATTATCTCTAAATTTTAATGTTTTAAAATCTTTGTTTATCATAAGATAAAAAAGGTTTCAAACAGAAATTGCTTATCTTAACTCTCAAGCCTAGTTTTCTTTTGTCTGTTGAGGGTTGAATTTATTTAAGTATAGAGGGACTGTCCTATAAATCATAGCACATGGCTGTTACTTTCAACTTAGGATACATAGAAAGCCTTTCTCTTTTAAAATCTCATCTTGAAGACGTGACATACAAATTGTGAGGGAGAAATGCTGCTATTAACAATTTATTGTAGATAGATTTTGTTTTTTAAATCTCTCAAAAAACTATCAGGCTAAGAAGATTTCAAGGAGGAAAACATTGTGGAGAAAAGATGGAAGCTTTGGGGTTTATCTCTTTGCAATAGTGCCTTTGTGTTTTTACTTTGAAATTTCTTTGTGCAGTGAAATATACCACCTAAGATGTGCTTTGGTAAGAATCTGGCCTATTTGCAATTGTCATGTGAAAGTACGGAGAGAACAAGAATTAATTTTGAAATTAGCCCATTCCCAGTCTGGCACACCATGTGCCCTGGGTGGCTGCTGATCCTACCGGCAGATTGAAGAGCTGAACCGACTTCTGCTCTGAAGGCTAACATTGCCAGCCATCATTCCAGCTTTTAAATCTTGTTCACATCGATGATGTCAGATTTTGAGCAAACATAGTTCTGTCTTTAGATCCCAGGTGGAATCTGCAATTCCCTGGGTGGAAGAAAAGAGTTCTTCCTTTTTGCCTTTGAAAAACTTGAGTAGCTCTGCGGGGAAAGTCAGCAGAATAAATCTGCAGCTTTGCCGTGTCCTTTGAGTCATTGTGGAAAGCTGAGTGCTCTGTTCGGCATTCAGCAGATTGGCTGTCAGAGTTGCAGCTCAGCTTATCAAAGACATAGTCTCTCGAAGAGCCATTTATGTTATTCCGGGGAGAATCATCCTGTGGCAAAAGGAACGCCTCCTTTCTCCTCCCAGGGGTCATATCTCCTTTTGATACTGGGCAATTATCCCTTGATTTTCCTGAAAAAATACCTCAATTCACCATAAAGATCGGCACGAGCACAGGTTGCAGACTTGGTTACAATGACAGCTCTGATTTCTTAGACACAGGGAGAGGCATCAGGGTGACACTTGTAAGTATGCCAGAGGCTTAATGGTGGTGATTTTTCTGCCGAGTCTCAGTACCCCTTATAAACTTGGTTTCTCTTCTCTTTCTCTGAGGGAGAAAACATTTGCTTTAGTTTTTTGCATACCAGTCACTAAAAGTGATGTGAGAGTTGTCCCTCTCCCCTTCCCTCACTTCCTCAAGCCTCTTTCCTGGTCTTCGGTGATCATCCTGTTTATTTCGAGATCCAGCCCTTATAGTCTCATATTTTTACTTTTTGCCTTCTTTTTGTATAGCTTATCTTGGCTCTTACTAGTCATTGTACCGGGCGGGGATTATTAAGCAGTGCTTCCTCTGATTTAAAAAAAAATAATAGACTTTATTCTTTAAATCAGTTTTACATTTACATTTTCAAAAAACTGAGTGGAAAGTATTAGAGTTCTCTGCTAATATCTTGTATTAGTGTGGTACATGTGTTACTACTGATGAGCCAATATTGATACATTAATATTAACTAAAGTCCATAACCTACTTTAGAGTTTAATCTTTGTGTTGTACATTCTATGGGTTTCGACAAATGTATGATAATATTACTCACCATTACAGTATACAGAATAATTGCCCTAAAAAATCCCCTGTGTTCTATCTATTCATCCTTCCCACTCCTACCCCTAACCCTTGGTAACTACTGATATTTTTACTGTCTCCATAGTTTTGCCTTTTCCAGAATGTCCTATAATTAGAACCATGCAGTCTTCTAATTCTTTAAAGTTGTGAGCAGATAAGGGCGCCTGGCTGGCTCAGTTGGTGGAGCACGTGACTCTTGATCTTGGGGTTATAAGTTCAAGACCCACATTGGGTGTAGAGATTACTTAAAAAAAATGTTTTTTTAAAGTTGTAAGTAGATAACCCTATGATTAGGAATAGCTGGAGAAAAGAGAGAAAATTCAACATTTGAGGCCACACCTCCAAGGTTCCTCTAAAAGTCCCAAGAATCTCTCCAGGAAGACAAAGGCAGCCTTTCTTCTCTACAGAGAGTCTCTCTGATGTTAAAAGATTTGGCTTGCCTAGTGACTGTTTTACTGGTTCTAGGTGTTGGGAGCAAAAAAGGATTGAATGGGCTGTATGTATCTGGGGAGTCACGGTGTTAGGTCTGAGCAAAGCAAGAGGAAGCAGAGCCCATGGTTCCTTCTTCTTTGGTAAGGGTTGAGCACGATAAAGTCTCCTTTCTGTTCCTCCCATGAGTAGCCTTATATGTGATTAAAGAAAATCAGTGTAATTTAAAGGTAAATAAGAAAGATTCCCTGTCTAAAAGTAATCCTCTATACTTCTACATTAGTTACAGATTCATAACTAATAAGTTATTAGAAAAGTAGATAGGGAGCTGTCATTCACACGTTAGTATAAATCAGTTTCGTCCTAGATGTAGTATTGGCTACATAAAGGAATGGAAGTTTTTATTTGTGTTAAGGGATAGTAGATGAGGACTGGCTTAGGTGGAAAGGTTCTCCAACAAAGGAGACATGGTAACTTTTGAGGATGTCAAAAGTAAACAGATTTACTTATTAGTTTTGTTTTGGGCTATTTCAGCTTCCTTCTACTGGAAGATAGTTGAGAAGTATAAATCTTAAGAAGGACACCAATAAACACTAGAAGCTACTTAATTAAATCTCTTTGGATAGAAAGAGAGACATTTCTTCCTTTGCCTGTTCTAGAAAATTTGTATTGATAAAATATGGGGGAAGGAGAGTGACCTGATTTCTCTAGTTTTAAGATTCAAGTTTTCTGTCTACTTAGCACTCTAACTTCCTGAGTAAGATCTCTTTTCAGAGAGATAGCGACTCTACACCTTCTAGATTTGGCTCCACATGAGAATCTTCCAGTCTTGGCCTCAGTGCTAATTTAGTTACCCTACTTGTTGGACTGAGCTGACTTGGGTAAAATGAACATTAGCCTAGGGAAGGCTCTATAACATGACGTTGGATACTAATATCAGTTAGGGCAGACCAACAGATACGTGTATATACACGTACATATGCAATTTAGTGTTTGTATAATTTGGAAAATTATATTCTACCCAAAGATCATATGGGGGGAATGGGAGAGGACAAAACACAAAGAAAACTGTTTAATTTTATCAATGTAATAATAATAATACCAGCAATAGCAGTATACAACAGCTAACTGAGCTCTTATGTACTGTGCTAAAGTGCTTTTATAGATATTATTTAATCCTAGAGATCCCCTGAAGGAGGATATAATATTATCCCTATTGTACAGACGAGAAAACTAAGGCTCATAGAGACCGAATAACTTGTATGAGGTCACACGATATTTTGTGATAGAGCTATAATACAAACCCAGCTAGATTCCAGACTGGCACTCTTCAACTGCTAGGCTAAATTGGCTTCTTATTATTCTCTTTGTACATGTAAATATACCCATCTAGCATAGGAAAATAAAAAAAGAGAGAGAGTGAATAAGTAGTAGTTTTTTGGCAAATGGTCCCGGTGCAATCAGTTAAGTAAGTCCTGGTGACAGGTTATTACTGATGTAGGCATTTGGCTGTTATGCCACAGAGAGCTGGATCTACAACTGTACAAAAAGATCAGAATTCCTACTCAGATGAAGAGACCTCTCTGCAGCTGCATGAGCCTTAATCTGTAATGGTTTTTTATTTGTTTGGGAATGCTGCTGAGATGTGACGAACTCTCTGTGAGGTAAACAAGCACTGTTTTGTAGCAGGGACATGATTTTAAGATAAGAAAGAAAACAGATTCTTGACCAACCAGAAAGGTAGACAGAACTGGAAAACTGGGACCTCAAAATCATAGCTTCAGGATCACTGATAGGCCCTAAAGAAGCATTGTGGTGTCATCTTTGTGAATTCTCTACTGGCTCACTTCCTGATTCATACTCCCTTCTTCCCGATCTTAGTTTTATGCCTGTAAGCTCCCCAATGCAAATGATGCTATCTGGGTATCTTGCTTTGTGTAGTGTCATGTGGTAGTGGGGCTTTGGTTACAGTGGCTGCCATACTGATTTGTGACAAGAGGAAATGTGACTAAGGTGGAATTAGGGTATGGTTAGAAGTTTGTTAACGGTGCAGTGAGATGTGTTTTCTGCCCGGTGATTGCCAGCTTGTTTATTCTCTGAAGTTTTTGGCATGTAACTGCATGGAGGGTCTTACCTGTCGAACAAGAAAATTCTTCTCTCCTCAGTTCTTACATCCTCCTCCTCTTTGATTTCATAGCACTTCCGTATGTCTGGTCTTTCCTTTTCCATTGTGGTGTGTTAACACAGGGAATATCTCATTTCTCAAAGGAAGTGAAAATCTGTGGGTAAATAGTTGTATGGAAATATTTACATGAAATAATTTGTGATAAAAACGTGTGGAAGTACACATAAAGGACTGAAAGAGTTTGGAGAGTCTCATGGTTGATATTTATAGCACAAGGGTTCTTTGTATGTTTTGTCTGAATGTCTTTATATTTTACTGGAAAATTGCTTAAAATATACATTTTCCTTCTTGATTCTGATAATGATTCATTGTATAACTGTGGACTGTGTGAAACTGTGTTCAACTGCAGGACTATCTGACCGAAGTCTTGTCTTTTCTACCTCTGCCCAAGAAGTCAAATTCTTGGCTTCGGAGCTGAGAATGCCTTATTGGGCAAGGTCACAGACTACTGACATGATCACACTAGGGGTCAGAGATCTCATTTGTTTATTTTCCCAGGTGCCTCTGACAGGCCAGTTAGATGTGTGTATGCATGCACTTCTGTGTGTGTGTGTGTGTGTGTGTGTGTGTGTCTGTGTCTGTGTCTGTGTGTCTGTGTCCTGCCTGGAGTTCCTGTAAATCTATAATTACAGAGAAAAGGTGATTCAAAGCAGCAACCTATCAGAGACTAGAAGCTTGACTCCTAATAGATTATCAGACAGACAGTGGCAGCTTGATAGGATGGATGATTTTTTTTTTAAGACCCGTATTTTAGTAGTAAATGTCAGTTACTTTGTTTTTGTGTCTGTTCTCAAGATCACTGACTGGGGGGAAAAAAAACCCAAATTCCTTTACTGGCCAGAGTTACTTGAATCAAGTAAAAAGAATTGTTGATGTGGTTGTAAAGATCTCGGTTGTAGAGTATAAGGTAGGAATTGCTCCATAATACCAGAGCGACCATTTAGTATTAGAGACATTTGTCACTTCAGTGAACATCATTTTTTTTGTGTACAGTGACAATCTGTGTGTATTAATTTTTTACACTGTATTATGTTCATGACTTCAGACATTTGCCATTTTATTTTAGTTTCAGGTGTTTCTTAGGACTAAGGAAGAGACTGAAGTCCACTTAGGCTGTTGGGAGGGGACAATAAAAGTAGTTACTCTAAAATTTTCAGGGGTCTGTGGGGTGCGTGGGTGTCTCAGTCAGTTAAGCATCTGACTTTGGCTCAAGTCATGATATCACAGTTTGTGAATTCGAGCCCCGCGTTGGGCTTTGTGCTGACAGCTCAGAGCCTGGAGCCTGCTTTGGAGTCTATGTCTCCTGCTCTCTCTGCCCCTTCCCTACTCATGCTGTGTGTGCGTGTACGCACACGTATGTGCATGTGTGTCTCAAAATAAATAAAAATCATTTTAAAAATTAAAAATAAATAAAATTTCAGGCGTCTAGGTGTGTAAATATGTTTTGTAAGGCACTGTATTAGATTCAACAATTTAGCTATTCCCTCTTCAGCCTTTCCTTTTCTTTCCTTCTAATTTTTACCTAGATAATGCAAAAGTGGAGACTTTATTTGAGCATTCTTTCACTTTATATGCATTTGAAACTACAGCCAGACAGCCTCCTTATGGAGGCTTGTACTTTCAGTTCTGTACATGTGACTGCTCAGAGGAGAGAGCGTAGTGTGCACATATGCAGCGACTCTTGGCAGAGCAGTGGTTAAAGGTTTGAACAGATTCCTTGTTGGCTATTTTCTTAGTCCTAAGGGAGGCATTTTGCTCCTCCATAGACAGTAATCGGCTTGTCAGAGTCGAATGACTTTTTGTTTTTTCTTTATCTAGTAAAATGCAGTGGGCTAAGCCTTTCTGGGAAGCAATTTCTTCCTCTACTGCATGAACAGAAGGTCGCGGATGCTGTCTCTGAAACAAAGGGGAAGTGGTGATAGAAAAATCAGCGGCTAGGGCATAATTGATTGGAGCTCTGTCAAAGAGACGACAGTTCTTGCTTGGAAGCTGGACTTTCTGCTATGCTGTGCTTTTCTGTTTTAACATTAGAATAATCAGCAATGAGTATTTCAAGCTTAATTTTTCAGGCTCTTTTCTGAGCACTCTGAGAAGAAGCATGCTGCAAGCTATTTTTCATTCATCGTTTTCAACTTTTTTAAGGCTTTATTTATTTTTATTTTCTCAAAAAATTTTTTTTGAGAGAGAAAGTGTGTGCACATAGGAGGGGCAGAGAGGGAGAGAGAGAATCCCAAGCAGGCTCTGCCCTGTCAGCTTAGAGCCCAATGTGGGGCTCAGTCTCACAAACCGTGAGATCATGACCTAAGCTAAAATCAAGAGTTGGACACTTAACTGACTGAGCCTCTCAGGTACCCCTAAGGCTTTATTTCTTTAGAGCTGTTGTAGGTTCACAGCAAAATTGGGAGGAAGGTACAGAGATTCCCCCATATACTCCCTGCCCCCACAGCATCCCCCAGCTGAGTGGTACATTTGCTACAACAGATCAGCCTACCCCGACATATCATCACCACTCAGAGTCCATAGTTTACTTCAGGATTCACTCTTGGTATTGTACCTTTGATAGGTTTGGACAAAGGTATAATGACATGTATCCATCATTCTGTTATCATATTTTCACTACCCTAAAAATCCTCTGTGCTTTTCTTCCCCTGTCCCCCAGCAACCACTGATCTTTTTACCATCTTTACCATTTTGCCTTTTTCAGAAAGACATTGGTTGGAATCATGCAGTATGTACCCTTTTCAGATTGGTGTCTTTCACCTACTATGCATAAGTAATACGCATTTAAGGCTCCTCCATGTCTTTTCTTGGCTTGATACTTCATTAATTTTTGGTGCTGAATAATATTCTGTTGTCTGAACATACCACAGTTTATTTATTCATTCACCTACTGAAATACATCTTGGTTCCTTCCAGGTTTTGGCAATGATTAGTAAAACAGCTAAACATTCATGTGCAGGTTTTTGTGTGGTCATAAGTTTTCAACTGCTATGGATAAATACCAAAAAGCATGATTCCTGGATCACATGGTAAGAGTATGTTTACTTTTGTAAGAAACAGCCAAACTGTCTTCCAAAGTGGCTGTGCCATTTCGCAGTCCTACCAGCAATGAATGAGAGAGTTCCTACTGTTTTACACCCTTATCAGCATTCAGTGTTGTCAGTGATCTGGATTTTGGCCATTTGAATAGGCAGGTAGTGGTATGTCGTTGTTTTAATTCAAATTTTCCTGAAGACATGTGATGTGAGGCATCTTTTCATATGCTTATTTGCCATCTGTATGTCTTCTTTGGTGGACTGTCTGTTAAAGTCTTTGGCCCTTTTTTTTAATTGAGTTGTTTGTTATTACTGAGTTTCAGAGGTTTTTTTGTATGTTTTGGATATATATTTTGCTTTATCAGATGTGTCTTTTGCAAATATTTCTCCTATTCTGTGACTTCCCTTTCATTCTCTTGATACTGGCTTTCACAGAGCAGAAGTTTTTAATTTTAACAAATCCAGTTTATCAATTATTTCTTTCATGAAGTGTGTGCCTTTGGTATCATGTCTAAAAAGTTTATTACCAAAACCAAGATTACCTTGATTTTCTGTGTTATCTTGTAGGAGTTTTATAGTTTTTTTTTAATGTCTGTTTGTTTGTTTACTAATGTTTATTTATTTTTGAGAGAGAACAGGGGAAGGGCAGAGAGAAAAGGAGACAGAGGATCCAAAGTGGCCTCTGTGCTAAGAGCAGAGAGCCCGATACGTGGCTTGAACTCATGAACTGTGAGATCACGACCTGAGCTGAAGTTGGACACTCAGCCAACTGAGCCACCTAGGCGCCCAGGAGTTTTATGATTTCGCCTTTTACATTTATGTCTGTGATCCATTTTGAGTTAATTTTTGTTGAGACTGTAAGGTCTGTGTCTAGATTCTTTTTTTTTTTTTTTTTTGGTAAATGAATGCCCAGTTGTCTCAGCACCATTTGTTGAAAAGATTATCTTTGCTCCATTGTATTGCCTTTGCTCCTTTGTTAAAGATCAACTGACTATATATGGGTCTACTTCTGGGCTCTCTGTCTTGTTTCGTTGATCTTTTTGTCTATTCTTTCACTAATAGTACATTGTCCTGGTTACTGTAGCTTTAGAGCATGTTTTGAAGTTGGGTAGTGTCAGTCCATCAATATTGTGAAAAGGAGTAGTGGGAGGAACCTTGTACCCGATCTTAGTGGGAAGGTTTCAAGTTTCTCAACATTAAGTATGATGTTAGCTGTAGGTTTTTTTGTAGATGTTCTTTATCAAGTTGAGGAAGTTCTCTATTCTTAGTTTGCTGAGAGTTTTTATCACAGGTGTAGGACTTTTTCAAATGCTTTTTCTGCACCTGTTGATATAATCATGTGGTTTTTCTTTAGCCTGCATATGTGATGGATTACATTAATTATTATTTGAATGTTGAACCATCCTTGCATACCTGGGATAAATCTCACTTGGTTATGATCTATAATTCTTTTTATACATTGTTGGATTTTATTTACTTATTTTGTTGAGGATTTTTGCATCCATGTTCAGGACAAACATTGGTCTGTGGTTTCTTGTAATGTTTTTGTCTGGTTTTGGTTTTAGGGAGTATTCCCTCTACCTCTATCCTCTAGAGGAAATTATATAGAGCATTGGTATGATCTTTTTCCTTAAATGTTTGGTACAATTCACCATTTAACCCATTTGGGCCGGGTGCTTTCTGTTTTGGAAAGTTTTAATTAGTAGTTAAGTTATTTAATAGATACAGGCCTATTCAGGGTATCCATTTATTCTTATGTAAGTTTTGGCAAATTGTGCCTTCCAAGGAATTGGTGCATTTCATCTAGGTTATCACATTTTGGAGCATAGAGTTGTGTATAATATTCCTTTATTGGCCTTTTACTGCCCACGGAATCTGTAGTGATATTCCTTCTTTCATTTTATAATGTTAGTAATTTCTATTTTCTCTTTTTTTCTGAATTAGCTTAGCTAGAGGTTTATTGATTTTACTTATCTTTCAAAGAACAAGCTTTGGTTTTATTGGTTTTCTTTATTGATTTCTTATTTTTATTTTCATTGATTTCTGCTCCAATTTATATTATTTATTTTCTTCTGCTTTGGATTTAATTTGCTCTTCATTCTTTAGTTTTCTAAGATGGAAGCTTACATTATTGATTTTTGGATTGCTCTGATGTTTTCTAATATATGCATTCATGTTCTAAATTTCCCTGTAAGTCCTGCTTTCATGCATCCCACAAATTTCAATAAGGTATAGTTTTAATTCAATTTAGTTCAAAATATTTTAGAATTTCTCTAGAGATTTCTCCTTTGACCTATGTGTTGTTTAGGGGCGCCTAGCTGGTTCGGTTGGAAGAGCATGCGACTCTTGATCTCTGGGTTATGAGTTCTATCCAGCATTGGGTATAGAGATTAGTTACATAAATAAAACTTAAAAATAAGTGTTATTTAATTCCAAATATTTGGGGACTTTTCATCTATCTTTTTGCTTTACTTTTGATTTCTAGTTTAGTTTCATTGTGGTCTGAGAGCAGAAATAGTAAGGTAGCTGGTTTTTTTTTTCCATGCATACTTATTTATTTTGAGAGAGAGGGCACGAATGGAGGAGGAGCAGAGAGAGAGAGAGAGAAAGAGAGAGAGAGAATCCCAAGCAGGCTTCATGCTGCCAGTGCAGAGCCCAATGTGGGACTCCATCTCACAAACCATAAGATCAAGACCTGAGCCAAGAGTCGGACGCTGAACTAGTGCCCCAGTTCTTTTAAAACTTTTAAGGTGTGTTATATGGCCCAAAATGTGATCTGTCTTGGTGAATGTGCCTTCATGTGAATTTGAGAAGAATGTGTAATCTGCTATTCTTGGATGAAGTTTTCTATAGATGTCAGCTATATCTAGTTGATTGATGGTTCTGTTAAATTTGTCTGTGTCCTTACTGATTTTCTGCCTGGTGGATTTGTCCATTTCTGACAGCACTGTTAAAGTCTCCAACTATAATAGTAGTTCACGTATTTCTCTTTCTCATCAGTTTTGGCCTCACATATTTTGACACTCTCTTGTTAGGCACATAGGTATTAAGGATTGTTTTGTCTTGAAGTATTGACACCTTTATTATTGTGTAATACCCCTCTTTATTCCTGATAATGTTCCTTGTTCTGAAGTCTCTCTTTGAAATTAATATAACAATGATATATCTTTCTCCATCCCTTTGCTCTTTGTGTTTTTATTTATTCATTTATTTATTTTTATGTGTCTTTATATTTAAAGTGGGTTTCTTTTTTTTAAAATTTTTTTTAACATTTTTATTTATTTTTGAGAGACATAGAGACAGAGTGTGAGCAGGGGAAGGGCAGAGAGAGAGGGAGACACAGAATCCGAAGCAGGCTCCAGGCTTTGAGCCATTAGCACAGAGCCCGATGCGGGGCTCGAACTCACAGAGCGTGAGATCATGACCTGAATTGAAGTCGGCTGCTTAACCAACTGACCCACCCAGGCGCCCCTAAAGTGGGTTTCTTATAAACAACATATAGTTGAGTCTTGTCTTTTGATCCACTTTGACAATCTGTTTTAATTTGTGTATTAGACCATTGACATTTAAAGTGACTATTGATATAGTTGGATTGATATATACCATATTT
The DNA here is from genome assembly GCA_030068075.1 of Paguma larvata. Classification (NCBI taxonomy): domain Eukaryota; kingdom Metazoa; phylum Chordata; class Mammalia; order Carnivora; family Viverridae; genus Paguma; species Paguma larvata. The sequence continues at coordinate 60,546,625 of CM057828.1, forward strand.
GTTACGGTCATAGTTCAAGAGGCCAGAAGTCTGAACTCAAGCTATGAGCGGAGTCATAGTCCCTCTGGAGGCACATAGGAGAATCCTTTCTTTGTCTGTTCTAGCTCTTGGTGGCTGCCAACATTTTGTGGCTTATGGCCACATCACTCTAGTAGTCTCTGCTTCTGTCTTCACATCACCTTCTCCTCTTTGTATGTGTCTTCCCTTTGGCTCGCTCTTACAAGGATACTTGTGATAGCATTGAGGGCCCAGCCACTCCATCCAGGATGACTTCTTCATATCAGAATCTTTAGTTCAGTCATCATCTAGTAACATTTGTGGGTTCTAGGAATTAGGACAGGGCATATATTTCGGAACTGTTATCGGTTGAATTGTGTCCCCAAAAATTTACAGGTCGAAGTCCTAACCCCAAGTATCTCAGAATGTGACCTTATTTGGAACGATATCATACTAGAGTAGGTTGGACCCCTAATCCAATATAACCGATGTCCTTATAAAATGAGGAAACTGAGCACAGATGTGCACCCAGGGAGGACACATGTGAAGATCAGAGTTATGCCACCACAAACCAAGGGACACCAGAGCTTGCTAGCAAACCACCAGAAGCTAGGAGGTAAGCATGGAACAGATTCTCCCTCACATCTACAGAAGAAACCAGCTCTGCTGACACCTTGATTTCAGACTTCTGACCTATGGAATTGTGAGACAATTACTTCTCTGTTGTTTCAGGTTAGCTCTAGCAAACTAATATAGGAACCATTATCAGCCTACCACACAGTGCTTGAAATCTGTTATTTGCTATAGTGACTTGTTACCAAGAAGTGAGGACTAGGAGTACCAGAGTCTTCATTCCTCCTTGACACCCATCAGTGTGCTTAATGGCCTTTATTTATCCCTTCTCTCCTCTCTTCCCTTAACAGATGGGGCTGTTGTAATGTGATAGGTTAATGTGAAGGTTAATAGGATCCCATTAGCACCTCCTGGTCGGTCTACATTCTTATATAATAGGATGGGAGGTTCTATATAATTGGAACAACTTGTTATCATTTTAGACCACAGTCAAAAATTGAATGTGGATTTTCACAAATGTCTCTAGGGAGAGACTTGGTGCACACAAAGGATCTGTTGTAAGAATAAAATTAAGGCATTTCCCTTTGTGTATTTTGCCAGGTATTTCCAACCTTAAGACTGGGGACAGGTTTCCAGAAACTAGCCCATAAATAATTTTCTCAATTCAGTCAGACTCTCATTAGTTTTTGTGGGTTTAGTCTAATAAAAAAAATACTTGAAGGGGTGTGGGCGAGAGGGGAAAATGGGTGATGGGCATTGAAGAGGACACTTGTTGGGATGAGCACTGGATGTTGTATGTAAGCAATGAACTATGGGAATCTACCCCCAAAACCAAGAGTGCACTGTACACACTGTATGTTAGCCAATTTGACAATAAATTATATTAAAAATTAAAAATAAAATAAAATAAATACTTGAATATCTGCAATGTGTTAGATACCATGCTAGATACCAGTGACAGAAAGATGTAAAAGACATCAAAGTATTCACTGTTTCATAGGGAAGTCAGACACATAAAAATGTAGTTACATTGTAATATGATAAATGTAATAAAACAAGTATTTGCAAGTTCAGAGAAGGCTGGTAGACATCAGGGAAGGTTTCCTGGAGGAGATACTGTTTTAATCAGTTTTGAAAGATAGGTAAAAATTTGCCCAAAATAATTTTTTTTTTGCCAGACAGAGAAGAATATTCCACATATAAGAGAAGAGCAGACACAGAAGAAGGAGACAGCATAGCACATTCAGAGAAACTGCAGGTAGCTTGGTGTTGATGGAGCACAGGTTGCGATAGAGAGCCGTAGGAGATGAGGCTGGAAAGGTTGGCAGGGGCAGTTTCCCCAACGCCTGGTATTGCTGCTGTGTTGGATCACCGTGACAGTCAAGAAGCATGTGGCTAAGTGTTACTGTTAGGCAGCATAGGTTCCCTTCTTTTCCCTGGCCTGCCTGTGTTCTAATGCAGACCTCTGTTTAGCGGCCAACATTCCAGAAAAATATCTCTTATGACTAAAAAAACACCCAGAATATAAGGAGTTTCCCATTTGCTTGATTTTATTTCAAGGCTTTCCGAGTTAGACACAAAGACAATCAACCTGCTAAATGTATCAGAATGAGGGTAAGAATTTCTGCATCAAATTAAGATGGCAAGACAGAATCGATACATCTTCTGGTTTATTCAAGGGACCTGCCAAACCATTTGAACATTTGCCTATTTCTCTACTAGCCTGTAACCTCTACTGTAATTGCTAAGTCTGTGGACAGTTAAGTTTTGCTAGTTTGTTTAAAACAAAAACATAATGCTGCATTTTGGAGTTAGAGTGAGTGAGTGAGTGTAGTCTTGAAAGCTTGTCCTAACCACTGAAACGTTCAGTTTTGGAGTTTAGGAGACTGAGCTATCTATATCTTTCTATCTTTTTTCCTCCCTTTCTGTTCCACCCTTGTCCTTTCCTCCCTCCCTTACTTTCTCCCTCTCTTTCTCTCTGTCCCCCTCTCTCTTCCACGTTCAGGTTCATGGGGTTTTTTTTTTGTTTGTTTGGTTTTTTTTTTGTTTGTTTGTTTGTTTGTTTTGCTAAACTGTTATAGTACCAAATTGTGTAAGTCCTTAAAGGGGCAGAATTTTAGCTATTGTAGCTCTGTAATGTGATTTGTACATGCTGTACTCAGCTGATTGTAAGCGTTCAGAATCTCCTGTATTATCAAGAAGTGTTTATTCTTTTTCCATAATAAAATTTTCAGCAGCCCAAGAGAAAAACACAATGTCGTAGATTATCCTGACTTTGATGGTTAAGATCCTGTTCACACTGTATCTTGTGTTTCCCACCCATATGTAAGATCCAGGCACGACAACACTTACTGTGTGGCAAAATAGAAGATAAAAGTGTTTTGGGGCACTTAGGTGGCTCAGTCAGTTAAGCATCCGACTTCAGCTCAGGTCATGATCTCGCAGTTCATGAGTTCGAGCGCCGTGTCGGGCTCTTGCTGACAGCTCAGAGCCTGAAGCCTGCTTCAGATTCTGTGTCTCCTTCCCTCTCTCTCTAACCCTCCCCTGCTTGTGCTCTGTCTCTCTCTCAATAATAAATAATAAACATTAAAAAAAAGAAGAAGATAAAAGTGTTTCATGTCTTATTCAAGGGCTCTATACTTCATAATATCCTAATAAGAATTTGCGAAGAGAGTGGAGATTGAAAAACATAAATGTATAATGTCCCAAAAGAACCTAATAGGACTGTGTGATAATCATTTTGACCCAGAAAGCTTTCCTTGTTTTCTTAAGAACTAAACTTTAATAGTACCCCAACTAAGTAGCTACATCTGGAAAGTAGAACACTTAAAGGTCTACCATTAGGCAAGAGCGATGGAGAAAGCAATTAGCCATGTAACTGACAAAGGACCAAGCCCTGCTGAATTGCTTCTGGGATTTCTCTGCTCCTAGGTACTGGTTCCTTAAAGTTTGTTGAGCATTTAATCCATCTAAGTAGCCACTATCTAAAGAAAGATAACGGATCTATTGTTGTTCATTCTTTTCCCGTGACCCTGGGATCATGACCTGAGCTGAAATCAAGAGTCAGACTCAACCAACTGTGCCACCTGGGCCGTCTTAAGTATAGTTCCCAAGAGTGCCCTGGAGTTTAATACAGAGCCAGCCATTAAGTATTTGAGGGGAAAGAGCAGCCAGGAAACGAGAAGTTGTCCGTCAACCTAAAACTCCACCTCAGGTTCAAGAGCTGCATGACAAGGTGCCTTTCTCTTACCATTTTGTCCCTCCCTAAAGCCCAGAGAGTATATTGCCAATGTTTGTAAGGAACCTTGTGGCAATAGGTGATGATGAGATGAAGTAATTTATTTGGTATGCTATGGGAAAGTGAAATGGAATTCCACATTAAGGTACAACTGATAAATATTCATGAAGATGTAGAATGAGATACTCTCTTCCATATTCCATTTCCAAGTTCCTTAAATAGAAAATGAGGAAGAATCTATATATCCTAAAAATCATCATGTATTGGTTGGAAATGGTTTAAGCTACAACTATTTCCTGTAGCTTAAAACTTTGTGAACACTTGTAACACAAGAAGTCTAGAATTAGGACTGTTTGAGCAGCTAAGCAGGGTTATTAAGGACCAGGGTTCTTTCTGCCTCTCTGCTCCACCATTTTTAGCATTTACCTTTTAGTGTCAAGTTTGTTGCCTCACAGTCACAGGATGAGCAAGAAAAGAAAAGAAATAGCACCAGGAACTTTCCTGTTTTAGTTTCTTTTTTATAAGGAAACAAAAGCTTTCTCAGAAGTGCAGTCTTCTATCCCACCCCCCGCCCTACCCCACCCCCTGCAGTGGATTTCTGTGGCCTAATCTGTGTGACAGCTTTAATCTTAGCTGTATGGGAGGCTGAGGAAGTATCTGGCTTTTCAGCCTTTATAGTAGGAGAAAAGCAAGGGAGAAAGATTTGGAATGGAGGTTGGGTTAAAAAACCAACTGTGTCTTCCTCAAACCTATAACCTCTTCCCTGTCTCTCTTCCACTACTGTGACAATCCAGTGTGCAAGGCAATAATTGACAACAGTCTCTTTAGGACCAGAGAGGCCTGATAAGCCATACAGGTTTCTAGTTTTAAAGTCAGTGGACTCAGAATTTAGTTTATGGCCTTACTGGAAAAAGTCACAAGGGAATATTACTGAGAGAGAGAGATTCTGAGAAGGTGGCAGAGTAGGAAGCACTAGGAATCTGTCTCCCCTCCTAGACAACAGTTGTACTGGCAGAATCTGTCAGATGTAACTATTTGAGAATTCTGGAGTTTGTTAAAGGCTTGCAGTTTACAGGGGGAAAAGATTAGAAGGTAAATTGTGATTAATTTTAGTCAATTTCAGCTCAGCGCAGTAGTAGCTACTCTCCTCCACCCCCAGCCAAGAGTGAGGCAGCTGTGTATGTATTCTTGGAACGGCTTTGACACAGCATATGGGAGCTAAGATGGCCAGAAAGGACCCTGTCCTCCAAATATCAGATCTGTGCTCTGATCAGATCACAGATCTGGTGGCAGAGTTGTAGACAGAGAGGTAGGTAGCCATTTTTGTCGCACATCACCTCATTGTTGCAAGCCCCTCCCCATCTGGCTAAAGGGACTTCAGGGGACTTAGAGGGCTGGCACCTCCCCCACTTTATTTTTCACTTTTCCCCCATTTGGGAGAAAGACATTAAAGATTAGGCCCTCAGAAAACAACTGCATATGTAAGAAAATTAGAAAGTGACTGTATGTGCCCAGGGAAATCCTCAGAAAAGTCCTAAGAAGATACCACGTTTATACCTCAGACTGATCCTCAGCACAGAGATATGCTACAACAACCAAAATCACAAAAACAGTAACAAAAATCAGCAAGCCTTGGGGAAGGGGAAGAATCTGATGTCCAGAGTTACTACTTTATTAAATAGATTCAAATGCCCAGTGTTCAGGACATCTGGCTAACTCAGTCAATGCAGCATGCAACTCTTGATCTCAGGGTTGTAAGCGTGAGCCCCATGTTTGTTGGGTGTAGAGATTACTTAAAAATAAAATCTTAAAAAAAATGCCCAGTGTTCAACAACAGCAGCAACAACAGCAGCAACAACAACAAAATCACAAGGCATACAAAGAAACATCAAAATGTGGTCTATTCAAAGGAAAAAAAGAACAGAAACTCCCTGAAAAAGGCCTGATGGCAGATCCACTAGACAAAGACTTTAAAACAACTGTCTTAAAGAGGTACAAAGAACTAAAGGAAGATGTGACAAAAGTTAAGAAAAGAGTGTGTGAACCGTATGGAAATACCAATAAAGAGATAGAAAACTTAAAAAGAAACCAAAAAGAAATTCTGGAACTGAAAAGTACAGTAATTGAAATGAAAAATTTACTAGAGGGGTTTGAAGGTAGATTTGAGCAGGCAGAAGAAAGAATCTGCAAACTTGAATATAGGAGAATGGAAATTATCAAGTGTGAGGAAGAGAAAGTAAGAGGATTGAAGAAAAGCAAACAGAGCCTACAGGACCTGTATGATACAATTAAGTGGACCAGCATCTACATTGTGTTAGTCTTGGAAGGAGAGAGAGAGAGACAAGAGCAGAGAGAATATTTGAGGAAATAATGGCTGACACTTTCCAAATTTGATGAAAGACATGACTTGTAAACATCCAAGAAGCTCAATAAACAGCAGGTAAGATGAACTCAGAGACCCAGACCAAGACACATTATAAACAAACTGTGAAAATACAAAGAATCTTGAAAGTAGCAAAAAGGAAGTGAATCATCACATACCAAGGATCCTCAATTATCAGATTTCTGATCAGAAACTTTGGTGGCCAGAAGACAACAGGCCAGTACATACAGTGCTTAAAGAAAACCAGCTGCCCATCAAAAATCCTATATCCAACCAGACTGCCCTTTATTTAGAAGTGAGAGGTAGTATGCCTGGTGGGCTCTGCCAGTGGAGTGCATGACTCTTGATCTCAGGGTTGTGAGTTTGAGCCCCACATTGGGTGTGGAGATTACTTAAAAATAAAATCTTTAAAAACAGAAAACAAAAGTGGGGGAGAAATTATGACATTCCCAGATAAACAAAAGCTGAGTGAGTTCATTTCATGACCATTAGACGTGCCCTGCAAGAAATGCTTAAGGGAGTCCTGCAAGATGAAATGAAAGGATTCTAGTCAGTAACCCAAATTACAAAAAAAAAATCATTTACAGTAGCATCAAAAAATAAAAATAAAATACTTGGGAATTAACCAAGGAGGCAAAAGACTTGTACAGTGAAAACTGCAAAACAGTGCTGAAAGAATTTAAAGAAGACATAAATAAATGGAAACACATCCATGGATTGGAAGCCTTAATATTGTTAAAATGTCAGTACTCCCCAAAGCAATAAGATTCAATGTAATACCTATGAAAATCCAATGACATTTTTTATTAATAGAAAATCCATCCTAAAATTCATATATAATCACAAGGGACACTGAATAGCCAGAGCAGTCTTGCAAAAAGAACAAAATTGGGAGACTCACACTTCCTGATTTCAAAACTTACTACAAAGTTACAGCAATCAAAACATTGTGTTATTGGTATAAAAACATATAGGCCAATGGAATAGAATAGAGAGTCCAAGGGGCGCCTGGGTGGCTCAGTCGGTTAAGCGTCCGACTTCAGCTCAGGTCATGATCTCGCGGTCTGTGAGTTCGAGCCCTACGTCAGGCTCTGTGCTGATGTCTCAGTGCCTGAAGCCTGCTTCGGATTCTGTGTCTCCCTCTCTCTTTGCCCCTCCCCTGCTCACGCTCTGTCTCTATGTCTCTCAAAAATAAGTAAATGTTAAGAAAATTAAAAAAAAAAAAAAAAAAGAATAGAGAGTCCAAAAATAATTCCTCACATATGGTCAAATGATTCTTGACAAGGGTGTCAAAACCATTCAATGGGGAAAGAACAGTCTTTTCAAGAATTGGTGCTGGGAAAACTGGATCTCCACATGCAAAAGAATAAAGTTGGACCCTTCCATAACACCATATATAAAAATCAACTCAAAATGTGTCAAGGACCTAAATGTGAGACCTAAAACTCTAAAAGTCTTAGAAGGAAAACAGGACAAAAACTTCATGACATTGAGTTGGTAATGATTTCTTCTTGAATATGACACCAAAGGCAGGTGAGAAAAAAAAATAGACACACTGAACTTCATTAAAATTTAAAAGTTTTGTGCATTAAAAGACATTGTTGAGGGGCACCTGGGTGGCTTAAGCGTCCTACTCCTAATTTTGGCTCGGGTCATGATGTCATGGTTTGTGAGTTCAAACCCCATGTTGGGCTCCATGCTAATGGTACAGAGCCTGCTTGGGATTCTCCTTTTTCTGCCCCTTCCCTGCTCATTCGTGCTCTCTCTCTCTCTCTCTCAAAAATAAAGAAACTTAAAAAACAATAATAAAAAAATAAGAGACACTGTCAGGAGTGCTTGGCTGGCTCAGTTGGTAGAGCATACAACTCTTGATCATGGGGTCGTGAGTTTGAGCCCCATGTTGGCTGTGGAGCATACTTAAAAAGAATTTTAGAAAATTATACAAATTAAAAGAAAAAGACACCATTGGGAGGTATGTTGGGGGAATGGGTTAAATAGGTGATGAGGATTAAGACGGGCACTTGTGATGAGCACACGGAGTTGTAGGGAAGTGTTGAATCACTATTGTACAGCTGAAACTAATATTACATTGTATGTTAACTAACTGGGATTTCAATAAAAACTTTTTAAAAATGCATAAATTACATACAAATAAAAAATAAATAAAATGACATATCTTCAAAAAAAAGAGACACTGTCCACAGTATAAAAATACAACCCACACAATAGGAGAAAATATTTGCAAATCATGTATCTGATAAGAGATTAATATCCAGGATATATACAGAACTTCTAAAACTCAACAGGAAAACAATTACTTGGTTGAATAATGCGTAAAGGACTTGAATAGACATTTTTCCTAAAAAGATATACAGGTAGCTAATGAGCACATGAAAAGATGCTAAACATTACTAATCATTAGGGAAATGCAAACCAAAACTACAGTGAAATACCACTTCACACCCATTAGGATGGCTACTAAAAAACAAAAAAATAGGTGTTGACAAGGATGTGGAAAAATCGGAACACTTATGCACTGTTAATGAGAATATAAAATGGTATAGTCAATGTAGAAAACAGTATGGTGACTACTCAGAAAATTAAAAATAGAATTACTATATGATCCAGAAATTCTACTTCAGGGTATGTCCCCAAAAGAATTAAAAGCAGGGTCTTGAAGAGATATTTGTACACCCATATTTGTCGCAGCATGATTCACAATAGCTAAAATATGGAAGCAACCGTAGTGCCCATCATTGGTTGATGAAGAGGTAAAATGTGGTCTATACATAAATGGGATGTTATTCAACCTTAGAAAGGAAGGAGATTCTGCAGTATGCTACAACATGAATGAACCTTGAAGACGTGCTAAGTGAAATAAGTCACAAAAGACAAATACCCCACTATATAATCAGAATCGACAGAAAGTATCATGGTGGTTAACAGGGGCGGGAGGAAGAGGCGATGGGAAGCTATTGTTAAACTTACTAAAGTTTAGAGTCTGGTTTTACAAGATGAAAAGAGTTACAGGGATGGACGGTAGTGATGGTCTCACAACAGTGTGAATATATTTAATATCACTGACTATACACTTAAAAATGGTTACAATGGTAACTTTTATGTAATGTGTATCTTACCACAATAAAAAATTAAAAAACAGAAGAAGAAAGAGAAGATTTATGCTTACTAGTTTACTGTGATATAGGGAATCTCATAGAAAAAGAAGTTGCGAGGACTAGAACTTTGGCTAAATCTGTTGATACCTGAAGTAAGATTGTATTTCTCAACTGCATTGAGCAGCAAGCAGAATTTAAAAACAAAATACGTAACCTTTCCCAACTGAAACTGATTAATTATATTTGCCAGCCTCTTACACTGTTCAGTCTTTGTTGGAGATGGCCTGTATGACCTTGGGAGCTCAGTTTCTATTTTGCTGTGGTATATTGGGTACGTGCAACTTATTTGACACACGACATCACTTATGGGGTCATGATATTTCACATTATCATAAACAAAAGGAAGGAACGGGAACCAAAATTAAAGCAAGTGATCAGGCTGAGTGTTTAAAACATCTACTACTTAGGGGCTCCTGGGTGGCTCAGTCAGTTAAGTGTTTGACTGTTGGTTTTGTCTCAGGTCATGATCTCACAGTTCGTGGATTTGAGCCCCGTGTTGGGCTCCATGCTGACAGCGTGGAGCCTGCTTGGGATTCTCTTTCTTCCTCTCTCTCTGTCCCTCCTCTACTCACTTGCATACACACTCTGTCTCAAAATAAATAAATAAACTTTAAAAAAAGAATTAAAAAAAAACTTATACTACTTAGAGGAATAGTCATATTATCATTAATCTGAATAATGTAGAATAAGCATTGACATAATCACAGATCTTAACAATGAAGATCCAGCAATTGAGTGTCGATTGTGGTTTTAATATTCTTCCCCGTGCTGAGTGATTTGTTGACTAGGTTGTAATATTTCTTTTATTCTTGTCAGATACTCCAAGACACACTTTATAAAAGGAGAAATCCAGATTTTGACACTGCTTGACTCCTGGGGGATGCTAATATTGGGCCCTATAAAATTCAAGTAATTGGGATCCTAAAAAAGAAAGAAAGAAAGAAAAACTGCTCAAAAAGATGTGGTTAAAATTACTGCTAGTGGTTTGGGGAATGAAGAAAGAAAAGGATGCTTTTCTGAATTGACATTTTTTTGCATAGAGCATTTTAGTTGGTAGTAAAGTAAAGTTTAGCAGTGGACTCTGTTACTTAAAGAAAGTGAATTAACCCATAAGGCATGGTACCAGCATCCTTTCATACAACAGCAGCATAATTCAAGCATGCTGAAATTGCCATAGAGGTCTTTCTATAATAAAGGGAATACGGTGTCTAACAAAATAGTGGAGAGGATACATGAATTTTTGCTTATTCGAGTAGCGAAGTATACTTTGGAAATGGAGATGGAAAGGCATCAGATGATTCTGAAAGTGTGCCCTGTTAAAGTCTTAGGACTCAAAGGTAGTAACGTTTTTGAACAGTTATTCTCATACCACTATATAAAACTCGACCAGCCGCTCAAACAGGAATTTACTGAGCACCTACTGTGTGCTCACCACTGGGCCAGGCCCCAAGATGGGGCAGGCAGGAGGGTAAAGAATAAGCGCAGCATACATTTTTAACTCTTTAGTGGCTTACAGTGTACTTTAAAGGCTAAAACTATAAGACCATCTAGACCAAAATTCTAAATTATGTGGCACAAACTGTTTAAGTACCATACACATTTAGGAAAGATAGATTACTAAAGAATCCAGTTTTCAAAAAATTTCAAAAAAAAATTTCAGCTGGGCCTTAGAAAAAATGGTAGGATTTTAATAAACAGAGGGGAGAGAGGAAGACCTGGCTGAAAATAGGCAAGTTGTATGGGGACACAAAACTGAAAACAAGTGGACTTTGCAGATCAGTAGAGAGAGTGACCTGGAAAGAAAGCATCTGTGGAATAGGAAAAAAAGTCATAAAAATACAAGAAGACCAGAAAACTAATGCATTTTATGTTCCTGTAAAATCTCCTTTGAGAATGATTTCAACCCCCTTTTCAGAATCAAGAAGTTCCTTTCAGTGATTTAAATCCCCTTTGTGCCATTTTGACTTTTTCTTGTCTTAATTTTTGAAATTGTATTTTTTTCATATCCTAAGCTTCTCCCATTAGAAAATTATTGGTCCTGGGATGCCTGAGTGGCTCAGACAGTTAAGTGCCCAACTTCAGCTCAGGTCATGATCTTGCAGTTCACAAGTTCAAGCCCGGCTTCAGGCTCTCTGCTGACAGCTGAGCCTGGAGCCTGCTTCAGATTCTGAGTCTCCCTCTCTCTGCCCCTCCCCTGCTCGCTCTCTCTCTCTCTCTCTCTCTCTTAAAAATAAACTTTTTTAAAAATTAAAAAAAATCAACTCCTTTTGGATATAGGTGATGAAAATTCTGCCACCATGGACAAGAGTTTTGTAAGCTGGGGATGCTTTTTGGCAGTTTAGTGATATATGCTAATTGGCACTTATTCGGCAAATATTAAGTACCTACTGTGTGCAGGTGCTGTTCTAGGCACTTGGGATGCTTCCACATACAAACAAATGAATAGGGTCCTTACTCTTGAGTACTAGATGGCTTCATTGCTAAACTATCAAATAATGTCTCTGCTCTTAAAACTCTTTCTTTTTACAGTGGACTAATTTACTCAGTTGACAGAATCTTCTCTTTAAGATACTCAAGTAGCCTTCCCCAAACAGAAAATTCCTCCATATATGGGCAAAGGAATTTACCCTGGGTACAATTTGGTGAGTTTTTTTCTTCCCTCCTTTAGTTTGTCCTCCTGCATTCCCCTGACAACATTTTCTCTTGGAGCGTTTTGGGAAGAAGTTTCCTGTTCTTACCATTCCTCTATAAATTACCTTGCTCACACATACTGCCTATGAGCTGCCACTGCTGTGGTTGTATTTATTTGTTGAACAATTCTGTACTTTGAAATGATTCATTCAAGAGCCATGAAGCATTCAAAGCAGGATGTGTGACTCATTTAGTAAATAGCATCTTGAAGTAGAGAACGGGAGCCTCAGATTGACTAAGGTACAAATGAAAGTTATGTTGGCTTTGAGGTGTGTATATTTAGTCCTTTCCCTTCTCCCATTCCCTACTTTCCCGAACACAAACTGTCTCTTGCGTTGGGAATAGAAGCGCTGCAGTGAGGGTGAGAAGCATTATTGAGACTGTTGCAGATCTCCTAGTTTCTCTTTTCAGAATATGTGATCAATTGAAGGGATTAAATAATTCTCATAAAAAGGTTGGTTATTCTTTCTGCCCTGTGTAGCACTGATATCACTGTATTTTAAAGTTTTTATTTATTTTTGAGAGACATAGAAACAGTGTGTGAGCAGGGGAAGGGCAGAGAGAGAGGGAGACACAGAATCTGAAACAGGCTCCAGGCTCTGAGCCATCAGCACAGAGCCCGACGCAGGGCTCGAACTCACAGACGGTGAGATCATGACCTGAGCTGAAGTTGGCCGCTTAACCGACTCAGCCACCCAGGCGCCCCTGATATCACTGTATTTTAGAGCTTGCTTCCCATAGTGTTTAAGCCTTCTATGGCTTTTTCATGCTATTTTCTTTCATCAAAATATATCCATGTGTAGATACTGTATTAAAAGAAAGCTATTCTGTCCATGCAGCGCTGCCAAACCCAGAAACTTTGGAGAAGGGGAGAGATACGGCTTCAGCGTAAATGAATTTCCAGACTATCACAAGTATAAACTCAGTTCCTTGTATTGTTCCCTGATAGTTTAGGCATTCAGGGCTCATTTCCTAATAACTAAAGAGTTCTCATTTGTCTCCTTCCCCCAGTCTACTCTTCTAAAACAAGGAAAGGGACTTGTATTAATCATAGGTCAGGACATAAGAGCGTTTTTAAATGTGAGACAAATCCACATGGAAACTGGAGCTGTGGTGGCCAAAAACAACATTTCAGGAATGAATTTGGCCAGAGTTTGAGTGCATATTGCACGGAAATTTCATTGGTCACAATACTTTACCAAGGATTTAGCTTGAAACTATTACATTTCTAATGCCCATATGCTTGTGCCTGGCCCAGAGTCAACAGGCAAAAATGTAATTCTAGTTTGGCTTGAGCTCTCCTTCACCCTGAGCCTTCTCTTCAATTCCGTTTAGTGCTGTTATTTCAGAAAGTTTCTGGGAGACTAGTTTTAAAGGGATTAAGAAAAGAACTCTCTGTAAACATTGACTTCTTCAGAGTTATTCTGCAAAGAAAAACTAATCTTTACTATAATACCTGTCTACCTGGAGAGTAAAAATGTAGAGAACTAGCTTGAGTACATGCTGTATGCCAGGTACTATACGGTTTTATGTAATCATTTCATTTAAAAGCTTAAGAAAAGAGGGATATGGAGAAGGCGTCCGGGGTGCCTGAAATGTTTCATGTCTTCATCTAGGGTGTAATCACATTGGGCATTTCCTCATATAAAAATTCATTGAGCTGTATGTACACTTAATATTTGTGGTTTATGTACATGATCTATTTCAGTTAAAAAATTTTTAAATCCTTTTTTTTTAAAGTCTGTTTATTTTTGAGAGAGGGAGAGAGCACAAGTGGGGGAAGGGCAGAGAGAGAGGGAGACAGAATCTGAAGGAGACTCCAGGCTCTGAGCTGTCAGCACGGAGCCCAACAGGGGGCTCGAATGCACACATGAGATCATGACCTGAACTGAAGTCAGACACTTAACCGACTGAGCCACCCAGCCACCCCTAAAAACTTTAAAATCTTAAGACTTCATTCATTGAGGTGTATTTCTTTTTTTTTTTTTAATTTTTTTAAATGTTTATTTATTTTTGAGAGAGAGTGCAAGTGGGGGAGGGATGGAGAGAGAGAGGGAGACATAAAATCTGAAACAGGCTCCAGGCTCCGAGCTGTCAGTGCAGATCCCTATGTGAGACTTGAACTCGGGAATGGCAAGATCATGACCTAGGCCAAAGTCAGACACTTAAACAACTGAGCCACCCAGGTGCCCTCATTGAGATATATTTCTGATTTACAGTTCCCACCATCCTTGTTTGTTCTTCAGGCCATTCTACACTCTTTACTTACCTCTGTTCATTTGGTCAGTTTGCTAGTAGATAGGATTCCAGGTTCTACTATCACAGAAGGATAGGCGAAGCTGAAACTTCTAGAAACAGAAAGCATTTTTACCAAAGATCTCCTGTAGTAAATTGTTAATAAGAAACCGTATCTTCCCTGCCTATTCCATAACTGATAACCAGTTTTCAGATCGATTTCCTCATACCCTTACATTCCATTTTATGTTTCTTAACATTTCTTAAACTAAGAAAATCTCCATTGAGGAGCAAAAATCAAAAGTAGCCAAAATTGTTTTGATTTGTTTCTTCTGCATTACCTCTTTGTATCTAACAAGACAATGCGTGAGAATTCCATTTGATTTGTTCTTCCCCCAATTATAGTGTCTTCTGTCTCTGTCTTCCTAATTTCCCTATCCTAAGTATTTGCAGATCTGTAGTACATCAGCCATTTTATAAAATGAGGTTGGGAGTTTTCTGCCTGTGTTTTTTCCCTTCCAAGTTTTAGATCCAAAAACATGTGTTGGCAGTTTGGCAAGGGAAACTAAAAAACAGCCTTTTTTTTTTTCTTGCTTTCTCTCTTTCCCTGTTACTGTGTAGCAGAATTTCTTAACAAAGGCACAGTTGATATTTTGGGTCAGATAATTCTTTGTTTTAGAGCCTTGGCCTGTGCATTTCAGCCAGCATCCCATGGCTCTACCCTGTAGAGGCCAGTAGCATCCCCTGGTTGTGATCAGCAAAAATGTCTCCACACATTGCTAAAATGTCCCCTGGGAGTCAGCGTTGTCCCTGCTTGAGAACCACTGCCATATAGTATAAACCATGTTTAGAGAAAATGGGTTCGGGGGAAAAGACTCGACTAGCACATGATTAAAATTCCCATCGGATCTTTGAGGATATTATCTAGGTCAGAGCTGTCCAAAAGAAATATAATGCAAACCACATATGTAATTTAAAATTTTCTAGTAGCCACATCAAAAAGTAAAGGTAAATAAGTAAAATTAATTTTAATAATACATTTTATTTAACTCAGTATATCCAAAATATTATCATTTCAACATGTAATCAACATGAAATTAATGAGATATTTTACATTCTTATTTTTGTACTAAGTCATTGAAATTCAGTGTGTGTTTTGACTTAGAGTACATCTAGCCACATTTAAAGTGCTCAGTCACTAACCGCTTGGCTACCATATTGGATAGGGCAGAGCTAAATCATCTTGGTCTCTAGACAGGGTGCACATTACCACATAATACTTCTTCTCACCCATTTATGCCAAGAAACTGCCCTGATTCATTTACTTGAGCAAATTAGATGCTAAACCATAGTTACTATACAAATCCTCTCCCAGGGCATATAAACTGCCTTCTTGATCCAGTATGACTTATATTCTTCAGTCTCCATTTTGAATGATAACCCCTCTGTTGTCTTGAAGATGGTTGATATCTACATATTTCTTGAACATTATCATTATTTACCCTACAACCAGAGTGAGTGTTCCCTGAGTGGCTCTTTGCCAAAACCTTAGTCATAGGTAAGACCAAGGATCAAAGGAAGACCCATTAAGGGTATTAACAAATGGGAGAGTTAGATTTTTAAATGGGCAGTAATTCAAAAAGGAAAATCCTTTTGGGAGCTTCTCCACTCATTTTAATTCAATAGGATAATCTGTCTAATAACATCAAAATTTTTATCACTTAATGATTTTAGATATTTTAATTGAGAAATTGTTTTCAGATGGATGGATTTCCTAACCATGCAGTTCAAAACTGATCTAGAGAATTCTAAAGGGTTAACTTAAAAATTTTTTTTTGAAGATTTTTTGAAGATTTTATTTTTATGTAATCTCTACACCCAGTGTGGGGCTCAAACCTATAACCCTGAGATCAAGAGTTGCACTCTTGGCAACTAACTCAGCCTGCCAGGCACCCTCTTAAGGGTGAACTTTTAATAAATGAAAGAGAATAAAAGGAACGATGAACATACTAGCCAAATTGACATTCACTTTGATAAAAAGCTTTAGCATACTTTTATTCTCCCCTTCCAACTCTAGCCATATAAAAATTGTATTAGAGGGGTGCCTGTGTGGCTCAGTCAGTTAAGCTTCTGACTCTTGATCTCCACTCAGGTCTTGATTTCAGGGTCATGAGTTCAAGCCCCATGTTGGGCTCCATGCTGGGGCGTAAAGCCTCATTAAAAAAAATTGTATTAGAAATTATAGGAAGAGCCCAGGCCAGTGCCCTGCTTCCTAAATTCAGCCCATCTGCCTCCTCCTCTGAAGCACACTACCTGATTTAGTCAGGGATTCTTAATTTGGGGGGTGTCATGATCCCCATTGACAGTTTGGTGAAACCTGTGAACCCCTTCTCAGAATATTGTTTTTAAATTAGTAAGGTAAAATATATAGGATTATAAAGGAAACCAGTTATTTTGAAATAACAGTTCTCAAAAATATTCTTAAAATATTTGATAATGTAATATGTGTGCTTTTTAATTAATGCGTTAGATAACAAGTTCTAGTGGTGGGTCTCATGGCTTCCATATAAAGGATATTTTGATATATGTGATAAGAAAATATGTGTGATTTCTATTATGAGTTAGGAATGTTAAATTCTGCAGAGTTTAGTGAGAATAAAGATACAATTTTTTTCCTCTCCATGTTCACAGTTAGCAGACCTTCTGAGCTGCTGATGGGTGGGAAATCCCTTCAGCCATCTTTAGTTCTTTTCAGATCCCAGCTTTTGATTTGGAAAAAATAAATAGCTCAATAGCTCAAGGGGGAACAGGGGAGTGTGGAAGGGAGCGGGGGCAGGGGGTGTGCAGCAGAGAGGAACAAGAGCTAGAGGACAAATAAGACAAGTCAGGACTGTGGAGCACAATTCTAACAGAAGGGGAGTTGCCTTTTAAAAATCTTAAATGAAAAAAAAAAAATAAATAAAAATCTTAAATGATCCTGACCAGTGCCGAACCTGATGGAGTTTTAAAATCTTTCAGCTCAATTTTGAGCAGACTTGCCTTCTACTCAAGAAAGAGGAAAAAGGACTTTTGCCTGAAGATCATTCTTCTAGATTCTAGAACATCGTGCAAAATTTTTCAGGCTACATATATGAAATTTCTGCGAAGTACTTATTATAAACATCTTTTTGAAAGATATTAGAACATTACCAATATATTTTGAAATTCTGTACCTCTGCCTAATCCACTACTCTTCTCTAAACTGATGGTTTTTGGAGCACCTGGGTGACTCTGTTGATTAAGTGTCTGACTCTTGGCTTTGGCTCAGATCATGATCTTAACGGTTCATGGTTTTGAGCCCTGCATGCGGCTCTGCGCTGACAGTGCAAAGTCTGCTTGGGGTTCTCTCTCTCCCTCTCTCTCTCTGCGCCTCTCTGTCTCCCAAAATAAATAAACATTTAAAATAAATAAATAAAATGATTGGTTTTGTTCGTTGTAGACCAGGTTTTGCTCATTTCCTTTTACCAAATACCTGGGAAACCCAGAACTTCAACAGTGACTTACTTAACCTACAAATATCACACCCCTTGTTAATAGATTATTCTCTCCTTTCTTCACCCCCCAACCTCACCCTTTCTTCCTTAGGGAAAAATATGTGAAGGAAACAATTGATGCGTAGGGTTAACCAACAACAGAGAAAACTTAAGTTGTTGGCTAAATTCTCCCACACTTTATTGAGTTTTATCCTGGATCCATCTGAAACCACTCAGGCAGTCTTTTGACGGTTTATATTTTGGTCCTTTATACTTTTAATTGAGAATTCACTTTTCCCTTCAGGCCTGTAGGCCTAGCCTGGAAGGGTTTTCCTCTGTAAGCTAGCTTAATTGTGATAGGGCTCAGAGCAAATTTGAGGGAAGATACTTTTGGGTAAAATAAAGGGACTTAAACAGTGTCACTTTTTTAACTGGATAGGAGCTGGGGTGGGTGAGGCTAACTCCTGTCTGGTTCGCAGTCAAGAAGCGCTGTGGAAAAAGAGCTAAAGCGTTTGGTGGGAAGTGTGTATGTATCTAACATGGAAAGTAAAAAAGGGAGACTAACCAGTCATTATTTTTAGAAACAAAAAGACAAATAGAGCCATGTTTCAGAGCCTGGCTGGTGAGGGAGCTGTGGGAAACCGCAGCATCCAAGCTGTTACTGTGTTGCAGGCATGTTTTAATGAAGGAACCAGGCCAGCCAGCCTCAAAGGGAATTTTGAGGGTATCATTCTTTTGAATTACTGCTGTTCATCTGTTCTCTTCACCTCCCCCGCTCTGAAGAAGGGGTAGAAACATAAATTATTGTCCAGTAATCCTGTCTTACATGTCCTAAACTGAGGCAGACCTAGCCTTACCTCTTCGTTGTCCTTTCACCCAGACTCTTAAATAAGGAAAATCTCCGTACCATCTCCTTTCCACTTCCCTCATCCTGCCTACAGGCTTCTCCCCACCCTAACAAAAAATTTTTTTGCCTGCATCTTTATTCTGTCATTATATAGCCAGCAGCATTGCACTGTCCCCTTTATGGCTGACGGAGCCCAGGCGGGCTGCCTGACGAGGGGAGGCAGCATTTGGCCGATGGGGCTGGTGTGTGCCATTACTGCTGGCCATTGGGCCTCTGTCCTCTACAGCCCCATCCTGGCTCATTAAAACCCTGAGCCAAATAGCTGGGCAGGCGCCTGCTGCAGCACGATGGGGGCCAAGAAGTTAAATGGTTCTCCTAATCCTGCATAATTTATCTCCCTGTTAGCCCCCTCATAAATAGTCCAATTCAGCCCCACCATGGAGAGCTTCACTCTGAATTTCCTATTTTTGTGATGACCAATGAGTGTCCAGCCTTTCCCTTCTTCTCTCTTTATTATTATTATTAAAAATTATTTTCCCCTTGTTCACTAAGAGCCTTGCCTAAATGTTTTTTTCATTTGGAGCCTCCTGCCTAGACTCCACTTCACCAGCAATCTGTCCACTTCTCTCGTTTGGACCTGATATTACAGAGCAGTTGGTGCTGCAGTCTTCATCTTCTCCTCTCCTCCCGGCTTCCTAGTGCCTCTTTTTCTCCTTCCCCATTTTCTCCTTTCATCCAGCTCCTCTCCTTTTCCATCACTTTCAATTCTTTCTCCTTTCCATTCCCTCCCCAGGCCCCCTGTCCAGGGACCATCCGTAGTGCAGGATGTTTAGTAGGACATTGTAAAAGGGCACCGAAGCGCTTTTTTTTTTTTTTCACATCTCTGTTTCTGTTTCGTTTCAGAGATTTACAAACGAGGACCACCTGGCAGTTCATAAACACAAGCATGAGATGACATTGAAATTTGGCCCAGCCCGAACTGACTCAGTCATCATTGCAGGTATTTGCTGCCCCAGAAGCCACGTGCCTTGGTATCACCAGACAGTTAAGATTAATACCAGGGACCAGATGTACTGGGAGCTATACTCCCCTTTTCCCATTAAGAGCCCTGATGTGATCTGCATTTAATCAGAAAAAAAGGAACACTAAAAGCTCCCAAGTTTCTATTGTGCCCTCTATTCTGTTTTTAATACAAGATTGGGTTCTGCGGTTTTTGAGGGTAGGTGTGTTGAGGTTTTGTCTTGGCTTTTTTCAGTCTATTCCCTCCTTGCCTTCTTTTTATAAGACTTTGGAAGATTTACAGACAAAAGATGCCTTTGACATTTCTCCCTACCCACAGCGAAGGGGTGAACAAAAGAAAGCAAGAAAGCCGACCTAGCCTGGCTGCTTCCCTTCCACTGGGTGTCAGTTTCCCCCAGCCAGGCTGATTGTCAGTTCGTAAATTCAGCTTGCCTCGTGAACCCAGACAGCATTGAGGGCACATTTCCAAAGCTCAGACAAGACATTTAGTCAATGGGACTCTTCTAAGCCAATTTGGGTGACCTGGAACCTCTCGCCGATTGTTTTAGACACTGGCTTGCTTACATAGGCCATTCTCAAGGGAGTATCCTTAGCAACTACTCTCAAATCGTGGAGCAGTTCTGTTGTGTTACTTTCAGCTAGACAGACATACAAATCAAAGTTGGGCTTTTCTTTTGATACTACGAGGGATTCTGATTTAGCCTGGGTTAAGCAAGTTTATCGCAGTATTTAACCAATAGGAGATTTCATTGGTGGTTATTACATAAGTTAATAACTCAGATAAGGCACAATTTCTCTAAGTATTACTAACCAAAATGCAACCCAAAATACAATGAAGGAAAGAGAACCTCCTTCTCCATGCTTCTATGTGTGAAGAAAGGAATTTGCCAATACAGATCTCCTATTCCTTCTTAATTCAGCAAATATTTATTGAATAGCTACTGTGTCCACCAGCCACTTTGCTAGGAGCTTGTAGATTGTAATTCCTGGAAAAGGACATGAGTGGGGACATTGTCATTGATGATCCTTAAGAAAGCCTGGAGGAAGGGGTGCTTGAGTGGCTCAGTTGGTTGATCATCCAACTCTTGATTTCGGCTCAGGTCATAATCTCACAGTTCATGGGATTGGGCCCCTCTTCGGGCTCTGTGCTGACAGTGCAGGGCCTGCTTTGGGATTCTTTCTCTCCCTCTCTGTCTGCCCATCCCACACTCACAAACAAGCATGCATGTAGAGACACAGTCTCTCAAAGTAAACTTAAAAAAAATTAATAAAAAAAGATGTCCTAATCTTCCTATTTTCTTTTTTTAATGCGCATTTATTTACTTTTTTAAGTGTTTATTTTTGAGAGCTAGAGAGACAGAAGGCAAGCCAGGGAGAGGCAGAGAGAGAGGGAGACACAGAATCCGAAGCAGACTACAGGCTCCGAGCTGTCAGCACAAAGCCTGATGTGGAGCTCGAACCCACAAACCGTGAGATCGTGACCTGAGCTGAAGTCAGACACTTAACCCACTGAGCCACCCAGGCATCCCTCCTATTTTACTTTAAAGCTGTTTATATTTGGATTTTCAGGCTTTCTGTAACCTAGCCTGATGGTACCTACCTACCCAACTTTGTTTTTGTTTGTTTTTAAAAGATTTTTGATTTGATTTGATTTTTTTAAAACTAATTCTAATGGCCATCTGGCATTTCTAGATTTCTTTTTTTTTAATAGTTATTTATTTATTTTGAGGGGGGGAGTAGAGGGGCAGAGAGAGAGAATCCCAAGCAGGCCCCATGCTGTCAGCACAGAGCCTGACGCAGGGCTTGAATCCACAAATGGTGAGATCATGACCTAAGCTGAAATCAAAAGACATCAACTGACTGAACCACCCAGGTGCCCCTTAAAGATTTTATTTTTAAGTAATCTCTGCACTCAATGTGAGGCTCAAACTCAAAACCCTGAGATCAAGAGTTGCATGCTCCACCAATTGAGCCAGCCAGGTGCCCCTACCTACTCAACCTTGTTATATACCTGACTTGATTATCTTTTTTTAATTATCATTTTATTTTAAGTAGGCTCCACACCCAACGTAGGGCTTGAACTCACAACCCTGAGATTAAGAGTCATGTGCTCTACCAACTAAGCCACCCAGTCTCCCCCTGCCTTGGTTATCTTTACCCTGGACGTACCTTTTCCTCCTCATCTATACATGGTGCCCATACCCTTCCTCCCTCTATGCCTTCACCTGCCTTACTCCTCTTACCCTCCAAATCTCCTTTCTCTTGGTGAAAACCATTCTTTAAGGCCCAGCTTAAATCCTACTTCTTGAAACCTCCTAACTATTCTGTTATTTATTTGTCATTATTTAATTACTACAATAATTTTATTCACTACTGCACATGGCACTTATTTTTTTGTGTACTATGATGCTATCTATGTATATTTATTTCCTCAACTAGAAAACATTCTCTTTGTTCTCTAGGGCAAGAGCCATGTCTTCTATTTGGGCAGAACTCCTATACTCCTTTTTCTATCCTCCCCCAAATTTACCCAAAAGCGTATGCACGCACCATTAAGACACATAGAAAGTATTCAGTAAACACTTGTTGATTTCTTTAGAAACATCAGAGCAGGCAAAGGGTTTTCTTATATATTTTCAGGGTATTTGCTTGTTTGTTTGAAGGGGAGAAGTTTGTATGAGTCTCAGGTCAGAGAACCAAAAGGCCCTCTTCTACCATCACTGTGCCCTTAGCTGCCCCATCCTATTTCACTGGAGTTGTGATTTTTTGGTGTTCCCTTACTGAAGTGCTCTTGAGCATAAAGGATGATATTACCTCTACTCACCCGGGGATGGAGGGAAAGTGGCTTCATCATTGGCCAACCAAAGCTGCCAGAGAACCTTTTAAAACTATTTTGGGAGGTAGTGGTAACTTTTCCAAACACTCTGATTCAGAAGAGGTTTTGTTTAAATTGAAAAAAAAAAAAATTATGCTCTTTCCATGGAAAATCCCAGTAGACTATTTCCAATCAATCATGCAAGAAGGAGTGATTTTAATCCCTGGTCTCACTCCTTAAAACATCATTTAAATATTGTTCTATATCTATCATTCAGTTTAGTGGTTTGGGGTATAACATGAATCCCTGAGGTGACTAGCATGTCAAAGAAAACCATCATAATAGAACTTTAGGTCAGGGAACAAGATTCAGCTGACCTAAGAGAGAAAAACCAGAAAAGCAGAATGGGGAGAGAGAAGCACAAATCTAAAATTCAGATTGCTTGAAAAGTTCCCATGGGTTATGGATCTTGCCTTCCTCTTCCCAAGGGCAGAGGCACTGTTGAAAGATTTGTGCAGCCCCTGAGAGGATATTTTGGCTGGCAAATCTAAATCCAAATATCCTGGTTTCCGGAATTTGCTCTGGGCCCAGGTCTCTGTGAAATGAGCTCTATTGTTCGCGGTTTCCTTTTCTAACTCACAATCCTGCTGTCTTGTTCCCCAGCGCGTAGATTTGCCTGGAATACCTTCAGAAGGTAGCAGACCCTTACCTCAGTGACCACTAAATGACAAAGCACCATTTCTTACTTGGTAGCTTTAGCAGGCAAACTCCAGCATCTGACCCTGTTTCTTCTCATCAGTTTTAATGTCGATCTGCTTATACCTCCTCACTTCAGACATAGCAGGGAATAAGTTTAAAGAGAAAATGTCACTTAACTGTCTTTGGTTTTCAGATCTGGAGGTATCACAAACTCCACCTGGCTGAATGATTTTGTTTTGTTTGGGGGTGAGGGAGGTGAAACTAGTCTCTGGGAGAAAGGGGGTTACGTGGATAGTCACACAACAAAACATTGTTCTGTCTTCCCTCTGCTGGCCTTGACGGCACAGCACAGACACCCTCTGGTGGCCTAGCACTGGCCTTCACCTGCTCAAGCTCCATAAAAGCAACACAGAGACTCTCTCCAAACAGAAGAATAAAAATGTGTTCTCTATATACTCTAAAGTTTTAATTTCAGGTCAAAACTAAAATAAAGTCTCCTTTTTTTCATGTCTACAGATCAAACTCCTACTCCAACTAGATTCCTGAAGAATTGTGAGGAGGTGGGGCTCTTCAATGAATTAGCTAGCTCCTTTGAACATGAATTCAAGAAAGCTGCAGATGAGGATGAAAAAAAGGCAAGAGGCGGGACTTTTGCTGAAAAATTGGAAGCGTTCAGATGGAGGATGTTTTCATTGTGTCCTGGGACAATTTGCTTAACCGATTAAAGCACAAAATTATGGGCTTCGTTCTTTAGAACCAGATAGTACCCACTGATCCTAATCAGCCTTCCACGACTTTAGGGGGTCCAGACAATGGGTTTGCACAAGTCTGTGTTTACAGAAATTAGTCTTCTTGCCTGTTCAGTGCATCATCAGTCCAGTAATCTATTTTTAAAAAATTATTTCTCTTCCGAATATGTTGAAGAAGTTAAAAGATTATAAATTACTCAGATCCTATGAGATAACATTTTTTGGTGTCAAATCTCCTGCTCTTCTTACCTGAACTGTTCCAGTCAACCTATCAACAGACATTTATTGAATTTTGACACTTCTTTGTTTCAATGTATGTAGCTCTTACCTTCAGGTAGCTGTCTAGTGATATTCAAGACATTAAACTAAAAGAAAGATGTCATGTCACTTTAGGACCCTACAAAGAAACTGAGGAAGTTTTGCTTGGAAAGAGAAGATTTAATGTGAACCAAATTGTAGTCTTCGAATATGTGAAGGAAGAGCTTGCATGTAAAAGAGGGGTTCAGCGTCCCTGTGGTCCGGAGATAGGAATAGGAGCAGCATGTGGAGGCTATCACGAAGTATGTTCAACTGTATGTAGGCCACTTAGGATAGATGCTGTAGAGAGGATTAAAAGTTGGAATCCCTTCGTATTCTGAGCTCTTTCCTTCTAAGAAGAGAGCAGGTAAATCAAGAGAGCGGTGCATGTTTTTTTTCACCCGGCTTAAATTGTACTTGTAAGAATTACCACTCAAGGTTTTTCCAAGTCCCGTAGCTTCCTATGAGCAGATTTTCCTGCTCTCTCTCTCTCTCAACCTGAAGGAAAAGAGGGAAATCCAATGGCATATATTTGTAGTTCTGCTTTCAAATTGCTAGACTAGCCATAGTCTTCTCATCATTATTTTTCTTCAGGAACTCCAGTCTGTCATCTCTCAGTTGCTTCAGCCTATGTGGTATAATTTTATTTTATAGCTTCTCTACTTCATCCACTCCCCACCATCATTTTTTTCTTTCCTCCAAGACAAAGAAATCAAATTGTTTTTTCCAGGATCTGAGGGATTTAAGATCAAACTCATTATAGGCAAATTCAAGAAAATTAACCTCCCTTTAAAAGCTTGAAATCTTTTCCACTGCCGTTTTAATTCGGTTGGCACTTCTAGGAGGCCATTCGTAGTTGGTTAGGCCTTTACTCGTTGGGCATCTCCATATTTCTTTTTGCCGTACAGGGGTGGTCTTTACCTCCCCTTGATGAGAAGAACAGACTCAGTAGAAGACTGTGTCTGGGAATGTTGAATGAGTCTAAAACTTTACTGAACCACAGCTTTTCTAGGAGATGCCTCTAGGGGATTTTAAACCTGTGGTTGTATTTACTTAGAGGCCTTTCCTTCCCTCCACCCTCTGACTTTTCAGGGACCCCAGAATTAGTTGAATCAGGCCTGACATCTTTACCATGTAGAAAAAATGAGGGCAAAAGTGAAAGCATCTTTGCTATTGCTCACCCCCATCAGATTGGACAGAAAGAACCATCACCACCTTCTCTAATGTAGTAGACACCAGATTATCTTCAGTGTGCTCAACTACCAAGAAGATTTCTAGGGATTAAGGTAGCAAGGGAAGAGTTAGAAACGAGCTCCTCTTTCACTGAGAAGCCTAAGATATGGAAAGAATAGAACAAAGGATCTACTTTGTCATGAAACTGAACTGCAGTGCCAGCCCTCCTGTCGTGGTGCATTGTCGGGCCGTCATCTCAGATGGTTTATAGGTCCTGCAAAGCCATTTACAGCTTCAACGTTCTGTGAAGTGTTTCACCAAGGCCAGAAAAGTACTGTCTTTCCTTTCTGGTGTTCTCTAGTCCTGCTTCTAGGACCAGGTTCTAATTTCTTTCACTGATCAAATGACCAGTCTTTCCTTTCTTTATTAACCTAAAACCCTAGCTTCCTAACTTCTAACCTCTACCACCAGATTTTGGGATGAAATCATATCACCATCAAGCAAGTTCCCCAGAAAAGATCTTCCCTATCATGTTTGCACTACTTTATTTATTTATTTTTTTATATTTATTTTTGAGAGAGACAGAGACAGAGACGGAGACAGAGCACAAGCAGGGGAGGGGCGCAGAGAGAGGGAGACACAGAATCCAAAGCAGGCTCCAGGCTCTGAGCTGTCAGCACAGAGCCCGAAGTGGGGCTCGAACTCAAAAGCAGTAAGATCATGATCTGAGCCAAAGTCGGATGCTTAAGTGACTGAGCCACCCAGGTGCCCCTCATGCTTACAGTATTTTAATAGCTACAAACAAAATTTGTTTGCTTTTGATACTTGAATAATCTAGTCCTTGTGGTTGGCAGAAAAAGTACTCACAGTTCTCCAACAGAGCTGGTTGGAAATAGGCAAGCACTAGATTCAGGAATCATTTTACTTTCCTGAAAAATAATATAATTATGGTATTTGCATGGATTTAAGTGTCAGTTTTCCCTCCCCCATTTCAGGGTCTTTATAAGCATTATAAGTTGTTTTTTTGTTTTTTTTTACCTTTCAGAATCTTTGTAAGTATTCACCCATTGTGAAACAGGTATTATTTCCATTTTAAGTTAGATAAACAGGTTCTGAGAAATTAAAATGATCTGTCCAGAGTTGTACATACAACCTAGGTTCCATATTTCTTTGACTTGCAGTTCAGTTATTTGGCCAAAAGGTAAACTTAGAAGTATATTTCCTCAGGGCACCTGGCCAGCTCAGTCTGTGAAACATTTGACTCTTGATCTCAGGGTCATGAGTTCAAGCCCCATGTTGGGTGTGGAGCCTACTTAAAAATAATACTAATAAAGTATATGTCTTCATCTTTTAACTGGAATGATTCAGCCTGAAGGGAATCATTGGGTTGAACTATGCTCATTTCTCTCTTTTGACAGGCTGCTGCGGGGCCCCTTGACATGTCTTTGCCTTCCACACCAGACATCAAAATCAAAGAAGAAGAGCCAGTGGAGGTAGACTCATCCCCACCTGATAGTCCTGCCTCCAGTCCCTGTTCCCCGCCACTCAAAGAAAAGGTAAATTCACTACCAAGAATTATCCCAAATGTTACTTGGTAGGTAGATTAAGCTTTTATTCATTAGTTGTATAAATAATGGGTGATTGATTATATTTAAATAAATGTTCATTGTTTAGAAGATTTATATAAATGACACCTCTTCTCTGACCAAGCAGTTCCACTTCTGAATCTATAAGGAAGTGAAATTACTGTGTATGTCCACCATGTAGCAGTATTTAAGAATGTCCGTAACAGTTGTACTCATAATAGTCAAAAAACTGAAGTAGTCCAAATGTCTATCAACAAGAGAATGAATAAATAAATAAATTGTGGTATATTTCTAAATACCATATGGCACTAAAAAAGAACGCACTAATGAACTAATGATATAAACAGCAATGTGGATGAATCCCACAAATGTTATGTTGGGCAACAGCAACAAAATTCAGACATAGAAGTACATACATGACTCCATTTACATTGGGTTTAAGAGGAGGCAAAACTATATGAGGGCGATAGAACTCCAAATAATGTTTAGCTCTTTCGAGGGAAGGTTTGGGTTGGGAAGGGACACAGGAGAACCTTCTGGGGTGCTGGAAATGGGCTCCTTCCTGATTTTACATATATAAAGTCACTTAGTTGTGTCCTTTAGACTAATGTACTCTATATATGTTGTTCTTCAGTTAATTAGTAAAAAAGAAAAAATGTGTAATTCATAAATTGTACATTAAATGATTTAGAAAAAAAGTCTTCTTAGAAGGAAGTCTTCTAGTGGTTCAAAGAGAAAATCTACTAGGATTCTGAGTATTATTTTTTTAAGGGAACTTTTTATGAAATAATATTTTTATAAATTTATTGAAATATAGCACACATACAGAAAAGTGCATAAATTGTAAGTATACAACTCACTGAATTTTCACGAAGTTTACAGCCTGTGTAAGCAGCACCTAGATACTCTCAGAACCTCCGAAGCCCCCTCATGCCTCTTTCCAGTCTCTACTACTCTGCTAGTGGTTATAATTTTAATGTCCAATGTGGTTAGAGCATCTGTATCTCATTTTGCCTCTCTCCAAATATGGTTTGATAACTTCTCCAAACTACTCCCTCCCTAAGCATTACAACTATCCCTCTCCCCTCCCCTTTTCATTAGCAACCAGGTTCTAGAAGTTGTCTGGAGATGCTTGATGGCCAGTGTGTCCACTAGCAACTAAGACCCTAAACAGGTTAACAGTGGGAAGCAGTTTGTTTTATTACAACAAGACCATTATGCAAACTGCTGGGGCCCTTTTTTTTTTTTAAGTTTTATTTATTTCTTTTAAGTAATCTTTACACCCAAATGTGGGGCTCAAACTCACACCCCAAGATTAAGAGTTTCATGCTTTTCCCACTGAGCCAGTCAGGCATGCTACCCCACACCCCCATAGCTCTTTTTTAAAGGACCAGGAGATATTTGGTTGCCTTATTACCGATCTTAAACCCTGTCTGTTCTCATTAGAGATCAGAGGACACTCAGGCATCAAATTTGGAATGAGAGTAGGGCGCCTGGGTGGCTCAGTCAGTTAAGCGTTGACTTCAGCTCAGGTCATGATCTCGAAGGTTGTGAGTTTGAGCCCTACATCAGGCGCTCTGCTCTCAGCCTGCACCCCACTTCAGATCCTTTATCCCTTCTCTCTGCTCCTCCCCTGCTCACGCTTGGTTTCTCTCAAATAGTAAAAAGTAAACAAAAAAGTAAAAAGTAAAAAAAAAAAAGTAAACAGTAAAAAAAAAATTGGAATGGGAATATAGAGACTGAGAAATTTTGACAGTCCTTGGAATTTATATAGCACTACAGTGCTTCTGCAAAGATTCCAGGTGATTTTCCAGCTGTTCTCTCATTCACATAGCAGTCATCCCTGAAAGGGAGATAGCCAAAAGGTCTTAACTGAGCATTCCTATTCCATGGGTGAGTGAGGTATGGGTCCATGATCATAATAGAGTTAGGGCCTGATTTACATGAGCTACCACAGTGCTCTTTTCAGTAGATTTGTACTGCATTTTACCAACTACATGTGTTCCTGTATAGCATTTTGTGATCTGTTGGTCTCTTCTCCCTAGGAGGTGACCCCAAAGCCTGTTGTGATCTCTACCCCCACACCTACCATCGTGCGCCCTGGCTCCCTGCCTCTCCACTTGGGCTATGATCCACTTCACCCAACCCTTCCCTCCCCAACTTCTGTCATCACACAGGCTCCACCATCCAACAGACAACTGGGGTAAGTAAAGAGAGCAGGGAGAAACAGTGAAGCCTGAATGTTTTTGTACTTGATGAAAAACAGAACTGTTTTTGAATACTCAAGGAAAACAAGTCAGTAAGATGTCTCTCAGAATAAAATTTCCCATGATAGGGGCGCCTGGGTGGCTCAGTTGGTTAAGCGTCCGACTTCAGCCCAGGTCATAATCTCACAGTTTGTGTGTTCTAGCCCCACGTCGAGCTCCGTGCTGACAGCTTGGAGCCTGCTTCAGATTCTGTGTCTCCTGCTCTCTCTGCTCCTCCCCCACTCATGCTCTGTCTCTCTCTGTCTCTCAAAAACAAATAAATGCTTAAAAAAAAAAAAATTAAAAAAAAATTTCCCATGATAAACAGGAATCTCCTTTACCTTATTAGTAGACAAGAAAGTATTTATTTGGGAATAATGGTTCCTCAATTTGGAGGCTTAATACTTCTTTGATCTAAAAGAAGAATCTTTAAAACTTTAGAAAGTTCATCATAATGGCGTAGGCCACACAGAGAAGTATATTTGATTCTTGGCCTCAATCTGTACAAGTTTTGGCAGGGGGCAGGGGAGGCGGGCATTACTGAAGGGCCGAAACCCATTAAGTCATCTTTTTTGAGTCTGATGTTCCCCTCAGTCCCAGTTAGGGTTCTTGGTCTTTGCTACCCCTAATTTTGTTTGTCCGTTTGTCTTCAGTCCAGGCATGGTCCACACAAATTTCCTAATGAGATGACTTGAGCTCCTGTTCCTAGGTACCCATGGGTTAAGAGGTTGTTGTCAGGATTCAGCCTCTTAAAGCTTATTCTCTGGACCTGCTAAGAAAAATACAAAGTGACATCTTTTGGAGGCAGGGTAGAGCAATACGTGCAAAAGAACAAGAGAAATTTACTCACATTTGGCTATCATATGACAGAATTGAGCTTTGCAAAATGACAGCTTTGGTCCAAGTCCTGCCTAAGGCAACAACAGAATTTATACATGCCGAGTGGTGGGGATGTTTGTTTAATTGTTCTAAAATCTTAATAGGATTAGCTTCCCACCCATTTGAATTCAGTGGTGTGTGCTTAATTTGCAAAGTGTAAAGATCTTACCATTTCTCTCCATCTATAAGGTAAAGTAAGTAGCACTCCCTACTTTTTCCACCTTTCTGAGGGTGTCAGGACTTTATACTGTTGCCCTATAGCTTCCCTAGCTAGAGAAGACTGGGAAATCTGCTGTAATTATAGGAGGAAGATCCCTAGGCAAAAAGGTCTGTATTATGAGCATTTTACTTCATGTCTCTTCTAGGTCTCCCACTGGCTCCCTTCCTCTCGTCATGCATCTTGCTAATGGACAGACCATGCCTGTGCTGCCAGGGCCTCCGGTACAGATGCCTTCTGTCATATCGGTGAGCTCTATAGTTGGGGCAGCCAACCCTACCCACACACTAATCCCTCCCTTCCACCTGAATGCTCATAAACACACGTGAGCCCCAGGGAAACATGGGCTCTGGTCTGTATTAGTTGAGCGTGGCAGGCTGCCCAAACTCCTCACTAACCTCTGCCAATCCAGCACTGTGGAACGCTAGACAAAGACTCATCTGGACAATTGGCTCCTGGTCTAGGAATTGGTCTTGCCAGCCCGCTGATTGGTTGATTTCACTTGGCACTTAGCGCCTCCCAAATTGCCCACCACTTTCCTCAAGATACAGCCCCAGTTTTTCCTATAGAAATTGTCACAGCACTGAAGGATTAGATTCCCTACCCTGTGGTGCTCCATGGGGGAAGGTATTTCCCAGGCTGTCCCTGTATGCCCTGTGGGCAAGTTGCACAGAACAGGCCCTGACGTGCCAATCTCAGAAGCACTTCATTTTGGGAAGCTGTTGCCCTACCACTAGTATTATGTTCCCTTCTGGTTTTTCTTCCTTCTCTTGATCCAGCTGGCCAGACCTGTGTCTATGGTGCCCAACATTCCTGGTATCCCTGGCCCACCAGTTAACAGCAGCGGTTCCATTTCTCCCTCTGGCCACCCTATGCCATCAGAAGCCAAAATGGTGAGTACATCCCAGCTTGGGGCAATGTTGGCCCTTTTGAAAGAAGTGTTATCAGTCTAGGTTTTTCAAGTGAGCCAAGCAAAGAAACCTTATGGGGCTTGCAGTGCTAAAGATACCCTGTTGTGGACCTGTTGTGGGTCTGGAGAAGAAAAGACCCTGATTCATGACTCCTATCTCCTCTCTTCCACCTTTAGACCTGGTACATAGACCATGGCAGTGAAAAGAGGCAGCACAGATTGTTTGGCGTGGAATGCTTGCTGTTTCAGTTCCAGGGTGACAGATGGAGGGTGGGTGAGTGGGCAGGAGAGCTGGCCAAGAGGTGAATAGCTGCGTAACCAGCACCTGGCCGGGTTCCAGGAGAGAGCTTTCATCTGGACTCTATTACTTCAACAACCCCCACCCTCCAACTGTGCCCAGGATGATAGCCAAGGAACAGAGTAGGCATTTTAGGGATCCAGGTGCACATTCTCCCCGTCATTTTCTTTTAATTCCTCCATTAAGGGCAAATTGGCATGGAAATTTTAGCTGTTTGTAAGGTCAATATTAAAATTTAAGCCCACTTTCTCACCCTTGATAGAATCTCACCCTTGATAGAATCTCACCCTTGACAAACTATTTTTTATTATTGTTCCTCACAGAGACTAAAAGCCACCCTAACCCACCAAGTCTCCTCAATCAATGGTGGATGTGGAATGGTGGTAGGTACTGCCAGCACCATGGTGACAGCCCGTCCTGAGCAGAGCCAGATCCTCATCCAACACCCTGATGCCCCATCCCCTGCCCAGCCACAGGTCAGTTGGGTATCTGGATGGGGGAGCCGCTACGTCACCATTACTCTTTATGTCATGTCTGCTTTTCAAGGAGCAGAAAAATTACTGAAGAGTGAATTTCAATTTTCTGGGCATCTTCCTGTGGTTTGGTTCTTGTTAAGTTTGATAGCAGCAAAGGGCACCATTCTTTACTTCCTTGTGGGTTATACTTAGATCAGGCACACCGGATCGATAACACAGCACTGTCACAGAGGAGGACTCAGTTTTTGTTTTTTTTTTCTATAAACATGTGAATGATGTATCTGCAGAGTCCTCTAAAATGTGACAGAACCTCACTCAAACCACTTTGTGTATCAAAGGAGGCTCCCCTAGTCTTTTTCCCATTTATTAAGTCTTACAAAAACCAAATAAACCAAAAACAAACAAAATCAGAACAAAAAAACCTAGCCAATTAGGTTTTATAGCAAAAATTGAGTAATAACAATATATTAGATAAATGTGATGTCAGGGATGCCTGGCTGGCTTAGTTGGTAGAGTGTGTGACTCTTGATTCTCAAGGTCATGAACTTGAGCTCCAAGTTGGGCATAGAGCAGACTTAAAAAAAAATAATAAAAAATAATAAAATGTGATGTCATAGTACAAAGATGGCTCAGTAAACAAACAATAGAACACCTTTTCCTTATCAATTTAATCTCTTTTTATCACGGAGAAATTAAAGTCTTAATAAAGCTAGAGCAGTCTCATTTATATGCCCAGTTCTTTTCTCAAGGAAGCCTTAGTTTTAAGAAGTTTCTTCGAAAACTGAACAGGCCTTAGTTTTCATATCATCTGTGCTGGACAGGTGACAACAACCTGAGATCGGTTTCTAGAAATACATCTTTGCCCAGCCCTTTTTCCAATGTCCCCACCTGCTTCGTCAGTTACCACCACATGTCCTAACATTTAATGTCCATATGCCGCCTTAAAGCTTGGCCAACAACAAAAGCCTTCACTTGAGTTTTCTTGTTGGAAGCTAAGCTCCCCCACCATCCCATAACCCCTTCTGATGCCAGTCTTTGGAGATGGTAAAGCAGCAGCCACCTTGCCCAAGCTTTGCTGCTTTCTCTCTTAAGAAAATGCCATGGGGCGCCTGGGCAGCTCAGTCGATTAAGCGTCCGACTTCAGCTCAGGTCATGATCTCACAGTCCGTAGGTCGAGCACCACATCAGACCCTGCGGGCAGCTCGGGGACTGGAGCCTGCTTTGGATTCTGTCTCCCTCTCTCTCTGCTCCTCCCTCGCTTGCACTCTGTCTCTCTCTCTCTCAAAAATAAATAAACATTAAAAAAAATTTTTTTAATTAAAAAAAAGAAAGAAAATGCCATGATTTCTTTTTAGTCACCGCTGATTCCTTTCCTTCTCCTTCCCTTCTTTCTCCTGGCACTCTTTCCTCTTCATTCCCTACATGAGCTGCTGAGTTACTGTGAAAGAATAAGAACCCGTCATTTCCTTTTCCCTATCTCCTAGAGCGTCAGTCTTTACATGTGCTTCACTGAGCTCAGGACAGAGAAGAAATTGAAAATCTCAAGAGAATTAGTATAAACTTACCTTAGTACAGTGAGAAACAATGACCCAAGGCCCCTAGCTCATTAAGTCGAGCTTTAAATTTCTTCTCCATTTTTTTCTTTTGGGAGAGATAATATTAGTGTGAATAGATAAAATTATCTCTTGATTATCTATATTAATGGAGAACATAATTTGGTAAGGCCCGAAGTAGAGTATAACATTTCTGGGTTTTTTTTATAAGCTCATGCTTATTCTCATGTAACTGATGTGAGTTCTGGCATTTGGGAACTACTAATATAGATATTCTCTAATAGCAACAGATCCAGAAAGAATTTATTTTTGGCATTGTTTTACATTATATAGTTTCTTTTATACAGATGGCTGACCTTTCTACATTTTAATTTTGGCTACTATTATAAAGTTGGTCTATCGTCTCTGAACACATATCAGCTAATAGAAAGGGAAGATGATCCAAAAGTCCTTTAGTGACAGAGGACATCAGCCTAAAGTTTAAAGACAAGAGGCAGTCCTGTATCACCAATTTGTAAAGAGATTAAAGAATAATTTTTTTGTTTAAAAACAAACAGAACAAACAAGGTGGGGATGGTGATTTCTGAGGATGATTAATAACTGATTATAAATAAGGATACACTAATCCATATCTCTCCATGATAGCCAGTATCTCACTGGTCGTAAAATCTTTTCTCCTTTTCTGAAACGTAGAGCATTTGATTGTTTGTATATATTGCTTGTCCAAATCATTGATTCTCAAACATTTTTATTGTACAGTCTCCCTAAAATTTCCCCTCACACCCAGTCGCCATTATGATTTACCTGCCTGTAAGATTTCCTATTGTTATTAAACAAAAAGTGATGCTTGTTTCATCTTGTCTGTCTCAGAAATGATCAGTTTGCACCTGAGCTGTGGTTTGTCTGATAAGTATGGGGCTGAGAAGACTGGAGGGAAATGGGAGGCAGAGTGCGGAACTACTGCAGAAGAGCAGCTCAGGGGCATGGCAGTGAGACTCACTCTGATTGCAGAGACTAGTGCATCCCTTTACCAGATCTTTACCATAGGTTACTAATCTACCTGACGTCAGGTCTCCTTTGGAGAGGGTTGCCGTTCCCTTCAAGTAACTCTTCTTCCTTCCTGGGCACCAGGTCTCACCAGCCCAGCCCACTCCTAGCACCGGAGGGCGTCGGCGACGCACAGTGGATGAAGATCCTGATGAGCGGCGGCAGCGTTTTCTGGAACGCAACCGGGCTGCAGCCTCCCGCTGCCGTCAAAAGCGGAAGCTCTGGGTGTCCTCCCTAGAGAAGAAGGCAGAGGAACTCACTTCTCAGAACATTCAGCTGAGTGTGAGTGGGTCCTGGATGATTATTGGATTGATGAGTCTGAAAAGTGGGATCGAATCAGAAAAAAGTGAAACAATATGATAAAAGATGATGATTCTTTAAATTAGGACAGACCCAGAAGATGTGCCAGGAAGAATGCAGAAAGAAACTCTTAACAGTCATAATTAAAATACTTTCCCTAGGGACTAGAAAAGACATTTACCATCTACTCCCTGACCTGCTGCTGTAGTCTGAATCAACCATAGACCCATTTGGATGAAGGGAATTAGATTAACTGCCCCAGGGTACTCTTTTAGGTCATCAGTAGACTCTAACTGGGGTTGTGGAACACCCAAAGGGAAATGTATTTGCCCCAGATAATGCAGTTAGTAAAAGAAAGAAAAAGCCATACAAGCACAAATAGAAAAATTATAATCCAGATATTTTCTTGGCTATTACTGTTCCTTCTTTTCATTACTTATTAAAAGATTTCATTACAGAAGTAGTATATGAATGTGTTTATAGATACAGCATATGTATACACACATGCACACACAAAGATACAGAACAAAACTAAAGTTCCTCTTCAGCACGCCTTTCCCAGTCTTATTTTTCCTGCGGATAAGTTTGGTGTGCACATATCAGACATATATGTATTTCTAAATATTGTTTCATTTATATTTTTTGTGGGGTGATCAGGGAAGGACTGTGTGTTTATCTTAAATGGGTTAATAGTATCTCCTGGAGAATTGGCCATGTGTATAGAGGCTCTGCTTCATTGTTTTTAATAGCTGTATAGTAGTGCATTCTATAGTGTGGTTATATTATAAAGTATGGATACTTATAATATTTCTAATTTTTTGCCAGAACAGCAATGCTGTAGTAAACATTGCATGCTCTTGAATAGGTAGTTCTGTTAAATAGATTCCTGGAAGTAAGCTTTCTTAGTCAGAGGACATATACAATATTAATTTTGGTTTGATTATATCTATCCTAAATAGGAGTAATGTTTCTATTATAAATCCCTACTTTTTACTGTAAGCAGCTCCTGTCATTGAATTCATGAATGGACTGGCCCTGAGCTGTCTGAAGCCTTGCTGGATCAGGAGTCTCCCAGATTCAGGGGAGAAAATCTAGGCAACATTCTCTCCTCCTGTGGGGACGGCCACGGGGGGCTCAAGGGTGGAGGATGAATTTTCTTGATACTTTTTTCTTCCCTCCCTCTTTAGAATGAAGTCACGTTACTACGCAATGAGGTGGCTCAGTTGAAACAGCTACTGTTAGCTCATAAAGACTGCCCAGTCACTGCACTACAGAAAAAGACCCAAGGCTATTTAGGTGAGTGGCTCACAATCTTAGCCAGGTTGGTCAGTCAGTAAACTGCATATACTGAGTATCTGAACTTTTTACAATTTTGTAACCCCATTTTTAATGTTCTGGGGGGGGTCCAAACTGATAAGTGAACAGCCTTTCTGGAACAACCAGTCCTACAAAATAATTTTTTTCAGAACCATATAGAGTTATCATAGTTGGAGATAAAGGGTAGCAATATGCATTGGGTGCCTACTTTGTGTTAGGCACTCTACCATCTGCCCAGTTCTCTCATGAAATAGATCTTGCCCCCATTTATACACAAGAAAACAGAACCCAGAATAGTCATGTCCCTGAGGTTACACAGTTGGGGAAGTGGCAGAGCCAAAATTCACATCTAGGTCTTTATATACCAAAGACACTATCTTGGCCTCAAGAGAATATAAATAGCAGATGACGCATTGGCGTTTGTTATGCATTGTGATATGGGGCATATTTTATCTTTCTTTTTTTTTTTAATTTTTTTTTTAATTTTGAGAGACATAGAGACAGAGCGTGAGCAAGGGAAGGGCAGAGAGAGAGGGAGACACAGAATCCGAATCAGGCTCCAGGCTCTGAGCCGTCAGCACAGAGCCTGACGCGGGGCTCGAACTCACAACCGTGAGATCATGACCTGAGCTGAAGTCGGCCACTCAACTGACTGAGCCACCCAGGTGCCCCTTATCTTTCTAATGATGGGCTGATGGGGTTTGAGTTTGTAACCTATGTGCGCACATATAAAATAGTGCTATTAGAAAGAGATGGTCAGGGGTGCCTGGGTGGCTCAGTTGGGTAAGTGACCAACTTCAGCTCAGGTCATGATCTCACCGTCTCTGAGTTTGAGCCCCGCGTCGGGCTCTGTGCTGACAACTCAGAGCCTGGAGCCTGTTCTGTGTGTCCTCTCTCTCTCTGCCCCTGCCCTGCTCATGCTCTGTCTCTTCCTCTCTCAAAAATGAATAAAACATTTAAAAAAAAAAAAAAAAAGAAAGAAAGATATGGTCATAGAGTCGTGCTCAGGACAGAGTCCTGAAATTAAAATTACTGTGAATACTTTTCTCATGGACAGTGAAAGCTAATTAATCATTCTTCTTTACAAATTGAATAAATTCATAGAAATTTTGGCTACCAACTTTTGATATATTGAATTATTTTTCCACTGTCTTTATCATTTCAGAGATGTGTTCCCATAGAAAAAGAGTAACCACATCACTCATTTTAAGCATCTCTATTTAAATTTTAATTTTAATATGTACTTCAGGATACATTCATTCATTAAGCAGATATTGATTGAGTCTTTTCTGTGCCAGGCACTGTTTTATATGCTGAGGATATAATAGGAAACCAAATATTAGATTAAAATCCTTGCCCTTGAGGGGCTTATATTTTAGTAGGTGAGACAGACAATAAGAAAGATAAATAGGTACAATATATGGTATGTTAGATAAGAGTAAATGCTTGGAAGAAAAAATAAAACGGGAAGAGAAATATGAAATGTCGGCAGCAGGGTTGAAGTTTTAGATGAGGTAGCTTTTGAATAAAGACTTTTAAGGAAGTGAGGGAGGGGCGCCTGGGAGAGGCTCAGTCGGTTAAGCATCTGACTTCAGCTCAGGTCATGATTTTGCAGTTTGTGAGTTTGAACCCCACACTGGGCTCTGTGCTGACGGCTCAGAGCCTGGAGCCTGCTTCAGATCCTGTGCCTCCCTCTCTGTCTGCCCCTCCCCTGCACATACTCTGTCTCTCTCTCTCTCTCTCTCAAAAATAAATAGACATTTAAAAAATTTTATATATAGTAAAAAAAAGGAAGTAAGGGAGCTGGCTATACATTTGTATAAGGGTGAAAAGTACCGCCAATAGGAGGGACAGCAATTGCAAAGATCCAAAGTGGGAGTGTGCATGGCACATTCTAGGAACACCAGGAAGGCCAGTGTGGCTGGATCAGAGAGAGTTAGGGGTAGAGAGTAGTTGGGGATGAAGTAGGAGAGCTAATGGGAACATTTTTGTATATGTCCTCCCTGGTCATAGTGAGGACCTCAGCTTTTACTCTCCATTGGGAACCACTCAAAGGTTTTTAGAAGAGGAGTGCCATGACTGAGCCGATCTGTTCGAGCAGGATCACTCTGTTGGAGAGTGCAGGGAGTGCAGAGGCAGGAGCAGGCAGTCCGTTTAGTAGGCTTTTGCAGTCCTATGAGCAAGAGATGATGGAGCCTTGGACCTGGACGGTGGTAGTGAAAGTTGGGAGAAGGGGGTGAATTCAGGGTGCGTTCTGAAGTTAGAGTGACAGGGTTTGATAACATGCCAGATGGGATATGTATCTAAGAAAAGAATCGAAAATTGCACCAAAACTTTTGGCCCGAGCAACTGCCAAAATGGAGTTTTGCAACTCCATTTTGGAAGTTGCAATGAATTGAAGTAGAGGGAAGTGTAGAAAGAAATGGATTAGGAGGCACATCTGGAGCTCAGATTTGGACAAGCCGAGCTTAAGAAGCTGGCTAGTCTTGCAGGTGGAAGTGTTAAGTGGAAGCTGGTTATGTGTTCCTACAGTTTAGAGGAAAGGCTGAAGATACAACTTGGGGAGTCAGCAGCGTGTAGTTAGTTTTTAAAGCCACAAAACCAGATGAAATGTTACTGTTATCGAAAGAGCACAGACAGGAAGAGGAGAGTAGTTGCAGGACCGAGCCCTGGGGTACTCCCAACATTTAGAGGTCAGGGAAAGGAGAAGAAACCCACAGAGGAGGCAGAATGGGCCACCAAGATGGTGGGAGGACAGTGAGCTGTGTAATGGATGTGGTGTTCTGGAAACCAGAATAAGAAAGTGGTTCAACAAGTTCAGTGATCAACTATTTCAAATCCTTTTTAGCGGGGTAAAGAAGGCAAGGACTGAATATTCATCAGTATGAAATCTACATACAGTAAGTTTTCTACTCAATCCCTGCAAGAACTTTTAAGAGGGAGTCGATCCATTAAACTACTTATTTCCAAAGCCGTATTTAGTTCCTGCTGTGTGGTGTAGACACCGTGGTAGGTATTTGACAAAGGACAAATAACACGCTGTCTCCACCTCTGAGAGACTCAGAGTTAGTTATGAGGAGGTAAATGTGTCAACCTGTGAATAAGGTAAGCACAGCTAACCCAGTCACACAGCCCCTAGAGGGAGCTTCCTGAGGACAGGCCTCCTGGTTTATTCATTGTATCCCCCGTGCTGGCACACAGGGGACGCTTGGTACAATAATGAATAGATGGAACAGATGAATGTGTGCTCTGAAAGCCCAAGCGACGAAATAGTTAATTTCATGAGTGCAACAAAGAAGGCTTCACAGAGGAGGTTATATTTGAATCCTGAAAGAAGACTCAGACATTCATCAAGAGTGAATGAACAATACAACCAACTCTTGTTAGTTTACCCGTATTTATTGCACACACCTCTTTTTAAGCAGTCGTAGAGGTTATGTGATGTTTAATTAAACTCGACTGAAGAATAACATGGAGTCACCTTTGTGTGCAGCTCAGCTCTGTGTTTATCGTCACTTTAGGTGACGTGGCATAGCTCATAATACATGTTTGAGGTCGTTAATGGGTAGCTAATTGATAGTCAGGAGGGTCCAACAGGCCTCTGTGTAGTTGGTTGCATTAACCGAACCTTGGCCAAGGACTGGTCATAACGTCATCTGAGTGCAGATATTTATCAGGCCCACGTGTGGTGCAACTGCATACTAAAGGAACATAAAAAATAATGGAACAGGTAGATTCATGTGGGAATTAATCGGGATAGCTAAAACAAGAGATCTATTTTAAATCACCTTTAAAGACATAAATAAAGGAAGAGTGTTCCAATAGGGGTAATGAACTACACAAAGACCTAGAAGCCAGATGGTGTAATTAACCCATGTTGAGGTATCTGCTTTACTAGGATAGATAGATTAATGTGGGCCTAGTTCTTGCTTCTGTTCTCACGACTTCCCATTTCCTAGCCCTTCATAGCTTAGAAGCCAGGATCTGGGAAGTTTCTCCCCAAAAATGATGGGCTTCCTTTTCTTTGGGGCTTTTTTAGAATTGTGGCACAAGGTAGTCCTGCTTGTTTGCCCATGTTGTGTTCTAACCACTTGCTCTCTGCTCTTTGCCTTCCTCCCTGGCAGAAAGCCCCAAGGAAAGCTCAGAGCCCACGGGTTCTCCAGCCCCTGTGATTCAACACAGCTCAGCAACAGCCCCCAGCAATGGCCTCAGTGTTCGCTCTGCAGCTGAAGCTGTGGCCACCTCGGTCCTCACTCAGATGGCCAGCCAAAGGACAGAACTGAGCATGCCGATACAGTCGCATGTGATCATGACCCCACAGTCCCAGTCTGCGGGCAGATGATGCCTCCCCTGGTGGAGAGGTCCCCAGCCAGAGCTCGCCCGCCCGAGAGCCAAGAGAGATGTCATCTTATCCCCTCCATCTGCCTTGGACGTGGCAGTATGGGGGGAAGATTGTGTGTTGTGAGTAACGGACAGATGTGGGGCTTTTCTCTTCAGCCACATGGTCATGTACATTGACACCTGTACTAGGAGCCTCCCAGCCCCAGAGCCACATAGATCATCCCCAAAGGGGGCAGTTTCTGATGTACCCACAGCCAAAGGCCTTTCCGGATGGTCCGAACAATCACCCCTGCCTGTGCATGTGTACCTGTCTCTTAACACTAACCCTTGCACTTCTAGGTTTTGGGTTTCTCAGTTCCCTCTCCTCCCATGAAGCCATGGCTGTTACCTTCCTGTTCCTTAGCAGCATGCCACTTCCTGCTAGGTAGAGGGAGGCTAGTGTTGATGGCAGGTCACCCGCTGGCCCACCTCAGCCACCCCATAGGCTCAGGACTTTGTCTCCCATTAGCTGCTTATCTTATTCCTTTATCCCCTTCCTGAAGTCTAGTTAAAACATTCACTTATATAGTGAATGTAAAGTTACCTTTGATACATGAATTAGCAGTATTTTCCAGCTCTTCCATTAACTTAGTCCTTCTCCCTACCTGCCGCCAAAAAACCTCAAAAACAAAAACAAAACAAAAAGAGAAAAAAAACCCAGGAATTCTAGTCCTTTTTCAACTATTTCCAGAGCTATTTGGGTACCTCGTTTTGTGTCTTGAGTTTTCCCGGTCTCCACATGGGGCCTTTTCCACCTCCCACTAAGGCTTGGCGAGATCGTCTTGTGTGGCCTTATTAGCTCTTGCTTGTTTGTGAAAAGGGAAAGTGCCCCGAGTGTGACTGGCTGCTTCCCTGCCTCCTGAGTCCACTCTCCTGCAGTTATCATTCAGGCAGGCAGGAACAGTATAGTTTAAAGCTCATTCTATCAGGTTACTGAATTGATTCTTTATGTTTTACGAGAGTTTACTGGCCAAAGCACACATATTCCATTTGGTTGTCTGTCCACTCCTGTCTCTCCCTGTGTGTCCCCCTGTCTGTGCCTTGCCCCTGTCTCCCTTCTTCAGATGCAGCCTGCTGGAGCGGCTGTGTAGGGCACGCTCACGCTCCCTTGCTCTTCCCCAT
Source organism: Paguma larvata (assembly GCA_030068075.1). Classification (NCBI taxonomy): domain Eukaryota; kingdom Metazoa; phylum Chordata; class Mammalia; order Carnivora; family Viverridae; genus Paguma; species Paguma larvata. Next base: position 60,588,361 of record CM057828.1, read on the forward strand.
CACCCAGCCTCATATGTCTGTCTTTTTTTCCGGGCTAGGGTCTTCTATTCACAAGTGCTCCTCACCCTGGATCCCCCTTCTCTCATACCAGGCTCCTAGGCTAGCCACTAGTCCCCTCTGCTTCTGTAGCATGTCTTCAGCCCTTCCCTGCTCTCTGCCCCCTAGATGCAATGCGTCCCCAAAGGCCCAGCCCCAGGACTCTGAGTCATCAGAGAGAGGAGGTGCAGTACTGATCGTAGCGGAACAGCCCTGCTTGGGGAAGGTCTGGGTTGCCCAGGAAATTGGTGACTATTGCTCTCAGCCATTCTTACTTTGAGAAGTTAGGTTGCAGGTGGAGAATTCATCTCTCTTGTCCCTCTTTCTTCCCCATTAAGACTTCTGATCTTCCTTTGGCTCTGAACTATGCAATTTCTACCAGGGCCACAGGAAGTGATCCAAAGCCAGAGGCCTGTGGATAGATAGGTCAGCTTTAATAGCCTGTCAGTATGAATCCCTTCCAATTGTCCCAGAGCCACCTTCTGCCATCTGCCCAAGCCAAGAATGCCCTTTTCTCCCTCTCTCCTACCTCCATCTTAAACATACATACAGAATAACTGCCAGCCTCCTTCCTTAGTTTGTCTTCCAGAATTGGCTGTTAAGGGGAATCAGGAAATCTAAGCTACAAGATTCCCATCTTCTCAGAGTGCTATACCAGTGAGCCAGTCAGATGACATGTTCCACTGCATTTGTTTTTCCTTTCCCCTCCTGCTTTTCCGAGCCAGTGCTGGACAAGACACACCTGGTAAGGAGAAGAGAGCGAAAACACGGTTTTCTCATCCTCTACCACCCGGGACCCAACAGGAACAGCCCCCGAGGTGACTCAGACTAGCAAATGGCCTGGCAGATGGTTGGGACGCAAGTCCCCACCTCCAGGGACTGCACTTGCCTCTAACAGTTCACAGCCGTAACTTGTACTCAGGACTTTTCCTTTTGACGGCTGCTCCTTGGGACTTTCTTCTGCTTTAGTTGTGTTTCATTTTTTATCATCTTGATTTCCCACCAGCAGCCTTGCCCTAAAGCTTGACTAAGTTTATGGCTCCTAAGGAGCCTTCATAAGACCCTGGACTATTTTTCTTTCCCATTTATTCTAGTGTTTTTCATGTTAGGAATCCATTTGTCACTGCACATGTGCCCTGCCTCACTGCTTGGCCTGGAGGGAGTTCAAGTCGTACCCATCTATCCCCATGTAGGACAACCAGTTTATTTAGAGGGTCTCATGTAGTTTCTTAGTCCCCATGTCTCCTCTCCAGCCCTTACCTCGTTGTCATCAGTGGGAAGTTATTATTGGGGCCTAAATGAGGGGATTGCCAGAACCATGCTAGTGAAGCAGTAGGAAGAGACAGGACAGAACCCCCCAGGTAGCTCTTTAGCTGGTCCTTGGCCACACTGAGAAAGAGCAGTTGGTTATCCAGAGACTCTCTCATAGTTAAGGGGATTGTCACTTCTACTTACTTGTGACTGCTTCCAGCCACGTGGCCTTTCTCCCTTGCCCTTTGCTTTCCAGAATCCTCTGGACCAGAACCAAACGTCATGGAGGGCATCACTTTGCCCTTCTTAATGACCATGGCCTTTCTAGGGGTCCAAGGGAAGATACTTTGTGAAAGGAGCCGGGAGTGTGGATGCCTTGGGACTCTAAGCAAACAGGGGATTCAGGCCTCCCACCTCACTGCAGAGACACAGCTGATAGATAAATCAAGACCACAGAGAAAGGTACCAGACCAGGTTTTCTGGTCTGCAGACTTTTGCCCTATTCCTTTAGAAGAAAGCTTACTCAGAATTGAAAAGTCTGAGAAAACTTTCCTCACTGCTAGAGAGGAGAAAAGTAGGCCCTCCTTTACTTGCTCTTTCCCTGTTGGTTGTACACCCCAAATCTGGCTTCCTTCAGTTTCCACTCCTCTCCATGGTCCTAAGCGCTAGACCCTCAACTCTTGGTAGTGGTAAATAGGAGACCATCTAACTTCACTCACCTTGCCGCCTTCCTTATGCCCGTTCTGCCATTCTTAGCTCCTTTCCTGATTCACTGCCCTCCAGCACTACCCATCCTCGTTGATGGGGTACCTAACCATAACCATGCCCTTTCTACCGCCCGAACCACCAAAATACTCCTCCTCTGGTTTCTAAGGCTCCCCTGCTCCATGCTGAGAGGCTTCTTTAAAGGTGCTAGCCCCGAGACAGCCCCCTTCCCCTGAGAGTCCCCCTTTCTTTCATGACTTCCTTGCCATCCCCAAATCATTATTTTTCATTAATATTGTACATTGTATACACAGGAAGGAAATGTATTCTTTTTTTTTTTAATTTCATAACCAGTCCATTTAGAATCCAGTCTTCCTAGTTATATCACATATGCCTTTGTTGATATGCTCTTTCTGCTTTCTTTAGATTTTTGTTTGACAGGGGTAGAGGGGGGAATGGGACAGGTGAGGACCCCACAGCAGATTAGAGGATCCATCTACTTCAGCCCCCCACAACCCTAATTGTCCCCCTCACAGTATAAAACTGATTTCTCTGTGTTCGCATACATGCATGTACACACAGACGTAAATTCCCACCCACTCACCCCAGAGTGGTGACCCAGCAGGAATGAGCGTAGGTGGCTACTGGCCACCGTTCCCACCCTGTTACCAGTTCATTCGTCTCTCTTTGGGGTAAAGTCCTACCCCCAGAATGAGAAAAGGCTGGGGAGAGTAAGGCAGGTTAAGGCAGCTGTGTCCTTTGTAGATGCAGGTTTGTATTATAGCTGCTAGGGTTTATTTTATTGTTTTTAATGGGGTGCTGGTAGCACAGAGCTACCATCAGCATTCGCTACTGGTGAGTGATGTTTTAGCTGTAAGAAATGGCCATGAGCACTAGTTTCATTGACCTTCCCTTAGGGTGGTGGTTCTCAGGATGTGGTCCAGGCCCGGTAGCAGCAGCAGCAGCACCAGTATCTGGGAGCTTGTTAGAAATGCACATTTGGGCCCCACCACAGGCCTGTTGGATCAGAAACTGAATCAGGCTGGGCTCTAACAAGCACTCCACGTGATTCCAATGCACACTAAAGTGTGAGAACCATTACCTTAAGGGCAAGCTGGGAAATCCTTGTAGGGTGTCAGGGATATTTTAAGTACCATTCTCTGCCTTAGCACTAACACATTTTCCCACTTCCTCCAGTCCCTCCCTCCACCCCCTTTAAAACAACAACCACGTCATTCATCTCAAAATCTAGGTTTGAGTTCCTTCTACTTCTTCCTAAAAACCTGTCCTGCCTTGGTCTGGACAGAAATTGTCCCATATTCCCTTGCAGACTGTTCACTCCACATTCTTTGTTACAGGAAGGACAGGCTGGGGCTCTAGCTCTCCTGTACACACACACACACACACACACACACACACACACACACGCCCCTTTCCGGCAGGGAGATGAGCCTCCAGCGCCAACAGTGGAGGCTGCAGCCTCCTGACATAGTAGTATCTGTTGAAAGAAAGCAGTGTGTATCTATGGTTATATCTCTGTTCATCTGTATATCTTTGACATGTAGCAGCACCTCTCCATCCCATCAAGGAACTCGACACTGGCTGGGTCTCCCCAGTCCCCAGCAGTGAACTTTGACAGGTGGGAGGATGCAGTGCTACAGGCTGTTCTGTTACAAAACCGTCTTCTCCGTTTCCCTGCCACCCAACTCGGCATGAACCCTGTGAGCAGGCTCTCACGATCTCCCAGGACGGGGCTGAGACAGAGGCTTCACTCTGTTCTCCCTAACCGTGCCTTCTTCCATCCCCCCTTACCACCCAGCAGTTCTCCCCCTAGCCATGCCTTCTCCTGCTCCCCCTTGCCCTGACATATATTGTGCCTTATTTATGCTGCAAATATAACATTAAACTATCAAAGAGAACCACTGTTATGTCTAATGCTTCGGTACTCTGATCTACAAGCCTCATTGGCCACTCGCTCTGGGAACTCCTTGGGCTTTCACGTCTGTGCTTTTCCTCACTCTCCCATTTTTTAGGACAGAAGGAGCAGGGATCTTATCCCTCCTTTTGATGCAGGGAAGACACAGCCTAGAGAAGGTAGGTGGTTTATATAAATTACCTAACACAAAAGAAGGCATAAAGACCAGGGCTCAGATCTGTGCACTGCCCTGGGGACAAGGGCCCCCACATCGTGGGAGTCTTCCCTGTAGAACTTGGGTGCTTTATGTGGATGGAGGATGGTCGGGTGTCTGAAGGCAGGTGGCCTCTCTTATCTTTCAGTGTTTTGTCCCCACCTTCCTCCCAACAATAAAAAACAAAAGCAAGCCCTACTCTCAGAAACTTCCCAGTGTGACTAGGGGAGTGCACACATACACACAGGAAGTGAAGATGTGGGGAAGAGATCAATCTGGAAGTAAGGGGTGGAGCTTGTTTAGAAGCAGGTAAGAGTTTGGAAAAAAAACAGGTAATGGCCAGGAACTACGGCGAGGGGCGGGGCAGTCACTACTAATTGCTCGTGTCTATGTATCCTAAGGTAATTAGCACAAGTGAGGAAGAGGGAGCCAGCCTGAAGAACTTGACCAGGAGATAGCAGGTGCCTCTGAGGGCTTCCCAGTAGAAGAGAAGTGGTTGAGAAGCTGTTTGTGGCTGGCGTTTGGTATAATTGATGCAAGTAGGAAGCCTGAGTCTCTGCAAGGGAGTGGGAAAGGCAGTGGTGGTCTTCACTGTGTTGTGCTCAGGAGCACATGGGTTTCCAGAGGAGGGCGAGAAAATAAGTTGCTGAAAGCCAAATACCAAGGCCGCCAAGATCGTGAGGTTTTGGAAGAGCCGAGACTGAAGAGAGGGCCCTTTCCCAAGTTGGGAGAATTAAGCCATTCCAGCTGCAGGCGTATCTTGTTCTGTTGTGCTTTGCAGAGAGTGTGGGGTTTTTTTTGTTCTGTTTTGTTTTCTACAAATTGAAGGTACAAGATTCCAGTGGAGGAAGTAACTGCAGATGTGGGGAAATAGCAGAAAACTAGATTTAGAAATGGAGCCTGAAGATGGGCCTGCATTGGTATAACCCCATGATCCAACCTGAGCAGAGGAGCTGCTGCGTACGGAAGAGCACAAAAAGTGGTTTCTTGAGACAGATTCTCCTTTTGATGAAGATGCTGTCAAGACTGTAGAAATGACAGGGGATTTAGAATATTACAGGGTGGGTCTCTGTAGCGCAGCCGGTTAGCTCGTTCAGCTGTTAACCGAAAGGTTGGTGGTCGAGCCTTACCCAGAGTTGTAATATGTGTGGTAGAATGTAACAAGGGTGCTTGGCTGGAGAATAGTACAGTCGGTGGGGCACAGGACTCTTGATCTCGGGATCGCGAGTTTGAACCCTATGTTCGGTGTAAAGATTACTTAAAATTAACATCTTAAAAAAAAGATTATTAGAATATTACAGAAACATAGTTGATAAAGCAGTGGTTGAGTTTGAGAGGTTTGACTCCAGTTTTTAAAATTCTGTGGGTAAAATGCTAAGAGCATCACACACTGCTGAGAAATCGTCGATGAGAGGAAGAGCCAATCGATGCAGCAAACTTCATTGTCTTATTTTAAGAAATTGCCATGCCACAGCCGCCATACCCTTTAGCGGTCACCAACCTGATCAGTCAGCAGTGATCAGCATCAAGGCCTGGCCCTCCGCCAGCAAAAAGATTACAACTTGCAGGGGCCCTGGCTGCCTCAGTAGGTAGAGCATCGACTCTTGATCTTAGGGTCCTGAGTTCAAGCCCCACATTGGGTGTAGAGCTTACTTTAAAAAAAAAATTTACACCTCGCTAAGAAGCTCAGATAATTGTTCGCAATATCTTAACTTTGTTTCAAGTTTTATTTATTTATTTTGAGAGAGAATCTCAAGTAGGCTCCACGCTGTCAGCACAGAGCTGGACACGGTGCTAGGTCTCATGAACCCTGAGATCATGACCTGAGCTGAAATCAAGAGTCAGATGCTTGACCAACTGAGCCACCCTGGCGCCTCAGCAATATTTTAAATAAGGTATGGACATGATTGATTTTTTTTAGACATCGGCACATTTAATAGATGACAGCATAGTATAAACATAACTTTTATTTATGTGCACTGGGAAACAAAAATTCATTTGATTTGCCTTATTGCAATATTTTATTGCAGTGGCCTGAAACTGAACCAGCAGTATCTCCAAGGTATGCCTGTACCTGCCAAAGGAGACCGCTGTCTCCATCCTGGCCATAGGAAGGTAGCTGGACCAGACCTGTTCTGAATTGACCCTGAGCTCAGATCCGCTTGTAATTGATGATCAGAGATACTAGGAGAATCAGGGTGGCCAACTTTTATTGGCTGCTCTGTCCTGGTTGGAACGCTAGATGCTTTGCATTCTGAGTCATTTGCTGTTCACAACAACCTCTTGGTAGTGCCTCATTTAAGGTGAACTGAGGTGTAGGTTAAGCCATTTGCCCAAGGCATGTGGTGAGGTGCACGTGCTGGCATTAAAACATCTGTCTGACCACAGAGCCACTCTGCAGTGGCTGACATCCTCACAACCCTGCCCCTCTGGACTTCTGTCAGGGAAGAACAGACAGAGGCCTCGATGTGGTATAGGATCCATTTCCCACAGAAAAACCATCTGCTCGTGGACTGGATACTCCCTTCTAAGCAGCGGTGACACTCCAAGATGTGATGATGATGAGGGTCAGGTTCTGTGCTTGGGACCAACCGTGAGACCAAGCTTACAGAGGGGTTCACCCTACCTTCGGCTGCATTAATAGAAACCTAGTATCTAGAACATCCAGATCAAAACCTGCTCTCTTCTACCTATCCAGAGTTATAAATTGGTTTCTGGATGCCTTGCTTAAAAGAGGGAGATCCCCTTAACAAAAAATAGAGTGGAAAAAGGAAATCTGTCTTCAAGTACATGAAAGGCGTGCACACATGAAAGATGTGCAAGGGTCTGTGACTTAGTGGGGCACAGGAGACGGAAGCCACCATGGCCCAGCGACTGTGTCAGGAGATGGAAAGTTCACTGGGACTCATGTGTGCATGGATCACCACTGCTAACGTTTTAAGGACACTTGCTCTGTGCCAGATCCTGTGTCAAATGGATTACAAAAAGTATCTCAAGTAATGTTCACCCTAGAAAGTAGTTACTTTTTTAAAATTTTTTTAATTTTTTAAAATGTTTATTTATTTTGAGAGAGAGAGAGAGAGCACGAGCTGGGGAGGGGCAGAGAGGGACGAAGACGCAGAATCCAAAACAGGCTCCAGGCTCTGAGCTGTCAGCACAGAGCCCGATGTGGGGCTCGAACTCCAGAAACTATGAGATCATGACCTGAGCCGAAGTCAGACGCTCAACCGAGCCACCCAGTTGCCCCATTTTTTTTTTTTTAATGTTTATTTTTGAGAGAGAGGGCAGAGGAGGGGCAGACAGAGAGGGAGACACAGAATCCAAAGCAGGCTCCAGGCTCCGAGCTGTTAGCCCAGAGCCCAACGTAGGGCCCAAACTCATGGACTGAGAGATCATAACCTGAGCCGAAGTCAGCCGCTTTACCAACTCAGCCACCCAGTCGCCTCAAAAGTAGTTCCTTTTAATGTTGCCACGTTTTAGGTGAGGAGACTGCAGTTTAGAGAGATGGCTTGCCCAAGACTGATCCACAGGCTCTTTACGTCATGGCACCTCTCCAACACAGGCTGGAGAACCACACGGGTATGGGGGCGGGGGAGGGAAACGGGAAACTGAGGAAGGGATTCCAGAATCAGAAGGGAAACTACCAGACGACTTTGAAGGACCCCTTCCTGAGAGGGACTGATTTTTTCCTGAGGCAAAATTCCTGTCACCTGCTCCCACAGGTCAGAGCCAGGCAGAAGCTGGGGTGACTAGGAGGAGGTGGACAGAACCATATTCCAACCCCAGTTTCCTTCCCCTGCCTCTCTGTGACTCTTTAGAGTCGGCCTTAGGAACCTCCATCTCCTACCACCCTTCAAAGAGCAGGAAAAGGAAATGGGCTGGACCTGACAGTGTGGAGCTGTGGCCACAGGGTGGCAGCAGTGCCTCACTGCAGAGGATGGCTCCAGAAGCCCAGGTGAGGCAGGTCCTAAGCAGGGCTCTCTAGTGAAGACGCGGTCAGTCTACAAAGATGTGAAGCAATCCCCACTGTGTGGACTCTGACACCTTTTAGCTTCCTTCTGTATCCCACTTTTCTATCCACAGGCAAATCTCAGAATAGTGATTCCATTTTCAACCCTCCGAGAGGCATGTAGGCAAGGATGTGAATGGCCCAGATGACCCCAGCTGCAGCCACGGTCACAGGAGGGACCAGGCTCGGTCGTTCTGGCTAATTCTAACCCTGGCTCTTAGTCTCTCCGTCTGTCCCAGGACATAATGCCTAGCCCTCCTTGAGAAGACTTCCTCTATGTTTTCATTCTCCAAGTTAGGAAAGAGAGGGGGTGATCAATTGGAGCTCTCCAACCTGTTGAGGAATTGGGGGTTCTTGAAGGCCCCCCCAGGGCTTGGCTCTGACAAAGCATCTGCAACTAATGATGCTTCTTGAGCTCTGGAGACAGGATTTATGCATCTAATAAAGTCTATGACTCCAGGCTCAGGGGCTGGGGGCCGGAGGCTGGGAGCAGGAAGTCCCAGGGGTGCCATGGGAGGGGGTCCCAGGCGGCTCCTAATGGAGCCTTGCATTTCCATTGCCTGCTGTAGATCTCCCCTCGGGCTGCTGTGGGGTGGGGGCCGGAGCACAGCAGGTATAAGAGGCGGGTATAGCCGCAGGAAGGCAGATGGCAGGATGGATTCCAGGCGGGCAGCGGTGCTGCTGCTGGTGCTGCTGCTAACAGACTGGGGCTGTGCTGAAGGACCAGGGGGCCAAGATGAAGGACACCAGATCTTCGTGGTAAGTTATTACCCCCTCCCCGTGTCACCATTTTTACATCTCCGCTTGAGGCTTGTGCTCCAAGTTCAGTACTCGGGCTGCCGGGGTCTTCACTGGGTCCTCGCATCTGAGGAAATGGCTCCTCAGCTTCCCTTCGCCTCGTGACCTAAATGTGCAAGGCCTTTGCCCATCTTCCCCGATGGCCCTGTACCACAGGAGGAAGACAGCAGGCCCCACCCGCTGCAGGAGGCCCAGACCCCCGGGTCAGTCCTGCGCTCCCTGCTCCAGGCCATGCAAAGATCAGGCCGTAGCTCAGCCTTTCGGTTTCAGCCCCAGAGGTGAGTCTAAGGGGAACACTGGGCAAGGCAGAGGCCAGAGGGACAGGAAAGGGGGTGGGGAGATTTGGGAGGGGCTGAAAGGACCTACAGCTGAGGATGGATCTCTTCTAAGGTTTGGCAGAAACACCCGGGGCTCCTGGAGCAGCGAACAGTTGGGTCCCCGAGCTGGGGAGGGGCTCAGCTCCCCATTCTGGAGCCTGGCTGCCCCTCAACGCTTTGGGAAGAAGTGACGTGTCGTCCCTTGATATGTTTGCATGCAAGGCTCACAAGTGAAAGTGCCATGTCTCCCTTACCCCAGCCCAGCCCCCCTCACTCCCACCCCCAAATAAAGCTGTCTGGCCTCTGAATCCATGTGTCTGCCTATATGAGACTTGAAAGGGCTGGGGGAGAGCTCCAGGATAAGAACCATAGTCCCCTCCCCATCTCCACAAAACCGGGCTCTGCAGGAACACAGGTGGTGGGGTTCCCAGAGGTCACTGCACCTAGCCTCCTGCCACTAGAAGGACAAACGTGGGGACGTGTGGGGAACGAGGTGGGGAGGCGCAGCGGGGAGGCAATCTGGTGCTAACCTCATCTGTCATCAGCACCAGTCAGAGAAACAGCAGATTTAAGAATCCAAGAGGCAGCGCGTTTATTCTGGGCTCTAGGGGAGAGCCCCCTGATTTCATTCCCACTTGTCACCACCAGTGACAGGAGGACCGATCTTGGGCCAGCCAAGGCCCTGTGGTCCCTGGCTCCTGGCCCTGTGTCCTCCTGAGCCTGCAGGCAGGCAGTCTGTGTCAGAGGTAGAGAGGGCACCTCCATGGGTACCAGAGCTGAGCAGACACATGGGCTGGGGGGCAAGAAGGGCAGGGAGCGTGGGTGAACGTCCGTGAGTCCAGCTGGGGCTTTATTTGCTGCCAGCCATGATCTTGAGGTACTGCAGGGCACGGCGGGCAGCCTCGCCGCGGGCTGCCTCCCTGGTCGCTGCAGAGCCATGACACACGGTAGCCGGCTGTGTGGACAGCTCCACCAGGCACTGGCAGAGCCCACTCAGGCTCAGTTCCTCTGGAGACCAAAAGAGAAGAGGGAGGCATGGTTGGGTGGGAAGGCAGAGCCAGGAGGGGTACATCCACATCACCATCCTGCCCTCCCCAAACCCCGTGGACCCATCTGTACTTGCTCTGCTTCAGTCCCCACCATCCCCGGCCTCCCGACTAGCCATACCAATATCCAGGTAGCTGACATGGAAGGCCTGCTCCTCAGACAGCTCACTGAGGACACTGCAGCAGGCAGGGCCCAGAGCACCTAAGGCGCCCAAGGAGCAGCTGCGGAGGGACAGGATCTTCTCTCCCACTGAATTTCGCAGAGAATCCCAGGTGCAGCCTGGGCCCCGGTTCCGAAGTCCATCCAGCCGGGAGCTCACACCCTGACAAGATGGGGACAGTGAGAGAGATGCAGCCAGGAGCTGAGACCCAGGCCCTGAACAGACATTCGATGCCAAGGAGAGAAAAGCCTGTGGCTTTTTTGGCTGAATGAATGCTTCGTCCAGCTTGCCTTCTCCGAGTTGGCCCCTCTAAGTACTAGACTCTGGACCAGGGGTCCGGGTAGCCTTCCGCATCCCAGTAACGGCAGGCTGCAGGGCCCCTGCCTGGGCCAGCTCCCCACAGCACTCACCAGGCAGGCCTGCGGCTGAGGCTGAGAGGGGGCCCAAGGAACTCTGGGTGTGGTAGGAATATGGGGAGAAGCAAGCCTGGGACCTGGAGAGGCTCACTCCCGAGTGACAGGCCCACGTCCCCAGGGTCCTGCCTGGCACGGAGGATGGACCACAGCACCTGGCCCGCACAAACCACTCACAATGGAGAAGTGATCGTCGTCAGGCTCTGCCTCAGTCCCATCCCGGGCATCCAGAGGCACCGTGTGCACTCGAAGCAGCATTTTGGCCGCCGCGTTACGCTTTGCCAGCTTTTTGGAAGTGCCACTGCCTGCATGTGGGGAGAGGGTTGCTGGAGTATGATTCCCAACAGACCCCATGCTTTCCACCCAACTCAAACTTAGGTTGAGGGTCCCCTCACGGGATGTCAGTTGGAAAGAGGAGCTCAGGACCGGCCATGCACCTGAGAACTTGGTCAACCAGCAGGGGGCAAAGGACAGAGTGCAAGGGAGAAGCCAGGAGGAAGGAGCCGAGCGGGGGGCTCAGCCAGGACAGTGGGGCTTTGGCAGAGAGAGGCTAGGAGCTGCCTGTGGCCGCGGCTGGGGTAGCTGCAAGAACTCCCCTCCGCCCGGTTACCAATCTCAACGAAACGCTCCACTCGGCAGGTCATGGTAAACTCTTTGCGGTGGGCCGGCCCAGACTCTTGGGTCACCGTGTACTCAGGCAACCGCCAGCCTTTCTGAACCACCAGCTCCTTGGAAGGGAGAGACAAGGGTGCGCAAGGCTGAGCGAGAAAAGCCTCATGTCCTCTCCCTCCTCCCCTGGGAGCCTCAGGTTCCAGGTCAGAAGAGGAATAAAGGGTGCGGGAGAAGCCCTCAGAACACGGGAAGAGCCCCACGTGACCGTCCCTCACGGCCCCAGGTTCAAGGGAAGACAGGCATGCACAGGAAACGAGGATGGGGGCACACCTGCAGAGCGCCAACAGGATTGCACTCAGACTGCTGAGGGGAGACGGGGGGCTGCACCTCCATGGGGGCGCTCCTGAAGGAAAAAGGGTCCAGGCCGAAGCTGATAAGGCTGTCCCTTTTGCAGCTGCCAGTGAGTCCTAAGCCCTGCTTCGGCGTCCCCATGACCGTCTCCCTACTCCCCGCTGGGCAGGCAGCTGTCTGTCCAAACACACGGCCTGCTTCCTCCCCCTCCCTCCCAAGTGGGAGCTTTTCCAGGGCCCAGGCCCATTTAGATTCTCTGGAACAAAGGATCATCACCTTGCCAGGACAGTGGGAGAGGGGCTGTATATCCAGTCCCTGGGAGCCCCTGAGGGGACGCACACACAGGACCATCGTGTGACCAACTCGGAAGGAAACGGGGCCTGCGACACCCTGAGACGTGGTCGAACATCATCCACGTGGCTGTTTAAACATCGTAAATTCCCTCCTGTCCCAAGAGCTTACCAGCTGGTACGAATTCTTCAAATTCTGGTGCCCAATGATTCCATCCTCTGTTTACTCTCGGACTTCCTCCTGCCTGACCAGCCTGGGTCCAAAGGCTGGGGGACCAGGAGCCAGGTCCCCCCTCCTCCCCCGCCCCCCCCCCCAATTCAGGCAGTCAGGAAACACAAGATACCTGGTTGGAACAGCAGATGGAACAGGAGTCGCAGCCGCTGCAGCAGTAAAAACTGGAATGTCTTCAGGCAGTGAAGAGTCTAGGGGAGAAAAAGAACTTCCCGAGGGGAAGGGGGCCTTTGATTCACACCCATGCCAGGGCGGGGGGGGGGGGGGGGAGAGGTTAGAGGGAGGGGACCCAGGTCCTCCTGACCTGCCCATCCCCTAAGAAAACTCCTTCCCACTTCAGCCAAAGACTAGGGAAGCTTAGCCACCAGCGATCTTCTGCTGCCAAACACTGGATCAAAAAGACCGAGAGAAGGGAGCGGAGGGTCTCTTCCTACTCAACAAACACGGAGGCTACAAACTCCAGTGAACGTGCGGGAGAAGGAGGGACAACGTGCTAGACAGAGGAGGCGTGCTAGGGAGCAGCCCCTCTAGCCTCGGCCTCCACCCCGCCCCCTCCCTAGCCTGAGCCCAAACCACAGCCACAGCCCCTTGACATCCCCCCCCCATGGCTCCCACCCCCACCCCACCCCAGGATCCTTCATAGCAGCAGGAATCCTGGAAGCATCCTGCTCCGTCCAGAGGACACTCTCAGGAAGAGGCCCAGGTCAAGGTGGCCAAGTGTCACCACAGGCCAGCCCTACTGGGCGGAGGGGGTGGCACAGGGGCCTGGGTTCCTGGCAGGGCCTCTAGGAAGCCCTGGCTGTTCCTCCCTCACCTGCTGTCCTCCAGGGCCGGCTCCAGCATGCTCCCCCCTTTGAGGTGTTTGAGGGCCACCTCAGCTGCCTTGTGCTTGGCTGCCTTCTTGCTGGGGCCCTGACCTGAGAGAGGGGCGTGGGCGACACTGGACGTCACCGGGAGGACAGAAGAAAAAGCAGCATCCCACAGCCTCTCTCCTCACGGCTGGAGGGAGTCGACCAAGCCCTACTCACCAAGTGCCCCTGCCCAAGCCTGGAAGCGTTACGCTAACTGCTGGAAGGAAGGGTTTTTATCTTCCCATGAGCTCCCCAAATCAAGTCATGCCAGGCAGAACTGCTCCTGAGCTCACACGCCTTGGGTCTGCGTTCCTTCCCTGCCTGACTTTCCTCTGGGAAGCACTTTCTTTTCTCTCAGTAAAGATAGAAGACTGGAAAAGTAGAAAGAGGGCAGGCTCTAGAGTCCAGGCCTGGCTCTGCCACTTACGAGGCATGTGACCTTGCACGAGTCGCTGAATCCCTCCGAGTCTCACTTTCATATTCAACATGAGGATCCCACCATCTACATCACTGGAGTCGACTGTGGTTTAAGATTAACTAGGAATTTGGTCAAGCACCTGGAACGGAGCCCAGTGCAGCAGACACATACTGCCCCAAATACGTCACTGAGACTTGAGTTTATCTCCCCTTTCTCCTCCAGGATGATGACGATCTGCCTGAGCACTGTGGCGGTCCCGCTTGCTCCTCGAACTCTCCCGAGTCCTACCCACCTCCTCACAAACCCGTTTTCCCAATCCAGTCAGTGGCTTTTCCCCTGAAATCTCTCCTTCCCTCACTGGCCTCAGAGAAGACGACTGGGAAGAGACTCCAAGAAACAAAGCCAATAGGGCCCTGTGAATGCACACCCCAGCCAGGCTGCCCAAGCCTTCCTCACCAGTGCAGCTGGTGTCGCCAACGGTGACCCGGAAGGTGAAATTAGGCTGGTGGGCTTGGCCCTCGGCTTTGAGAAGGTCGTACACGGGCGTCTTCCCTATTCTGGTCCCATACTCCTGCAGAAGGCTGATCGGGGTCTTGCCCGGGTTGGCTGCCAGCATTTGCTCTATACTGAGGGAGGCGGGGGGCACAGACCCTCATCACACCTCCAACTCTGCACCCACCTGGCCAAGCACTATCAAACCCAGGCACGCCATGGGGGACATAGGGTCCAGGGGACCCCGGACAGTACAGCAAACACTGGCTGGATTCAATGTGGAGTACAGATGCAGGCTGGGAAAGCAGGGTCCACTGCCCCCAGGGCAAGCGGGGAATGCACTGTTCCTGTCTCGGTTAAGGAAGAGGATCCTGTACCCCAGTGCAGGTCGCAAGTGCATGTCCCCTGACACAGTGCAGGCCAGGGACCCGGTACCCACCAAATGCACTGAAGGTCGGGGGCATAAAGCCCAGTGCCCCAAGTGCAGTCTGGGAACCGGGCCAACCCCAAACTATTTAGAGCAGGAGGCAGTGGCCACTGCCGGGATGCATGCCGGGAACCACGGCCCACTACCCCAGTGCTTGCCGGGAACAACCCTCAGGCCAGGTGCATGCTGGGGCCGCGCCGCTAACTCCTCCGCACCGCACCACGCTTTTCGCCCGGCAGGGATCGGTACGAGGCGGCTCACCTGGGCAGCCCGCAGCCCGTGGTAGTGCCGGAGCCCTGCTCCTCTTCACTCATTCCCACCTCCGTCCCCGCGGGCGCCACCGTGACTGCAGCCTCCACGCGCCCCAATACACAGCCGACGAGCTAGGGCCGGGGCCAAGCCCCAAGTCGCGGCCGGTCGGGCCCGCCGCGGGGCATGCTGGGACATGGAGTCCCCCGCCCACCTGACTCCATGAGTCTCCATCGGGAGGGGAGCTATCCGCCCCACAACTCTCCGCGTGGTTTGCCTTGCGAGGCAGCACCGCCTTCTGGGAGGAGCGGAGCCCTCCACTACCGCTTCCCGCACTGAGGGTGGTTATGTGTGTGTGTGTCTGTGTGTATACATATATCTATCTATCTATCTATCTATATAGATAGATAGATATGTATCTATCTATATATATACGTGTGTGTGTGTGTGTGTGTGTGTGTGTGTGTGTGTTAATAGCGTCCCGCCTCCTTTTTTTCCCCGCATCGCCCCTCCCCGGGGCGGGCATGCGTACTAGCAGAGTGGAAGCGGCTGGAGGCGGGGCGGTAAGGGCTAACTCGAGCACCAGGTCATTTGAATCCCGAGAAAACTACAAAACCCAGGAGCTCGCGCGCCATCTTTGTCGCAGCTGGAGGGGCAGGGTCAGGCGTGCACGGAAAGCTTCGCGGTATAATTGGTTATTTCCGATTGCGCTGACTTGCTCCGGACAGATTGCGATTGGTTACGTTACCTAGAAGGGCGGGGACAAGGAAAGAGTCAGCCCCCTTTGGCCCCGCCTCTTTCTCGAAGAGAGGTTGTGATTGGTCCAGGGGCGAGGCGGCTGTCGGATCCTAGCTCTTTGCAGGCTCGGAGGACGGGCCTTCCTTACCTGGACGCGGGGAGGAGACTGTTCTTTGCCCCTCAAGCGGTGGGCAGGCCAAGTCCATCTCAGGCAGTTCCCCCTCAGTCCTCGGCCTAAGCTCCTGGCCCTCGAGCCTTCATCTAACAGCATCTACTTCCTTTTCCTAGGTTGTCCTTCACCTCCCTTCCTCGTAATTCTGGCCCGCAGCCTGTCTGGTTTCAGTTCTTTTCTAAAACCTGTTTAGAGTGTCCCTTTTTGTATCTGGCCAGGAGACCCTCCTCCCCCTCCCCCGGGTGCTGAGACTCAGGCTATGGTGGGACAACAGGATTAGAAGGACTAGCACGTCGTGGTCTCATTCTCTCTGCTGTGGTGGGTCTTGGGTTTCTCGGCTGAACAGACAGCAAGAGAGGATTCTGGCCTCTTAAAACGAATCCATTAATCTAGGTGCAGAGCAGAACACGTATTTTTGAATCCCAGAGCTCCAGTCCCTCCTCCCCCAAAGTCTTACGACCACTGGGTCAAAAGATGTAGGGAAAATCATGTGACCTTGGAGAGAGATCACGAAAATGTCTGAGTCTAGTGAGTGTTCTGAGAATGGGTCAGGTAGTCGAGGTCCAGAGGAATCTTGGAATGTTAATGAGCGACACTGGAAGGGGGACGGGGCACTGAGCTGAGTGGATTCCAATTGGATAGAACTGTAGTGGTGACAATTAGGGGAAGGAAAGCTGGCAATAGCGGTATGACAAGGCGAGCAATGCTAGAGCTCTGAGCGGGTGGGGGGGGTCCCATGTTGAGGGGCTGCTGTCTCAGGGTATAGGAGGGAGTTTATAAGGCTGGTGATAGGGGGCTCCTGCGGAATCAGTTGTAAGGACCGAGGTGCGACTGCCACCAGACACCGCCTGCAGGGAGGTGAGGGGGCCCAGAAGGGCCAGGGACGAGCCTGGAGTGCGCCGGATGGCAGCAGCAGGCTCCTTTAAGAGGCCGGCGGCTCCAGCGCAGCATCCCCCGCTCAGGGCGTGTCCGTCCCGGGGGGCCAGGGGCGGGGGCCTTGGAAGGAGCGGGAGTTCGAGCCGAGTGAGGACGGGGCTAGGGGTCGGGGGGTGGGGGGAGAAAGCTGGGGCTGACACCCTTGCACCCGGACACCGCACAAGCATCGCCTGTGGCAGCGCCCCAGGTCCGGTCGAGGGCAGCGGGGGGAGGAGAGAAGGAGGAGGAGAAGGAGGAGGAGGCGGGAGCAGCATCCGGAGCCGAGCTGCAGCAGCGCCGCCTTTTGTGCTGCGGCCGCGGAGCCCCCGAGGTGAGAGCCTGGCCGAGTTGCGGGGTAGAGGGCAGGGATGGGTCCGGGTCCTGGGATCCGGGTGCGGAGGGAGGGTCGGGATGCAGATGTGGCGGGGTGGGGGAGGGTGGCGCGGGGATGCCGAGGTTGGGGGGCGGAGGAACTGGGGACCTGGACCCGACGTCTGTGGGGATGGGAAGGAGGGGAACGGAGCGGAGGGACGCCGCGGCCCAGCTTGGAGACGAAGGGCCTCTAGAGCTGGAAAGGACCGTATGGGGTGGGGGTGGGGGAGATGATTGGGGGACAGACTTAAAGGACAGCGGGCAAGAGAACGTCCTCCTCTCCTCCCACTCATCCTCCAGAAGGGGGAGAGGGAAGGAGGTGGAAGACTTTGGGCCCCCTCAAGGAAGGAAAGGAAGGACGGGGCCTGATGCGCCCACCGTCCTCCTCCCCGCCACCCCCACTCCCACACTCAGCCCACTGCACCTGAGGGTTATAGGCTGAGAGCACCTGTTCCTGGATGCCCAGGTGCATGGCCCTCCTCCCCTTCCCTCTGATGCCCCTAATCGCCTCCAGCTGTGGCATTCACCCTCTCCATCCAGCTGTTGCTTCCTCCCCTCCCCCATTCATTTGTAGCTTTCTCCCTCTTTCTCTTCATCTCCTCCGTCTCCCCTAACCCCCTTCCCCAGCCCAGGCCTTTCAGGAACCTCCTCCCTTTCCCCCAAACATTTCTCAAACTCCTTGGCTTAAAAATAAGCAAGAATCTGTCCCACACAGCTGTGACTCCTGATAACCATGGTCTTGGCTGAAGGAGAGGGAAGAGAAGGGGTCAGAGGCCCTATAGAATGTGGAAGGAAATCGGTGGGGTGTCCCTTAGCATAGAGGGAGGAGTCCCGCCTTTAGACTTGAACTCTGCACCTGCTCCCTCTTGGGAGGAGAGTGGCTGGGTGGCCCTCAACCAAGAGGGAGTGCGCTTGAGGTCTATCCTTCACCCAGAGTCCTCTTGGCCCCAGCAGTGGCTCCCTCCAAATAACATTCCCTTCCACCTTGCGGGTTCGACTCCGTGGCTCTGGGAGCTCTGATTTTCAACCCGAGGGTCATACCAAGGGAAGGCGAGCACGAGGGATTCAGGAAGGAAAGGGCTTAAGTGTTCCCCGGCCTTCCTGTCCAGACAGCAAAGTTCCCCAAGAGCTTCGTTCGGGGCCTGCTGTCTCCCATCTCACACTTCCAGGGGGCCCGGAAACATTTGCCCCCTCGAGCCGGCCACTCCTCCCTTCTCACAGTGGGCACGGAGGTGATGCTGGGGAGACCAACAGTGTCATACCCCAACTCCAGCACCCATGAAGACACAACTACATCGCCAGCCCCGGATCAAACCCAGTTATGGGCAGAGGAGGCAAGAAGTTTAAGTAAGGACTGGCTCCGACGTCCTGCGTGTCCTTACAGCTGAGGCTCGCAGAAACCGTCTCAAAACCACATGCCGTTGCCCAGGCCTGCCCCTGGAGGTGGTAATGTGGTCAGCTGGCTTTGCCAGGAAGAGGACCCTACGTCCTAGTACCTACCACCCCAGACTCGCCCAGTGGCTTCTCGAGTGCACTCCTCCCTCTCCCTTGCCTGGGCTCAGGAGGAGGAAGGGACTAGGGAGTCAACCCCTCCAGGAGCCCCGGGAGGCTCCAGAAGGAGGATACCGTGGAGATGGGCCAGCAGGCGCCACGAGGGCTGCAGGAGGGGCTGGCCAGAGAGACTGGTCTGCCTGCTTCATTTGCTCCCAGAAGGACCAGGGTCATCTGTGTGTTGGGGGAAGGTGACGTGAGGGGGCAGGGACACTATTGCAGAGGACACTCAGGATCACCCAGGATAAAAAGCCATTGGCCTTCGGTTCCCTCTTTCTTTGCCCTCCTTTTCTCCCTCGTTTGCCTACCACCTCCCTTTCCACCTGCACCCTCTCTGCGGCAGACGAGGGAAACGGGAAGAAGGGAATCACGTTTATAAAATCCCTGCTACTGCTTGGCCGGCACCTTCCGCGTGGCGAATGTTGATGGGGAGCTTCCTGCGTGCCAGGTCCCGGGCCCGGAACTTTATTTGGATTCGCTTCCTCGCGTTAAAAACCAGGCTAAGAGTTGAGTAGTGTTATCATCATCTCTATTTTAGGGACGAGGAAACTGCCACTTAACGCAGTAATCTGGGGGCACCTGGGTGGCTCAGTCGGTTGAGCGTCCGACTTCAGCTCAGGTCACGATCTCATGGTTTGTGGGTTCAAGCCCCACATCGGGCTCTGCACCGGCAGCATGTAAGCCTGCTTAGGTTCTGGCTCTCCCCTTCTGTCTCTGCTCCTCCCCTGCTCGCACTCTCTCTCTCTCTCTCTCTCAAAAATGAATAAACATTTATGAAAAAAAAAATCTGTTCAAAGTCTAAAAAGCAGTTAGTGGCAAGAGTGTAGTTAGGTCTTGAACCCAGGCCTGTCTTCTTAGCCACCGCGTTATTTACTGTGGTACGACGGTGCCCTTTCCAAGAAAAGAAACAGGTTGGTTCAGAAGTCTCTTTCTCCAGGTTGCCCACCTGGTCAGGAGCAGAGACAGGACCTCAACCAGGCCTCTCTGATTCTCAGGCCACCACCCTCCCTGGGTGGCACACTGTCCTCAGCTAGGTGACAGGAATGGATGAGCACTCTGATTTTTATTTCCTCATTTTCAATTCAGAATCAATTTTTTATTATTCTGATTTTTTACGTTTACTTATGTATTTTGAGAGAGAACAGACAAGCAGGGGAGGGACAGAGAGAGGGAGAGACAGACTCCCAAGCAGGCTCCACGCTGCCAGCGTAGAACCCGATGGGGGGCTCGAACTCACCAATCACGACGACCTGAGCCGAGATCAAGAGTCGGACGCTTGGGGCACCTGAGTGGCTCAGTCGGTTAAGCGGCCAACTTCGGCTTAGGTCATGATCTCACGGTTCATGGGTTCGAGCCCCGCGTCGGGCTCTGTGCTGACAGCTCAGAGCCTGGAGCCTGCTTCAGATTCTGTGTCTCCCTCTCTCTCTGCCCTTCCCTTGCTCACTCTCTGTCTCTATGTCTCTCAAAAATAAAAAAAATTAAAAAAATTAAATTAAAAAAAA
Source organism: Paguma larvata (assembly GCA_030068075.1). Classification (NCBI taxonomy): domain Eukaryota; kingdom Metazoa; phylum Chordata; class Mammalia; order Carnivora; family Viverridae; genus Paguma; species Paguma larvata. The sequence continues at coordinate 60,608,398 of CM057828.1, forward strand.
AGAGTCGGACGCTTAACCGACCGAGCCACCCAGGCACCCCAATTTTTTCTTACTTTACAAACAATTGAAAGTTATTGCTGAAATATTAGAAAATATAGATAAGTCACAAGAGAAAAATAAAAACACGCACAATTCTACCCACCTAGAAACTGTTACACTTTGGTATCTGTCCTTCCAGATCGATCAATCGATCAATCTCTCTATCTTTTATTAATTTTTTTGTCTTACAGATCTTTTTAAATGTACGCCCCCCCTCAGGAGCTATTTGTTTAAATGTGCTGAACTTCTTCCAGGTCCACCTGAGGGCCTGAGGAGGAGGGACCTCGTGGCCCTTCTGTACCTCGCTTGCTCCTACCCCTCCCTTCCCGTCGCTTCTGTCCTTAAAGGGTAGGGCTGAGGGATGGATCCCGGGCCACGATGGCCAGGGGTTGAGTATAGAGTGCAGGCCTTCTCCCTTAGCCAAGAGGGGGCGGGATGGTAGGCTTGGCAGAGGACGGACTGAGGATCCGGTAGTGCTGCGGCTGGGTGCTCTAGCACACCACTGCCACTGTGACCTGGTTTCCCTGGAGCCCGAAGTCGAGTTCTGTCCTGGGGAAGTGGAAGGCCAGAGACCACGTCTCCCTTTTTCTGGTCAGCCAGAAGAGATGGCCTTTCCAGAATCCACAAAGGTAGACCCGGTGGCCAGCCAACCAGGAAGACAAAGCTAGGAGCCGGGCACTGTGTTCAAGGCAGTCCCCACATCATCTTACCCGTCCCCATCCCGTAAGATAGGGTTGGGAGTCTTGGACGGGTTACCGTCTTTAACTAGTGACTGAGCTGCGGTTCTGGCTCTGGGCTCTCCAAATCCGAAGTTGGCTCTGTTTTCCGAACAGCCCTGCCCTCTCCCCGAGCCCCGCCCGTCACTGCCCAGCCCACTGGAAGAAGAGGTGGTGGCAGCTAGGAGGTCTCAGGGCTTGACCCGTATCAGGCCCGGCGAGGGCCTGGTTGGAGGTGATCTCCGGGTTACCGCACGGTCTCAGGGGAAGACATTTCCCCCTCATGAAGGCAGTGAGACAGCTGTAGTTCTTTCCCTCAGAGAAGGCCTTTGTCTTCAAAATTTAGGAAAGCAGCTGCTGCCAGCGGCCAGCCAGGAGGCAAGGTCAGGAGAGGTCACAGTCCTCTATCCCGTCAGGATCTCCGAAGCCTGCAGGGGTGGAACTAGCCTCCCAACATCTTGGGTCTCCTTTCCCTGGGGAGACCTGCCTTCCCGCCCCCCACTGGAGAGAGAAGGGGAGTCTTGTATTCCTGGGTGCAAAACCAGGTTCGGGACCAAGGCTCGCCGTGAAAGCCCGCGATTTAGCAGATGCCCTTGTCTCTCCACTGAGCCCCCAAGACTTTCAGACATGCAGCGTGGCCTTGAGATTCTGCTGTTGGAACAGGGCATGACAGGAAGGAATTCGAAGGGTTCCCCTGCCACAAGCCTCCAGCACCTCAGGCAGGAGAATCCAGGAGGAAGAATGAATGGGGACCTCCCTGCCCCCGTCCCACCGCAGGTTCCTTAGGAGGCACTCTGGGAATCACCAGCAAAGCAGAGGATCCGGGAGTTGAAACTGAATTAGAACCTCCCCCGGTGTCCAGAGAGCCTCTTCCCCTGGCGGATGTATAGTTTAGGGACCACTCTGTCCCCTCACCCAATCCGGAATTCTGCACAGTAAGCACTTGGTAAATATGGGTGACAAAATGACAGAGATACCCACCCCCCTCCTGTCACATCCTGCCCCTCCCCCATGCTCTGCATAATTGATGGCCAGGGAGACAGCTCTCCTCCCCCAGGGTGACTGGATGTCTAGGCCCGGGGCTCCTAGCCTTGATCTGCCCCCAAAGCCCTGGCGCCGAGGCCCGGCTGGGGGCAGGGGGGTGGGGGGCAGTGGGACACAGCTGGCAGGTTGGAGATCAAGGAAGCAGTGAGGGGGGTGTGTGTTGGGAGAGGAATCTCCAGTTGACTGTAGCTCCCTGGGGCCCGTGCTTCCCCCTACTCCCTCAGGTCAGTCCGGAGGGGCCACATTAGTCTAAGAACAGGATGGGGGCCGGCCTCAGGAGCTTGGCTGGACCCCCTCCCGCTCCCTTGGTCCTATCTCCTACTTCCGGTACTCCCACCGCCCCCAAAGACAAACAGGTGAAATGGCTTCTCCCTAGCTGCTAGCCCTGGATACCGGAGGGGCCTCTGGGGAAGCCTGGTGAACTGGAGGGAGGCTTGGCGGCAAGCGTCTGAGCATGTCCTCCTCTGGATGCCTAAAACTCCTAGTTGCCAAACACCGTGCGAGGGCTGAAAACTTCCTTTTAAAAAGCTTAGGTGTTGTGCCTAGTCGAGGCTCAGCTTCTAAATAGGAAAGAATTGGGAACGGCGCAGACGGTCTCCGCGTTTTCCAGTTCTTTCTCAGCTACTTTTTCTCGGTGTCCTCTCTGCTTTTCACATCCAGCTGTTCAATCCATCCTTCTCGGATTTGATTCTGCCTGCGCTTCGCTCTGTTTCGGTCTGTGAATTCTCAGCTCGTCCCTCCCTCCCTCCCTCTCTGGGTGTGCCTGTGGCCCTTTCTGTGTCGGTCTCCCTAATCTCCTGCTTTCTCTGTGGCATTGCACCCCCGATGCCAACCTAAGTCGGCTCTCTCCGACATCAATCGCTCTCCCTCCGCCTCCGCTCGGTGCCCCGGCCGATGATGTGTCTACCTGACGGGTCAAGGGAGGTATGCGAAGGAGGGGAGCACGCAAGCCGCCGGCTGGGGGGTCGGGGTCCGTTCCCCCCCGCACCCCCCCCCCCCCGCAGCCATCCCAGTAATCAGCACATGGGCCAGACCGGGTCAGGGGCGGGGCCCAGGCGCAGCCCCGCCCCCGCCGTCGCTGCTCACGTGACTCTGGGCTAATCTTGTCCTGGTGACTTCACGCGCCGCCTCGGGCCCAGTCGTCATGGTTACGCCGCAGCGCCCAGCGCTTTCCCCCAACCCGCTGTGTCCCCTCCCCTTCCCCCGCTGGACCCCCTCCTTCCGCCGCCGGGCCCCCGCCCGGTCCCAGCCACGCGCCCCGCGCCACGTGATGGCCGGGAAGGAGGTCGGGAAGGGGGAGGGGGCGCCGGGGCCGTAACCCCTTCGTCCCCGAGTCAAAGGGCCCTTGGTGGGGCTTCCCGGTCCAATCCCGCCCGCCCTCCTCGCTGGGCACCTGCTCGGCGGGAGCGCTTGGGGGGCGCAGGCGAGAGCCCTTGGGTCCCGCAGAGTAAATTCCTGGCCTGTGTTTGTCTTTGGCGTTACAGTGTACATCTAACCCCTCCAAGGCGCCGATAGCTCGTAGCATACGTTGAGGATTCAGAGGCTGGATCTGTGACCAGCTTTCTGAGCCTCAGTTTCCTGCAGAATATAAAGGGACCAATGATAACGGCTCCTTCCCTGGGTGGTGGCAAAGAGCCAGGGAGCTACTGCGTACGTAGTGTAGAGATGGTCTTCAAGACGACCGCCCTGCCAGCGCACCCGGTGCCTTGCTAAGCCCTGGGATCCCGTGCGAAAGCTAGGGGCTCTCTAGGAGTCCAGGCTCCCGGAGGAGCCAGACACGCCCGAACACACACCGTGCATCCAAGGATAATAGGAGCCATGATGGAGGAAGCACGGGGGACTGTGGCAGCCCCAGAAGGGACATTAACCCAGAGTGGCAGGGGGAAAGGGAGGAAGACTTCGAGGAGGATGGAGATTTGGAGAGATGGGGCTTGAGGAGTGCCTCCCTGGCAGAGAAGCCCTGGGGGCGGAGCTTGAGCCGCTTCCTAGCCAAGGCACCCTGGGCAGATTATCCAATACCTCTGTCTCTAGGGGGGAGTTTCCTTTTGAGGATTAAATGAGTTAATGCGCCTATTGACAGAGGCTAACATACATAGTAAGCCTTCCATGAGAGTTAGCCATTATCATTAGATGTCCTGGCACAAAAGCCTGACCATACTGTGGTGTCAGGCACAGTCCTTTATGGCCCTGGTACCAACAGCAGTGGGAGAGGAGGCTGCTGGACCAAAGTCAGTGGGGGCTCACTGAAGGGTTTGGAACAGAAGAGGGGGTCCTGGCCAACTTGCCTTTTAGAAAGATCTTTGTAAAGGCTGGTGGAAAATGCAGCAGGGGTAGGGGGTGGCGTGGAAGTTTAGGAGACTAAGAGTCGGTTGTTCTGGGCTAAGCAACACGGCTAATGAGGCCTGAACTAAGACAGTAATGTAGGACTAAAGAGAATAGAATGGCATCGGGTCAGCTTTTCAGATGGGCCAGATTCGAGCAGGAATCACCCGAGGTGCTTGTTCCATATGCAGGTTCCGGGGCCACCCCGCACCCAATGAAAAAGTCCTTGAGAGGCATCGGAGGTGCCAAACCTCTATGTCTGTCTGTGTCATCATCCAGATTCCTGTCTCTCCTCTCCCGTTGTGATTCAGAGGCTCTGATGCAGGGGTTCAGGGAGGACGCCGCTCTAACCCTCACTGTCCTCAGGAACCCTCACATCTCACGATTTGTTAGCTGACCGGATGTGGAGGGAGATGGAAGACCAGAATGACTCCAGATGCCAAGTTCGGTATAGGTTGAAGCATTCACTGTGCCTGAGAGCTAGTTTAGTTTACCCCTTTGTAAAGGGATAAACTGAGGCCCAGCTCCAGTTTGCCCCAGGTCACACAGCCAGTAAGGCTAGCATTCAGATTTTTTTTTTTAATGGTTACTTTTTAAGTAGCACCTGGTTGCAAATTGGGACAAATCTCCATTGTCTGGAAAGCTGGCTCTTGGTTCGGGCGGCTGGGGATGGGAATGAAGAAAGAGGAAAGGAGACAGGGCCTTCTGTAACCCCCCCCCCCGGGGGGAGCCGCAGATCAGGGGGCAGCGCCTAGGGGGGGTGAAGCAGTAGGCAGCCTCGGCCTGACACTGCTTCTGTATCTGCTCTGCGTCCGTCCGTGTCCCCTGCCTTTGCCGCCAGCTGTGCTGGGGGACAGGAGAACTGATTGGTTGCGTGCTTCGGTGAGGCCCGGGTGTGTACCTGTGAGCCCTGGAGAGGGAGACCCGGATGAGAGCCCTGAGCGTGGTGCCTTAGGATGACTCTCACCTGAGTTTAGTGTTCTGCGAGGGCTCAGCTGTTTCACGTGTAAGTACACGAGCGGGAGCCCCGGGTGCAGCACCGGTATGTGGGAGGCCCGGGGACGTCATCGAAGAGTGCCTGAGCATCACCCGCGTGTGCCTCAGTGTCAGGGAGCTCTAGGTGTGTGCCTACCGCGGCCTAAGGTTGAGACTCAGAGTACAACATGCATGTCTGAGAAGCCCTTATGTGACCTGCGTGTGTGCGTGGGAGCTTCAAGCGAAAGAAAACTGAGCTCTGGAGGGGACTTTGAGTAATCTTACAAGGATAAGGGCGCTAGTCTGTTACCAGAGTACTTGAGTTTCAGACATCTTACCAGCATGTAGGTACCTGAGTGGGGCTGTTACCTGTGTCTACTTGAGAATGATACTCAGGTATGTTACTATTAGATGCTTGAGAGCAAGCTTGTGGATCGGGTTCCTAAGAGGGGTCCCAGGTGGAACGTGGAGGGAACCCCAGGGCGAGTGAGGCTCGAGTGTAACTTCCAATAGGGCTGTCGTGAGCCCGGATCCCCCACCCAGGCCTCTCCGCCTCTAGGGTGAGCGTTCCAAACTGGCGCACCTCGGGCCCACCGTCCCTCCTTCCTTTGTTTCCATAGGGCCCACCGCAGGCCATCCCACCGGGGCCCAGAGGCCATGGCCTGCCTCCACGAGACCCGCACACCCTCCCCTTCCTTTGGGGGTTTCGTGTCCACCCTGAGTGAGGCGTCTATGCGCAAGCTCGACCCAGACACTTCCGACTGCACCCCCGAGAAGGACCTGACGCCCACCCAGTGTGTACTTCGAGATGTGGTGCCGCTCAGCGGGCAGGGTGGGGGCGGACCCAGCCCCTCCCCAGGCGGAGAGCCGCCCCCTGAGCCTTTTGCCAACAGTGTCCTGCAGCTTCACGAGCAGGATGCAGGGGGCCCAGGGGGAGCCACTGGGTCCCCCGAGAGTCGGGCGTCCAGAGTTCGAGCAGACGAGGTGCGGCTGCAGTGCCAGAGTGGCAGTGGCTTCCTGGAAGGGCTCTTCGGCTGCCTGCGCCCTGTCTGGACCATGATTGGCAAAGCCTACTCCACAGAGCACAAGCAGCAGCAGGAAGGTAGGCCGCGTCTTCCCGGGGGCCCGTCTCACCGGGATCTGTGGGACGGCCCCACCTAATCACCCGATGACCCTTTGTTTCCCCGAGCCCAGCCATAGCCCCTTAACTGTCCACCCGCCACTGACTACCCTGTTTGGTAGAATGCCCGTTTGTTTCCATACCAGGCCCCCCAAACCTCATCCTCTTGGTCTGTTTTGGCTACTTTTCAGCCTTGGCCGCCCTGAGTCGTTTCGGCCAGCCCAGTGTTTTCCCCCTGCCTGACCATCACCAGGCCCTGAGTGTGGCTTTCTCTGAGCCTTGTGGCACTGTGCCTCCTGTTCACAGACCTTTGGGAGGTTCCCTTTGAGGAAATCCTCGACCTGCAGTGGGTGGGCTCAGGGGCCCAGGGCGCTGTCTTCCTGGGGCGCTTCCATGGGGAGGAGGTGGCTGTGAAGAAGGTACGGGACCTGAAGGAGACTGACATCAAGCACCTGCGAAAGCTGAAGCACCCCAACATCATCACCTTCAAGTAAGGTCCAGGGCAGGGGCCACTCTGCTATGGGCAGGGTCCTGGTCCCTGGGCAGCAGGGATCAACCCCACCTTTTCCTAGAGACAGCGCCCGAACGGGCTGGGTGGGAATGGGGGTGCCAGGTGTGACTCAGGGGAGTGCTAGGCTGGCCGAGGCCCTCACGCCACTGTTTGGCCCCCAGGGGCGTGTGCACCCAGGCTCCCTGCTACTGCATCCTCATGGAGTTCTGCGCCCAGGGCCAGCTGTATGAGGTACTGCGGGCTGGCCGCCCTGTCACCCCCTCATTGCTGGTTGACTGGTCCATGGGCATCGCCGGTGGCATGAACTACCTGCACCTGCACAAGATTATCCATAGAGACCTCAAGTCCCCCAAGTGAGTAAGCAAGCAAGCACAGAGAAGCTGGTGTGCATGGTCTCCTGCAGGTGACCCCACCTCTTAGCGTAGCCATGTCCCAGCTTCCAGACCCCGTCCTGAGCTTATGTGGCCATCTCAAAAACCCCTCTCCAGTGACAGTCCTGTCTCGGGAGGGCTGTGGCAAGCCCCCTACCTCTGGGTGTCCCAAATGACTTCAAACAGCAAGTTAGAGAGATGCTGCAGCTAGATGAGGAGGTACGGAGGGGCCTGGACCCCAGCTGACTACCATCTTTACCAGCATGCTAATCACGTACGACGATGTGGTGAAGATCTCCGATTTTGGCACTTCCAAGGAGCTGAGCGACAAGAGCACCAAGATGTCCTTTGCAGGGACAGTAGCCTGGATGGCCCCTGAAGTGATCCGCAATGAGCCTGTGTCTGAGAAGGTCGACATCTGGTGAGGGCCAGGTCGAGGACCGAGACTGGCAGGTGGCCAACCCAGGGGAAGGAGGGAGTCTCGGGGGCCTGAGTGCAAGGAGAGCCGCCTAGCGGCCAGGGCCTCTCGAGGGAGCCCCTCCCAAGGGATGTCCCCTCTTCTCCCCAGGTCCTTTGGTGTGGTGCTGTGGGAACTGCTGACTGGTGAGATCCCCTACAAAGACGTGGATTCCTCAGCCATCATCTGGGGTGTAGGAAGCAACAGCCTCCATCTGCCTGTGCCCTCCAGCTGCCCGGACGGCTTCAAAATCCTGCTTCGCCAGTGCTGGTAAGGATGGCCTGGCAACACTGGGAACAAAGGGTTGTTGCCGATGATTAGCCAGCACCTAGGACCCAGGCATCCAGGCCCAGAATCCCGAATGCGGAAAAAGGGACTAGATCTCTCTTATAGGGCTTTCCAAGGCCCCAGGATTCAGGGCATGGACCAAGGGGACTGCAGTTTCCAGCGGAGTGTTGCTGGACCGATCCATAACCTGCGAGGGCGCACTGGATCACTCTGTGCAACACTGAGCTAGTGGCATCCTCGTCCGTAAAACGGGGACACCAGTGTCTGCTATCCAGAGCTGCTCTGGTGCGCCCGTGAAGGGCAGGCACAGCTGTGAGCATGGCGGTTTGAGCCTCAAGTTGGCTGCCTGAGAACTCGGGAAGGGGAGGGCCTTGGCCTCCTGTTTGGAGCCTAGACTCTGAAGGGAGGTTGAACATTTCTAATCTTTGGTTAACCATTTACCAAAGTATGTTTCTTTTAATGGCATTAACTCGGAAAAAGGTGTTTTGGCAAATTGGAAAATAGGATTAAATAGGTTTCCTTACTGCAGGACTTTTGTCATAGAGTACATTCTAGGATTCTCCAGGACATGCTTTGGGAAAGGATGCTCTAGTTCCTTTCTCGTCTTCCCTGAAATAATTGCTTTGTCTCCCCCAAACTCCGTTCCCTCCAGGAACAGCAAGCCACGAAACCGTCCATCATTCCGCCAGATCCTGCTGCATCTGGACATAGCCTCAGCCGACGTCCTCTCCACACCTCAGGAGACTTATTTTAAGTCCCAGGTGTGCTGTGGGTGGAAAAGGAATACCTCAACTCCTGCCCTGTGGGGAGGCGGGGAAGGGCCGACTGGATGGTAGGTTAGCTCTTAGAGGGCCAAGACCCCATCTTGACCAGTCCTGTGTGTCCTCCCTTCTTGCTCCCAGTCCTTACCAGTGCGGCACCTGTATAGGCTTCCTACAGGTGCGCGGTCCCTCACCCCTCATTGTCTGTCCACCCCCTAGGCAGAGTGGCGAGAAGAGGTAAAGCTGCACTTTGAAAAAATTAAGTCAGAAGGGACCTGTCTGCACCGCCTAGAAGAGGAGCTGGTGATGCGGAGGAGGGAGGAGCTCAGGTGCGTGCCTGTGTCTGGGAAGGGGACGTAGGCACCAGCAGGGACCGTGGACCAGTTGCCAGAGACTGGGACAGATTATGGCACCAGGTGACGCTAGTTCACCTGGGAGGCCCTTCTGCCTGTTTCAGACACGCCTTGGACATCAGGGAGCACTATGAAAGGAAGCTGGAGAGAGCCAACAACCTCTACATGGAACTTAATGCCCTCATGCTGCAGCTGGAGCTCAAGGAGCGGGAGCTGCTCAGGTAACCGCATGCCTCCCACGCACCAAATCTCCAGTCTTCACGGAGCAGCGTGGGACGCAGTGAACCTCCTGAGCCTGGGTCCCCCATTCTGACCACATGCCCAACTGAGGTGGTCTGGTCTTTAGGAGGGAACAAGCTTTAGAGCGGAGGTGCCCAGGTCTGCTGAAGTCACACCCTTCCCGAGGCCTCCTACACGGGAACACAATGGAGAAGCTCATCAAGAAGAGGAATGTCCCACAGAAACTGTCACCCCACAGTAAAAGGTGGGACCAGAGTTCACAAGCGCCAAGGTTTGAGAATGGGAAGGGGAATGCTGGTGGCACGGGGAGCGGTCAAGGATGCCAGGAAGATGGAGCTGTAGGTGGGGAGATGTGCTTTGTACTGCCGAGGTGCGGGAGAGCGTTCAGCTGATCGACTTTTCCATCTCAGACTTGGACTTTTTCCCTCTCCCCCCAGGCCAGATATCCTCAAGACTGAATCTTTGCTACCTAAACTCGATGCTGCTCTGAGTGGGGTGGGGCTTCCTGGGTGTCCTAAGGGCCCTCCCTCGCCGGGACGGACTCGCCGTGGGAAGACTCGTCACCGCAAGGCCAGCGCCAAGGGCAGCTGCGGAGACCTGCCTGGGCTTCGTGCAGCTTTGCCGCCCCATGAACCTGGGGGACCAGGAAGCCCAGGGGGCCTAGGACCCTCAGCCTGGGAGGCCTGCCCTCCAGCCCTCCGTGGGCTCCACCACGACCTCCTGCTGCGAAAGATGTCATCATCGTCCCCAGATCTGCTGTCAGCAGCTCTGGGAGCGCGGGGCCGAGGTGCTACAGGGGGAGCTGGGGATCCTGGCTCACCACCTCCAGCCCGGGGAGACACCCCACCGAGTGAGGGCTCAGCACCTGGCTCCACCAGCCCAGATTCACCTGGGGGAGCCAAAGGGGAGCCACCTCCACCAGTAGGGCCTGGTGACGTGGGGCTGCTGGGAACTGGAAGGGAAGGGACGGCGGGACGGGGAGGAAGCCGGGCTGGGTCCCAACACTTGACCCCAGCTGCACTGCTGTACAGGGCTGCTGTCACCCGAAGCCAGGTAAAGTATGGGGTGGTTCCTAAGCTCTTCCCCTTTCCTTGTTCTCCCTGGTACCCAAGTCCATAACTCCCTTCCCGTATTCATCTTCATCTTAAGCCATTCCCTAAACTCTTCTCTTGGGTCCTTGCTGGCCTCTTCCTGCTTTTGACCACAGTCCCCTCCTCTCTCCTGCAGAAACGTGGCATCTCATCAGAGGAAGAGGAAGGAGAGGTGGACAGTGAAGTAGAGCTAACGTCAAGTCAGAGGTGGGCAACACAGTACAGGAGGTGAGGAGACGGTCTTGCTCGCTGGGCTGCAAGGCATGCTAACTGTAGCCCCCTGCCTCCCCCAACATACAGGTGGCCTCAGGGTCTGAACATGCGCCAGTCACTATCCACCTTCAGCTCAGAGAATCCATCTGATGGGGAGGAGGGCACAGCCAGTGAGCCTTCGCCCAGTGGCACACCTGAAGTTGGCAGTACCAACACTGATGAGCGGCCAGATGAGCGGTCTGATGACATGTGTTCCCAGGGCTCAGAAATCCCACTGGACCCACCTGCTTCAGAGGTGGTTCCTGGCCCCGAACCCAGCTCCTCATCCGTCCCGCACCAGGACCTACCCAGCAGGGAGCAGGTAAGTCACAGAAATCAGTTAGGTATTAAGGAGTGGATGCTTAATCATTTGGGACCTACTGGGTAAACAGGAGCAGAGGCTGGAAAGACCGGTATTTAGCCTCCAAGTCACTCAGTAGCTGAGCCCAGTTTCTCCCACACCGAACAGCAAATATCCACATGGTAGAATTTGAGAGGCCCTAGTATAGAGCACAGTCTGGTTAGTAGGTTAGCAGCGTTGCTTGTATGTATAAATTGTGCAGCCAAGAGCAATCCTGAAACCAGGAGTCAGGTGCCTTGGAGAATGGCCAAAGCAAAGGATCTGAAGCAGTTTAGTCTGAACTGCTGGCTATTACAGAAACCTCAGTGAAGGATCTCGAAGGAACCTATTTTATTTGTAATGCCAAGAGATGCTGAGCTTCACCTCACTGCATTTCTACTCTTCACAGGGCCCTCCCAATTTTGAGGACTCAGACTGTGACAGCACTGAACTGGACAACTCCAACAGTGGTGAAACCTTGCAGCCTCCAGCCTCCCTCCCTCCATGAAAGCCACTCTTATTCCTGTACATAGAGAAATATTTATATAAATAATATATAAGCGCCACATAATCAACAGAGAAAGATGGGGCTGTCCCAGCCTTAAGTCAGGCTCAAGGGAGTCTGACCCCTGACCAATTCACCTGATAAACTCTAGGGATACTGGCAGCTGTGGAAGTGAAGGACAAGCACTACCCTAGAGCTGTGGGTGTGGGCGAACTGGCCCCTTCCTGCTTCACCCCATTATGTTCAGCAAGCGGTAAGGCAATAGAAAAGCCAGACTTGCCTCTTATGTTCCTCTATACTCTTCTCCCCCTGACCCTGGGGAGGAGGAAAGGGAGCCACTTAGACTGCACTTTTTTTTTTTTTCCGTTTACTCTGTTTACACATTTTGCACTTGGGAGGAGGGAGGCTAAGGCTGGGTCCTCCCCTCTGAGGTTTCTCAGGTGGCAATGTAACTAATTTCTTTGTCCCTCCATTTCTCTGCCCAAGCCCTGGCTTAGGGCCTAGGGGGAGTTTAGGAGATCGTGAAAGCATGTGATGGCTCAGGCTGAAGAAATGGGATGTTGTTTTAAGTCCCTGCTTTTATCCTGGTGCCTGATTGGGGTGGGGACTGTCATATTGTAACCCCTGTGAAAAATCTTAAAATATAACCACTCCATGCAGGCCCAGCTCTTGAGGGTTTTTTTGGTGACTGTATGGGGTAGCACACATGATCGAGCAGGAGCCTGAGGCTCCATGTCTTATCTGAGGACTCTGGACCAGTTATTCCCTCCTTTTATGTGGTCTCTTTTTACTAAATGAATATCACTTAAAGTTCCAACCTTCTAAAATTATTTGCAAAAATGGGAACAGGTACATCTTTCTATAGTAAAAGGACAGAAAATATTACAACACCCACTTTTATGAAGAGAACGGTAAATGAACAGTTATTCAAAACCAGGAAACTGATGTTTAGCTCGGCCAAGGATGGGACAGACATGCATCCAACTGCTTCCGAAGTATGCATGTGCACCCCCCCTCCCTTCAGTGGAAGTGCCTGCCTACGCTGCAGACGAGTCCTAGGAAAATGTAACCCCCCATCTTTAGGACAAAGGGCACACAACCAGCTTGCAACAGCTATTAGGTCACTTTGCAATGAAGGCTCAAGGGAAAATTGGATCAAGGGCTACAAAAAAAAAAGATGGAGTGGTAAAACAGAAGAAAACATCTTAACTGGAATAAAGGCTTATATTCAAAACCCAAGCAGGGTCCTTGTCCTTTGAGACATAAAAGGTGCAAAGAGAACGGCAAGACAACAGGAATAAAACCCACATGAATCACTGTGGCATCCAGTTTCTATTCACAAAGAAAAAGCTCCAGTCCATCTTTTAATTTTTTTGAAAAATTCCTGACATTACAGAACTAAACTGAAATGTATTAATATTCCACTCTTACATTTCCATGACAAACAGAAAAAAAAAATTCATGAGCCAAAAAAAAGGGGGGGGAGAAGCTTATAAAACTAAATATGGATCTCAGCATTAACAGCTGAACAGAGAAAGGAATTAAAACGCTTTAATTAAAAAATCACGAGTGGATGATAAAGTGTGTAGAAACTGAAAATTTACAAACTATTTAAAACCTGGAATCGCTGACTGTTCAGAAACTACACAGATGGATCATGGGTGGTGGTGAACAGCAGAAAGGGATTATGGATGAATCTGCATTGTTCTAGCTGCTCCCCATGCCACCTGTCTCCGAGGAAAGCCTGTAACACAAAAAATAAACAACTCAAAGTTAGTTTCCTGATTGCCCAGCTGCACTTCACCTCCAAGAACTGTTAGCCTAGTTGGTGAGATGTGAAGGAGTACATAGTGTTTCAATATCAAGGGAGACACTTAAAGATCTGTTGGATTGGGACTTGGTACCATGATCCTGTAACCCCTGCAATCCAAGCTTCCTGAGCCAAATTACCTCAGAACAGAAGGAAACAGACTCTGGTTACCAACTGTGGGTGTTCTTCTAATGATGCTCTTTGGAATATTTGTGGGAGATGTTAAATGCTTTCCAAAAATATGCCACACACTAAAACCTCCTCTTACAGGGTCACGATACACAGAAGCAACTTTTCTTTCTTTACTGCTGAGCTTATTTTAGCTCCTCCCAGACTACTGACAGCAAGCAGCTTAGGAAACATTTATCTGAAAGTAGGTAGCCTCATGAGGCTAATGTTGAAACATCAAAAAAGGCTTCAGTCCTGGGTTTTTCTAGCACTGTGAAGGTTATTCCTATTAAGAGAATATTATTCTAAACACTAGGGGATGTTTACAAGGGTACAGCAAGTAAGTTAAGTATGGATCAAGAATTATACCCAACCTATAGTTTTCAGGACTTAAAAAGTAGAAGCCAACATAACATTTCAACAACTCCCCAATTCATTCTGGAAGCTCCAAAAACCTTTGGTCTCCTTAAGCTAATTTTTCCATCCAAACATACCCAGCTACAATGCCTTCTGTCTGAATATAATTTGAGGTCCGAGAACCCAATTGAGCGCTGAAGGAAAAGTATTTAGGCATGTAGTCTGCCTCACTGATTACCGCATAGTCAGCAAGTCTTCGCTCCCACTTTGAACAGAACTAAATGTGTAAGACTCAGTTTCAATTCCTAAATTTAGTTCATAAAAATCTTTAACTGGCATAACCTATTTGTGGTATCTAGTCAAAAGAAAATGAATGGTACTTTGCCATCTCCATCCCTTCCACAACAATGTAAAGCCAAAGGCTGGTCCAATGGAGGGACAAGGGGTGACAAGGACACCCAAGATCCAGGAAATAGGTCCTTCAACTACAAACTGTATTTAAGTCTGAAATTGTATTTCTACCTCGGCATAAAGGGGAACAGTTCTTTAAGGGCGCGGATTCTTGCCAGCCACAAAATAGGATGACCTAGGGCAATATAAACAGTAAGCCCTGAACAAGAGAGTTTAGGGAGGAGTGAAGTTTCAGGAAAGGAGCTGCTGGAAACCGTTTAGATCTAGGACCCAAGAAATCAAGTTCATGCAAGAAGGTGATGATGACACTCTGGCACCAAAAAGAGCTCAAAAAGAACTATCCGGAATTTATACACAGCCTAAGCATTGACTGAGGCAGGAGGTGAAGGGGCAAGAAGGGAAAACCCAACTGAAGTATCATGCTAAGGACGACTCTCTAACAGAAGGACCACATGGGGGAAGCTAAAAAATGGACCACTAGACACCTCTGGAGGTGGTGGCGGGAGTCAACGCCTTAAACATCTGCTTCCTCCCCTGCAATCCTCCTTTAGGGAATACACATTAGGTAAAGAGGCCTTCTAATCAAGAACTAGATAAAATAAAACCAAGTCTCTGGGGGGAGATGGTACTAGCAAAATTAAGTCCTAACTACAGAAAGAAGCTTATTAAGGGAAAACTGGACCATACAATAAAGGAGCAGCCAGCAACTAACAACAAAAACTACCTGGACAGGCTGGTCCTCTAGTCCTTCGTGCAGACTTGGGACATGTTAACACTAACTCATAGGGCCAATCTGGGATTGAGGGACCACAATGGCATGCGATAATACATTGCGCATGCAATGATACATTGCCACACTCACAAGCAATTCATTTTATTTAACACTGTAAACCAAATGGGATGTGGGAAAAGATCACGGGGTGGGGGAAGGGAATTTTTACACCAGTTCTGTAATGCCTTGGGAAGAACCATATGCACTCAGGTTGAATGGAAGACTATCAGAGGCCTTCTGCCATCACACATACAGCATTTCTAGTTTTTTAAGGAGAGAGCTGTGGTCTTGGGACAAGGAAATCAAGGCTTCAGGGAGAGACAAGTAGACTTGAAAAGTAAAGTTGTTAGTGCTGACTAGACACTCGTGTGATCTGTGAATTTAAATTCTCCGAGGCTTTTTTTTTTTTTAATCTGATAAGGGAGTGGATTGGTGAGTTATAGCTGACCTTATAGGTTCCTTCTAAATCTAAGTTTATAATTTTCATTTCATGACAGGGCTGCTGGGAGACAGAAGGGTCTGTCTTCAGGGAATAGAAGGAAGGGTGAAGAGACTTAATCGGGATTGGTTTAGGATGACTGGGGAATCTGCTCAAATTCTGTGTGATGTTACAGTTGCCTGTTCAAGATTTACCCAGTATCAGAGGAAGAGGGGTAATTCTCATTTAGAGGAATGCAGACAAAAGCCAGCAAACTTTACTGGACTTTTTCCAACTTGCCTCCTCATTCTAGGTAAAGAAGTAACGTCTTTACATGTATGTTCTGTAAAAGATCCTCAAAGTCACCGCTAACCAGAGGAAACAAGCCTGGGATGGACACCCTTGTTACCTGATGCTACTGGCAAGGTAAGGTATCTATCTGAGAAGTCAGAGAAACTGTTCTTCACTAAAGAATCTTAATGGCAATTACGGAAGACCCTCAGGGTTTAATCTGAGGCAGGCCCATCTCCTTTTGTGGGGAATGACAAAGGACTACAACTAAATTAACCAGGGATACAAACAGGCCCGAGTCAGTTTTATAGACTCCCTAGTTGAGTAGCCACAGGTCAAAAGCTCCCACCCCTTTACCCTTCACAGCACACAATCAACTAAAGTTCTTACTGTGGCAACTTTATTACAGCTAGAAACACAAATATGGCCAAGAAGGCCTGCTGATAACCATTAAATAATTAAAAAAAAAAAAGTTAACGGAGAAGCTTTTATTCATTAACACAGAGCCTAACACATTGTTATATTGCAATGCAGAATAAAGCTACAAAAAAGTAACAGAACGAAAAAGAAGAGCAAGAACTGTGGCTCTAAATAAAGAATTCAACAAGTCAGACTCTGAAACAGGCACTCTGATGAAATGGCCTAAACCTAACCCCAAGGTTACCATTGCCCCCACCCCCACCCTGTGAATCCCAAAATAGTAAAAAGGAAAACGGTCACAAGCTCACAATTGTTTGGTTCTCACCAATGTTAACAAAGAAAAACAAAATAAACCAAGAAATACTTGAGGGGGTTCCTCAAGATATTCAATCAGTAGGGGGAGAATCTCTGTTTCTCGCCTTTCAGTTTGTTAGTTACACATGGCACGGCAGAGGTGGTGGTGGTGGTAGCTGAAGCCCCGGTACCCTTAGCAGCAGACACAACATTTAGAGCCAGGAGAGGGATGGGTTTCATGCCAAGCAGACTGGAGACACAAGGGGCGGTCGGAAGAGGGTTGGGGAGGCTGGAGGGTGCGTCGGAGGTCCCCGCTGTGGCGAGCGAGGGGGTGGTGGTGGAGGAGGAAGAAGAAGAAGAAGGGGTGGAGGGTTGAGAGAGGTTGATGCTGAGGTGATCAGGGATCGTGACGGAGGCTGCCTGGGAGGAGGGTTTAGCGTTTTCTAAACTGTAACAGAGGAAAAAAAGGAACAAAAAAAAAGGGTGGGTGGAAGGGAAGACCACAAAAGGGAAAAAGTACAGGACAAAAAACCGCTTGTTATCAGTTAAGTGCCTCTGGTTGCAAATTAGGAAGACCTAATACCAACTTGTGATATGCTGCCCTTCTTTAAGTCTGTGTCCCACCCTCTAAAAATGTATACTTTGCCAAATTCCATTCCATGCATGATGCTATTTAAAACTGCTATGGTGAAGGAAAAGCTGACAGACTGAGAAAAGAAATCACATAGAGCACACTTCCGTGTATCTGACACATGGATCCAACCCAGGAGTCAGAAAGGATTTCAAAGTAGAAAATGAAAGAAGACTTGTATCAATCTCCAAACAAAGAACAAATGTCTCTCGCCCACCAATCGCTTGTGTGGCTGTGGAATGTTATTGTCCAGAATCAGAAAACTTTTCCCCTAGTATTGAAGTTTGCTTCTATCTCTACAACAAACTAACCAATATATCCCGATGGGAAAGGACAAGAAACCAAAGTAGGTCACTAATTTCAAAAGTCTAAAGAATGTAGCATTTTCAAAGAAAAATGCTGAGAACAGAAGTATAGATATGAACTAGGAAAGCTTCATTTCTGGTAGGAGGAGGGGGTGAGAAAAAGAGCCTTTTGTTTTTGACTGATCATACTTCTAATAGAGAACCTTACAGAACTGGAACACACTCCTGCACTGCCAAAAAACTCATTTAAAAATGTAAAAATATGCCTCTATTCCTAAAATAAACTCTAAGTAACAGTAATGACCCTGCAGCTCCCAAATGCCTGCATGTTTCTACGGCAGAACCACAGTATTTGCTGAGAACTGTCTGGTCAACCTGCCCCAAAAGATTAACTCTTCAAGGGCAGAGACCCTCCTCTTAAGATTCCATTTTGTTTACTGAAGTCCAGAGACCCTTATAATCCATAAAGCAGGGAATAAAGAAAGGAGTCAGACTGACACAGTAAGAGCAGAAATACTCAGACTCCATTACTGAAAGCAGAGAAATCTTTCTTGCCTGGTAATAAAATCAGTTTGCTTTTTGCATTCAACCAAGATGGGAAAGTGAAAAGTAAGCTTTGTGCATGTACAATCTTTGCTTTGGTTTTAAATGAAGCTTTAAAAAGTTGTAACACAAATCCACAGTTTGGACAGTTTTACTAAATAGGATGACCCTAAATAGCCAGTCGTTCAATAAAATAAGGATGATCCTCAAAAGAGTGACTGAATCAGGAAACTCTGGTGGAGAAGTTCTGGTTCCTTACAATGTAGACACTGACCCAAGTACGGGAGTCAAACAAACCGCTTCCATTTAAGCACTACTTGACAATATTCAAAGCAAGCCTACCCGAGAGAAGAAAACCATCTCCGGCTTCCAAGAACATGATTCTCACCACTTAATTCCTTCCCACACCCCAATTAGAAACAAGAAGATAAACCTTTGCAAACAGCCTATGCAGAAAGTTTACTACCATTTCACACTGAAATGTTAAGAATTTGATGTGCTGAAGAAAGCAGATCTAGACACAGAAAAGTCTTTTCTACATAAATACTAGTAAATACCTCAAGGCATTAAAAGACTTAAGGCAAAAGCCAAAACCACTGGGGAATTGATAAATTCTTAACCAGGAGAGAAAAGACAATGGAATAAATACAAAATCAGTGAGTATAAACTAACATACACTTCATTTGTATGAATTCCTTCCCCCTGCAACTAGATTCAAGAACTCTTAACACTTTTTATATGCGCAACAAAGACTGAATAGTTATGACAGAGATAAATGACAACTAGACAAAAATCTACATAAAAAGGATGGCTAAGCCCGTTGGGCAATGGGCTAACTGGCTTAGAATGTTAGTAGGCAACTAAAAACATGACTTAAGCACATGTGCTGAGAAAGCAAGAAATATAAATGCCTCGTAGGATGCCCAATGGACTATGAATGGTCCTGCTAGACTATCGTGTGCGGTAACATCGGCTAGGTTTGGTAAGAAAAATGAAACCTCAGGAAGGCATTAAGGCATGAGATGGTGGCCAAAAAAAAAAAGAAAAGAAAAAACAACCCAACATACTAGACATCTCTGAAATATCCTCAAACCTGTACCTCCCCTTTCCCACATGCTGTGAACAATGGAACTCATTTGCAATTTGAGAAAAATGGATGTTTTCAGAATAAATGATAATGGTTGCTTCCAACAAACTACCTTGCTGTCACACTACATTTTCCTTATATCAATTAGGGCGCTTTGGAGACTAAACCCAATCAGTGAAAGAAATATTGGTCTATGATATGTACAGCAAAAGACCTACATTTGGTTTTAAAGTCACTATGGGTGCTCTAGTCAGAGCACTATCCTACTAGTGAAGACACACACACTCTTTCCACTCCTAAAAACAGCAAATCAAACGCAAAGCCTTCTATTCTCCTCCCCCATACAAATTTATTACAATCTGGTTACTTTTTCTGCTACACTAAGAATGGATTAAAGTAGAGCTAGACTTAAACTTTATTGCCATCTCCAGCCATCCCCACTCCCACCCCCCAAATACTCCCACATTTACTAATACATTGTAGCTTTCCCCAAAACACACATTACTCCTGTTGCCATCAATAAAACAAAAAGGCAAGGAGGGAACCCTTACCTGACATTGATTAGATATTGAGCCAGGCTAATGCTGGCAGCAGATCCAGTGATGGTAACCTGCCTATCAGTAGATCCTTCCACTGGGTTCGCAATTTTGATCTGCGCCCCAGACATCTGACGGATCTCATTGATTTTGGCGCCTTGACGCCCGATTATGCAGCCAATCAACTTAAGAAAGAAAAAACAACAAGGCACACCAAATTAAGAGTTGCAAGGCTAGGTCCAAGAATTCCATCCTACCCCTCCAGCCTTTCACAGCTTGGGTCCACGATAATGGGAACAGAAACTATCTGCATTCTACACACTCTACTCACATACTCTTGGTTTAAAAATCTGAGTTACAGACTGCATCAACTCTTGTCCTACTGTTTTGTCTGACCACTAACAGTCAGAGCCAAGTCTAAGCTGACTGACTCCTAGTAGCATTAGCTCATTTCCTCAGGGTACTAACTAGACAAAATAAAAGAGGCAACATGATCATAAACCAATTTATCATGGCAAGGGATAATAAAGCTCTCTGGTTTTTGTCAACAAATGCCTAAATTCATCCTGCTATGATTACCATTTTCATACACTGGTAAGAATTCTGGCTAATTTCTAATGCTTTTGTCTTCAGAAAAAGTAAAAAATTGGTCTTCCTTCATACTGTCTGATACTGTACCTAATAACATGATATTGAACATATTTACTGTAGCTAGTCAGACTGAGAAACTGAGTTTATTTTATCATTCTCACAATTTAAATAGCCACATGTGGTTAGTGACTATTATGTTGGACAACGCAGAACACTGAACTGCTGCTGGAAGCGTAAGGCTTCGGATTATACAAGAAACCAACCAGTGGAGGAATTTATATCTGAAAAAAAAAGGTTCTTTCTTCCTCATGAAACCTCAACACAGTAATTTCATCAATTTTCTCCATCGGTTTTTATTCAAGATTCTACATACTTTAAAATTTTTAATTTGGGATCTAAAAAACCCCATTTCCTTCCCTAGGTCTTAAAAGTAGCATGACACTGCCCCAACACTCTAATTTATCCCATGAAACCCTATTATCTATACTTACATCGTTTGGAATGGTGAGTTCATGAGAAGTAGTCTGAGCAGATGCATCCAAACCTGCTAAAAGACAGAAGAGAGCAAGGAAGTTCAATGCAAAGCATACAAACCCCCCACTGATTTGCACATTAACCTAACAGAAGGAAACAAACTGGAAACCCAGCATTGGCTGTTGGGATTCATCACTAACTTGGAAGCCTCCAAAGAGGAAAGAGGGGAAAGGGTACAGAAATAATGCTGGAAAGGTTCCTCTGTACACTCAGAAGAGCTGATTTCATGCCATTTCCTGCAAAGCCCAGCCTATTAGCATGTAAGGGGATGGAAGCAAGGGGCAAGGGAATGTAGTATACTGAAAAAGGACCAAAATCTAACCAAGTCCTTCTGCACTGCTCCCCTTTTCTGCTTAGGATTTCCTGCTGCTGCTGTGTTCCAATTTTATCTCACCTGATGCTCACTAGCACCAGTGCCAATATCATGCCTGTTACTGGGTACCATGGACTTTTGGCAGACATGCAGAGTTGCTTTAAATATACCTGTATCAGATTAACACCTCCCCCAATCCTAACCTACACTTGAAGGTCAGAGAGAATGAAATGGCAGCCAGGTAAGGGAAGTTTATTTCTCCAGATTTATTCCCTGTCTTTTGCTCAGTTGCTCAGTAATTTCTTCTGGTTTTTGTTTTCCAAAGAAAAAGAAAAAAATCCCATTAGCAAACACTCATACCCATCAATAATATTGACACCTGGACCCGACCAGGTCAGCTGGCTAACTCTCAAAGCTAGTCTTG
This sequence comes from Paguma larvata, assembly GCA_030068075.1. Classification (NCBI taxonomy): domain Eukaryota; kingdom Metazoa; phylum Chordata; class Mammalia; order Carnivora; family Viverridae; genus Paguma; species Paguma larvata. The sequence goes on from CM057828.1 coordinate 60,629,688, forward strand.
CTCCCAGCTGTGGCTGCTAAACTCAAGAATTTTAGAAGGGGGTTGGCCAGATCCATCAAGGGACCCTCAGGGGCACCAGGCCCACCCCTTTGCTCTCTCAGCTCCTTTCTGCCATGTGCATGTTGCTGGTATGTCATGGGCAGTGAAACAAGACTCCCACCAGTTTATTAATATAACAGTAGAATACTACAGATTTTTTTTTTTAATCATTACCCCAATAGCCTTTCACCTCTGGAGAGCTGGATTCAATGCCTGTTAAGATACAAGTGAAAATGAGTTTGGTGGTCTCATCCTAACCCTATCGGACAAGTTATTCCTTATACAGAAAAAAAAAACCCCAAAAACAAAACAAAACAAAATCAAAAACTACACAATTTGGCACAAATGGATTCTCTACCCAGATCTGTGAATAGCTGGTGGAGAGAAAGGGGGTGCCAATCAGATCAAAGGGGCAGCAGTGAGGATGGGTTAGAAGAAATATCAGCCTACCCTTTGCCTGACAAGCATCCCCAGACCTCACCCCAAACCTTTCAGGGCCTTTTTTTTTTTTTTATAGAATAACTCACCCCAAATGAAAATCAAGTTAACAAACACATTACCTCTTTCAGTTTAGCGATAGAAGACAGGCAAGTTTAAACCAGCAGGATGCTGGGTAACGAAGTATGTTTTAAACAGATGTCAAACTGAGACCTTGGGGCTGGCCTCTGTCTTGCACTACACCTTACAGAAATAAACACTGAGGTATCCATACCACTGAATCCGGTGTTGCCATGCGTCATGGGAAAATGAGACTGTTGCATTGCCAACTGGTGCAGCTTGGTCAACTGCAGGGAGGAAACAGGAGAGGTTGGCATTAGAAGAGTAAGAGAGCCAGGGCTCACGCACATTCAAATTTGAAAATGCAGAGCTCCTGATCCCCAAAGTTGACTCTACTACTCAACTACAACATAGGATGAAGACGGGGCTATACCACAATCCTGGGGATGGGCAAAACATGAAGGTAAGGGTTAGAAATAGAAAGGGCACAAAGTACAAGAGAATGAATGCATTTTGGGTGTGTGAAAAGAAAAGCAGCAGCACCCGCCCAACAACCATCCCCTTGTGGGCTACTTAATGAAGGTGTTTGCAGCCATTGCAACAGTTGCCCCAGGGACAAGCACAGACAGGCTAGGTAAACAAACTGTGCAGTGGTGCTAGGGAAACACACCATGCAGGGTTCTGTCAGTATCAGGAGAAGGGAAGGAGATGAGGGGGCAGGGAGACTGCAAGGAGGAGAAAGATTAAGATGAAACCAAACTGGGCTCAGCATCCCCTCACCAACAGATTTCTACAGCTTTTCTTCTTCACCTATATATGCTATCCTGGCTGTTATAAAACAATCCCTCCTCAAGGCTACTTTCTCTCTTGGGCCAAACACTAACCAAGAATAAACTCAAGTTCCCAAGTCTAATGCTCAGCACCTTGAAAGGGTTAGTAATCATAGAGGAAAAGTGCAGAAGAAAAATGCCCTTAAAGGAAATCTGAATACCAGCACTTTTAAGTAGGAGTTTTTAATGGCAAAGGTGGTTTTATGGGGTTGAAGCCCCAAATATTCAGCAGCTTCTTATTCTTCCCTGTGCAAATAATCCCCTTTTCCACCCCTCCAGATGCCTTTTAAATTGTCACCTCAAATTGAGGAGTACAGTTCCCAAGGGAAACCCGATCTCCCCCACCTCCCCCACAGAAAGGACTCCATGAAGAGATGCAGTCAGTCCACTGTCAATTTTAGACTGTGCCCTGGAATAACAAATAATACACCATGGAACATTTCTCTTTTAGACACAGTAATCTGGAAAACAGGACAAAGTAGAATCTAATAACCTGCTGAATTATAATTTCCAGTGATTATAATATCAGAAGGCAAACAAGGTGCTACTATGCCCTGACTAGAGATTATTTAAGGGCCAAAAGATGGGGTTCACCTTGTGAGGAAAACAATACTCCATATGCTTAAGACCCAACTCACTTCTGCCTATGTGGAAGAAAGAGTGAGACAATTTTGGACGGGAGAGGGAGCTTTTCAAAACAAGAAGTGAAAACAAAACTTACATCTGGCTGTGGAATGGCATACTGTCCTTGAATGGTATAGGCCTACAAAAGGAGGAAAACAGTTCCTATTAAAAAAACCAATCAGGGACAGCCACCCAGTGGGAGAGGGGGAGACAGATTTCAACTAGCCAGGAAGCCAGAGTTGAACTAGAGATGGGGGAGGCCACAGATTAAGGCAGTAGATGGTATCTCACAAATACAGTCAGACCTGCGTTGGCTTTCTTTGAAACCTAAATATGATGACTTATTCCAGGAAGCCTATGAAGGGAGCCAAGTTCCCTGCAATCAAAGGCAAAATACGCACTTGTTTCGTAATGAAAAGGTGGGAAGTGGGATTAAGCAATGCCTCGACTGACCAAGCCCCCTTCTTTCTCCCTCTGTATAAGACAGCCTAGGAGGAAAATAGTCTCTTCCCTCAACCACCCCAACCCCCTTGCATCAATCATGGTGACGCGAATGTTGTATCTGCATAAACCTATATGGCATGTTCTGTAACATTTCCCTTTCTCTATCTTTTTTCTACATCTGCCTAAAGACCTTAAGTGCACTGAAAGCTAGTTTAGTCCCTAACACTAGGGAGCTGATCACAGGAATGAAAAGAAATAAATCACTGTTCTAAATCCTGCACACCTTCTCCCACCCCCACCTCCATAAAAGGCACTTGCAGCTCCCACTACACCCTCCTCCCCCCACACCATAACCTCCGAAAAGGGAGCTGGGTCTTCAGGGCAATAGGGTGGGGGACAAGGAGGAACAGGAAGGGAGAGGAAGGAGTGGCTGGTTAACAGGATGTGAAGCTTTTCACATCACAGTGGCCAGTACCCCCAAAAGTGCACCCAGGTGGGGGGGGGGGGTGGGAAGGTGAAAATGGGATAGGAAGAGTGGGAGATGGGGAAGAAGGGTTGAACAAAAAAAAAAAAAAAAGAAAAAAAAGAAAAAAAAAGGAAAAAAAAGGAAAAAAAGAAAAAAAAAAGAGAGTTGGTGTTACCATCTGGTGGGCTACGCGGCCTGTGTGAAATGAGGTGGGGGGGGTCAGTCCAGGTCCCCGTGGACAGGTGGTGTCCACAGCACAAAAATCACCAGCGCCACTGGCCCCCCGCGTGTTGGCAGTCTCGGCTGAGGCGGAAGGATTGAGTGAGCCTTGGAGACTGAACATCCCCTCTCACCTCTAGAGGTGGTCCCTCCAGGTCAGGGTTGAGGCACATGGACGGGGTGGTGTGGGGAAAGCTCGCACTGTCGCTGCCTGTGCTGTACCTGTCCTGTGGATAAATAGAGGATTTCAGTCTCCAGGGCTGTCAATCCGGCACCTTGTCACCAGCATGAAATTCACACAAAAAAAGTTGTTTAATTTTTTCTTTTCCTTTAAAAAGGAGCTCACGACACAATTTGAAACGAGCTGTAATCAGTGAATTTAAAAAAAAAAAAAGTTACCTTGTGGCAGGTATCATACTGCACAATTGGGCTATTTTCAGTAAGAATGAAGGGGTGGGGCAGCAGAGCTGATGCCAGCTACTCGTCAGTGTGGGATTAAGTTGAACCCCTATAGAGCCCACTTTTGTCACAAAGGAACAAAAGACACAGGTCCATCTGTGGACACTGCATAAAGTGGTCCATTTAAAAAGGCCCGTGGGAATAATAAGGGCCACTCATGAAAGAAGCTGCAAGCCTTTAGAGGGTGGTCAACTGAATAAAGGGTGGGGAAGGGGGGGAAGCAAAGAGGTAAGAAGGGGGAGGTGAAAAGAGGAGGAAAGGAAAGGGAAATGAAGAATTATAGAGGATGGCTGCTACAGCATGGGACTCTTTATAATAATCCCACACGGGAGTGGAAGAATCCAGAAGAGCAGGAACCTGGAGTTCCTGGGGAGAAGGGAAAACTCCTAAGGCTAAGCCCTTCTTGCTATACTGACTCTGGGCCTTTGTTGACCCTGCCTGACTATCCAGACTGTCGGAACCCTCTAACCAATCCACTTTCTACAAGACAAGGTACTAAACTGTCTCAAGGTAATACTGTGATATGATTAATTTCTTGTGAAAGCTCCCAGAAGCACATGACAAACTAAGTCCCCAAAATCTTGTTCAGTTTTCTGCCAACTCAAAACAGAACATGAATGAGATGGACTTCGTTTAGGCTTCCCCCAATTCAAACACAACATAGAACTAATTGAGTAAATGTGCTTATAACAGGCCAGCCCCTCATTGGGAAAAGGCGTTTTTGAGCAATATACTTGCTTGCGTAGACAGCCACCAAAATAAAGGTCACTATTTCAACTTGAACCCCAACATTTAAAAAACTGACCTACCTACTCCTCAAATACTAACCAACAAAGCATAAAACTACCATGGTTCTGACCCGTGCTCTTGTCATAAAAACCTAACTTCAGAATAAACCATATGCCAAAGATCAAGAGTTTAGGTGGGTGAAGTAGAAAGAGGCCAAGGGGGTGCTTTGGTGTTCTTATTCTAACACCAAAGGTCATAGCACCACAGCCCAACATGCTCTCCCCCCTTCTATTCTTACACACTGAACCCTTACCCCGGGCTGGTTTCAGTTATGCCATTTGGGTTCAAACCAGCTTATGAGGTTAAGAGCCTGGGGGAACAACACACTGGAGTTCAGGAGTGAAGGGGTAGGAGTAGGGGAGGTGAGGTGAGGGGGGAGGGGAAGTTTGTAGGACACTCAAGTTTAGGACCCCCCAATTTTGAGACCACCATCCAGAATCTCCTTCAGAGGTCCAATTCTTTGCTACTTTTATTCAGACCTCTAAAGAACACCCCACACATTAAAAAGCATGGATGGGGTGGGGGGTAGGGAGAGAAGTAGTGACACCAAGGCAATTTAACCCTTTCTTCTAACCCAACCCACCTTAAATTACCAAGTAAATTACCTCTTCCGAGTGCCTACAAAACTCCCATTGCCTGCTAAAAATTAAGTAAGGGCTTGGCATTCAGAGCTTTCTCCAGTACAAAAAATAAATAAAACTAAAAGCAGGTCAAACTATGGCCAGAGTACAGGTTTCAGCAAGCATGCAGAGTGGCCTGGTGTGCTGCTGGCAAAGTCGACATTTCAAATATAATCCTTGTTTATTCTAGCCCACCAATAAGAATTTTCTTACCTGACCACCTGCAAAGATGACTGGAGAACTGGACGGCTTGGGCCGGTACGGGATGGTCACGCCCTTCGGGGGGGACTGGGAGAGAGTCAGAGGGGAGAAAAACAAAAAGAGATAAGGTTTCAAAGCTGCTTCAGCTGTGTGGCTTAAGCTCACACAGGTCAATCAAATTAAAAACTATTAATTTCCATCCCCTCACCTACCAACGTTGTCTCTGGCTAGATCTAATCTCAAATCATCTGCAGTTATTTGCCTTTAAAGCAGTAAGATGGGTCCGTGGACCACAGCTCACACTAATTCTCATCAAGGCAGATTCCCCTGTAATAATTTACGCATTATTTCCATGTTTTCAAATAAACCTAATGAACGTGACAAACCTCTATGCGTACGTATGTAGTTGGTAATTTAGGATCTTACATTTTGTCCTAAATAGGAAATGAAGCCAAAATAGGAAATAAAGTGCCCAAATGTTATGCCTAGAAAAATACACATGGTCAATAAATAGTTAAAGGCTCAATCGACACTTTCTAAATTCCACTCAAAAATTCTTTCTCTTATCACGAATATAGGAACATCTCAATGGCAATTCTAAGTGTTTTATTTTCCCTTAACTTTGCCATTCTTGTTTTAACGGAATAACATATACTACACCGGGACCTCATAAATTGTTCATAAACACCATTATGGGTAAGCTTTTTTTCTACATAAATATCTTTAATATGATTCTGCATTAAAACATGGAAATTAACTTGAAGAATACGTCAAAGTTGCACATAGCCAAAATACTGTAATCCGAAAGGCAACTTAGCTCAGTTTCTCTGGAATCCAGTTACATCTTTTGTCCACTCAGACCAAGTAGTGAATCTTCCCCTACCAACCCTGCTAGAATTGCTGTAAACCAAAAGATCAGGGCTGCTTAACAGTTTCTATTTTTGCTCAGACTATAAGAAAAGTCAAAGCTGGGGGAGGAAAATATGAACTCAGGGAACCTCTTCCCCACCCCCTCTGGAGGCTTCTAACAGCTTCACCTAATTCTAGTCTTTCTAAATATAGACCAGTCTGTCTCCCTAGAATCACCCTCCCCCCATCCTCAGCATGAGCCTGAGGGCTTACCTCCAACATGACCACGCAGATCTGTTTCACACACTCAATGATGGATTGCGGAATGCCAGCAATAGTGATGGCCCGCTCAGTTGAGTTGGGGAGCATATCCCCTGCCACCTGGACCTGAGCCCCTGTACTCTTTGGGGTAGAAAGAAATTTTTAAAAATCAGAGATAAACAATTCATGCTCTTCAAATTCCCCAAGCAGCAATTTTAGAATCTAAAGAGCAGCAGAGATACATCTCCTATTTTACGCTTTTTATCCTCCCTTCCCACTCTTCCCTTATTCCAGATAGGACTGTTTAATCACAGTTATAAATAAATTAGCATCTGAAAGTCAGTAAGAGCCTAAATTTAAGCTGCTCTCAATAAAAAGGTCCTACTAGTTTCCTTTCAGCTAGTGACAGCTTCATGAGCCATCAAAGTCCCCTCAAATACCACCCATTTTTCATTCTCTTATTAAACAAATACTTATATAAAACCCAGTCTATGCATCAGGCACCATTCCAGGTTGCTTGGAATGTATCAAACAAAACCAAAATCCTTGCTCTTGTGGCATGTACCATACGCTCCCCAAAAACTCCTTTAGGAGCCAAATTTCATTCCAATATCCAATTCAGTAACTCCCAGATACTATTAAAAGGTTCCGTAATTCAATGTAAATTCCAGTCTAAAAGGGAGCAGGATTACAACTACACCCTAATATACTTTCCTGTTTTCCCCTTGCTATTTAGGTGTTTGGCCAAAGAAAATATTTGCTACTATTATAAATCAAATCCTAACCTCATCAGACACACACAAAAAAGCATACAGTCTCATGGAAAAGTTGCCAAATGAAAAATGGAAACAGATCACATTCAACAGTTAGAATTTCTGGTTAACCTTCTGCCTTATTAAGATACGTGAATTATAACTACAAAACAAAACAAAAAAAACCCTCCACATTATTTACATACATGTATCAAGTGTATACTTTTCTTCCCAATGCACAATTAAATCATAATCGTCTAGGACTACTACTTTAATAACCTTCATTGCAAATGTGAACTTTTCCAAGTCATCCTAAGAGCTATTAATAGAAAAAGCCACATTTAGAATAATTAACATTTTCTTCAAGACCACAAAAGTTACCAACCTCTCGTATTTCCTTGATCTTGCAACCACCTTTCCCAATGAGAGAGCCACACTGACTAGCAGGGACCACCAGCCTCAGGGTTACTGGGGGTCTACTGGCAGCTGTGCTATTGGTCATAGAGCTGCTGATGTCCTTCAAAAAGAAATTAGAACACAAGAATCCAAATTTAAGCAGATCTCTGGGACCCACTGCTATAAAAGAACTGTTTAACCTTTTAAGGGACGTTTCATGTCATGATCTACCATCAACAAAAGTTCAAATATTGCCCACTCCATCCCCAAAACAACAGTTTCTTTAAAGATAAAAACACCCACAAACTTCCTCTGATTATCCCTAAACACAGTTTCTTTCATGGAGAAAGAAAAGTGATTATTTGTTTTGGAAATCAGAATTGACTGCAAAGGGAAACAATAATATCAAAATCAAAAACATTAAGATGAAACCATGCAACCCCAAATTCAAATAACCAATTCTGACCTCTTAGAAAATTAGAAAGATTAAGCAGCGTATTTCCATTTATCAGTTTTAATTTCTGGTAGTATCACCATTTTACAGATAATGAAATTGAAGCCAAGTACTCGTCCCAATCACATCTAAAAAGTTGTAGATTTGAAACTAAAAGACTATTGCCTCCAAAGCCCACTGTCTTTCCCATAATATGCTACATCCAAAAAGTCATGGTTTTAACCTAGTTAAATTTAGCCCTCTGAAGATTAAGTGGTTTAAACATCACTTCTCAGCGTAATCTCTATGTAGTAGCTAGACCTGAAAAGTGCTTAAACATAAGCCCCTGAAGTCAAGGACATGTTAAAAGTACAAATAAATTTTCTAAATATTTTTTAAGCTTCAAGCTCTGGATTAGCAGGGCCTTGCAGGTCAAAAGATAACATTTCTGATCTTGCCCAGGATAAAATTTCAGGCACCATTAAGTATCCAACCACTAACCAAGCAGCAGCCAACAGCTCTCCTCTGCCTGTGGTGTCAAATGCATGATTAGCAGCATTACTAAAGAGAGGGAGGAGGCTGAAGACCTAGGGCAATGGTTGTTCAGTGTCTGAAGGTTGAGGGATCTCGGTGAAGAAATAAAAAAAAACAAAACAAAGCTTCCTTCTGTCAAAAAACTTCTGGCATTGATATTTTGCTTCTGAAAACCCATAAAACATATTCCCTCCCTCCAAGTATAGCCCTGACACAAAGTTATCAGACTGAATTTCTTAAAAACGTATCTGCACCCAGGGTTGAAAAATATCTGTTATTTATGGCATGTATTAGTGTACATCAGGGCATTTAATAAAAGCACATTAAGTTCATCCAACTATAAATAAGAGAACATGAAGTTTACCAATGCAGTAGCATCTTATCTTCAAAACTATCAGTCAAAAAATAAAAACAAAAGATGCTAGTTTTTCACACAATTTTTTTTACACAGAGTCCCCGGAAGCAGTCAAGCTACTCCTTTTAATGATTCAAGCGACTTATGGTCAAATTTTGGGAACCATGAAGGGGAAGAGGGCAAAGGACCCATTTACAGATCTATGATCCAGTCTGGCTTTGAACTTAGAAAACTCTTAGAAAAATCACTAAGCTATCTAGAAGCACTTTAAAATGAAGACACGGGCAGGAATGAGTGAAAACAACAAACCTCTTCCAGTTTGTCAATGATCATAGCAAAGGCTTTGAAGATGGCATTAGTGGGTCCAGCCAAAGTGATAATTCTCTCAGGACAATTCCCTTCTGAGATGTTGATACGTGCACCACTCTGGATTAAAAAAACAAAGCCAAGTCATTAAACAGACAAAAATATCTCAGCATATACAGAATACACAGTCCCTCCCAAATAAGCGGACCAAGGAAGCTGTCTGTATGCATGATCTTGATATAAGGCAATTTCAGCATTTCAAACATCGCTCATGTTTGCCCTCAACAGACTACAGAAGCTGCCTTAAGGTTTGAATGAATTGAAGACTTACTGGAACTACATTTCTCAGCATATTATGTCACTACAAATAACCAGGCCAGAAAAACATCAGTTTCTCCTATTGAGACCTTCCTCCTTCTAGTCACTCACTACAGAAAATTTTTGCCCTTAAGGGCTTTTTAATAACCTGTAAACTAGCACCCCCCAACCAGTCCCTTATAACTCACCTCCTCACGCATCTTCTTAACTGATTCTCCTTTCTGTAAGAGGAAAAGTCAACAGTGAGCTCCAACTGCTGCTTCAACCAAGACTAACTAAATAGTAATTAGAGTTGAAGTGAAATTGTCTTACCTTTCCGATGATACTGCCAACTTCCTGCAATGGAGAAAATTAGTGTCAAATAAGAGGAAACTCAAAGTGTTGATCTCACGAAAAGGAATTTTTAACTGTCCAATAAAACGGAAAAACTCAGATTTATTGGGAAAAGGAGTAGGTAGGCTTACTCTTTGCTCAAAACGTAAATGAAAGTATCAAAGAATACTGAAGGAATAGTAATCCAGAAGTGACCAAATACTATTGTGTTCAATATAACTTATTTTTTAAAGTACCAAATCTGTAGTTTCCCAAAATTGTCTGGGCAGAGGTAATCTATTTATCACAAGCTACACAAACCTTTGAGAAAAATCTTACTATCCAGGTAGGAGAGTCTTTGGCTCCATCCTCTATTTAAGCCTTTCCTGCTCAGTGGAGCTTCCTACTAAAGTCTGTCCATTTCCCCACTACACTCTCACCTACTCTGATAGAGAAGAGTGCTAAAGCCAGATGCCCCACAGTGCTAATCTGATGAGCTCCAAGATGCATGCCCTCTCTTCCTGGCCTCTCCCCGAGCAGTTACTATGACCCAATTTCCCAAGCTGGTGCATACCTTTCCATGCATAAGTAGCCGGATGGTGAGAGTGACATTTAATCCACCTTCAATCACACCGGTGTCCATGTCGAGCAGTGTTCTGGGGAGCTGGACTTTGAGTGGTCAAGTCTTTGGTCACTGGTGGGGGTGAAAGCCAAAAACTGAAATGCAAATATGACCAAAATCAGAGTGGAAAAATAATAGGAGAAATAGTTCCCAAAGTCATTTTCACCATTATCAAGTTTTCTGACTCTTTTCCTTAAATGACAGCCTTGGTAAGCTTCTATACACCCAGCACAACTGCACTAATGACAACCATTTACAGCTCAGGTTCTGTTAGAGCATGGAAGGAGACTTTTCAGTCTGCTGTCCTTAATGGTAAGGTTTCCGCTGACTCTCAGGAGGAGAAAGATTCCTTCAATCGGCAATGGTTGCAAAGAAACTGCTGAACTTGCACCAGTTGTCCTTCAACAGAATAAGGTTCAACAGGATACAGAAACACCTGGAAATCATGAGCCCAGACCTCAAACTAACCAACTACAGACAGGCAGATGACCTTTCGCTTCCCTTTTAGGTAGCAGGCTCAGGTTGAAAGCAAGAAAGTTTTCCTACTTGTAGCAATGTCTAGATTTTAAAAAATTGAGATGTAGCTCACATTAAAATTTCAAAAGTTGATAGATGACACCAAGTAATTTTAACTAATAAGATTTAAATCAACCACCTCACTGAAAATGGCACTATCTGAAAAGCCTTCTCTGAAGGCTAGGATTCTATATTCCCCTTGGGGAAAAGGCTCAATACATTAGTACATCCTTTCTCCCATCCCCTCTTCCCAACCCAACTGGATAATCACTCATATTAGAAAATTTGCCTTGGTTCTGTGTATTAACCTTTGTTACCACTCCGCCTTTATTCAAATCTACTAAATCTTAAATTTTCTTCCAAAGAAAACAATGAAAATAAAACTGTATTGCTAAAAATTTATTGTATAGTTGTCTTAAGCAACAGCAGGAATAAACCTTTCCTACAGAGAAAGCTCTTTCCCCACCCATCCTGAAACAATGTTCCTAACATTTCTGTTTTGGAATAACTAACTACATATAGGAAGAGAATTTGTTTTTGAATATACCTTTTCCTATGATACCTCCTTAGGACCTAACAGCTTTAGCTCTAAAAAAGGTTCTCCAAAGTTGATGAATTTCACCCGTGTCATTTTTAGCAACCATCCCTTCAAAAGTCAACAATGATTTCTCTCCTACAGCTAGTTTATCCCTTCATAAACCAGCCACCGTTTTAACTTTGTTCTAACACAAAGCCCATCCCTCAACATTTAAAGTGTTTAAGTTGCTGCCAGATCATTCTGTATATGGCAAACTGCCTAACGGTTACCTCCAGAATATGATTTAAAAGACGGACTTTGCATCCCCAAAGCACTTCTATCCCCCGTTGTCAAAATAGAATTAATTGTTGGCAAAATCCCAGAATTCAACACTTTCACTCAGGGAAAAACAACAGTGCTGGGGGTGGGGGGTGGGGGGGGAGACAGTTACGTCTTTAAGAATGACTTTTTAATAAGATATGGTAAAAAAACAAAAAACTGGCAGTTTAACCCTTTATCCCCACTCAAATGTAACTGGAATCACTTTACAAACACCACAGTAACAAGTTCAAAAGCGCAAGAACACTGAAAACCTATTAGAAAGCCATTTCTTGATTAAGGCACAGAGGTGCCATTTCTAACTCCAAACATCCAAGAAGAAATCCCTGTCATTTCTCTCCCGACTAGGTTAATAGAAATGTACCCAATCCCAGATATCCAGCTGTTAATCCTGCAGTCCATTACCCCTTCTCCTATAAATAGCTCGGCCTGGGTCTATATCGGCAGGCATTTTGTAATTTCAAAATTCGTTACCCCGAGAGAACGTCCTGAATAACTCGGTAACTGGGAGCCCGTTTACCCTTTCTTTAACTCCGCAGCCCCCCTCCCCTCGGTCATCCAAGCATTTTCCAATTAAAAAATGCCCCCCCCATCCCTCCACTAGAAAAGAGAGAAGGGGAAAAAAAAATAAACGGTTCGGTCGGGGGGGGGCGCTGCGATCCAGGGGGAGGGGCCGGGCTAGTAGCGCCTCCTCGTGTGGCTGCGCCAGCGCCTGACCCCCGCGGGGAGCCGCGCTCACCCGCCCGGCCAGCAAGCCGGCCATCGCCTCCCCCCACCCCCTTCAACCAACAAATCCACCGCCGCCCCCCCTACCGCGCGCGCGCCCTCCTTGACTCCTGCGCAGCCGCCACCGGGAAAAGGCGGGGGGAGGGGGGTAGGCCTTGCGCGAGGCCTACTAGGCCGCGCCTGAGCCAGGGCCTCGCGTGAATGGCCGGCCAGGCAGACTGAGGGGGTAGGCGCTCACGCGGTACTACGCGAGGCCGGGGCTCGTGACGAGGACCGGAGCCCGCAGAGAAAGATGGCAAGAGTGGAAAGAAAGCTATAGCCGGGGGCGGAGGGAGAATTTTGAAGCTTACCTGCAGGCGCGAGGCGACTGAGGGGAAAAGGGGAGCGGGCGGGAAGGGGAAGGGCGGGAGGCCGGGGGCGGAACAATAGGGGCGGGCGGGAAGGCGAGGGGGGCCCCGCGGGCGGGCGGAGGAGGAAGGGGGGGGTGGAGGAGGAGGAGGAGGAAGGGGGAAAGAGACCCCGGGGCGGGTGGAGGGCGGCGGAGGGCGGGCGGGCGGGCGGAGGGCGGGCGGGCGGGAGAGGGCGCAGGCTGCGGCTGCTCCGGCTGCTGCCTCTGCTGGTCTGGGAGGGGGACGGGGCGGAGCGGCCCGCTTTCAACCCCGCGCACCCTCCGACCCCGGAAGCGCTAACCGCCCCGGGGGCCGGCGAGGCGACTGCGTCGTCCAAACCTTCCCCACGCAATGCGGACGGCCTCCCAACAGCCTAGAGCGGCTCCGTGGACAGCGTCGGCACCAACGAGACAACACCTGGTAGCAGGTAGCCAAATCTATGATAGAGCGGCAGCGTAGGAAGAGGGAGGAAGCTAGTGGCCCCTAGCGGACAGATTGAAAATCCCAGGCGTGAGTACGGAGAGAGTTGGCAGTAGCCAGGATAAAGGAAGACAAGACTGAAAAGGGATGAGTGAGGAGAATGAGAAGAGATGGGTAAAACCTAGTACTCTATAGTGATACTTATATAAAAGAAAATTTTAAAAAACTAATTTGCCACACTGAAGGCAACTTTACACCAATTTCTTACTCCGAAAATTAGTAACTAAAAGGAAAGAATTAAGCATTTACTCTCAGGAAGAATGTAATCCATCTGTTAAGGGAAAACTCTTTATTAAGAGTTCCGTCTAATAAATGTAGAAGGAATGAAAGAGTTAGAAAATCACCATTTTGCAACCCAAAATGAATTCATTCAGGCCAGTGTCATCAAACATCAAAACTTTAAGTGAAAAGTTGTTAAGGGAACAGAATATTTTCATGGGGCCAAATATCACCACACACATAATTGGCAAATCACACAGGGGGAAAAATGTAATCTAAAATGGAGAGATTTGATAATCACCATCTTATTCACATGATCAAACTTTGCATCACGAATAGCTGGACAACTTTGACGTTATGTGGTCTTTGATGAGATACAATAAATACATAGCATCATCTATTAAGTAGTCTTGTCAAAAGCACTTAATCTTAATCTAATCAAACTTTACAACCAATTTGCAACGTACAGAAAATTTAGGAGGGATAAAGGAATAAGGCAAATACATCACACTGCAAAGAGATAATCAGCAAATTCAGAATGTTGGACAGTTTGCAAGACAACTACCCCAGGCTCTTTGACAAGGCAATGGAATAGAAAAGGAGGAGGAAGAGGTGAAAGAAAAGAAAAAGAAATTTAAAAGCAAATAACAAACATAAGGTATGGATCTTGTTTGTTTGCTTGTTTTTAAATAGCAATATAAGACATTTTGGGGACAACGGAGGAAATTCAAACAAACTATTAGCTAATATTAGGAAGTGTTAATTTTTTTAAGTGTGATCATGGAATTGTGGTTCTGTAGGAGAAATGCTGTTTAGGAGGTGCATGATGAAAGATTTATGGAGGATGGGTCATGATGTATGCAACAGATTTTCAAATGGTTCACATAGGTATATTGAAGCAAATATGGGAAAATGTTACCAATTGTTTAGTATGGGTGGTAGGTTTATAGGTAATCACTGTACTGTTTTTAAACTTTTAAGAAGTAATTTTTATATAAAAATTGAAAACAATAGGATGTGGAATGGAACAAGATTGGCAATAAATGTTGGTAATTACTGAGGCTAGGTGATGGGAATATAGAAGTTCATTAAACTGCTTTCTCTACTCTCGTGTATGTCTGTAAATTTCCATGTTAAAACTTTTTGTGGAAAAAAAAAAAAATAGAGAAGAGCTCTGGCAGGGAATAAGAGAAAATAAGAGGAGGAAAAGAGAGAGCAAATATAAGGTTATTACTGAACCTTGTTCAAGCCCTTGAGGTGTCAGTTCTGGCCTTAATATTAGTAAGTTTTATTGGACAACCCCAATTCAGTGGAATTATCTGAAGAACAGCTTTCCAAAGTGGAAAATACAGGTTGGGTATTCCAGGGCCTTGGGGGCAGGGGACATTAGAAACAATGCGAGATAGAAATAGAAGCGGGGCGCCTCGGTGGCTCAGTTGGTTAAGCGTCGGACTTTGGTTCAGGTCACGATCTCACAGTTTGTGGGTTCGAGCTCTATATCAGGCTCACTGCCGTAAGCACAGAGCTAGCTTCGGAGCCTCCATTCCCCTCTTTCTCTGTCCCTCCCCCGCTCCCGCTCATGCTGTCTCTCTCAAAAATAAATAAAACATTAAAAAAAAAAAAGGAAATAAAAAGAAGTCTGTATTTGCAAAGGCAAGGGGCAGGCCAAATACTGAGAGGAAAAGAAGTAAGAATATGTTAGGACGTAATATTTCAAAAAAATTGTTTTGTTTCGTTTTTTTTTAATTTTATTTTTGAGAGACACAGAGACAGAGCATGAGCAAGGGAAGGGCAGAGAGAGAGGGAGATACAGAATCTGAAGCGGGCTCCAGGCTCTGAGCTGTCAGCACAGGGCCCGACGCGGGGCTCGAACTCACAGACGGTGAGATCATGACCTGAGCTGAAGTCGGCCGCTTAACCAACTGAGCCACCCAGGCGCCCCTCAAAAAAATTGTTTTAAGTTTTATTCATTTAAGTAATCGCGACATCCAATGTGGGGCTTAAACTCACAACCCCAAGATCAAGATCTTCCAATTGAACCAACCAGGTGCGCCGGACAGTAACATTTCAAATCAAATGAAGGAGCAGGCTTACTGTGAGCCCCAGGTAGAAGGTCAGATTAACATCAAGATTTTGTACTAGGGTCATTTATACTCCAGGGACCCTGTGAGCTGGGGCGAAAGTGAGTGGGTACCCAAGAAGTCATCTCTAATGTGAAAGGCAAAACAAAGATCAAATAAAAGTTGATAAGATAACGTCATCCTTAGCAGGCTTCTCCTAGGATTGGGCAACAGTTGCAGTCAGCTTTGAAAGAGAAAGATGATATGCATTTAATAGCAATAGGTAATAATTTTATGAATCAATAATTTCCTCTCAAAAAGGGAAAGAAGAGAATGAGTTTGCCTTGAGCCACAAAACAACCTGATATAGACAGATGATTCCAAAAAGGCACCAGACTAAAGACTCATCCCATGACTGGCAATCCCCAAAGCTAAAGAGGCAATTCTTTTTTTTAATGCTTACTTTGAGAGAGAGAGAGAGAGAGAGAGAGAGCATGAGCAGGGGAGGGGCAGAAAGAGAAGGAGTCACAGAATCCAAAGCAGGCTCTTAGCTGTCAGCACAGCGCCCAACAAGGGGATCGAACTCAAGAACTGAGATCATGAGCTGAGCTGAAGTCAGACGCTTAACCGACCGAGCCACCCAGGCGTCCCTGAAGGGTCAATTTGTATTGTATTTTTTAAGACATCTTTTTAATGATTTTTTAAAATGTTTTATTTTTTTTTTTAGCGTTTTTATTTTATTTTTGAGACATAGAGACAGAGCGTGAGCAAGGGAAGGGCAGAGAAAGAGGGAGACACAGAATCTGAAGCTGGCTCCAGGCTCTGAGCTGTCAGCACAGAGCCCAACACGGGGCTCGAACTCACAGACCGTGAGATCATGACCTGAGCCAAAGTCAGTCGCTTAACCGACTGAACCACCCAAAAATACACTAAAATGTTTATTTTTGAAAGAGCATAAGCCAGGGAGGGGCAGAGAGCGAACGAGACAGAGGATTCAAAGTGGGCTCTGCACTGAGAGCAGCGAGCCTCATGCGGGGCTCAAACCGTGAAAAGTGAGATCGTGACCTGAGTCAAAGTTGGACACTGATGGCCCTCAATTCATATTTTAAATCTCATGGGTTTCCTCTCCTTTCCCATTATCGACTGTGTGTAAACCCTGCTATACCTTGTTCATAGTTGGAAAAGAATGGCAGGATCCCAGATTCCCCTGATGGACACAAGGTGGTGAAGGCATAAGATAAACAGATTTGAGAACCATCATCTTCAGTGCTTTATGTCACTGCACAAAATAGGGCGCAAACCCAGTGCTCTCAGGAGACAGGCAAGTTATGTAATTGAGAGAAAGAAGGCAACAGGAAGTCGCAATGAGAAGACTGGAGAGCACAGGATCCATCTCTAAGGAAGGACCACCACTCAGGGCCAGAATTTCTGCCTTCAGGAATGTGGACTCCCTGTTGCTAGAGTTTCTAGCTTGAAATCTAAATCTTTACTGAAAATGTCTGGGGGCACCTGGGTGGTTCAGTCTGTAGAGTATCCGACTCTTGATCTCAGAGTTGTGAGATCAAGCCCTATGCTGGGCATGAAGCCTCCTTGAAAAAAAAAATAAAAAGTCTGATATTTAGCACAGAGAATGGGCGCTCCAAAAAAAAAAAAAAAAAAAAAGACAGACCCATAGCCAGATATAGGCATGAGCATCTGAGTTTTCAACCTCAGTTTGTTTGTTTTTTTTTAAGTTTATTTTGAGAGAGTGCAGGTGGGACAGAGAGAAAGGGAGAGAGAGAGAATCCCAAGCAGGCTCAGCAGTCAGGGTGAGCCTAACATGGGGCTCAAACTCACGAACCTCGAGATCATGACCTGAGCTGAAATGAAGAGTCGGACACTCAACCGACTGAGCCACCCAGGCGCCCCTCAACCTTGGTTTAAGATAAATGTGCCAAAATGGTCACTGCAGCAGTTGAGTGTACAGCAAGACTGGAAGCAATCTGAAATTCCAACAATAAAAGATTGGATAAATTGAATTAAAACAAGGCCGTACACATGCACGCACACACACACACACAGCTGGAATCAACTCCAGGACAGACGGTTAAGTGAGAAAACGTTAGGTCCAAAACAGGGCCTCGAGTATGCTCCCATATAAAGTGGGGGAGGGGGACAACAGGAACGATGTAAGACAGAAATAAAAGCGGGAGCACTTGACTATGCACAGAATAGCTCTGGAAATTTACAAAAGTATCTGGTAGTTGTGATTGGCTCTTTGAGAAGAAAGGAGAATCTTTTCGCTGAATTTCCTATTAAAAATGTTACAATCTGGGGGCACCTGGGTGGCTTAGTTGGTTAAGTGTCTGACTTCGGCTCAGGTCATGATCTCATGGTTTGTGGCTTTGTGAGTTCAAGCCCTGCATCTGGCTCTGTGCTCTCAGCGTCTCAGAGGATACTCCAATCCCCTCTCTCTCTGCCCTCCCTGCTCACTCTCTCAAAAACAAACATTTTTTCAAAAACATTACAATCTGACTTTTGAATTTTTTTTTAACGTTTATTTATTTTTGAGAGACATAGAGACAGAGTATGAGCAGGGGAAGGGCAGAGAGAGAGGGAGACACAGAATCTGAAGCAGGCTCCAGGCTCTGAGCCGTCAGCACAGAGCCCCACGCAGGGCTCGAACTCACAGACTGTGAGATCATGACCTGATCTTTTTCTCAAGTACATGTATTACTTTCAGCTTTTAAAAAGTTAGTAAATTTGGGGGCCACCTCGGCGGCTTAGTTAGTTAAGCATCTGACTCCTGATTTTGGCTCAGGTCATAATATCACAGTTCATTGGGATTGAGCCCCACATTAGGCTCTGCGCTGACAGAGCCTGCTTGGGATTCTCTCTCTCCCTCTCTCTCTGCCCCTCCCATGCTCTCTCTCTCTCTCTTAAAATAAACTTTCAAAAAAAGTTTAAAAAATAAAAATATAAAAAGTTAACAAATATTTGAGAAGTAACAATAACAAAGCAATACCAAGGTGCTGTGCATATGGCTTAGAAATGCCAGGAAGGGGAGATGTCCTCTCCATGGTTAAGAGTGGGGAGGGGCCTTTCTTTTTTCGCCATCTTGGTACCTGTGGAGGCCTGCTGGGAACAGGACTCCTGAAACGACAAATATGTCTGGAAGGCTGTGGTCCAAAGCCCTTTTCGCTGGCTATAAGCGGGGTCTCCAGAACCAGAGGGAGCACACAGCTCTTCTTAAAATTGAAGGTGTTTATGCTCGAGATGAAACTGAATTCTACCTAGGCAAGAGATGTGCTTGTGTGTCCAAAGCAAAGAACGACACGGTGACTCCTGGCAAACCGAATAAAACCAGAGTAATCTGGGGGAAAGTTAACTCGTGCTCATGGCAACAGCGGCATGGTTCGGGCCCAATTCCGAAGCAATCTTCCTGCTAAAGCAATTGATCACAGAATCCGTGTGATGCTGTATCCCTCAAGGATTTAAACTAACTGAAAAGTAAATAAATAAAGAGGTCGATTTGTTCTCTTGTAAAAAAAAAAAAAAAAAAAGAGTGGGGAGAAAGGGGGCGCCTGAACGGCTCATTCGGTTAAGCCTCCAACTTCGGCTCAGGTCATGATCTCACAGTTCATGGGTTCGAGCCCCGCATCGGGCGCTGTGCTTGTGCTGCCAGCACAGGGCCTGCTTCAGATCCTCTGTCTCCCTCTCTCTCTTTCTGTCCCTTCCCTGCTCATACTCCCTCTCCCCCTCTCAAAAATAAACACTGGGGCACCTGGGTGGCTCAGATAAGCATCCGACTTCAGCTAAGGTCATGATCTCGAGATTTGTGAGTTTGAGCCCTGCGTGGGACTCTGGGCTGACAGCTCAGAGCCTGGAGCCTGCTTCGAATTCTGTGTCTCCCTCTCTCTCTGCCCCTTCCCCGCTCGCACTCTGTCTCTCAAAAATGAATAAATGTTAAAAAAAAAATTTTAATAAAATAAATAAACATTAAAAGAAAGAGAGTGGGGTGCCTGGGTGGCTCAGTCCGTTAAACATTTGACTTTGGCTCAGGTCACGATCTCATCATTCATGGGTTTGGGCCCCACATCAGGCTCTGTGCGGATAGCTCAAAGCCTGGAGCCTGCTTTTGATTCTGTGTCTCTGTCCCTCCTCTGCTCATGCTGTCGGTCTCTTTCTCAAAATAAATAAACATTTAAAAAAAGAGAGAGAGAGTGGGGGAGTTTCCTCCCTAATTTCGTGATTTCTCTTTGTATTTTCCCCTTCTAGCCACTGCTATGTTTCTTATTTCTAGTTTGTCGCTATCTGTTTCTCTTTACCCCACAATCTCCCTGTGCCCACATCTCGCTTCTCCTCAAAAACGAAGAGCTGATGAATACTGAAAACTCTCGATTTTAGCTCAGGTCATGATCCCAGGATCATGGGATCGAGCCCCAAGTCAGGCTCCATGCTGAGGCTTAGGGTCCTCTCTCCTCTCTCTGCCCCTCTCCCGTGGACGCACGTGCTCTCTCCCTCTAAAATAAATAAATAACTATAAATAAATAAATATCAATAAATAATGGAGAATAACGGAAATAAAACATTAGAATGGCCCCCAAATCCAAGACACTAAAAAAAGCAGGCTTTGGCCTTGGATTTCCTATAAAATAGAAGCAAGCTTTAAAATACAGAAAGACGGGGGTGCCTGGGTGGCTCAGTCGGTTAAGCGTCCAACTTTGGCTCAGGTCATGATCTCGTGGCTCATGAGTTCGAGCCCCACATCAGGCTTTGTGCTGACAGCTCAGAGCCTGGAGCCTGCTTCGAATTCTGTGTCTCCTTCTCTCTCTGCCCCTCCCCCACTCTCTCTCTGTCTCTCTCTCTCTAAAAAACAAACATTAAAACAAAATTTTTTTAAATATAGAAAGATCTCGGCCATTTATTTCATATAACTTGCCTCAGAGACAACTCAGAGATGCAATACAGCCAATTAAAAATGTCCCTTCCCCGTTCTTCAAGCCCCACACTCCCATCCCCTAGCCCTGTGGGTTCCACCTCAGAAACACCTCTGAAGTCTACTCCTCACTCTAGCCCATCTCCCCAGCTTCTACCTCATTTTCTGCTTTTGGGCTCCCGCATGGTAACTCAGGCTCAAGAATTAAACTTTCATTCTACCCCCATTTTTTTTTAATGTTTATTGATTTTGAGAGAGACAGAGAGAGCATGGAGGAGAAGCGGAGGGAAAGGGAGAGAGAGAATCCCAAGCAGGCTCCGTGCTGTCACAGCACAGAGCCCAACTCGGGGCTCAATCCCACAACCAAGAGATCATGACCTGAGCCCAAATCAAGGGTTGGACGCTCAGCCGACCGAGCCACCCCGGCGCCCCTCATCCTACCCCTTTTTACAACTCCGTGCCTCTGTGAAACTGTTTCTTCTGCCTGGAATCCATTGGGTTAAGAGCACAGGCTCCGGAGCCAGACTGCCTCTGAGTTTGAATTCTGACTGAACCACTTCCTGCATCAGTTTTCTTTACCTACAAAATGGGAACAATGGTACCTGCCTCCTAAGAGTTGCTGTGAAGATTGCAGAAGTTATAAAGCACACAATAAATGCTCAGTGTTCACTCGTATTATTTACCAACTGGGCAACTCCTACTTTTTCTGAGGCCCAGCCTGGATCTAGGTCGTTTTCCCAGCGGCGCTGTCACCCCTCCCTTTGTTCTCCCGCTGCTTAATCCATGAATCTATTGTGGTCGTTTTTAATGTATTATAAGAACCTATTTACATGTCCATCTATTCCGTTAGATCTTGCAAATCATGAAAGGCAGGAACTGTCTTATTCGTCTCTGTAGCTTCAGCACCCAGAACACTGTATTTCCTCAATAAACAATTTTCCAGGAAACCAATCTAGCCCCACTGGGAGACCTGTGATTCCCGAACATGCTATGGAAGTCTGGGCCTCTGTACCTAAGCACTCAGGCCTTTCCCAGCTCCTCTCCCCACTCCACTTGGAAAATCCATTCTTTCATTTTTTTTCCTACTCCTACTCTCCATGCTCCGAGCCAAAGAGGCGGTTGAAATGTCACTTTTCCTGAGGAGTCATCTTTGACTCCTCCTTCCCTTATATTTATTTCTAGGCTTATCTCCCTCTGGCACTTGATAGCCATTTATCTTTATTAATTAGTTCTCTTGGAGGTCTTTTTCCTCCCTTCAGATCTTTGAGAACCTGACATGCAGTACCATGCATGGCAAAAAGTAAATCAGGAGCCATCAGTTTTAGTTCTGCATCACAATCACCCGCATTTTCTTAAAAATATTGATTTGTGGGGCGCCTCGGTGGCCCAGTCGGTTAAGCGGCCGGCTACGGCCCAGGTCAGATCTCACGGTCTGTGAGTTCGAGCCCTGCGTCGGGCTCTGTGCTGATGGCTCAGAGCCTGGAGCCTGCTTCGGATTCTGTACCTCCCTCTCTCTCTGCCCCTCCCCCACTCATGCTCTGTCTCTCTCTGTCTCAAAACTAAACATTAAAAAAAATTTTAAAAAAAATATTGATTTGTCGGGCCCCATCCTTGAGGGTCTTATTCAGTAGATTTGGGGCCAAGCTCTAAATCATTCTGATACCTGATGGGCAGCCAGGGTTAAGAACCTCTAGAGCAGATATGAAAACTTAAGCTAAAGACCTATTTCTGTTCATTGAAGGGAAGACAGTAAAGATTCATTCCAGTAGCCTGAACCGATTCCGAAGGTTCCTCGCACTTAAGAAACAGGCAGTGTGGTGTCTTCCTCACTGACGCCCGAGTACTTTGATATAAAACTGATACGCTTTGGAGGGTCTACGGAAGGGCAGCAAAAGTGGTAGAATGTGCTGGGCCCAACCAAGGTAATGGCACAGGTGAACAGAGACAAGGAAAAACAGCTTTATTTGCGCTGAGAGTTGGAGAATAAGAAGGACCTGGGGCCAGCCTACCGAGCTAAGGAGTGAGATTAGGTTCCAAATGGACTCCACCTCCCAGCAGCCTTCCAGTTAGTACAATCAAGAAAGGGCTGCTGGAAAATGAATTTGCCACTAAATCACCAAAGTGTGCCAACCACTTACAAAAACAGTACAGTTTCTTTTTCTCCATGATTAAATTTCCACAACACCTCCCAACTACCAGTATTACAAAAGAAAGTTTTAAAAAAATCACGTTACAGATCTTAAACTTTGCAGCATTGAGCTCAAAGGTCTCATCATCCTCAAAATATAGTCCCACTACACTCATCAGCTAAAAGTTCGATCCCAGTTGTGAGAAGAAGGTCTTTGCTAGCCCGTGGGAATTCTTTTCCCATTTTCCCTAGCCAGTTAGGGCTCAGCGGCAGAGTAAGGCTCAGATTGGGGGGGTGAGCGAGGAAGGGCACAAGAGCTAATTTTCCCCAGTAACAAGATGGCATCTGAAGCTTGATGGGAGAGCAGAACTGGAGAGGCTTGAGGGGAGGGTCCAGGCCCTGTATTCAGTCAGAGTCACTGCTGGAAGAGGAGGAGGAGGAGGAGGAATGCTGTAAGGGGAAAGGGGAAAGGAGACAGCATCAGATCCAATGATCATTGATCACTCAATGATTCTTGACATTCTTGGGTGCTCTACCCCTCCGCCCAGCACCCCCTGGCTTCCTAAGAAGGTCAGCAGTTTTGAAACAGACTGTCCCTTAAACAGCAAAAGCAAACATTTCTTTCAGCAGTGAACATACAGGAATGGATTAAACCTTCCTAAATCATTGCACGGAACTTAATACTGCACTTGGAGCATATTTCCAACTTTCTTTACCTGAGTCAGTGCCTCGGCAAGGAATAAATTACAGGCACTAGCATAGCGTAGTGCTAGGAGACAGCTGCTACCTTACAAATGCTTACTGATTGGTCGCGTGGAAAGGTCTTCTTGTAGCTATGATTCTAAGACAAGTGAGTAGAAACAGCAGCTGTGTGTCCATCTATCTCTACTTTTTCCTAAGCCCCAAATGGGAGATAGTGCGGAAGGTGGGAGAGAAGGTGGGGAGACGACTAGTCAAGGTTCTTTACATGCATACTCCCATCATCCATCATCAAAAAATACTTTTAAGTCTCTCCAGGGTAATTTCTCCTCCAGTCAACCTCCTCTTTCCTTCTCCTCAAACTTCTACCAAAGACCTAGAATCAGGAGGTAGTGCCCAAAGCCTTAAGGCAAATAAACAAACACTAGGCAGAAAAAGGTAAACTAAGGCCTCCTCAAGATCCAGGTTGGTTATGTCCTTCCAGAGTCGTCTTGAGAGCTATTTGCTAGTTAACACTCCTCTAGAAGGAAGATACTTCACCTTGGGACTGTGCGTGAAATTTTTATCGGAGGCTGAGAGTCACTGAGAGTCCTGCTAGGTGGCAGGACAGAAAGGCCCGTGTAATTAACACAACACCTTGAGAATACTGAAGGTGGGTGTATCTAAGTTGCTAAAACAAGCAACTGGGGTTGGGGGGGGTGGGCAGCAAAAGTTTCGGGAGAGAGAAAGATAGACAGGGAGGGCTTTAGATTCCAGTATCTATCCTAAGGCTCAGCCTAGAGAAGGCTAATCGGACCATCTATCTTCCTGACATTCCGAGATTATCAGATTCTTACAAATGGGAATCCTTTACAAAGAAGAACCATGTACCAGAGCCACGTGATGGCTGCACCACGTCCTCAGACTGCAAATCCCCCTTGCCCATTCCTGCCAGCCTAGTCCCTCTGAGGGGGCACCCCTTCCTAGCCAGGCTCCAGAGGGCACTGACCTTGCCATGCTTGTGGTGTTTGTGCACCTTTTTATGAGCTTTCTTCATTTTCTTCCGCATCTTCTTGTCCATCACCATTCCCGGTCCTACCACGCCAGGTGCCAAGGGATTCACAGGAGGCATGCAAGGAGCAGATGGTGGGTAGGGAGGTGGGTAGGGGCCTAGGGGTTGGCATCCTGGATACCCTGGTTGTGGCACAGGATGAGGGGCCCCCCCTGGGGGGAAAGCTGGATTCCCCTGGGGGGCTCCTGGAGGAGTTGGAAAGGGGCCTGGGGGACAGGCAGGATTTACAAGCGGTGGATGGGCAGGATTGGAACCTCCAGGGTACCCAAGGTTAGGAGGATATGGATTTGGCCCTGGTTGCCCTGGTGGAAGAAGCAAAGAACAAATTAAGATCAGAACTGCTCAGACCCGCGGACAACAAATGCCTACAAAAAGAAGGCGATCCAGTCTCTCACTCAAAGCTTAGAGGGAAAGGCAAAGCTGAGGAAGGAGAAGGGAGCGTAGGGGAGACAGAGCTGCGTTTGGAGAGAAACGTGAGGACTGACAGGGCTGGGGAGAGAGGGAGACCGTGAACGCTAAGGAAAGAGCATTGGTCGGCTATGGCTTAAGGATTGCTTTTGGGGTTTAGAGAGGCGGAGGAAAAACTGATAGAAAAACTTCCTGCTGTGGAGCTCGTATGAAAAGGGGTGGGGATGAGAGAAGAGATCCCCAAACACCTACCGGCATTGGGATTCCACATGATCAGGTGTTTCCTCCAGCCTGAGGAGAAAGAATTGAAGGCAAAACGCTGACGGCGCAGGGGTGGGAAAGGGATTTTGAGCCCGAGCCCAAACCCAACGCCTCCAGCCCCACAGTAGACTCAGAACTACCAGGACCTCTACATAAATGATCTTTTCCACCCGTTCCTTCGCCCTACCTATTCCCCCCCCCTCCAGTTTCCTAACTACAGGAATCTAGCTTCCAGAACCCCTCCACCTTCTACTCCCTTTGGCTGCAGCTGGAGGTCTCTAACTCCTCAGGAGAGGGGCAGAGTCCGCGAATCTCAACTGTCGTCATCCCTCGGCTCCCTTTCCGTGGTGACTTTAACCACCCACGGGTTACGGAAGGATCTTAATTTTACCGGCCCCACCTCGGGAGCGGGGAGGGAGTCAAGACTACCCCACCCCCACCAGTTTAAGAGAAGGACCCGCCTCCCGGCGAAACAGGGCAAGGAGGCTCAGGAAAGATCCTCAGCCGCTTACAAATGTAGACACACCCCCTTCCACATGAAAAAGAGCAAATGGAGATCCTGGCTCCCAGCTGCGAAGAGACCCCTGACCCAGGAACGGGGAAAGGAAGAAACTGGGGAACCCAGATGCCCGGTTACCTTTACGCCGCCGCCTGGACTTGACTCATCCTCGGCTCTCAGTTCCTGGTCACCCCCAACCCTAGGCTTCGGCACCCGCCTCTGCCACCGCCTAATTGGTAATTACGTGATCTTTCAGCATTAGTGATTGGAGAACACACTCCTCAATCATTCTCGTCCGAACTAGGCTAGAGGACAACCGTTGCAATAGGGGCGGAACAGGGCTGCCCTGGCGGAGGAGGGTGTAGAGGAGCGGGCGGGCCGGAAATCCCTGGGGGCGGGGCCAAGAGAGACCTAGAAGACCGAGGAGCGAGGTTCTGGGCAAAGTCCCTCAAGAGGCCTTGAGGAAACTGAACCCTTGCCCTCTGAGCTCCTAGTCCAATGGGTGCGGCACGTTGTAAGATGAATAATACACCATGATAAGTATGGTGACACGGATATATACAGAGCATTTAAGAAAGGGCGGGGAGCTGCTGAGTCTCAGCCCCACGCCTTAATTTCACCACCTTCCTCCTAGCTGCCTTGGGAAGTAGTGAAATGTGCTTGGGCGAAATACAGAGATTTCCTAATCCCTCCTTGGAATCCCTATTTTAGATGCATAGCTTTTCTATCTGTTGAATTGGATTAAAACAGATACCAAAGCGGTCATCTTTTTTTTCCCCCCATAAGTAAGCTCAATGCCCAATGTGGGGCATGAACTCACGACCTTGAGATCAAGAGTGGTGGCATGCTTTCAGGGGCGCCTGGCTGACTCAGTGGGAAGAACATGCAACTCTTGATCTCTGGGTCCTGTGTTTAAGCCCCAAGTAGGCTGTAGAGATTACTCAAATAAGTAAAGGAATAACTTTAAAAAAACAAGAGTGGCATGTTCTATGGACTGAGTCAGGGAGGAGCCTCTGAAGAGGTCACCCTTGATGGCTCTCTTTCTTCACCTTTCCCTCATTGTCTGCCAACACCAGGAAGTGTTCTTTTTTATCTCTCAAATAAATCTGAATGCCTTCCCCTTCTCTCCATCTTTCCTGCTCCCACCCTATCATCTCTGGGCTGGATTGCTGCCATGGCCTTTTTTTTTTTTTTAATCACAATAAACAAGCTTGTTTTAATAAACATAGAAAACCATACACTCCAAACTTAAAAATACTCATTCTTGGGGCACCTGGGTAGCTCAGTTGGTTAAGCGTTGGACTCTTGATTTCTGCTCAGGTCATGATCTTAAGGTCAGGGGTTTGAGCCTCACATCCAGCTCTGCACTGACTGTACCCACCCTGCTTGGGATTCTCTCCCTCTCTCTGTCCCTTCTCCCCCCCCAAAATAAATAAATAAATAATTTTTAAAAATACTCATTTTTCCTAAGCATACTTAGAACATTTATAAAAATTGGTCTCAACTAACATAATTCAAATTTCAAAGAATTGTAGAATACCTGCCATATTCTCTAATCACAATGTAAAATATAAATACAAAGATATGTATGGAAATTTAAGAAAACAAACAAAAAGGCTTCCAAATAACTCTGGGTCAAAGAATGAACCATGATGGAAATTAAATATTTTGAACTAAATCATAATGAAAGTATTACATCCCAGATTTGTGAGATACAAGAAATATGAAGAAGATAAATTTTATAATGAATTTATCATCTTGAATTAAGGATTTTGATAGATTTTTAAATATTTTTAATGTTTTTTATTTATTTTTGAGAGCGAGCATGAGTGGGGGAGGGGCAGAGAGGGGGACAGAGGATCCAAAGTGGGCTCCATGCTGACAGCAGGGAGCCCGATGTTGTGAAAGCATGACCTGAGCCGAAGTCAGACGCTCAACTGACTACGCCACCCAGGTGCCCCAATACTTTTCATTTTGAAATAATTTTTAGACTCACAAGAGGTTGCAAAAAACTAGAATTCCCATGTACCTACCCTCCCCTTCCCCAATGATAATATTTTACATAACCATGCACATTTTGATATATTTTCCTATCAGCTTTGTGCTAAATATTTTAGATGAATTGGAATATTTTCTATGTTTTCTTAAGCTCTAGGACAATTTCTATCTATATCATTTCTTTCTTGGAAGATTGGGTTTGAAAGAAATTATTGATGTGTCTATATGGGGCATAATGCCTTTTAAAAGTTATATATTTCATGGGGTTCCTGGGTGGCTCAGTTGGTTAAGCGTCTGACTTAGGCTCAGGTCATGATCTCACGATCTCACGATCTCACGGTTCATGAGTTCGAGCCCCGCATTAAGCTCTCTGCTGTCAGTGCAAAGTTTGTTTCAGATCCTTTGCCCCCCACCCCCACCCCCCGCTTGTGCTCTTTCTCTCTTAAAAATAAATTTAAAAAACTTTTAAAAAGAAGTATTATTCATGATAGCCCCCAAATGGAAACACATCCAATCAATGTCCATCAACAGATGAATAGTTCAAGTGTGGTATGTGTGTACAATGGTATATTTTTCAGCCTCAAAAGGAAGTTCTAACACATGCTGAAACATGGACAAACCTTGAAGATATTATGCTAAGTGACATAAACCAGCCATAAAAGGAGAAACACTGTATTATTCCATTTATATGAGGTACCTACAGTCATCAAATTCATAGACACAAAGTAATTGTCAGGGCCTGGGGAATGGAAAGGTATTGTTTAGTGGGCACAGAGGCTCAGTTTGGAAAGGTGAAAAGGTGCTAGAGAAGAATAGTGGTCCTAGTTGCACAACAAAGTAAATGTACTTAATGCCACTGAAAAATAGTGAAAAATGCCCTTAAAAATAGTGAAAAGGATAAAAAACATAAACACGACCAAACTCATTCTGGCTACTGTGTGAGGAAAGAACAAGATAGGGAGAGGTTGTTAAAATGGAAGCAGGGAGGCACCTGGGTGGTTCAGTCAGTTGGACTTCTGACTTTGGCTCAGGTCATGATCTCGTGATCTGTGTGTTTGAGCCCCGCGTTGGTCTCTGGGCTGACAGCTCAGAGCCTGGAGCCTGTCCCTCTCCCACTTCTGCTCTGTTTCTCTCAAGAATAAATAAACATTAAAAAAAAATCTTTACTTAAAAAATAATAATAAAATAAAGAAAGAAAGTGGAAACAGGGAGCCCAGTTAGGAGGTTACTGTTGTCATCTAGAGGAAGAATGTTTGTGGCATGGATGGAAGTTGTGGAGAATGGTCAGACCCTGGGTATTTTTTAAGGTAGAGCTTAGCAGATTTGGATTAGATGTGAAGTGTGAAAAAAATAGAAAAATCAAGGATGAACCCAAGGACACTGAGCAACTGAAAAATAGTGGTGCCACTTACTGAAATGAAGAAGACAAGCAGAAGAGCAGATATGAGTACAATTTTGTTGGACAAGTTAAGTTTAGAATGCCTACCAGATATGCAAGCAGAGATGCTGAGAAACCAATTGGATTTGGCAATCTGAAACTCAGGGAGAGGTTTGGTCTGAAGAGAAAAAATTGAGAGTTATCCAGATACGTAAAGCCAAGGAGCTAGATGAGGTCACAGAAGGGCAAGTGTGGCCAGAGCAGCATTTGGCCTTCGGCATGCCAATGTTTAGAAATCGGGAAGAGGAACAAGCAAAGGATACATAATGAGTGGCAAATGAGGAAGGGAAAAATCAGAAGAGAGTATGAATAAAGCACTCAAGGAGAAAGCTATCAAATACGCCAAATATTGCTGATAAATTATGTAGGGTGCCATCTGAGAATTGGCCATTGGATTTTGAAAGGCTGGTGGACTTTTTTCGGAAAGCAATTTATTTTATTTTATTTGAGAGAGAGAGAGAGAGAGAGAGAGAGGGAAGCCCAAGAAGGCTCCATGATCAGTGCAGAGCCCAACACAGGGCTTGATCTCATGACCGTGAGATCATGACCTGAGCTGAAATCAAGATTCAGACGCTCAACCGACTGAGCCACCCAGGCATCCCAAGGAGGGTGAACTTTTTAAGAGCAGTTTTAATGACATGGTAGAGGTGAAATTTTGCCTGAAACAAATTGAGAAAAAAAATGAGAAATGAGGAAGTGGGGACGGCAAATAAAAGCAATTCTTCCAAGGAATGTTGGTAAGTAAGGAAGCAGAGAAGTCGAGCAGTAATCAGAAGAGGGTGGGAAGTCCAAAAAGGGCTTTTTTTTTCGGGGGGGGGGAGGGAGCGCAGTAGGGAAGGGGTAGAGAGAGGGGGTCAGAGGATCTGAGGCGGGCCCCGCACTGACAGGCGGACAGCAGTAAGCCCAATGTGGGGCTCAAATCCACCAACCGTGAGATCGTGACCTGAGCCGAAGTTGGATGCCCAACTGATGAGTTAGCCACCCCGGAACCCCCAGGAAGGGGTTTTTAAGATGGGAGAGTTTAAAGCATGTTTGTAAACTGATGGGAAGAATCCAGTAGAGAGGAAAAATGAAGTTGCTGAGGAAAGAAGAGATCATTGAAAGAACAAAGTGACCAGAAAGAGTAAGGTTTCAGTCCATGGATGGAGGCACTGACCTTAGAGAGGTCACAGGGTACAGGTCAGTGGTTGAGAGAATGAGTTCTGGAGCCAGACTACTTACTTTGGGACTCTCGACAAGGTATTTAAAAAGAAACTTTCAGGGGCACCCGGGTTGTTCAGTCGGTTAAGCGTCCAACTCTTTCTCTCTCTTTTTTTTTTTTTTATTAAAGTTTATTTATCTTGAGAGAGAGAAGGAAGGGAGGGCCAGAGAGAGAGAGAGAGAGAGAGAGAGAATCCCAAGCAGGCTCCACACCATCAGCGAAGAGCCCAGGAACAAGCAAAGAGCAAGATCATGACCTGAGCCAAAATCGAGAGTCGGACACTTAACCAGCTGAGTCACCCAGGTATCCCCCATCCAACTCTGGATTTTAGCTCAGGTCATGATCTCAAGGTTCATGAGATCAAGCCCTGCACTGGGCTTTGCATGGACAGTGTGGAGCCTGCTTGGCATGCTCTCTCTCTCCTTTTCCCTGCTCTCTCTCTTAAAATAAAGCTTTAAAATAATAATTAAAAAAAAAAAAACTTCCATGCCTCAGTTTCCCTATCTATAAAACGAAGGATCATAATACTTAATTTATAATGAGGTTTAGTAGTTTTTTTTTAATTTTTTAAACATTTTTTCATTTCTGAGAGACAAAGTGTGAGCTGGGGAGGGGCAGAGGGAGAGGGAAACACAGAATCCAAAGCAGGCTCCAGGCTCCGAGCTGTCAGCACAGAGCCCGACACATATAGGGAGGTTTAAGTGACTTCATACGCGTGAAGGATTTAAAACACCACTGGACATACAGTAAGCCCTATATATGTATTGGCTATTATTATTGTAACAGGAGCGAAATCAGAGTCTACAGGTCCAGATGCAAATGCACTGGTAGACTGAGTGGTAGGAAGATGTGAGCATTCTTTGCTGATTGCTTTTTTTTTTTCCTTCAGGGAAGTAAAAAGCAAGGTTATTAGTTGATAGGGAGGTGAGAAATAGTTATCTCAGAAAGTGGGCAAGTGAGTTGGCTAGGGGACTGTAATAGGGTTGCTGGGCAGCGTGAAGGGCCCCCTTGAGGTTTGTGAGCCGAGTATATAAAATGAGACCAGTCAGCACACGTGGTGGTTTCCTCCAGTAAAACTCCAATGCTTTGGTACAGCTGTGGAATAGGAGAACTGGATTGAAGCTGCATTAGGACTTGCCTAGAAAATACAAGTAAGGGGAAAGGGAAAAGAGAGCGCACGGCAGTTAAGTGTGCGTGCTGTGGTAGTTATATTATGATAATAGATTATGGAAAATAAGCTGAAGGAAGGAAGGAAAGACAGAAGGGTGTGATGGATAGTGACAAGGTGGCAGGTCAATGGATTGGATGTCTCAGGGGAGGCTCTCTAGAGTACGTGAGCTGAAAAGGTAGAAGGTGGTATCCAGAAAACAGTTCTTGGTGGAGGTAGTGGAGGAAAATCTTGTTGGAAATGAAAAGGCCAAAGAAGAAAGTATCAAATAGATTTATCTGCTAGTGATGTATAGAATGCATATAAGGATGATAAAAGTAGTGATAAAAAGAAAGAGACTTTGAGCCAGATGCTGAAATGTTCAACAAATACAGAGGAGTGACCAGGAGGTCTGTAAATGAAGTAGCAAGTGGTGTGGTGTGATGGCATGTATTTCATTTTTTTTTAATAAAAATTTTTAATGTTTATTTTTTTATATTAGAGAGAGAGACACACACACACACACACACACGCACAGCATGAGCGGGGGAGGGGCAGAGAGACAGAGACAGAATCTGAAGCAGGCTCCAGGCTCTGAGCTGTGAGCTGTCAGCCCAGAGCCTGACACGGGGCTCGAACTCTGGAGCAGTGAGAACATGACCTGAGCTGAAATCAGAAGCTTAGCCAACTGAGGCACCCAGGCGCCCCTGATGGCATGTATTTCAGAGATGCTTGGGTTTTTGGAGGAGAAAGATGGAGAAATGATCTGGAGCAACCACAGGCAGAAAGGGAAACATCTACCGTCCTCCAGAGCATGCGAAAGGAAAAACAGCTACCGCTCCAGGAAAAGGAAGGTTCATTTTCACGGGTAGGAGAAAGTGAAAAGGCCATTCAGAGAAGAGGCTGAAGATATAGAAGATTTTGTAGACATTTCCCTAGACCTGACGTAGACACTATAGAAATGCAAAGCAGCATGAGACACCTTTCCCTAGCTTTCTAAGAACTTCAGGAAGGCCGATGGCAGGTAGGTGAAGGCAAAAAACTTTATCCCAGAATCAAATATGTGTCACTCTACACGCTCTTTATCTTTTTCCTGTTAGGTCTGTTGGTCAAAAAACATTTATTGAAAAGAAATTTGACACCCTCCTGGCACAGATGAGGAAAAGAGGGCTCAGGAAGCAGAAATGGTTAGTGTAGGCTTCACCTTTGTTGGTGACAGATTCCAGTCAGGAACTGAGGACTCTACCCAGTCCACCAGGCCTTATGCAGAGTCCTGAACCCAGTGCTATAAAGGAACCGGAAGGAGTATAAACTATGTTCCTTCACACCCTTGATGCTCTCAGTTATAGCCTAGGTGAGAATATGATGCTCACGAATGAAATAATTTCAGCAAACAACAATAAGCACAAAATATGCTACAAGTTGTGTTCCTAAGTACCAAAGGGAGACCACGTAAAGTCACATGTGGTTTTTCAAGGAATGCTTCCTGGTGATAATAAATTTGTTTGAGTGCTTTCAATAAATTCTATAAGCAATTCGTGGGAATTAAAGAAAACTTGGAAAATAGAAAAGCAGAAAGAAAAAGAATTGTTTTCGAGGTCCCGTTACCCAAACAGAATCGCTTCTATTAACATTTTGGCATTTCCATTTTTTTCTTGGCATAAACGTTTTAAGCAAATACTTAATTTTAATAGACAAGACATGCAAATAGTTCGAAATCCAAGAAACTAAAAGAAATTGGATAGTAAAGAATCGGTCTTCTTCCCACTGACCACTGCCCACGTCTTCAGCCACAGTTTCCTTCCCATAGTCCATCATTGTTCAGAGATTTTTGTTTTCAACTTTCTAAAAGGTGTACTGATAAACTATGGAGTTGAGTTAATAATCACGTAATCACAAGGCTATCTTGTATCATTAAGGTAACAAATAGACCATACTAATGTAAGATGTTAATAATAGGGGGAACTGGGTGTGAGGAATACAATTATTCCCCCCATATTGCATCTCCATGAGATAACGTGCATCTCCGTGAGCATGGAATCACTAACCAGCAGCATCGTACGAGGTAAACAATGGGTTTGGCGAAGTAATCTTCACAAGTGGGACTTTAATATTTTATGACAGAAGTGGTGGGGCGCGTGGGTGGTTCAGTCGGTTAAGCGGCCGACTTTGGCTCAGGTCATGATCTCGCGGTCTGTGAGTTCGAGCCCCGCGTCGGGCTCTGTGCTGATGGCTCAGAACCTGGAGCCTGCTTCGGACTCTGTATCTCCCCGTCTCTCTGCCCTTCTCCTGCTCACACTCTGTCTCTATGTCTCAAAACTAAATAAACATTAAAAAAAAAAACTATCACAGAAGTGGTAAAATATTTCTTCATAGGATTGGAAGTATGTTAGTGATCCCTTCAATACAACATATTACAACACACCTACGCAAAAATACCACAAGTGTGCATCGTCGTGTTCACAACAACCCTCCCATTGTTCTTTGTATTTATGGCCGCTCTGAGTTTTGGAGATGGTCATACTTTGGTTTTGTTTAATAAGCTTTATTTTTGGGGAAACAGTTTTAGATTTACAGAAAGACTGAGAAAGCAATCAGAGTTTTCATATCCCCCACCCCAGCCCCCTATTCTTTACATCTTATATTAGTATCATATGTTTGTTACCTTAATGC
Source organism: Paguma larvata (assembly GCA_030068075.1). Lineage (NCBI taxonomy): Eukaryota > Metazoa > Chordata > Mammalia > Carnivora > Viverridae > Paguma > Paguma larvata. The sequence continues at coordinate 60,663,682 of CM057828.1, forward strand.
AATGATCCAATACAGATTCATGATTATTAACTAAACTCCCTACTTTGTCCAGATTTGTTTATTTTTTACCTGGTGTCCTTTTCCTATTCTGGAATCTTACCCAGGATATCACATTTTATTTAGTCGTCATGTGTCTTTAGGCTCATCTTGGTTGTGACAGTTTCTTAGGCTTTCTTTTGTTTTTTGTTTTTGTTTAAGTTTTGTTTAAGTTTATTTATTTTGAGACACAGAGAGAGGGGGAGAAGGAGAAGTGGAAAGAGAGGGGGAGAAAATCCAAAGCAGGCTCTGTACTCTCAGCACAGAGCCCAACAGGGGTTTTGATCCCATGAATCTTGAGATCACAACCTGAGCCAAAACCGAGTCAGTCAAGTCTGCTTAAGATTCTCTCTCTGTCTCCCTCTGCCCCTCTCCCTTTTTTGCTCTTTCTCTCTAAAATTAAAAAAAAAAAATTTTTTTTAAAAGAGTATGTGACTCTTGATCTCAGGGTCGTGAGTTTGAGCCCCACACTGGGTGTAGAGATTACTAAAAAAAGAGAGAGAGAGGGAGGGAGAGAGAAACGTGGTGCTCTTGACAGCCAGAGAAGAGGGTAGGGCAGTCCGGCTGGTGAGAGGGAGGCAGGATCTTGGATTTTGATGTGTGTGGTTTCAGGTGGTGGCTGCCTGTCCACACGGTGATGTGTGTCTTGCAGAGAATTAGAGTTCTGAAAGAAAGTGAAGTCTCAGGGCTTGAGAGTGGACAGGCTCTGCAAGGCTAATCCTGGAACTCTAGAACAACCCAGCTAGAAAGGAACGAGAGCTCATCTCAACGTTTGGTCACAACTGTTCTCATTGATAGAGTGTCCACTGAGGTCAGGTGCGGCACATGACCTGTCACCTCTCTTTTTGACCCTGAATCAACTCTGCAAGCAGGGTAGGCATTTTTATCCATACTCTACACATGATAATACAGATTCGAGGATTCTGTAACTTAGTCCAAGACATAGGGCTCGTTGGTCACTGAGTGGGAATCAATCCTGTTGTAGTGAAGTCGAAGCCATCCCATTGGTCTACTGGAGTGAGACCAGAAGGCCTCCAACCTCCCGATTTGGCAAATGAGAAACCTGAGGCCTAGAAAGAGAAAATAACTTGCCCAAGTGTCCAAGTGTGCTCAGGTAGCCAGGAACTAAACTAGGAGGGGCTCCTGGCTGGCTTAGTTGAAGGAGCACTTGACTCTTTATCTTGAGGTCATGAGTTCCAGCCCCCCACTGGGTATAGAGATTCCTTGAATAAATAAGGTTAAAAAAAAAAAAAAAAAAGAGGCTCAGGTCGTGATCACGTGGTTTGAGTTCAAGCCCCACATCGGGCTCTGTGCTGACAGCTCAGAGTCTGGAGCCTGCTTCAGATTCTGTGTCTTCTTTCTCTGTCCCTCCCCTGCTTGCTCTGTCTCTCTCTCTCTCTCTCAGGAAATGAATAAACATAAAAAAATCTAAAAAAAAAGAAAGAAATTGAACTAGTGCTATAAACCAGGCACCCCTTGTGACATGTCCCTGAAGGGCACCCTATGTGAAAAGGGCCTGGGGTGGGAAAGAAAAGCCAGTAGAAAAGACACACACATACAAAAAAGAAATGAAGGAAGAACTTCTCAGTGGGGCTTACAGGGCCTTGCCTACAATTCTCCACATAAGCTCCCCTCTCTCTCCACCCCACACCCTGCACTTTTGCTACCCAGGTTCCTCGCGGGTTCTTACAGCACCACGTGACACTACACCTACTGCCCTCACCACGCTTGGAAAACCGCTGTTTCAAAACCCAAGCTTCCCGTGCCCTGTGAGGTCTTCCCACTCAAGCCTCAGGAGAGGACACTCCCCAGGACCCTGGGCAGGTCCCACAAAGTGAGCTGTGCCTCTCTGAGCACCTGCAGAGCAGCGATTTGATTTCATCACATCCACCCCTCTTTCCCTAGTGCCCCGCCATGCGATCCCACCAAACAAAGGCTTGGGGAAGAGAAAGCGAAGATGACAGGAGGAGCCCAGGGTCACATGAAGGAAGGCCCAAGGATGTGGAGATAAAGCCAACTTCATCTCTTCCCTGTGCACACCCACCCCGAGTCACCGGTCGGGACTGCAGTGTACTGGAGGACCACTGCAGAGCCAAGCATTCGGCAAGTAGGAAAGGCAGTGGTGAGGCAGGGCAGACAGGCATCGGATTGCCATATTTATGTTCGCATGTACACAGATTATACATAAGCTGCGTATTTACAGGTGAGAGATGGTCCAGGAGGATTCCTGGAACCAGCGCCTTGCCGAATGCTGAAGCAGCAGACATTCAGTGGAGGTCTACAAGGGGGAATGGCAGTGGGGAGGAGGTGAGAGGCAGTCTCCTGGGCAGAGAGGTGGGCAGTCGTGGGCGCAGTCTTCTGGGAAGGGGTGGGCCTCCTGAGGACGGGCCAGGGCAGCCAGGCGCTGCTGTACACACTCAGCTGTCAGCCGTGCTTCTGGGTCTGCATCCCAACAGTCTTCTAGCAGCTCTCTCAGGCCACCGGGATCCTGGGAAGAAGGACCGGGAGGCAGGCTTAACCCTGAGATCCTGAGTGGCCCCTTGAGCAGCCCCAGAGTCGAAAGGTGTCCACCACTACCCTGTTCTTAACACTCCTGACCCTCCCTGGAGCCTGCCTCCCCTGCCCCCAACTAAGACCCAGCCCTCAGCATCTTGCTCCCTATGAGACAGGTTCTTTGGGTGCCTTCCAGAGGGCCCAGCTTTTCCTCTGAGGAGCTAATTCAGGTTAATGACTTAACACGCTGGTGGGAAATTACTCTCCTTCCTTTCAGGCAACCAGGGTCTTAGGCAAACACTGCTTAACCCAACAGATACTTGTGCAGTAGAAATTTCAGACCAGGTAGCAGGGAAAGGGGCTTCCTGTTAGGAAACTATTTATACAGACCCTGAAATTTCACTGTTTGGCCACTTTTTTAACCCTTTATACCTAGGACTGGCTTTTATTGGGTCATGGCAGAAACCCAGAGGTGTAGGACAGGGCGAGGAATTGTTGGATGGAATGTTGGGCTCTCGGGTACCAGGAGTGGAGCCATCTTGGGAGCAGAGCTCAGGGCAGCAGCAAGGCCAAGGTGTGCTTCCTGGACGAGGGGACTGAGAAACAGGGCTAACAGATGGTGGAGACAAGAGAGACAAGTCTGAGCAAGACGGAGGTGCCTGTCTCAGAAATGGCTGTGTGAGACTTATGGTAGAAGAGGATGAGCTGAGGGACAAGGCAAGTTTGCTCAGCTCCAGCTGAACACGAGCCAGGAATGGTGGCAGATGAGAGGGGACAGGAGCAGATGGGCTGCTCCTGGCAGCCAAGTCCTTGAAGTCCAGGCCCACACTCTCCACGTCCCCAGTACCCCAGCAGGTGGCCTCTTACTGTGGTGAAGCAGTGCCAGGTGGATGGGATGTAGGGGCGCCTTCTCTCCTCCACAGCCAAGGTCCACAGCTCACAGGCGGTGGGGGCGCTGCCCAGTTCTGCCTCATAGGCCAGCTGGAAGGGTGGTGGTCTGCTGTCTGGGGAAAAGCACAGGGGGCTAGGTGTCAGCTAGCCCTAGGGTGCCTCCTTGTGGAAAGGCCAAGAGGCAGAAAGGAGGTAAGTGGATCTAGAATGGGTGGGTGAGACGTGGGGAGGAGGGGAGGGAGGGCACTGTCATACTCATCCTTACCGGGCCACAAATCTGGGCAGCGGCTCAGGATCTCCCATAGGAGCAGAGCCAGAGAGTAAACATCGGCTTGCCGGAGGGCCGTGCCCCAGTCTTGTAGGTCCAGGGTCTTGTCCAAGAGCTCTGGTGCCATGTACCTCTGGGTGCCAGCCTGGAGAGAAAGGCGTGGAGGGCCAAGCATCATCTCCCTGGCAAGCCTCGCTGCAACACTGGTCCACGTGACATCCCCCCAGCTAGACTCGGCAATGTCCCAAACGCCCCAGGTACTGCTGCACTGTTGCCACAGCAAAGGGCACATCTTCATCAGGAACACTGCCGTCATCTCTGGGCCTCACCCTTATGCAGAGTACTCACCTCCATGATGGCAGCTGGGCCTCGTGGTTGAGGAGGGGCCCAGGTGGGAGGCTGGGTGAGGCCAGGGAGCACCAAGGCAAGGCCCAGGTCTCCGATGGCACACGACCCATCCTCCCGAATGAGCACATTCTGGCTGCTCAGATCTCGGTGGGCGATACCTGGTTTATACTGGCCTGTGGGAGAAGCCAAGGTTGAAGGGGTATGGGTCTTCCTCCTTTCTCGTTTGACCCAGTTCTTCCCCTCTGAGCTAAGGGAGAATCAGAAACATAGCTGTGTGGCTCCTGATTCCCACGGCTTCCTACTCCCAGCTCACCCACCATCCTGCCAGCGCTCCTCATGGAGAAATGCCAGGCCCTGCGCCAGGGACAGCGCCATCCGCATGGAACTTCTCCAGTCACTGGTGTGCTGGGTCAAGTAGTGGCACAGGGAGCCCTAGGGAGAAGCAGAGAGAAGAGGGAAGACGCAGAAGCTGGAGGTGGCTGATCCACCCCAGGAGCAGAGATCAGTTGACAGACATCCCCCTGCCTCTCCCAGCAGACTGACACACTGATCCATGCAGGCTGAGACAAGAGGCGGTGGAGGAGTGAGAACGTGCATCGGTTAGATTGACTGGAAAAACAGTAACCCTAGTGCAAGTGTCTTTCAAGTGTCCGAGCACTTACGGTGTGCCAGCCCTCCCGTAATCCTCACAACAACCCTAGGAGGTGTGTACTCCAGTCGCTCCCATTTTACCGATGAGGAGCTTGAAAGAGAGCTAAACTTGCTGGAAGTCACTTGGTAAGAAACAAGTGGAGCTTGGACCCAAGCGGTCTGACTCTAGTCACTAGTAACCACTTTATCCTGCCTGGGGACTTGAGACAAAAACAGAAACAGAAGAGGCAAGGCGAGCTAGGTACTGGTACCCTTCGTGAACCTCCTTGCCTGCGGTGTCAGGCCAATATGGGATAGCCGATGGGGATAGCTGTTGCGCAGGGGAGCGGCAGGTGGAAGCAGTTGGAAATTGGGAGGCAAAGAAGCAACAGCAGTCCTCGTTCAACAAACATCACCGAACGCGGTCAGTGGGCCAGGGAAGTCAAACGAACAAACAAAACCAAGCAAGCAGAGATTTTGGAGCTCGGCATTGAGGCACATGGTGAAAGAGAGGACTTCCCAGAATTCAAGACTTCAGAGAGAGAGGACTGCAGGTGCTAATAAAGTCCCAAGTCCTTAGCAGGCCCACAAGACCAGGTCTGGTCTGATCCTTGCCTACTTCTTCCTCTTCCGTTCCGTGCATGACCCTCCCCTTGAGTCATCTCTCTTACTCTTCTCTCACAGTACCCCCCTCTCTCAGCACTTAATGCGCTGGACATTTGACACTCAGTTTTGTGTGTACCTGACCCACTTTTGTCTCTCCTGCTCCTCTGTAAAATCTACAAAGGCAGGGGCGCCTGGGTGGCTCAGCCAGTTAAGCCTCTGACTCTTGATTTCAGCTCACGTCATGAGCTCATGGCTCGTGAGTTCAAGCCCCACGTTGGTTCCAGGCTGACAGCGCCAGAGCCTGCTTGGGATTCTCACTCTCTTCCTCCCCTGCTCATGCTCTCTCTTTCTCTCAATATAAATAAATAAGCATTTAAACAGTTTAAAACATAATAAAATAAAATCAAACCTACAAAGGCAGGGACTAAGATGTCTTTCTTAGCACAGAAGGTGTGACATTAGTTCATATGTATTTGTTGAATGAATATATAAATGAGTTTGGAGGGCGGTGCCTCGACATATTTAACAATGGTTTTCTTTAAGGTTGGGAGTATGAGTTTTGATATCTCCTCTTTGTATTTTATGAGTTAAAAATATTACCAAGTATTGCCTGTGTAATAAAAAACCAAGAAACAAAAAAACATGTTTAACTTTGTAGAGAAGAGGAAGTCTGAAGAAGCAGCAGCAGCAGAAGCACGAACAGGGCCCCGCTGCCATCCAGCCTTGCATCCATACACACATAACGCAAACACATATAGATGTCCCTCCATCCTCACCTTTGGGTGCAGCTCCAGTACCAGCAGGGGCCCACAGGGCAGGGGCCCAGGGCCCCCCCTGCTGGCGGTGATAAAGCGGACAATGTGGTCGTGCTGTAGGCTTGGCAGTTCGTACAGTGCTCTCTCAGCTTGGAACTGGGCCACGGCCCTCAGGGAGAAGGCCTTGATGGCTACCAGCTTGCCTTGCAGCTGCCCAGCCCACACCACTGTGTGACCTCCTTCCCAGATTACCTGGTGGGGACATGGTGCCGGGTGTGGGCCTCAGCTAGCGTCAGGCTTCCTCCCCAGACCGCTTTCTGGGGGTGACTGGAGGACCCTCCTCCCTCCTCCCCGGGTACCTGGGAGAAACACAGCTCGGGCAGCTCAGGCAGCTCAGCACTCCAGTCCCTGCCTGAGCCTGGCTCTGGCTCTGGCTCTGGCTCTGGCTCTGGGCCACCTTGGACTCTGCAGGCCTTTCGCTGTAGCAGGGCTGGGGCGGAAAAAAGCCCTTGGTCAGCGTGCACAGTCATGGAGACTGGCAAGGGGGTTTTGTGGGAGGTTAACGGGCTCAGGGTGTAGAGGTCTCAGAACCATGGGGTCAGGGGAACCTGGAGAGGGGTCAGAGCTTTGGGGCAGTGACGTGGGGTCACAAGGGAGGAATGGGGGCAGATTAGTACCCAAGACGATGCTGCCCAGCAGCAGCAGCAGGAGGAGGAATAGCCCCAACAGCACCAGCACCATCCAGATGGACTCGCCTGGACATTAAGACAAGAATGCAGCCTGGATGAGCCCTACCCCGAATCTGCTCTTTTCCTCTCACGTTCTCAGAGAACTTGCTTCTGGACCCACCCCCACCTTGGTTGCAAGCCCTTTATCTCCCAGTCACCAGGGCAACCAACTTCTCAAGGCCAGGAGGAGGGAAACTTAGGATGGGGGTAGGGTGAGAACTGGCCCTGGTTCTACCTCTCATCCTAACCTGGGCCCCAGCCCCCACCAGGCCCCAGCACCCTGAGGGACTACCTGGGACAGCTTGGGGACCCTGGGAGCCAGGAGTCCCAGGGCTCCCTGGAGGAGGCAGATGACTATAATTGGCATTGCAGAAGTCAGTGCCACAGGAGCAGGTGAAGAGAGTGGACCCGGAGCCAGGGTGGGCTCGGGGGCTCAGGTCACAGTGGGGGGACTCACAGTCTGGCTCATCACTGTCTCGGCATCCTGATGGGGTGGGATTAGAAGAGGGGAGAAAGGGAGGGAGGGAGAGAGAGAGGGCGAGCGAGCATAATGGAGTCTAGGAACAGAGAGGGTAACCCCCTCCTCTATCAGAGACATCCCTTCCATCTCATATGGGCTTTTCTTTCCCTCCACACGCTCCATTTCTCCTTGTCTCCCACTGCTGTCACCCCCACCCCAGGATGTACCTATCTCCCACCATAGCTATCGCCTGCTATGTACTTTGCCATTCACCTTGCATCTCCACCTGTGCCTGGTGCTGGGTCAGGTTCCAGATCCCAAAGCAGCAGCGGCTGTAGAGGCAGCGGATAACCCTGGGGGGCCCTGGTCCTGCATCTAGCAGCTTCCCCAGGGTCTTTGTGCTTCCCCGCACTCCAGGGGCCTCAAAGAACACACAGGTCCGCCTGCTTGGGGGTGCTGTGGCCCAGGGTGAGGAGAGGGGAGGGTTCAAGATGGGAGTGAACGCGGGGGCAAAAGCAGCAGCCAAAAGGAGAGACAAAACATGTTTCGTATCCCAGGGCCAGCATGGTAAAGCCACAGGAGGAAACAGGGTCAGCAGAGGCCTGGAACCTGACCTCACCTTTTGCCCTCACTCACCCACCCCACTGACTCTCCCAAAGGGGTGGCTGCTGCTTCAAGTCCCCCTTTCCCTCAATGGGCGAGTGGAAAGGCCCTGCCACACCCTGTAGACACTTACCTTGCACAGCTATGGGAAGGAGTACCCAAAGGCCCAGAGTCCCCAGCATCATACTGGAGAAGGCAAGCAGCATGAAGAGGGGAGCATGAACCAGCACAGCTGCCCCCGGCCAGAGCTTCGTTCAGATACAGGGCGCTGTGGGTCTTCTGATCCCTCAGTCCCCAACTCCGCCCCCCTCCCTCTTTCCAGTCTCTGTGGGGGAGATGGCTGCTGTGGGGGAGAGGATGGGTGTAGGGAAGAACAGGGAGAGGGAGGAGCAGAGAAGCAATCGCATAGCCTCTTCTCTGCAGCTGCCTCCTCTTTTCTCTGCAAAGTGGGAGGAGGGGGTCTTGGAGGCCCAGCTGAGAACCGTGTGATCCCTGACTTCAGACCTCTGCCCTTAGCTGACCCTGGAAGAAAGTGCTGGATCCTGTCAGCCCTTCACAGGCTGGAAACTAGAGTGAGGTCAACTGAGTCATTCGGCTGTGCCCAAGATCCCTCTAACTCTTATTTTCAGGTCTCAGATCTGTAGCTCTCTGGGCAGAGAGGCTTCACAGACCATACTAAAGTTGACCTCGGTTTCCAAACTCAAGAATCAGAAAGCAGTTATGTAAAATTTCTCACGGTTTAAAAAAGTCACTTGAAAAATGGGAATAATGGTAAATTTTATGTTACTAAAATTTTTTAAATCATCCTGAGTCATACACTGAACAAATCACTATTACTGAGAAGGTAACAAACTTTTATTGAGCACCTATGTGCTACGGCACAGCTAGGGCTATGCAGTTTACAATCATCTCATTTTCTCACTGAGCTATTTATTATTATTTTCACTTTACAGGTAAGAAAGCTAAGCTTAGGTAACTTGCCCAAGGTCACTCTGCTAGGAAACAGAGTTGGGATTTGAACCTACATTAAGTCTGATGCCAAAGTCCAGGCTCTGTTCTTTACATTATGTCACGATGCCTGAAAACAAAAACTTCAGCAATAAAAAATATTTCCATTTGATACAGTATTTGAATATTTGAATTTGGATGGTTGAGAAAATATGTACCATTCATTACCTGCCAGCAGGTCACTAACTAGAAAGGGAGGGGCGGGCCAGTTCAAACTATCGCCACCAGAGGTCAGCAGACATAGGAGAAACTCAGGATGCTTCTTCCACGGGGCAAAAAGGGTCAGCTGCTTCTGATGACTAATATCACACCTCCTGTATCTATTAAGCTGCAGGGACTGTAAAATGGGAAGGGAGAGCACAGGGTGTGCAGCGGGAGTGTCAGCATGGAGATGGAAGAAGTCCATGGTTTGTGGCACAACAGGAGACAGGAGTCCAACTCCACCAGACTCTTCCCCCGGAGGAAGACATTACAGTAATAGGTAATCATTTCCGCATCTGTGAGCAGTCGGCTCCCATGAGAATTAGAGTCAGAGGGGACCGGTTCCCTGTTTTCCTAGCCTCTGTCCCCCTGGTGGCTGCCTAGAAACCCTTTCTGGCAATGGTCTGGCTTAGACCAGGAATGAGGCTATAATTCTTTTTTTTTTTAAATATATTTATTAATGTTTTATTTATTTTTGAGAGAAAGAGAGAACGAGCAGGGGAGTGGCAGAGAGAGGGGGGCAGAGGATCCAAAGCGGGCCCTGCACTGACAGCAGAGAGCCCGATGTGGGGCTCAAACTCATGTTTGTGAGATCATGACCTGAGCTGAAGTCGGACACTTTAACCGACTGAGCCACCCAGGCACCCCAAGTATTAACTCTTTAATTCTGGAGTCTTTCTCCTGGGGACACTGCATGAAGGAAGTAAAGAAAGAGTAAAAGCTCCAGTAGTTGTGAAGGAGCAGCTAGAGAAATGACCAGGGGCAGAGGCAGATGGAAAGCTGCCCATCCCTCTCTGCGACCTTCTGGGAGTTTGCAGGGCCCTGCCAGTGAAATGGAATGTTGTACTTAGTTATAGCGATCTTCCTTCACCAGCTCCCAGATCAGATAAGTCTGGGAGTGGGAGTGGGGGGTGGCCAGGCGGGGAGTTGAAGATCAAATAACTTCTTGTGTCTGGAGCTTCTCAGGAGACTACCTCCTCCAGGGGGGAACAAGGCAAGGATCAGGCAGGAAGGCAGTCTCCTCACCCAAAGCCTTGAATAAACTACTCCTTTTCAAAGTCAGAAACATTCCAGCCAGGTTTATGAGGGGAAGTGGTGATAGAAGGGGTAAGAATCTGAGAGCTGAGGGATTAGGAAGGTCCTGAGAAAGGACCTCAGCATAGAAATAAAGTCTCCTGGATTCCACGTACACAAAGATCTTCTTCAGGATCCCAATTCAAGTCTGCAGTGGCCCAATGAGTTACCTGTGACCCCCCTGTCTACAGGGCTAAAGTCAGTTGTTTATTCATTCAACTCAGAAATCTTTTTTTTTTCTTTTAATTGAAGTAATCTCTACACCCAACGTGGAGCTCAAACTCACGACCCTGAGATCAAAAGTTGTGTGCTCTTCCAACCTGAACCACCCAGGCACCCTTAGGTCTCAGTCTTAAAAAGGAATTTCACTAGGTGCTGGGTCTACAAAGAGACGTGTGATTCCCAGCTTTCAGGATCTGAGAGTCTTCTAGAAAGGCAGGAAGATACAGCAACAAGCAACCAGAAAATTACGTGTGTCAGACTAGGGGTATGGGCAAGGAGCTATACAAGCAGAGAGATCAAATAAGCTAATTCTGTCCAGGGCATAGAGGACAAGGGAAGAAAAGTACCTAGAGGGTGTGTGTTGGGGGCGAAGAGAGTGAGCGAGAGAAAAGGGTATGAGACATGAAGAAGAAAATCACCCTAGATTGGAAAGGTTTTCAAGTCTCTATCAAGGAGACTAGACTTTTCCTAAAAGCAAAAAATTTTAGGGAGGGATTTGATGGTGATGTGGATGGATGATCAGCTCGGGGAGACTAGAAGCAGGGAGACCAGTTATGAGACCTGAGTATTAGAACGGTGAAAATAAAAAGGGGGCAAGGTGAGATACATTGTATTAGTAATATTGACAGGATTGGTAATCAAATGAATGTTGGTATTTGAAAGAAAGAATTAAAAGATGATTCTGAGGTTTCAAGTATAAATGATCAAGGGGTAGTAACACTGTTAGATGGGATGGGGAATACAAAGGATTATTTCCCCTTCTTACACGTTCATTTTGAATTATCTGTGGGACATCCAGATGAAAATGTCCCATAAGCAGTCTACCAGGTTGAGAGAAAAGGTAGGGCTTAAGATCTGGGATAGGTGAAGAGTGGATGCAACTTGTTTAAGGGGGTGAAAGGCAGAGTAAGGGAAAGGACGCAAGACAGGGACACCAACATTTAAGGGACAGAAGTAGCAGCTATGAAGGAGACAAAGAGAAACGCTGAAGGAGAACCAGGAGTTATCAGCCTCACACTCCAAGGGACCAAAGCTCTGAGACGTGCATGGTTGCTTCTTAGTAAGGTCTAAGAGCCAAACGACTGAAAGACCACTGGAGCTGGCAATCAGATCGCTGACATTCCTAAGAAACAGTTTCGTAAATGATAGGTGCTGAACAAAGTGGCCTGAGGGGTCAATAAAAGAAGAGAAGAACTAAGTGTAAACTACTTGTACTAACTCTGGCAATGAAAAGAACTAGATCTGACGTTTGCAAGTGGAGGCAGAAGGACAGGGAGAGAGATTTTAACCTGATTATAGGGTGACAAAAGGGAACCCAGGAGAGACTGAAGATGAAAGGAGAAAATATCATCAAAACAAAAAAATGAGGTTGAGCACACAAATGGGAGGGCTGGCCTTGCAAAGGCAAACTGTTTCTCTTCCAAGAAAAGAGAGGAGGTAAACTAGTATCAGTGAATATATAAATGTTTGTAGGGAAAAGGGAAGTGAAGAAATTCATGCTTACATTCTCTCCATGTAATAGGAAGTGTATCATCTGCTAAAAAATGGGGTCAAGATTGGGAAACCTACAATTAATGGTGTCCCTCTTTCACCAGACTATGAAGTACTTGATGGCAGGACCTGTCTTATTATTCATCCTCAACCTAGCTTAGTGCCCAGGACACAGTAAGGACCCAATACGTGTTTACTGAATGGATAGATGACACAAATATTAAAGGTCCATTTAGAGCTACAAAACCAAAAGAAGACCCCAAAACCAAAAAATTCCACCCCCCAATAAAGTCAGATGTTAAAATGTTATATTGCTAATGGCTACATGAGGAAATCCAATGGCTGAGTTTACCCATGGCTGAATGATTGACAAAGCAAAGGTAGTCAAATGAACACAACTGAGAATGCTGGTAGCCAGTGACCAAGGATTCTTGGATAGGTAGGAAGGGAAGTGTTGGGAATTGTAAAGACTGTCAGAATAACTTCAATTTCAGTTTCACGTGGGGCCATAATCCAGATTCGATCATTTTAGACACAAAGTCTTATTAACTGAACATAAAATACACTGGGGCTACATCTTAGTTTCTAAATAGCATTCTCCAATAGAAAGAACTAAGGGTCCTTGGAGAAATGGCTGATCCTAAGGCTAGGACAGGGAAAATACAAGATAAGCATGAAGCATCTTGTGCATCAGAAAGTTCTTTAAAAAGTACTCAAAAAAAGGATGTAGATGTATGAGACACAGGCGCCAACTTGAAAGAGCTCCCAACGGCCAAACGTGGGACAATTTGAGCAATGAAAATAATATAGTACCGAATTACAGACCAGATATAAAATATACATTGAGTACATAGCAATATAAATTAATAGGGAGGGGAGAAGAGACTGTTTTCTCACAGAATCCCAACTACTCTATATAGATACTATTTCCACTAGGAAGAGAAACTTAATTCCTACCAACTCCACTAAGGGTGGGCTAGACTTACTGACTTGCTTCCAAAGAACAGGGAAAGAAAAACAGTGGAGAAATCTGACAAACATTACCTTAACCAAGTGATGAAGATTATCATCGGTAATGTCATGTGGCTATAGTGTACCGCTTGATAGGATGTGAAGAGGGCACTTCACATCATTTCACCTGTGTGGTAGTTCTTCCAAACACCTGTAAGCTCAGTCTAATAATGAGAAAAACATCAGACAAATTCAGATTGGGGGATATTCTACAAGACACTTGGCCAATACTGCCAGACTGTCAAGGTCATGAAAAATAAGAAAAGACTAAGAAATTGTCACAGACCAGAGGAGACTTCGGAGGAGTATCAGCTAAAGGCAATGTAGCATCCCAGAATGGATTCTGGTACAGGAGGACATCAATGGGAAAACGTGAAACCCATGGAGCCTGGGGTTTAGCTAATATAATGTACCAGTGTCAGTTTCTGAGATCTGACGACACCCAATAGTATATTAACAATGAAAAAAATTGGGTAATGGGTATATGGAATCTCTCTGCACGATCTTTGCAACTTTCCTTTGAATTTAAACGTATTCCAAAATAAAAACCTTATGAACAACAAAAACCAGAGGTTGGGCCTGCCCCGTTCCTCTTGGTCCTCCATATTTCTGTGTACTCGTGGCACACTGATATGGTCATGAAATTGTTTGCCTGGGAGTTAAGCGCAGGGCAATTGTATTAACATGTATGAGAGCACAATGGTGTTCCTGGAAACCTTTGTTGGGTTCATTACATGAAGTTATAACCATATTTCTCCCCATTCCCACCCTGTCAACACACCAGAGACGTGGCTTTTTATTAAAAAAAACTTTTTTTTAATTGGTTTACAAAGGAGCTACAGACTACATTGAAACTAATCTTTGTACAAAAAGGCAAAAAAAAAAAAAAAAAAAAAAAAAAAAAGCCCCCAAACACCCAGAGACAAAAGGTAGAGGGGAGAGACAAGAAAGGAAGATACAAAAGAGCAGGAAGAAACTGAAAGACAAGAGATTAGCATCATACATACACAAGATCAGGGGGGAAACAAAGAGCAAGAAAGATGAGAGCGCATTTAAAAGTATTTCCCCACACAGCCCTGGTGATAATAGGATTGGAATCAACAACAAACACAGCATGAGAATATTAAGAGATTTAAAAAGGCAACAGTGGTATGGAGACTGGTTATCGCCAGTGTTGAGAAAGAGAAACCTGTTGTAGGCACCAGAGTCTGGAGCACTGCCCCTGCCTCCCAGAGGATGACAGACCCGGGAAGAGGAAGCAGGCCCTGGGGCAGCTGCCATTGGTGTGTGTAGAGAGGGTCTCCTCGGTTCAATCTCAGCACATTATCCCCATTTTCCCCCCAAAGTCTTTGTACCCTAGACTCCAGGTGAGGGTATGGGATGCCATTGGGAGAAAAAGGTGAAGGCCTGCCCTTGTCCACACTGTTCAAGAGCAGTTGCTGGGAGAGTGCAGGGCTGGGTAGACAAAGCCCATTCCCCCGTGGAGAAGGCACAGTGTAATTCCTGAAGGTGAGACAGAGGAAAACACACACCCCAGGAGAGGTATCAACAGTCCTCACCCCCTGCAGCCCCAGCTTAACCCCGTTTGTTGATACTGAAGGGAGTTGAGGGACAGATCACCACACCTCGTCTCACTTAGCAGGGACAAAGAAGACTGGGGATGTTTGACAACAAGGAAAAGAGGAAAATAGGACAATGTACTCATTTCTCTCAAATGAACGTGGCAGAGGAAATCTTTCTGGGTTTGGGGAAGTCAAACTGGAGAAGACATAAGGGAGGAATGAAGCCAGGGACCCCCTTTTTTTTTTTTTACCCCCTTCCTAGCCTTCAATCTAAGGCAAGTGAGCCAAACTGGAAAGAGGGAGTAGGAATTTAAGCTTAAGGCTGTTCAATGTCCTCCCGGGGGCTGGTGTTTAGGGAAGGCAGACAAAGAAAAGAAACAGGTCAACCTCAAAGCTGGTCTGCTCATCCTCCTAGAAGAGGTCTGTACCCCAGGAGGAGAGCCAAGAGAGGCACCAGAGAGAACACAAGCTCTCAAACAAAAGTAATAACCTGCCCACATTTTATCAGCAGTTTTCAAAAGCAGTGTTTTCCGGGGTTGGAGAAATGCCATATCCTCCTCCCTTTCCCCAAAACTACTGCTGCCACCTTTCATCCTTGCATATTAAGTTATTGGCTCTCTTCTAAGGGAGATGAAACTCTGAGATTTCACATTTCTCTTCCCAACCCCAAGAGGCTACCCAGCTTTGAAGAGGGGGAAGGAGAGCTACGCTAAGGGCCTCTCACTTGAGGCAGCTAGACCATCCTCATTTCCTTGGTACTGGGATCTCCAAAACTTGTTTGGTCTGATCCCAAGGTCCAAAAGGCATCAGGGTACTTACAATTGAATGAAAACTCTAAGCGAGTAGCACCAGGGCTCCCCCAAAGTGTAACAGGGGCCTGATTAATACCCCCAGAAGAACCCCTCAAAAAGTATATAAATTTATTGCGTCCTAGCAAAGATCTGCAGCTTCCAGTATTCACACAGTGTGAAGATATTAACAATACAAAATATATTCTGAAAGTCAAACATCTGCAGTTCATAGTGCTTTCTCAGATTTGTTAAAAAAATACAATGCTTAGTTTCCTATATAGGATATACAAAAGCAAAAAATATATATATATATATGTATATAGTAGAAATAAATCAATCAGCCATAGTAATTTACAGCTTTTGTCTCTAACCCTCCCCCAATCATAATCTTTACCCCACACTTCAGTCTATATTTTCTGGGATCAAGGGTTCTGTGTTCTAGTTATTCTGAATCAGGCTGAGAAATATCCACTAAGTTGCATTCTGCATAGCACTCACAACAGGGTGCTCGCTGGGAGGTCCCTAAAGGAAGATGGTGTGGGTTGTTACTGCTCTGGGTTAAAAGTGAGACAGTCAAATGATACACAGATGAATGTGTATGGAAAACCTGAAAGGAGGAGGGAATGAGTGCTTTAATATTACCACTCCTCTGGGCATCCCCTGCCCCACAGGTTTGGTCATTTAAACTTTTTAAATAAAAAAGCAACTCATGAAAGCAATTTAAGAATATGCCTGTCAGTTACATTGATTTCTGCTGGCCAAAAGTTGAGGGAAAAGATTTTCAGCAATAAGCTCCTGTCTTAAGGAATGTAGGCTCCTCACTCCCTGTGGAAAAAGACTGAGCGGCTCACTGCTACTGGGAGACAAGAGCAGAAGCTGCTTCAGTTTGGGGGCCAAACAAGATATTGGATCTGGAGCTTCCTTGGTGATAAGGAAAAAGGGTATGTGGAAAGAACTGACTATGAATTCACTTACAGCAATGCTAATGAAGGGGATTGAGGGTAAACCAGCATTCCATCCCAGAGAAAACCATTATCAAATAACCTTCTAAACACTTGTAAGTCCTCAGCATCATTAAGCTAGTTTATAGCAAATAATTTCATACTGGGGAAGATTCCATTCTTTTAAATGCTCTAGCAAAATACTGCACACTCCAGTGAGTTGTACTGCCCCTTTCCTCCAAAAGACGCCTATATACATGATTACAGACATAAAATAACAGGTTCTGAGTTCTGCCTTTCAGTGGGAATAAAGGGTGTATGATAGGTGGCTGGACATGGATGACTTTTACTTCAGTATTAACAGAATTTGATCTGGGAAAGTTTCTCACAATAGTTCCTGAGTGTATTAAGTCTGCACAGAAAGGACCAAATGGAGCGAACTATTGTTTAGAATATTAACAGTTATTGTATTTCAGGTTAAACAACAACACAAACTTACCCAGACACTAATTTGGATAGGTTTTATATAAAATATATAGTAGAATCATAGCATCATCTATTTGTAGTCAAGGTAAAAAGATTTATGAAAGAAACTAGGACTCTGCTATAGATCTGGATGTTGGTTTCACTTTCAAACACAAAAATAGTTCCTTTTTAAAAAGTGCAGTAGAATATCCCCCATTCATAATTGTAACTAATTTAGCATAAGCAAAGAAATGACCTCAGGAACATACCCAGGTTTTAAGATAGATTTCTAGGTAATGGGCCTGAAAGGCATTTTGAGCTGAATTTGATTTATTTTCCAACAATTTCAAATATAATTTCTCATCTGTGTGTAGATATATACAGGCACAAAACACATTCACACACAGTCATACACAAACACTTCATTTTCTATCAGATCAGGGCAATTTTTTATTGCAGGTCTCTTTTAGTATAGGCTAACAGAAAACCTATCCCCAACCTAACAGATTACACACATACACACAGCCATTTCCACACTTCCTCACAGTGAAAAGCTCTCTGACAGATACCAGAAGGTCAAGAGAGACAATGTTTTAATGGCTGGGCCTTGAGGACAACTCTGGTTGCATTTAAATCTCAGTGCCAAATGCACTAAGAGTTCCCTGCCGCTATAATTTTTGGATCAGTCTCTTCAAGAATCAGGCCATGGAGAAAGCAGGATGGTGTCTCCCAATCTCTCCTATAAACCACAGTGGTAAGACAAGATTTCTTTTTGTTCTGGGCTACTGTTCCCATGATCGTGTGCTTCCTTTTCCCTTAGGAACCACCCAAGGAAGAATTAAGGGAAAAAGGTCAATGAACCACTGCCTTACCACGGGTACAGGCTCTGGAGCTCTGCAGAATGGAAACTGGAATAGATTCATTGGCTAATGCTCCTTAATAACATGAAAAAGAAACTACCAGGGATGTTCAAAAGAGGAAGTGCATTTCCTTTCAGAATGTGACCTCAGAAACCCATACCAAAGCTTAGACCTACTCTGGAAGACAGCTGTACAAAAGCCCAAATACTCCACTAACTCCTGAACTGGACTACTCTGAGTCACTTCCGCTTTTGAGCGCATCATTTTCCTATTGAAAGCCCCTAGCTATTATTTGACCACTTTCGATAGTTTATACAAACTGATCCCAGATTATAAACTTTAAAGGGTCTCTTGTACAATTCCACAGAAAGACTTCTGACTCTTGATGCTTAGAGCAGCTGATTGAGGAGAGGTGTCTTGGACTCTCCAGCGCCAAGAGGGTGCCTGCGTCAGTAGTAGTTTTGAACACTCTCTCCACAGCTACCTCAAGCATCAGCCTGGGCTTCAAGGCTCTCCATTCTGCTGCTGGGACCAAGAACCTTAAAAGGTTGACAGAAGTGCCTCATCCAGGGATCATTACCAAAATATGAAGCGATCAGGTGAGAGAACGGGAGACAGAAAGGTTGAGTCAAGAAAGGAGTGCAAGAAGCTGATCCCAAATAAAAAGACAAAATTAAGAAAGGAAAAACATTATGTATGTATATATAAACTAAAAGCAGAGCGTATGAATGCTTAATCTGGTGGGAAGCCAAGACAACATCTCTAGAAAAGCTTGATGTGTCACAACAAGGCTCAGCCATAGGGAAATAAGGCAATATAAAAAATGACCAAGGTATTTTGGTCACAGAATGGTCTCCTTCCTCCTCCCAGCCAACCCCTGCAAATGCATCTTTATATATCTTTTATATATATATATGTATATATATATAATATAGAATCTGTTTTTTTTTTTTTTTGTTAAAAAGTATTTCAATGATCATATATATTTATCAAGGCATGATGGCTTTAGGAAAGGGGGGGGATCCATCATGGGGGAGCTGAGAAGGGAAAGGCAGGAAGGGGAGGCTGGGGTAAGAAGTATAAGAAACTGTTTGGGGTCAAACAAATGCCCATCAAAGGGTGGCACCAACAGAATTTTCATTAACGTTTCCCACTTCAAGGAGGTACTGATGATACAGGTGGGTGCCAGGACCCCATCTCTTCTCTTGTATCCCTCCCCCAAATCCTTTCCACCACCATGCATTTTAATGCCTCATGGCTCTCTCCCCCACGTGTCTCTTGGACCCATGCTACCTCGCATCCCAGGGTTGATGGGTATGGCCCATATGTCTCTGGCCCTGGGTGCCTGATCTCAGAAGCCATTGCCACTGATATTAATGGACTGCAGATCCGCCACCTGCATGACGTTGATGCCACTGTTGGCAAGACGGGCGATACCCTCTGGACAGATGGCCTCCATGGCTACCATATTGGTGGTAATAAGGGCTGAAGGGGTGGCAGTGCCGCTGCCTTCTGAACCTGCCCCACTGTCCAGGGGCAAAGTGCCCACACTCAGGGATACACCTGGGCCTCCTTTCTTATTCTGGTGGGTCTTGATATGCTTTGACAGGTGGTCACTCCTCATGAAGCGCTTGGGACACTCAGGGCAGGCAAATTTCTTTTCACCTTGGTAAAAGAAAAGAAAAGAAATGGACATATTAGAAAGTAGGGTTACCTTGTCCAATTCATGGCTTTCAAACTATATTAGAATATTAGGCACTTTTAAGAAGGTGATAAGAACAGTAAAAATCTGGTAAGTATCTTTTAGGGGAGAGGGAAGAAAAACAGGTAAAGGTGAGGAGTACTCAGAAAGGAAGGAACACAGCAGAAAAGTGAGGCAGGACTGAGACTAAGAAGAGTAATGGAGCCATGGTCCTCTTTTAAAATCTCACTGAAAACATAACTCCTTCCTTCTTAAAGGTTTTCCAGATTAACTCTAATTTCACTTATGATTCATACATTCAGTTTCGAACTTAAACTGTTCAGAAATTTTAGTTATTTCATAGATATATTTTGTGTCTTTCTATTCTGATCTATTATTATATCTCTCTTCCCTGGGCTCTTACTCACCTGTGTGTGTGCGTTTGTGTCTCTGTAGCTCATCCGAGCGTGTAAAGCGCTTCCCACAGTACGACCAGGTACACATGAATGGCCTCTCGCCTGTATGCCAGCGCAAGTGTGCCCGTAGGTGTGAGGTCTTGCCATATACTTTGCCACAGCCTTGAATGTGGCAAATGTGCTGTTTCTTTTTGCCAGGATCCCCAGAGCCCCTGAAAATAAGAACACAACTATTCATCATGCATTCTAGAGAGAAAAATTAAATAATCCCAAAGTGTCAACAACAGGTTTTACCTGATGCCCTCAAAACTAACCCAAATTTTTATTTTAAAAAAAGGCTTCTTGGGGCACTTGGGTGGCTCAGTCGGTTAAGTATCCGACTCTTGGTTTCGGCTCAGATCATGATTGCATGGTTTTGTGAGTTCGAGCCCCGTGTCATGATCTCACGGTTTGTGGGACTAAGCCCCATGCGCAGTCAGAACAGAGCCTCCTTGGGATTCTCTCCCTCTGTCCCGCCCCTCCCCTGCTTATGCATGCTCTCTCTCTCTCTCTCAAAATAAACTTAAGAAAAAAAGAAAAAAAAGGCTTCTCGTCAGTATCAAAGGATAAACCTTTGGTTGATTCTTATTCTTAATACCCAAAATTCAAATTTTAAGTTTTCTTTATACTGGATATTTACTCTTTCCTGTTTTTTTAATTCCTTAATCAGTTCTGACATTTGATGTTTGTGGGTGCCTTGGAAAGTCTGTTAGGCATTTTCCTGTATTTTTCAGGAAGTTTAAGTCTCAATACAAACATTTTCCATGGGAACTGCTGGGAACATGGTGATATTTTTGGCTGGGAACTTAAGGAGCAAAAGGTCTCTCTATTTAAGCACCTAGTGGAGAACCTGAAAGAAAAATATAATAGTTTACAAGTATACACTTATCTCCTAAAATAAAGGTCAAGAGCCAAATGGTAAATATTAAAAGCTGGAAAGCTAGAGCACTATCGGGGACTTCAGTGGGAGAAAAAGATGGGCTGTATAAAAGTTAAAAGAGGGGGGCGCCTGGGTGGCTCAGTCGGTTGAGCGGCCGACTTCGGCTCAGGTCATGATCTCGTGGTCTGTGAGTTTGAGCCCCACGTCGGGCTCTGTGCTGACGGCTCGGAGCCTGGAGCCTGCTTCGGATTCTGTGTCTCCCTCTCTCTCTGCCCTTCTCCTGCTCACGCTCTGTCTCTTTGTCTCAAAAATAAATAAACGTTAAAAAAAATTAAAAAAAAAAAAGTTAAAAGAGGGGAATAAAAATTCTAACTAATTCAAGGTATATTTAAAGAAATGCATATCATATATGTGTGTGTGTGTGTGTATGTGTGTATATATATACAGTATATACACACATACACACACATACACACACCCACACACTCAATATAAAGCAGTTCCTAAGCTCCTTTCAAGAATCAGTTCTGCAATGTTTTTGCCAAACCAATGTGTTCCATGTGTGATCCATTTAGTGGGCATTGGGGAGATTTCCAGGAGGGACTTTTCTTGGGTTTTAACAGCACATATTAGTAGAGGGAAAAAAAACAACAGAAATGAAATCACATATACATAGAAATTAGAGAACTTCCTTCAAAAATTTAAATCCGCTTTAAGCTTTGTTAGAAGGAAACTACTGTACTCAGTGCTTTTTTTCCCTTCAAAGATTTTATTATTTTTAAGAAATCTCTACACCCAAAGTGGGGCTTGAACTTACAATCCCAAGATCAAGAGTCACATATGCACTGACTGAGCCAGCCAGGCACCCTCAGTGCTTTTGATCCAGGTTTTTCCTGTAACGTAGGTTTAACCTACAAAGAACTCAAATTATTTTTCGTTTTGATGCTTTTCTTATTTTTGTATTTACTTATTTTTTAATGTTTATTTTAGAGAGAAAGCGAGTGTGCACCACGCAGGGGAGGGACAGAGGCGGGAGGTGGGGGTGGGATGGAGGATCCGAAGCAGGCTCCATGCTGACAGCAGAGCCCCACGCAGGACTCTATCCACAAACCATAAGATCATGACCTGAGCTGAAGTTGGACGCCTAACCGACTGAGCCACTCAGGTGTCCATTTTTGTATTTATTTTTGAGACAAAAGTTTAACAGATTTTTAAGGCATTAAAAAATCTACACGACTTCCTATTTTCTTTCAAAAGCAGTGAACTGAAGGAAAATAACAGAACCGGGAACTCTTCAGAGATAATACTGAATAAATAGAATATTCTACTAATGAGAAAAATTTGTCAGGACTTTGCTCTGCGGGACAAATTAGGTTCCACGATGGAAGAATTTTCTAATTGGGGTATTTTTGTCTATTTTGAAGTAAAAGAAGACTTAGAAAACCTTTATGATTCTCACATAGCCACTACAAAAAATCATTACAGTAGGTATGTTTCTTTTTCTTTGCAAGACTATTTTACAAGCAACCTTGTTAAAACCATCTCAAAACAGACATATGATAACAATCATCAGACCAGTTGGATGCATCTGATTACCTTATCTCTGGAGAAAGCAGGCACCTATTAAGGCCCAAGATCTCAGAGCAGACGAGAGGCTCAGAGTTGGAACCAAAATCCTATAATATAACCCAATCAAATGTATGGTGCTATCTCTATCTCTGGTCCCTCTGCAACACTGCCAAGTCTTAAATGTAAAAAAAAAAAAAATCAACCCTCTTCTGATTACCTCCAAATCCATTACTTTTTCTCCTTTATACTCTTAACAGACTGGCTGTGTCAACTTACCTTCCTTCACTATCTTTACAGTAGGGGCAGGTGCATGCTTCCCGCCGGGTCCTCCGACCAGCCTGGGGTTGGGGATCTGGGCTGTTTTCTCCTTCTTCTCCACCTGCTGTGTCATCATGTATTCCATCACCACCAGCTCCATGGAGGCCAAGCTGAGCTCCATGATCACCTGAAATTAAGAGAGCAAAGGAGTTAAGGTGGGAAGTAGGGAAGGTCATCAAGTTGCGGTTATTTCAGTGACACTCTACATTTACAGCACCATTTCTTCAAAGCTTTGAAGCTACACTTCCTGATACTGCCATCCATTCTTGAAATCTAAAAAACCATCACTGAAAATACAAAGAGCTAGCAAATACATAAAAACATGATCAATGTCATTTAATTTTTAAAAAATATTTTATTTTTAAGTAATCTCTACACCCAATGTGGGGCTCAAACTTCCAACCCTGAGATCAAGAGCTGCATGCTCTATCAACTGAGCCAGCCAGGTGCCCCATTCTCATTTAATTTTTAAAATACAATTCTATGTATAGCGGACGTTTGTGATTTTTTCCCTATCAGATCACTAAAAGTTAAAACTCTAATAATGATAGCATTAGCAAGGATACGTGGAAATAGGCATTTTTATACATAGACAATGATAAATCACATTTTAAGGTCAATTTGGAAAATTTTTTTTAATGTTTGAGAGAGAGAGTGCGAGTGGGGGACAGGGGCAGAGGGAGAGAAGAATCTTTCAGGGATCATGACCTGAGCCAAGAGTGGGTCACTCAACCGACTGGGTCACCCAGGCGCCCTTGAGCATGTGACTCTTGATCTCAAGCCCCATGTTGGGCATAGAGTTTATTTTAAAAAATAAATAAGAGGCGCCTGGGTGGCTCAGTCAGTTAAGCGTCTGACTTCGGCTCAGGTCATGATCTCACTGTTTGTGAGTTCGAGCCCCGTGTTGGGCTCTGTGCTGACAGCTCAGAGCCTGGAGCTTCCTTCAGATTCTGTGTCTCTCCCTCTCTCTGCCCTTCTCATGCTCATGCTCTGTCTCTGTTTCGCAGTAATAAATAAAAAGGTTAAAAATATTTTAAAATAAATAAATAAATAAAATTACATTAAAAAATTTAAATATACATTTTCAAAGTAACTCCACTTTGATTCAGCAATGTTCTACGGATATACTCATGAGTATACAAAAATATGTGATAATTTTTTCAAGTTTATTTGAGAGAGAGAATGCATGCACGCACATGAGCACGAGCAAAGGAGGGGCAGAGAGGGGGGCGGGGAATCCCAAGCAGCCTCCATGCTGTTAGCGCAGAGCCTGATACAGGGTTCAAACTCACGAACTGTAAGATCATAACCTGAACCAAAATCGAGTCAGACACTTAACTGAGCCACTCAGGCACACCTGTGAGAATAATGTTTTCTGTAGCTTTGTAACAACAAAAAACTAGAAACATGAGGTCATGATCTCACAGTTCATGGGTTTGAGTCCCATGTGGGGCTCTGCACTGGCAGCATGGAGCCTGCTTGGATTCTCAGTCTCTCTGCCCCTTCCCTGCTCGCATGCACACTTGCTCTCTCTCTCTCTCTCTCTCAAACTAAACAAACATTAAAAAAAAGAAACAAACAACATTACAAATCTCAGCTCTTGGTTTTCTAATCTCTCTTTTCAGGTCATCAACATAATTTTGAGTTACAATGCCTAATAATAAGCTCTCCTGGTGCTTTCCTTCTCATTCCACCACTTCTAAGCATCAGGCTATGGCATTAAAATAAATTGGAATGTTCTGAGATTTTCATGATATTGACAGAGTTTAACAGGAAGAACTGGAATACAAAGTTAAGAACAGGTTTTGGAGTAGGACAGATGCAGATATGCGTCCCTGCACCCTTCTTTAGATCAGTTTCTCCCTCAGTAAAACTGGGATGAAACAGTATCATGTCACAAAGTTGTGAAAAACAAATAATATACGTAAGGTGCTTAGCATAGTATCTGACATAACAACATTTAGCACATTGTAACTAATATTATTAGGAAAATATCTTGTGGGAAAACAATTGTGAGAAATCATGGAATAAAATATACACCACTATTGTATTTAATCAATTTGCCTTAAAAACTATACATGAAACTGAGTGGAAACTCCCTGTGATGGGGATGGATACTTTCTCCTCTTGAAATAAGCCTAAAAAGCTCAGCATGTAAGACAGAATGCTAGTTAATATCACCAGTGGTGCTCATCCCAACAAGTGCCCTCCTCTGTGCCCATCACCCACTCTCCCCCCTCCTATCCCTCTCCCCTAGTTTGTTCTTAGTCTTTAAGAGTCTCTTATGTTTTGTCTCTCTCCCTATGGTTTTTTTCCTTCCCCTCTTCCCCTCCTCCCTAGTTTTCTGTTAAGTCTCACAAAGCCCACCTATGCGTGGGAACATATGGCATCTGTCTTTCTCTGCCTGGCTTATTTCACTCAGCATAATACCCTCCAGTTCCATCCATGTTGCCGCACATGGCCAGATTTCATTCTTTCTCATTGCTGCGTAGTAGTCCATTGTATATATATGCCACATCTTCTTTATCCATTCATCAGTTGATGGACACTTAGTCTCTTTCCATGATTTGGCTATTGTCGAAAGTGCTGCTATGAACATCAGGGGTACACATGCCCCTATGCATCAGCACTCCTGTATCTTTTGGGTGTATTCCTAACAGTGCTGTTGCTGGGTCATAGGGTAGTTCTATTTTCATTTTTTTGATGAACTTCCACACAGTTTTGCAGAGTGGCTACACCAGTTTGTATTCCCACCAACAGTGCAAGAGGGTGCCTATTTCTCCACATCCTCGCCAGCATCCAGTTTCCTGATTTGTTCATTTTAGCCACTCTGGCTGGTGTGGGGTGGTATCTCAGTGTGGTTTTGATTTGTGTTTCCCTGATGATGAGTGACTTTGATCATTGTTTCATGTGTCTGTTGGCCATCTGAATGTCCTCTTTGGAGAAGTGTCTATTCCTATCTTCCACCCATTTCTTCACTGGATTATTTGTTTTTCAGGTGTGGAGTTTGGTAAGTTCTTTATAGATTTTAGATACTAACCCTTTATCCGATATGTCATTTATTTATTTTTAAAAAGATACATTTTTATTTATTTTTTAAATTTTTTAATGTTTGTTTATTTTTGAGAGAGAGAGCAATCGAGCGTGTGCGCGGCAGAGGGACAGAGAGTTAGAGGGAGACACAGAATCAAAAGCAGGCTCCAGGCTCTGAGTTGTCAGCACAGAGCCCGACATGGGGCTCGAACCCATTAGCTGTGAGATCATGACCTGAGCTGAAGTCAGCCACTTAACTGACTGAGCCATCCAGGGACCCCTACAATAGGTCTTTAGAAACAAAATAAGCAAGACCATGATCCATACAAGCAAATCATCTTTGATCTACTTTCCAAACTAACCTAACTTCATTAAAATCAGAGAAGCAATTCATTAAACCCAAAGTTCTCCACTGTCACAATCAACTGCAAAGAAGCAAAGTTTTCTCCATTTTATTGAGATATAAGCCTAACATTCAGGATGTGCCATGATTCAGTAAAAAGGGAAACAAAGAAATACTCAGATACTAGGACTCTGTAAAACCATATCTCTAAGCCTCTATCAAATTCTTACAAAATGGTCAAAGCTAATATTCAACTTGACTCCTGCTATGACGGCAAAGGATTGTTTTTAATATGAAAACTATAAATGGGGTTAAATAAAATGAGTTTTATATAACAAAAAGGGATGAAATGCTAACAAAGTATCAGCATCAAGCCAGAATCTGTTTCCAGCCTCTTTTAATAACAGTTTTAGAAAAAGGAAAGTTTTATCTTAAAATGTGGCATCGGTTAAGCAAAGAAATAAATTAAAGATTTTCCTTTCCATGATGAAAATAACAAGTAAACCAAAGACACAGTTTAATGACAGTCTTGCTCAGTCCAGGGTTGCCTCCAGCATCAGTTATTGAAATAGCTATGGCAGTTAACACACTTTTTCAGTTTCTTCAAAGGGAAGAAGTGTGCTGAAGTCATGAACTTTTAAGACCACCATGAGAAGTCAAATAACCTATTCTCTGAGAAAAAACCCAGGTAATACTAAAATAAGAAACTCCTCAATAATTTTCAAAAGTGTAGTTCTTATACACTTCTCTATTCATCTGGTCTCTGGAATTATTTGGAGAACACAGTGTTCCTTAATTCAGTAAATATTAACACAGTATGACTGACTTTAAAAACTATACCTATATTAAGCATACACTGAGTTTTCTGAACATGTTTCATTTTACACAATAGATTTAATCCAGAGAATCAAATCTCAGTCCAGGAAGTCTCTGTGAGTTCAGCCACATTCAAGCACAATACTGGTAACACATCACCTAAGCGTGAGGAATATCCAGAATACAGCTCTAAGTCAAGAAATCAAAGTGTCTCTAGTAACAGAAATACATAATTCATAATACACTGTACTTTATTTTTCAAAATGATAGTAATTTTAGTAATCTGGTTTCCCAGTCCACCCAAATCAGAGAAAAAGGAATAGAAGGACTGTAGTTTTTAATGGCACGAAAGCGGACAACTGGGTGTGATAAGTATAAAAATTTTACACTTTACAAAAAAATCATACAGATGGCCTCCAAA
Organism: Paguma larvata; assembly: GCA_030068075.1. Lineage (NCBI taxonomy): Eukaryota > Metazoa > Chordata > Mammalia > Carnivora > Viverridae > Paguma > Paguma larvata. Next base: position 60,690,642 of record CM057828.1, read on the forward strand.
TTCATCTCTATATTGACTACTTGGTTATGATTGAGATACAGTTTAAGAGACAAAATTAATGCTTGATTACTAGTTTGCATAATCATTAGTAGGTTCCTAGAATCCTTGAAAAGTGACTGATAACCTTTTTCCTTTTCTTAAAAAAATCAAGTTTATTGGGGTGCCTGGCTGGCTCAGTCAAAAGAACACATGACTCTTGAGCTCAGGATCATGAGTTCAACCCCCACCTTGGGTGAGCGATTACTTAAATAAAGTTTTAAAACAAATCAAGTTTACAACCCTGAGAACAAGATCCTGAGATCAAGAGTCAGATGCTCCACTGACTAAGCCAGTCAGGCTAATGTGAATTTATACTTTCTCTCATTATTTCTACTTCAGATTCTTTTAACTCATTTTTTAAAATGTTTATTTATGAGAGCGAGACAGTGAATGCACGGAGTGCGGGAGGTGCAGAGATAGAAGGGAGCAGAGAATCTGAAGTGGGTTCCTCAGTGAGCACGGACTCTGATGTGGGCCTCAAAGTCACAAACTGCAAGATCATGACCTGATCTGAAGTTAGGACGCTTAACCAGCTGAGCCACCCAAGGCACCCTACGTTCATTACAGAAAATAAGGTTTCAACATAGAGCTTTTGGTTTTACGGTCTTAGTTTCTCTAGCTAGTATAATTTTTGTTTTGGAACTATTTTGGACTTACAGAGTCATTACAAAGATAATTCAGAAAATTCTTATATATTCTTCAACGAGTTTCCCTTAATAATCTTATATAACCAAGGTACATTTGTCAAAACTAATTAAGTGATACAATACCAGTAAAAAACAATAGACTTTATCTGTATTTCATCAGTTTTTCCACTAATGTCTTTATTCTCTTCCAGGATCCCATCCAGGATACTACATTGTATTTAGTTGCCAGGTCTCCTTAGGCGCCTCGGATCTGTAAGTGTCTCTGCCTTTCTTGACCTTGACAGTCTTTAAGAATATTGGTTGGTATTTTGTAGACTATCTCTTAATTTGAATTTTGTTGGTGTTTTCTCATTAGACTACACTTACGTGTTTTGGAGAAGAATACTATATCGGTGCAATACATTCTCATCACATCATATTAGGAGATACATGAGCTCAACATACTGTTTTTAGAAGGGAGATTCAGGAAAATTAAAAAAAAAAAAAAAGAGGAGGAGGAGGGAAAAAACTAGCAACTACCACTATTTTTTTGAAAGTTTAAAATAAAAAAAGATTCAGTCATTTAAAGTAATTATTTAGGGGGCCTCTGGATGGCTCAGCTGGGAGAGCATGAGACTCGATCTCACTTGTGAGTTCCAGCCACATATTCAGCATAGAGATTGTTTTTAAAAATTTAATAGGGGCGCCTGAGTGGCTCAGTTGGTTGAGTGTCTGACTTCCACTCAGGTCATGATGTCATGATTTGTGGGTTTGAGCCCCACGTCCGGCTCTGCGCTGACAGCTCAGAGCCTGGAGCCTGCTTCAGATTCTATGTCTCCTCCTCTCCCTACCCCTCTCCAGCTTGTACTCTCTCTCTCTCTCAAAAAATAAACATTAAAAATAAATAAATAAATAAATACAGTAGTGCCTGGGTGGCTGAATTGGTTAAGTGTCCAACTCTTGATTTTAGCTCAGGTCATGATCTCATGGTTCTTGGGATCGAGCCTTGCATTGAGCTCTGCACTGTCTGCGTGGAACCTGCTTGGAATTCTCTCTCCCCCTCTCTCTGCCACTCCCCTGCTTGCATGCTCTCTTTCTCTCAAAATAAATAAACAACAAAAAAATTAAATACATACATACATAAAGTAATTATTTAGGTGGACTCCTCATTCTCTTGTGGTTGTTTCAGTGGTATGTGTATGCATGTGCATTAGGCTATGGGGCTCGAAAGTAGATACTACTATTTGTTTCCAGTTTTTATTCTCTCCTTCTTCCTGCCTAAAAGCCACCTGATTCTTTTCAGGTTAACACTCTGCCAAGTTAAAAATATTCCCCTTTCCAGATAATCCTGCAGATAAGAAGCAGTCAAGTGACAAGGTCTTGGCCAATCAGGTATAAAACAAAATTGCTGGGTAGGACTTCCAGCTCTTTTTTTTTTTTTTTAATGTTTATTTCTTTTGAGAGAGAGAGTGTGCGCACAAGAGCGCACAAGAGGGGCAGAGAGAGAGAGGGAGATAGAGAGTCCCAAGCAGACTCCACACTGCCAGTGCAGAGTCTGACACAGGGCGTGATCTCAACCATGAACCACAAGATCATGACCTCAGCTGAAATGAAGAGTTCGATACTTAAACAACTGACCCATCCAGGCATCCCAGGAAAGCTCTTTAAATAGGAACAACTAAGCTTGTTTCCTCCTTTATCAAGCTTCACTTTTTCCTCCTTTACCCTGTCTAGAAAAAAGTCACAATGCCCAAAGCTCGTACAGCTGCCTTGCAAGCATGGCAACTGTCTCACGGTAAGGCAAAAAAGTAAACATAGCCAGGATTCCTACTGTTACCTTGAGTTGCCACAGGAACTTTGGACTCACTACCTTCAGACTTCATGTTACATAAAAACAATAAGCCCCTACCTAGTTAAGTCACTGTAATACGTTTCCTGGTATATACAGCTAAATGTACATTCCCTAACTATAAAAACAAAAGAAAAGAAAATAAAGAAAAAAGAAATTATACATATAATAATCTATAATAATATTAGATATATACATTTTTAATTTTTTTTAAGATTTATTTATTTTGAGAGAGAGAGAGAGAGAGAGGATATAAGTAAGGGAGGGGCAGAGAGAGAGGGAGACACAGAATCTGAAGCAGGCTCCAGGGTCTGAGCTGTCAGCACAGAGTCTGATGCGGGGCTCAAACTCACAAACCGCAAGATTATGATCTGAGCCAAAGTTGACGCTTAACCTACTGAGCCACCCAGGCGCCCCACATTTTTTTTTTTAAGTAAGTCATGACTCTGCTGGGCCTATCAATTTTTCTTGATTATTTGGGCTACACCTCAGTATGTCCTACCAGTATTTTGTGTCACTGTTTTTCATGTGTCAAATTGATAAGAGCCTTTAATTTTTTTGTCCAGCTCCCAGAACTGTAAGTGGGTACACATCTAACAAAAAATTCTAATAATTTTATGTTAAATTAGACCACACGAGAATAGAGAACAGACACCAGAAACTTGTTTCCTCTTGAGTCAGAACATAAGCCCTTGCTAATTCATTAGTCACTTGTGCTCGATATAAATCCATATACCTTGCTTCTAAACTCAGTTTTTCCATGGGGCATCTGGGTGGCTTGTGAGTTAAGCATCCAACTCTTGATTTCGGCTCAGGTCATGATCCCAGGATCATGGCATCAAGCCCCGCATCAGGCTCTGCTGGGCATGGAGATTGCTTGGGATTCTCTCACTCTCTTCCCCTACCCCTCTCCCCAGCTCACGCACTCCCTCTCAAAAAGGAAAAAAAAGAGTTTGAAACTCATTTTTCCACATTATATCTTTTCTGATTATAGAATTACTACAGCATATTATACACACACACACACACACACAATTTACAGACTTTACTATATATAAACTTCCTTTAGGGCTTATCCCTATAGTACCCTATGCCATGTGGACTCCCTAAAAGTAGGCTGTAGAAATGTTTATCAATTATTTACAGTCTATTGTTGCAAGTACTATACTAAGCTTTGAGGATTCAAATAGTTCTCGCCATGAAGAGCTTGTAGTTCTCTAGAGAAGAGAGAAGCCGATAATTTCAAAATAATAACATAAATATTATAGCAAAAGCCATTCCAAGGATGTTCTGGTATCAAAAAGAGTAATTTCCCCAGTCAGGAACTTCAGAGAAGGCTTACTTCCCAGAGAAGCTGATATTTGGGCCAAACTCTAAAGAATATTTAGGAATACTCAGGGGAGGGGCAGAGAGAGAGAGAGACACAGAATCCGAAGTAGGTTCCAGGCTCTGAGCTGTCAGCACAGAGCCTGACACAGGCTCAAACTCACAAGCCGTGAGAGCATGACCTGAGCAGAAGCTGGATGTTTGACTGAGCCACCCAGGGGCCCCTGACTTATTTTCTAACCCAGTAAGTATAAGTCTAGGAATAAGGATACATGCCAGATACTGCGGATAGTCAGATATAATTAAGCTCTGGGGATAATCAGATATAATTCTGGCCATTACAGAGCTTCTATCTTACTGAAAAGACATAAAATGAAATCGACTATAGTATCTGCCCTATAATTTATAAAATAAAGTACTAATAAAATGCTCTAATAAAAGGATCATAAGAGTTGGAATATTAGAAGAAAGAAAAGTGGAATATTATGGGCTATTCTATTAGATAATGGTGGAAGATAATAAATGAATAAAGTAGGGCGGTGGTTCCAATTAAGAGAAAGGCATGGATAAGAAATATTTAGGAGTAAAAACAGTCAGGATTTAATGGCTGAATACAGGGAACTTCAAAGTTTCTGGGACATAAATGAAACAGCAAGACTGCTAGGAATAGGAACAAAAGACAGGCAATAAATATAGTAGAGTCCCCTTATCTGCAGATTCTGTCTGCAGTTTCAGTTACCCATAGTCAATCATGGTTGGAGGCGTATGATTCTCCTTCTGACATTGTGAGAAAGCTACAGCCTAACACTATGTCACAATGCCTACATCATTCACTTTACTTCGTTTTATCACGTAGACATTTTGTCATCTTACATCATCACAGAAAGTATAAGTACAATAACATATATATATACTTTACAATAAGATATTTTGCGAGAGACCACATTCACATAACTTATATTATTGTAACTGCCATATTTTATTATTAGTTGTTAACCTCTAATAGTGCCTAATTTATAAATTAAACTTTATCATAGATATGCACATATAGGAAAAAACATAGAATATATAAGGTTTAGGGGCGCCTGGGTGGCTCAGTCAGTTAACCGTCCGACTTCAGCTCAGGTCACGATCTCGCGGTTTGTGAGTTCAAGCCCCGCGTCAGGCTCTGTGCTGACAGCTCGGAGCCTGGAGCCTGCTTCGGATTCTGTGTCTACTCCTCTCTCTGCCCCTCCCATGCTTATGCTCTGTCTCTCTCTGTCAATAATAAATAAACGTTAAAAAATTAAAAAAAAAAAAGAATATGTAAGGTTCAGTACTATCCACAGTCTTAGACATCAACTGGAGGATGATGGTATCCCCAGGAGATACAGTGAGGCTGTTGTATTTTTAAGAACTTTCAAAGATGCTATCAATGCAGAGCCCGCTTCAGAGTCTCTGTACCTCCCTCTCTCTCTGCCTCTCGCCCACTCACAATCTCTCTCTCTCTCTCTCGCAAAAATAAACAAACGTAAAAAAATTTTTTTCTTAATTTGAGAGGCATCTGGGTGGCTCAATCGGTTAAGCATCTGACTTCAGCTCAGGTCATGATCTCACAGTTCGTGAGTTCGAGCCCCACTGACAGCAGAGAGTCCACTTCAGGTCCTCTGTCCTCTCTCTCTTTGCCCCTACCCCATGTGCACGCCTGTGTGCGCGCACATGCTCTCTCTCAAAAATGATAAATGCTAAAAAAAATTTTGAATCTAATCCAATAGCTTCACTCCTAAGTACGTAACAAAAAGAAATAAAAACATATGTCCATACAAAAACTTGTACACAAATGTTCATAACAAATTATTCATGATGTCAAGAAGTAAAAACAACCCAACTGTGTGTCAATTTGATGAATGGATAAACAAAATGTGGTATATCCACACAATGAAATACTACCTGGCAATAAAAAAGAATGAAGAACTGATACATACTACAACATAGATGAACCTTGCAAACATGCTAACCAACAGAAGCCAATTCCCAAAAGACTACATTATTACATACTGTAGGATTCCATTTATATCAAATGTCCAGAATTGGCAAATCCATAGAGACTGCAAGCCGTGGTTGCCTTGGACTGGGAATGACAAGAACAGGGTAGGATAGCTAATGGACCACAGGTATTTCTTTTTGGGGTGATGAAAATGTTCTCAAATTAGATTCTGGTGGTAGTTGTGCAACTGGGTGAATATACCAAAATCTGCTGAAACGTACATTTAAAGTTTAATTAAAAAATTTTTTTTAATTTTTAATGTTTATTATTTTTGAGACAGAGAGAGACAGAGCATGAGCGGGGGAGGGGCATAGAGAGAGGGAGACACAGAATCCGAAGCAGGCTCCAGGCTCCGAGCTGTCAGCACAGAGCCCGACGCGGGGCTCAAACTCACAGACTACGAGATCATGACCTGAGCTGAAGTCGGACACTCAACCGACTGAGCCACCCAGGTGCCCCTTAAAAAATTTTTTAATGTTTATTTATTTTTGAAGTAGACAGAGTGTGAGTGGAGGAGGGGCAGAGAGAGGGAAACAGAATCCAAAGCAGGCTCCAGGCTCTGAGCTGTCACCACAGAGCCCAACGCAGGGCTCAAACTCATGAACCATGAGATCATGACCTGAGCCAAAGTAGGACACTCAACTGACTGAGCCACCCAGGAGCCCCAAAATTTTTAAAAATTTCTTAACAATGTTAATTTGAGAAAGAAAAAGAGAGAGAAAGAGAGAGAGAGACAGAACATGAGTGGAGGAAGGGGAGAGAGACACACACACACACACAGAATCCGAAGCAGGCTCCAGGCTCCGAGCTGTCAGCACAGAGCCCAAGGCAGGACTAGAACTCTCGAACTGACAGATCATGACCTGAACCAAAGTTGGACACGTAACCAACTGAGCCACCCAGGTGCCCCCTGAACTGTACATTCTAAATGGGTGAATCATATGGTATAGCAGTTACAGCTCAATTAAGATGCTTTAAAGAAGAGGCACCTGGATGGCTCGGTTAGTTAAGTGTCCGACTGTGGATTTCGGCTCAGGTCATGATCTCTTGGGTTTCTGAGTTCAAGCGCCTGTGTCAGACTCTGCACTGGCAGTGTGGAACCTGCTTGGGATTCTCTCTCCTTCTCTCTCTGCCTCTCCCCTGCCCATGCTCTCTCTCTCTCTCAAAATAAATAAACTTAAAAACTAAATACATTAAAATTTAATTATTAAATTTAAATTTCTACTTTAAAATAAATAGAAGAAAACACACCAAAATTGGTGACTGTGATGGGGAGTAGTTAGCAATTTGTTTTTCTCCTTTCCGTTTCTCTTATTTTCTGTAATGTAATTATGTAACTTTTATCATTAAAAACACCTACACAGGAAAAAAATAAATAAAAAAAAAGCCTGTGCATCTCACCCTCTTATTATTAACAGTGTTTTATAGATTTAACAACTGATTCTTCGCATCTCAGTAAATGGGTAGTTTTCTTAAAGTATGGAGCAATCTGCACATTGATGTCAAAGGTTCTTACCAGCAGGTGTCACTGTAACTAAGTGATAGAGGAGTTTTTAAAGTCCACCCTCCCAGCAAAGAGGTTTAGGGGGAAAAAAAGGGAAAAGTAATCCACAAAATTTAACTGGGATCATTTGAGAAAGTATAATTCAGATGTCTCTCCATCAAAACTAGATTTTTTTCAGTTTTGGTTATGTTTCTTTTTTTTTTTTCTTAATGTTTAACATTTATTTTATGCGCTCAGGTGGGGGAGGGGCGGAAAGAGGAGGAGACATAGAATCCCAAGCAGAAGTAGGCTCCAGGCTCTGAGCGGTCAGCACATGGCCTGATGCAATGGTCGAACTCTTGAATCATGAGATCATGACCTGAGCCAAGGCTGGAAGCTTAACTGAGTCACCCAGGTGCCCCGGTAATGTTTCTTTACTAAACACTCTAGTTTTTTGTTGTTGTTGTTGTTGTTGTTTTAAATAATTTATTTTCAAATTGGTTTCCATATAACACCCAGTGTTCGTCCCAACAAGTGCCCTCTTTAATGCCCATCACCCACTCTCCCTCCTCCCTCACCCCCTTCACCCTCAGTTTGTTTTTAGTATTTGAGAGTCTCTTATGTTTTGTCTCCCTCCCTCTCTGTGTCCTTTCTTTCTTTTCCCCTCTTCCCCTACCCCATGGTTTTTGCTAAGTCTCTCAAAATCCGCCTATGCGTGGAAACATATGGCATCTGTCTTTTTCTGACTGACTTATTTCACTTAACAACACCCTCCAGTTCCATCCATGTTGCTACACATGGCCAGATTTCATTTTTTCTCATTGCCACGTAGTATTCCATTGTATATATGTACCACATCTTCTTTATCCACTCGTCAGTTGGACACTTGGTCTCTTTCCATGATTTAGCTACTGTCGAAAGTGCTGCTATGAACATCGGGGTACACGTGTCCCTATGCATCAGCACTCCTGTGTCTCTTGGGGAGACTCCTTAGCAGTGTTATTGCTAGGTCATAGGATAGCTCTATTTTCATTTTTTTGATGAACCTCCACACCGTTTTCCAGAGCGGCTGCACTAGTTTGCATTCCCACCAACAGTGTAGGAGGGTGCCTGCTTCTCCACATCCCGCCAGCATCTATAGTTTCCTGATTTATTCATTTTAGCCACTCTAACTGGTATGAGGTATCTCAGTGTGGTTTTGATTTGTATTTCCCTAATGATGAGTGACTTTGAGCATCGTTTCATGTGTCTGTTGGCCATCTGGATGTCCTCTTTGGAGAAGTGTCTATTCATATCTTCCACCCATTTCTTCACTGGATTACTTGTTTTTCGGGTGTGGAGTTTGGTAAGTTCTTTATAGATTTTAGATACTAGTCCTTTATCCGATATGTCATTTGCAATTATTCTTTCCCATTCCGTCGGTTGTCTATTAGTTTTGTTGGTTGTTTCCTTTGCCGTGCAGAAGCTTCCTATCTTGATGAGGTCCCAATAGTTCATTTTTGCTTCAAATTCCCTCGCCTTTGAAGATGTGTCGCGTAAGAAATTGCTGTGGCTCAGGTCAAAGAGGTTTTTCCTGCTTTCTCCTCTACGATTTTTTTAAAAAATGTTTTAACGTTTATTTATTTTTGAGAGACATAGAGACAGAGTATGAGCAGGGTAAGGGCAGAGAGAGAGGGAGATACAGAATCTGAAGCAGGCTCCAGGCTCTGAGCCGTCAGCACACAGCCTGACGCGCGGCTCGAATTCACAGACCATGGGATCATGACCCGAGCCAAAGTCAGCCGCTTAACCGACTGAGCCACCCAGGTGCCCCTCTCCTCTAGGATTTTGATGGTTTCCTGTCTCACATTCAGGTCCTTCATCTATTTAGAGTTTATTTTTGTGAGTAGTGTAAGGAAGTAAACATTCTAGTTTTATATTATCCAACATGAATCAAAAAGTACAGATTTCCTTATTCTTCATGTCCAAAAAATAAAGATCTCAAAATTTGATTATTAGTAACATACTGAAATTCTTCTAAATTCTGACTTTCACGTACTTCCCACCTTCATCAACATCATTCCATAGTGAAAACTGGTTTTCAAGAAAGAGAAAATGGGGGCGGCACCTGGGTGGCTTAGTCTGTTAAGTGGCTCAGGTCATGATCTCACCGTTGATGAGTTCGAGCCCTGCATCGGGCTCTGTGCTGACAGCTCAGAGTATGGAGCCTGCTTCAGATTCTGTGTCTCCCTCTCTCTCTGCCCCTCCCCTGCTCACACTCTGTCTCTCCCTATCTCTCAAAATAAACATTAAAAAATTTAAAAAAAAAAAGAAAGAAAGAAAATGAACTAGAATTGTTGTATCTTTTCCCCCAACTCTCAGCACAGTGATAATTTCCTGGGGATGGGGATCTCACTTTAACATCCCTCCCAAACTAGCTATAATTACTATTATTATTCAGACTGGTATGATTTAAAATTTATTTAAATATAATACACACACACAACACCAGAGGAAAGCTGTGGGAGAAGGATATAAAGATTAAGAGAATATAGTCACTTGGTTTGGGTTATTAAGAACAAAAAAGTGATAAAATAAATAAGAGAACAATAAAATTAATTTTGGACTTAATTCATGCTTCCACTTTCCTGATTAAAAGAAAGCTGAGGCAGCTCTTTCTGCCCATGGGTCCTGTCCCCATGCTTTAATAAAACCAACTTTTTTGCACCAAAAAAATAAAATTAAAATAAAGGAGAGATAAACACATCTTCTCTTATTGGTTTTTAAATCAGGCTTTTTGCTAAGTTTTTATTTTGAGAGAGAGAGAGACACGCACAGGAGGGGCAGAGAGGGAGAGAGGATCTCAAGCAGGCTCCAAACTCCCAGCACAGAGACCAACACAGGGCTCCATCCTGCAAGCCACAAGATCATGACCTGAGCTAAAATCAAAAGTCAGATGCATGGGGTGACTAGGTGGCTCAGTTGGTTAAGCATCCAACTTCAGTTCATGTCATGATCTCATGGTTCATGGGTTCAAGACCCATATCAGGCTCTGTGCTGACAGCCTCGAGCCTGCTTCGGATTCTGTGTCTCCCTCTTTCTCTGCCCCTCCCCTGTTCACGTGCTGTCTCTGTCTCTCAAAAACAAATAAACATTAAAAAAAAAAAAATCAGATGCTTAACTGACTAAGCCACTTGGGTGCCCTAAATCAAGTTCTTTTGACTGACGTTTGGACTGTTCATACCCATTAACTGACATTTTAAAATTACCAAGAGACTCTAATTAAAATTAATAAGGATATTAAATATGCTATAATGCACCATAATGCATTGTGCAGTGGGACAAACAAAGGTCTGAATCCTGGTTTCACTGCTTACCAACAGAGTAACCTCTCTGAGCTTTATTTTCCTCATCGGCAAAAAGGATATAATCACACTGGGCCAATAAAATCAATATAAAACAGGGGCGCCTGGGTGGCTCTGTCAGCTAAGCTTCTGACTTCAGCTCAGGTCATGATCTCACAGTTCGTGGGTTCAAGCCTCATGTTGGGTTCTGTGGTGACAGCTCAAAGCCTGGAGCCTGCTTTGGATTCTGTGTTTTCCTCTCTCTCTAACCTTCCCCCGCTCATACTGTCTCTCTCGTTCTCTCTCAAAAATAAACATTTAAAAAATTAATATGGAACATACTTAGCATAGTTCCTGACACATAGGAGGCACTCAATGATCACTGTATATTAAGAAAATAAAAGGGTTGAATGTCACTTGTAGTCTTTTTTTCTCCCATCTAAATGTGCACCCTTACTACTCACAGTACATTATTTTGAACTTATCTAGGAGAGTTGTAATATCAAATTCAATCACCAATATCTCTAAAACAGCACCAATAAAAGAATAGTATAAAACAAAAAATTAAATGCACATTAATATTTTGCTTCTAATCACTTGGATGTACCACTGAAAAAGGAAAAGCATATCAAAGTCCTCAAATTACATTTGATTCCCATTAAAAATAGTTTGGTGTTGATTAGTAATGTAGAAATAACCATTCTGAATACACAGTGTTGTCTTGAAAGGAGAAACAGTGCAGATGAAACTTCATGTTTTCAGAAAACTTTCTGGATAAAATATAGCAATGAGATGCTGTGTGATGATAAAACCACAAAAGGATGTTCAAGGGAAGTAGAAATGGACATAGGGAAGATAAGTTCTTTAAACTCAGGTACCCTAGAGACTCTCCCATAAACAAGACTAGATTAATTTCGCTTGTAGGGCCTGAAGAAAAATGAATAGTTAACAGTCACCTATCATGTTTTGTGATAAGATTTTTTAAATATAGTACTAGTACGAGTAATGGAAACCAAAAAAAAGGAGGTGGAAACATCCAAAATCCTACCATCCCAAAATTTCATTATCACTTTTCCATCTCCTCCCAATTACTATTCATAGACACAAATAAACTTTACCTATTTGTGAACATAATAGTTACATTACACATAAAAATTTGAAGTAAAGAAGCAACTCTTCAGATCCACACCACTCTGAGATCCCTGAAGTGACAGTGTAAATAGGCACCTACGTGTTGGGTACCTCTTAATGACAGAGTTCTCGAAGTTTATGCATGAGTAATGCCCGTAGTACAATTATATAACCTGATATACTATAGTTAATATTTCAACCGCTCCCTAAGCATAAACTCAAAAGTCACTTTTTAATATGAGAACCAGACTTCGCCTTGTCTTAATTTACCTAGATTACTAAATAAATACTAAAAGCAGATATCCTCATTTATACCTAGTGTTGCAAAAACACATCGCCACTTTTAACTGCCAATGACAGTATCACAAAAGGATATAAGAAATGCTACTCCATGAAAATATACAGGTGCTCATCTATGCATTTGTGTACTCCTTTTCCTATACTGGTTTCCTTCAACTTTTGCTTGATATGGCAATGGATAATTCAGACATATTTTATTCAATATATTATAGGTTTTATGTTTTTTGTTCTTTTAATATTATGTAATGAATGAATCACCAACCAACTCCTAAGGATTTAGCTAAGAACATTATGATTCAAAATGATAAAGCTGTATGCTTTATTATATTCTATATTTAAAATACAGGGAAATTTGAAATTTCAATATTTGACAAAAGAGAAATTAAGAAATTGTGGCAAGTGGCTTGATAGAATATTACATGGTAATTAAAAACCACCCCTTTAAAAACTGAGATATGAAACAAGGATCCCTACTATTACCACTATTACTTAACAAGACAAGAATGAAGTATAAACATGAGAAAGGAGTAAGTAAAATTATTTGTGGATATAGGAGTATACCTAGAAATCCAAAGAAAATCACTAAAAACTATTGAAAGCAGTAAGATTACAGTAAGTCATTATGAAATCAATGCCCATAAATCAATAGCTTTCCTATATACAAATAAGAATCCGTAAAAAATAAAATGGAAGAGGGGTGCCTGGATGGCTCAGTTCGTAGAGCATGAGACTCTTGATCTGGTGGTTATGGGTTCAAGTTTCATGTTGGGTGTAGAGATTACTTAAAAATAAAATCTTAAAGTTCTTCCTGTAAGCAGCCTGAGAGGATCCATGAAAATGGTTCTTCTTCATCTGACCCAGAGAACCCGACAAAATCATGCAAATCAAGAGGTTCAAATCTTAAAGAACATGGGTGAAACTGCTCAGGCCATTAAGGATATGTGTATCTGAAAAGCCACGAAGCATCTGAAAGATGTCACTTTGCAGAAGCAATATGTGCCATTTTGTCGCTATAATGGTGGAGTTGGTAGGTATGCCCAAGGCCAAACAGTGGGGCGGGACACAACGTTGGTGGCCCAAAAAGAGTGCCGAATTTTTACTGCACATGCTTAAAAATACAGAGTAATGCTGACCTTAAGGGTTTAGATGTAGATTTCTCTGATCATTGAGCACATCCAGGTGAACAAAGCCCCCAAGATGCAGCACAGAACTTAACAGGGCTCATGGTCATATTAATCCATACATGACCCCTCCCTGCCACATGGAGATGATCCTTACTCAAAAGAGCAGACTGTTCCTAAACCAGAAGAGAAAGTTGCATGGAAGAAAAAAAATATCCCAGAAGAAACTGGGGAAAAAAAAAAAAAGTATGGCCTGGAAGTAAACTCTGCATAAAACAAATGCAAATAAAAGAAAAACCGGAAGGGGCGCCTGGGTGGCTTAGTTGGTTAAGCATCCAACTCTTGATTTCAGTTCAGATCACAATCTCACAGTTCATGAGTACAAGCCCCAAGTAGGGCTCTGCACTAAAAGAGAGCCTGCTTGGGATTCTCTCTCCTCTCTCTCTGCCCACTCCCCCCCACCCAGATAAACATTTTAAAAAGTAAAAATAGAAAAAAAATCTTAAAAATAAGTAAGTAAATAAATAAATAAAATGGAAGAAAAGGTCCTACTCACAAGAGCAGAAAAAACTATAAAATACTAAGCTTAACCAGCAAGAAATGGTAGGACAAATAGGAAAATAATGAAAACAAAGAATCGATCAAAATAAACCCCCCCCCAAAAACCTCTTTTGGCTAAGGTAGAGTGTAAAATAAAAATCCCAGAAGGATTTATTTGGGGAATCTGACAAAATGTGTCAAATTCACCTGGAAGAATAAGAGACCAATCAGGAAAAAAATTTTAAGTAGTAATGAAAGAAAATATTAAAACTTTTGTAAGATTTATTAAAACAAAGTACTAGAAAAACAAAATAAAAACAGGCAACTCAGAAAAGAAAAACAAAAATAATAAATGAAAATACATTTAATTCCCTAATATTCAAATAATGCTAATTAAAGCAAGAATCTTTTCCCCCTCTCATTGGCAAAGACTGACAATAATGGGAATATAAATTGTTAGCTTTAGAAAATCAGTTTAGCTGTAAAGATCAAAACATTAAATGCAGGGGTGCCTGGGTGGCTCAGTTGGTTAAGCGGCCGACTTCGGCTCAGGTCATGATCTCACGGTCTGTGAGTCCGAGCCCTGTGTCGGGCTCTGTGCTGATGGCTCAGAGCCTGGAGCCTGCTTCTGATTCTGTGTCTCCCTCTCTCTCTGCCCCTCCACTGTTCACGCTCTGTCTCTGTGTCTCTCGAAAATAAATAAACGTTAAAAAAAATTTTTTTAATAAATATGTAAATAAATAAACAAACATTGGGGGGGCCTAGGTGGCTTGGTCAGTTGAGCATCTGACTTCGGCTCAGGTCATCACCTCATGGTTCCGTTTGTTGAGTTTGAGCCCCACATTGGGCTTACTGCAGTCAGCACAGAGCCTGCTTCAGATCCTCTGTCCCCCTCTCTGCCACTCCCCCACTTGGGCACTCTCGGAAATAAACAATTAAAAAAATAAATAAACATTAAAAAAAAAAAAAAGTCAGTCGCTTAACCAACTGAGCCACCGAGGCATCCCAGAGTATAAATTTTCAATACCAAGAAAGAAGTGCAGGAAATGAAGGTGCCTATTTCATGTAACCCCCATTACATGCACTTTTTAAATTGAAATACTTATTTCTTAAATTTTTATGGTAAGGCACATCTAGATAATATGATACAAAATAATATTTTTTAATATCTCCATTTTAGTTACTGAAATAAAAATTTTAAGACTTAAACCAATTAGTTGTCAGAATATTTTCAGAAGTAAATCAAAGAACCCTAAGTAATTGAATTCTGGATGCATCTGGGTTTGCTTCACATTGCAGGTAAAAAATAATACAATGTGATGATACGTTAGAGCTTTTATTAAGATAGCTCCAACCAGGCATTTGACTAAAAGATTAATTACCACTACACCAAGATGCCTGGTCATGCCATAGTTTCCTAAGTAAGTATATAAGCTAGAGATGAGAATATCCAATTATCTAGGACAACTGTTTTCTGGGGCTGTGGACAGGAGGGAAATACTAAATTAATTCCATAAAGGGAAATGCTTGCCAGCAACGAGCCATCTTCGCCATCTTTACTTTTCGTGGCCCTTTATGCATAAGTAATTAAAACAAAGAGGTAAGCAATTACCAGTTACCTAAGAATGACTATCCTTAAAAGCATGCTTACATTGTGTATCATGACAATTTTTCTTGTACAATCCTAACCAGCAGTAATTCCTGTCTCCAGTCTCAACCCTTGAGTTGCACTTTAAGCATCTTACTTTACAAACACTCAAGATTTAAATAACCTAAAAGCAACTGGATATCAACTATTATGTATATCTTAATGATCTTGCTCTATTAGGTTAGGAAATTTGGACATAATCTTATGAGAAAAGCACTCAAAAGTTTAAAATGTAGTTCTGACTATAAACATAGCACAAAAATGTGAGGTTTTTTTATTTTTAAAGTTTGTTTATAAAGGGGCACCTGACCTGGGTGGCTGAGTTGGTTGAGTGTCCAACTTCGGCTCAGGTCATGATCTCACTGCTTGTGAGTTTGGGCCCCACATCAGGCTCTGTGCTGACAGTTCAGAGCCTGGAGTCTGCTTTGGATTCTGTCTCCCTTTCTCTCTGCCTCTCCCCTGTTCATGCTCTGTCTCTATCTCAAAAATCAATAAACATTAAAACAATTTTTTTTTTAAATTTGAAGATTTAAATAACCTAAAAGCAACTAGATATCAACTATTATGTATATCTTAATGACAGAGTATGAGCAGGGGAAGGGCAGAGAGAGAGAGAGATACAGAATCTGAAGCAGGCTCCAGGCTCCGAGCCGTCAGCACAGAGCCCGACACAGGGCTGGAACTCATAGACCGTGAGATCATGACCTGAGCCGAAGTCGGCCACTTAACCAACTGAGCCACCCAGGCGCCCCAAAACAATTTTTTTAAATAAAAATGAAGTTTCTTTATAGAAGCTAAACGCAAAGTTACGAAAGTAACTTTCTTTCATATTTTTTCAAAAAAGTAAAAATAGGGGCGCCTGTGTGGCTCAGTCAGTTAAGTGTCCGACTTCGGCTCAGGTCATGATCTCACGGTTCATGGGTTTGAGCCCCGCGTCGAGCTCTGTGCTGACAGCTCAGAGCCTGAAGCCTGCTTTGGATTCTGTGTCTCCCTCTCTCTGCCCCTTCCCTCTCACGCTGTCTCTCTCTCTCTCTCTTTCAAAAATAAACATTAGAAAAAATTTTTTAAAAATTAAAAATAGAATTACCATAGGATCCATCAATCCCACATCTGGGTATATATTTTTTCAAAAAATTAAAAACAGAATTACCATAGGATCCATCAATCCCACACCTGGGTATATATCCAAAATAATTGAAAGCGGGACCTCAAAGAGATATTTGTACATTCAAGTTTACAGCAGTACTATTCCCTATAGCCAAGTAGAAGCAACTCAAACGTCCATGATAGATGAACAGATAAAGACAATGTAGTATATACATACAATGGAATATTATTCAGCCATACAAAGGAAATCCTGCCATATGCTATAATATAGATGAACTTTTACGATATTATGCTAAGTGAAATAAACCAGCCACAAAAAGACAAGTACTCTTTGATTCTACTTCTATGACAAATTAGTAGTCTAATTTATAGAAATAGAAGGTAGAATAATGGTTGCAAGGGAATAAGGGGGGGAAATGAGTTTAATGGGCACAGTTTCAGTTTTGTATGATGAAAAAAATCTGGAAATCTGCTACGTGAATATACATAACTAACCCTACTGAACTGTTAATTTTTTTTTTTTTTTTAGCGTTTTTATTTTTGAGAGACATAGAGACAGAGAGTGAGCAAGGGAAGGGCAGAGAGAGAGGGAGACACAGAATCCGAAGCAGGCTCCAGGCTCTGAGCCATCAGCACAGAGCCCGATGCGGGGCTCAAACTCACAGACCACAAGATCATGACCCGAGCCGAAGTTGGCCGCTCAACCGACTGAGCCACCCAGGCGCCCCTGAACTGTTAATTTAAAAATGGTTAAGGTGGTAAATTTTAAGGATGCCTGTGTGGCTCAGTTGGTTAAATGTCCAACTTTGGCTCAGGTCATGATCTTGCGGTTCGTGAGTTCGAACCCCACATTGGGCTCTGCACCCGCGTCGCGAAGCCTGGACCCTGGAGCCTGCTTCAGATTCTGTGTCTCCCTCTCTTTCTGCCCCTCCCCCCTCGTGCTCTGTCTCTCTCTCTCAAAACTAAAGATTAAAAAAGAAAAGATGGTAAATTTCATGTCACATATTTTTAATCACATTTAAAAATTTTAAAAATAACTATACTACTTTGTATTATCTTTCATTTTAAATAATTTTTCCTTAAAAATATGTAAATGCTAGGGACTTAATAATGAACAAAAATACCATTACCATTAAGTAAATCACAGTATTTATGCAATTCTCTTCCCCCTTTTCCACATATCTGTTTTTATAAACTTGAGTCAAAATTATAAGTTAAAGTATAATAAATATTAAAGCCATGACAGTATTTTTAATTAAAAATAAACCTGACAATACAGAACATAGTAAAAGAAAACTATAAACCCAAAATAGCATGGCCCTATTGTTTCCTATATTTTCTGCAACTCTCAGTATTTGCTGTGTGAAAACTTATCCCCTCAAGTGCACTAAGAGTAGGTAACTATAGCACACTAGCAACTGGAGCTCCACGAAGGCAAAGACCATGGTCTGTTTCAGTGAATTCTGAGAGCCTAGCACATCTGACACACGATAAATGTTCAATAAATTTTCCTAAATTTGTCTATGAATAGAGCATGAATTCATTTTCACTACTACACTTTTTGTATCTAACTCTTAAGCCTGCTGGGGGCAGTTACACTACTAAGTATACTGGTGTTCAGTAAATGCCTATGTGAGTTAACTGAACCATGAGTATTACTGAATTTCTTAACAGCATTTAAGGCTAAACAAGGAAGCCATTCAAAAACATGATAATGCCAACAAGATATTCTGTTAAAAGAATGCCAAACCAAACAAAGAAATTTCTTGATAATATGGAAAATTTCCAAATAGTTTTCAGAGTTAACAGTTTTTTACCTTCTTTAAAACAAATAGTCTGTATAAAATTAAAACACAGTGTTCCATGAGTGCAAGAAATTGCCAAAGAAATCTAAGCATAGTACTTTTCAGATATCACCAGTGACCGTAAGAAACATCATGCATTGTCTATGTAAGGCCTGAACAAAATTGGGGCCTATATAGTCTCTCAAAGGGTTGTTAAACTATATCTCCAAGAAGTATGTCAGGATAATTTTTGTTTGTTTGTTTTAAATCAGAAATGTGGTGGGTAGGGAAGGCAGTCACTGAAAGGGAACTTCCTGATAACATGGAGAATAACAGATGAGGAACAATAAGGAGATAAAGTTTGCTACGAAAATGTCTCAAGCATATCAGGAAAAAGAATAAGAAAGGCACAGTCAGGGAACACACATCACATCTTCTTAACTGTAATAAGGAAAAAGGGGGTGGGTGTAATACCGTTCTACACATGTATCTTAATATGATACAGCTGACCTTCATGTTTTCAAAGTGATGAGACGTCTTTGATTTTTCTTTTGGCATCTTGCTCCACCCTTCTTAATGTTTTGAGTACATGACTATTTATATTTTGCTTAATTAGATTAAATTCAAATTAATTAATCTGATTACAACAAATTATGATTCATAACAAAAAGTTTATGAAGAAGTTGTTGTTGGGGTGCCTAGGTGGCTCAGTCCATTAAGCATCCAACTCTCGGTTTCAGCTTAGCTCGTGATCTCACCAGCTTGTGAGATTGAACCTCCACTCCCCCATCCAGCTCTCTGCTGTCAGCACAGAGCCTACTTTGGATCCTCTGTCCCCTTCTTTCTCCCCCTCTCTCCTCCTCCTCCTCTCTCTTTCTCTCAAAAATAAACATTTAAAAAGTAAAATAAAATCTTTTTTTTTTTAATTTTTTTATTTTTGAGAGACATAGAGACAGAGCGTGAGCAGGGGAAGGGCAGAGAGAGAGGGAGATACAGAATCTGAAGCAGGCTCCAGGCTCTGAGCCATCAGCACAGAGCCCAAAACAGGGCTCGAACTCACAGATCGTGAGATCATGACCTGAGCCGAAGTCGGCCGCTCAACCGACTGAGCCACCCAGGCACCCCATAAATAAAATCTCAGAAAAAAAAGATACTAGTATAGTACAGTGGAAAAAGATATTGATCTGAAGTCAAAAGATCTGTTACTCTAAATGTTGTCAGTGACCTCTGGCAAGTCACTGAAATCTATTCCTTACATTCTGTCAAAAAGGAGGTACTGGAAGGATTGAGGGTTTTCAGCTCTAGCAATCTTCAGTTTTGTTGCTATTACCATTAATAGCCTGGTGTAATTGTATTATGTTTGCAAAGAGCTGTAACTTTTAATCCATCAAAAAAGGTCAATTCAATGAAGAACATACTGAATAATCTGAAAAGATCTACCTTAATAGCACTTAACCTCTTTCAGATTATTTGCAGCAAACACATGCTCTCCTATGAAATAATTTTTTTATTAAAAAAAAAATATTTTTATTTAATTTTTTTTAATTTTTTTTAATTTATACATTTTCAGAGATGTATAGATTTTTAACTTAGTTCTCTCATTGCTTAACGGTAAAGTCTCTGTCTTCACATAGGTATTTTATATTTTAACTCCTTCAAAATTGTCATTATTTATTTGTACATAGAGTTAGGAAGATTTAAAGTAAATTAGAAAGGCACATCCAAAGTTGTCAAACAAGTAATACTGCCCAGTTTTCATAAGCCATTCAGAGTTTTAAAAACACTGAAGCAAAAGTACAATTCAAGTTACAGCCCAAATTTGCAATCAACTTTAAAAAAAAAAAATCCTCAGAAACTTCTTCAGGGTCTTCTAAGGGAAACAATTTTTAAAACCTAGCATAGTATTAACAATATAACCATAATGTGGCCATATACACCTTAAAATAACACTTAGGGGCGCCTGAGTGGCTCAGTCGATTAAGCGTCTGACTTCAGCTCAGGTCATGATCTCACAGTCCATGAGTTTGAGCCCCGGGTCCGGTTTTGCTGACAGCTCAGAGCCTGGAGCTTGTTTCAGTTTCTGTGTCTCCCTCTCTGCCCCTCCCCCACTCATGCTCTGTTTCTGTCTCAAAAATAAATAAACGTTAAAAAAAAATTAAAAAATAAATAAATAACGCTTAGGCACACCAGGGCCTGAATAATAATGCTAAAAGTTAGAGAAAGGGATAGCACTATTATGACACACCTTCTGCAAGAAATACGAAGAATAAACATCAAAGTAGAAAAGTTCAACTAATATTATCTATTAATGTTTAGACATCCAATAAGTAACTTACAAAGCATTATGTAATAGAGCTTTTCCACAAATGTTCATTTTACATCTTAAAACATTTTCAAGAAGAGAAAACAAAACAATTAGAAGCAAGGAATGAGGAAAACTAAATTATTAGTGGCAACATTTACATGCTACTTTATAAAGTCCAACAGTTGAAAGGGAGCTATGAAAACAGAATAGATACTAAACTTTTCTGGAACACTAGGCACCCTTGTCCTCTTGTTATTTAATTAAGAACCAAAATGGCCACATTACACAATGCAACGTGATTTAACAATGACGTCATTTACAGAAAGCTACCAGAATAATAAATAGGAGCAACTGACAAGGTCTGAGAACTGTCTTCTCATTCTTTTCAAATCAACCAAGGCACCTAGATTTTAAAGACCTTTTCTACTTAAATTGAAATCACCTAAAAGCACTAACATCACCTTCAGAAACAAATATAACATTAGATAAAAAAGGAAAGCAATGCAGAAACATTTGATGTTATGTTTGATAAAGTATATTATTTTTAAAAAGAAAATTATCTCATTTAATCTTTTGCCCTAGAATAATTCTGAACACATTCAAATGAGCTAAACCCACTTATCATATTGTTCAAATACCCTAGTCTAAAATGCAACTTTTTAACAAATTAGGTCTCAGCAATCTGACCGCAAGTTTAGTGACACTGTTGGCAAACGAACTCTGGTATCACATTTAACTTAACTTCTAAGAGAAGACCTTTTCCTGACCCCGATAAAACCAAGCAGATGTGAAATTTTTATTTTTAGTGCCTGAAATTTGCCTGAGTGAATTATAGCCATCAAGGAAGTATGTTCTATTCTCCTGCCAAAGACCAGCCCTGGACTCTTTATTAGACAGAACTCCCACGAAGTCATACAAACTGTCTTTCAAAGCTGCGTCCCACCCCACCCCACCCCACCCCCAACCTGGCAAAAGAGTTTTCAGAACATAGCAGTGTCTGAGAAAAAACCTGAAGCTTTAAACTGGAAAAAAACAGGATCTGTGAGAGTGTAACTACAAAATGAAAGGAAAGGTGCTGATAAATGAAAAAGGGTGTTGATTTAAAAGACAACAACAAAACAGCTGCAGATAACTTAAAAACAAAACAACGACAACAACAAAAAAACCCTCAGAGCCCATAGATCATTTCACTGTCTAAAAACTAAACTTAGTTTACTGGGTGGTCCCTTCTCACTACCACCCACCACGGGCTGGCTGAGCCATAAAAAACACAGGCTATTGAGAAGGCTGGCTTACTTTGGTTCTAAGTTTATGCCTTTGCCTGTGTATTCACAAACAGAAATAAACAGTGAAAGTCAACAGGAGAGCTTAAATGATTTCTAGAAGATGGTTTTTAAAAATAATAAAAGTAAACAAAGTGAACACCATGGAGGCGCAGGCTTCCACAACCATGTAATAATGTCTCACTTTGTAGAATGCTGTGTACCTATCCGCCTATCTACATCTCACAACGGGACTTCATATTCAGTGCTCTTTCTCCTACATTATACTGCCAAGCAATAGAGTTTTTCCAGTACAATTACTATATACCAGTAAGGGGGTAGGTAAAATGAGACATTTTTAGCAGCCAGGGAACAACGGAACATCATTAAAGCTTCTAGGAAATGATTTCACTATCTTTCATTAAGAATAAAGTTAAATCAACTGAAAGGGGAAAAAATGTTGCAGAAGACTAACCAGGAAGGAGGAAACTTTTCTCTTCAGAAACCACTATTAATGAAGCAACCATGCCCAACTCTCACAAAATGGCCTTTCAGAGACTCAATCTCTCATTAGTGAATGTCAAGCTGCTGCTACTTTACAGAAAGGCACGCATTTTCTTGAGCTCAGAGACCATCAATAATAGCTAGGTAGTCCTATCCTATGACATATTAAATGGCACGCGTCCCCAGAGCATGATTTAGCAATGAGAGTACCTCATAACTGTTCTCTAGAGCCTAAGTTATAAACCTTTTAAAAATTGCAAGGATCCAAATTATTACTAACTAGAACAATCCCACAGCTTTGCTTTCCTTTGACGAAAAGCAAAACTGCTGGATACAACAACCTAAGAGCAAAGAGAAAATAAACATGCTAGTAACGGTTATCCAGCAAGTGTCTAATCTTCCAGGCTGCTGAATTTAGTTTTCATTAACTTTTCCCATTCCTACTGTCATAATTTTTAGCCTATAAAGCACTTGGCCAACTCTAGAACATTCAATTTCAAAGAAGCAAAGACATCTTTTCTGAAACATTTTTAACAATCTAAAGATTTCTCATGTCCTAAGTTAAAACTAACAGATAATACCTTAGACCAGAACTAACCACAAGCCCTAGCTCTAGCTGTAGTCTCACCACTTAACTGCTTCATACCTCAACATCCTCATCTAGAAAATAAGGCAGTTTATACTAGATGTTTCTTAGGTCCCTTCAAACTCTAACTTTCTATTCCAAGATCTCTAATTCATTAAGAAAATTGTTATCTTGTTAAGGCTCAAAATGTAGTCATTTTAAACAGACCTCAAGAATGTAAAAAATTTAGAGAACATGAACAGATCATCCCCCCACCCCCCCCACCACTATTTTCCAAAACTGTAGGAGACAGGAAATATGGTTGTCTATTTGTTACCCTCTTTCACGTAAGAACTAGTATAAATGAAATGAGAACTTGGGGCACCTGGCTGATCAGACAGATGAGCATTCAACTCTTGATCTCAGGGTCGTGAGGTTAAGCCCCACGTGGAGTGTAGAGATTAAATAAAACTTAAAAAAATGAAATGAGAACTCTAATAAAAGTAAACAACTCACGAAACCACATATATTCCAACAGAACTAGAAGTTTGGTGATATTAAACTATTTTCCATCATAATATTTATACATCATGCCAGGATATAAAAAACCATAGTTTATTAAAGATTAACTCCATCGCCACAGAATTTAAAATGACAAAATTCTAAACAGACTTTCACTTTTTTAAATGGACACGTTTCAAATTTCAAATTAGCCAACAGTGAAACACTGTTCAAAAATGAATAATTGAATATTGTGGTCAACTGATTCAACATACATTCCAATACATACCTCTTCCCTGAGGACTTTTTCCCTTCAATGCTCTCCTTATTCCTAACTCCTCTCAACTCCACCTCCCCACTCCATTCCAAGCCATGCTCCCTTTCTCTCCCCTCCCTTCTCAACCATAAGTTACTCACAGAACAGTTTAGGAAGTGGTTCTCTCATCTAAGAAGTACCAGAATCACCAAGTAAGCTTACTGAAAACATACGTTAGTGTAAAGGGAGGGAGACAGATTCCACTTTTAAGGTAACCGGGAGTTGAAAAAATTAAACTTTAATTAACCGGCTTGCTCAGAAAACAGGATATTCTAGTTTACTAAAAATTAACCATGGAATTAATTTCGTTGAAAATCCTTCTGGAATCCACTACATCACTTTTCCCTCACTTAGGACTTAGAATTCATAAGACATATCTGATTATTTAATAACTGTCATACAAAGAGGTCAAGTTTATAATCAATTCTTATCTTACAAAGGGTGGGCCGTAGACCAAATAAAGCCCTTGAGGTAAGAATGATTTTACATTTTTAAAAATCTGCAAAACAACAAAACAAAAGGAATACTACATGTCCCACAAGCCCTAAAACATTTACTATCTGGCCCTTCACAGAGTAAGTAAGTATAGACCCTTGTTCTATAGCACCAAAGGCACTGGAGGAAGTACAGTGACCCCAGGGACACTGCCCAGAAGTGCTCCTTTCTCATGAGATTAACTGAAAAAAGTTTCCGTTAAGTCGGTTCCAAATGACTTAAACAGAATCATTGCTATTTCTCTAACCAACTCACCCTCAAGAAACTGTTACCACGAAAGTCTCTATTTCCTTCCTTAGACCCAACAGATGCTAGTTAGCTCTGGAAATTAATGTAAAAGATTGGAGGCCTTACCTGGGGCATTCGCTATGGCCAACGGCAGGCTTGGAAGCTGGTGCACCTGGATTCCTGAAGCACCCAATGCGCTGAGGTTAATGGTCTGGAGGCCAGGCATGGAGGAGAGCTGAGCAGCATTCACAGTGACTGTGCCAGTAGGGATGGAGGCAGCTGAGGCAATGGGTGTAAGGGTGGTATTGCTGCTGCTGGTCTGCCCCAAGGAAACGCCCTGCATTGGGGCCAAGGTGATTGTCTGGGCCTGTGGGTTCTGAACTTGGAGATTCTGAAGCTGAAGAGTCTGCCAACTGACCTGTCCATTGGGCCCCACTGTTGGTGTCCGGATGATGATGGGGCCAGAGTTTGGAACAGCCTGAAGCTGGAGATTCTGGAGGGTTTCCTGGGAGATAGCTTGAGTTGTAAAGGTCTGCCCTGACAATGGTGCTGCTTGGAGGGCCTGGAGAGCCTGTCCCCCTTGAACAAGCTGAGGCTGGATAAGAATTTGCTGCTGTTGCTGTGTCTGCTGGTTCTGTTCTCCCTCTTTTTGCTGACTTGCTTGCAGAGAGCCTCCAGATGTCTGGTTCTGCTGGATGTTTAGAGCATCAGACCCTTGTAGCCCACTGACCCTCTGTGGTGTCTGCCCTTGAGAGCTGGTCCCTGCTGATCCGCTGGTGGTAAAGTTCATAATTCCCATGTTGCTGGTGGTAGTAGTTGTTGAGTAGCTATTGGCATTGGTGAAAAAGGAGCTGGAACTGGCTTGTGACGAAACCAAACTGGCAGAACTGATGGCAGTCCCTGAGGTGGCGGGCTGTGAGCCACTCTCCTGGGACCCAGAGCTGCTGATAGTGACTGCCTGAGAGCTAGGAGTCAAGGTAGCTGCAGAAACGCTGTTGACAGGTAGCAAGGTGATATTCCCATTCAGGGCCACTGGTACATTGGTCACATACTGAGTCTGTCCTGAGAGCACATTATTAGCCAGGCCTTGAAGGGGGACAGCCTGCTGGAGTAGGTTTGGCATAGCAGCAATGATGTTGCCTCCACTTCCTCGATTTGTGATGATCTGTTGGTTTGCACCTGGTATGATCTGTATTTGACCAGAACCATCCTGCTGCACTTGGGCCCCCGTGGCAGCAAATTGCAGCTGTTGCCCATCAACAGTCTGGAACTGTGGGATTACTTGATACTGAATATTAGGCATCACTCCAGGTAATCCTGTCAGGACTTGCTGGTTCTGTAAGTTGGACGTGGCGGCCACAACATACTGCCCACCAGAGACTGTGCGATTCTTGGAAGACTCACTGCCATTGCTGCCATTGGTACTGCTGCCACTCTGTTCCTTTGAGGTAGGGGTAGCCCCAGAGGAGGAAGAGATGATCTGCCAGCCATTGGCACCCTGTGAGAGTTGTGTGGCTGTGAGGTCAAGCTCACCTGTGCCCCCTGACTGGCTTGGGCCCTGGGAGTTGTTGCTGTTTTCATTGGGTGACTCAATTCTGCTACAAGTTGCTGCCAGCAGAGCCAAAGGGGATGGCTGGGATTCCTGGCCGGAAAGGAGAGGAGTTAGTTCTGTGACACCCAGCTGCCAGCCCAGGGGGCAGTATAAAACAAACGGCAAAACAGTGCAGACAAAGGGGGGAAAACCAAAAACAAAAAGGTAACCCATCTATACTGCTGAAATTCTCATCTTTAAGGATCTCCCAATCATCTGTCTCACTATGCTAACTTCCCTAGCTACAAAATGCTTTTAGCCCCTTCCTAAAAATGTTTCTGTGAAGAGATAATCATCTAAGAAAATTTACCTTCTCTTAACATTTCCCCCAGTCTGTCCTGATTATCACTTACCTGCCCTCCTCCTCCTCCACTGCTGCTGCTGCCTGTGCTGCTGCTTCGAGCCTGAGAAAAGGCACCACCACCATTACCATTGCCCCCATTATTTCCACCAACTCCTTTTTCAATCTTCACCACAGCTGTCATTTCATCCATGGAGTGATCTTGGTCTAAAAAGAATTAAGACATAAAGAACAACTTAAAGTTGGGAGAAGGAAAAAGGTAAAATGAGGAAGGGGTAAAGAACACTATGATAAAACAGAAACAACAGTAAGGTGAAAACCACTAAAGTTAAAAAATAAAAAAAAAATAAGTGGATTGGAGATGGGACAGTTGTAGGACATACAGAACATAAACTAGGCTGGGTAATGCTAAAACTGGGCCTCAATTCCCCCTTGCACAAAATTAAACTCCTAAAACACTGAAAATGTGTTTTTGGCATAGGAAATATGAGGAGCGGTGGACATGTTCAAAGAGTTTCAAAATATAAAAAAGTATCCCGGGGTAAAAAAAGAGAAGGATAGGTAAGACAAAAAACAACATGTGGGTGGATGGAAATCTTGCTAAAATTACGGTCAAAAGATATTGAGAAAGAAAATTCGGATGTAAAAAGCAACAAGAGAAGAGGGGCAAGGGAAAAAGAACAAATAAAAAGTGTGAGTGGGGAAACATTTGTGACTACTGCTAAATGGGCTAAACGGGTCCAGGGGTTAAGAATCTGGAGATTTCGGGGCAGACAGAGGGCGGGCCCTAGAGGGAAAGGGCGGTTTCGGGGTGAGGGGCGTGGAAAGGGCGGGACGGTGGGGGGGGGAGGGGAATCTACGGGGGGAGGGGAGGGCCTTGGGGCAGGCGGCGACCAGAGGGCGGACCAGGGAGGCGGTTGGCCCGGGCGGGGCCTGCACTATTCGGGCCGCCCCCGCGGCTCCAGCCCCCGGCGGGAGGAGCCTCAGGCGGGCCGCCGAATAGTGGGGGGTAAGGCCCGTCCCCCGTGGCCGGGGCGGGCAGGGGGCGGGCGAGGCCACGCTGCCCCCTCCCCCGGGGCGGGCGGCCCATCCCCCTCTTTCTCGCAGGCCCCGCCACTGCCCCTTCTCCCTCCCTTCCCTCCGCCCCGGGCGGGACCAAGGCCGCCGCCGCCGCCTCCCGCCCGCCCCCCCTCACGGCGGGGACCGCCCGGTCGGCCCTCGCGCGCGCCCCCTCACTCCCCTCCCACCCCTAAGCGTGGAGTGGACTCATCCTTACCGCTCATGGTGGCAGCTGAGGGACGAGCTCAAGGGGGTCCTGTCCGGGGGGGTTGGGGGGGGCCAGGAAAAACGCGGACGCTGACGAGGCAAGCGAACCCGGACCGGACAGGGAGGGGGGGGGTAAGGAGGAGGGAGCAGCGCGCCACAAGCCCGGCCTTGGCCCCGCCCCTTCACTGCTGCCCCGCCCAATGAGGGAGGGAGAAAGGAGGGACTTGAAGAGGAAGGACGGGCACGTTGTCCAATGGCAAGATTCGCTTGCTCTCTAAGGCGTGTAAGACAAAGTTGCGTGCCGGGTGTCCGCCCAAGAAGACCGCCCTCTCAGTTTTAAAGGCCAATGAAAGGCGCAGGAAGTGAGGGTGGGCGGGAGATAGTGATGATAGGCTTGGAAAGAAACCAGTCAACCGCCAGGCGGGCTCTCTGAGAGGTAGGGATAGGAAGAGCTTTGATTGGAATGACAGAACAACGACCAACCAGAACCCTGGACATGCCTGGGCAAAGTCCCTGATGGGAGGCGGTAAAGAAGTAGGCAGAAATGGGATAGGATAAAGCTGATCAAAGCCAATCAGAAATCAGGCGGGCAGCCAGGAAAGTTATGATTGGATTAATACTGAAAAAAGACAAGCTAGGACGCAAATTGACGTGAACGGGAAGCCAATTAAACGCCGAATGAACTCTGAGGGCGGGATTTTGGAGTGGGCAGAGGAGAGTTGGCGTCTCCCTCAGTCACTCAGTCCAATGAGGCGGTGAAGGAAGCCAGGCACCGCCTCCAACTTGGCCAATGGGCGTTACGAGAACCTCCCGACATGGGGGAGGGAGCAGGGCTGTGCCAAGAGGAGCTCGTCGCCATTTTGGCCCTCCTCAGGGGACGTCTTTACAGTGATTAGGTGGCACGCTTCAGTGAAGCCCTTCTCAACAAGTGTCAGGGCCAAGACATTCAGTGTTCAGTTTTGCCTCGCCACGAGGGCTCGTTTGAGTGTTCACTTAACCGCTCTTAAAAGTACCTCTCAAGTCTACCCCTTCCCGGGGTGGGCGGATGCCTCTGAATGTGGGTGTAAGCCCTGTGGGTGCGGGCGCGACGAAATCTGGCGACGCGCTCACACAGTTAATACTGAGCTGACAATTCGCAAGGGCTTTGAGACTCCAGCAAACGCCATTTTGTTAACTTCTCCCAAATAAAGGTGCTAACTACTTAATTTATGTGGGGTTAACTTTTCAAGAGCTGGGCTGAGGCGAAGTGCATTGGAGAACCACCTAGAGTCAATGTCCTATAAACCACTTCCTTTTTCTCCTCTGCATTCTAAATACTGTCTAAGCATAAAGAGTTCCTGCTTTTGTAACCACAAAGTTAAAGGAAATTTTTCCTGAGGCACCTGAATTTCTGGCCTTCCATCCTACCTCTCCTTTTTCCTGGTCTCGGTGGAGGGGGCCTGGGTGACTTGTCAATGACACCGAGGTCATTCTCTAGTACTTACATGTTGTTACTTCATTATCTACAATTCAGCACTTCCTGATGTGTTGTCATGTTTTGAAGTCTGGATCCCCCTAAAACAGGCCTCTACTGCTTTGGATAGGGCCTGAATAAGGTGACGTGATTGTTGAATGCCTACTGTGTTAGGTGCCTAAGGTCAGTTAGGCTTTCCCATTCCTCGTGTCCTTCTCATAAGGAAGATATTAGTATTAAGATGTTATGTATTTTATAAGAAATTTGGGCTGGGAAATAACTGGCCCAGGGTCACAAAGCTGGTAAGTTGTAGTGCCAGATTCCAACCCAGAACAATCCCACAAAAAGTCCCCTATAGGGGCACCTGGGTGGCTCAGTCGGTTAAGCGACTTCAGCTCAGGTCATGATCTTACAGTCTGTGAGTTGGATGGAGCCCCGCATCGGGTTCTGTGCTAATGGCTCAGAGCCTGGAGCCTGCTTCGGATTCTGTGTCTGCCTCTCTCTCTGCCCTTCCCCTGCTCACACTCTGTCTCTCTGTCTCTCAAAAATAAATAAACGTTAAAAAAAAAAAAAAGTCCCCTATAGATTTTTAAACAAATAAAGCATGCCTGCTATAACCATTTATATATGTATATGAGTATATACACCTTTTCAAAAACACTTTCGTATTCTCTTCCAGCTCCTGAAAAACATCCCTGCCCTAACTTCCATGACAGCTCAAATGGCATTACCCTGTTGCATACCTTTATATAAAACATCACATTACATTACAATTAATAGCATCTCTCCCTAGATCAAAGTTTCTCAAAATATAATATCAGACAGATTCTATCCAAATCCTTTGGGCTGCTTTGTTTAAAAACGTGGATTCCCTGGGGCGCCTGGGTGGCTCAGTCGGTGGAAGGTCGGACTCTTGATTTTGCCTCAGGTCATGATCTCCATGTCAGGCTCCTCACTGATCATGAAGCCTACTTGGGATTTTCTCTCTCTCACTCCCTCTCTCTCTGCCCTTCCCTTGCGCACACGCAGGCATGTGCGAGCTCTCTCTTTCTCGTTCTCTCAAACTAAACTTTTTTTTTAAAATATAAAGGTGGATTCCTAGTCTCCATCTCAGACTAATAAATCAGATTCTCTGGGGTGGGCTTGAGAATATGCATTTTTAACTAGTTCTTTGGAGTGATTAGTCCCTAAGCCAGAGTTTAAGAAACACTAAGGGATGAAACTGGAAGAGAAGAAACTTCCAGAAGGGAAGAAACTTCCTGGAGGTTAGAAACTGCATTAGTCATCTTTGTAAACCAAGCTCTGGAGATTCTAACAGCTGTTTAGTGTATTCACCGAAAGACCACACCTAACCTTGCTGAGGGGGTGGGGGGAGGAACTAACATTAGCCAGCAGTCCTCAGAACATTTCATGTATATACTATATGTATTCTCTAACTTAATCATTTCAATTAATTTAAATTGCCATCCCCTTTTGCAAAATGAGAACACTGAGGCTCAAGTACTTAAGTTAAATTATGACGGTTATTTAGTTCCAAAGCTTGTGTTTTTCCCCGTGATTCTAAACTGGTCTATGCCTGAAACGGGAACTAGAGTTTGATTTTATCCTAGGTACTGAGAAAAAGGTCTAGATTTCGACTCAGAAATTCAAGAGCCTTCATTATTTTCACAATACTCTTTTTGCTTTTTCAGGACCAGGCTAGTGAGAGATGTCTTCAACATATGCTTGTTTGCTGATGAGAGAAAAAATGGCAGGCATCTGGGTGGCTCAGTTGGTTGAACATAGGACTCTTGGTTTCAACTCAGGTCATGATCCCAGGGTCGTGGGACTGAGCCCCATGTTGGGCTTTGCTCTGAGCATGGAGCCTGCTTAAGATTCTCTCTCTTTCCCTCTACCTGCTCCCCTGCTTGGTCTCTAAAATTAAAAAAATAAAAAAAGAGAACAAATGGGCATGATCCATCTTGTCCAATTCCTCTGTGAAAACCTGAACAAAGTTTCTTTAAACAAAACTAAAATAATTTTTACTTTTTACAAAACTAAAATACATTTTTTTAAATGAATAACTTATTTCAAGGTTTCTCAAATCCCATGCATGCCAATGCGTGTCTACATAACCATTTGTGAAATCATTTAAGTAACTCCTAATGACTGTGTTTAAAAAGCAACATGGGTCATTCGAGAGATGCTTTACTTCTAAATCAATCTCAATAGTACATGTACTAAGTGGTAACGTTCCAGAGTAGCAGTCAAGACTCTTAGTGGTCTGCCTGCACTTATTCAGGCTCAACTTCCATTACTATCCACTGCAGTCTTTTTTTTTTTTTTTAATTTTTTTTTTTAACATTTATTTATTTTTGAGAGACATAGAGACAGAGTATGAGCAGGGGAAGGGCAGAGGGAGAGGGAGACACAGAATCTGAAGAAGCAGGCTCCACGCTCTGAGCCGTCAGCACAGAGCCCGACGCGGGGCTCGAACTCACAGACCGCGAGATCATGACCTGAGCCGAAGTTGGCCACCTAACCGGCTGAGCCACCCAGGCGCCCCTATCCACTGCAGTCTTACATTTCACTTTGTTCTTTGTCGGACTCTTCCCCAAAACCATTCTTTCTTGGGTTTCCGAAGTCCAGAACCACAGTTTATTCAGCTCGCCCTCCTTCTGGGCTACCAAACTTTTTCTCTTATCTTCAATAAGAACGACTTCAATGAAGTCTTTCGTACTTCCCCCAGGTATTGAATATTCTGCCCACTATGCTCTTTCTACATACCTCCATTAGAGGTATCTGAATATCCAATCTCTTCCAACTAGATAAAGCATTCTGAGGGCCTGGATGATGCCTTTTTACTGTGTTTTGTTTGTTTTTTTTGTTTTGCTTTGTTTTAAACGTTTATTTTGAGAGCGAGAGAGAGCATGCATGCATGGAAGCATGAGAGTGGGGTGGGAGGGGCAGAAACAGAAAGAGTCAGAGCAGAGCCCGATGAAGGGCTCGATCTTGCCAACCTGAGCCAAGGTCAAGAGTCAGATGCCTAACTGACTGAGCCCCCCAGACACCCCTGTTTTGTTTTAATATTGAATTTCTTCCTTTCGGGTTAGCTTTCATTTAAGTAATTAATTTGTTTTTAAATTAATTTATTTGGGGGGAGGGGCAAAGGGAGAGAATCTGTTGGTTTTTTTTTTTAATGTTTATTCCTTTTTTGAGAGACAGCTATTGGGGGAGGTGCAGAGAGAGAGGAAAACAGAATCCGAAGCAGGCTCCAGGCTGTCAGCAGAGCCTGATGCGGGGCTGGAACCCACCCTCGAACCTCGGGATCGTGACCTGAGCCCCAGTCGGATGCTCAAAACTGAGCCACCCAGGCGCCACTGAGGGAGAGAATCTTAAGCAGGCTCCACCCCAGCATGGAGGTCATATCCCTTTTCCCTTTGTATCCTGGGGGCCTAGCATATAATTGACACGCAGGAAAAAACACAAGTTAAAGAAGCCTCATCCCCAAAATCCTGAATAGGTCTCCAGATAATACAATGCCAAAGACTGACCTTCCACCTTTACTTGTTTGCCTTTTACAAACTAAATCATTCTTCCTGATTTTGAAGCCACTCTTTAGTTTTCATCAATTCCTCACTCCAGGTGCCTGGCTGGCTCAGGGACTCTTAATCTTGGGGTCATGAGTTCGAGCCCCATGTTGGGTGTAGAGAGTACGAAAAAATAAACTTAAAAAAGAATTCCCACTTAGCAAAATTGGGAACACTTTACAAATTAAAATACGCAGATATTTCAAAACCTTCCTTTTACACCATCGTTGTAAGCTTCCCTCTCAGTTAGTTTACTACAGCTGTTAAGTACAAAACAGACTCAATTTTTTTTTAATTTTTTACCTGTTCTACCTACTCTAGGATAAAGGAGCATAGGAAAGAAAAAGTAGGAGAGAGTCCCTGATAAGATAATAAAGTATCAAGAGTCTTCTGAGCAAGAAAACAAGCCTAGAGTTTTCGCATCATGCTATCTAAGGTCATCTGAAGTGCAATGGGGACTGGAGAAGCTGGGTGGATCATCACACACATCCCTCAGCCTTTTCAGGGCCCTGGAAAAGCAAAAACCACTAAGAAAAGAACTATAACAAGTCTGGTTTCTTTGTTGGGATGCCCAGAACCTGTTGATGAGAAATCTGTAAATTTATTATTACCATTATTGACAAGCATTCATTCTGTACCTTTGCTATGTCTTTATTTCCTTGTCTGAGAAGCACTGTGGTTCATCCCTGCCTAGTCTGCAACTTGTACTAGGAAGGCCTTCGTTCAGTCTGGCAACCAGTCCGTGGCTCTGGTGATCTTGAAAGCCCTGGAGGAGGAAGAAAGGCTTGGAGGGAATGAGAGTTGGGAGGGCATGATCAAGAAAAGAATTTAGTTATTGTTGGAGCTAAACTCTGGCCCAAACTTCTCCAATATTCTCTTTTCCCGAAGAGGGCTGCAAGATGACAGGCCTGACTTTAAACCCAGCTGATGGTCACTGGAGCTTGAAGACACTTTGGCAAATAAAAGCAGAGGTGGTTTGAGGCGGTGGGGAAGAGGAAGAGGAATGTCTGAGACGAAATTCCACAATCCATCTGCATTCTAGAGCGCTAGAGAAGGCAGCCTCAGGTACCAGGAAGGCTCAGAAAGGAGCTTAGACCCCAAATTGAGCAAACAGAGAGCTTTTCTGAACATAGAAATCTGACCCCTTCGGACTCCAGCTTTAAACAAACATGTAATCAAAACACTTCCCTCCCCTAAAATATCCAAAGCCTTCAGGTTCCTCAGGGATCCTCAGCTCACAGAACTGGAAGGGTGCCAGTGTTTAATGCCAATATTTCCGCCAGTCACCCCCACCCCCACCCCCACCCAGACTTCTGCACCTCAAAGACAGACTGGGGCCCTGCCTGGCAATTAGTTCCGCACTAAAAGAGAAGAGAAGGAAAGGAAAAAAGTAAAGATCTCTTTTAACCAAAAACGAAGCAGTTTCCTCTCCTGGGACAAATAGTCCTGAGTCCCCTCCAGAGTCCAGATTTGAGAGTTACACCACCCCCAGCTTTCCATTCCCAGAAAGGAAAATGGCCCCGACGGGCGCAAGGGACTGGAAAAATGGGCCTGCCCTACCAGGGCATCCACAGCAGAGGCTGGAGGAAGGAAGGGGAGGAGAAGGGAGGGGGGCTGGCCCGGTTTCCCCCTCCCACAGAACTGGGGCCACCCTGAGGGCGGGCGGAGGGCCGGGCTGGGGGAGGAGGGAGGTGGATTCATAAACAAACTCGCCTGGGCCACGAGGTGCCCAGAGGAATGGGGTGGGGTTTGCCGGCCTCTCGGGCCCAGCCTGGAGCTGGCTGTCTGGTGTGGGCCGGGCTGGCCTCTCCACCCCCAGTTTCCGGAGAGGGGTGGACCCTCTGGCTCTCCCCAACCGCAAACCCCTCCTTCCTGCTTTGCCCTCCCTCCCTTGAGCCCAGAAGCCAGCTGAAGTTCGCAGAAGCCTGACGCCTGACTTCTCCCTTCTTCCGGAAGTTTGCACTGTCCCCAGGGCGAGTGGGTGGCTCCTGTGGAGGCAAGGCCCCAGAACACCGTGTTCATTCCTTCCCGAGGTGGCCAGGGAGATGGGGGAGAGGGAAAGGTGGGAGAGGGCAGGAGCTTCACAGCCTTTTGCCCCTGAGAGGGGTTTTCCCACCACCGTCCTGATGCTGATGCCCAGCTTAGAGGTAACCTTTACCAAGGCCTGCCTTCTTTCTGCTCTCCCCTCCCCCGTCACCGTAGGTGCTCAGACTTGCCAGGACAAAGGTCCCTGGGAGTCTCTCAGGAAGAACTTACGCAGTCACTCACAAGACTAGTGACTAACACCTATAGATAGTGTATCTCCTTCTTATTGATTAGGGAATACATTCAGGACTTCAGAAGTGGGCTCAACTAAGGTCTCGAGGCAGAGCGAAACTCCCTGGCACCAATTCTACCTCTCCAGCATTTTCCCAAAGTGTGGTGCCCTTACTACTGATGGAATGTGAACTTTTCCGTATGTGTTCTTGTAACGACTTGTAGAAAGAAATGGGCCTACACATCAAACCTATCATTTCACACGTGTTACTGTTATGATAAAGAAAAAATTCACGGTATACTGTGGAACAAGGGGAACCCGATAATGTCGGAAATTATGGAGATGGAGTGTGAGTGATTGAAGTCTGGAGAAATAGACCGTACATCCTGGTTTCATCATCTAACATGCAGCTGTTTCTAAGGAAGAAAGGAGGTTCTTCAGCGAGAGGCTAGGTGAGTTGATGCACAAGGTTTCTTCCAGCACTGACCTTCTAAAGTCTAAAAGCAAGTAAAGAGTATCCTGCGTCAGGATCCAGAAGCCAGAGAACAAGAAAAACTGAGCCGGCAGAGTCAGGAATTGTCTCTGAGCCACGCCATCACCAGGCTCACCACCGAAGGGCTCAACGCCGAAGAGGAAGGCTTCTTGCTCTTCACAGCAGAGAATGCAGGACACAGTGGACAGGTCCTAGAATGGTTCCACCCCCAATGCTGGGGAACTTTGCCCGGTTGGTCTCCTCATTCCTGCAATGTGCACACAGGGCTAAAGGGAGGAGGCAATGCTGCCTGTGTGGCATCTCTGTCCCAGGACTCTGCTCAATCTTGCTCAAGGACTGAACCAGACCAAACTGCCACCCTCAAGCTCATGCTGCTTTGTGCCTCCTCCCTGACCTCAGCCCACTCCGTGACGGCACACACCAGCAGCCACAGAGGCGGGGGCTCAGTCAGAGCTCAGCCTCCAGGTCCATAGGGGGTTGACCGCCTAGGTCTCCTCAGGCTTCGCCTCCTCCCAGCTTCAAAAACACTGAGTCAGACCACCAGGCATGCACGTTATGTGTCCCTGATGTAACGCAATCTGATGAGCTCCGTGTCGCCTAACCGTATTCTTTCCAACATTGAGCCTAAACCTGAAGAAGCGTTTAGATCTAATCTTTAGTTTGCAGAAAATAGGGGGGGCTGGAGGAACAAGGTAAGTGGAAACAGAAAGACACAAATCAGAAAAATGCCAAAGGTAAGACATTCTACAGGGCAATTGACTGTTTATTCAACAAGTCAGTGGCCTGGAAGAAGAGGAAGAAGGGCTTTCCTTGCTAAAAAAAAAAAAAAAAAAAGGGAGTTAAGGGCGAGAACAGTCACATGCAACATGATCCTATTTTGAACAAAAGACTTGTAAAAAGACGTCCTGAGGGCAGTTGGGAAAATTTGAATAAGGACTGGGCGTTACATATTAAGGAATGATTGTTAATTTGGGGGACACGGTAATAGAATCGGGGTTATATAAGGACGTTTTTATTCGCAATGCATATTGAAATATTTAAGGGTTATTTAGAAAAAATACTTAAGGGCTTAATGTCCTGTCTGTACATTAAAAATTTTTTTATTTAAATAAACTCTATTCCCAACATGAGGCTCGAACTTAGTGACCCCGAAATTAAGAGTCACAGGCTCTACCAACTGAGCTGCCCAGGCACCCCTCATGTCTGGAAATTATCTTAAAAATACTTCTAAAAAGGAATAACTGAGGGGCACCTGAGTGGCTCAGTCAGTTAAGCTTTCCACTCTTGATTTTGGCCCAGGTCATGATCTCATGGTTCATGGGCTCGAGCCCCACGAGCACACAGCCTCCCTGGGATTCTCTCTGCCTCTCCCCTGCTTGCTTACTTGCTCACTCACTCTCTCAAAAAAAATAAACAGAAAAGAAAAGAAAAGGAGTAACTGGTGGCAGGTAGGAGAGGAAGCAGCTTTAGGGTAGG
Organism: Paguma larvata; assembly: GCA_030068075.1. NCBI lineage: Eukaryota > Metazoa > Chordata > Mammalia > Carnivora > Viverridae > Paguma > Paguma larvata. The sequence goes on from CM057828.1 coordinate 60,727,527, forward strand.
AAAGCAAAAGAAAAAAGTAATAAAGGAGTAACTGAATATTTCCTCAAATATGGCAAATATTGAGAATTGTTAAGTCTGGTTGATATTTCCATCAAATTCATTTTCTCCTTTATTCTGATTTAAGTGATTTTTTTAAAGGGGTGCCTGGATGCATAGTCAGTTGAGCATGATCTTGAGCTTTCTGAGTTCAAGCCCCACATCCGGCTCACTGTCCCGCTTTGGATCCTCTGTCCCGTCCCCCTCCCCCACCCCCCACCACTTGCTCTCTCTCAAAAATAAATAACAGACACACACACACAAAAGGGCAAATATTAAAAATAAATAAACAAAATAGGGGTGCTTGGGTGGCTCAGTCGGTTGAGAGTCCAACTTTGGCCCAGGTCACGATCTCACAGCTCCTGAGTTCGAGCCCCGCGTTGGGCTCCTGTGCTGACAGCTCAGAGCCAGAGCCAGGAGCCCGCTTCAGATTCTGTGTCTCTCTCTGTCTCTCTCTGCACTTCCCCCCCCACCGAAAATAAATGTACAAATAAATAAATAAATGATTTTAAAAATAATGAAATGGTTAAGATTTTTTAATTAAATATTCATAATAATTAAAATACCCATTGGCCTCTTTCTCCTTTGCATTCCCAGGATCAGGCCCGTGGCCTCCTTTTCTTTCTGTTGGCATTCACATCTTTCCTGTTCTCTCCTCTTGTCCCCTTGCCACATCAACTTATGGCCCAAGGCCAAAGACATGCCACCTCTTGCCACACAGCTCAAGATTTGGTGGTTTAGAGGCCAGAAGTAGAAGTCTGAGGCTTCTTTTTTAGTGCCTTTTTAGAATCAGTTTCTGGGTGGCGATAGCAGAACTGGGGGGAGACACTCCCCCCAGCCCCCCAACCGAAGCCACACATTTCTCAGCCAGCCAGCAAAGAACTCAGGGAAAATTGGGCAATCTCCCCTGGGGCAGGCTGAGTGAGACAGTAGGCTGGGAACTTCCTGCCTCCAAACCTATGTGACTTTTTTTTTTTGGTATCTCTCACCATCCCCATCTCCCCCCACCCACCCCAGACCAAAGCCAATCTGTCCCCGTGCTCTTCCATTCAGTGTTGAACAATGCTCCATGTGATAGAGAGGTCCGGACTCTGCAGGAGATGAGATGAACAGTGTCCTCCCTCAAGGAACACTCGAGTGGAGGCCGACTCATATATAGTTAATTACAATATCCTGCTTTAGAGCAGTGAAGGAGATGCTTACACACGCGATCCCTTTTTAAGGGGCCCGATGCCCAGTTTTCTTCTCCCAAACTTCTGTCTTCAGACTCCTGCCGTTCTCCACACAGCAGTTATCAGCCACAAGCCCCACCGGTCCTATTCCACAAATAACTGTTATATTTATCCCCTCCTCTCTCTTCCTATCCCTAGTCACTGCCTTATTAGGTAGGCATCCCCATCACGACCTACGTGGCGATGCCACTATAGAGAATGGATTGATCCTCTTCAAAATAGGCTCCACTGCCCCCTTGGCGTCTTGTCTTATCCAACAGAGATCTCATCACCTGGGGCAAGTGGGATCGAATCTTTCCAGGCTCTCCCTTTCATCTAGAGATGTGCCCACTCAACTATTTACCCTTCACGAAATCGACCAAGTCATTTCCTCTGTGACATCCCGCTGATGCATACGCAAGTATGTGCCGGGACTGCCCTTCCCCCATAGTAGTTCGAGAACTCACCTTTCAAGTCTTAGATCAAGCTTCATCTCTGGAATCCTTTCCAGAAATATTCCATCTCTCCCTAGAACTGGCCGGACTTCTCCAAGTGCCCCCATGGCGACCTCTGCTGTCTTCCCCTCGGCAGGTTCCACACTTTATTGCATTTAATTGTTTGTACGTTTATAAACATAGTGGCGTGAAGTGAACCTGGGTTGTGGAGCCACAGGTCAAAGTTCACATCCAGGCTTAATAACTGGCAACATGAGAGGCAAGTTACTTAACCTGTTTGAGCTTTAGTTGCCTAATCTATAAAAGGAGTATATTATTACTTGTCTGGAAGGGTTGTAGAGGAAGAAATGAAAAGGTAGCAAGTCGTTTTTGCTTTCATTGTGAGGTGTTTTTTTTGTGGTTTTTTTGTTTGTTTGTTTGTTTTGTTTTTGTAAATCTGTTTCATTGTGTGTGTGTGTGTGAAAAAAAGAAATTTTTTTTAGGGCAACCAGGGTGGCTCAGTTGGTTAAGCGTCCAACTTCGGCTCAGGTCATGATCTCACGGCTTGTGGGTTCGAGCTCCACGATGGGCTCTGTGCTGACAGCTCCGAGCCTGGAGCCTGCTTCGGATTCTGTGTCTTCCTCTCTCTGCCCCACCCCCACTTGCACTCTGTCTCTCCAAAAAATGAATAAATGTTAAAAAAAAATAAAATAAAAAAAGAAATCTTTTTTAAGTTCGTATTTATCCTTAAAGATTATTTATTTATTTAGAGACAGACAGAGAGAGAGAGAGAGAGAGAGAGAAAGCGTTCATGAGAAGAGGAGGGGCAGAGGAAAGAGAGAAAATCTTAAGCAGGCTCTAAGCCCAGCTCGGAACCCTACTCAGGGCTCGATCCTATGAACCCAGGATCATGACCTGAGCTGAAATCAAGAATCCAACGCTCAACTGACTGAGCTAGCCCAGCGCCGCTTAAAGATTTTATTTTTTAAGTAATCTCTACATCCAACATGGGGCTCAAACTCACACCCCCGAGATCAAGAGTCACATACTCCACGAATCGAGTCAACAGATGTCCCAACTAATTGGAATTTACTTATTTATATATGTTTATATTTAATTTTTTATGTTTTGTTTTTATTTTTGAGAGAGAGAGAGACACAAGATGAGTTGGAGAGGGGTACAGAGAGAGAGGGAGACACAGAATGCAAAGCAGGTTCCAGGCTCTGAGCTGGCACAGAGTCCAACTCGGGGCTCGAACCCATGGATGGTGAGATCATGACCTGAGCTGAAGTCCAACACCCAACAGACTGAGCCACCCAGGTGCCCCTTCATATTTTTAAAGTTTATTTTAAGAGAGAGCAGCATGAGTGGGGCAGGGGCAGAGAGAGAGAGAGGGAAAGAGAAAATCCCAGAGAGGTTCTCCATTGTCAACATGGAACCCTATGTGGGCAGGGGAGGGGCAGAGAGACAGGGAGAGAGAATCCTCCTCAGAGCCATGAGATCATGACCTGAGCCAAAATCAAAAGTTAGATCCTTAACCTGACTGAGTCATCCACGCACCCCACAACTAATTGGGATTTAAAAACTTGGGGGGCCTGGCTGGCTTAGTCGGTGGAGCACGTGACTCTTGATCTCAGGGTTGTGAGTTGAAGCCCCACGCTGGGTAAAGAAATTACTTAAAAATACAATCTTTAGGGGCGCCTGGGTGGCTCAGTTGGTTAAGCGGCCAACCTCCGCTCAGGTCATGATCTCACGATCTGCGAGTTCGAGCCCCGCGTCGGGCTCTGCGCTGACGGCTCAGAGCCTGGAGCCTGCTTCGGATTCTGTATCTCCCTCTCTCTCTGCCCGTCCCCCTGCTTATACTCTGTCTCTATGTCTCTCAAAAATAAATAAACATTAAAAAAATTTAAAAAAAATACAATCTTTAAAAAAATTAAAAAATAGTTAACATACAGTACAATATTAGTTTCTGGTGTACAATACAGCGATTGCACACTGCCATTCAATACCTGGTGCTCATCGCAAGTATACTCCTTAAACCCCATCACCTGTTTCCCCCATCCCCCCACCCACCTCCATCTGTTTGCTTTTTGTTTTTATGACTCTGGTAGCACATGAAAAATATCTCTTTGTATAAGATTCAAACAGCCAGGGGCACCTGGGTGGCTCAGTCTGTTCAGCAGAGCCGAGTCTTGATTTCGGCTCAGCATGATCCCAGGGTTGTGGCATGGAGCCCCCCCACACTGGGCTCTGTGCTGAGTGTGGAGCCTGCTTAAGATTCTTTCTCTCTCTCTGTCCCTCTTGTCCGGCTCTGTGTGTGTTCTCTCTCTAAGGAAAAAAAAAAAAAATTCAAACAGCCAATAGTTTGGGGGAGTACATGAGAACCTCCGTTCCTTAACCTATCTGCACACGCCTTCCTCTCTTTTCCCACAGTAGGGAAACACCTTCACCAGTTGATACTTGGTTTGCATATGTAAATTCTACGCATTTACACATATTTACATACATCCAAAAGATATTTACCCAGTCCCTACCGTGCGCCAGGTACTGTTCTGGTATGATCATGAAGACACATCAGTGAACAAAATAAGTCCTCCCCTCTTTTGAGCGTAGTTGCTATGTTCACACATACCTTGGTTGTTGGTCTTTTTTTGTGTATAAACAATATAGGTATTATTCGATAGCTTGCTTTTTTTACTTAACAAAATCTGTTCAAGATCTTTTCATGTTAATTTATACCATTCTTGCTCAATATTTCAAACTCTCCCACAGCAAATATCTTCATCTGTGCCCATGTATGGCGGTCAGGAGAGAGTGGGGAACTGTGTAGCAGAGTGGTTAAAGGGCACGGATTCTAGAGACAGACCATAGTTGTGAATCCTGACTCTGTCGCTAACTAGCCACGTGACCCTTGGGCCAGTCACTTCACTATCTGCCTCACTTATCTCCTCTATGAAATGCAGAAATAAGAGTATTTACTCCATAGAATAGTCGAGGTATGGTCAGAATCCTGGCACATAGTAAGCACTCAATATATATTCTCTGTCTAGATTCCCAGAAGTAGAATTGCTGAGTAAAGATTACGCGCATTTAAAATTTTGACACGCTGCCAAATTATCTTCCCCCAATACTCCCAGTGACACTCATACCCACACCGTGAAAGTGGTCCCTTCCCTAAATTCTCACCAATTTCAAAAATTTGTTGGCAACCTGGCAATTCCGTAATAGAAGTTTGTTTTTTTCCGATTTACCAAAATTTATAGGGACAAATGTCTTTTCTGTTTTTGTCCACTTGTATTTTGTTCTCTGTGAATTGTCCTTTCATTCCTTTGTCCATTTTTCTACTGAAATGTTTGACTTAAAGAAGTTCTTTATGTGTATTAGATATTAATTCTTTGTTAAAATCCACTGGCAACGAGGGGTGCCTGGCGGGCTCAGTCAGTAGAACACGTGACGCTTGATCTCTGGGTCGTGAGTTCAAGCCACACATTGGGGGTCGAGATTACTTAAAAAAAATAAAATCTCTTAAGAAATCCATTTGCAGGAATGGGGATGGAGCTAGAGAGTACAATGCCAAGTGAAATAAGTCAGAGAAAGACAAATGCTATATGAGTTCACTCAAATGTGGACTTTAAGAAACAAAATAAACGAGTCAAAGGCAGAAAAAAGAGAGAGGGACAAATCAAGAAACAGACTCTTAATTATAGAGAAGAAACTGAAGGTTACCAGACGGTAGAAGGCTGGGGGGCTGGGTGAAATAAGTGATGGGAGTTAAGGAGGGTACTTGTCCTGATAAGCACCGGGTGACGTGCATAATTGTTGAATCACTATATTGCACACCTGAACCTAATATAACACTGTATGTTAACTAACTGGAATGAAAAGCTTAAAAATCCCCCCAAAATTCTTTGTTAAAACATGTCAAATATTTTCTCCCTGGCAATCGTCGTTTTTTTTTTTTTTTTTTTTAGATAAAATCAACTTTAGGGAGATATAGTTTTTACACAATAAAATGCACCCATTTTAAATGTATATTTGGATAAGTTTAGGCAAATATATATACCCGTGTAAACATCACAATGATCAGGCTGTAGAACATTGCCCTAAAAGGTTCCCTGTGCCCCATCGTTCTAATCCCTGCCAACCCTCAGCCCGCACACAGCCACTGATGTTACTTCTGATTAGATTTCATTCTGGTTTGGTTTTTTTTTAAGTTTTTTTTTTATTAAGTAATCTCTACATATGGGACTTGAACTCACAGCCTTGAGATCGAGAGTCACAGCTTGCAGCCAGTAAGCCAGCCAGGCATTCCTCATCCACTCACCTTTGATGGGTGTTTGAGGTGTTTCCAATATTTTGATTTTCTGAATAGAGCTGCTATGAATCCTATATATATCTCTGTGTTTTTATTTCTCTTGGGGCAAATCCCTAGGATTGGAGTGGCTGGGGCTCATGGTAAATGTATGTTTCACGTTAGAAGAAACTGCCGAACTGTTTTCCAAAGTTGCTGTACTATTTTACATTTTTAAATATACATAAGTACTTAGGGCACCTGGATGGCTCAGTCGGTTAAGTGTCCAACTCTTGGTTTTGGCTCAGGTCATGATTTCACGGTTCGATTCGGGTTCAAGTCCTGTGTGGGGCTCTGAGCTGACAGTGCAGGGCCTGCTTGGGATTCTCTCTCTCTCTCACTCTCTCCCTCTGCCTCTCTCTCTCCCTCTCTCTCAAAATAAATAAATAAACATTTAAAAATTTTACATATACATACATAAACACTAGATACTAATCCTTTAAAAAATATTGGAAATATCTTCTCCTTGTCAGTTGCCATGTTTTTTTTTAATTTTTTAAATGTTTATTCATTTTTGAGAGACACAGAGTGAGGAGGGGAGGAGCAGAGAGAGAGGGAGACACAGAATCTGAAGCAGGCTCCAGGCTCCAAGCTGTCAGCACAGAGCCCAACTCGGGGCTCGAACTCACTGACTGCAAGTTCATGACCTGAGCTGAAGTCGGACGCCCAACCGACTGAGCCACCCAGGCGCCCCGCCTTTTTTTTTTTCTTAATGTTAATTTATTTTTGAGAGAGAGAGAGAGACAGAGCTCGAGCAGGGGAGGGCAGGGGAGGGCAGAGAGTCGCAGAATCTGAAGAAGGCTCCAGGCTCTGATCTGTCTGCACAGAACCTAATGTGGGGCTTGAACTCACCAACTGTGAGATCATGACCTGAGCTGAACATAGAAGCTTCACTGACTGAGCCACCCAGGCGTCCCTCTCCTCAGTTGCCTTTTAATTTTGATGTTGTTATATCATTTTTTGTATAAATGAGGCGGGTCTCATTTGGCTTCATATCCCCAGTACCTGGACCTGTACTGGGCACAAAATGGCTCCCCCAATAAGTATTTATTGAATGACTCAACAACAGTGAGGATATTTGTAAATAGGGTCACAGTCTGATCACTTAGCTAACACAAACAAGTCACAGGTGATAAATTTAACCATCAGTAAAAGACCCCAAAGTATTATCTGCAAAGGAGAGGCTGATGAGATTTGGAAACACCCAAATCCAATCTGTGCTCCACCGAACACCTACCAGATCCTTCTTAAAAACTCTCATCTGTTTGTAGTACACTCCCCCACTTAAATCTTTTCAAGGCTTTCCAGTACCCTGGGGATAAAGTGCTCCAACCTTAAGCTGGTCTGCAAGGCTCTGAGTCATCTGGTCTTCAAGTCTGGCCATGGTCTCCTCCTCCCTGTCTGTACATGTTCTTCCAATGTGCCGCGATCTTCCACCCCCACCTAACTTGCACGCATCTTTCTGGACTCAGTTTAACTATCATCTCCTCAGGGAATCCTTCCTTCCCCAACTCCTGAAAGAGCCTTAGGTCCCACATAACCCTGTAGTTACTTCTTCAACTTTTGTTTCCCCCAAAGCTTATAAGTTCCTCCCGAGAACAGGCCGTTGCTCTCATTTGGCTCTTTGTTCCCACTGACTGCTGGCTAGAGTGCCTGGCTCATAATAGACACTCCATAAAGGTTGAATGGATGAATTAATTAAAGGTAAGCCAGGACTAGGAGGCATTATAGGATTCATTAAGAAGTTCTGGACTTCCTGTCGGGGTAGGAGGAGCCACTAAAAGATCGGAAGTGGAAGAGTGAGGATACAAAAGTCTCAATCCCACAAACTGTGATGAAGTGTTTAGATAACTTTTATTAGTTTTTATTTACTTATTTTGAGAGAGACCGAGAAAGTGCAAGCAGGGGAGAAGCAGAGAGAGAGAGAGAGAGAGAGAGAGAGAGAGTCCCAAGCAGTCTCTGAGCTGTCAGCACAGAGCCCAATGTGGGGCTCGAACCCACGAAGCCTTGAAACCATGACCTGAGCAGAAACCAAGAGTCGGATGCTTAACTGATTGAGCCACCCAGGCCCGCCAATAATTAAACTTAAAAACATCTTGTTAATGTTTATTTCTTTTTAAGAGAGAGACAGAGCATGAGTGGGGGAGGGACAGAGAGATTGGGAGACACAGAATCCGAAGCAGGCTCCGGGCTCTGTTGGGCTTGAACTCACGAACCGCAAGATCGTGTCCTAAGCTGAAGTTGGATGTTCGACCAACTGAGCCACCCAGGCACCTCCAAAAAATTATTAAAAAAAAAGGTTTAACCATGTTCTTATAGATATATCTAGTTCATTACTTCTGTTGCATAGTAGTCCCTTGATGATGGAGAATTAACTTCCTTATACCCCAAAGCTGTCATGAATAGCCTCATATATGTTCTCCTACAGTTCTGTGCGGTATTTTCTTTCTTTTTTTTTTTATTTTGTATTTTTTTTTAAACATTTATTCATTCTTGAGAGACAGACAGAGCATGAGTGGGGGAGGGGCAGAGAGAGAGGGAGACACAGAATCCGAAGCAGGCTCCAGGCTCTGAGCCATCAACACAGAGCCCGACGCAGAGCTCGAACTCACAGAGGGCGAGATCATGACCTGAGCTGAAGTGGTCGGCCGCTTAACCGACTGAGCCACCCAGGCGCCCCTTTTTTTTTAATTTTTAAAAGGTTTTTTATCTATTTATTTTGAGAGAGAGAGAGCATAGGCAAGCAGGGTAGAGGCAGAAAGAAAGAGGGAGACAGAGAATCCCAAGCAGGGCTTGATCCCACAAACTATGACATCATGACCTGAGCTGAAATCAAGAGTCAGGGGCTAAACCGACTGAGCCACCCAGACGCCCCATGATGGTGATCCCTCTAAAATAAAAATCTGGCCATTCCACCCCCCTGCTCCACTTCCTTCAATAACCCTCATTTCCTTAGGAAAACGCACAAACTTCTTTTTTTTTAAATTTTTAAACTTTTTTTTTTTTAATGTTTATTCATTTCTGAGAGAGAGAGCACGAGCTGAGGAGAGGCAGAGAGAGGAGACACAGAACCGGAGCAGGCTCAGAGCTGTCAGCACAGAGCTTGATGCGGGGCTCGAACTCATGAACTGTGAGATCATGACCTGAGCTGAAATCCTGAAGTCGGACGGCTGAGCCCACTGAGCCAGTCAGGTGCCCAGAAAGCACAAACTTCTTAGGATGATAAAGGAGACAAATCATTTTATATCTCTATATGTCTCTTTCCTTCCTAAGACCTAACAATACTGCCTGGTTCATAAGACACTTGTTTTTGTTTTGTTTTGTTTTTTAAATTCTCAGTGCAGGGTTTTTTTTTTTTTTTTTAAGTTTATTTTTTTTGAGAGAGAGAGAGCACACGTGTGCGCAGTGCGTGCGTGCTTGCAGAAGAGCACAAGTGGGGGAGGGGCAGAGAGAAAGAAGGAGACAGAGAATCCCAAGTAGGCTCCACACTGTCAGCTTGCAGCCGGACACAGGCTCAAATCCAGGAACGGCGAGATCACAACGGAGCCAAAGTCAGACGCTTAACCGACTAAGGCACCCAGGCGCCCCCCATGGGGCACTTGTGAAGATCAAATCGGTTGATGCAGGGGAAGAGAAACTGTAGCTTGTAAAGAACTATAGAAATGTTGGTTTTACTAATAGATTGTCTTTTAAGATGTTTCTCCCCCTTAGAGGTAGGCTTCGTGTTTATTTTAGCTGGACTTGAGGGATATAAAAATGTGGGCGGTAGGGAGTGGGTGGCTCACGCATTGGACTCTCCGGCAGCACCCAGGCCCAGTGTTAATACCGTGAGGGGAGAGGGACTGTGAGAAGGCAGGAGGCAAGGGGATCAGGCTAATGGGGCTTAGGGCAGGGGTTTGGGCCCCCGCCCTTTCTTCTTCCCAGTTTCTGTAGGCATCTGAGAACAAAGATCGGGCTTTTATATTTTTCATTTATCTTTGTCATATCTTATAACGTTTGAAAAAGGCTCACGGTAGGTGCTTACTAAATGTATGTTGATTGGTGGAGAGAATCTGGACTCTGCCAGGCTCAAATGTAGGAAGTTGGCCTTGTCCTTGTCGCTGTTGCTGGTGAACCAGGGGGTGCGCGTCCGTGCTCCCCGGAGTTGTCTGTCTACTCCTCACTGTCCACCTCCCCACCACCTCCATGGCTTCTCTCCCCACGCACCCCGGTCCGCCATATCTTCTATTCATTCTTCAATTTTCTACAACAGTGGCAACCTTCTCTGGGAAGTCTCCTCAAGTCTGAACTGGGTGCTGCTCCCCTAGCATTGAGCACTCGTAACCGCTACACGGCAGGCAGCGAATTTTATTGATTTTACTTCATAAGATATTAACTATCTTGTTGGTCTTCTGCGAGGGTCTTTTAGTCCCATTTTACAGATAAGGAGACTGAGGCTCACAGAGTTTGCAAACATAGCAGGTGGTGGAGCTTGAATTCACGCCCCGGTCTGTCAGACTTCTAAGATACTGCACTTAACCACTACTCAAACTGCCTCCTGGTGTCACAGGAACAGAGCTCTTTACCTGGTTCTCTTCTGCTAGATCATACACTTGTTAACTACGGGATCAGACACTTCTAGTGTATACCTGGAACACAAAAGATACTCAGGAAATATCTGTGAGAGGCAGGCAGGCAGGTAGGTGGGGCAGGAAATAGACACTTGCTTGCTGAATTCTGGCCTAGGAGTCAGGACACCTTTGGACCTTGGGCAAGTGCCTCGTCTTCTCTGAGCCAAGACTGGGGGAAGGGGCGCAATCAGTACCATAGGCTTCTGAGACTTCTCCCCACCGAGCCCCTGCCTCAGCGCTGATAGCTCTGCTATTGCCCCCTGCAAAATTGTGCCAACCTCCTGCCCCTAACAAGACCCGAGAGCCCCGGTGATAAGTGGAGTCACTGAGCAGCTCACTCCTGCCACCTGGTGGTATGGAGGAGCCTTGCTCAATCTTGTTTGCAGATCCAAGGAAGGTCTGGTCTGAAAAAGTCTGGAAGCTTTTGCACACTGCCCTTCCCTCCAGGAGTTTTGCTTTCTCTGGAATCCCTTTCGGTTCACAGCACACATCAACGTTCCTGCTCTTCCAACGCACTGAACTGAGCTGGATGAAGTTAAGGCCCCTACAGATCCTAAACTCTGAAAAGATTGTGGTGCGCACCTCCACCATAAAGGCTTCAAGACAGAAAAAATACTAAAAGTAAAATAAGGGGCGCCTGGGCGGCTCAGTCGGTTAAGCGGCCGACTTCAGCTCAGGCCATGATCTCACAGTCTGTGGGTTCAAGCCCCGTGTTGGGCTCTGTGCTGACAGCTCAGAGCCTGGAGCCTGCTTCAGATTCTGTATCTCCCTCTCTCTCTGCCCTTCCCCTGCTGATGTGCTGTCTCTCTCTCTATCAAAAATAAATAAGGGCACCTGGGTGGCTTAGTCGGTTAAGTGGCCGACTTCAGCGCGGGTCATGATCTTGTGGTCTGTGAGTTCGAGCCCCGCATCAGGCTCTGTGCTGATGGCTCAGAGCTTGGAGCCTGATTCGGATTCTGTGTCTCCCTCTCTCTCTGCCCTTCCCCTGCTCACACTCTGTATCTCAAAAGTAAATAAACGTTAAAAAAAATTAAAATAAATAAATAAACTTAAAAAAAAAGTAAAATAAGTCCAAGTAAGGACATGCCACAAAATTCTGATTTCTCTTACGATGACTGCTTTAATGCTTTTATTTTTTAAAATATGAAATACAAACTATTTATCTCAACATTCCTGTCTGTTTTAGTTCCCCTGCTTTGCTGTCCTGTGCAACTAAGCACTAACATAATGCTGGGGAGCATGCCATGGACCCTGTTTGGGGTGACAGAATCTTCCTAACATAAGCCTATGAGCTACTTGAGGGCAAGGATTGTCGTCTTTTATAAGATTTTGCCTTTCAGGGTGCCTGGCTGTCTTAGTCGGAGGAGCACGCAACCTTTGATCTCAGGGTTGTGAGTTGAAGCCCCATATTGAGCATAGAGCTTACTTAAAAAAAAGAGAAAGAGAGAGAAAAAGATTACAAAATCTAATAAAATAAGTGGTATTGACTACCACTTGAATTGATTAATAGGCTTTAATACTTTTAATAGGCTTTAATACTGGAGGGGGACCTGGCTGGGTTAGTCAGTGGAGCACATGACTCTTGATCTTGAGGGTTGTGAGCTCGAGCCCCATGTTGGATATAGAGATTACTTAAAAAGAAAATCTTTAAGGCGTGCCTGAGTGGCTCAGTCAGTTAAGCATCCTACTTCAGCTCAGCTCAAGTTATGATCTCACAGTTCGTGAGTTCGAGCCTTGCATTGGGCTCTCTGCTGTCAACTCAGAGCCTGCTTAGGATCCTCTATCTCCTCTCTCTGCTCCTTCCTCCACTCACACACACTCTCTCTCAAAATAAACGATTATTAAGGAAAAAAAAAGATTTTATGGCACCTGGGTGGCTCAGTCGGTTAAGTGGCAGACTCTTGATTTCAGCTCAGGTCATGAGCTCCTGGTTCATGAGACTGAACCCCACGCTGGGCTGGCTCTGCTCTGACAACTTGGAGCCTGCTTGGGATTCTCTCTCTCCTATCTCTCTGACCCTCTCCCCACTTGCTGGCTCTCTCTCAAAATAAGGAAATAAACATTAAAAAATAAATAAATAGAACATTTAAAAACAAAGATAAAAAATGGGCTTTTATACTGGAACTACATCAAGAAGTCATAGGCTAACAAGAAAGATGGATGCTGGTTGAAAGATGGATGAAGGACTTTCAGGTAGTTAGAGAAGTAAATTATCAAGCAAATGAGTAAAGATGACTTGAACCATTCCCTTACCAGGTGAAAGCTTGACAGAGGAGGCTAGGCCTTCTGACTAGGCCACAAGACCAAGGAAAGAACACAATGACTTTTGGTCAGGGTATGACTATGGTGGCCTTGTATCCTAGAGTTTCCAGAACTTTACAATTTCAAATATTTCTTCCAGGGGCACCTGGCTGGCTCAGTCAGTAGAGCAGGAGACTCTTGATCTAGGGGTCATGAGTTTGACAGGGTACCTGGGTGGCTCAGTCAGTTAAGCATCCGGCTTGGGCTCAGGCCATGATCTCAGAGTTCATGGGTTTGAGCCCCACATCGGACGACATGCGGACAGGACAGCTCAGAGCCTGGAGCCCTCTTCAGATTCTGTGTCTCCCTCTCTCTCTGCCCCCGCCCCTCTGCTCACACTCTGTCTCTGTCTCGGTCTCTCTCTCTCTCTCTCTCAAAAATAAAATAAACATTAAAAAAAAACCCGTACAGGTGTCATGAGTTTGAGCCCCACGTTGGGTGTGGAGCCTACTTAAAAATAAATAAGTAAATAAAAAATAACCAAATATTTCTCCAAAACCTGTGAGATGTTCTAGAAAAGAACCGACTCCTCCACTCTCAGCTTTTCCAGCGCTCTCTCCTACATCGTATCCATGCCCAAATCTGTACCCTTCCCAGCAAAAGACAAACATGCCAGACGTAAGAATTAGATCCCTGAAAAAAGAAAAAAAGAAAAGAATTAGGCCCCGTACTGGAAACGCAGTGGGCAGAAGAGGATAAGGCCAAAGAACGGGCTGAGCCGGATGCACGATACCCAGACTCTTCCATTTAATCACCCTTCTAAGAGATAAGGGATCTAGGGGGGCAGTGGAGGGTGGGCGGTCACCAGTGAGACCACAGGTCCCCGGGTCCCCGGGCTCCCAGGCTCCCAGAGCCCTGTGGAGCTGCATATTCTCAGCCTCTCCTTCTCTTTGGCTGCCATGAGTGAGCCCGCGGACACCATATGCTTTTTCTCTAGGAATTTGGAAGCAACTAGAAAGTGCTCTGAGGCTAGCACCAAGGGGGAGCATCCCAGATTTTCTCTACCCTGGTCCCCAGGATCCTGGAGAGAGGCGTCAGGCCTAAGAACCATCTAGAAGTGGAACAGAATGGTAGGTGTTATCTGGCAGGGCACGGGCAGCCTTAGGTGTGTCTGTCTGTCCCCTTACCCTCTATTAGCTAAAGTCTCCCTGCTGTCCTACCCCTATCCCCTCTCGTATTCTGGGATTCCTAAGTACTCCTTAGCTGGCAAGGAAAACCCAGTGCCCGAGAAGATTTTAGAGGGGTAAGAGACTGTATGTGTGTGTGTGTGTGTGTGTGTGTGTGTGTGTGTGTGTGTGTGTGTGTATATATATATATATATATATAGAGAGAGAGAGAGAGAGAGACATTACCTAGGTGTTTGTTGAATGCAGTTATGTAACTTCGTATGTCTCCAACACCTGGCCCCTGTGGTTCATGAAGTGTCACCACGAACGCCCATGGCTATGTGACTGTGGCATGTGGTGTGTGCCTTTGTGTGTCAGGGCAGGGGCTGCCTGTGGCGTGCATGTGTCGGGAGGGGATGATGGTGAGAGCCTGCCTCCCTCTCCTCCTCCCCCATCCCTGTTGCCATCTGGCCTTGATCAGCCGGTCCCTGGGGAGAGAGTCGCGGTTTCGGATGCAGGAAAATGTTCCAGGAAGCGGCCACTGTGCGGGCCCTGCTCCGGCTCCCCCAGCGGAAATTGTTCCAGCGGGAGGGGGAAGGGAGTGTCGAGATAGGATTAAGGGGGCAAGGGTGGGGTGGTGGCTCTTGGCTCCCCTTTCCATGGGATAAAGCAGGATAAGTTGATGGGAAGCTCAGGTCAGCCAGGAACCTGGAGGTTGCTACCTAAATCATTTAATGCAGGAAAACTGAGAGCCAACAAAGGAAGGTTCCTTTTCTTATCTGGTTTTCTTCCTGGTGAAGTTTGAGGATTGGGATCTGGGTGGCCCTTGGGTTCCTTTTCTGGCCCTGCCAGCATGTATCCAAGCTGGGGACCAGGACACCTGGGTCTTGTCTGAGAGTGGCGGGGGCGCATAGGATTCAGCCCCCTCTTCTCCCCTCTGAGGGGGCTTTGAAGCTTGGATCCAGGACTGGGAGGGCTGCCTAATTGGGATAATGGAGGTTAATGGGGCGCCTGGAGGGGGTGGCCACGCTCCTAGATCAAAGAGCCCAGCTCTTCCCAACCACCACAGCTGGAGGTCACAGCTGGAGGGGGAGGGGCAGGGGCTTCGGGCCAGCCAGCAGGGGGTGCTCTGACCTCTGGATGCTTGTCCTCTCGAATGGGACCCCTTCGAGAACTACTTTTGCCTAGAGAGTGCTGGTGCGGAGCGGGGGATAAGGAAACGGGGAGCCCCGAGATTCAGACTCCTCTTTGCGTGGATGTGGGGGTGAGGAAGAGAACGGGCACGAGAGGCTGGCAGCCTAGGGTCAACCGCACGTCAGCACCGTCGGAACCTTAGGCCCTGTAGGGTCCAGAGGAGGACGCCTGGGATCCAGGTCTCCAGAAAGCCTGGGCTGGGGAGGCAGGACTCCCGTCCCGGGTTCAGGCCGCAGAGAAAGCATTGGGCGGGGCCGCTGGGGGCGCTGGCTGGGGCGGAGGGGACAGGGGCACTCGGAGCGCCGCCGCCGCCGCCGCCGCCGCCGCCGCCGCCTTCCCCCCTCCCCCCCCTGGTTGGCGCTCCCTCTCGGGCTCTAATCGGCGCGGCGGCCGCAGCGGGCAGAGTCAGCGCCGCCAGTCTCCGGGACGCGACTCCCAGCAATTGTGGTCGGGACCGCAGATATGCAGCTGCCTCCTGCCCGGGCGCCCGGCCCGGCCGACCCCGCCCGCGCCCCGCCCCCCGGCCGGCCCGCCCCTCTGCCTCCTGGCCACACGGGGACACTGAGGCACGCCTGGGCAGCGATGGCTCTTAGCCCGGCTTAGACTTGAGAGCCTCCTCCCGACGTCCCCAAATCACACGACCCGTCCGTCTGGGCGTAGCTATTCCCGAAGCAGTTGGAGTTGGGGCCGGGACCCTCACCCCCGCCCCCCAGGTCCCGCCTTCGCTTGACCGCTCGCCAGGACTCAAACCTCCACGCCCAAAGGGTCGAGCGGTGCTTTGAGATCCAGAAGGGGCGACCGATTGAGGGCGTGCGAGGAGGAGGTGGTAGGGGGTGGTGGCTGAGTCTCAAGGAATCTTATCAACACGGGCACCGAGAAAAGGAAGGATGGGGCAGGGTGGCCCAGGCCGACTCTGAATTTACGGAGAGTTCCTTCATAGGGGAGGGTCGGTGGGGAGAGGCAGGAACGGATGTAAAACGGGAAAGGAAATAGTTAAGGAGGGATTAGGACATTGTGTTGGGGGCGGGGCGGGGGGGGGGAGTCCTGCGAGAGACTGGAAGCCAGGTCCTTAGACACAGCATGGTGCCTTTGCTCGGTTGACCTTATCCAGTGGCTGTCAAGGGCCATTCTCAGAACTGAGTAGGTAAAATGCCTGTGTGTCCTGTGTGCATATTCACGGACAAACACACATGTCAAGGGAAGTCATTCTCTGACTGCTGCCCCCCTCACTTCTCACATCCAGTCAGGCACCAAGTCCCGCGGACACCACCTTCTCCATATCACCCTTCCCTTGACTTCTAGGCATCCGCTGTGCTGCTACAGGCCCCATCTCCCCTCTTGCCTGGACTGCTGCCACACACTGGTCTCCCTGCCTCTAATTTTGCCCTCCTTCGAACTCTGACAATACTCATAGGCACCATTTATGCAACAACTACTAAGTGCCAGACACTGTGGTAAGAGCTCCACATGCATTATTCCTAATCCTTATAACAACCCTGGGAGGTTGCAGTATTATGTTTCCCCATTCTGAAGAAGAATCTAAGGCATCAAAGGTTATATCGCCTGGCCAAGCTTACACTATAGTAAATGGCTGACTTGCCCAGAACTTCCTGGCTCTAAGCCCCGATTCCAATCTACTCTCTGTTGCCGGGGCTATCTTTCTAATATATGAATATTCCCATACGTTGCCCTTAGGACCAGGTTCAGAGCCTTTGCGCAGCTGGTTAGGACTTCTACATGAGCCTCTACTCTGCTCAGTCACACTCGACTTTGAGCATTTCAAAAGTGTTGGGGCGCCTGGGTGGCTCAGTTGGTTAAGCGTCCGACTTTAGCTCAGGTCATGATCTCATGGTTCGTGGCTTCGGCCCGTGTTGGGCTCTGTGCTGAGGGCGCAGAGCCTGGAGCTTCAGATTTTCTCCCTCTCTCTCTGCCCCTCCCCCACTCGGACTCTGTCTCTCGGTCTCTCGGTCTCTCAAAAATAAATGAACATTAAAAAATAAAAACCTGTTGCATACACTCCCCCCCGCCCCCCGCGCTCCGTAAACACTCTTCCTCTCTCCCCCTGGCTAACTCCTATTTACCCTTTATTTTCTTTACCTAGTCATTGCTTCTTTCAGGAAGCCTTCCTTGATTCCCCAAACACGGGGGTTAGCCTCACTCTTTTGTCTTCAGTAACATCTAGTAATTACTCGCTCCAGATACGTCCCGCTCTTTATGTTAGTTGCTGGTTTGTGAGGCAAAGGGCTAGGTCTGTTGTTCAGGTTGCACACCTGAGCCTCGCTCCTTGTGCTAGGTGCTCATGGGGCATTTATTGCATGGAAGAATGTCCTTCGGGTCCAGTCTACATCTCAAACCAAAAACAAAAGAAAGACCAAAATACTGTGCTTCCAAGAAGAATGGGAGCAGCTCCGAGAAAGTGAGGGAAATGTCTGTCTAGGGTTTTTGGGTAGCAGATGGGATCGTGGCCCCATCACCCCAAGTTCTCTTTGTTTAAAGACGCTAATATATTTCAAGTATCAGACTCCAGGGCACATATTTTTACACAGACACGAACAGAGATGAACAGAGTCTTAATTCAATGCTGACCCATGTGAGGCACCCCGGGCAGGTTCTCTTATTCCGGGATCAGGCCTCAGTCTTTCCCTCCATGTACCCTTTGTCCTCTGCCATCCTTGCTCCTTCCCTTTTCATAGCACTTCTCTTATTGATTTATTTTGTTTTATTGATTTAGGTCATCTCCGCACCCAGCGTGGGACTCAAACTCATGACCCCGAGATCAAGAGTTGCATGCTCTTCCAACTGAGCCAGCCGGGTGTCCCAGCACTTCTCTTTCTGACTCTGAGCAGCCTCTCCTGGAATTACTCTATTATCTCAGGACTCCAATGTCCAAGACGGAAGCCAAGGCTCGGAGCAGAGGGGAGCCAGGGCCAGCACCGGGAGCCCTGCCCGGCAGCCTTGGTGTTAGAAGAAGGGATGGTGGGGCGCCTGGGTGGCTCAGTCGGTTGAGCGGCCGACTTCGGCTCAGGTCATGATCTCGCAGTCTGTGGGTTCGAGCCCCGCGTCGGGCTCTGTGCTGACAGCTCAGAGCCTGGAGCCTGCTTCACATTGTGTCTCCCTCTCTCTCTGCCCCTCCCCCACTCATGCTCTGTCTCTCCCTGTCTCAAAAATAAATAAACATTAAAAAAAAAAGGAAGAAGAAGAAGGGATGGTGACGCCTTGCAGAGTGTGAGGGAGTTGGGCTATGCGTGTAACATGTAAATATGGATACCTATGGGTTGGGGAGGGGAGCCCCATTGCCAAGCTCTCCTGTACAAAGGTCGCTGGCCTCTGAAACGCTTCCCTTTCGCCCTGTGTTCTCAGCTTTGCCTCCCAGAATTGGATTCTTTTACCCAAGCACTCCATCAAAGCCCCGGGCAGTGCTCACATCCCCAAGTCCTGAGTGGATTGTCCCTGAACGCAAGGAGCAAGTTTCCCGGATCACCACGGCTCCGTTGCTTTCGGAGGATCCCACCAGATTAGCAATTGTCCCCCAGGGCCTCTCATCTCTATCCCCACCGTCTCTTTTCCCCTGTGTCTCTCCCTTCATCTTCCTGTTTCCCTGTCTCTAGGTGCCTTCTTCTTTCCCGTCCCCTCTGTGTTCTCTGTCACTGGTGTCTCTCCTGGAGACAAGGGCTGGGCCTGGGTGCACGGGGGTGGGGGTGGTGGCCAGACCAGGGGCCCGGGACATGAGCGCAGACTTTCCAAGCTTCTCTTCCAGGCCCCTGTGGTTGGGGAGCTCCACAGAGGGAGAGATGAGTCAGCGGCCCGCAGAGCAGGGGGGAGTCTGGGTGGGGGTAGGGATGCCGGGGGTTCCCCAGGGCCAGGGAGTTCGCTGGGGCCTCTGGGTCTCTCAGCGCTGGAGGATATGTAAAGGAGTTCTGGTTCCCCGAAGGCTCACTAGGGGTGGCTACACTAGTAGGGGCTGCAGGCAGCAGTTCGTAGGACTGGCAGTGCTGTCCACGTCACCCTTATACCCAGATTCCTCTGGGAAGAGGGGTTCCTAAATCCCCCGCCTATGTGCGCGGCGCCTGCCATGTATGTAAATGTCTGTACTGACGGGAGCACGTGGGAGTTCCTGGTTGGGAAGGTGTTCTAGGTGACTGTGAGTCCGTCTGCAAGTATGCGTACTGCTGGGTGCGTTCTTGCGATTGCGGGTTAGGGTAGGTGTCCTGGCACAAACATCACCTCTATAGGAGCTAGGGACATATACGTGTGTGTGTGTGTGTGTGTGTGTGTGTGTGTATCAGTGTGGGTGCCTGCGGAGTAGTCGCAGTAGTCAGGGACCCTTGAACAACTTCGGTTTGCAGTGTGTGGGTCCCCTTATACACCGATTTTTTTACGGCCCGGTGCAAAACTATCTTTTCTCTTCCTTATGATTTTCTTAACATTTCCTTTAGCTTACTTCATCGTAAGAATACAGACAAGCATCGGCTGACTGTGTTATCGGTAAGTCGTCCGGTCCACAGTAGGCTATCGGTAGTTAAGTTGTGGGGGAATCAAAAGCTCTATGCTGATTCTTGACTGGGAGGGCGTTGGCACCCCTAACTCTTGCCTTGTTCAAGGGTCAAATATATGTTCACAACTCAGCAGGTGTACAAGCGTGTATCTAAAAGCGTGTCACGCATTAGGTATGTATTAGGGTATATGTGTGTATTTCATGGGCTCTGTTAGCTGTTCATGGGCGATTCTAGGGGAACCAAACCTTCTATAACAACAACAGGAAGGGGTTAGGAGTCCCTTTGGCTTGCAGCTGTCAGAGGGAGCCCGGTCTAGGAGAGTGAACAGAGGGCAGTGGGTGGGGAAGGAGGCAGCTTCCCTAAGGAGGAGGGGGATAGAAGTCTTCCACTCTGCCCAGTTTTCACTCGGTCTCCACCTCACCCCACCCCCCACCCCCCAATCTTTCCAAAAGATCCCAAACCATTAGAGAGAACTGAGGCAGGTTCCGGATTCAAACCCTCTAACCTAGAAATCCCACCCTGCTTCTTCTAGGGGAGGGAGGGAAGGGAGCGGTCCCTGTGGTTCAGCTCGGTCCTGGGGTTGAGAGATCAGAAAGGCACCATCCCACCCCTTCCTTCAGGGGCGTCCATCTCGGAGCTCAGCATCTGGGTGGCCATGGGCGGAGGCTGAGGGGCCCCCAGGGTGGTGGGGGGTGGTGGATAGAAACCAGATGCCTAGGGGGTTTATACTGGAAGGACCAGAGCCGCAGCCTCTACCCGCCCCTGCCACATGGCGCCTCTGCCTGGGCTGCCCCACCCCCTGGGAGGCTGGGCTGAGGGAGGCCTGCGAGGGTGGAGGCAGGTCCTTGGTCAGGGCTCCCAGTTGCTGCCCCTAGGCCCTGAGGGCACTGGGAAGGGGGTTGGGGGTCTGGATCCAGGAATACCAGGGCCTCCGCTGGGCAGTAGGACTATCTTTTAAAACAGTGTAGAAAAAGTCAGAACCCAGGGTCCCAAAGGAGGCAGCTGGGGCTTCAGGCAACCCCTCTACCTGGCTTTGGCACCAGCCTTTGGAGGGGGCTCATGTCCAGGCGCCATCCTATTGGGGGTGATGTATCAGGAGCCCTGGCTCACGGATTTCTGGGAAACTCGCTCCTTCCTTTCCCTTCCTAGCACTCCGGTCCCTCCCCAGCTATGACTAGGGATAAAGCCCCCATGGGAAGTGGAGAAGGTTGACTTCTGCCTCCATCTCCTCTCCCCAACCCTGCATCTCCATTCATCCTTCCTTGTTTCCCATTCGGTTCTTTCCTTTCTTCTCCAACCTGAGCTGAGACCCAACCTCTTCTCTCACCTGCCACCCCTTCTCTGTTCCAGAGTCTGCACTTTTCTTCTCTGCCTCAGTTGCCTGCCTGATCTAACTGGTCTCAGGCTTTTCTACTGGCCGTGCAGTAATTTCTCCAAAGCTTCCCCTTTGTATTCCCAGCTTCTGAGTGGGGGGCTCCAGAAGTCCATCTGGCACCTCAGCCTCGGATGCCCCCACCAGAGGGAGACCGGGAGGTCAAGGGGACACCCCACCACGGGCACTTCCTCTTGGGCAGACGGGTGGGGTGGCCCGTGTAATCATCGGACACAATTATGCGCTATTTATACTCCCTCCCCGCCCCCCACCTGCCTGGCCGCTTAACCCTCTGCCTCCTCCAGACCTGGCCATGCCTCCGGCTATTTTTTCTGTCCTGTCCTTCCAAGCCATTGTCTCTATCTTTGTTCCCCTGGGCCTGTTTCTTTTCTTTTTTCTTTTTTTCTGCTTTGTTTTTTTAAAGCCGAGCACCTGGTCTTCTGTTTCCCTCTTGTCTCTTTCTCTTTTATGTCCACAGCGTCTCTTCTGATTCTCTTGGATTGTTTTATTTGTTTCATGTATCCCTAGGTCTTTCTGCTCTTCCTTCCTTCCTTCCTTCCTTCCTTCCTTCCTTCCTTCCTTCCTTCTTTCCTTTCTTCTTTCTTTCTTTCTTTCTTTCTTTCTTTCTTTCTTTCTTTCTTCCTTCCTTCCTTCCTTCCTTCCTTCCTTCCTTCCTTCCTTCCTTCTTCTTTCTTTCTTTCTTTCTTTCTTTCTTTCTTTCTTTCTTTCTTTCTTTCTTTCTTCTTTCTTCTTTCTTCCTTCCTTTCTTTCTTTCTTTCCCTTTTGTCTGCCAGACATTCTGGTTCCCTAAAACCTTTCCCCAAATGCTGAGTCCCCAAGGTTGCTTGGGGGAGTTCACATCCAGGGGCTGAAAACCAAACACCTGGTCCTGAATTTTGATTCTGCCTGCTAGTTAAACTGCACTTAACCCTCCCTGGACCTCCAGTCTGCTCCTCCTCCTCCTCCTCCTCACCTTTTTCCTCAGTGGGAGCAAAAGAAGCCAGGAGGTGGGCACTCAGGGGAGAAAGTGAGGGAACTGGGTTGGGGAGTTAGGGGGGTGGGCAGGACAGGTGTCCTTTCCTCTGATGGACAAGGACCCCCTCTATGGGAGAGATGCTACCGATTGGCTGCCCAGTCCCTTCTCTCTCGTAAACCTACCTTAGGGCCCAGGTTTCAGCTAATAAGACTTTTTGGGTTTCCCTCACCCACCCTGGTTGACCTTCCTTCTTTCCTTCCCCTTTGTGATGAGAAGTCGTAGTTGGGAAGTCCTGCCGAAGTTCTAACTTCAAGTCTGCCTGCTGCAGAGGGAACCGATGCATGGCAACGAGACAGAACTGGGAGCTCCCTCCCAGGAAAGCACGGTCACTCAGAAGAACTATCCAGCAAAGGATAGAGGTTTGACGTGTGGCCAGGAGGGGCTAAGGGATGGTAACTGGCAAGTTAGGATGGAGGCTAGGGTTTATCTTTTGGGGACTTCATCCAAAGGAGCAAGGTTCAGGCATGGATGAGTTGATCCAATGAACTTCTACCTCTACCCTCACTCCTGCCCACCTTAAATTTTCTTAGAATCAGAAGATCCAGGTTCTGCCCCACGAAGTGAGGTAGGCCTAGGTGATACTTTCTTAGGAGTGAAACTGAGGCATTGGGAAGAAGATTGGGGAACCCCTGAGCCTGTGCCAAGCCCTCCTCCCTCTACGCCTTGCTCTCGAACCCACCTCAGTGACCCTATGAGTTTGGGCAGCCGAAGCCTCCACCCAGGGAACGGCCTCCCTCCTGTCTCCTCACAACACGCACCCACACGCGCGCACATGCACACCGTTCTCCTCATCTAGAGGTGGGTGACTGGAGAAGCAAGCATCTCTGTGGTCAGCTCGGGTGTGTGTGTGGCGTGTGCACCTCCGGCCATGTCAGCGTGCGCATCTGTGTGTGCGTTTGTCTGTGTTCATTCATGACAGCGGCCGTGGCCGTGTGGGCAGCGCTGTGTGTGCGGACGTGTGCATGTCTCATCCTGTGTTTGTCCATGAGTGTGTATGTCAGTGTGTTCCAGTCTCTCTGTGTGAGTGTCGTCCCCAATCCCCCATCCCCCCCCCCTGGATCTCTAATTAGTGGTTTGGGGTTTGTTCCTTTTCCCTCCTGTTCCTTCCCTCAGCGGCGCGGCGGCCTCAGCAGCAGTAGGAGCAGCGGCAGCAGAAGCAGCAGCAGCAGCAGCCAGGACTCTCGAGTCAGAGTAGGATTGTAGGATCGCAGCCCGAGTGGGAACAGGAGTGGAGCTGGCCTGGGAGAGGAGCGGAGCCCTCCTGGGGCCCTCAGGCCACCCCTCGCCCGCGCTCCCACTGCCAGACCTCCAGGGAGGAGAGACCCAGGACACCCAGCCCCAGAGCCCCCAGGTACATGACACTGGGGAGCCCCGGGAGGGGTTCCCACGGATGTCTATGGGATTGCTGGGGGCAGGGTGTGGGACACCTAGGCCCACCGTCCCTTCCACCCTTTCCCTTCAGCACCCCCCACCCCAGGACAGTTGACAACTTGCCCATGGCCCTACCCTCCTCCTGCTTCCACCCCTTCCCTGGAGCCGTTTCTCCTCTCCCGCCCAGATCCCTTCTTTGGGGAGCTCAGCAAATGGAGCAGGAAATTTGGACCCTCTGCCTCCCTCTCTCGCCCTGCTCATTGGATCCGGAGCCTTCTCCGCTGGGAAAGCTGTAATTAGAGGGTGGATCCCTACAGACAGAGAGCAGCCCCCCCACCCCCCACCCCCCAGTCCCTTCTAACTTTAGATCTCTTCTCTCCCATTCTCCCATTCTCCCTCCCTCTCCCTCTCCCTCTCTCTCCGGCTCGGCTGGCTCTCTCCATCTGCCTGGCTCCTTGGGACCCGTTCCCCAGCCTCAGGATGGCGTCCTCCCTGCTTGAGGTAACTGCCCCCTCCTCCCCCCAGGACACCAGCACCAGCGACAGTCCTAATGGTCCTAATCCCTCCCCGCCCCCTGCCTTCCAACTCACACAGACAGTGGCTGTGGTGCTTGTCACTTCCAGGGTCCCTCTGATGGGGAGAGAGGACAGGGCTCAGAGAGGGGAGCAGAGGGCAAGAGAGAGAAGGGCCAGGGGTCAGAGAGCTGTCAGAGGAAGACGAGAGGGGCCAGGGCAGAAGAAGGCATGGGCCTCTGAGGTCCGCAGCACACGCCAACCCCGAGGAGTAGACAGGGATGGAGAAAGGAGGAAGAGGAGGGGTGGGAGATGGGTCAGCCCTCGCAGACAGGGGGAGACAGTGAGAGAGGGCTGATGGGTGGGCACCAGGCACTGCACTGGGTGTAGGGCCTCGGGGGTCCCGTATCTGGGTGAGCCTGGGCCGCAGCTTGTCTGGTTTGTAGGTGGGCAGGGGCTGGGCCTCGGGGCCGGGGTGTGTAGGGGGAAGAGGTGTGCTACGAGAGAAGGGAGAAGGGCAGCCCTGTGCATGTGGGGGGGCTGACCAGAGGAACTGGGCCCGAGCCTGAGAGGGAAGCAAGGAGGAGGGCCCGGGTCTGAGGCTGCCTGCCCGGCTCACAAATATTTAGCTTTCAGCCAAAGACAAACTCAGCTCTATTTTGGGAGTGGGAGGCTCCAGAGCGGACTGGGCCACTTCCCCTACAGGCTGGGACCCCGGCACCCCTTGCCTTTGGCACTGGGGATGGAGGGCACTAGGGTACCATGGAGGTCAGGTTTGGGGGTCTTGAGAAATCACGGACTCTACCGGGGGGGGGCGGACTCCAGGTGCAAAGTTGGAGAGGAGGGACTCCTAGACACTCAAAGCCACTCAGAATGTCCTGAGTTCTCCTTGCTTCTGGGTCTCTGACTCTGTTTCTCTCTCATCATCTCTGTCCTGTTTTCTGGGTCCCTCCACAGGAGTCTGGGGTCAGAGAGCCCTCCCCTCAGGTCAGCCACCTTCAATAGCCTTGAACTTCCCGTATTCTTGGGCCCCTCAGAAGCCCCCATCTCTGCTCTCGGTGCCTCAGCTCAGGTCCCGGGGGTGACGGGCCGACCAGGAAGCTGATTCGTTCAGCCTCCAGGAGAGGTGTGTGTGAGACGGAGTGAAAATCTTTGAACACCTGTGTTCACGGGTCAGACTGTAAGTGCTGGGATGTAAACCAGCGTGCGTGCGCGTGCGTGCCTGGCTCTGTGAGCGCACAGGTGTGCGTGTGCGTGCATCGGCTGGGCCATCTGGGCATCTGGTCGTCCAAGAGAGGAATGGTGTGTGTGTGTGTGTGTGTGTGTGTGTGTGTGTGTAAGGCTGGGAATGGTGGGTTTGTGGGTTTTGAGAGAATGGCATGCAAGCCGGTGGTGCGGACGTGATGTCCCTCGTCACTGCTCGGTATCCAGTCGGGGTCCCTAGGTGTTGCCCTCTACTTCCTGTTGCGATGAGGGCAGATCGCTGACCCTGCCATCTCCCCACTGGACTCTAGAATGAGCCATCGCTGAAACACTGCGGTTGGTCTGGAGGAAGTTCCGGGACCAAGGTGCGTGGAGATCCTGGGTCCATCCAGGGCGCGGGCAGTGTCAGTGGGCGTGGGCACCATGCCAGGTTGCCAGCGTGGCACTGGTGCCTGGGGGAGGGGCTGGCCCAGAGGTCTGCTGGAAAGACTCGGGATTGGCGTAGCACTTTGCAAGAGGAATGTGTGCTGGACTCTGGGCTTTCGTGCCCCTCACTCCTCAAGAGCAGGAGATGCCCCCAGTACAAAGGCTTCTGTCTGTTTCTCCTACTTTTGGGGCACTGGGGCCCTTCTCCCACCCAGGAAGCCCTCCGCCTGGTATAGGTGGGCTTTCTGGTGGTGGGAAGAACTTGGAGGTTCAGAGAGGGAAACGGCTGCTGTCTGATGAGAGGCTCACCTGGGCTGAGCGAGCTGCAGGGGAAGAGGCCGGAGGGAGAAATGGGGGTGAGGGCTCGGTGGGCATGGAGAATTGCAAGTGGGGAGAGCCAGACAATGTAAGCAGAGGCTGAAACGGAGAACTGGAACCCAGGACCTTGTGTGCCCAGAATGGATGGTCAGTTGGCCCTCAGATGTAGAGCGAGCTTCAGCAGGAGGTCAGCCTGGCACCATGAGCTCCCTGGAAAAAGGGGACCCCTTTCCCCAGTTGCATGTAGGAGTGAGAGAGCTGGGACAGCTCCTTGTTCTTTCTCTGGAGACTTCTTTTCAGTACTTGAAGCCTGCTTTTATTGTTATAGCAGAAGGTGGGGTAGAGGTCAGAGGAAAAACAACTGGAAGGTGGAACCCTGGGCCCCTGGGTAGGTGATACATTTGGTCAGGTATGGGGGCACATACGTAAGACTCCCTCAGGAGCACGCAAGCTGCCACAGAAGGGAAACTGAGGCTGTGGTGAACCTAGCCAGGTGCCCGGCGCTTGGCCTCCAGAACCTTCTGAGTGGGTCTAGTGCCTTGCTCCCCCTTCCTTGCCCTCAGGGGCCCTGGGGGCCACTACTCCCGGGGACTGGGGTCTCCTGTTGGCCTGGGGCTGCTAGCCTTCTTTCACCCCTCCTTCCCTCTCCCCAGCTGGGTGGGGTCCCTGGGCTTGGCTGAGGCCCCTGTGGCCACAGTGTGAGGGCCGGGCGGGGGGGACGGCGTCGGCGTTTTTAAAAATAAACCGACCGCAGGGAAACCAACGGAGCCGGGCTGGGCCGAGGGGGAGAAGCGGTCAGGGGGAGAAGGAGGGAGGAGTGGCCTGGTCTGGGGGTTTTCTGGGGCCCAGCATCATGGTGGTTTTCTTTTAGGTAGGAGATCTGTCTTCCTCCTCCTCCTCCTCCCCCTCCCCCTTTTCTTTTTTCTTCCTCCTTTCTTTTCCTCTCTGTTTTCCTCCGCCTTCCTAGCAGAGTCTCTCTCCATCACCTCTTTGTTTATTCTACTTTCCTCTCTCTCTCCCTGCCCTTTCTCTTTTCACCTTCCTGCTCTTTTGGGTCTCTGCCCATTTCTGCCCCTCGATGCCAGTTTTCCCCTCCCCCGGCGGCTTTTATGTCTGTGCCTCACTCTGTGCAGGGTCCTTTGCTCCTCTCCATTCTGGGTCTCTGCCCCTCTCCTTGGCACTGCATGTTTTTACCTCTCTGTTCTGCTAGGATTTGACTCCTCCAGCTACCTCGCCTCAGCCTACCCTCTGCTTGTGAGATGGGAGGGTCCAGGGAAACCTTGGCTGGGGAGGGCCCAGGGCTTTTCCCATAGACAGACTTGAGGAAGGTTTTGGTGGCTCAAATTTGGGAGTCCGTGGGGTCAACAGGACTTCGGAGAGAGGTCATTGGGCAGGGTAGGGGACCGCAGGTTTGCACCTGGGGAGCCGTGCAGGGGTGATGACTGCACACGCCCCTCACTGCCACCTTAAAACCCCAGACCTACCTGTAGGATTGGTGTCACATACACATACTGCATGCTCAGAGGGACCGGGCAGGTCGTGGATGTTTGGGTTCTTTTTTAGCTTTACTGGGAAAGCACCGGGTATATCAGCTTTTGAGGACCCCAGTTGGGGAACTGTACAGGGTCAGCTTTTGAGGGCTGGGATCTTTTTGGGTGGGATTCTCAGTAATGGATGCCTGTACCGGTCAGAGATGCTGGCGGGTATCTCCTCCTGGGGTGTCCTGAGGCTGACCCAGGGAAGGGTACCATGAGCTCCCGAGGGATGGGAATCTCAGGGTGGTTTGGCCAGGTAGCAGTAGCCTGATGGGCATTAAGGGCATTTTGTGCTTGGAAAAGAGTCCCGTGCCCCACACCTACAGATCTTCCTTCACTCATGGTGCTGGAAGGGTGTAGAAAGACCAGCTACAGGGGCGCCTGGATGGCTCAGTCAGTTAAGTGTCTGACTTCAGCTCAGGTCATGATCTCACAGTTTGTGAGTTCAAGCCCCGCGTCGGGCTCTGTGCTCACAGCTCAGAGCCTGGAGCCTGCTTCAGATTCTGTGTCTCCCTCTCTCTCTGCCCTTCCTCTGCTCATGCTCTGTCTCTGTCTCTCTCTCTCTCATAAATAAACATTAAAAAAAAAAAAAGACTAGCTACAGGAGGGCTACGTGTTAGGGGACACTGGACATGGAGGGGTATGGCCGTGAGCCAATATCGTAGCCATCCCAATTCCCAGCGCTGGAGGAGCGGGAGGACTTAGGGCTCCCCCAGCCTTCCCCAAGGGGTCCCAGCTGGCTCTACAAAGCAGGAGGTGCCCACTGCCCGCTTGAAAGACATTCTTGCCTCAGCCACAGTCCTGGCTTGGCGGCAGCCCTGTTCCCTCTCAATGTCCCAGTGTCTCCGCGTCGCTTCCTCTTGCTCCCCAGCCCTAGAGTCCCTGCCAAGAGATTCCTTATTCCTTACATGAGGCTGCGGCCTCCGGGAGACCAGGCCACTCACTGCCCTAGTCAAGAGCTGAAGCAGAGACAGGAAGTGGAATATGGGGGTAAAGCTGAGAAAATCTGGAGCGGGGGTGACCACGGTCCCCTAATATTTCTCTTTCTCCCCATGTTTCTCTTTGACTTATCTTTCCTCTCCAAGTCTCTGACCATGGCCTCTACTCCGAATCCACTTCCAGGGGCAAGACCCCTAATTCTCACCTCACCCAGGTGCTGTGTCCATCCTGGCTCTTCTCATTGCTATTTAAGAAGTGTCTCCTGTTCCTCTGAGGCCCTGGCACCCCCCACCCCCTCCCAGGAACTCCACAGTGAGCTCTGCCTCCCGCCTCCTGCCTCCTGGGTCAGGTTGTTAGGCTGCGGTCTGGACCTCTCTCTCCTTCCCGGAAGCCATTTTAGCTCTGCCCTGGGGCCCAGTGTTCTTTGCCGGTCCCTCCACCTCCACCTTCCATCCTCTTCACCTCTTCCTGGACCCCATGTTTCCGCTCTCCAGGTCTCCGGGTCTTGGGTCTCGGGTCTCATCCCACGGTCTTGCCCTTCTTGGACACTTCCCCACCTCTCCCCCTAAGCAGCGCCTCCCTCTGTCCACAGGAGGAAGCTCACTATGGCTCCAGTCCCCTGGCCATGCTGACGGCGGCGTGCAGCAAATTTGGTGGCACCAGCCCTCTGCGGGACTCAACGACACTGAGCAAAGCAGGCGCAAAGAAGCCATACTCTGTGGGCAGTGACCTTTCGGCCCCCAAAACCATGGGGGATGCCTACCCAGCCCCCTTTTCAAGCACCAACGGGCTCCTCTCACCTGCGGGCAGTCCTCCGGCACCCACCTCGGGCTATGCCAATGACTACCCTCCCTTTTCCCACTCATTCCCTGGGCCCACGGGCACCCAGGACCCCGGGCTACTAGTGCCCAAGGGCCACAGCTCTTCTGACTGCCTGCCCAGTGTCTACACCTCTCTGGACATGGCACACCCCTACGGCTCCTGGTACAAGGCAGGCATCCACGCAGGCATCTCGCCCGGCCCAGGCAACGCTCCTACTCCTTGGTGGGACATGCACCCGGGGGGCAACTGGCTAGGTGGTGGGCAGGGTCAGGGCGACGGGCTGCAAGGGACACTGCCCACAGGCCCCGCTCAGCCTCCACTGAACCCCCAGCTGCCCACCTACCCGGCCGACTTTGCCCCCCTCAATCCAGCTCCCTACCCAGCTCCCCACCTCCTGCAACCAGGGCCCCAGCACGTCTTGCCCCAAGATGTCTATAAACCCAAGGCAGTGAGCAATAGCGGGCAGCTGGAGGGGAGCGGTGGGGCCAAACCCCCGCGGGGCGCCGGCACAGGGGGCAGTGGCGGCTACGGAGGCGGCGGCGGCGGCGGCGCAGGGCGTTCCTCCTGCGACTGCCCCAACTGCCAGGAGCTAGAGCGCCTGGGGGCGGCGGCGGCCGGGCTGCGGAAGAAGCCCATCCACAGCTGCCACATCCCCGGCTGCGGCAAGGTGTACGGCAAGGCCTCGCACCTGAAGGCCCACTTGCGCTGGCACACGGGCGAGCGGCCCTTCGTCTGCAACTGGCTCTTCTGCGGCAAGAGGTTCACCCGTTCGGACGAGCTGGAGCGCCACGTGCGCACCCACACCCGGGAGAAGAAGTTCACCTGCCTGCTCTGCTCCAAGCGCTTCACCCGAAGCGACCACCTGAGCAAGCACCAGCGTACCCACGGCGAGCCAGGCCCGGGGCCCCCTCCCAGCGGCCCCAAGGACCTGGCGGAGGGCCGCGGCGCGGGGGAAGAGGAGGCCAGTCAGACGCCCGGACCTTCGGCCTCCCCGGCACCCCCTGAGAAAGCCCCTGAGGGCAGCCCGGAGCAGAGCAACCTGCTGGAGATCTGAGCTGGGTGGAGGGGCTCCGGTCCCAGGGCTGCCATGCCGGCCTCTCCTGGCTTTCCTGGACCACTGCTTGCCCCTCGCCCCCCTTGGCCCCATGCATGCTGCCCTTGCGGCTCTTGCCATCTCTCCCCTGGCCTTTCGGGGCCTGGGTGTCTCCCAGCATGCCTCCTCAGCTCACCCCTCCCTCTGCCCTGAGCCTGTTCTGCAAACTCTCAACTCAGGCCCTCACCTCGTGCCTGATTTCTGCACTCCGGCTTCCTGAGTTCTTCCCTCGCCCCTGCTCACAGCTTCCCTCTCCTCTGCATCATCTCATTTCCCTTCCATCTGGGCTCTCAACGCTTTATTTCTCCATCTCACTAACTCCTGGACAAACATCCTTTCTGCTTCCTTGCCACTATCGCTTAGCTTCCAGGCTCCAGGCTTCCCAATTTCTTATTCCACTTGCTTTCCACGCTCCAGAGCATTTTTTTGTTTGTTTTTGTTTTTGTTTTTGGGTTTTTTTTTACAAACACAATGATGATAATGATGATGATGATGATGATGATGATAATTTATTGCCCCCTGGTGGCCTCTTCATTAGGGACCAGAGTTAGGGGGATTGGGGTTAGTGACCTGGCAGGGAGCAGGGTGCCAAGAAGGGGGCAGACCAGTGGGGATCTGATCCCAGAGATGGGGGGACCCCAGGGTCAGGGAGGCTGCCCCCAGGCCTGTATATTTAACCCCTATGTTCCAAGAGAAATGAATACTAATAATAATAATTCTATTTATCTAAGTTATGATGACAGGTCAGGTAGAGTGAGCTGGGGAGGGAAGGAGGTCCATTTCTGCTATGGAAATTTTCGCTAAATGTACCTCTGTATAGAAAAAGTGTTAGTGGAGATCCTGTTAATAGAATTTCTATCATCAGGGTCTCAGTTAATGGGGTTTCTCTTTTAATGGAATCTCTGCTAATAGGGTTGGTTAGCTAGATCTCTGTTAAAGAGTTGATGGGGGGGTGTCTCTCAATTAGGGCTCCCTAATATTCCCAGCCCCAGCCAGAAGCTGTGAAGCCTCAAGCCCTATGGAGGGGAGGACTGGAATGTACCCCAGCTCCCCTGACCCCAGAGCAGGTTCTTCCACTGCCCCTCCCCTGACACCATGACCCCGGCAGGCTAATCCCTTGTTGCCATGGTTATGGAAAGCTTGCAGCTGCCATCCTGGACATGCTTTTTTGTGGAAGCCCCCCCCCCCCCCACTAACAGGAGGAGCACACTGGTTTGGAGGTGCCTCTCCTAAAGAATAGGTGGGGAAGGCTTTCTCTGGGATCAGACTCAAATAAATCAAGTATTTATTGAGTGACTATTCTGTACCAGGCACTACTAGGCTGGTGCCTGAGAGCCATGCAAAAGAAGGATTTACAGAGCTAGGAGGACAGAGGTCCCCAAGCCGATTTGGGGTTGCGTCCACAGGCCCCCCCTCCCTCAACGGGACTTCCCCACTGCTCCCAACTCCACCTCCGGTGACTTTTAAAGCCGCTTCGTGCCTTTGAATGCCTTTCCTGTGACTTTGGATCTCCTTTTCTATCTCCTGCTCCCTCAAGGCCCTAAGTTAAAGGGTTAAAGCCTCTGGAGCTTGGGGAGAGGGTAATATTGTGGAAGGGAAAGGATCATGCCCTCATGGAGTCATTTTTTTTAATTATTATTATTATTTAATAAAAAATTCGATTTTAAATTTTGTCCTGGTGAGAAAAGAGAAAGAGGAAGGAAGAAGAATGAGCCACAGGATTTTCCCTTGGCAAACTGGAGACTCCCCACGGGCATCCCATCGTGCCCGTTGGCACACAGTGCCCGCGGCAGAACGCCGCGTCGGCCAGGCGCTCGGGCGCAGGTCAGTATTTGAGCGCCCAGAGCTCTCCGTGTCGAGTCGGGAAGGCGGCGAGGTTTCCTCCCCGGCTCTTTCCAGCCTCTACCTCCGGACTCCGGCCAGGGCAGGGACCCCCGCGATCTCGGCGCGGACTACTGCGCCGCCCCGGACGGGTCCCGGCGGGCGGCCCCGGCCAGGCACGTAACCGCCCCCTGCCCCGGGCCTGCAATCAGCCGTGCCCGCCGCCGAGTTAGCGGACGAACAAAAGCCACTCTGTGGCGGCCAGCCCGGAGCCACAATAGGGCTTTGTGCGGCCCCCGCCCCCGGGCTCCCCCGCTGGGCCGAGGGGGCGCACTGGCGGCGCCCCCGGCGACGGTGCTCCCGGCCGGCTCGGGAGGCGCTGCGGGAGGGCTCGGGCCGCCAGCCCCCTCCTCAGCCTGCCGCCGCGGCCGCCCCGGCCAGGTGCGAACCCTCCTGCCCTCAGGCGAGGAGCGCCGCTTCAAAGGGGCTTTGAAGAAGGCGGCGTTCCAGGGTTCCTCCCGCGGGCGGGGGTTGGGGGCCGCGGCGTAAGAGACGCGGGGTGGGGGAAGGGGTCCCGGGCTCCCGCCCGCATCCCGCCGGGCAGGCTCCTCGGGACCCCCCAGGGCCTGGCCCTCTCGCCTCCCGGTCCCCGCCTGTCCGGTGCCAGCCCCCGCCCGCCGCGGCCTCGCGGTCCTCCCCTCCCGGCCCCTCGGCCCCTTTCATCTTCCCTAGACTCCGCTTGGGGTTTTGCTGGTTTCTGGGAGATAAAAACCGCCTCAAATAGCGGCGGCGCGCTGCCAGGACAAACAGGGCCCGGCGGGCCATGTGCGCCTGGTTACCGGCCCCGAGCCGGGGCGCCGGGCCTCGGCGGGCCGAGCTCCGGGCACGCAGGCTCCGGCGGCGCCTCCCGCCTCTCAAAGTCGAGGACCCCTTTAAAGGCCTCGGGCAGCGGCCCGGCGCTGCCTCGGTTTCCCGCCCAGGTTGTACGGAGGCCCCCCTCCCACATTGGAGACCGCCCGCTGAGCGCTCGTAGCCCAAGGGGCGGTAGGTCACAGTCGCCGTGTCCGCCGCGCCCCCTGGTGAAGTTAATGGGAAATGCGCTAGGCCTGGAGGTCGGCCTCCCAAGAATCTGCAACTCGTGAAAAACACTGGACGAACCTTAAATACGGGGGAGGCGGGGGCGCGATATGAATACACAGCGCACTGTGCCTCCGCCCGCGTTCACATTACAGGGCGAGAAGGAGGCCCCTAACCGGTAATTACAACACAACCTGTTGGTGAAAATCAGGCTTCACCGAAAGGAGGTGGAAGTTGCAGGCCGAGTCCGCAGTGATTTCTTGGGGGGTATGGGGTGGCTGGTGCCATGATTGAGGTACAAACAAAAACTCTGCCGGTGGGTTCTCAGTGCTCCCCACTAATCTGCCAGAGGCAGGACTCCCTCTTTACCTGCAAAGCCTGCCCTGCTTCCCCTTCTCAAGGATAACTTTCCCAGCCAGTTTCCCCAAACTGCCCTCGGTTTTATTCTACAGCCTTTAAGCTTTCTGTAACGTCCCAGGTGATAGTGAACTAACCTAGCAAATTACACTGAGGGCTATTTAAGATTTGGTCTGGGCAGTATCACGTGGGGGGCGTTTGGGAAATGCCGCTTCAAAGCTCCGCGGCAGAATCTGCGTTTTTAGCAAGACTCTCTGGTGTGCCTATGTTCACTAACACACACTTGGGAAGTACTAGAGTGCAGGAGACCCGTGGATTTCTCCATGTTAAGGGCATTTTCAGAGGAGCCTTCTTGTTTTCTGATCCTGGAATAACTTTCTTGGGGCAACTTCTCATGTAGAAGGGAGGGGCAGGCAGAGTCCAAGAATGCTACACCTAGAATGCCCCCTAGTTTCTTCAACTTGACTGGCAACTCTTGGGAGCACTGACTATGCCTTATACGTTTCTGTGTCCTCAGAGCATGGTCCTTGGAACCGCTCATTAACTTTGTTAAATGAATAAACGAGGGACACCTGGGTGACTCACCGGGCTAGGCATACGCCTCTTGATTTTGCTCAAGTCATGATCTTGCTGTTAGATTGGGCTCTGTGCTCAGAGCACTGAGCCTGCTTGGAATCCCCTCTCTCCTTCTCTCTCTGCCCCTCCCCTGCTGGCTCTCACTCTCTCTCAAAATAAATAAATAAAATTTAAAAACAAACAAACCAAAGCCCAAGGTCACTAAGTTCATGGCTCAGTTATGGCTAACCAAGTGTTTAGTACATTACGATTTCTTAAATGGCTTCATTTCCATTATTTTGTATGGGAGACAACCACGTGAAATAATTAGGAGGGTGCGAAAGTGAGGAAGCCGAGGCTCAGAGAATTCAAAAACTTTTCCAAAGTCACACAGCTGCAAGAAGAGGAGCTCCCATGCTGCATTCTAGCTCCATCCTCTAGAAATAGAATAAAATCAATCTCACTTTTATTCTTTTTTTTTTTTTAAGATTTTATTTATTTATTTATTTTTAAGTCAACTCTACACCCGACATGGGGCCTGAGTTCATTATCCCAAGATGGAGTTGCATACTCCACCAACTGAGGCAGCCAGGCGCCCCTATCTCACTTTTATACTTAAATCAGAATGATGCCTGGCTTTGGTATTTTCACGTCCAGTCTCTCTGTGCCTCACTTTCCTCTTGGTGATAGAACAGTACCCCACCTCGTGGGGTTATTGTAGAGATTATGCAAGCACCTTACTATATAATACAGGCTCAGAAAATGTCACTGTTTTCCAATTGTTCTCACTCGTCCTCCACGCCTAACCCCGGGGACCTGAGGTTTCGGCTGGCGCTTCCCTCTCGCTCCCAAAGTCTCCCCTGACTTTACCACTCCCAGAGGCTAGTCCCTCAGCTTTCTAGCCAGCTGCCGAGACAGTCCGCATTTTCCTCTGGATGATCCACAGTCCTGGGAGAGTTTAATTAGATACTTCTCTGAACGTGGCTTATTTTGGGCTTTCCGAGCGCTGAGAGGGGGAGGGGGAAACTGTGTTGTGGAGTTTGGAACTGGGAAAACAGAAGTCTCGCATAAAACAAACTAACAGGGGCGCCTGGCTGGCTCAGTAGGTTAGGCGGCCGACTTCAGCTCAGGTCATGATCTCACGGTCTGTGAGTTCGAGCCCCGCATCAGGCTCTGTGCTGATGGCTCATCAGAGCCTGGAGCCTGCTTCGGTTTCTGTGTCTCCCTCTCTCTCTGCCCTTCCCCTGCTCATGTTCTGTCTCTATGTCTCTCAAAAAATAAACATTAAAAAAAACTAACAAACGAACACAGAAAACTCGCTCCAACCCCTTAACTAGGGGTTGGCCCCGCGATACGCCCGCGCCGCTCTCCCTCCCGCCGCCAGGTGGCGCGCGAGGAATCGCTGGAAGTCGGCCCCGGACTGCGCACGCGTTTGTGTTCTGCGTTACCCTTCCCTTCACTTCCGCCGAATTTTGCATCGCCGTTTGTCCCAGACGGCTACCCGTACGGATCCGAATCTAGCCCGGGAACTAAAGAGTTAGAGGAGCGGGATCCGCGAATTTACCGATTCCAGACGTCTTCGGGGCCGGCAAGATGTGCTCCCTGGGATTGTTCCCTCCGCCGCCGCCTAGGGGTCAAGTCACCCTATACGAGCACAATAACGAGTTGGTGACAGGCAGTAGCTATGAGAGTCCGCCTCCTGACTTCCGGGGCCAGGTGGCCGGGGCGAGGAGGGAGGGGACCCACAGGCATGGGGGCGGGGCATGGGGGACCCGAGGCTGCGTAGCGGGAACGGGGTCGCTGTCCTCCGGCCGGCGAACTGGAAACCGCCTGGCCCGGGTTTGAGACTAGAAGGGCTGGGATGTATTTTAGGGGTGGGATTGGAGAATGAGGGATGCTAAGGAGCTGTGGGGCAGGCCTAGAGGGAATGAGGGAGAATTTGGGGGATGTGAGGGTGCAGGAGAACTACTGAAAAGTTGGGGACAGTATCAGGGAGAGCTGTGGAGGCACAACCTGGAGCGTTTTTCTCCCCACAGCGTTCCTTGGGAGGAAAAGGGAGAGAAACTGACCTCTCTTATTGGGCATTTGCTGTGTCCGAAAGAGGCTCTGAGTCAGATGTGCTTCACAGATAATATAAGAGTTAATAATGACAGTAATCCTATGCAGATTACAGATAAGGGCTGGGTTTATGGGAATGGGAAACAGGTCTCTGGAGCCTCTTACTCTTAGCCCAGCCATGGTGTGGAGATGGACAGGGAGTTCAGCAAAGATCCGGGGAAGAGACTGACTCATTGTCACACCTCCCATTTCTGGCCGCTAGTGGATCAATCTTCCTGTCCTGAACCTGACTAAGGATCCCCTGAAGACCCCTGGGAGGCTGGACCATGGCACAAGAACTGCCTTCATCCATCACCGGGAGCAAGTGTGGAAGAGATGCATCAACATATGGTGAGCCGTGGCAAAGCGTCTCCTGAGCCGTGGTCTGCGGATCCCGAAGAAGAGGGGGTCACCCTCCCTCTGCCTTGGGCTGCCAGGCTCTCTCTAGCTCAGGGCTGGAGATCATGCATCCTAACAAATTAGCTGTCCTTACTGAGGAACCTGAGTCGACAGTAGTTCATTTCATTTCCGGTGACTCGCCTCGCTTTCTGTTTGATTACGTGAGTCGGCTCCCTGACCCCTCCTCACGTCATTACCATTTTCTGAGCTTTTATCTGAAGCTTAGGTGTAGGAATTACGCGGCGGCGAATAAATAATCACCTCTTTAGGTCATTCATTGGGCACATGTGGGACCGGCGCCACCTGTCTGGATTCAGTTCCCGGCTGTGTCGCTTTTTAGCTGCGCGGTGTTGGGCAGGTTACTTAATCGCTTGGTCCCTCGCTTTCCTCATCTGTAAAATGGAACTTCTCTTACGAGGCTGTAGTGACAATGAAATGATTCATGGATGTGGAGCACTTAGGGAACGGCGGCTGGCCCGTACACCTTAATCCCTTCAAGGGTTAGTGGTTAGCACTGTCACGTGTAGGATAAATTCCTCCAAATCCAGTAGGTGGGTTCAAAGGGTGCGTTCATTGGTGATATCGGGAGCTGCCACCAAATAGTCCTCCGCTGAAATTATACTTATTTACTGCCCGCCCCCCCCCAGCAGTGTGTGAGAGTGCCTGTTTGCCAGCACGTGTGCTATCAAAGTTAGGTATTTGTTATCATAGTACTGTTTAATTTGCGCACCTCTGTGTGTGAGCGAGGTTATTGTCTGAGAAGCCTCTCAGTCGCAGCCTCTTTCTTGCTTCCTACCTCTTCAGCTGCTGCTTCTCCCCGCCCTTTCTGGGCCTCCTCTTCCTGATGTCCCTTAAATACCGGTGTCCTGGGCTGGACTTAAAATTGCTACTTCATACCGGCTGTTGCCTCGTCTGCCAAACCCCCTCGGTTGGCTCTTCCACAGGCTTCCACACTCAGCACGTTCAAAGCCGGTCTCTTCATTTCCTTTTCCAAACCTGCTTCTTTCTACCTGGTGTTTTTCATCTCACGGAAGGACCTGACTCCTCATTCAGAAGCAGGTGGTTTGAATGTAGGCTCTGGGGCGGGCAGACAGGTTGAATCCTGATGCTGCTACTTCCTACTTAGGTCACATTGGCAATAGTAACTTTTCATGCCCGTGTTCTCTCATCTAAAAATGCAGATGTTAACAATACCGGTTTTGTAGGGTTGTGATGGCGGTGCCCAGCCTTGGCATACTGTAAGCAGTATTAGCTGCTATACGTGTTACATAGGTGTTTCCTTTGATATTACTCTTACTAACGTCTAAGAAGCCCTCCAATTCTGTTCATTTTACTCCTTCAACCTCTCAAATCTATCTGCTTTTCTCTAACCCTATTGGTTCAGAGCACTTTGGGTCTCTAACCCCATCTCCTCCTCTCTGTTTTTGTCCCCCTCTAATTTGCAGCCAGACTGATCTTCCTAAGATGCCAATGTGATCAGTTTATTCCTCTGTTTAAAATCTTTCGGGGCGCCTGGGTGGCTCAGTCGGATAAGCGGCTGACTTCGGCTCAGGTCATGATCTCGCGGTCTGTGAGTTCAAGCCCCGAGTGGGGCCCTGTGCTGACAGCTCAGAGCCTGAAGCCTGCTTCGGATTCTGTGTCTCCCTCTCTCTCTGCCCTCCTCCTGCTCACACTCTGTCTCTGTGTCTCAAAAATAAATAAACGTTAAAAAATAAATAAATAAATAAAATCTTTCCTCGGTAGGGCGCCTGGCTGGCTCGGTTGGTAGAGCATGACTCTCGATCTCAGGGTCGTGAGTTTGAGCCTACGTTGGGTGTAGAGATTACTTATATTAAAAAAAAAGTCTTTCCTTGGTTTTCCGTTCACTGGCTTAGGGCAAGTCTTGATCCCCTGACTGCTCACCAGGCCCTGAAAGACCTCTGAGCCTTAGCTGTCTTGATGGTAAAATGGGCAGAGTGTCATTTAGATTAGTGTGGTGATTAAATTAAAAGGTTATATATAAAGCGCCTGGCACGTATTGGCACCCATTAAAATGTGAGTGTTCCTTTTATTTATTTCTTAAGATTTTGTTTAAACAAAAATTTTTTTAATGTTTATTTTTGATAGAGAGCCTGCAGATGCACAAGTTTGGGAGGGACAGAGAGAGAGGGAGACAGAGGTTCCAAAGGGGGCTCCACGCGGACAGCAGAGAGCCCGATGTGGGGCTCGAAGCCACGAACCATGAGATCATGACCTGAGCTCAAGTCAGAGGCTTAACCAACTGAGCCACCAGGTGTCCCTTAAGATTTTATTTTATTTTATTTTATTTTATTTTTTTTATTTATTTATTTTTTTTTTTAAATTTTTTTTTGTTAACGTTTATTTATTTTTGAGAGACAGAGAGACAGAGCGTGAGCAGGGGAAGGGCAGAGAGAGAGGCAGACACAGAATCCAAAGCAGGCTCCAGGCTCTGAGCCTTCAGCACAGAGCCCGACGCGGGGCTCGAACTCACAGACCGTGAGATCATGACCTGAGCCGAAGTCGGCTGCTTAACCAACTGAGCCACCCAGGCGCCCCAAGATTTTATTTTTAAGTAATCTCTACACACGATACGGTCCGAACTCAAAACCAGGAGATCAAGAATCCTACGCTCACCCACTGAGCCAGCCAGGTGGTCCTGAATGCTATTTTTAATACATGTTTATTGAATGAATATAACTTGTGGAGGGAGACAGAAGGGATCAGAATCATCTGACTCACAGCTTTCTGTCATCAGGCGCGATACGGGCCTTTTTGGGGTGCTGAATGAAATTGCGAACTCGGAGGAAGAGGGTAAGTATTTTCCCCTCCAGCCTTCGCTAGTTTTATGGTTGGCATCTCCCCTCCATATTCTTCATAACTTATCCCAGTACCTCTTGGCCCAGCCCGTTTCCCTTTAGCCCTGTTTCTCCTGTCCCATTGTCTGTGCCGGGGCCATCTTCTTTTCTCCCCAGAAACTCCCCAGAGTGGGTGTCCCCACCACTCCCCAGGGTGGGTGTCCCGAGCATTTGCTGGGTGGAAGGGCCTGGGGGATGCTCGTCCTTGCTCAGTCCTTCATCTTAGGGTGCACGTTGAGAGCCCTGTGAATGGTTTAATCAGAGCTGCTTCCTCAACCTCACAGTGTTTGAGTGGGTGAAGACGGCGTCCAGCTGGGCCCTAGCACTCTGTCGATGGGCCTCCTCCCTCCATGGGTCTCTGTTCCCCCACCTGTCCGTAAGTTTGGCTTCCTCCCTGACCCTCTCCAGCTGCCGCTCCCTCACTCCTCACTCCTCACTCCTCACTCCTCACTCCTCACTCCTCACTCCTCACTCCTCACTCCTCACTCCTCACTCCTCACTCCTCACTCCTCACTCCTCACTCCTGCCCCCTTCCATCTCCCATCCCTTAAGGTCAGGCTGGGGTGGGGAGCCTGCAGAGGGTGGGAGTGGTCCAGCTCCCGCTGAGGGGATAAAGTCCCTTTGTCCCAGCACATCCTCTAGCTGCTCTGTTCTTACAGCTCAAGAGTGAAGATCTGATTGCCGAATTTGCCCAAGTCACAAACTGGTGAGTGTAGGAGCTCCAGGGTGTTTGTGGGAACGGAGTCCTGACCCTGGAACTTCTCTGAGGGGAGGGTAGGCCTCCCACCGCTCTCCTGCCTATTACGCACACTCTCATTCCTCCTACCTCTCGGAAAAAAAAATCCCAGAAAAAGGGAAAAACAATACTGCCCTCATGTGAAAGGGAATCTGAGCCGCCGGGCTGGAGGATGGGGAGGCGCAGGTTCACGTTCCTCACGCTCGCTCCTGCGCTAGGTCCAGCTGCTGCCTGCGAGTCTTTGCGTGGCACCCCCACACCAACAAGTTCGCAGTGGCCCTGCTAGATGACTCCGTCCGCGTGTATAATGCCAGCAGGTATGTGGGGGCATCCTGGGCGGGCCCTGACTCTTCGGTCTTCGTGAGTCCGTCTCCCTGTCCCCGCTAACCGTGGTTTCAGGGATCCTGTAGTTCCTGGGCCTAGTCCACAGGACCCCTTCCAGAACCGCATCAGGGAGTCTCTACAACTAGATCCGTCCTGCTTCTGGATCTAACCTTTATCCTATCCTTCTGTCCCACAATACCCCTGGACTCCGCGTGATCGTCTTTCTTCTCTCAGTTTTCTCTCCTCAACTGAACTCCGCTCCCCTGAGCTGTAGTGTCCCCGCTTTGACTTAGCCCCTTAATCTTCACCACAGCACTATAGTCCCCTCCCTGAAGCATCGGCTGCAGCGAAACGTGGCGGCTCTGGCCTGGAAGCCCCTCAGCGCCTCTGTCTTGGCCGTGGCCTGCCAGACCTGC
Organism: Paguma larvata; assembly: GCA_030068075.1. Taxonomy (NCBI): domain Eukaryota; kingdom Metazoa; phylum Chordata; class Mammalia; order Carnivora; family Viverridae; genus Paguma; species Paguma larvata. The sequence goes on from CM057828.1 coordinate 60,768,530, forward strand.
ATTCTCATCTGGACCCTGGACCCCACCTCTTTGTCGACCCGGTGAGTCCCAGCAGCTTCTCTCTGACCTTGCAGCCATGGTAGCGGTGGTGGGTGTCGAGGTCTGGAAGAAGTTCTTTGTCCTCACAGCGCTTCCCAGGGCTGTGGGAGAAACAGACCTAAGGTCAGTGTCAAGGTGCTGAGAATGCCAGTGCTGAATGCCGTAATCTAGTGAGTGGATTAAAACAAAAAAATGTGACCTCTTGAAAACAAGGGGAAAATTATTCTTCTTTGAAGATAGGATTTCATACCTACATAAAACGAGAGACTCAACTAAAAAAACTGTTTGATCTCATAAATTTAAATGTAGTAAGGTGACTGGGTCCAAGAAACCAAAAACTTAGTTTTATTTTATACCTATAATAATCGAGAAATTAAAACAAAAAATATTCTATTTACAGTATGTACAACGATTACTGAATCGCTAAGAATAAATTGTTAAATGTATTTAATCTACCAGACATCTGAAGAATGTTGTGGAAGAACCTTGAACTAGAGCTCACTAAACGGGAGACATACCGCATGCCCGACAGGAAAGCGTAATCGTAAAAATGCCAGATGAAGTGGACTTGTAATCAGAATTCTTCTGGCTTTTGTTTTTCTGAACTGGGCAAAATGATATCCAGAGTTTTTATTAAAGGATAAATATGGAAGAATCGCCCAGAAAAGTTTGAAAAGGAAGACTACTGAGGGGAGACTTGCCCTACTGAGTATTAAAATACTTCACGAAGTTACGGTAATGGAAAGTTACCACTGGCATAAGGATAGACAAACCAGATCAGTAAAACTGAATAACATTCAGGAAGAGAGCTAAGAATATATGAAAATTGAATATATGATAAATTTGGCTTATTATTGCAATAAAGAAGCTTAGCGGGTTATTTGTTTTGTTTTGTTTGTTTTTTTAGTACTGTTGGGATAATTGGCCATCCCTTTGGGAAATCATAAAGGTAGTCTTTGCTTTACACTTTATATACAAGTAAATTCCAAGCAGACTAAAAAACTAAACATACAAATAAAAGGACTAGAAGAAAATACAGATATTTTTCACTCATTCAGAATATTATTATTAAAATTAAAATGTTGGATAATACCCAGTACGAGCAAGACTAGGAAACTGGGTACTTTTTTCTCGTGAGACTATATTGTACAAACTTTTCACAAAATAATTTCTTGGTGTATTTATATTTATTTAGTTAGTTTATTTTTGAGAGAGAGAGTGAGCAGGGGAGGGAAGAGAATCTCAAGCAGGCTCCACACGGTCAGCAAGAAGCCTGATGTGGGGCTCGAACTCAAACTGTGAGATCATGACCTGAGTCGAAACCAAGAGTTGGACACTTACCCGACTGAGCCACCCAGGTGCCCCTGTTTTTTAAAAAGTGCCAGTCTTTTTTACCCCCAAATTCTGAACTCATAGTACCATGAGTACATAAGGATATCGGTACAGAGAATTTTTTTGGAGCATCGTTTGTAATAGAACATGATGGGGCGCCTGGGTGGCTCCGTTGGCTGAACATCCGACTCTTGATTCCAGTGCAGGTCATGATCCCACGGTTCGTGAGACTGAGCCCTGTGTCGGGCTCTGTGCTGACAGCACAGAGCTTGCGATTCTCTCTCTCCCTCTCTGTGCCCCTCCCCTGGTTACGTGTGTGCTCTCTTTCTCTCAAAAGAAATAAACTTCAAAAAAAAAAAAACACCCACATCATAAACAATTGTGAAACGTCCATTTATGGAGGCACGAGTGAATGAATTATAGCTTATCTGTTGGGGAATGGAGACAGTGGAGCCACTGAAAAGAATGAGATGCATCTCGGCGAACGGACCTGACAAGATAACGGATTCATTGTAAAGTTCAGGGATAGGAATGAGTTGGGTTCTGTGATCGAGGATCTCACTGGCACTAGAGGTGGTTACAGTTCGGCAGAAAAGGAAGAGGACGGCATTCATTCAGGTCACAGCCTGCACCTGCCAGGCCAAGGACGTGGCCCTGGATGTACAAAGCTGACTAAGTCACAGCCTCGTGGTGGAGGATGACCCCACAGGCAGCACCTTTGTGACAAGCAGAAAACAATGTAGGAGCCCAGACAGGAAGACTAATTCTGACAAGGAAAGACAGAAAGACAGGGTTTGCAGCATGGGAGGAGTTCTGGGGAGCGGCAGATATTTCTGGAAGAGAAATTGGAACCCTGAGGTAGAGTCCTGGATGATCCCAGGCCCCAGGCTGGGCGGTGCGGTGGGGAGAGGGCTCTGGTCTGGGGCAGAGCGCGGCCTCTCTGGGCTGCGCACCATCCAGCTTTGCTAGGCAGAAGTTCTGTCTCCTGGAGCCCCATAGTGCCAGCTTCCTCCCTCTCACACGGTTTCGTCCATGCACCTCATGGTGGCGACTCCGCCCTTCCTTATTTTTTGCTTTCACTTCCGTGACCCTTATTCGTTTCTCCTAACTTAGATTCCAGGAGCCGTCGGGATTTGGCAGTTTTAGTGGGAGGCAGAAGTAGAGTCGGGGGTGCGTTCCTTTTGTCGCCTTCTGACTTCATGCCCTGTTTCCCCTTGGCAGACCTTCTTCTGGCTGTGCCCAAGTGCTGTCTCACCCTGGGCACACACCTGTCACCAGCTTGGCCTGGGCACCCAGTGGGGGACGGCTGCTCTCAGCTTCACCTGTGGATGCTGCTATCCTGGTGAGTTGGTCCCCGCCCCTCCTTAGGCCATGTGAGCCCCCTCAGACGTGAGGCAAGAGCGTTCTCTGGTGGTGGAGAATATCCTGGGGCGGGGGAGGAGAGGGGTAAGTGTGCATTCAGTGTTAACCTTATCCAGGGAAGGAGCGGCACCTTTCAGACGCCTCAGATTTAAAATTCCGCTTGCTGGGGCGCCTGGGTGGCTCATCCAGTTAAGCGTCCGACTTTTTGGTTTCGGCTCAGGTCATGATCTCATGGTTTGTGGGATCGAGCCCCTTGTCGGGCTCTGTGCTGACAGCATGGAGCTTGCTTGGGATGCTCTCTCCTTTCCTCTCTGCACCCTCCCTTGCTTGCTCTCTCTCAAAATAAAGAGTCTGATTGCTATCACTTGTACATCTAAACCTGTTCCCTCATATTTTAACAGTCCCTCTCTTGCTTCCTCCCCTTTCTGTGTCTTTGTACCTAGAGTAGGGGCAGCCCCTGTGACAGGATGGGGATGCTGGAGCTCCCTCTCACTCCCGCCCCTTCTGCCTAGGTATGGGATGTCTCAACAGAGACCTGTGTTCCCCTTCCCTGGTTTCGGGGCGGTGGGGTTACCAATCTGCTCTGGTCTCCCGATGGCAGCAAAGTCCTGGCTACCACTCCTTCAGCTGTCTTTCGGTGAGTGGGAGGAGAGCGGGGTCGGGGTTGGGGGTGGGCGGAGGGGAAGGACAGGAGTGAGCCAGAGAAAGGCACTTGGCTCCTGGAACTTCCAGCAGGCAGAACCTTCTGTGACCATTCTCTGACCTGGCCCTGGGACCGGCAGAGGGAGGGAAGTACAAGTTTTGGAACCTAGAAGGCTTAAGTTGTGACCTGACTCTTTCTGGCACAGAGTCTGGGAGGCCCAGATGTGGACTTGCGAGAGGTGGCCTACTCTGTCAGGGCGGTGTCAGGTGAGAGGGGACTGTGATTCAGAGAGCCGGGGAGGAGGTGGGCCCCAGAGTCCCCCAGCTTGTCCCTGCATCCCCCTACAGACCAGTGTTCCCCTACCTTTTGTCCCCTGACCCCAGACTGGCTGCTGGAGCCCAGATGGAAACCGACTGCTGTTCACCGTATTGGGGGAACCACTCATTTACTCCTTGGCATTTCCAGAACGTTGCGGTGAGTCAGGGGAAACAGCTCTGGATGCAGAAAATCTGGGGCAGTTAGAGGGAGGCAGGCACCCCCTGGAATATGCTACTCTGAAGGACAAAAGGAGGTAAAACTTGGGAGACTTGAGAGGTGTTGATGCTTACAATGGGTGGGAGGCAGGGGATCCGTGAGAGGCCCTTTCCTGTACTTCAGAGCCTCTGCCCTTCTTGCAGGGGAGGGGAAGGGGCGCGTTGGAGGTGCGAAGTCAGCCACCATTGTGGCGGATCTGTCTGAGACAACAGTACAGACACCAGATGGAGAGGAGAGGTGAGCTGAATGGTGAGGGAGGGGCCGTGAAAAGGGGCCATGCTGAGCCTTCCCAACCTCCTGTTCTGACCCGTAGACTTGGGGGAGAGGCTCACTCCATGGTCTGGGACCCCAGTGGAGAACGTCTGGCTGTGCTCATGAAAGGTAAGCCTTGGGGAGGAAGGACTGCTCAGGCCACAGCCATCTTCCCATTAATGGCGGGTGTCCATGGCCTCCATGGTTCTCTGCCCTGCCTCGGGATTCTGCTTATAGGGGGCCTCCCTGTCACATCCGTTTCTTACAGGAAATCCACGCGTCCAGGATGGCAAACCAGTCATCCTCCTTTTTCGCACTCGAAACAGCCCCGTGTTTGAGCTGCTTCCTTGGTAAGTGCCGGGTAGGCCATCGGGTCTGGACATCCCACCAGCCTTCCCACGCCAAACCCACATCCTCCTCCGCTGCCCGGCTCCAGCTGCCTGCTCACCTTCTCCTCCTAGTGGCATTATCCAGGGGGAGCCAGGGGCCCAGGCGCAGCTCATCACTTTCCATCCTTCCTTCAACAAAGGGGCTCTGCTCAGTGTGGTGAGTAGGCCAGGCTGCTGGGCTTCTCAGGAGCGGGGTGGAAGAACCCAGGGCTTCGGCTGCCGTATGGCCCCACTGTGTGGCCTTCTTTGGGCCTAGGCTCTGATAGATTTCTCTTGTCCCTCTCTGCAGTGCTGGTCCACAGGCCGAATTGCCCACATCCCTCTGTACTTTGTCAATGCGCAGTTTCCACGTTTTAGCCCAGTGCTTGGCCGAACCCAGGAGCCCCCAGCTGGGGGCGGAGGCTCTATTCATGATCTGCCCCTCTTTACTGAGACAGCCCCAATCTCTGCCCCGTGGGACCCCCTCCCCGGGCCACCGCCTGCCCGGCCCCACTCCCCTCACTCCCACTTCTAATAATAATAAATTCCTCTCATTGTTTTCCACTCAGTTACAAGACTTTTTTCCAGGGAGCTGCGTTGGGGTCTAGTGAAGAAAAGGCAGCACGAACTTTGGGTTAAAATGGCTGTCACTTTTTTATGAACTTGGTCAGATGATTTATCCTTAGGAACTGGGTGGTTTTCAAAGGATTTGGAAGCAAAGCTGAGAAAATACCTACCGTGGGCTGTGGCATATAACAGACATTCCACTTTTCCCAAGTTTCAGCCGGTTCTCTAAAGGGTGCAGGGCAATAATGGGGCAAGGACTTGATCAGTATGAGACAGATGGCATTTTATTGGACTACGGGGTTTGTGGGAGGTATCGGCACTGGGCGCTGGGCCAGGGTGGCACGGGCCATGCTCAAGGCACCCTCTCGGGTGTGGTGCCCACCAATGAAGCCGCTGGTGTGGACAAAGATGCAGCCAGGAATCCCGCTGACCTGGTCCAGGGCCTCATCCCGAAGTCCCCGCCATGGCTCTGGCAGGGGCAGCCTACAAGGGAGCAGAGAGAGGCAGTTGGTGGGAGCAAATGCAGGCCTTGAGGAGCAGAGGGAGCACAGAAGAGGCCAAGGTTAGTGGCTCCCTCTGATGAAGGGCTGAGACAGGCCTGAAGGTGTGCAGGGCGGTCCTTTAAGGGCCTTACCGGCTCTGGAATGAGTGGGGCTCCTTGGGCACACACTGTACCCGCCACTGTCCAGTCTGGTCAGTGTAGATAACAAAGGCGATGGTCACCGGGGGGGACAGCCCAGATTCCAGGTGGTAGAGGTGCTCCTTCCAGGGGCATCCACCTTTTGCCAACTCTACTATCTCCCCGCTTGGGTCCACCTGAAAGGGAGGCATGGCTGGAAGGTTCAGGTGGAAGCGGGAGCCCCTACCGCCCAGCAGTCACGCAGCCGTGAACCACAGAGCCTCCTCCCAGGCCTGTACCTGGCATCGCTGGGCCAGGGCCTCTTCCACCAAGGCCCGGGCTGGCAGCCAGCTGTGCTGGTAGAAGTCGACTCTCTGCAGAAACTCCTCTCGAACTAGATCCATTGCACGCTTGAACCCAGCCTGGGAATCGTGGGAATCAGAACCATGGTGCCAGCCCCAACTTTTGACTTTGCTAGGACTAGAAGAGGCAGCCACTCTCATTCCTTCCCCTAAAGTACTTAGGGTCCTCATGAGCCCTTCCCCCGAGGCTCCCCTTACCTCGGTGTCTTGGTTGGGCTGGTTCCAGGTAGGATTAAGCCGAGCAACCCGGGCGCTCAGTGTGGTGGTCAGCACATATCTAGGCTCTCCCTCCTCCCACTGGGAGATCCCATTGTCCACTGCATCCACCTCCTCCACGAAGTTCTCGTACATCTAAGGCAGCAGCAGGAGAAATGCTCTTTAGGGTACCTACCACTTGCATAAAGCTGTCTAGGTTTCAAAGTATGTGCACGCACACTCTTTTGTCTAATTTTTCGAAGTCCCATGAGGCCTCTTGATGTTCATTAGATGAGGAAAGAGGGAACCAGGGAGTTAGGCAGCTTAAGGTCAGGCTAACAGTGCTGGGGCTGGTATTTAGGTCAGCTGACTTCTAATCCAGCATTCCCTCTACCATCGTGCGGCGCCTGAGTCAAGGCCAGGCCGGTTGTGTGGGGTGGGGGCTGCTGACTTCAGAACAAGAAAGGTCTCGAGTTCCACGAGGGGCACTGTGGGAGTGGATGGATCTCTGGCTGAGAGCAGGGGAGTCTCCAGGTGGGTTAAGTCGGCTAGTCAGTGACCTGGTGAACGAGGAACACAGGGGTCTGGCCAAACACAAGTCAGGTAGGAGAGGGAGTGCGGGGCGAGACACAGGAGCTGGGATGTGGCCCCAGGGGAGCCCGGGATGTGCCACGTGGTGCGAACAGCTGCTGTACCTCTTGAGCCTGCAGAAATGGCAGGACAGTGCCTCAGGAGTCTGGGGGTAGAGACAATACAATATCAATACGTCTGCGGTTTGCAGAAAAGCGCTGTTCTCGGGGAGAGCCAACTAAAACTCCTCTATGCCAGCACCTCTTGGTCTGGACCCCAGCGTGATGCTCAGTTAAAACTTGGTGTAACCTACTTTAATTGCTTAGAAACCCCTCAGCAGAAGGGAAAACTGACCCAGGCAGTCTAAAACCAGTATTCCAAAAGCTCCGATTCAGCCATTCGTTATTTCTTCACTTCTTTGGGTCGTACTGCTGTGTCACGGGGGCAGCTGACAGGCAGGCTGAGAGAGAATGAACTCAACGGCCTCTGCAAAAACCAGAGTTGACTAAATCTGAGGTTTGACTTATTTTTTTAAAATTTACTTATTTTGAGAGAGAGAGAGAGAGTGCACATGCATGAGTAGGGGAGGGGCAGAGAGAGGAAAAGAGAGAAGCCCAAGCAGGCTCTAAGCTCAGTGAAGAACTCGACTCGGCGTTCAATCTCATGAACTGTGAGCTCATGACCTGAGCCGAAATCAAGAGTCCACTGCCCACCCGACTGAGCCACCCAGGCGCTCCTGAAGTTTGACTTATGAACTTCTTTCGGAGTGTGGTCGGGTAGGTGTCCTTAGAATCCCTGTTTGGTGTGACATGTGTGCCAGGACGAGTGGCCCCATTCCTTCCCCGCAGCTGTTTGCAGGGGGATGCTGACGGAACCTGCAGCAGTTTTCATAAACCCTGCCCAGCTGAGCTTTCCAATTCGTGCGCCCAGGATCTGCCCCCCGCCCCCCTTCATGGCAGCCGGAACCTCTCTGCCTCACACTTCCAAACACAAGCAGCCTCCTCTATCACCAAGTTGCTGAGTGACTGTTTCTGCCTGTTTCTGCCTGTCAGGTCAGAAAAGGACCAGGAAATGCCACTTTGTGGTTTTCAAAGCCCCTCCCCAAACACCACCTCATCCACTTCTCACAACCGCCCCCGGGCAGACATGGGAGAGACTAACCATCTCCATGGGAGAGGAGGAGCCTGAGGGAGAGGGTGCCGGGCTGGCTCTGGGCCAGGAATCCTGACCTGAGGCCCAGTCCTGCCGAGGCCCACTCCCAGCTGCTGGAGATGTACACACGGGTCATCTCTGTCCTTGGGTCCCCACCTTGTCATAGATGGTGCCCACCGTGCTGTCCTCTTCGCTAGTGCCCAGCAGCTGGGCCAGCAGCTTGTGCCCGAAGTGCAGGTAGATGAGTCCCGCGCTGCTCAGCTTGGTCTGCCACGGCTTCCCAGGAGACAGGGAGCTCATGGTCTCTGCGAAAGATCTGAGGAGCGCAGGGAGGTGGGGGTGTGGGCGCAGGCACGAGTAGGTGAGGACGCTGGAGGATACTCCGGAGTGGGGAGGGAAAAGCCCAGCTGTGGAGGCTTCAGCTTTTCCTTGGGTTTCCTTGGGACCTCGGCCTGGAGTCCCCATTCATGCCTTCATTCAACAATGGTGTGTTGAATGCTACTACATGCCAGGTTTTGTGTTTTAGACATTAGGGATTAAAAAAAAAAAAAGGACCTAAGACAACGTCCCTTCCTTCAAGTTCATCTACCAGAGGCAGACAAGCGCACAAGGGACCAAGTGAAGGCTCTAGCTAGGTTATAAACAAAGACAGGGAGTGGGAGGGAGTGCCTTCAGGCTAAAAGATGAATGAGTAGGTGTCGCCAGCCAGACAAAAGGTGAAGGAGAAAAGGCATTCCAGGCAGATGGAACAACATGTACAATGGCTAAGAGGTCTTTTCATGGAACTGCAGGAAAGGCAGCTCAGGATGTGAGGAGTGGCAATAGATAAAGCTGGAAGGGTCAGCAGGGGCCAGATCGCGGCAGGCCCTGTCCACCGTATTTTGGAGTTTGACTCCATCTGTAGGTAGCGGGAAGCCACGGAGAGTGCCGGCCGGCATACAGAAACGCATGCGGCGGCGCAGGTGAGGGAGGGAGGCAGGAGTCTGAACTCTCGGTGGCACAGAGAACAGGGGAAAGGTGGGCTAGCTGTCATTTCTAACTACCAGGCCCTCATAATCCCCTGGGGAGCTCATTTTTTGCTTTAGTGTTTTTTACTATTAAATAGTAAATACAAAAGTATTTATGAAATGTCCGTAAGGTGTAAAGACTAAGAAATAGTAACTCCCTCAGAAAAAAGTTCATAAAGCAGCAAAACTAAATTGTTGACGGGAACAGACGTGCTCAACGACGCAGCAGAACAAGGGCACAACGGACACAAATTAAGGATATTGCTTACTTCTGGGGACCCGGGGGGGGGCGGGATAAGGGGGGGACAGGGAAGAAGTACTTGGGCACAGATCCAAAGGTAATGGTGATGTTCTAGTTCTTAGGTTGGGAGATTGGTTCTTGGGTGTTCATTATAGGCTTTACATTCCAAAAATGTACATTCGTGTATCAAATACTGCATAATTTAAAAAAATGTATCTAAAATCATGAGAAAAAAGGAAATTAGTCAATACTGTCAAATGCCCCTAAGAGGCCAGTGAAAGCGAGACCTTCAGCCAGCAACCTGAGTTTGGTATGGAGGTCACCGGTGCCCCTTCCATGAGCGCTGCCAGTGGAGAGACTGGGAGAGGAGCAGCTACACCAATGAATGGAATGAACTGGAAGGAAGGTGGGGCCAGGGTCAGCTCTTCTGAAGACAAGCTTGGGAAGGGAGGGTAGGAGATGAGGCTATAAATACCAGGAGCGTTCCCACACCTGGTCATTTATGAACCTAGTATGTACAGTTAGAAAGGAAGTGAAGAGGAGACACACTTCAAGAGAATTAAAATACAACCTCCTCATGATCTCTCAGAGATCACCGCTTTGAACAGTGCGGTGTGTATGCGGGGTTTTTCATTCACTCCTTTGATTTCCAGAGAGAGGGTAGGGCAGAGTTTCAGGCTGTGGGCAGAAAGCAGAAGCGGGGGTGGGGGGTGGGGGGTGGGGGGGTTCTCGAGAATGGCGGTGTGAGCCCCCAGAGGAAAAAGTAGTAACGTCTGGAAAGGGGCGAACAGAAGGGAATGAGTGTCCTGAACTGGGAGGAGGGAGCTGAGGTTGCCTGGGAGCGGGAATCTGAGGGTGTGCCTGCAAGGAAAGGCTCAATTTCCTTTGAAAAGGGGGAGGCAGGGTCACTCCCCGAGGGAGCTGGCGGAGGCAAGGGCCTGAGGAGAGGGGACGAGGCCTGGAAGGGTCCTGCGGACAATGGGCTAGCCTCGGAGAAGAAAACTTCCCACTGGAAGGCCGCACGCGTCTGAGCTGTCACCAACCGCCGCTGCCGCGCGCGCCCAGCTGTCTGAAGCAGGGCGGCCCGGGCACCGGCACGGTGCGAGAAAAGCCTGACGGAGCGGAGGAAGGCAGGCGGCCAGTCGGGAGCGGCGAGAGGCCGGCCCGGGAGCCGGGGGAGGCCCGAGGCCAGGGGGACGGGTGCAGATCGCGACGGAACCTCCCACGGGGCTCGGGAGTTTGCCGGCAAGGATGCGGCGGCTCCCTTCGCCGACACGGGCCGGACCACCGCGGGGCACGGCTGCTTCGGGGCACAGGCGAGCCGAGGCCAAGGGAGTTCGAGACACGGTATCTGGGAGCTCACCTCTGGTGATGGTCGTATCGGTGTCTCTGCGGGTCGTACTCGCCACCCACGTCTACCACGATGTCACAGGCGGCCAGTTTTTCGGGGTCCCGGGTCCGCACGATCTCTGCGTCCTGCAGGGGACACAGGAGGTGAGGGGGCGGCCGGGGTTGCGAGCGAGGAGGGGTGCAGGGGCGCGGCCCGCCCCGGAGGCACGTTCAGCCGACCGTACGCGGTACTCGGGCAGGAGGCGCAGCAGGGCGCACGCCAGGGCCTCATCGCAGTGGAAAGTGCCGTTGTGCGTCCCGATCCGGGGTGGTGCCATGCGGCTGCCGCGGGGTCGCTTGGACGGCGGGACGGACTCCAGGCTGAGCGTGCGGGGCCCGGCCCGAGGGCTGGCGGCCGCGGCAGCAGCAGAGGCAGAAGACCGCGCAGGAAGCGGTGGCCCATGCAGCCTCCCCCCGGTGGGGAGGCGGGCCTCCGACCCGGAAGAGGAAGAGCCCGCGCAGCTTCACTTCCGCCGGACGGTTCCCATGGGAACCGGCCGCAAAGAACGGCGCCGCGCAGGGCTTCTCCGCAACTCCCCTAACGACCCAGGGTGGAGCCTCCGAGATCAGCACTGCCTCACCCCGACCGAGCCGGCTCTAGGGAAGGGGCACCGCGTCTCGACCACCGCCCTCCCGTCTCACCACCAGTCCTTTGCTTAATGCAAGAAAAGACCAACATTCTGCCCAGCTGGCACATTTATTAGCGTGAAACCCAAGACCCTTCTCTTCGTTGACCCCAGAAAGCCACACCCACAAAGTCCCAGGCTCCTTGAAGCAGGGTCCCTCTGTCCCATTTCTGAAACAGGCTCTCAGGCCTTGGCAGTAGCCTGAGCTGCCCCCAGGGCTGTGAGCTGCTGAATCTTCTGGCTCATCATCTCCATGACAGCTGTGGAAAAAAGGAAGAGTCAGACCCTGGTCTAGAGCTAGAGCAATGAACCCAGAGTTCAGGAAAAGTGAAAAAAAAAATTAAGGACAGGTAGACAAACAAGTACAGTTACTAAAACTTTAACACAGTGATTCACTGGAGGACGCACACAAATTTAGAGTCTATAATGATCAGGAAAGATGATAACCACTGGGACATAAAAGTGAATAAAATACGGTATTATTCAAACATAACCAGAAAATTATACTGTGGACAAGGGTTTTGCCTTTGCAACAGTGGTTCTCAATCCTGACTGTGTAACAGAATTACCCGGGGAGCTTTTAAACAAACACTGACCCCCCCAGAATTCCCGCATCCCCAGGGTGATTTCATTGGTATGGATTGGCCTCCGGCTTCCTTTTTAAACCTCCTGGGTGATTCTAATGTGTAGCCAGGCTTGCAACAGCTAGTCCTTAGTTAGGGCTGTATTTCTTTCCCGCATGTTCATTTACATGTATCCTCTCCCCCACTCCATCCCATTAAATAGGACCTCGTCAAGAACGAAGATATGATTTCCTTATTCTAAAATTCTCAAGCACCCAACCCAGGAATCCACAAATACTGAGTATGTAATGCACAGAATCTAGAGAATAATACATCTAGACATCAAAGAGAAAGACATGGCTTCAATCTGGCAAAGGGGACGCCCCCAGTTCACACACTGGAATCCAAATGTTCTTTATCAGGGAGGTAGAAAGAGTGAAGAGTGCCCCCAGCCAACCTTACCCTGTTTCATGGCATGCTTCTCCTGCAGAGCTGGCTGGATCTTCTCCATTTGCTTGGTGAGGAAGTCTACCTTCCTCTTGAAAAAGTCCTTGGCATCCTCAGCTGTCTGCAAGGTCAGAGGTGAATGAAGGGCTCCGAGGAGACCCCCATGCTGTACTCGCGAGCTCTTCCCCTAAACTTCCTTTCCCTGCTCAGAGGGGCGCCCACGTGGTTCCTTCCACTCACCTTTTCTACATAGTAGCCTGTTCCCACATCGATGAGGACATGCTCCACATCATGTAGCTTCCCCGGGACATACATCTAAGAAGCAAGGATTAAGGGAAAACTAGCCCAGCAGGAGTCATGATTCCCTGTCAGCTAACCTGCTGGCCCTTCTTTTCTATAAAGCGACAAGGCACAAGGGCCGAAGGATCTGGAGGCCTTAGAACTATGCCTATACACTCCAGATGGGGAGGGACACAGACCTCGGTGCCTTATGGAGAAAACGGCAGATGCTGGAACCACTCTCTTGCCCTGATTCTGTCTCCCATCCTCCAAGCAGTTCTTATCATTCTTCCCACTAGCCCCTCCAGAAGGACTACATCCGGTATTTTCCTACTGCTGGGGACTAGTAAAAGTGAAAAGCCAGCCTCAGGGCGCCTGGGTGGTTCAGTCAGTCAAGCGTCCAACTTCAGCTCAGGTCATGATCTCACAGTTCATGGGTTCGAGCCCCCGTGTCAAACTCTGTGCTGACAGCTCGAGCCTGGAGCCTGCTTCGGATTCTGTCTCCCTCTCTCTCTCTCTCTCCCTTGGCCCCTCCCCTGCTCAGGCTCCTCTCTCTCTCTCTCAAAAATAAAAAAGTAAACCATTAAAACAAAAAAAGCCAGACCACTTTCCCTCAACAGCCCCAATCACGAACCACTAGCTAATTCCTGATGGACTTAATGTTATGAGGCCAATCCTTACTGCACTACTTCTGTTGTTTTCTTTTCAGCCTGTCAGTTCTCAGCCCTATTGTCACGACTGACTCATTCAAGTCAAACAATCCAGATTTCTTAGTAACAACGGTTTGGAAATTGCCACTGTTAAGCCAAAATTGAGGATTCACACACAGAGCCCCTTGTCTCTATATCCTGCTATTCTCCTACCGTTTACGTCGTCTAAATTATTAGTAAAAGTGTAAACACACCTGTTTTGTCTTCATATTAGAGGATATTCTCAAACAGCAAAGGGAGATAATCACACCTTCAATTCTACATATGCCTTGGTGCTCGCAAAGCATTAGCCGGAGGTTGACCCCAGGTTAGAAGAGGTACAAAGCGTGTATAATGAGAGTGTTCTCAGAATCGCGGGGACACTCTGTAGTAATCAAGACTAATCCCTCCCTCTCCTCCCCCAGAGGCGGGTGAGAGAGAAAAAGAGATAGCAGGGTAGCAGTTTCTGTGGAAAGGATACAGAACTCGTCAGTGGGACGAGTAATTCTTTCCCTGTGAAAGCAATTAAGACAAACATCTGGGGAGGGTTAAGACGTTAGAGGGAGTTCCAATATGGCACAGCGCAGAGATCGTAAAAAGGAACGGAAACGGGGAGAACAGGAACAGGGGAATGTCCTGTACATTTCAACTCTAGGCAGGCAACATGCAAAGGGCTCATGTAGCGGTATACAATACGTAGTGGATTGCTTTCTCTTCTCAGGTAAGGGCAACTGGATTAGAAGGCGGGGCGAGAGTAGCCGGCTCACCACATCCCCCATGTCGCCTTCACGCGCCTACCCCATACCCTCGTTGTTCTTGTTCAGCACGTTCAGACAGTCCTTGGCTTCCACATACTTGGTCTGTACCACCTTGAGCTGGGCAATGGACGTGGACAAGAACTCCACTTCCTACGGAGGACGGGAGACAGGGTCAGTCTGGGAGCTGGAGAGAGAGGGAAGCACTGCCGGAGAGGGGGCTGGTCCCGGGATGGCGTGGGGGTTTCGCAGGGGAAGGCGAGCATCCCGAAGAAGGGAGGAATGGGGGCGAGGGAGTACGCGTGGGCAGAAGGGATGTGAGGCGGGAAAGGGGTGTCGGCCGCCTATTCCTACCTGGTCCAGCTGGTTCTTGAGCATCTCTAGCTGTGGCAGGTTCAGCTCGGTGATGTTAACTGACTGCGCCATGTTGGGAAGGAGGACTAACGAAGCGGAAGCCGGCTCGGCGAGCAACGCTCTAGCCGCCCTCTGCACATCTCGATGGATGCGCCCGGAGGCCTCGCTGCGCCTCCCATCTCTATGATCCTCCGTCCCGGAAGAGAAGGGCTGGCGCTTTTAAGTTTAGAGAGAGCGGCCCATGATTTTCACAAAACCTCCCCCGCCTGGCATAGTAAAGTTGTTGCAAACAGGCCTCCTACCCTCAAGGAACTTATAAAAATCTTAAAAATATCCAGTTCATGGCAATATTGCAAAGCAATGTATGTTACTTCACGTGGGTAATATAAACATAATGAATGACAGGCAAGCAAGAAGCCTGCGAAGTTCGTGGCTACTGAGCATCGCAAACGCGGTGCTTTGGGATCACAGAGTCTGGTGATGGAGATAATGAGGCATGTTATCAACCAATAAGTACAGTACAAAGTTTATTAATCAAAACGATGTTTTACCATGTGTTAGATGTGAGGGATACACGAGAGTGTAAGATAATGTACTTCGGAGGAATTTAACAATCTAGTTGGTGAGAGAGAAAACATATAATAGCAGAATCCCAGAGAATCTACTGCCGACGTGCACGGCCCTGACAAGTGTAACAGGTATATGTGGGGAGAGAACAAGAGCCTCTAACACCCACTGTGGAGGGGGGCAGGGCAGCTGAGGCATTAAAGCTAGTTTTACTCCCAGGATACCTGAGCGCAGGAAGACAAGGCAGATATGATGGTACCTGGCCAAGACACTCTCAGTGGGTCTATTTCTACCCTGGAGACTTTGTCTCAACGTAGAGAATTTTCTTTATTTGGGGGGCCGGGGAGAGAGAGAGAGAGAGAGAGAGAGAGAGAGAGAGAGAGAGAAAATCTCAAGCAGATTCCACACTCCATGCAGAGCCTGCCTTGGGCTCCGCCCACGACCCTGGGATCATGACCTGGGCCAAAATCAAAGGTCAGACGCTCAACCAACTGAGCCAGAGCATTTTGATACCCCTCTCCAGCTTTGTCTGCTGAGGCCAAGCCAGGCCCACCTTTGTCCTGAGGTTTTGCCTTGCTTCCTAACACTCTCAGACTTGGACTCCTGCAAGCTATTCTCACCTCTTTATAGTACCACACAGGAGGGAGCAATAATTTTGTCTTCAAATATTCTCAGATGAACCACACAAAACACAGGGTTTAAGTGTTACATCTTTATTATATTAAGGTTAAATCATATAAAACACTGGATAAGTCATCTAAAATATTAATCCTAAGGATTCAATCTAAGAATAGGAGGTAGAACAGTCACATGGCTTCTATCTCCTATAGGACAGCTCCAAGGAATCACCGCAGGGAGACAGGCAAGCCATATGCCACAGGTGCAGCCCCAATAAGATACTTGAGTCGGGGAGCCTGGCGCGCCTGGTTGACATAGTAGAGAAGAGGGGCTCCTGGGCCTGCTCCAAGCCAACCCTGCAGCAGAGCCTCCGTGTAGCGGTCAATGTCACGGTCAGTCACATCCCAGAGGTTACCCAGAAACAAGGGACTGGGAAAAGAGAAGAACTACAAAGTGAGGGCTCTAAAACAAAATACGTAAGAAAACATGACTGGGAGTAGTGGGTGAGGAAAGAGGAGTGAGCCAATGGGAGTGCCCTGGTCCATAGTTTCAGGACAAGGGCAGACTAGGGCAAAGGTTCAGCTCCGTGAAGGGTTAAAGGCCCAGGCATGCCAGGAAACTAGAACAGGAGGAAGGTGGGGCATAAAAGAGGAAGGATTTAGGGTTCAGACCTGGGAAAGAACCTGGGGTAGGAACCTAAGTTAGGCCCTGGAGACTCACCAGCCAGCCATGATATACTTGAGCACGATGCCAGCCCCCTCCAGGTTTCCATGCACAGCCAGCGCTGCGCTGCTGCAGCCGAACAGCAGGGCGACTGCCCGGCAGCTGAGCCGCAGGACAGCCTGTCCATCCAGGAAGCGGGCACCCGCCCCGTGCCCTGCATAGCTAAGGCAGAAGGATGTGAGAGGAGTCTGACCTAGCAATGCCTGGCCTCTGCCATGTCCCCAGGGGCATCCTGAGTCAGCCAGTGGCTTGGACGCCCCAACGCAAACTATGGTGATACCCTCCTCTGAGACCGCCCCCCTCCCCGCTTCCCTGCCCTAAGCACTCACATATATAAATCACGCTCCGTCAAGGCCGCCTGCACTTGTTCTGGGCTCGGCACCTCCCCAACCACCCCTTTCCAGCCAGCTTCACTGCAGGGAAAAGGTAGGAGTAAGAACTGGGGTCGGCTGGCAAAGAGGGCGGAGGGAATACTAGGGAAAGGTGGGCTGCAACCTTTGATTCTGGAGAAAAGGACGTGTTGTCCCCGTCTACCCTCCCCCGCCCCCTTTCTTACTCTTATCCCCCTGACCTGCTAAAATTGGCTCGAAATTGCTCCTCTGTGCTTGACAGGTTGTTGTGAGGGTTCAGGACATAGAAGGTATTGCGTGGATCCACCCCTTGGCTTAGCACTGCCGAGGCCCCGCACTGAGGAGAAGACACCGGTGATCAGGGCCCTGGTCTGGCCAGAGAGCCCGAGCTTCAACAAACGCCAAACCCCTTTCCACGACTGAGCCATCCCAACCCGAAGAAGCGCTCCTGTCTTCCCAGGACTAATCATTACTAATCATTCCCCACTCCCGGAAATCTACCTCTTTGATGATGGAGTGGCTGAGCAGGAAGCGGAAGGAGGGCAGCCGAGTGACGGGCTGTGCCCGGAGGCTGGGGATGCTCTCCCAAGGCAGCTTTTGCAGGTCCTGGACAGAACGCACGCAGGGGTTACTATCTCTAGCCAGGCATACCCAAGCGTCAGAAAGGGGCTTGTGGGTGAGCTGGTGCCTGCCGCCCCCCAAATACGGCCCCTCCAGCCCCCGGCTCCTTACCTTGTCTAGCACTAAGACAAGATGCCTATTGCTTGGTACTGTCTGACCCTGAAGACGTCCTACTGCCTCACTCAGAAGCTCTTGGGCTCGTTCCGGCCGGGCTGGGCACAGCCCATAGGCCAAGGTCTCAATGTCCTGAGGGGTGAGGGTACTGGCAGCACTGAGCATGGTCTGCAAGGGAACGGTGGTCAGTGAGGGCCATCGCTCCCATCTCCACTTACAATGGCAGGGGGGGAAGAACTAAGTCCAGCTTCTTCCCCCTCCCGGATTTCTCAACTCACTTTTAGCAGAGCTGCATCAGGATATTTCCAGCCACATTCCTGCAGCAACTTTTGTAGGCGGGAGGCCTCCTGGGAAGGGCCAGGGTCCTCACTGGATGGCAGCAACAGTCCCCTCCAGCAGCCCAACACATGCTTCTCTAGGGAAGCGATGAGAGCCTGAATGAGGAAGAACAGAACCTTCAGTCAGAGAGGGGCTGAGGAAATGGGTTTTCCAACGTATGTATTTGTTTTACACATCTTTCCGCCAGTTAAAAAGGCAAGAAGCTAGAAACATTTTTCATTTGCGGAGACTCTGGGGGAGTACAGGTAAGATGGTTTATTACATATCGCTGTGTTTTGACAAATACAAACAGGCGGGCAATGAAAACTAAACCCAGGGAGCTGATACTTGGGCTTGTTAAATCCCTTTCCTCGTATGTATCCTCAAATATTCTGTTGCCGTAACACCTTCAAGTTTTTGGCTCTGTTTAAAGTCTTTCTCAAGTGACATCATTTTTTATTTAGGGCTATGCTTCCAGAAAGGACTTGAGGTAACTCAGCACTAGCCTGGGACCCCTGAGAGAGAAGACAGGGACACCCAGGGCCACTCCCAGGGCAGCCCTGACCCCACCCCACCTTGGGGGCACACACCTCCATCCTATGGTCCAGTTCTAGCCGCCCGGTCCACCATTCTCGCTTGTCAGTACAGCTGCTGTTCTCCTTCTGTTCCTTCTGGATGGCGTCAAACTCTTTCAGGGCCGAACTCAGAGGAAGCTTTGGGAGATGGGACTGTGAGCTTTCTGCTTGTCCGTGTGATCACCACCTCTCCGTCCCCCAGTCGTGGAACGTGAGCAGCGGGATCAGAAGCCTTCCCCAGCCCAACTTTGCTCGCTGGCCCAGGAAACCTACCTTGTTCTGGGCGGTGGGGATCTGCACAGTGACTGGGGGACTGTCTTTTTCCAGCCGGGTCAGCAGGAGGATGTTCCCCACAGTTCCGGGCTGGAGCGTGGCCAGAGCCAACACGCACACGGTCACCCCTGATGCACAGGGCATACCCAGAATCATTTCAGCTCTTACCAGGAGCTCCCTTCCCCGTCTTCTGCCCTCAATTCCTATCCATCACTCAAGACAACTCTAAAAAATCTGCCCTGGTCACTGGAGTTCCAGGTGCTCTCCCCTGACAGCGCCCTGTGGAGAGAGACCACATCTTGTACTTCTTTATGTCCCTCACAGAAACTAGCAAAAGTTCCTGCACAGAGGAAGGCACTCAAATCACCTGTTAACGTGTTTCACATGTTAGTGCAGGGAGACTCTGGACATCTGAACCTACCCCTGAAAAAAGACACTGAATCTGCTAGGAACTCAAGGTGGAAGTTAAAAAAAAAAAGAAAAAAACAAAACACCAAGACTTCCAGATTTAAGACAATTCTCTCTTTGGTGAGAGTAACGAAATGACAAATCAGTGAAAAAATAGGACATATCCTTCCATAAGGGTCATAAATCTATGTTAACTAATGCCTTAAACTCTTCACCCAACTCCTTAGTAAGAAGACGCAAAAAAGGACAGAAGAGCCAGCTGAAGCCTGCTGCCATACCGCTGGGGATCAGAGCCAGGCGCTCCTGGAAACTCTCCTTCTCGGGCTCAGGGAATTGACCAGACCCTGAAGCCCTGAAGGAAAAGAGGTGCTGGATGCGGGCCAGGGGGACATCTCCGGGCCTGTCCTGCAGGCTCAGCCTCTGCAGCTGGTCTGCCATCTCAAGGGATCCCCGGTGCTTCTGGGCCTTGCTGCAGACAACACAAGTAGGGGTGAGTTCTCCCTCCTTCAAAATCTGGACCTTCCTTCCAGTCTGCCCCTGCATGGGCCTCGGGGCAACTCACCTGAGCAGCCTGTGAAGGTGGGTGAGCAGCTGGTGGCGACAGGTGATGGACACAGACTCGGTGACAAGGCAGGCTGTGGCGTAGGGATCCCGGTGGCCCAAGCACAAAGCCAGGATGCGGCAGAGGTGAGCATAAAGCCCACTAGGAGGGCAGTGACTAACCCCACGGAAAGCAATGGTCAGTAAGTCACAGATGGAATCCAGGG
This sequence comes from Paguma larvata, assembly GCA_030068075.1. Lineage (NCBI taxonomy): Eukaryota > Metazoa > Chordata > Mammalia > Carnivora > Viverridae > Paguma > Paguma larvata. Next base: position 60,788,209 of record CM057828.1, read on the forward strand.
TAGAGAGACCTAGAGGAAGGTGAAGATACTTGCTGAAGATGAGTCCCATCCTCCTTAGCTGATGGAACTTCCAAGAAAGTTCCAAGTTTCCAAGGCTCTATCTCGTCTCCCACTTGGATAATAAAAGCTACCATTTACGAAGGGCAATGTGCCAAGTGGGACGCTATGCAACTTACATCAACTCACTCCATCCTCCCAAACCCCATTTTATAGGTAAGTAAAAGCTCAGAGAGGCTGAGTGACTGGCACACAGCTAGTGGAGAGAGTGATGGGATTCAAAACCAAGTTCAAAGGCAACCAGATCTAGATGGAGATCCAAAGACAGAACCATGGACAGGCTACAAGGGCATCAGGATCAAGTGACCTAGAGGCTCGCCCTCTCCCAGTGACCAGACCTCAGTGGCCAGCATATTCACCAATGGCTACAGGGGCAGAGGGGAGTTGGAGCCGAGGACCGAGATCCTTGTCTGGGCAAGGGATGGGCAGCTCTTCTTTACTAAAATCACGTCTCAACACTTCACATTCTCCTATGGTTGTATCAGGTCCTGGAGCTGGTGCCTTCCCACCTAGGAAGAGAACATGACTTTCTGTAGTTCCTTCCTCCTGCCATCCCCTTTGTTCTTTCTGGGTTCTAGTCCCAGAGCCAGGAATGAAGTTGTATTTCTGTACTGTCGTTGACACCAGTTATTTCTTGTGCATTGGCCCCAGAGCAACTCCCCCCCTCCACCCCGCCCTGGCAAAATGTATGCACCTTCTACCTCCCACCGTTACCGTCTTACCTGAGGCTGAGTCTTCCCCATCAGAGCCCCTGAGAATCTCAAAGCTCATTTCCATCTGGTCGTCAGTCATTTCCTCCTCAGGGATGGTCCTCATGATCTCAGAGCTCAGCTCCTCACAGTGTCCTGATGTCACCTTCTTGGCCCTCCGGCTCCTAGCACCCAGGCTTGGGTGCCCAGAGGCACTACTTGAGGCTGCCACCGAAACAGTCTTTAGGCCGGGGTCCTTCCTGGCTCGGCCCCGGCCCCGGGAAGCAGTGCCCCGTCTCTTGGGCCCCTCTGCAAGACGTGCCTCAATTGAGACAGGGTCTTCCAAGTCACTGTCATCACTGAAGTTCACCTGGGATGGGTGGGAAAGGGAGAAGGGCCAAGGGGCCTTCAGTGAGAAGGCATCTGCCAGCAGGTGGCGCTGCAGAGGCACAATCTCAGAGGCCTTTGGAGAAGATTTAAAGATTAACCTCTCTAATCAAGGCAGCTCAATCAAGGGCAGGGACTCTTGGGTGTGGAAGGAGGAAGAGAACAAAAGGACGAAGGATGAAAAGGAAGAGGAACCACAGAGTTAAGGAAAGCACCTTCTGTCTGAAACAAAGGGAGAATTGTCTTTCTGCGTAGGTAACGGTAGACTTGAAGGTCCCACCAGGCCCTGGCAGAGACACCTACTCTGCAGAATTCTCTAGAACAACCCCACCTGACACCAACACCACCCAGCCACAGTCCCACCTCACCTGGAGGCGCGTTTGGACCCTCTGTTGTACCCTCGGGGCCTTGGGAACCTCAGGCTTGCTCTTTGCAGGGAGGACTTCCTCAAACACAGTGAAAGGGACGCGAGTGCCTGCTGGCCTGACCTGGCCTGGGGGCTTCGGTGTACAGGGCAGTCCTCCACCTTCCAGACTTTTCAGAGAGGTATTATTGAGCGGCTGGGTAGATGAGGTTGCCCGTTGACGCCCCCTTCCAGAATGTTTTTGGCTCCGTGGCTTAGAGGGCTCTGAGCCTGGGGAGGGTTTTATTGATGGTGGGTGCCAGCCCCAGGAGCTTGCAAAAAGTTGGGTAGTGCAGCAGTTGAGGCCAGCCAGCTTTGCAAGGGCCCGAACCAAGAGCAGGCTGGCTCGCCAGGGCTCCAGGTGGGGTACTCGTGCTGCCACAAACTTTAGCCCTGACTCCAGGACCTTCCCTAGGCTCTTGTGTGATGGCCGGCTCAGCCCCTCCAGTGCCAGCTGTGTGTAGGCCTGAGCCAAGATCTCGTCCAAGAGGCTCGGGACAGGGGAGGGAGGCGCTTTGTGATTCAGGGTAGTTTGTAGAGCTTGGGTGAGGCGCTCCGTGGCTGCAGGGCAACCCTTTAGCACGACCTGCAGCAGCTCCAGACCCTGGGCCTGATCGCCCGTGGCCAGCCTCACCCCCGCTGTGACCAACGCCCAGCGCAGACAGACAGCTGAGAGCACGGGGCTGGCACAGAGCAGGCAGTCGCACGTGGGCGGGTGGGTCAGAAAGCCAGGGCTGGGCTGGGGCTTCACTTTCAGGATAGGGGAAGAGTTAGTAGAAGGTGCCACAGGACCAGGCTCCTTGGCCACAGTGGCTACCAGCTCCAGGGCAGGGCCTCTGAGGAAGGGCTCCTCTTCAGGGAGCTCTGGAGGACGACGGGCCCGGGTCTGCTGCTTGCCCTTCTGCAGGTGGATTTTCTTCACAGAGTCCAGGTGCTGGGCTAGCCCGCCAAACTCTGGGGAGAGTGGAGCCAGAATTACAAAACTGGGAGAAGTGATACCAAGTGCTTCCTGAGCTACCCCAGGGCCCAACTCCTTAATATAGGTGTTATTTACCTACTGCTTATAGGAGTTACTATATGAACAGACTAAATATGAACGTGGCTTATTATTTTTTCAGTAAAATCCCTAATGTTTCTCCCCATCCCACAATGGATAAACACAAACCTCAAAGCCCCCATACCTGCACCTGAGACAGCTGCACGGCTCGGGAAAGCAGGCGGGCACCAGGAGGCCCACATCTTAATCCTGGCCCCGGTCCCCACTAGGCCCATGACCCTGGCCCGCAACACCGAATTTCTCAACCTCCTCATTTTACAAGTGAGAAAAAATCCATGTGTCCACCTGACTTTCCAAGGTTTTGTGTGGGTCACATACTAGAGGTAAAAGTGGTTGATAAGAAAAGATGTACCATAAATACACTATTTAATTATTAATTTAAGTCCTCCTGAGGACACTGCATTTGTGCTGTCCAATAGAGTGGCCCCTAGGCACAGAGTGGCTACTGAGCACATGAAATGTGGCAAGTGGCTGAAGAATGAATTGTAAATTTTATTTAAATTAAATTTAAATAGCCAAAATGTATTAGGTAGCGCTGAAAAGAGCCACATAGGGTTAGTCACGGACAAGCCATCTGAAGGAGGAACACCAGTGGTCTGACTGAGGCAGAGGAGTTAGAAGTCTCTGATTTAGAAATGACCCACACTCTCATATGCGAAGATGTGTCGTAGTGTGTGTGCCACTCTTGCCACTGCCCGTGGGTGCGGGGGCATGGCTGCTCACCTGTGCAAGACTCCAGTAAGAACAGAACCTGCCGTAGGTCTGACTCACAGAGGTCAATGTCAGTGCGTGCCAGCTCCAGCTCTGCCTTCAGCACCAGGAACAGGGCACACCTTGTTGGGAGAGGAGAGGACAATCAGCTGAAGAAAGTCTTTGTGTTCCTGAGTCCATCTTTCTGTCCCCTTCACAGGCAGCACCGGGGCAGGCTCCTAGCCTCTGGAGGGCCTCTACCCCCTTGGGCTGACTTCGAGTCTACCCTGGGAAAACCCTCTAGGCTTCTCCCTCATCCCAAGTCATCTTTGTGCACCAGGACAGGATTTCCCGAAGCACATTCCCTCCCCAAAAAAGGATCCTGTGGGCAAAGGGATTTAGGGAAACAGGGTACACCAGCTCTCCTTTTCGGAGAGTTACAATGCAGACCAGCGTATTAAAGGACATGAGAAGTCCTACAGGAAATAAAAACGTCTAACCTTGGTTAGCTCAGCATTTCCCACTTACTGAGCCATGGAATACCTTCTCCCAACCTCTCCAAATGTAACACGTTAATCTGTGGAAGAGTTTGGGAACCCAGAGTCCAGGATGCGGGCACTCAGGTTCTGGACCTGGCCTCCTCCGGCCGGTACTCACTGGCGCGGTATCTGCAGCTTCGTCGTAAGTTTCAGGGCATCCAAACAAAAGGCCTTGGCTTCGCTCACACTACCCAGATGGCCCAGGCGGGAGACCAGCTTCTCTGAGCAGCTCAGCACCTCTGTCAGAACCTGCCATTTTTGTACCAGATTTTCACCTGTAGCAAAGGAGAGAGACGAGACCATCATCACTCAGTCACAGCCTGGATCCTCTGGAGGCAAAACGGGCAGCCCCACCCTCTGGCCTATTCATTCCCATCGGGCCTCACTCTCTTTCTCAGACTCACCATAGTCCAGAAATGGTGTCTCCACAGCTGCCTTCTGAATCGAGAGCACATCACTGCCCAGGAGCAGGAGGATAATGCTTCGGAGGAGCTTATGGGAGTCGACGAGGGCTATCTCAGGCGTCTGCCAGCCTGTGCAGGGGGTGGCAGTGGGGGGACAAGAAGGGAGATGATGCAGCCAGAACTGCCACCACCTTCACCTACTAAGAGAGCAAATGCAAAGCATGCTGCCACTGTTCTCCTTCTGTGCCTAAGGCAGACAGAGCGAATCAATCACAGAACTCTTTCCCTCGGACCACGCGGGACCTCAGAATCCTTGTTAGTATACCATTCCAGCCAGGTACTCAGCAATCGATTAGTCAGCAGACAAACAGAAACTCATATGCTATCCCAGGCCTACTCTACGCAGCCTCTCAGTGGGCTAGTCCACACAGCTGGGACAGCAGAGGGGATGAGGGCTTGAGAAGAGCTGAGAGCAGACAAACCACACATTTAGACCACAAAGGGCCATCATTCGCCCTATTCTTTCACCTTGGGCATAGAGCTGCTCCCGCAGGGAGGCTGAGAGGCTGTCTGATGAGAGGCTGAGGTACGATGCCACCACCTGCAAGGCCTGGACACGCAGCAAGTACCAGGCCTTGGATGTCCTCTGGAGGGCAGGGTCCCGAAGCACAGACAGCAACAGAGAGGCACCCTCAGTCACCTGGGAGACAGGGAGGGCCAGAGAAGAGCGGTGAGTGAAGTCAGAGCAGCGATTCAGAGCTTAGGATGCTCCTAAGGATGCCCTTAGGATGTCCAGTCACAGGACAGTGTAACTGAGGCAACTGGGAAAGAATAGAAAGGACAAGGCCGGGAAACAGCACTGCTTCTCAGGGTCTGGAATATTCTTTCTTGCTCCAGGGAAATCTCAGAAACCAGAAAAATATCCCGAAAATCCTAAAAATCCTTCCAATACCTGGGAACTTTGGGGATTAAGAAAGTGAGAAATACCTTCTGGTGAACCCAGTATAGCTGACTTCGAAGTAGGTTACAGGTCAGCGAAAGGAGCAAGTACGTGTCAGTGTTGTGATCCAGAAGCTTCAGGGAAGAGTCTGCCTCTTCCAGGTATAGCTAAGAAAACAATCACGGGGTTCGTGAGCATGCTGGTGGGAAAAGGGAGCCAGACTTTTCAAATTAAACTGGATTAAAGCACTTGCAAGTTAAAACGTGGAACACCCCCAACTAAGTATTAAATTATTTCAAATACAATCTACAACATGAAAGTTATTCAATCACTCGCCAAAATGTTCATTTAGTATCTTTCGGTTAACCGCTATGCTAGAAAGACATAGCTGAATAAGGAATAAGCAAGACCTTCCATCCAATAGCTTGCAATGCAGTAGGGGTGCAGACACACCTGTGTAATCATGACACAATGCCACTGGTGGTGTGGGGACCCTGGGAAAGTAGGTGATTCTGCCCTTGAGGAAGAGGATGTATAAAATACTTCATGAGGGAGAGGACAATTGAGCTAGGCCTTGAAAAGAAAGAAAGTAGAAAAAAGGGGGTTGGAGGAGGTACATTTAAGGTGGAAGGGCGAACAGAACCAAAGAGAGGGAGGTGTGTACAATGCTCTAAAGTAACTGGCGTGGATGGACAGAAGTTCCACGGTGGGGAGTGGCAAGAAAAAGGGTGAGCCAGAATACAGAAGGTGTGCAATACCAATAAAGGGTCTAGACAGTATCCTACAGGTAACGGAGAAACCAGTGAAATCCTTTAAGCAGGAAAAAAGACAAGATCAGATCTGTGCCTTAGAAGAGCATGCTAGTACTTAGAAGACAAAGGGGCCTCCCTGCTGGAGGCAGGGAGACCATCGAGGTGGCGTTGGAGCAGTCCTAAGTGAGTGGAGAAAGGGCAACTAGGGCAAATGGTAGGGAAATACAGGATTAGCGCTGTATTTCTGGTGCAGGATCTATAAGACTTCGGGAACAATGGTTTTGCAGTGAGAAGGAAAGACGCTTCCTCTTCCCACGGCTGCCTCCTAACCACTCCAGGCTTTACGATCCTCCAGCAGGATGCGGCGGTAGAAGGCAGGGAAGATGCCCCTTCAGTATCTTGTCTTCTCAGAGAAAAGATGGGTCGCTAAAGCCAGGTCCCCCCTACAGCTCCAGGCCTGGCTGGCTGGACACTCACCTGGGCATAGCTGGGGCAGCCGAGCGTCAGCAGCAGCTGGGTGGCGTGGCAGGAGGAGCCGGCTGCCTTCGCATGGTCCTCCAGTCTCTGGGCGACGATCCGTATGAGCAGGAAGACCTCTAGAGCCTGCAGGGGCTGGTCGGCCGGGAGCAGGAAGTTTACCCAGCTCCTGTTCGAACCTCCATTTCTACCCTCTGCTCCTCTGCCCTTTGAGACATTGGTCTGACTGCTGAGCCTGGATGAGGTGTGGCTACAGACAAGGCGACCGTCTGCCACCCTCAAGGAGCCTGAGAGTGGCGGCGCAGGCCACCACCATCTACCCTTCTGCTTCAAAGCTTAGGTGGCAGTCAGCATCAACGGCTGGGATTTACTGCAAGCTTACTATGGGCCAGGCACTGTGCTGAGAGGTTTACCTGAGGGTGGGGGGATGGGCGAGACAGGCGAAGAGGATCAAGAGGTACAAACTTCCAGTTATAAAATAAGTAAGTCACGGGGATGGAAAGTATAGCATAGAGAGTATATTCAATAATATCGTGATAATGATGTGTGGTGACTACACTCACCATGGTGAGCACGGAGTAATGTACGGAATTGCCAAATGTTGGCACCTAAAACTAATATAATACGGTGTCCAACAATACTTCAATTTCTTTTAATGTTTACTTTTTTTGAGAGAAAGAAAGCCTGAGCAGGGGAGGGACAGAGAGAGAGGGGGGACAGAGGATCTGAAGCGCGCCCTGCGCTGACAGCAGCGAGCCTGATGCAGGGCTCAAACCCCTGAACTGTGAGATCGTGACCTGAGCCAAAGTCGGACATTCGACCAACTAAGCCACCCAGTCGGTTCGAGCCCCACATTGGGCTCCGCGCGACAGCACGGAGCCTGCTTGGGATTGTCTCCCTCTCTCTCTGCCCTTCCCCTGCTTGCTCTTTCTCTCAAAATAAATAAAAATAAACTTAAAAAAAAAAAAAACTGGGGGGCGCCTGGGTGGCTCAGTCAGTTAAACGTCCGACTTCAGCTCAGGTCTTGGGCTCACAGTTCATGGGTTCAAGCCCCACATCGGGCTCTGTGCTGACACCTCGGAGCCTGGAGCCTGCTTCGGATTCTGTGTCTCCCTCTCTCTCTGCTCCTCCCCCGCTTGTACTGTGTCTCTGTCTCTCTCTCTCAAAAATAAATAAACATTAAAAAAAAAATTACAAAAAAAAAAAAATTTGAAGGGACGCCTAGCTGGCTCAGTCAGGAGAGCATGTGAGGTTGTTGTGAGTTCGCGCCCCACATTGGGTGTAGAGATTACTGAAAAACAAAATCTTAAAAAAATTTGAAGTGAAACTTCAAAAGTAAAGGCATACTAAAAATATCAAATTGTCAAAAAGGGGGTTCACATGCATTAGCTCATTTAATCTCTCATAGCGACTCTAACACCAATTTTACAGATGACCGTAGACGGAGAGGCTAAGACTCAGGCAGGCTAAGCCGCTTGTCTAAGTTCACATCACAGGTCTGGGGTAGAGCCAAGACTCCGATCCAGTGCTGAGGCAGCTTCCCACACTCCTCACGCTAGAAATATGGCCTAATGACCACAGTAACAGGGATCTTTTATGTGCAATGTTCTTTTTCAGAGGTTCCTAATGCGGGGTCCAGGGAAGAGCTTCAGGGAGTCTGTGAAATGGCTTGACATGGCATGTAAAAATGTAAAATTGGATCTGTAGGCATCTATGTATGTTTCTGAATATACAGGGCTCAAATTACCTAGGAATTAATAATAATTATATCTGACACTTGAATATTCCACTTAAGCACAGCACACGTTATCTCATAGAGCACTAAGGACACCATGAGGTAGCTATTACTGTCCTCATTTTAGAGATAAGGAAACCTGGGCTTAGGAAGTTAAGTCACTTGCCAAGGTGAGTTACTAATAAAGAACAGAGATAGTATTTCAACTTAGGAAGGCTGGTGATAGCGGCTACATGGCTTCTCAGCAGATACACTGGCCAAAAAAGGGGAAAGAGCTGGGGTTCTGCTGTGTGTTAACGCCCTGCCCCGTTACCTTTGCCGCCAGCTGATAGAGGGCTGCTAGGGTCTGTAGCGAGGCTGCTGTCTGCTGGAGACACCGCACAGCGGGGGCTCGCGCCTTTGTAAGCACCTCCTTCCAAAGGGCCAGTGCTTGGTCCAGGCATTTGGACTGAGCTAGAAATCAGAAGAAAGGGACCAGCCATTCTCTCAGTGTAGCCCATCCGGGGAGAACGCAGCCTTCTTCAGAACACTCTCTGCCCTCTGTGCCCACCTCCCACCCTCCTTCCTTTCCCCAACCTGGGGACCCCATTCTGCTCTTAGGAAGCCACAGAGGAGACCCCGTCCGACCACACTATTCCCAGCCCTCACCAGCATCTGCAGCCAGGTTGAAGGCAATGTTACTGTATAGGAAACGATCTTCTTGGAGTTTATCTTCATAGTTCAGGTCATTGACTTCGAATTCCTCCAGGTTATTAGGGGCCTGGGCTCTCCTATCCCGCTCAATACCCTAGATGGGGGAGAGCAGGATAAAAAACAGGGCTGGCACCAGTTTACTGTGGGCCTGGGGAAAATAATCCCTGTATCCAGTTCTGTTGGCCCCAAGGCAGCCACACTTACTTCCTGCATTTTGGTCTCCAGGGTACAAATGTAGAGCCACAGCAGGGCCTGTGCTTTATCATCCAGCAGCCGATCCTTGGCCTGGGTCTCGGGCCTCACAGACTCCAGAAGCTGCAGGGCTTCCTGGATAGCGTCGAGGGCAGAGCTGCAGGGAGAGGATGGACTTACGCTGGGCCCATGATGAGTATCTGCCCTAGGGTCCTGGGAAGGACCTTCTGCAGGACAACTGGCCCCCAAACTGAAGGGGGTGCTCAGGGACTTGGAGAGGGCAGCGGCCTCTGACAAGGGCAAGAAGACCTACGGTGAGAAGCAAGAGTGGCCTCCCCGGCTATTCTTCCTCACCAGTTGGTCTGCTGGGCAAAGTCATGGTAGCAGAGCACCTGAGCCAGTTCCACCAGGTGGGTGGCTCGAGCCCAGGCCCCAGCTGGTGTCTCCTCAGGGCTGAGCTCCAACAGGTCACAGATGACGTTGAACCGTTCCTGCCCCGTGTCCGCTCGCACGGCCTTGTAGGCCTGCAGCTCCTCCCTCAGCAGGAAGACCAGGGTCTCCGGGTCCCAGCCACTCAGGCTGTCTCGCAGAGTCCTAAGAGAAGGCAGGCCCACCACCAGGTCAGGGAGTCCGTGAAGCATGGAACTTCTGCCCCGTGCCAGCCTTGGCCTGGGGCAGGTCACAGCCTTGCTGAGAGGTCACTGACTTCCCAGTCGTCAAAGCAAGGGCGTTGCCTGTCACCACTGCTCCCCTATACCTAGCACAGCGACTGGCATATAGTAGGCATTTGATAAATAACAACGAACAGAGGAATCAGTGCCTTTTTCAGACAGAAGGATGCATGAGATCACGAGTACCAGAAGCTAGTCCTAGCCAGGGAGCAAACATGGTTTGCTCACCTCAGCTGTAGCTCCTTGTCTCCTGCCCTGGCTGCATCCATCTTGATCCGAACCCAGAAGGTGACAGGCTCAGTCATGTGTTGGGGGCCACAGGGCTGCAGGGCTGTCAGCCACAAGGTCACCATCTCGCAGCCCTGGGCCTGTTTACCCAGTTTCTTCAAACTCTCTCCATGCAGCCGGAAGCACCTGTGCAACTGACCAGAGAAAGTGAACAGACCAAACTGCAGAGAGGAACCAACGAGTCTGTAACAGTGGGGGAGTACGTGCCACACAGGCACATACACCACCAGGCGGTCCTCCAGCCCCCAGCCCTGCCCCAAGGTGGAAGACACTGGAGCACTAAATACCCCGGGGGGCTCCCAACCTGAGGCTTCAACACCCCCCACCCACATATTTGTGTTCACAGCTCTGAAAACCCATTCCTTCTCCTGTAACCCCTCTCTCAGTAAGTCAGCGTCTTCTCCTCAGTCAGAAATGCCAGGCCATCCTTGACTCTTCTCCCCGCCACCAGACCTCACAGCCAGTCACTTACCAAATTAATCCTGGGCTTCTTGCACCCATTCACTTCTCCGCACCCCTCAGGAAGCTGCTTCGGTTCAGATACCCACCCTTTCCTGCCCAGGCTACAAGAGCATGGGGGGTGCCCAGGGTTGTCCTGGTTCCCTGTTCATTCACCACAGTGATGCCAGAGAAACCCCAAATGCCAAGCTGATGTCATGCTTTCCTTTGAGACGCTCATGAGCCTCACTCAAGATGAAAACCAAGGCCCTCTACAACCCACTGCACCTGCCAATCCGGCCAACCTTCATTTCATGGGTGTCCTTGCGGTGGTTCTCACTCTGGTTACTTAAAGGGCCTCCTCGGGGAACTTTTAAAATATCCAGATGTGTGGGCCCTAGCACCAGAGATTCGGATGCAACTGGCTTGAGGCAGGCATCAGAATGACTTTTTTTAAGTTCATTCAGGGGATTCTAATGTGCAACCAGGTTGAGAACCACCAGCTTGGGATATGGCTTAATACAAAAAGGGAGACCATAAAAAAAAAATTAGTAACAGCACAAGTGAGGTGTGGAAGACACGGCCCCAGGTACGTGGCTCTTAGCACACTACTGCAAGGCAGGGTCCCGGCCAGGCCCTTTCATGCTACTCAGGCCACCAACATAACCCCCATCCTGCCCTCATACCTTCTCAGGAGGCACCTCAGGATAGGTGCCCGGCTTCACCAAGCCCAGGTGCTGACAGAGAGGCTCAGAGATGGCACAGGCCTCGGCATAGAGCTTGTGACTGTAGAAGCTGTAGGCCAAGTTACTGGTGTAAGAGGCTGCAAGTGAGAGAGAGAATAGTTGACAGCGGAAATAGTTCCCACTGCCGCTCTCCTGTTGGGAGAGGCAGGAGGGAGCAGCTCAACCTGCGGCTGGCTCAGTAGCTTCCAGATCAGACAGGAACCCCTACTGCCAGGGAATGAGATAGGGGCAGTTCTCCCCTTCCTGCTCCACGTCAGCCCGTGACCTCCATTCCCATAAGGCAAACCCACACCAGCGGCCCCTTTGCACTCGTTTTTCAAGAGCTGAGTCTTCATTCCTACACAGGGCCCACCTCTCCTCACATGCCAATTTTTGCCTTCGTCTTCCTCCAAAGGGCAGCATTTTTGGGTTAACATTCTGGCCTGTCACTTACCTCCGCCTTCTCTCATTCCACGAAAGCCACCCTAGTAGCCCCCTCGCTATTCCTTGAACACACCAGGACGGTTCCTGCCTTAAGGCCTTGGCATTGGCTGTTTCTTCTGCCAGGGATGCCTTCTCACAGATCTCTACGTGGCCAACTCCATCACGTTCTCCAAGTTTTGCTCATGTCACCCTCTCAAGGAGGCCTATCCTGACCACCCTATTTTAAGTGGTAACTTGCCCCCTCACCCACCCTGAACTTCTAATTCCCTTTCTTAGCCTGCTCTATATTCCTTTCCCACCACATTTCTTATCACTAACATACCGATAATTCGATTATTCTGTTGCTTATTATCATTCTCCCCTAGCCAGAACGTGGCTCCATGAGGGCCGGGATCTTTGTTCCGTTCACTGACACACCCAAGTCCTCACAACAGTGCTTGGCACACAGTAGGTACTCAAAAGATATTTGTTGAGTGAACAAAATTTGCCCTAAACTCTAGTTTATGCAGCTTCTTGGCTATCAACATAGATGGCTGGAAAAAATTAAATCCGGCTTCAATATTCTGGGAAGAATTTTCAAACTAGTAATTTTTTGGACTCCTGATGATATTTTCATCTCGATAGGTAGGTTCAACTACTACATATACGAATATGAAAAGTTCTCCAAAACCTCTTAATGGCTGAACTCACTGGGTTTGTATAATTTAATGGGGCCATGCTTGTTGTAAAACAAGGGGGAAACTTATCATAAAATACAAAAATTGACAAAACTAATCTATGCTGTTACGATAATGGTTGCTTTGGGGTGGGGGGGGTGGTCACTAGAAGGGGGGCAGAAGGAGTTCCCCGGGGTCTAAGTCATGCTCTTACTTGACCTAGATGTTGGTTACAAAGTATGTTCACTTTGTACTTTTCTGTATGCACATTTCAATTGAAAGAGTGTGGAAAGTATATACGCAAATTGGTTTATAAATACATAGTACATCTCCAGAACGATACATAAGAAACTGATCATATTAGTTGTCTCTGCAGAGGGGAACTTGGTGACCAGGATTAGGAGAGAGAGATTTTAGACTATATGCCCTTTTGTGAAATTTGATTGTTGAAGCATTTTTACCTGGTTTCTAAAAAAAAAATTTTTAAGTTATAAATATTCTTTAAAACTTAAACATATAGAAAGGTCACAGGGGCACCTGGGCGACATAGTCGGTTAAGCATCCGACTTTGGCTCAGGTCATGATCTCGCGGTTTGTAAGTTCAAGCCCCATGTTGGGCTCTGTGCTGACAGCTCAGAGCCTGGAGCCTGCTTCGAATTCTGTGTCTCTCTTTCTCTCTGCCCTTCCCTTGCTCACACTGTCTTTCTCTCTCTCTCTCTCTTTCAAAAATAATAAGAAGAAAACATTAAAAAAAGGCCATAAAGTTGCATATCAGGTACCGTGTCATGAAAGAAACACCAAATCATATTTCAAAGTCAACGGGAAAAAACTTGTGTCCGCTATTATAATTTAGCCTCATCACTTCTCTGCTGCTGTAAATGTTTATAAGGACAAGTGACAGGGGTCACTTAACATTTTTTTCACTGCCTCCTTGAACCGTGAGGAGCCCCCCCAGGTGGTCAGAACCATGCAGCAAGTGCTATTTGTCTGCCTCGTGAGTGATGACCCTCTCCCCCTGCATCTGGGCCCCAGGGCACTAACCGGTCATGCCCAGGTAGTCAGTCAGCTCTTGGCCTGACAGGCTCTGTAAGGCCTCCAGCATCCAGACCACAGTAGATTTGCAACTTTCCACCAGCTGGGCCAGATCAGCCAAATCAGCTACCTAAAGGGACAAGAAGGTCTTGAGGGTGAGAGGAGGCATAACAGGTCCGAGGTGACATCTACCCCACCCCCAACCCGAAGCAACCCCAAAGCTCTACCGAGGCAGTCCAACAACCCCAGACCCCAGGACCTGTCCAGGTTTTTTGATTCCCAGACTGTACCTGACAGCTTTGCGCAAAATCATAAACCACCACGGTGTAGAGGTGAAGTCCCTGAAAGTGCATCTGAACCAAAGACTGCTGCTGCTTAGAAGAATCCCGACAGACCTGAGGGAGGAAGGGGAAGGTCGGTTTGAGAGGCAGAGACACAGCATGAGCTGCAAACTGAAGACTGGCCCAGAGTTCTGGAGTGCTGACTCAGCCCCGGGAGTAGGAAAGATATCAAGAAGGGTCATGGCCCTCCCAGGGCCGACTAGGCTGCTGGTGTCTGGGCTAGGCATAACCTAGAGAGCACCTGACCGAGGAGGGAGCCAGGGCTTCCAGATCTTACCAAAGACCTTAGCCTGAGGGTCTGCCAAACCACATTCCCACCCTACCTCTAGGTCCTTAACTCACACCATCCTGCAGCTGCCGGATGAGGGAGTAGTACCCGCCAAGAAAAGCAAAGAGGCCCAGAACAGCATCCAGTCCATAGCGTCTCTTGATGCCTCGCTCCAGCCCCGAGAGAAGAACTGGCAGCTGTCACATAATGCCCGCAGTGGGGGTGACGGGGCCTCCACACTGTTGTTCAGGATAGCCGATGCCTTGATCAGAAGCTGGGCCAGTGCCTGGGATCCTCCCTCCCCAGCCTGTAGCAGTTCAACCCCAAGCTGGCATAACTGGAGGCTGGGGACCAGATTGGTGTTCCCTAAGTAATCATGGGCCTCCTCCACTACTCTCAAGGCCTTGGCATGGTGGCAACTCCAGCAGAGGCGACGGCAGCGTTCCAGGGTGAGTTCCAAGAGACAGAGGGCCCTCTGGGGAGAAAGAGGACCAGAGAACTCCCTCCCTCGCCCACCAAGACTTTGATCACATGTCTGGAGAGCAGGTCATTTAGGAAATCGGCATCGACTTCATTCAGACTGTGCCCGGTGGCATCAAAGAGCTGATGGGCAGCTACCGCTCGACAGGCTGTCGGAGAAGCAAAGTGGGGAACCTCACAAAGCGTACTTCCATCCTCCAAGAGTACAAGAAAGCTCAAGGCCTTCAGCCGAGCTGACAGTGCAGCTCGCCGCCCCTCCAGGGCTTCTGCTGCCTTCCAAAGCAGAGAAAAGCTCCCTCGAGCCACAGCCTCATAGTCCTGGGGAGCGGCTTGGCGAGAGCACTCCACCAAACAGGCATGGAGGGGTTGAGCGAATCGGAATATGGCCTCTGGGATTCCCTGGGTGGCAACGTTCCGCAAAAAGATGAAAAGAATTCGTTCCAGGTACAAGGGTGGGCGCTGGGGGGTGGACAGCAAGTAGCCATTGCAAGCCAGCTCTGCCAGTTCCAGCAGGCTCTCCAGGTGCCCAGGGCAAGCCAGCTTGGCAGTCAGCTGCTGGTTGCAAGCCCTCAAGATGGCATCACAAGCTTGTCTCCTCTCGGCATCAGATCGGCAGGTGGGTGAACCAGCAGCTGGAAGCTTGGACAGGAACTCCTAAGAGGAGAGGAAGATGTGACTGCGACTACCAAAGTAGGGAAAAATAACTAGAAAGGGGGTTGCTCAGGACTTCAAATAAGACAAAAAAAAAAAAAAAACAAAAACAAAAAACAAACCCAGCTCATCTCGGAAAGCCAGGTATATCCAGAGCCAGACACACTCCTACCTTCAAGTCAGGCAGCAACTCTTCAGCCTCCTTCGCGCTGCTTAGCAAGGTCCCAAAGTTGATTCCTTTGAAGCTCCTCATGGCGCTGGTGGGCTAGGGAAAAGGAGGATTACAGTAGGCGGAGAAGACTCATAATGGAGGACAGGAGAAGGGCTTGAAGGCTGCAGAAGAAGCGAGCAGCGGGGGAGGGTGTGTGTGTGTATATGCAAAGAATCCCACGAGAAATCCTATCGGGAGGGCCGCCTGGCTGGCTCAGTCTGTGGAGCCGTGGGATTCTTGATCTCGGGGTCGTCAATTCGACTTCCACTTTGAGTGTGGAGATTACAAGATTAGTTAAAAAAAAAAAAGAAAAAAAAAAAACCCTATCGGGGAAAAACGCCCATGTCAGGACGGCGAGCTCCTGTTATAAACGGATGCTTCTGCTTTTCCCTCCTCTCGGGGTTCCGGAGCCACACTGTCCACCCTACCAGCCCAACGCTCCACACCGGGAGGCCTCCACTGAGTTCGGCGCTCACCAGGACGTCCGGAGGTCTCCGAACCTCCCCTGGCAGAGCCGCCCCCCGCGTCTTCCTCAAGTCAGCGCCGGGACCCCAACTCACCTTGGCACGTACACACGCTCACGAGTCCCTCTGGGCTTTATCGCCCCAGAGGTCGCCTCCTTCCCAGGTCCAGGACTTACTCGCCAGAATGAGTACTCTGCAAAGATCCAAGACGCAACTTCGTTTTCCGCGCCAGCCCCTCCTTTCAAATATCCCCAGCGACCAATCAGCGAGAGCCTTATAACGCCGGCGTGCCGTGCGGCACAGTGGGAGTTGTAGTTTACCCGCCGCGCCGCGCCGCGCCGTCACGTGACACCGGCGGCGGGGTCAAGCTGCTGTGGGCGTTAAGGCCTCTTGGGGGCGCGGGTTTCCCCACTTCTGGCCAAGGTCGAGATTCTCGGCTACCCGTCACTTAGTCGCTATCGGGAGAGCCAGGCCTCTGCCTCCTCCCCTTTATCTTCAGAGCTCAGAAAGTTTAAATTTCAGGAGAAGAGAAATAGGGTAGACAACAAAAAGAACTTACTAGGAAACTCACGCGGTTTGGGTTACTGGGAAAATAGGGCGTAGCCTTTCCTGGAATTCTTTAAAAATATAATTTTCTGAGGGCACTGACAGGAGTACCATGACTTCTACTTCTCTCTCTCTCTCTCTCTCCCCCTTCCCCCCTCCCCCTCTCGGCCTTCCAACCTTACTCTTGACATAAACTGGATCAACTGGATTGTATGAGGAAGACAGAGGATCTAATGTTCCTTGATGGGGGGGAGAGGGGGAGAGGGGAGAGTTAAGGGAAGAACTAGGAAAACTCATTCACTGGGATATTTCACAGTCTTTAATGACTTATGTTTGTTAAGTACTAACTACTTCCCCAAGCGTGCAGATTCGATTGAGAACTCTGTTTCTCTTTCCTTCCTCCACCAAAGAATTCAGTTCAAAATTCTGGTCTTCCAGTAGCTTTTTCCTGATGAATTCTATTGGATAACTCCTTATCTAACTCCTTCCTCTTTCTTTCTTCTTTCACCTCTCCCTCTTTCCTTTTTCTTTCTTTCTCTTTATAAGTTTTCTTTTTGTAAATAATCTCTACACCCAATGCAGGGCTCGAACTCAGGACACTGAGGTCGAGAGTGGCATGCTCTTCTGACTGAGCCAGCGAGGTGCCCCTATCACCATCGTCTTTCTTCATCATCATCAACCTCTTTTAGGAGCTGAGAATGGAGCAGGGAAGACTATTTTTAAAAACAAAGCCAAGAACAAGAAGGTCTCCAAAGAATCTCAGTGTTGGAATGATAATATTAACATAGGTACTAAGTGGGTATGTTTGCCATTACATACGTCTCTCTTGTAGGGTAAAGGACCCAACAGAGGTATTCGTAAGTGATCAGTGAATAATACATCAACTCTCATACTGCTCGTTTCCTCTTTCTTACATCTTACCAATCAGTACTCATTTATATACATGTTGTGTAGCAAGTATTCTAGACCTAGTTTCTTGTGTATTTATTACAACTACTTGATTCTAAACTCCTTAAGGGCAGAGAATTTGTCCTTTTTATTCCTCTTCTTTTTATATACATATATATGCTTTTTAAAGTTTATTTGGGGGGGGAGGGGCAGAGAGAGGGAGAGAGAGAGAGAGAGAGAGAGAATCCCAGGCAGGTTCCATGCACTGACAGTGCAGAGCCCAGTGTGGGGCTCGAACTCACAAACCATGAAATCGTGACCTGAGCTGAAGTCAGAAGTTTAACCCACTGAGCCATCCACCTTTTTTGTTTGTTTGTTTTGAAAGAGAGAGAGAGAGGGAAAGCTCACACCCCTGCACAAGCCAGGAAGGAGCAGAGGGAGAAACAGAATCTTAAGCAGGTGCCCCATCCAACTCAGAGCCCGATGTGAGGCTCAATCCCACGACCTTGGGATCATGACCTAAAGCAAAATCAAGAGTCAGATGCTCAACTGACTGAGCCACCCAGGCGCCCCTTCTTCTTTTTTTTAATGCTTATTTTTAAAGAGAGAGAGGGAGAGCATGGCACTTGTGAGCAGGGGAGGGGCAGAGAGAGAGAGAGAGAGAGAGAGAGAAAGAAAATCCCAAGCAGGCTCCACACCTGTCAGCACAGAGCTTGACTTGGGGCTCAGTCTCATGAGCCATGAGATAATGACCTGAGCAGAAATCAAGAGTTGGATGCTTAACTGACTATGCCACCCAGGCGCCCCTTTTTATTCCTCATCTACTTCTTATGAGAAGTAGGAAGTTCCTGAAGTATAAGTGCTGACCATGATGAACTTGAGTCATAAATTTCAATCCCTCAATTGAATGGCCTGTTTACAAAGAGAAAGCACAGGATAGGGGAAAGAACTTTTAGTCTGGACAGAGATACTGGATTCTAGTCCCAGTTCATTGTATTATTATTAATCCGTGAAGTGGGGATAGAAACATCAAGCCTCACTACTTCCCAGGGGTTCTGCCAGCCTCAGATAGAATAGCCTTGAAGTGATTTCCAAAGGCCCTAACAATGCTATGCAGCCATTAAAAAGCATTTTTTATATGTACTGCCATATAAAGATGTCAGAGATATATGAATGACTGTTACAGTCTTCTGAGGATCTCAGTGGTTTTAAAGAGCGAAAAACGAGATTACTGTTATATAAAAAAAGGTTGCAGAACAGCATGATATAACACTTTGATTCAATTTTTATTAAAAAATAAAACAAAACAAAAACCAACTGGGACACCTAGCTGGCTCAGTTTGTAGAGCATGGGACTCTCGATCTCAAGGTCATGAGCTTGAGCCCCATGTTGGGCATAGAGTTACTTTAAAAACACCAAACAGGGGTGTCTGGGTGGTTCAGTCGGTTAAGCGTCCAAATCTTGGTTTCGGCTCAGGTTGTGATCTCACAGTTTATGATGAGTCCCATGTTGGGCTCAGTACTGACAGTGCAGAGCCTGCTTGGGATTCCCTCTCTCCCTCTCTCTCTGCCCCTCCCCGACTCTCTCTCTCTCTCAAAGTAAATAAACGAACTTTGAAAAAAAAAAAGATTGGGCCCTACCCCACACTTATAAAAAAAAAAAATAAAAAACAAACTCCAACTAATATTAAGTCTGTTGATTAGACTCCAAACAGTGGTATGAAGAATGGGATTAAGGGAGCCTTTATATATATATATATATTTTTCTGTATTTGCATTTGATGATCTTACAATGAGTTCATATAATTTATTGTAAAAAAAAAAAAACACACACCTTAAAGTAAGCATGAAGTATTTTTATAACATTAGATCTAATCCCAAGCACGACAAATTTTTGTTTTAGAATTCTAGTCTGTGGTTCTGTGAGGACGTGGTGGCAAAAAATAATAAACAGATGGGGGGAACCACAGGGTTGGGGTTAGGGGGACAGTGGTGGGGAGGGGACCTAGCCAGAGGGCCATGGCCATTAGCTGGGAAAAGCTCCCTCTCTGCTTGAGCAGGGACTGAATTTCCAGGAAGAGATAGTCCTCCAAGTCTCCGATCCCAGTGCTCTCCTCATGATCCAACCCTCCTGCCTTCTTGTCCACTGGCTCCTAGTTCCTTGGGAGGTTTCTGCTTTCCTCGGGATCACTTAAAAATTCCAAGTCAAATAATCGCATGTCCAGCTGGATGGGAAGTCAGAAAATCAGGAGCCTCTTAGTGAAAGATGGTGGTGTGTATGGAGTCTGACACCGAGCTGACCTTCCCACTTGAGGAAGAGGAAATGAGTTCAAGTGGAACATACTGACACCCTACTCAGCTGCTCACATACCCCAGAATAGAAGGCCTCTCAAATAGCTTGATGTTTCCATCTGGGCTGGGACCAAGGATAAACACTTCTGGGAATCACCACTGGGCCGCGCTGGAAAGTTCTATACCCCATTACAGCCCTACCCCTTCATTCTCACACCCAAATCTGGTTAGGCTCAGCTGGATTGGAAGAGTTTTAAAATAAAATATAAAAGCAAACACTTCTGTAGTGCTTACACTGTGGGCCAAGTGCCGTTCCATGCACTTAAATACAATAATGCTTTTAATCTTCGAAAGAGCCCGATGGGGTAGAAATGATATATCATCCCCATTTTACAGATGAGAAAACTAAGGCACGCATTTGAACCCAGGCAGTCAGGCTCTGGCTCTGTGCTCTTAACCAGTTCCCTCGGCGGAGCGTCAGAAGCAGTGTCTTGCAGGCAGTGCGTACCTGGTGAATCAATCCCTCCTTTGACTTAGATGGGCAGATCCCAAAATGTGGACCAGATGGCCAAGGCGCCAAGGCTCAACACTCCTGGTCTCTTGCCCTTCTCCCAGGACAGGGCTTGGGATGAGAGAACAAGGCTAGACGGGGAAAGGCAGGGGACACGGGCAGTCCATGGTGTAGAGGAGGCACTGGGCAGGCAGCAAGCAGCAGTTTAGCTTTGGTTTTGCCATTCGCTTGCTACATGCTCTTCAAGTGACTTTCCTCTTGTGTAAAAAAAAGGTTTTATTGGGGCGCCTGGGTGGCTCAGTCGGTTAAGTGTCCAACTTCAGCTCAGGTCACGATCTCATGGTCCGGGAGTTTGAGCTCCCGCGTTGGGCTCTGTGCTGACAGCTCAGAGCCTGGAGCCCACGTCTGATTCTGTGTCTCCCCCTTTCTCTGCCCCTCCCCTGCTCGTGCGCTCCCTCTCTCAAAAATAAACATTAAGGGGCGCCTGGGTGGCTCAGTTGGTTGGGCAGCTCACTTCGGCTCAGGTCATGATCTCATGGTCTGTGAGTTTAAGCCCCACGTCGGGCTCTGTGCTGACAGCTCAGAGCCTGGAGCCTGCTTCAGATTCTGTATCTCCCTCTCTCTCTGCCCTTCCCCTGCTCATACTCTGTCTCTATGTCTTTCAAAATAAATAAACGTTAAAAAAAAACATTAAAAAATTTTTTTATCAACACCTTTGGAGAAAGCTCAACAGGGACAAAACTAGGAACCTCATTAGTCGTCTCCTCTCCCTCCCTATTTCCTTATCAGTTAGGAACGTGAGACTGCCTGACGCTTCCATCAGGAAAAAATTGCTGTCATCCAAAACAACAAATCATCAACTAGGCTCTGGATTCTAGTCTCACAGACTTCCCAAATGGGCAGCTCTTAAAAATCCAGGTTGGGTTAGCGTGTTTCCTTTCCAGATATATATACTAAGCACATCCACGGGCGAAGCACCCACAGGGTGTATAGATGGAGGACACGAAGGCAAATAAGACACAACTTGCTCCCGTCCTCAAGGAGACCATGCGATGGTGGACAGAGACGGAAAGTCTACAAACACCTGTAAAATATATCTAGGCCCAGCTCAACAGGGCAGAAAGAGGAAGTGGAGTTTTGCAAGAGAGACTCTTAGATTCAAGATGGGAGAAGGAAAAGATATCTGTTTTTCTGTACTTAACCTCTATTCCCTGCAGTCTGGGTGGGGGAACTTTTTTTTTTTTTTCCTCCTCCTTCTTTACTGAATAGGGACCTGAGACCACCACCCATTCCTCCCTCTCAGCCTCACCCTGCAGAAGCCCATCTATGCTGCATTCCTCCGCACCAGCTGATCTTATCTCTCCGCACAGGTTGGAACTTGCAGGTCTTAGTACATCTTGCATCTTCCTGTCTGGAAAGCAGTCTGGGACCCAGGGAAATATCGTCGATCCCTTTCCCAAACGGGTGGGTCCCCCATGCCCAGCTCAAGCCCATTCCAGGACGTAACCTTGGGCCTACCCTCCCTTCACCCCCACCTTTTTAAAAGCTGACTCTGCTTCCTCTGAGAAGCTTGGGTTTTGGTGGGAGGAGGAAAGGCAGATACAATCAGGTGAGGCAGGGAGGGGCCCACAGAACTGGTGTTCCCACTGGTACTGTTTCCTGCCCTGATGGCTTCCTCACCCTCACTCAGGCTGGGTGGGGAAGAGTCAGGTACAGAC
The DNA here is from genome assembly GCA_030068075.1 of Paguma larvata. Classification (NCBI taxonomy): domain Eukaryota; kingdom Metazoa; phylum Chordata; class Mammalia; order Carnivora; family Viverridae; genus Paguma; species Paguma larvata. The sequence continues at coordinate 60,809,848 of CM057828.1, forward strand.
AAGATGTCCCGGTCCCTCAGCCATTCACTGTTCTCTCCCCTTGGCAGCCCTTCACTTAGGTTTCATGCAAGGATACAGGATAGAGGACCTGGTGGGCCCAGGTGGTGCTGGACAGATGGTGCATTCGGCCAGGTAGCAAACATGTGCTGAGGTCCAAGTTGTTTCTGCAGGAAGGTCCCAGATTTTCCCAAGTGGGGGGGGTCATAGAAGCAACTCAAACCTCTGGAATCTTTGTTCAGTGGTGTGGGCATTCATCCCACATCCTCCAGAGACAGTCTCACTCTGGATGTGGAGCAAGGGTCCTGCTGGGCCACTGGAAAGGGTACCTGTCTCCGGGGTAACAAGATATAGAAGATCTAGAGGCCTCCGGCATTTCCCACCCATTTCTGCTAAGAGGCAACGCTACAGCCCTCAGTTTAAACTGGAGATGGGGGCGCCTGGGTGGCTCAGTCGGTTGGGTGGCTGACTTCGGCTCAGGTCCTGATCTCGCGGTCTGAGTTCGAGCCCCGCGTCGAGCTCTGTGCTGATAGCTCAGAGCCTGGAGCCTGCTTTGGATTCTGTGTCTCCCTCTCTCTCTCTGCCCTTCTCCTGCTCACGCTCTGTCTCTATGTCTCAAAAATAAATAAACGTTAAAAAAAAATTAAAAAAAAAAAGAAAAAATATACAACATCATGCTTTAAAAAAATAAATAAATAAACTGGAGACGGTCTTAGAGAGGCTAGAAATACAAATACCTTCTGCCGGTAACCCCACTTCTATCCTCAAACTCCCCAGCTGCCCACCTACCGGAAACTCCTGAGGTGGGTACAGGTGAGGATGAGTGAATCAAATCAATGCTCAATGAAAAGTGTTTATTTTTAAATGGAAAGGGGAAAGGGAGCAACACAGAGGCAACTTTGGGCATCATCTTTCCAGGCCATCATCCCCACGTGCTCTCCAAGCACTGGCAGGAGGGGCCCCAGGACAGGCCGAGGGTCCAGATGGTTGCAAAGTCAGTCACAGAGAGATCTGTACAATTCTAGAGAGTCTGGGATTCAAGAGTCCTTCCCAGCCCCCTTGTCCTGGGACAGGGCTAGAGCTCAGGGGCATAGGGCTCTCCGGTGGGCGAGGGCACGCGCAGCTCAGCATTGTGCCTTACCACGGTGAAGAGCCCCACCACCGCTAACAGCGCCATCACCATGACGCCGGAGCAGATGCTGAACATGTTCCGAGTGCCCGTTTTGTGATCGCTGTCATGGAGGACTAGGAGCCCCAGGCAGGCCAGTAAGTGCAGGGGCACCCGGAACCAGTTGAGTACGCCAGCTTGCTCTGTCTCAGGGATCACCTTTCTCCGCAGGAAGCTCATGCTGGGAAAGTATAGCCCACAGGCCAGTTCGATAAGGAGGAAGGCTATGAAGGACTCCACGGGATTCTCCTGGCCTGGGCTGGTGGAGAAAGTCAACATGAAAAGGGAGAAGACAACGATGAGGACAGCAAGGGAGAGCAGGTGCATGGGCTGAAGGTGGTACCTCTTGGAGGTAGCGATGCGGTACAGGGAAGAGCCAAGCAGGCTGGCTGCCATGAAACTGGCGAAGACAATGCCCAGTGGGGCCCCATGCGGGTCCAGCACAGGTGTCCAGAGGAAGACAAAGATGAAGATGACACTCTCGAACAGGGCTTGTATGGTGCCTAAGAGTAGCACGCGGCGGTCCGACAGGAGGCAGCGTAGGCCTCCAGCACAAGTCCTTGAAAAGGCCCGCTGCCGATCATAGTTCTCTCCCCAGTTGTGAAGGGCCAAGGCCCCAGCCAGAGCCAAAAGAGGGATGGCAGCCACGAAGGGCGCTACAGGCCCCAGCCCCATCCAGCAGGCCACAGCCTCCGCTGCCACACCTGCCACTACCGCCAGCACATGGTTCCAGAAGGCGGCTCGGGCAAAGGTAGCTGGTATCCACTCAGCAGGGAAGTCATGGCGCTCCACGTGTTCATGGACGTACCAGGCCTCAAAGGCAGAGAACAGCAGGGCCGTGGACAGCCCACCAAGTGCCCGGCCCATCAGCAGCACAAAGTAATCCCAAGAGAGTTTAGTTAAGCAGCATAGAGAGTAAGTGAGGGAGAAGAGGACACAAGACTTCTTGCGACCCAGCCAATCCACAAGGGAGGAGGCCACCAGTCCAAAAAGGACTGTGGAGGCAAGGCCACAGACATAGAGGATGGCAATTTGACCTTCCAGGAAGTGGTAATGCTGATAGAGTTTATAGAGGTAGGGGGCCTGGAGCCAGTCAGCTGCCAGGGCCAGGAAGTAGACCTGATAGAAGTCCAGTTGGAACCGAAGGAAGGAGGGGTTGCTGCAGGCCCTTCCAGGGGGCTTAGCCTGGCATCTTGACAGCTCCAACCCTAGGCAGGAGGCCAGGAGGACCACAAAAGCAAGGTAAGCAGTCACCAGCATGGCGGGCCCCCGGACGACCTAGAGAAGGAAGCGGGGGTCAGGGGGTTAGAGTCACATCCCTTGCCCAGGTAACATTGTCAAGGGGCTGGGTGTCTACGCAGAAGGCAGCTCCACCTAAACCCCCCTGCCAGTTGCATTTCCCCACCCCTCAACTCCACTCCCCTAGAGCTCAGACCGGAGGGACCAGTTGGATGGGTGGGAGGAGTGGCCCGCCAGAGCGGTCTCCTAGGACACTGTGGGGCAGGGAGGGGTAAAGAGAGGGGGAAAGACTGAGCATTCGCCCCACCCTTGCCTGGCATAGCAAAGAGGGAGTCCCTTCAATACAATAATCCCGGTCCCACAAGTTAAAGGGATGCTGCCCTCTTCTTCCGCGACAGCTTCTGCATACTTCTATTACCTCCCATTCTCTCTGGAGAGCTGGTTTTAGCCCTCAAAGTCTTTCCATCTGTCCAGGGAATACCTTCCGCCCGCGCGGGCCTCCCGAGTTGCTTCGGGTCACGCGCGTGCATCTCGGATTCCCCCTCCTCCAGGTCTTAGGCAACCCCCTGCGCCCCCTAGCCCCCGCCCAGCGCCCCACCGCCGCCACACCCACTCGCGCCTCGCCCAGACCCTGTCTCACCTGCTGCCCCGGTCTACGGGGACGCCCCGGACACGTCCGGCTCCAGGCCGCCCGGACGCCCTGCCCGCTCTACCTCCGGCTCCGGCTCCGGTTCGGGTTCCAGCAGCGTACCCGCCTCTCACAGCCTGCTTCCGGGAGCCGGGTAGGCCTCTGGCCGCCGCCATGATGGCCCCATCACGTGACGGGGCGCGGCGCCGAAGCCCCGCCCCTGTCCCGCCTTCTGCCCTCCCCCAACTCCTGCTAGAAGCCCAACTCCAGACGCCGGCGGTAGAGAGTAAAGGCAGAAGCGGTTGCTACTCTCGCTCCTGCCCCCTCCGCTGTTTTCCCGTGACACTCGCTTCTTCGACTCTTGGATGCCTGCGGGCCTCCCTGAAATAAAGATCCATTTTTTTCTCTCCCTCCGTAACATGGAGAATGCCCGCAGTCCCGCAGACTCGCGGGCTGGAGCTTCCTAAGAAACATCGCTGCCCTAAGCCGAGCCGGCTCCTCGGTTTCCCTCTTCTCACACTGCAGTGACCTCCAGGCCCGACATCAGTATGGCCCAGACACCTGAGGGAGGCAGTGTGGTGTAAAGGACTTGGACTCGGCTTGCAGACGGGCTAAGGCTCAAATCCCACCCCTGTCACTTACCACTGCTTGACCTCGGGCAAGCCACATTACTTCTCAGTGTCCCAATTCCTTTGTCTGCAGTCACAGGAGAGCAGTGCCCAAATTAAAAAGGCTCAAGTTCAGCCTTGTTGCTGAACGCCCACCTTCTGCCACTCACCTAAGCTGTGTTACCTGGAAAGGTTATTTAACGTGTCTCCAGCCTTACTGTTATTTCCAATGGCTTCCCATCTCACTAACCGTAAAGGCCAAAATCTTTATAATGACCTACTAAACCTTCTATCCTCTGTTCCTCTGCTACTTCTCTGATTTCAGCTGCAATTCTCCCTTTAGACTCTGTCTACTCCATCTATACTGGCTACCTCCCGGGCCTTTGCACACCGTGCTCTGCAAAGTTCTGGTTCTTCTCCCAAATACCCACATGGTTTCCTCACTCTGCCCCTCCAGTTCTCTGTTCAAATGTCACCTTATCAGGGAGGCCTTCCTGAGCCATCCTGCTTAAAATAGCAGCAACACCACCTCCACCACAGTAATCCTCCTGCTATCCTTCTGGCCTCTATTCACCTTTGCCGCATTGTCCCCATACTTCACACCATCTGGCACACTATACGTTTTACTTAGTTACTATCCCTTCTTACAGATTTTTATCTATTTGTTCACCTGTATTCCCAGTACTTAAAACAGTTTTTGGGGAGGCACCTGGCTGGCTCATCTGGAAAAGCATTCGGTCATGAGTTCGAGCCCCATGTTGGGTGTGGAGATTACTATAAAAAAGAAGTAAAGTAGGGTGTCTGGGTGGCTCAGTTGGTTAAGCGTCGGACTTCGGCTCAGGTCATGATCTCACAGTTGGTGGGTTGGAGCCCAGGTCCGGCTCTGTGCTGACAGTTCAGAGCCTGGAGCCTGCTTTGGATTTTGTGTCTCCCTCTCTCTCTGCTTCTCCCTCTCTTGCACCCTGTCTCTCTCTCAAAAATAAATAAACGTTAAAATTTTTTTAAAAAGAAGAAAGTTAAAAAACAGTTATTGGTAAGTAAAAAGCATTCAATAAACATTTGATGAATAAATGAATAAGTTAATCCAGATAAATTACTCTAAAAGGTATTGGCTCATATTAACTGGTAACACTCATCAAACGGTTATCATTGGGGCACCTGGGTGGCTCAGTCGGTTGAGCGGCCGACTTCAGCTCGGGTCATGATCTCACGGTTATGAGTTCGAGCCCCGCATCGGGCTCTGTGCTGACGGCTCAGAGCCTGGAGCCTGATTCGGATTCTGTGTCTCCCTCTCTCTCTCTGACCTTCCCTTGCTCACGCTCTGTCTCTGTGTCTCTCAAAAATAAAATAATTAAAAAAAAAAAAACAAAAAAAAAAAACGGTTATCATGTACCTAAGCTCCGTTTTAAGAATTCCTGGGCCATCTGCTGCAGATGAATTATTATTTTTTAACAATTTTTTTAATGTTTATTTATTTCTGAGAGAGAGAGACTGAGCATGAGCAGGGGTGGGGCAGAGAGACATAGGGAGACACAGAATCCAAAGCAGGCTCCAGGCTCCGAGCTGTCAACATAGAGCCCGACACTGGGCTCGAACTCGTGAACCGTGAGATCATGACCTGAGCCGAAGTCAGACACCCAACTGACTGAGCCACCCAGGCGCCCCTGCAGATGAATTATTTAACTGTCACAAGCAACCCATAAAGTAGGTACTATTATGTTCTTGAGAATCGGCAAGGTTAAATAATACGGCCAGAGTCACGTGGTAAGAGACAGGGTTAGAACTGGGACCCAGATCTTTCCAATTCCACACTCATGGATTTTGAGAAAATTAGGTGAGTTTATTCACTTGCACAGGCGATTAGCAAGTGTTGGTTTCCTTTATACTAAAGTTTGGAGGCTAGAGGGTGGGAGAGTCTGGGATCATATCTTAAGAAATACTTTCTCATGATAAGGTCAACAGCTCAGATTTATATCCTACAAGTTCCAGAGTGCTTTTATTCCTAACTGGCAAACTCCTAGAGTAGAAAGGGGTAGTGGTTCCCATGCATTCATCTAGAAACATGAAGGCTCAAAAATCATATCTCCAAGGTCATTCAGTGAGTAAGGGCGTAGGCAACCCAGATGCTCTCCATCCCAATCCTGGACTGAAGCTCCTTGGACTCATGTCACCCATTTCTTTTGGGGGTGGAGGTCATCCTGAATGAAGGGAGGAGGGGAACAGGATGGCCTTGCATTCCTGGCCTTCTGTTTTCCAGGAGGGAGGCCAGTGTTCTCCCATTGTTGAATTGCATTTTGCTCAGAAGCAACTGGCAGAGAGATACTTAGAGCGAGATTACATTATTTTGGATTATTTTTGTTTATCGTGGGACCTATTAAAAATATGTTGAGTCTTTTTTAAAAGTTTATTTATTTATTTTTGAGGGAGGGGAAGGGCCAGAGAGAGAAGGAGAGAGAGAATCCCAAGCAGGGACCCCGATGCAAGACTCGAACCCAAGAACCGTGAGATCAGGACCTGAGCCCAAGTCAAGAGTCTGATGCTTGACCGACTCAACCACCCAGGCACCCCCAAAATATGCTTAGTCTTTTTATTTATTTTTTAAAAGTTCTTAAAATTGGGGGCGCCTGGGTGGCTCAGTCAGTTGAGCGTCCGACTTTGGCTCAAGTCGTGATCTCCCGATTCATGGGTTCAAGCCCCATGTCGGGATCTGGGCTGACAGCTCAGAGCCTGGAGCCTGCTTCAAATTCTGTGTTTCCGTGTTGGGATGAACACTGGGTGTTAAATGTAAACCAATTTGAAAATAAACTATTATAATAATAAAAAAAAGGGCAAAAAAAAATAAACTCTGTATTTAAAAGGAAAAAAAAAATTCTGTGTTTCTCTTTGTCTCTGCCCTTCCCAGGCTCTCTCTCTCTCTCTGTCTCTCTTTCTCTTTCAAAAATAATAAACATTAAAAAGTCTTTTTAAAGTTTTTAAAATTTATTTTGAGAGAGAGAGAAAGCAAGCAACCAGTGGAGGGGCAAAGAGAGAAAGGGAGAGAGAATCCCAAGCAGGCTCTGTGCTGTCAACACAGAGACCGAGAACTCACAAACCATGAGATCATGACCTGAGCTGAAGCCAAGAGGTGGATGCTTACCCAACTGAGCCACCCATGCGCCCCCAAAATATGGTTAGTCTTAAGGCTCTCCTATCCCCCCAGAACTGTGAAGCACAGCTGGGAAAGGTCCTAAACATGGGAAACGTGCCAGCAGGGGACTGGAGAGGATAAAAGGCAGCCTGTGAGTACGACATATCTCTAGGAGATGCTTCTAGCAGAGGGCAAGGAGGGCTGAGATCTGTGTATTGGGAAGTCACAGGGGAAGTACTAGTTTTCAGGGAAGGTGGGAGGGTGCTCTGGGAATATCGAGGAACTGTGCTTACCGGAGGAGCGACATTTAAAACTTTTATTATGAAAATGTTTAAACATACACACGGGTAGAGAGCATAGTTCTACGAACCCCTACATAGTTAATTCAGTAATATAATTCTGTCACTTTGTTCCTTCTACTCCTTTCATTCTGTCCTTTTTTATTCGCCAAAATAGTTAACAGTATGTCACTTCACTCCGTACCGCAATATGCACCCCTAGGAAATAAGGCCCTTTTCTTACCTGACCCCAAAGCCATTTTATGTCTAACAAAATCAACACTGACTCCTTGGCATTCTCCAGTCCGTAAAAAAAAGGCTCCGACTGTCTAAAACTGTCTTTGTACAGTTGGGTTGTCCAAATCAGGAACCAAGGTCCACATGCCCCATATAATAATTGTGCTTTTATGTCTCCTCTCAATTTTTTCCCCCAGCCATTGACTAGTCAAAGAAAATGAGCCTCATCTCCTTGAAAAGCTCCCACACTCTGGATGCGTCTTCTTACTTCCTCGCTGTGTCGTTTAAATGGTTCTTCCATCCCTGATATTTCCTGTTAAATGGAGGTTGGTTCTAGAGGTTTGATTAGAATCAGGTTCAGTTTTGTGTATGTGTTTGTTCCTTTGTTTGGCGAGAGCCTTTGACGGGTGGTGCTGAGTGCTTCAGATTGCATCACACCAGGAGGTACCCAGCGGGAGGTTGTGCCCCTTTTAGTGATGGTAAGACTCCTAGTGGGGTCAGGTGGTCACAGCTTGATTCCTCCATTGTAAAGTTCCCCATCAACATCATCTTCGGTTTCCTCCCTTCAGGATTCTTGCTTTGATCAATTATTTGATTAAGGGCTGCACGATGATTTTTCTAATTCCGTATTTCCTTCCACATTAGCTGGAATTCTTCTGTAAGAGCTCTTTGGCTACCCTGAAATATAGTTTATACAGGACAGGCAGCATAAATGCCTAATTCTTTTTTTTTCCCAAAGATTTTTATTTTTACATCATCTCTATACCCAACATGGGGCTTGAGCCTACAACCCCAAGAGCAGGAGTCTCACGCTCCACCAACTGAGCCAGCCAGGTGACCCAATTCTTTTTCTTTTTAATTGCCAATTTTCAGAATAAGAAATTGGAAGAAGCATCATTTTTAAAAAGTTTGAGCTCAGAGCTGAGTAGAGATGAATGGCCTAGATAGCGGGTGGGGAAAGAAGGACAATTCTGGTAGCCGTGTCCAGCCCTTGCTCACTCCAGGGCAAGGGGTGTGTGTGTGACAGACAGACATCAGAGGATTTGGTGTCCTGGACCTCTTGCAGCAATGAGATGGGCATGACACAGGCATGGTGTGGGCATGGTGTGGATCCTACCTGCAGGACCCAGGGAGAGAGAGAGAAAGCCAGGTATGGGGAGGGAGAAAGAGATAGGAAATGAAAAAACAGCTAGACCCAGAAGGTAGGAAGGGAGACAAGGACAGAAAGGGAAATAGAAATGGAAGAGATTGAGAATGAAACGTACCCAAAGCAGAGCAGGATAGAAAAGCAGAGAGAGGGGAGCCCGGTTGGCTCTGTCAATGGAGTGTGCAATGCTTGATCTCTGGGTCCTGAGTTCGAACCCCATGGTGGGCGTAGCGCTTGCTTTGAAAAGAGAGAGAGACAAGGTGGATGGAAAGACTAAGGAAGAAAATAGAGATGAAGACACAAACTGAGACAGGGAAGGGGGAAAGAAAAAGACATATATGTTAAAAAGACTTTACATTAGATGGGGAAATAGAAGGAGGGAGACATAAAAGGATAGAAAATGAGGGAAGCTGATGTAGACGCAAAGTGAAGCGAAGGCAGAATGTCCCAGTGACGGAAAGAAGGAAACAGAAATGGAGAGAGTGAGGTAGAAAGACAGAAGGAAGGGTACACAGGAAGATAAACAGAGATTAAAAAGGAAAGATCGAAAGGGTCCCGGAGGAGGCAGCTGAGAAAGAGAACATTGACACAGACTAATGTCAGAGGACTTGAGTGTGGAGGAATGCTTAGGGGCTTTTACCTTAGGGTCCAGTCCTGAGCAGATATCTAGGGCTCTTACTTCCAGCTTCTTCTTGGTGGCTTCTCCAAACTCAAGCCCCACCCCCAGGAACAGGGTATTTTGACTTAGCCGTGTGGATGGGATCACTGGGAGCCTGAGTCCAGGCTTCCCGGCTTCCCTTATCCCCATGCCAGATGAGCATGGATGTAACAGAGGGGATTATTGCTGGAAGATTGAGGTCATGACACTGTGCGAGCACTCAGAGATTTGAAAGACAAGACTTCCAGGCAGAGAACGCCAGGTTCCTAGAAGCAAAGGACCGTGAAGGATGTCATGATATCCAAGGGGAGGGAAGAGCCAAGAACCCTCTGCTCAGCCTTCTCCTCTGGTCCAAGAGCCATTGACCTTCTTTGCCTGACTCAAGATGAGAGGTAAGGGGTTCACAGACTCTTGGGTCAGTCAGGGATATGGGTGGAAGCCCAAGGGGCAAAAGGTGACCGCTGGACAAAGGGTCCTCTACTGCCTCTAGAGGAGGGATGTACCTTATCCACGAGAACTGCAGAGAAGATGAGCCGAGAAGGATGTCCAGCAGCAGCTGACTACAGGAAGAAAATGGCCAACCTATGGCGGCCATGAAGGAGGCTCTGAGAAGCAAGCTTTCCATTTCAGAAGCTGCAGAAGAGGTGGTTCTGGAACCAGCGTGAGCATGCCCAGAAACTAACATCAAAGCAGATCCCCTGCTCTCAGGGACTATGGGGGGTGGCCGGGGCTCTGAGCAGCCTTCTGCCTCTACCTGTCTGGGTGAGGGGTTTAGCTGATGCCTCTCCTCCCTCCAGAACTTCTGCCTCCCCCGCAGAGGAAGCAGCTGGCAGAAGGGCTCCGGGGAAACCGACAACCTCTCAGCGGGGCAGCAGCCCAGCTAGACTATGAGACAGTGCCTCTGAGAGGTGCGTTGTCCCCTGAAGCAGCGGCTGCAGCGGCCAGTGGAGCCTGGAGGAGCTCCTGGGCCACAGCCGCAGCTGTCGCTGCAGCCCAGGCAAGAGCTCGGACAGGCAGCTGGGCCTCTGGAGCAAGGGTAAACTGGGCAAGGTGAGGGGTGGCAGCAGGGCACGTGCGGACCAGTGCACGGGACACAGGAGCTGTGGGGACAAGTCAGGGGAGGACAGGCAGGGCAGGGGGGGCAGGAGCAGGTACAGGGAGGGCCAGGGAGGCTGGGGCAGGAGGGGCAGGTAGCGGCAGGAGAGGCGTAGGCAGTGCAGGAGCAGGTGGGAGGAGGACAGCTAGGGCAGGGGCCAAAGCAGGCGGAGGGGGGACAGGAGAGACAAGGGGTGGCAGCCGGCGCGGCGTGCCCGGAGGGTGTAGGAGGCTGTTGGTGGGTGGCCTTCTTGTTGCGAGGCCCCAAGCGCAGGCCGAGAGAGAAGTCCATTCAGCTGCAGGAGCGGCCAGGCTGGGGGTTGGGTGAAGGGAAGGGCAGGGGTGAAGTAGGAGGGGCGGACTGACAGAGGCAGGGGTGGGGGCAGGATTAAACCTAAGACAACTGCTGAGCCTTGCTGATCCTGCTGGGAGCTCAGACCTCCCCAGCCAGCCCTCCCCTTCCAGGCCAGCCCAGTGAGGCTCTCCTGCCACGCTCCCTTCCACCGAAAACCCTCCAGCTGCACCAGACCAGAACCCGTTCTTCAAACATGACATGCGCTTTCATGCCTCCAGCCCTTTGTTCCCACCATTCCTTCTGCTCTGCTCAGAGTGCCCGTTTCTCTTCTCCACCCGGTGAGGTCCTCTCACCTCTCAAGGCTTCCCCTTTATTCCATCAAAATGTTCTTCTTGAGCTCCGGGCACCTGACCCCTGTCTGTCTGTGGACCCCTGCCCATCCCACTTGTGACCTGATGGCCAGAAAAGCTGCTGCCAGCTCCCAGACCATCCCCAGAAAGGGGTTTAGGGAAGCAGCCGGCAACAGCAGCAGCCACGGTCGCCGGCAGCAGAAGCTGTCTGAGACACTGAGCCCGGGACACTGGCGGGAGCTGGTGGTGGCGGGAGGATGCCTATGTTCTGGGGATTTCCGCACGGGGCAATTCCCAGGTGTGGGTGTAGGGGTGCTCAGCTGTCTCTGGGAGACTGACGACCAGCCCAGACAATTATTATTCGAGGACTTATCATGGATCGGGTAGCGAATACGACGGCTAAGTTGCCTCTTTTATAGGGTTCCCATAAAAGTGAGGGCCCGGGCAGGGTGGGGACCAAAACCAAACAGGTAGATACACAAATCGATGAGCTGCTTTCAGAGCATGAGAATGGCTGTGAGAAACCCAGGCTGACCTGATCAAAAGAGGCTCCGAGAGGTGAGTCCATCAGCAGGGGCCGCTAGTCAGCCCCCAAAGAGTCAGGTATGAGAGCGCTTAAGGCTTGGGCGGAGATACAATGTCCCGTCCTAGCAGACCAGGGGAGGGCGGCCTGAGGCTGACTGGAACCCAGGTGGCCCGGCTATGGAGACAGACAAAGCTGAGGAGGGGGTAAGGAATGTGGGAGGTTGCAATCTAAAATGTGGTCAGGGAAAGTGTCACCGAGAAGGGATCCTTTAGCAAAGATCTGAAGGAAATGAGGGAGAGAGCTATGGAGATATCTAGTGGAAAAACATTCGGGGCCGAAGGTGGGGTTAGGCAACACACGACCCCAGGACTGGGGGTGAGGGCGAGAGTCATAATGGCACAGGTAAAGAGTAGGGCAGGGGCCTCAACCTGCCCTGGCGACCGCAATGGGGACTTGGATCTTATTCCAGTGAAAGGAAATACCGCTGAGGGTTTTAGGCAACAAAGCGTATGGGTCTTATGCGTCCTCTGCCTGTCCCTGTTTCGAATGTTCTTCTTGTATAATTGGTGTAACCACTCTGGAAAACAGTCAGGCATTATTTGATAAATTGAGATGGCCTGTACATATACTTTGATGGTTAAGGTTTTGTTTTGTCTTGTTTTAGAGAGAGGCAGAGCATGAGTAGGGGAGGGGCAGAGAGAGAGGGAGACACAGAATCTGAAGCAGGCTCCAAGCTCTGAGCGGTCAGCACGGAGCCCCACAATGCGGGGCTCGAACTCACAGACCATGAGTGAGATCATGACCTGAGCTGAAATTGGACACTCAACTGACTGAGCCACGGAGGCGCCCATTTTTTGTATTTTTTAAGTAGGCTCTATGCCCCGTGTGGAGCCCAATATGGGGCTTTGAACTCACGATTGAGATCAAGCCCTGAGCTGAGATCAAGATCTGAGCTGAGGGGCACCTGGGCGGCTCAGTCAGTTAAGCGTCTGACTTCGGCTCAGGTTATGATCTTACGGTTCATGGGTTCAAGCCCTGAATGGGGCTCTGTGCTAATTGCTCAGAGCCTGGAGCCTGCTTGGGATTCTGTGTCTCCCTCTCTTTCTACCCCTCCCCCGCTTGCACTCCATCTCTCTCTCTCAGAAATAAACATTATATATATATAAACCCCTAAGCTGAGATCAAAAGTCAGATACTTTAACCAACTGAGCCACCCAGGTGCTCCCCCTTTATAAATTAAAAATAATATATAATATATATTATATGATATAATTATATATGTATATAAAATAATATATAATATAATATAAAAATATATTTTTAAAGTTTATTTATTTATTTTGAGAGAGAGAGAGTGAGAGAGAGCAGGGACGGGACAGAGAAAGGGGAAGGGAGAGAATCCCAAGCAGGGTCTGCATTGTCAGCGCACAGACCTTATAGGGGGCTCAAACTCTCGAACCCTGAGATCATGACGTGAACCTAAATCAAGAGGCGGACGCTTAACCGACTGAGCCACCCAAGTACTCCATCCCTTCTTGAAGTAAGCTCTATGCCCAACGTGGGGCTCGAACTCACAACCTCGAGATGAAGAATCCCATGCTCTCCCAGCTGAGCCAGTCAGGTACCCCACATGATTCTTAGTTTTATAGCCTGGAAGAACTCTTCAATATATGTACTGGGAATGTTCTTAGCAGCATTGTTTATGGTAGGCATACTGAAAACAACTCAAACATCTACCAATGGTAGAATAAAAACATAAATTATAAATTGCGATATATTCATGCGACTGCATACCAAACAACAATAAAAAGGCAGTTAATATGCAAAAACTTGGACGTGTCTCACAAACAGGAAGTCGAACAAAAGAAGACACAGAAGAGTAATACAGTATCATTCCATTTACATAAACCTCAAAAACAAGCAAGATTAGGGGCGCCTGGGTGGCTCAGTGGAGCGTGCAACTGTTGATTTCAGCTAAGGTCATGATCCCAGGGTTGTGGGATGGAGCCCTGCACTGGGCTCTGCACTGCGTGTGGAGCCTGCTTATGATTCTCTCTCTCCCTCTGCCCCTCTACCCTTCTCTTTCTCTCTCTCTGAAAAAAATAAAATAAAATAAAAGCAATATTTATTTTACAAAAGCAGGTAAGATAAGACAAATTATTTAGGGGTGCGTATCTAGATCTACAAGAATAAAGAAAAACAAGGAAATAGTTATCACAAAAGTCAGGATGGTGGGAGGGAGGGAATTATGGGAAGCACACATGGGAGCTTCTGGAGTGTAGGAAATACTCTTCTGTGAAATGGGGCAATAACTGCTACCTCTCTGGACCGCTTCGTGGATTGGGTAAGGTACATGCCTTGCACAATGCCTGGAACACAGTAAGTGCTCAACGAAGGATAGCTTCCCAACCCCCTGGCCCCAGCCCCGCATCTTGTCTTCAAAGGAGTCTGCTAGAAGGGGCAGCCAGACATCAAAGACGGCCCCAGAGAGTGGGACAACATCTTTGAGGGAGGCCCCTGAGGCTAAGGTGGAGCTGTAGTCTGGCAGAGAGCTGGCAGACAGCGAGATCCAACTGAAGCTGAACGGATCCCAGGCCGTTGGTGGGAGTTGGCAGATGAGGTAGGACACCAAGGTTCTGGGAGTTTCCATCCAGGGGAAGTCCCAGGTGTGGGTGCGGGGGTGCCACGCTGGCCCCACCCAACACCCTCGCTCCAGGGGATGTGGACACAGGGAGGAAAGTGGGTCAGAGCAGAGCTGGGACTTAACTCCACTGGTCCCATGACCTCTTTGCCAGCTCCAGAGGCGGCACAGCCACAGAGAAGCCTGCTCCTTCCTCCAAAGGGCCTTCAATTCCTTCTCCTCAGAAAGGAAGAATCTTGGCACCTAGGTGTCTGGGCTAGAGGAAGCGGAAGCCCCCCAGTGGACAGAGAAGAGATAACCCTCTAACCCCTGGACTGAGGTTCTGTTCTGAACACTGCTGCACCCACCCACGTGATGAGTGGCAGACACCTGGAGCTCTGACCTGACACATACTCCAGGCAGCCGTGGAGGCAGACAGGCTCCTAGTTCCAGGGAGTGGGACAGGTCAGGGCTGGATCAGGGAGGGGGAAGGTGTATGCAGAACAGCCCTTAGGAGAAGGCTTTTCTGTCTGGTGAGGCTCCAGCCCCAGCTCGGCAAACAGGAATCCCGCACTCTGGGGGACTTGCCAACAACGTGGGGCCTTGTTTTCTGTGTACAATCTGAGGCCTAAGCCTGTGGTTTCCTCTTCCCTATCTGTGCCTCTATTTCCCTTTCCGGAGGAGGAGGAAATGAAGGAATGGGTGGAATCATTCCAGGGTGGAGGCACCAGGTGTCCCAGGGTCCCCCTTTGGGCATTAGGGGGTGCTTATCATCCTCTCCCTTGTACCATATAAAAATCCAGGAGGGGAACAGACACGGCGGGGAGACCCTCTTCTTTCTGAGGGCAGCAGGGCGGCTGGGAAGCAGGGCCCTGATTCCACAGGGCCTTTGCACGTATTCTTTTGTTGCCCTCCTTTCTCTTCGCTCTCCTCCTCAGTTTTTCCCAGAAGCCTTTCCTGATCTCCTTGACTGGAGGAAAAATCGTCCTATTATCCATTCTCATTGTATACCTTATGCCTCTGCACTCTAGTGATCGCTTGCAATTTTGTGGATTATTTGGTTAACATCAGACGCCTCCTCCAGATTATGAGCCTGCAGGGGCAGGAACCATACCTGGGTATTCCCAGGTCTAGTACTTGCTTGGCACACAGTGGATACTTAAAAAAGATTTGTTGAGTTAACAGATAGTGGACGTTCAGGGAAGAACCCCTTAGGATTGTTTAGGCTAGTCCCTAAATCCTGTGTTTCAAAATCAAGGCCTTATTCCGTGTAGGGATCTAGGCAGCATGGAGGCTGGTAAGGGCCTTCCGTGCACAATTCATTCACCAGGAAAGCCAACGAACTGGCAAGTGGCAAAATAGGTCTGGTTATTGGGTCAGTCGATTAAACATCCGACACTTGGTTTCAGCTCAGGTCAGGATCTCATAGTTCCCGAGTTCGAGCCCCACCTCAGGCTCTACACAGAGCGTGCAGAGCCTGCTTGGGATTCTCTCTCTCTCTCTTCCCCTCCCCTACTCGTGTTGTCTCTGTCTCTCTTAAAATAAATAAACTTAAAAAACACCTGTGAAAATAGGCCTGGCCAAAGGGGAGGAATTGGGCAAGCATGGGGGGCCGGGCTGGCACCAGCCTTGGCACGGAGGAGGCCTGGGGGGAGGAGGGGAGGAAGGGAAAAAAGAAGACACGTGTTGTACAAAACATGTTTTCATCACACTCTCCCTGGGTGCCCTGGGCTCCAAGCTCCAATGGCACTTTCGTACCTTAATGATGTCCTTGGGGGCTGTAACGCAGCTCCCCCACCTCCCACAGACATCTGCCAGCCACCTCTGAGCGTGGCATAGGGCATTCTCCCCAGCACCAGAGTGGGCACGGGATAATCACCTACTCAATGTCCTCCTGCTGGTGGGGAGTGGGTGAGGGTGACAATGGGGGTGGGGGGCAACACAGCATAGTCAGGGCAGGTGGGTCAGATGTCCTGTCCTCACAATCTCTCCTTTTGGCCTTTGTGATGAGGGAAGCCAAGGAAGCCTGGTCCTGGGGCCCCCAAGACATTATTTCTCCAAGTCGCCGGGGGTGACCCAGTGGAACAACCACAAACAGAGCAAAGGCTAGAAATAGCGATGACAGAAGGGAAGGAGAAGTGAAGGGAGCTCTCTCCACCAGCTTCCAGAATAGAAGGCCCTCTATCCAAGCCTCCTCCTGGAATCCCCGGACGGAACACCGGTTCCGTTCTGACCCCCTCACAAGGTTCCACTTCCCTGGTCCCCAGTCAGCCTGGCTGTTTGGTTTGACTTCCAAACAGACCCCAGTCATTGGGTCCCCGGGAGGGGCGGGGGCGGAGGCGCGGCAATCCCGAGGGGAGGGGCCAGCACTGGGCGTGTCTTCTTGGGCATCGCCCCCTGGCTGCCGTCCTTGGCTGGGGACTGAGCAGGCCACCAGAAGGGAGGAGCCACAGTTCCCAAAGACGGATGGATGGACAAACACCCACCAGAGACAAAGACAGAGGCAGACAGACAGACAAACCAAAACAAAGAGAAGGGCAGAGAAGGAGGAAAGTCTAGATCTGCTCTTTCCAGTCCACCACAAGTGTTTGGTCCCCTGTTTAGTTTCCCTGTCCCCATCTGCCACTTCCAGTTGCACAGGCTTAGAGCTCCAGCTCTTCCCCTGGGGACCAGACCCTGAGCCCCCTTAAGGAGAAAAGGAAAAGTTGAGAGGGGAGATACCCAGCAGGGAGAGTGTCACGGGGTGGTGCCTGGTTCTGTGTCAGGATGCCCAGCCCAAGGGCCAGGGAGGGAGTGGTGCCCTCGCCCGGTCATGAGGACAGGAGACTCATTCACTGTAAACCAAGTACAGATGTGCTGGGACGGGAAGGGGGAATTAGGGCCACATTCACAAACCGCAGTTGGGCCCGCCCTCCTTCCCCCCGGCCACCAGCAGCAGGGCTGGAAGGGTTAACTGCAGACTCCCGGCGGGATCCCTGCCACACAGGCGGGCGCTCTCCCACCCCAGCCTGGATGCCTGGGTCCAACTCCCTGACACTTGCCCCTCCCATGCTGCTGAGAGCTGCTCCCAGGGTAACCAAGCAAAGTCAACAGCAGCCAGGCCACCTGGGGACGGGACCCTGGAGTATCTATTCCCAGCTCTTTCCACCCCTGGAGTGAAAGAGAGGGCCTTGTCTGCCCCCCCATTGACGCCTCCTGTTCTCCAGAGATAGCCACAGCATGCCCCTTCTTCCCCCCTCTCTATCACCTGACTCTGGCTAACCAAAAGTGGCCTTTCCTAAGAGGGAGGACCCCTGGCCCCCAGGGTGGCAGTGAAGACAGAGCAGAGTAATTTCTGTACGGAAAATGTGATGACGTGATCAGGAGTCCACGTCCCCAGTGCTGGCCACCCTGGAATTGTTGCTGGGGAAAGGTCCTTTGGGTACATCTCTCCAGCCCCGTCCAGCCCCTGCTACCTTTCGGTTCCTCATCTCTCAGTTCTCACTCCTACCCTTCACCCCTGTGGGAGTGTGTTGGGGCCCAAGCACAGAGCGTGGACTTCAGACCCCTTCTTTTCTCTCACTCTGTCTTCAGTAGAATAGAGACAAACCTCTGGGTTCCCACTCTAGGGCTAACAGTCTTTGGTGGTTAAAGTCAGAGAGTGTCCCCATCAGACACTGACACTGACTCTGGGCATGCGCACCGTGTGCGCGCGCGCGCGCGCAGACGCGCGCGCCCGTACACACACACACACACACACACACACACACCCAGAGTCAACAACATTCGTGGCGCATCTACCAGGCAAGCAGGCGCTGGTTAAGGCAGACACACACCCTCTGCTTGGGCTTTCTCCCTCACACCCAGCCCAAGGCTCCTCCCACTCCCAGCTAGGGTTCCTCCTGCCCAGCTCGCCAGTCTCTCCCCCTCCAGATCCAAGCCCAAAGGTGGGGACAACTTTGGCAGCCAGGGACCCAGGCACCTAAGTCCTGAGCTTACTCAAGGCAGGGTGAGATGACGAGGTCTTCCAGCCCGGGGGCCTCAGCACCCCCACCCTCCAATCCCACTAGTTAAACCAGTTTGTTCCTGGAACCAGAGGACCATTTGGGCTAGGCTAGGGGAAGTAGAGACTACTTTGACCTGCAGGTGGAGGCTAAGCAAAGGGAACAGACAGTGGCGTTTGCTCTGTCATACCCCTGCCCCATCACTCCACCACCGGGATGTTGAGCATACAGCTCCCATCGGCCTCCCTTGGGGAGGTAGCAGACACTGGTCACAGTGAACCACACAGCCTGGCCAGGGAACTCAACCAGTCCCCCTAAATGGCAGGAAGAGGAAAAGTGCCAGAAAGAAAGGGTGGCATCATGGGCCCAGGACACTGACCTCTTCTGCCAGCCTTGCCCGGCCTCCTGGGGATGGAGCCACGGAAGCCCAGCAAATGGGAGGGGCAGAGACCCAGGCGTCCCGGGCTGCCCCGCCCAGTCCCCCTCCTACCCACCCCCGCCCCCCAGCCCCAGGGCACCGAGGAGGGGCAGGCGGCAGGGGAGGGAGGAGCGAGGGCGGGAGGGGGAGGAGGGAGCCGGGCTGGGAGGGAGGTGGGGGGGGTAGGGAGGGAGAAAAAGAAAGAAAATATTTTCCGTGTCCCCGCCTGCAGAGTCAGTGTGCGGTTTGGGAGAAAATGTGTCGGATATTTTGGGGCGGTCACGTGGGCGGGCGGGCTCCGAGAGGCCCCGGGACAGTCCCAGCCTAGAGCCCGTGCCCCCCCTCCCAGAGCCCCCCATTGCCGCGAGCCCCTGACACCGCGACGCCGCATCCCCGCGAACGCCCGACGCCGGGACTTGGGGCTCAGCGGCCTCCCTTCCCCCTCCCTCCCCTCCAGGTGAGTCAGGCGGGGAAGCAGGCTCGCCGCCGCCCGCGGACGCCTGGGTCCCCGCCGAGGTGGGCTGGGGGCGGGGGCGCCGGGGAGCGACGCCGCTCAGTCCCTGCCGGGGCTGCTCTGGCGGTCCACAAGGCTGGAGGGGCTTCCTGCCCGACTTGGGGGTCAGCCCCGGTACCGGAGGGAATGGGGAAGATTTAGACAGGCTGACGCTGGGCTGGGCTTCAGCAAAGCTTCATTTCGGTGAATAGTGGGGAGAGCACTTGGGGACGAGTCTCCAGCCACGGCGGAGCGTTTAGCCTACTTTTGTGCTTTGGAGTGCGAGGAAAGCCAGGGTTCCCTCCTGTGTGGAAAGACCTCGGCCAGCCCTCGGTCAGGCTTCCCCAGGGGAGTCTGAGAGGTGGCCTTCTGGTCCAAATTGGTCCAAGTTCCTCCTTCCTCAGTGGAATGGCCCAGTTTGGACATCGGAGGAGCAAGGAAAGCATCCAGAGGCAAAAGCGCTCCCAGCCCTCTGGGTCCGGGAGTTTGCAGAGACAAGTGGATAGGGTAGGGGTCTGTGAAGGTCCCTTAAACCCCAGTTCTGTATTCTCTCTCACTTGTCACCAAGTAGGGGGTGAGTCTTGTTTCTTCCAGCCAAACATGGGGGCTCCTCAGGAGTATTCGGGAGGAGAGCCCAAAGGGAACAAAGGAAGAGCAGAAAGACCTAGGAGTTGTAGTCTAGGAGCCCCATTGACATGCCTCTCTGTCTTCAGCAGTTACAGCCCTGTCCCCTCAGCCCTGTCCCAGTATGTAGGAGGGGATCTCTGCAGGTGGTGGCCAGAGGGTAAGAGTGTGCATGGTTGTGGGGGGCAGGGGAGCCTGAGGAGGGGTCTGTAAGGCCAGAAGCTGAGATGACTGTGCCCCTTCAGGGCTCATGTCCAGGGCAGCTGCAATCCCAGAGCTCAGGTCGGAGGCTCTCTCCCTTACTGTCACTCCTCAGATGCTGAGTTGAGGTTGAGGACCATAGGCAGTGTCAAATACCCTTGAGGCAAGAGAAGAGAGGAAGGAGGAGGGGGCAGGGGGCAGTGTGTGCAGGGTGCCTGGAGCTTGGGTATCCCAAATAGACAGAGACACGCACATGCGCACCCGCGCAGGCACCCATACACATGCACGCTGTAGCTTAAAGCCTGGTAGGCAGCACAGGGCACACCCCCCCCACCCCAGCACACCCCCACCCCTGGCTCAGAAAGCCACCTAACTGGCACCTCCAGTTCCCCCCTCTGCCCCACCCTGCCCGTGCCCTCCATTGCCCACACACATTCCACTGGCATTGCCTGCCTGCCTGCCTCCTGGGCACTGCCCCTCCCTGGGGCCAGTGGGGTGGAGGGAGGGCACCTGGGGATGAGAGGTGGAGACTCAAGGGTCTGGACTCCCCCAAGGGTGGCACAAAGCCAGGGAAACCCGGGCCACTGCTGCCTCCTGGGGAGCAGGCTGGGGGCCCAGGCTAGAGCAGAGGATGCCTGGGTTCTCCGCCCAGGCTGGAGATGGGGTCATGGAAAAAGGTGGTCGTGTTTATACAGAGGGGAGGGGGGCAGCGGGTGGAGAGCAGCTGACAAGAGCAGCTTTGTTCCGGGCTCTAGAGCAGGCAGGGCAGCAGGGAGACGTGCCCCCCCCCCATCCGGCAGCCCCCTTCATCCATGCCCTCCCTCAGCTCCACCTCAGCCCTAAGAGAAGCAGCTTTGTCAGGTCCCCTTTCCCCTAGTCAGCCCCACCTCCATCTGAGGTGGCATCTTGGGAGGAAAGAAGGGTTCTCTTCCTTCCACAGGTTGCCCAAAGAACCAAGGCATCTGGGTCCCTAGTGTGGGATTGCCTTTTACTTTCTGTACCACGGGCTTCAATCCCTTGGTTCCTTCCTCCACTTGGGACTTAAGACCCTCCCCTTCCCTTCCCAGGACAGAGAGGACCCAAGACTTGGAAATGGGATGACTCTCTGTCTCCTTCCCCTCTCCACTCGGCTTTCAAGTCCCTTCTCTGAGGGAAATTAGGAGGAAGTCCAGGGAGAGCTGGGCTGCCCCTCACTCATTACAGCCTCATTCCTTGGTAAGGACCAGGAGTCTGAGCATCCCTCTCTGGGACCCCGCAGTCCTCCTGCCCCACCCTCAGGTCTCTCATTCCAACCTGTAAGTGAGAAGCAAAGACAGGGAGTCCTGGAGCCAGATCCCAGGTCCTGTCTAAGGCAGTCTGAAGAAGATGGGGGGGGGGCTCTAGTAGCTTCTCACCCTTGGCATTGGAGGGGTTAATCCACCTGGAATGTGGCCCAGCCTGTTGAGCTATGGCCCAGGGGCCCCTGGGGCCCGGACTCCTGGCTCCACCTGGGCTTAACCTGGGATGAGGACTTGGGGGAATAGGGGAAGGAAAAGGAGGAGGACCCTGGGGGCTTGGGGCTCAGACTTTTAGGGCCTGGGAAGAGACTGGGGCGAGGAGTCGGAGGGTGCTGGCAATATGCGTGATGCCTCGTGAGGAGCAGATGGGGACTGAGTGAAGCTTGGTGGGGCTGGAGTCCGGGTTCCTGTAACCTCCTGATAGTTTACCCTCAGGAGTTTGAAGGCCAAGGTAGATGACAGATATAAAAGAAAGGGAAGGAAGGGAGGGAGGGAGGAAGAAAGGAAGGAAGGAAGGAAGGGAAGGAGGAAGGAAGGAAGGAAGGGAGGGATAGAAAAGAGAGGAAGGAAGGGAGAGAAAGGAAAGCAGAAATACAAAGACAGATATATTGATTCTAGAAGCAAAGTCTAATAAAAGGAGATGCACAAATGCCTATCACCTACCTCTGGGCCTGCCTATGCCATGGTGTCTGTGCGGTTCAGTCAGTCCTTCTGCATCTCAATGCATTACGGTTCTGGCTGATGGAGGAGGTACCTAGGCTGGGGTGACTTTCTTTCCCCAACCCCTAACTCCCTAGAGTGGGTGGTTCTGGGGCTCCTGGGAAAGCCAGTGTTTCCGTTTCCCTTGTCAGAACAGCAGGAGAGAAACCACCTGGCCAGCCCTAGGATTCCCATTTCCTCTCTTCCTCCTTCCTCTCTCCCTCCCCTGGGCTCAGGTTAAAAATCTCCAGGGGCAGGCTACACTGGAGGGAGGAGAGGATGTAGGGAGGCCTTCCTGGAAGCAGAGGGCTCAGAGAAGACAGAGAAAAGGAGATGGAGAAGCAAGTAAGGGGAGGACAAGGAGAGGAGCTCCCTGGCGTCATACCTGGCACACAGTGGGGCTTCCATCAGCATCTGTGGCTTTGAAGGAGCGTATGCAAGACCGGTTAGGGAGTGAGGGAGGGGTAACTGGAGACAGAGATAGAACTGGGAGGGGAACCTGGAAGAGGGAGTATTGAGGAAGATAGAGAGAAGGAAATGCTAATCACAAGAGAGGTATTGAGGAAGAGAAGGTACAAAGAGAAATAACACGAGACATACATAGCATGTAATATGTGCCCCATATCATTCTAAACACTTTACGTATGTTAAATCATTTAATCCTCGCAACAGCCCTATGAAGCGGGCCCTGTTATTATTCCCAGTTGACAAATGAGGAAACTAAATTCAGCAAAGAGAGATTAAGTAACACGCCCAAGGTCCGGCTAGCAAGTGGTGGGGACCAATTCAGGGCGCCTGGCTCCAGAGACGGCGTTCCTGATCAGCGGACTGCAACTTGTCTCTAGAGAGGTGTAGGGCCCCAAAGTTATAGCAGAGATGTTTGCTTTCCCAGGGTGGTGTGTGTGTGTATATATATATATATATATATATATATATTTTTTTTTTTTTTTAATAAGTAAGTTCTACGCCCAACACGGGGCTTGAACTCACGACCCCAGGGTTCAGAGTTGCATGCTCTACTGACTAAGTCAGCCAGGTGCCCTGAGAGTTTGGATCCTGGCTCCACCACTTCCAGGGACCTTAAGCCAGTCACTTAACTTCAGTTTCCTCCTCCGCGAAATGGGAATCATAATTCCTACTTCCCAGGGTTGATGCGAAGGTTAAATCAAGTGTCTAGCCCAGTTGTGCTTAATGGTCCCTTCTCAGCTTGGGAGTCCTCTCTGCCAGGAGTCCTAAGACCATTATTCACCCTGGAAACGAGTTTACCTTTCCCTGGGGAGTTTTTCTCAACCTGCATTAGCTCCTGCCCTGCCTCCTACCGCGTGGTAGAGGGCCCTGAGCCAGGGCAGTGTAGACCCTTGAAGCACGCACGGGAAAAGGCTTCAAGGGAGAGAAGGGCCATGGGGCTTGGAACCTTAGGGTGATCATTCTCTCATCCCTCCCTTTCCTCTCTTTCTCCCTAGGACTCTTGGAGACCCAGTGGGCAGGCCAGGAAGGGCGGGCACGGAGCCTCCCAGGCTGGGGCAGTGGGCATGGGCGGGGGCTGTGGCTGAAGACCTCCCCCGCCCACTGCAGACCCCAGGGGATTCAGCCTCCCTCACCGCAGCTGCCATGGCCACCAATAAGGAACGACTCTTTGCGGCGGCTGGTGTCCTGGGGCCCGGATCTGGCTACCCAGGGGCTGGCTTCCCCTTTGCCTTCCCAGGGGCTCTCAGGGGGTCTCCACCTTTCGAGATGCTGAGTCCTAGCTTCCGGGGCCTGGGCCAGCCCGACCTCCCCAAGGAGATGGCCTCTCTGTGTGAGTCTCAGGGACCTTGGGGGATGAGGGCAGGTGGCAATAGGAAGACATTTGGAGGGTGGGTGCTAGAGAAAACTGGCACCCTAGTGAGCAAGGCTGGCAGGGATGGGGGTTTGATCAAATGGGGTAGGTGCAAGGGATGGCCAGGAGCGGGGTTGGATGCGGAGCAAATGGCATTGTTTGCAAATGAGAGTTCTCTGGCCCAAGATGCCCAGAATGTTGGGGTCTACAATTGCCTCCTGAGTCAACTGGCGGGGGGAACACTTTGCATGGGCAGCCAAGGCTGGGTCTGGTGAAGTCTGGGGCTTCTGCCGGGTGGGTACCAGGAAGCACCCTGGGGAATGGAGGGGTCTGGAAGGCCAATCAGCTGACTGGGATCGAGAGGTGAAATTGTTCTGAATTCGGGGCAGGCGGTGCAAAAAGGAAATGGAATGGTGCCAAGGTGCCCGAAGACGTGTGGGGTCAGGGAAGGCTCTTGTTCGCGCTCGGGAGGGTGGAAAAGCTGCAAAGAAGGTACCGTAAGTACCATCAGTAATCCAGGGAGGTGGAGGGGGTGTTTCCAGACGCATCCTCTCCTCCAGCCATGTGGGTTCTGGACGCCTCCCCTCCCTCTAGGTCTGGCATGGTGCCCACATGCTGCAGTTCCCTACTTGTCCCTCAGGCCTGCCCTCTTTGGGATAAGCCTTTGAGTGCTGACGGCAGACAAGCCTTAGGCCTCTCCTCTTCCCTCTGGATCTTCTTTCCTCCCACTTGGTAGTTGGTCTTGACCAAGCCATTACAGGCGTGGGCGCCCTTGAGCTGCAGGGCTGGGCTGCTGGGTTCAGTGGGGTAAAGGGTTAGCATGTGAGCCGGTAGAGAGAAGCCCTCACCTGGAAAGAAAGGGAGGTGACAGACAGAAGGAGAGACACAGAGAAGGGCAGTTCCAGAGGCATAGAAACAGAGGTGGAGGAAAAAAGACAAAAAGATAAAGACATCCTTTATCAGCTCCACAAGCTCAGGGAGAGGGAGGTGGGAGAAAAGGGGCCTTGCCTTCAGGAGGGGCACTCGGAGGGTCGTGTGTATCTGTAAAGGGCTGACTAGAGGGGGCTGGCAGCTCTAGCGGAAAGAGTGTGCTCATCTGGAGAAGGCGTGTGCACGCGCGCGTGCGCCTAGACCACATGCAGTTGTGTGTGCACAGCATGTCCCCAAGACTCTGCTTGTATACAGAATTCCAGTGTATGCAACAAAGAGTCAGTGTGAGGAGTGAGGCGGCATTTAATGGGGCTGCTGACGGTGTGTCTGGTGTTTGGTGAGACCTGCCGGTGGCATGGTCTGTAGCCCAACAGGGGTTATTTGGGTGGCATGCAGGTGAACAGGAGAGCACAAAGCCCCCCTTTTTGGAAACCTCCGCTGGGCTTCCCCTACCTCATTTACACCCCATGAATCTGTCCCAGGACCTGGGGAGGTAGGGAGAAACCACCCTCCCGCATGAATGTACTTCTTGCAGAGAACCACACAACGCAATCCCTTGGGACTTGAGTTTCTCAGGTTCTGGGAGAGGGAGGAAGGTGGGAGAGGAGAAAAAGAACGCTAGTGTGGGAATGCTGAGAGCCAGTGGCCAAGCCCCCAGGGAAGCTCTCCTTGTGCCCCTGTGCACTGGACACATGGAGATCAAGGTCAGGGATCAAAGGAAGGTCAAGATGGGGGGGGGAAGGGGTCACACCGGCTCTATCCCCCAAGTCTGCTGTGAAGGAGGGGGTGGGGGCCGAAAGGAGAAATCCAAGGGAGGAGCCAGAACCAGGGCAGGTAGCTGGGGAGGGTGCGGCTGGCAGCAGGAGACAGGCCTGGGCAGAGAGGTGTTGGTGGGGTGGGGAGGAGGGGAGGGCTTGGGTCCAGACAGCCTGCATGGGAGTGGGGCATGCAGCACCCAGCGGTAAATGAGAGGGAGGCAGGGGGGAGGAGGATGGGGTCCTGGAGTCTGGGAGACCTCCCCCAGTGGGAGAGGGGTGGAAAGGTAAAGTCTCTCATTGCTCTGACCCGCTGTCCCTTTTTTGCCTGGAGTCACCCAATGGAGAGGGATTGGAGGCCTAAGTCTGATGCCAAAGCCACACTCACCTTGAGGCTGTGTCTCTCTCTTCACCCCCTCTCTCTTAGTCTATGGGAGGGAGGGTGGTCCGTGAAGAAGTCTGGAACTTCTCACCGAGAGGCTGCCTCCAGGATCCCACTGCTGGGTCCCGAGCACCTTGGAGACATCCACGTTGAGAAGGGAAATCTCTCTCCCCCTCTTGGGGTTCTCCAGGGGCCTGAGTGGGTAAGGCAGGCATCTCAGAACTGTGTGGTGGAGGAAGGGAGGGGCGGCGGGAGGGCGGCATGTGCCGCAGAGGCAAGCACAGGCCTGTGTGCAGGGGAAAGCGGAGGTGTGTGCGCGCGCGCACGTGTGTGTGCTCACACGTGTGCCTGAAACCCCGGGGTCCGTGTCTCTCTGTGTCTCTGTGCTTACGAACACCGGTGTGTTCTGTTTGCTTCGTCAAGACTACAGGGAACAGAGTGGGTTGGGAGGGAAGGGAAGCCTTGCCCTCTTCCCCCTCTTGAGGCGACGTCTGTGGCGGTTGAGGACCTAGCCCTGTTTATCCTCTGAACTTGGTGACGGTGTCCCTGGGGCAAGGAGCCCAGGCAGCTCCACACTAGGTCACATGGAGAAACTGAGGGCAGGCTGGCACCGGAAGAAAAAGAGTTCTACTTAAAAGAAACTGGAAAAGAGAGACTCAGAGACCCAAGCAAGGTGACAGAGAACTACGCAGGCCAAAAGGCACAGACACAGAGAGAACCCAGATGCTGAGAGAGGCCGGCAGAACACGCAGGCGGGTGAGGGTGGCAAGCAGGCGGCAGTGAGGCCTCCTCCAGGAAAAAACCCCAGCCGACTGCCTCCTTCCCTTCCCCTCCCCTCCCGGTCTCCGCCGCTCAGGCTCGGGCTCCAGCTCCAGGCCTACACAAACGGGGCTTTGATTGCAACCGGAAACCTCTCCAGGCGGGGGGAGCTGGGCAAGCCGCCGCCGCTGGGGCCCAGGCTGCACCCCCCCCTCTCCTGGCCCCCTACCCGGTCCCAGCCCCCATCCTGCCCAGCGCTCCTTACACCCCTGCTTCGGGCCCCGTCCCTCCTTCACACCTCCCTTCTCTCTTCTGCTGCCCTCTCCTCCAGAGACCCCTCCCCGCTGCCCTTCAGGTGGGACGCCTAAGTTAGGACTTACCCTTGGGGCGGGGCTTCTTGCTTTGAAATGCCTCCTCTTCACCTTTTTGAGGGAAGGTTTTGGAAGAAAAGGAGAATTTAGCGGGAGGAATTCGGAGCCAGTTATCCTCCAGCCCTATCCAGAAGGTGGCAGGAAGGGGGGAAAAGGAGGGGTGCATAAGGAGTTAGCTGTTCCTCCCTGCACAGTCCCTTGTTGGCCAAACTCATCCCTGCCAGGGTTGTAGAGGCTCTGAGGGGTGACCATACAAGACTCTCAGGGCTAATGGCCTTGTTAGTGGGGGAGGGGTATGCTTCCCTGTGCCTCTGGGGTCTCGACTTTG
Organism: Paguma larvata; assembly: GCA_030068075.1. Lineage (NCBI taxonomy): Eukaryota > Metazoa > Chordata > Mammalia > Carnivora > Viverridae > Paguma > Paguma larvata. The sequence goes on from CM057828.1 coordinate 60,836,860, forward strand.
TGGGGCTCTAGCTGGGAGGGGTGCACTCCGATGGTGGGGATCCTAGATGGGGAGGGGGGGTGAGTCAGGCAGCAGCCCCCCCTCATACTCCCACCAGGCTGGTGGAGAACATCTGGTTCCCATGAAATGCTAGAAGGCTAATGGGTCTAATTGCTGCAATAAGGGCTGGGGGGACTTTGGGATACGAGGGGGCACCAGAGCCCCCCATCCTCCTACCTTCTCCTCAAGGTTGTACTAAGACTGCCTAGAATGGGGGGTTGGGGTTGACTGGAAGGGTGGGCCTGGCACTCTAATGCCTTGTCCCTTAAAAGCCCCCTCTCCCTGCAATGCCTGGGAAGCACACACGGATGGGGTGATGAGTGGGGTGCATCTGGTGAAGAGAAAGGGGGGCTATTGAGGACTCATGACTTCCTGGAGCCCTCCACCCCCCTCCTGTGCCCCACTCCCAGCCCCCCTCCCTGTGGCCTGGCCACTTCTGGTTCTAATTACCAACCAGGCAGGCCTGACTTAATTGGGACCTTTCAGATTTGGGAGGAGGAAGGGGGGGGTACTGACGGCCTGGAGTTGACTAATCAGGGCTCTTTCCCCCTGGTTTGGGGGGTATTTCCCATTTTGTACTTAAATTTTTTTTTTTTACCACTGCCCAGATTCTGATTCAGAAATCTATCATTCCCCCCACCCTTTTTTGGAGGGAGTGGGGGGCTGGCTTCGGAAATGGGGTATTTCAGGTCGGGGGCAAGAACAGGGAGCTCACGCCGAGTTGGAAAGAACACTGCATTCCCGCTTCATCCCTACTTGAAGCCCCCCAGTCAGCCCTGGCACCCCGCGCCGCCCCCCGCATCCACAAGCCTGGCCCTCCTTCCCAGCCCTGCCCCCGCTCGGTCCCCGGCCGCCACCCCGGCCCCTCCTCCGCGCCCGCCTTCCCTTCCCTGCCTACTCTGGCACCCCTTCCTGCTCTTTATTCTTCCAAACTGGCGCCCCACTCCTGCAGCACCCCAGTGCGCCCCCCACTCGGTACAACAGATTCTTAGAAAAGCGCGCCCCGCCCTGGCCCAGCCGCAGTCGCCAGGCGGGGGAAGGGGCCGGCCGGGCGCCTCTCCCGCTCCCCCGGCGCTCCCCGTGTGAGCGGCGCTGACAGAGCCGGCTGGGCCGGCCCGCCGGGCGGCCGGGCTGCCTGGCGGGCGGGGCGCGGGGGAGGGGGCGGTTTCCGGGAGTCGCCGCCGCTGGCGCTGTCCCGGGGCCAGGGTCCCCGATTCGGCCGGGCGGCTAGGGCAAACTCTTGACGTGGCCAACCCCCCGCCCCCCTCACCCTCTGCTCCGCCGGGCGAGGGCGCTCAGTGCCCGGAAGGGGCTACCGAGGGGACAGCCAGGCGGCCCTCTGAGATCTGAAGGGCACTCAGTGTGGCACTGAGGGGGAGAAGGGGCAGTTATTGCCAATGTGGGGGGGGGGATATGTAATGGCTCTGAGAACAGTTGACGACCGGACCCGCAGTTACAGCCGAGAGGGGCCCTTGACAGTTTGGGGCAACTGGCACGGTAGAAAGCCTGGGGGAGGGGAGTTGGCACTCAGCAGGGCAGCTTCGTCGGAGGCGCGGTTGGCACCGTAGGGACAGTTTGGGGTGGGAGTTTTGTGCTCTGAAAGTGCAGTCAGGTTCGAGAAAGGGGCATTGAGAGACGCGGTGGAGCGCCTGGGGAGCGTCGGTCGCGGGACGGGGCTCCGGGGACTTGGAGGGAGGCAGCCCGGGCCGCGGCGGAGGGAGGACAGCTCCGGCTAGGAGGAGTAGACTCCAGGCAGCGCAGGAGGGGGCGGGGGACTCCGCGGCGGCGCTGGCGACGGCCTGGGCGGGGTGGGGCGGGGCCGGGTCAGGAGGAGGTGAGCGCGCCCGGCCACCCGCCCCGAGGGGGGTTCCCGGAGAGTTCATGGCGGGAGCGCGCTCCGGCCCTTCGACCGGGGGTGGGGAGAACGGGAAGGAAGGAGGAGGCCGCGCGCGCCGAGCCGCAGGAATGTACCGTTCGGCCTCGAAGCGCGCGCGCGGAGGGAGAGGGAGGAGCCAGGCCTGGGAATGAGGGGGTGGAGGTACTGCAGGTCCCCGGGTCCCGGAGAACCGCCGCACGCTGGGAACCTCCATGTTCCCCTCTTCCCCGTCTTCCTTGACACCCCAGCCTGTGATGACTGGTGTGCAAAGAGTGTTGGGAGGGGTCGGGGGAAAACTCAAAAGGAAATGTGTGTGCTTGGTTCCTCCATTCCTTCCCCTCATCCCGGACCAGGGCACGCGCCGAAGTGCAAATGCGTGCAAAGCCTCGGGGCTGTGGAGAGAGAATGCTTGCAAGCGTTATCCCGAGCCAGATGTGCTTGCACAGATGTCTGTGTACCTCTATGATTTTATGTCGGTGCAGAAAAAATGCATGCGCACTATTGCATATTTGCAAATACGCGGTGCCTGCCTAGATAAATGCATGCACGGATATGTGTCTAAGCAAGCGCGCGCGCCGGGTGCGAGTGTAAGTGTGCGCTCCACTCCCAGCTCTGCTCGTCTTAGTGCCCGGCCCCCTTCGCTCTCCAAGCCCCACCCCCCACCCCTCCGGGCTTCGCTTTTACAAAAGGTCTCCCCAGTGTTAGCCGCGGAGGCGCCCAGAGTGAGCCGGACCGCGGCCGATGCGGCGGCCCTGGCTTTGCGCCCCGCCCAGTCCCTTTCCCCTGCTGGGGATCCCCCTCTTCCCCGCCCACCCCTTACCCCCCATGCAGCCTGGCGCCCTATGCTAGCCCTCCCCCTCCCCCCCTCCAGGAGCGGGGCGCCGCCGGGGGAGGAGGGGGAATCGGCCGCGGGTCCTTGGTGTTCCTAGCACCCAGCTTCCCTCCAAGCCGGGTCGCGATGTACGACTGCATGGAAACGTTTGCCCCGGGTCCGCGACGGCTGTACGGGGCGTCGGGGCCCGGGGCCGGCTTGCTGCGCAGAGCCACGGGCAGCTCCTGTTTCGCCGGATTTGAGTCTTTTGCCTGGCCGCAACCCGCCAGTCTGCAATGTAGGTACCAGAGCCCAGGGGTGGGGGGTGGGGTGCAGGAGAGGCAGCGGCTTACTCTTTCCGGGTGTAAAAGGTGGAACTGGGGTGCAAGCGGAGATTCTCACCCTCTCTATGTGAGGGGAGGGTGTGTACGAAAGAGAGGTACTGGCCCTTTAAACGTAGGGACTTCAGCGACTCCTTTGGGTGTGTGCATTAGTGTTTGGAGTGTGTGTGGTTTTAATGGTGGGTGTTTAGATAGGAGCTGTGGTTGATGCCACTCCAGAATTCCTGGGGATAGGGAGAGACCGAGGTGTTATTGGTAGCTTGTGCCCGCAGCCCCGTGGCCCCGGAGGGATATGGCACCCAGGACCGTGGGTGGCGTTAGTAGCGTCCATGTGGGAAGTTGGGAGCGTAAAAAATATTTGCAGAGCGTGTGAATCCCTGGAGTGCGCAGCGCTTTGCGTAGGCGGTGTGAGTGTAGGGGGTCTCTCCACGCAGCGTCGCCCTCCGACAGCGTTGGCAGGTCCGCACGGCCCTTATGTAGGGATGTTTGTGGCGTGAGGTCGCGAAGGCGTGTGCCCTTGCGTGGCCGCGGGGGCGGTTTTGGAAAGTGCTGCGTTCGAGGGTGCATCCTGTGTGTTCTTCGTGCGGGGTGGACGGGGTGGTGCACACAACCAGGAGAAGGCTGGGCTCTGGCGCCCCCTCCCCCATCTTAAAAAGCACGGTTTGGTAATGTGTACAGGATTGTGTGCAAAGAGATGACTTTTTCCTAGGGCTCCAACACACGCAACTTCTGTAGGAAGCGAAAAGTTTAAAGCAAAGCCTGTTGATGGCGGGGGGTGGCCTGGCGGAGGCAGCGGCAGGGAGAGTAGGACTACCGGGTCCCCAAATATCCATCTTCCCCTCTCTGTGAAATGGGAGATGCCAGGCCTGGGGCCCTGGAACCCCTTTCCAGAGCGGTAATAAAAAGCTGGGGACTGAGAGGCAGTAAAAATGAAGTCCAGATGAGAGGCGGCTTTGAAGCCTGGGCCGGAGTGCCTGGCGGGGGTGGGCGTGGGGAGGAGCCGGGAGGGGAGCCTGGAACCCCCCCCCCCAAATTTACCCGGGGCTGGGACCGCGCTGGTCGCCCGGTGCGGACGCCGGCGAGAGGGGCTTTGGGGCCGCTGGGAAGGGGCGGGCGGCGGGCGGGGCGGCGGGCGCTGGGGGAGTGCGCGCGCGGGGTCACCGAGCCCCCGCCAACGCGCCTCGCTGCTTGGCACTCCGCAGCGCTGTTTACGAGTTCGGCTTTTTTTTTTTTTTTCCTTTCTTTCTTTCTTCTTTTTCTTTTCTTTCTGTTTTTCGGTTCCAGGGCAGAGCTGCTCAGATTTAAAACTACTCGGAGGTTGAAGGAGGGAGGTGGCGAACAGGAGACCGTACTTTGGGGTGGGGTGCGGCAAGACGTAAAAGTGTGGCATTTATAGGGCGGAGAAGGCCTGGAACTGTTATTGCTTTGCACCAAATCCTGGTGAATTCTTAACCTTCCTTTCACTGCCCAATAGAAAGGGGAATTGGGGTATGTTGGGAGGGGTGCGGAGGTGGGGAGACTCCCAGGAGGGCTTTTTGTGGGGGTTGGGTAGGGATCCAGTCCTTTTCAGGAGCATGGCAGCACTCCCCCCCACCCCCCACTCCCCGGGACTGGGCTGGCAGTATGGTTTTGCATTTCAATTTGGACCAATAATTTTGGCCTCTCGGGTCTCAGTGGGCTTCAGGCCTGCTCCACACACTTAGAGAGAAAGTAGTTGAGACCTGTATCTAAAGCAGGGAAGGAAAGAGGTCCCTTGAGGGGAGGGCCACATGGTGTGTTTGTGGGTGTTTGGCCGCGTCCTGGTGCTGCGCTGGCAGGCCCGGGTGTTTGTCTGGTAGCTGAGCTGTTCTCTTGCAAATGTGAAGCTGGATGTCGTGGGGCGGCTTTATGACTTGTGCGTCCACCTCCACCGTGTGGCGGGAGTGAGTGTGCCTTTATGCCTGCCTGTGTGCTCCTCCGTGCCAGGGGCCTGTTGGAGTAGAGGAGGCCATTGGTAGTATGTCTACTTCGGTGCCCTTGCCTGTTGTCGACGCGTGAGAGTGTTTCCAAGGAGGTGTGTATCAGATTGTGAGTCTGGGCTTCTCAGTCCTGCGCCTCGCAGCTGGGAGCGTTTACAGCCGGTTATAAAGAGTTTGTTTGAAGCTCCGCTCAGCCTGGCCAGGAATTTCCTCAATTTCAGCAATTTGGGCTTTAAAAGGAGGAAAACCCAGAGCCCACCCCCCTCCTCCCCAGCAGGGGCCCCTGCCTAGCCCGGGAGCAGCATCCCAACGGTGGGGTCTCAGCCCAGGGCTGAGAAGGGAATCTGAGCAGGTTTGACCCAATTAGCCTTCTTGTGCCCTTCGCCCCCAGGTTGACCAGAGCCCCTGGGACACCCTCCAGGGCTCAGGGGGCAGAGTCGTGGCAGAGGGGTGCCCAGAAGGGGTGACGGTAACCGCTCAGACAGGAAAAGCTGTCCCCAGGCCTGTCTCCCTGCGGCCCCTAGTCTTTATAATTGCCTGGCACTGCCCTCTGCCAGTCTGACCGCACCCAGGCCCTTTCGCAAGAGAGGAAATGAGGCAGCGCTCTGCGGGCAGGGAGGGCGTCAGCACCGGAGTGAGCACCACCCCACGCACTGGCCTGTGGGCAGCACGTGTGCCCTCCCAGGACACCAGGAGGGGACCTGGAAGGCATTCCAGTCGGCCCCCTGTCTCTCAGCGCCCCTCCTGGAGTCTCCCGCCCCGGGCCTGAATAGACTCAAGCCACCTTCTTTTCTCCCCTCTTCTTGGTCCTTTTCCATTGGGGAATCTCACTCCAGCAGGATTCTTATGCTAATCGTTGTCTGTGTGCGTCGGGGGGTGGGGAGGGTTTCCCTCCTGTGGGGTGGGTGGAGCTAGCCCGGAACCCGGGCATCCTGGGCATTCCTTCTGACCTTCTGGCGGTATGGGGCGGACTTGTGACCAGGTGGGCTGCAGCAGGTTAGAAGGAAGAAGGTGCTCTTGAGGTGGGTGCGTGGGACCCTCCTTAGGGAGGGTCTTGAGCGTTTTCTTGCATTAACTTGGGCCCTCTAGGTTTGGGCAGCAGTTCCTACAGGTTGAATAATTTATAGATTTTTCTGCCTCCGAAGATGAACCACAGACCCCAACCTCCCCCCCCCAAAACCGAAAAAGGGTTACTGAGCAGCCTCCTGAACAAAGGGTGCCCACCCCCACCCTCCCGTGTGGCGTGGGCTGAGGCCCCCATTGAGCTGCGATTGGGGGGCGAGTTTAGGAGTTGAGACGTAGGCTCAGAGAGGGTCCAGAGATAGCTCCCCTCCCCCCATGAGCCCTGTTTACCCACTGTCACCTGACTTTTCCCGCTTTGCTACACCCCCAACCGCTTCTCAACCTGAGAATCTGAGCAAATACCTCAGTCTCTCCTTCCCTGACTTTCTTGACTTCTCAGACTCCCTGCCTGGCCACTTAGATCTAGTCAGAGGACCTGAGAGTCTTGGCTCCACCATCAACCGGCAGCATGTCGCTGGGCTGGTCACTTCCCTCCCTCGGCCTCAGTTCCTTCAGGTGTAAAACAGGGCTGTTGCATATCCGCTAACCTACTTTATTGATACCTATGTCCCATTTGCTCCAGGGCTTCAGTGGTTTCTGAAGGGAAAGGACATTGGTGGTTTTCTGGGGGGGTGGTAGAAGAGGGAGAAGCTGGAGGATTATTTACCCTGTACTGCTTGAGAGAAAACAAAGGCCTCTTCGACCTCGGGGTACCTGGGGTACTGAGTACCCCAGCAGGTCATTTAGCCGGCTGCGAGCTACAGGTGGCTGGTGCTTGCCTACCCAGCTCCAGTTCTGTTGCCTCAGCAGGGGGAGGATGGTGGGAGGTAGATGAGCCAACAAGGTGGACCGATGTAACAGAGAATGACCGAAGAGTGCAGAGCCACAGCCCATAATCCCTCCGCCTACCCACTTTATAGCTGGGGAAACTGAGGCCCAGAGGTTCACTTCAAAGAGGTCCTTGGCCTGGAATTTGGGGAACCTCTCAGTGTCACGAGGGCTGGCCGTACCTGAGGGCTCGGGCTGGCACTTTTGTGCAGGGAGGTGGCCAGACTGGGGGAGACGCACTGATAGCCGTCGTTTGGGGCTTTCTGGAAGTGTTTACTACGGGGCTGTATGTGGTTGCTGGGACTTTAGGTCGCTGTGGTGGTGATGACCTCTGAGCAGGAGGGAGAAGCGGGAATGGGGTACGCCTGTCTAGTGAGGACGCCGGGAGATCTGAGGGGGTCCTTCTCCCCCGACCCTCACGTCATTGCTTTCCCCCCAGCGGTGGAGACGCAGAGCACTAGCTCAGAGGAGATGGTGCCCAGCTCGCCCTCGCCCCCTCCACCTCCTCGGGTCTACAAGCCGTGCTTCGTGTGCAATGACAAGTCCTCTGGCTACCACTATGGGGTCAGCTCCTGTGAAGGCTGCAAGGTGTGTGCGTAGCGGGGGTGGGTGCACGGGGCCTCGGGTCCAGACCAGAAGGGCAAGATGCTGTGTGTGAGTGGCCATTCCTGTGGAGGGGGAGGAGCTGCTTTGCACACACGTGGCTCACAGACAGGGTCCGGCCTGGGGCGACCCGCAAGGCCTGTGAGAGGCTGGTGCTCCCGGCATCCTGCTTCACTGCTTGCCCTCCACCCCCGGCTCCAGGGCTTCTTCCGCCGCAGCATCCAGAAGAACATGGTGTACACATGTCACCGCGACAAAAACTGTATCATCAACAAGGTGACGCGGAATCGCTGCCAGTACTGTCGGCTACAGAAGTGCTTCGAAGTGGGCATGTCCAAAGAAGGTAGGCCCCTAGCCCTGGCCTGAACAGGAGCCCTCCTGCCCTACCCTGTCATTGCTGCCCCCTTCCACTGGCCACCCCCACTTCCCTGTCCTGTGAGACCTGGCCTGCCCTGGGATACTGCCTCCTCCCTGGCCAGGCCTGTTTGGTTAGTGCCATTCACCTAGGAGGCCCCACCCCTTGCCGTTCTCCCCTCTCAGAGCTTAATCCTTCCTCTGAATGAGTGAATGGGGGTTACCGGCTCGCTCTGCCCTGCTTAATGGGGAAGTTGGGGGGGGGCTTGCCAATCCCCTCCCCTGCTCCCAAGACTGAGCCTGAGCTGGATCTGGGGTGCCCCCCCTCCCCTGCGCCATTGTGCTGCCAAGGCTATAAGTGGATATCCTGCCGCCCGCATATCCTGCCCCCCCCTCCCCAGCTCCTGCAGGGTGACAGGAAGGGCAGGATGGAGCCGAATGGCTCTGGGAGGGAGCAGGGGCTGCAGGCCCTGGGTGGGGCTGGAGAGAGCCAGCCTGGGAATGGGAGCTAATGTAGGAGCTAGGGAAACCGAGGCAGTGATTAGGGTCCCAGGGAATAGATGTTCATGATAAGGACTGGGCGCATGATATTAGGGTAAGAGGGGGTACCCAGAGGGAGGTCCTGAGGGTCCTGACCCTCTCCTTGTGCCTTTGCCCCCAAGCTGTACGGAATGACCGAAATAAGAAGAAGAAAGAGGTGAAGGAGGAAGGGTCGCTTGACAGCTATGAGCTGAGCCCTCAATTAGAAGAGCTCATCACCAAGGTCAGCAAAGCCCATCAGGAGACCTTCCCCTCGCTCTGCCAGCTGGGCAAATACACCACGGTGAGTCCAGTGAGGGCAGGGGACTGTTCGCTTCGGGGATTAGGTAGGGGTTGTATCGAGGCCACCGTCTGGTGCTGAGGGCAAGGAAGGGCAACAGAAGGCAGAGGGGAGAGCTTGGGGTTTTGGCAGAAGGAAGACGGCCCCCAGGGCGGGCCTTAGCTTGCATTCCAACCTGCCCTCCCTGTAGAACTCCAGTGCCGACCACCGGGTGCAGCTGGATCTGGGGCTGTGGGACAAGTTCAGTGAGCTGGCCACCAAGTGCATCATCAAGATCGTGGAGTTTGCCAAGCGGCTGCCTGGCTTCACGGGGCTCAGCATTGCTGACCAGATCACTCTGCTCAAGGCCGCCTGCCTAGACATCCTGGTAAGTGAAGCCCTGTGGCATGTCCCCCGCCACGGCCTGACCCTCACGTGAGGCCCAGGAGTTGGTCCACCTCAGAGATTTCATTCTCTCTCCTTCCCCCTCCACTCTGGGACTCCCCAGAGCTCCTCTGAACGCAGGCTTTTTCCCCATCTTGCCCCCTGCCCTGATCCTGCGCTTCCGGACGCTCTGCCTCTTTCTGACTCTCTCTCCCTCCCCAGGCTTCAGATTCTCCCCCTCCGCCTTCCTCCTCATGCCCGCTGCAGGTTGCCCTCTTTCTGGACCTAACCTCCTCACCTTCCGTGTGCGCCTCACTGCCTCTCCTCCCCGCCGGACACCTGCGCCTCCCCAGAAACCTGCGCTAACCCTCCCCCTTGGCCACCTCCAGATGCTGCGGATCTGCACGCGGTACACCCCGGAGCAGGACACCATGACCTTCTCTGATGGGCTGACCCTGAACCGGACCCAGATGCACAACGCCGGCTTTGGGCCCCTCACAGACCTCGTCTTTGCCTTCGCTGGGCAGCTCCTGCCCCTGGAGATGGATGACACGGAGACAGGACTGCTCAGCGCCATCTGCCTCATCTGCGGAGGTGCAGGGGCGCCCCCTGGCGTTCGCTCAGGCTCCTTTCCCAGCACAGCCCACACCTGATCTCTGACCGGGCAGGAGACCTCACCTCGGTCCCTCCCCCTGGGATTGTCGCACCTGCCCCATCCACAGACTTCTCAGACCCAGGCCAGGCTCCCCAGCAGCCCTGGAGCATAGAACAAAACGGAGAGCAGAGCCAGAGAGAGCTGAGGAGGTCCCAGAAACTGGTGCTGAGATAGGGGTCTGGGCAGGAGGGATTTGCCAGAGGGGAGAAGGTACAGGGCTTGGAGCAGGGGAGGGGGCCCAGGTAGGCTCAGGAACAATAGGGAAAGGGCTGAGGGCACAGAGTATGGGGCCTGGAGTGCCATAGGTCAGGGACAGCTGGGAAGCAGCCGCTTGTCACTGCACCCCCCATCTCTTCCTCTCTCACTGCACTGCGCTTGTTCCTGTAGACCGCATGGACCTGGAGGAACCTGAAAAAGTAGACAAGCTGCAGGAGCCACTGCTGGAAGCCCTGAGGCTCTATGCCCGCCGCCGGCGGCCCAGCCAGCCGTACATGTTCCCGAGGATGCTCATGAAGATCACTGACCTCCGGGGCATCAGCACCAAGGGTTAGTCCTGGGGGAACCTCCCCTCTCTCTTCCTGGAGCTGTTGGTCTCCCAGCGCAGACAGGCAGACAAGCTGAGAGAAGAACAGAGTGGGCGCGAACCAGGCGGCCTACACTCTGGAATCCTAGCTCTGCCACAGGCTCGTGGGGAGACTCTGGGCAAATTCCTTTCCTTTTTGTGCCTCGTTTCTGTGTTTGCAAACAGGGGTGTACTTACACCTACCTCCTAAGCTATTGAGAGGACTAAATGAGTTAACGCAATGGGCTTAGAAGTGCCCTGAATTAACAATGCAGTTCCCCAGTCACGATAGCTGCCTTTCGAGTGCTCGGTGGCTAGTGATGACTGTCCTGGATGAAGCAGATAATGCCATCATCACGGAAAGTTCTGTTGGACATTGATGGCTCGGAAGGATGACTGACAGATAGTAGGTGCTCCATAGATATTAGCTATTATTATAAATGTGAGTAAGGGGGCGCCTGGGTGGCTCAGTCGGTTAAGCGTCCGACTTCAGCTCAGGTCATGATCTCACGGTCTGTGAGTTCGAGCCCTGCGTCGGGCTCTTTGCTAACGGCTCAGAGCCTGGAGCCTGCTTCCAATTCTGTGTCTCCCTCTCTCTCTGCCCCTCCCCTGCTCACGCTCTGTCTCTGTGTCTCTCGAAAATTAATAAATGTTAAAAAAAATAACTGTGAGTAAGAACAGTCTAGAAACAATTGGCCAGCTGTGGACATGGGAGGGTGGAGTGCCTGGGCAGTGGGGCTGACAGTTGGACCCGATGAGGAGATGACCTGAAAGAATGGCAGCAGGCTTGGCGTTGGCTGCGGGCAGGGGAGTGGCTCCCAGGAGCCCCGCAGTAGGGAGAGGGTGAGCCCAGGACAGACAAGTAGCAGGCGTGTGCTGGGAGCCCCTGGAGGGGAGTCCTGGGACAGCCAAGAAAGGTTAGGGAGGTGGCCTCAAGGGACATGGGCCTCTGTCCGCCTGAACCTCTTCATTCTTCTGTCGCAGGAGCAGAAAGGGCCATTACCCTGAAGATGGAGATTCCAGGCCCGATGCCTCCCCTAATCCGAGAGATGCTGGAGAACCCTGAAATGTTTGAGGACGACTCCTCGCAGCCTGGTCCCCGCCCCAAGGCCTCTAGCGAGGATGAGGTTCCCCGGGGCCAGGGCAAAGGGGGCTGCAGCCCCCAGCCTGACCAGGGCCCCTGACTTCCCCTGCTGTGGGGGTTGGGGCTCCAGGCAGCAGACTGACCATCTCCCAGACACCGCCAGTGACTGGGGGAGGACGAGCTCTGCCCTCTCTCCACCCCTGCCAGTGAGCTCCTTGTTTTTGCCAAAGTTTCCAGGGGTGCCTCTGTGTTCATCCCCTTCCTGTTCTGACTGGCTCCCTCTCTTGTCTCGGGGGCCTGCCCTGCTCCCACCAGGAGAGAGGGCAGAGGGGCGAGCCTGGGTTTGGACTCTAAAATCGCAGCACTGCCCCTCAGACACCAGGGTCCCAGGCTCCCTGGACAGGAGGAAGACCCTGCCAGTTCCACAGCCCCTTCCTCTGCCAGGTGGTGAGGCCTCTGGGAGCAAACAGGAACACTAGAGACCAAAAAGGGGCACAGGGGGAGGGCTGAGCCCACCCTCTTGCCCCTGCCCTTGGTGCCTCATGCTGCGTAACGCCCCTGCCGGGTGCACGCTGCCCTCTGTGCCCCATCCTCGTGCCAGGTCCGGTTGGGGCAGGCTGGGCCCTGCATTTCTCTGGAGGGCCAGAGGGTGAAAGGGCCAGATGCAAGTCCATTCGGCACCTCTTTGCTCGGGCCCAGAGTTGACCTTGTGCCCTCCGTTACAAGCCCCTCTCCCAGCCCTATCACGTGCCTTGGGCTTCCCCTGCCTCCCATCTCAGCCACCGGGGCAGGGACCCTCCTACACTACAGAGGGGCCAGGGGATCCCTCTCCCCCTAGTGCCTTCCCCCCTGATCTCCAGAGCAGCTTGGCCCAGGGAGTGGGGGGTGGGCGCTGCTTAGCTGATCCTTCCCTGATCCAGAGGAAACCTCTATTTATTTATTAGCTTTTGTTTACACCCTGGACTTGACCCCTTCCTCCAGGGGTCTTGGGAGGGGGAGCCCAGGGCCCCTGTGACCCCTCCCTTCTTCAATCCCCAGTTTGTATTTAGCTGCCAAATAAGATTCCCACTGGCTCCCCTTTTTCTCTGGGGGGTCAGGGTGCTGTTCCCTCCCCTCTGTTTACATCCCCCCTTCCCCGCTGTATCGCATATTGCTGAGTTTTCTATTTTTGCAAAATAAAGTGATGGAAACTCATGGCATGTGGCTCCCTCTGGGAAGTGGCAGGGGAAGTGACCAGCCGACCTGGAGAGAGGGACTAGGTGAGGAAGGGGAGCTCCTAATCTACCGGATTTGGCAGCTTTCCCGGGGGAACCAAGGGAATTGGATGAAATGTGCTTGGATGGGGGTGGGTGGTGGGCAGGTGGAGTAAAGGGGCCCCCAGGAGCCTACCCTGGGGGTCTGGGCCTCCCACGGCCACCGGGTGTGTGGGCCTCTGGGGAGGTGTGAATGGGCCCGAGGGTCTTTTACGTTGTCCCCACCCCCAGTTAGGTGTATGTTCATATCTGCCCTTCTCCGGGGAAGGGGTTCATGGAAGTCGCACTTGGTTCTCGTGGTTCTCGGGAGGGTCTCTGGCCCCAGAAGAAAAGGACTACAGCCCGCATCTAAGTTACAGTGTTTCTGTTTTACACCAACCCTCCCTTTACTTCATGAGCCCCCCCCACTCTATGACCCCACTATCACCTTACAAATCACTCCTCCTGCCCCTTCTGACCCCACCTCACCCCATGACCTCACCCCCCATGACCCTACTGTTACCTTCTGTACTAACATCCTTGCCCCCTACGTGCCTCACCTCTGCAACGGCTCCGTCCGCAGCCCACTCAGCCTTACCACCGTGCCCCTGTACTCTGCCCCTCGCCCTCTGTGACTCCCCCTCCACGTCACCCCCCCCCCATGGCCCACCTTCTTCCCTGGGACAGCGCCCTGCCTACCTTGTACCTGGCTTTCTTCGAGGGTGACCTGTGCCTATGGGAGAGAGAGGTGGAGGATGTGGAAGTAGGGGAGAGGGGATTGGGGAAAAGCAGAAGAAGAAAGTGAAAGAAGCTCTAGAGGAAACCACAGGGCCTGTGGGGAAGAAGGGGTCATCACCATGGTAACCCCTGGTTGGGGGGGAGGGTACAAGGGCCGGTAAGCCTGAGGCCAGCTGAAGAAGCCCACCCCCTTACCTCCCCCCACTCCTGTTCCCAGCTGCTCCCCCCGGCGGCTATACTCCTATGATCCACCTGATGCTCCCTGCGTACCCACTAAGAGATGGGCACTTGGCTAGGTGCCTGGCTCTTCAGTCCCTCCTGCCGAGTGCCCCTGCGGGCAGAGGAGACAGACCTGTGACAGAGGTCACGTGCAGTTCCTTCTCAGAGTTCCCCGTGGTCACGTGTGGGCCAGGGGCTGGGTGTTTTCCACACCCCCTTCTCCATACAGACTTCATCCTTGCCATCACCACACTCTCTGCCTCGTCTCCGCCTTTCCCAGCCCCTCCCCCCACCACGCTGCCTCGCTGTCTCGGCACAGTGGCCTCCCGGTCTCATTCTCTGAGCCGTGCCCTGTGTCTTTCTCCAACTTCCCAGCTGCCCCGACCCTGAATGTCTCAGTCTCAGCCACTGAGGTATTATCAGGTCCTTAAGTTGGGCCAGGCTCTCTCGTGAGCAAGGGGTAAGAGTCACCTCGTTTGATCCCCACAACAATCCCGAGTTCCACTTGACCGATGAGAAGAAGCCACGGGAAGGTTAAGTAACTACCTGAGCTCCCACCGCTGTAAGCAATAGAGTCAGGATTGGAGCTCAGGCGGTTTGGCCCATGGAGGGAAGCATCCACCATGGTACAGTGACCACTCGGCTTTCAAAATTAGAGCCCACGGCCACTAAATTTCCCCTCCATTCCAGGACTTGCTACCTCATTTCTCCCTTGCTATCACGTTCGTGTATGAGGAAGTGGAAGGGTCCCATCGATTTGCGAGGCAGGCAGACCTGGGTTGAAACCCCAGACCAGCTGGTTATTACAATGTGATCTTGGGCAAAGATTTTTATTTCTTACCTCTGATCTTGGGCAAAGATTTTTATTTCTTACCTCTGAGCCTCAACATCTACCTTTCCTCTTAGCCTCTACATCTATAAAACTTGGGCCTGGGGGGATATTAACATATGGATATGTCATGAGGTTTTGGGGAGGATTAATTACAATATTGTGATATGCCTGGCACGTAATAGGTGCTCGGTAGACAGACCAGCTTCCTTGCTTCCTTTCAGATCCCTGTATTGTCAACCCCCTTGGCCCAGTTCCACCCCCTCTGGGCCCCACCTTCTAGATCAGTTACCCCACCACCCCGAAATCTCCCCCACCCCACCCCAGGGCGTGTCACTTCCTCCTCTGCAGCCTCCCAGATCAGTACACAAAGGCTGCCGCGAGGCTGGAGGAAGGGCTGCTCTGCACGCACCTGTGAGTACCAGGGCACCAGCCCTCCTGCCTCCTCTCCTTACTGGCCCAGCCCCCACCCCTGCTCCCAACCTCCCGGGAAGAGGGCTCTGGGCTCCGACCCCAAGACACCCAAGGGTTCAGGTGAGACTTGAGAAAGGCTCTGAAGTCCTTTCTGCATTCCTAGGATCCTCCTCCCTGTTCCCTCCTCCAGCTTCTCAAGCTCTCCCTCCCTCCCCCCACCCCGCCCCCATCTCTCCTGCATGGGTTTCCCAAAAGTGGGCTGGAGGGAGGCAACGAAGGAAGAGGATGCAGGACTGCTATCATCTGGGTGCCTGCCACGTGCCAAGGGTTATGTCACAGTCGGGCTCTCCCAACAGGACTCCCCAGCCGCTATCCCTGCTGCCTAGTGGCTGGTGCTCAGCTCAGAGCTGCCTGCCAGTGGCACCTTGGCTATGGAGACCAGGGTCCTGGGAAACTGTGGCGCTGTGGCTCAGTTCTCTTCCCTCCTTGGGACACCGAGCGGGCAGCGGAGGATTCCGCTCGATTTGGGAGATCTGGATAGGTTGGGACAACGCTCTGTTTCTCAGGTGCCGAAGGGGGTGTTAGGGTGTTGGAGTCAGGACAGAGTCCAGGAAAATGGGACAACCACGGAGGGAAAGAAGACTGACTGACTGCCGAGGACCTGTCAAGGGAAGAGAAAGGGGATGAGGTGGACCCCACTGGAACCGGTAGGGAGAAGGCACAGCTTTCGATGATGATGGTGCTTGGGTTGGAGGCAAGGAAAGTGGCAAACAGACCGAGTCCCGGCCTGTCTTCGTGCGACTGTGGGCAAGTCACTTATTGCTGTGGGATTCAGGTTTCCATTTGTACAATGAGGGGATCTAGTTAGGCAGCTCTGCCTTTTTCTGGTTAGGATAGGGGAGGAAAAGGAAGTAAAACAAAGAAATGTAGAAACGTGGAGAAGAGAGACGCCTCAGAGAGATGTCATCAAATTTTTGAATAGGAGGGTGGCGGGGGGAGAGAGAGGGAGACAGAGAGAGAAATTAGCAGAAACAAGTGGCCGGTCATGTATGCCCAAGTGAGAAACGAGGGGGACGATTGGGAGAAGGGGGGTGGGGAGTGCTGTTCGGGTGAGTCCCAGGGGCTCCCTTTAGGGGGACATGAGTGGGCTCGAAGTCTCTGGTTTGTCCTATCCTGGGGCCCCCACCTGTGACAGATGAGTCAAAACTGGGCTTTGTGCTACAGCATCTCAGGTCTCGACCACAGGCGTGCAGAGCGAGCGGGGCTGAGGTTACAGTGAGGCTGAGCCCAAACCGGCCTCACGTGGGCGTGGAGGCTCCAAGACATATATATATATATATATATATACTACACCCGAGGTCACCCCACCCCTTCCCCAATCTGAATCTAGGCCTGGGGTGGGGAGGATGCGGATGCTTCGGGACAAGGAGTTGGCTGGCTTTTCTCATACACACACCGCGGATGGGAATATAAGCTGGCGCCATTGCTAAGGTGGTTTCATTGGCAATTACTCACCAACATTACAAACGATACCTATGTATTGACCCTACAACTCCTCTTCCCAGGATTTATCCTGCAGATTCACTTGCCTACGCGTGAGATGATAAAGGCATGGATTTTCATGGCAGTAGTTTTATTGATCTTTTTTACTTCCTTTATTTATTTCGAGAGGGGGCAGTAGGCAGAGCGAGAAAGAGAATCCCAAGCAGGCTTAGAACTGACGGCACAGAACCCAACGCGGGGCTCAAATCCACGAACCGCGAGATCATGATCTGAGCGGAAACCAAAAGTCAGATGCTCAACCGACTGAGCCACCCAGGCGCCTCCAGATTTAGTTTTAACAGTGAGCAGTTAGAAATAATTTAAATCCCCATGAGAGACTAACCTTGCTATGATACATCCATGCCATGGAAATGTGTACCGCCGTGAAAATGAACAAGGAAGTTTTTTATTTTCTTGAGTAGCAGGATCTCCAAGAAAAGTAATTAAAAGAAAAAAAAGGGGCCCCTGGGTGGCTCAGTCGGTTAACCGCCCGACTCTGGATTTCGGCTCAGGTCATGATCTCACGGTTCATGGATTCGAGCCCCGTATCGGGCCCTGCGATCACAGCACGGAGCCTGCTTGGGATTCGCTCTCTCCCTCTCTCTCTGCCCGTTCCCTGCTCGTACTCTCTCTGTCTCAAAAACAATAACAACATTTAAAAAATCTTTAAAAAAAGAAAAAAGGGGGGAGACAAAACTGTATGTATTCTAGAATTGTGATTGTAGAATTCTGTCATTTGATTCTACCGTTTGAAGAGTATATATTTTCACCTTCGTTTGTGTAGGCCTAAAGCAATCTCTAGAAGGATGATCAGCAACAAAAGATAATTGAAAACGATGGTTATTTATTTAGGGCGAGGTGTGGAAATGGGAGGAGGAGGATAGGCGTGGGAGATTTCCCACTATCTTAATGTTTTGATTTTTGCTGTGATAAAATACGCATAAAATTAATCATTTAAACCATTTTGAAGTGTACAGTTCAGTGGCGTTAAGTACGTTTCCGAGGTCGTGCGACCGTCACCACCATCTAGTTCCAGAACTTTTTCTTTCTTCAAAAGGAAACTGCCCATCAAGAAGTTACTCCTCACCCTCCCCTCCTCCCCACCCCCAGGCACCCACTTTCTGTCTCTGTGCATCTGTGGAGGCGGAATACTTCACATAAATCGGAACTGACAATATGTGGTCTTTTGTGAGCGGTTTTGTTCACTTCGCATTGTGTTTTCAAGTTCATCCCTGTCGTAGCCTGAATCAGCACGTCCCTCCTTTTTAGGGCCAAATAATAGTTCACCGGGTGGATAGATCACGTTTTGTTTATCCATTCATCAGTTGACAGACGTTTGCGCTGTTTCTACCTTTAGGCTACTGTGAATGACACTGCTTTGAAGTTCATGTACAAGTTTTTGCTTTAACTTACTGAGCAATCACCAGACTCTTTCCCACAGTGCCGTGCCACCAGCAATGTACGATGGTTCCATTTTCTCCACATCCTCACCCACACTTATTTTCTGTGTGTTTTTTTTTTTTATTTTATTATAGCCATTCTGCTGGGTGTGAAGTGGTATCTCTCTGTGGTATTTGATTTGCATTTCCTTGATGACTAATGGTGTTGAGCATTTTTTTATGTGCTTGTTGGTTATTTGTCTATCTTCTTCAAAGAAATGTCTATTTAAGTCCTTTGCTGTTTAAAAACTGGGTGGTTTGCCTTTTGTTGTCAACCTGTAAGAGTTCTCTATATATTCTGGATACTTACCAGATATATGATTTGCAAACATTTCCTCCCTTTCTGTAGGAAGGACGCTTCACCAACGGAGCCACCCAGACACCCCACAGTTCCATATAATTAAATCGATCCATATAATTGATCCATCTAGGATCAGCTTTCCCACCTCTAAAAAGAGGCCGTTGTGATTTAACTTTTTGATTTTTGAAGCATGGTTATGGATTGCCTATTCAAAACTTTAATTAATGCGTTTTTAAAAATCAGAAATTTCTCTCTCTCTGTCTCAAAAATAAATAAAAACATTAAAAAATATTTTTTAAAAATGCTGTGTCTCCCTCTCTCTTCCCCTCCCCGTCATGCTCTGTTTCTCTCTCTCTCTCTCAAAAATAAATAAAAACACTAAAAAATATTTTTAAAAAAATGCTGTGTCTCCCTCTCTCTGCCCCTCCCCCATCATGCTCTGTTTCTCTCTCTCTCTCTCTCTCTCTCTCTCTCTCTCTCAAAAATAAATAAAAACACTAAAAAATTTTTTTTTGAATTTTTAAAAAAAAATCAGAAATTTGCCTAGTCTTCGCTAGAAGTCATCCCAGGAATTACCCTGCCTTCAGGCTCTTTCTCCAGTCTATATTTGCTTTGTAGAAAGTACAGGAAAGAGAAAATTTTGCCAGCTGTGGCCTGCCTTCCTCCATTATCCCGGACCTTTAGAAAGTTTTCTTATGGGGGCGCCTCAGTGGCTCAGTCAGTTAAGCATCTGACTTCGGCTCAGGTTCATGATCTCGTGGTTCATGGGTTCGAGCCCCGCATCATGACAGCTCAGAGCCTGGAGCCTGCTTCGGATTCTGTGTCTCCCTCTCTCTCTCGGCCCCTCCACCACTCTCTCTCTCTCTGTCTCTCAAAAATGAATAAACATTAAAAAATTTAAAAATAAAAAAAAGCTTTCTTATGGTCTAACCCTTATTCCTCTTGCTACCGTGTCGGCTACCCTTCCCTGCCTCTTTCACACACTCCTTCATCAGCCCCAGCCTTTCTTCCTCTCATTCCTGTTCCCCGACTTTCCTCCTTTATTTAGCATCCAAGATTACGAAAGCTGCAAGGACTGTCAGATTATTTATTCAACTCTCTCTCTTTACAGATGTGGAAACTAAGGCCCAGAGGAAAAGTCTGACTTGCCATACAGCCAGTGAGTGACTGAAGCCGGACCAGAATCTGGTCTGTTTCCTGTTCCGTTCGGTTTCCACTGTGGCTTGGAATCTTGGTGAATAGACCTGGGTGGATGTAGACCTTTGTGCTTCCGGCCTAGTCGCCAGATTCTTGTTAGGCCATTTTGCCCACCTTGGCCCTAGTGAAGTCTGCACACAGGAGGACAGGGTTTCTCTGAGGCTCCTACCCAGGCCTGGTACCTGCTCCTTCCCAACATTTTGAAGAAATTGCTGAATCCACAGGGGGAAGTGAAACTATGAGGGGAGGTCAAAGATTTGGGGTAGAGGTTTTTTATTTTCTTTTTAACTAAGCTCTACGCCCAAGGTTGGGTTTGAACTCATAACCCCAAGATCAAGAGTCATGCTCTACTGACTAAGCCTGCCAGGCGCCCCGGGGTAGAGTTTTGAGAGTGATAACCACAGATTTATTTTATTTTATTAAAAAAATGTTTACTTATTTTTGAGAGAGAGAGAGAGCAAGTGGGGGAGGGACAGAGAGAGGGGGACGGAGGATCCTAAGCAGGCGCCATGCTGACAGCACAGAGCCCGATGCGGGACTGGAACTCACGAACCATGAGATCATGACCTGAGCCTAAGTTGGACACTCAAGCCACTGAGCCATCTAGGTGCCCCAACCACAGAGTGGTCTTAGAAGACTGAGAACTTGGAGTCCTCCGTAAGGACCCACGTGTCCCCCTTTATATCCTATTGCAGGCCATGGTGGCTTTGTCAATGGTCCTTGTTTTCCTGCTGGCTCTGAGCACAGGAGAGAGTGAGTTGGATGCCAAGATCTCATCCCCAGAGAAGGTCATGGAATGGGGGGATCCTGATGTGTCCCTGCCGGGGTCCTGCCAGCCGGCCCCCACCTGCCAGAAGTGCATCCTCTCACACCCAAGCTGTGCGTGGTGCAAGCAACTGGTAAAGATGGGCCTGTGGCCATTGAACCCTGTGTATGTGTATGTGCAGAACGGAGACATGTGTGTGATTGTGTGGTTTTCTGGTGCACTCTGCAGTCCTGTGTGTGACTGAGTCTGCATATGGGACTCCTGTGTGTGATTATGTGATTGTATGTGTATGCGTGTGTGTGTGCATACATAAGCATGCAAGTTTCCTGTGTGTAGATGTTTATGTATCGGTGCATTTGTGTATATACGGAGAAGACTCGAAACCATAAATTTGGAGGAAGCATGTCCTTGCTGAAACTCATGCTTGCGTACCTAGAGAGGGACCTGTGGTACATATATACATGTGAGGAAGTGCGTTTGTCGGCCTGGGGCGCCAGGCAACAGGAATTTATTTCTCATTGTCCTGGAGGCTGGGAGTCCAAGATCAACACACCAGCCAATTTGGTTTTTGGTGAGAACCCTCTTCTTGGCTTGCAGGCAGGCTGTAGACCAGCTCTCTGGTGCCCCTTCTTATAAGGGCATTCATCCCATCATGAGGGGTCTACCCTTACAATCTCATCTAACCCTGATTTCTTCCCAAAGTCTCCATCTCCAAATGCCATCACACGGGGGTGTGGGGGGCGTTAGTCCTTAGCAGAAAGTGTGTGACTGGGTTTCTGAGTCTGTGTTGGGAACGTGTGTGCCTCATAAAGTTCCTAAGGTATGTAGCAGCCTGTGGCTGGGAGAGTAGAAGGGAAGGACTTAGAAGTGGGTACACTTTGGGGGAAGGGCTTGATTTACCTAAGCAGCCAAGAAGGATGCTGGGGAGTGGGTGTCTCCCTGGCTGGTCAAACAAGGCTGATCTTTGTTTATGCCTTAAAGAGACCGGGCTCATGGAGTGACAGAGCATGGCAGGTACCTGAGGTGGGGGTGTGGGTGGGAACAGAAGTGTCTCTCTCAAAGGAAGAAGGAGAATTAGATGAGAGATGAGGACAAACTCACCAGAAGGAGAAGGCACAGCTCCAGAGGCTGAGCCAGCCCAGGAGAAAGGCACATAGTGGTGAATCTGGGAGGACCGAAAGAGAAGACTCAGAGTCTGCAGGAGGCAGAGAGCAGACGTGCCAGGCAGGGGCTTTGGGGACAGTCAGGTGTGTGTCTGCCTCTTTCAATCTCTGGACCTGAGTCTGGCACCAGGGCCCGTTGAGAAGCCATTGTAACCATTTCCTTCCTCTGCCACTTCCCAGCCAGTCTCAGGGGTGCCAGCCACACTGGGGGGAGGGGCTGTCTCCTCTTCTGTCCCTGTCCTTCGCCTTCACAGGAACTTAGCCTGGGGCTCATCCTGACTCCCTTCCCGTTTTGGCCTAAGCATGCAGGGGAGGCTGGACTAGGAAGCCAGACTCCTTTTTCTTGCCGTAGTGAGGTCCCTGAGATCTACAGGAAGTCTGTGGCCCTAGGGGGAGGAGAAGGGTAGGTGGCTAAGGAAAGGGGGTTGTTTAGATAAGGTGGGGTGGGGGGAGGTGGGGTGCTAGAGGAAGCAGGCTCTGACAAGGAAGACAGGACCAAGTGGCTGTTGGGGGGACAGGGAAGGGAGGGCATCCCAGGGGCTCAGGGAACTGACCCTGAGGGGAAGGTTAGGAGTGGCTGGGATCCTGGGGGATGGGGGGGGCGGTCTGGGAGCAGGGCTGGGGGGTGCGTGGGGGACCAAAGTCCCCGACGCGCCTCTCCTCGGGCGCAGAACTTCACCGCGTCGGGGGAGGCGGAGGCGCGGCGCTGTGGCCAGCGACAGGAGCTGCTGGCCCGGGGCTGCCCCCCGGAGGAGCTGGAGGAGCCCCACGGCTGGCAGGAGGTGCTGCAGGACCAGCCGCTCAGCCAGGGCGACCGCGGCGAGGGGGCCACCCAGCTGGCGCCGCAGCAGGTCCGGGTCACGCTGCGGCCCGGTGAGTCAGGGGGCGGTCGGGGCTGGGCCGGAGGAGGTCCGGGCTGGGGTCTGGGGTCCGGTGGCGGCTGCTGATCGGCGGTGCCCGCCCCTCACCCCAGGGGAGCCCCAGCAGCTCCGCGTGCGCTTCCTCCGGGCCGAGGGCTACCCCGTCGACCTGTACTATCTTATGGACCTGAGCTACTCCATGAAGGACGACCTGGAGCGCGTGCGCCAGCTCGGGCAAGACCTGCTGGTGGGGCTGCAGAAGGTCACCCACTCCGTGCGCATCGGTGAGCGCGGCGCCGTCCGGCACCCTGCCGGCCCTCGGCCTCTACCTGCAAAAGCCGCTTCGGCCTTTGCCAACGTCCTGGGCACACAGGGGCCCTGCCTGTCCTCTCCCAGCTTTTTAAAAACCTGGCCAGGCCACGGGGTTCTGGCGTCCCTCTCCCAGAACGTCCATCATCTAGGACAGAACTAGAGGGGATTTAAGAGATTGGGGGGGGGGCGGGTAACTGAGGCCCGGAGTCTGGCCAGAGGTGTTCAGACAGCTCCCAGGGGGCAGACAGCCCACTCTGGACCTGCCAACCCAGATATGCCCTGATGCCACTGTCTCAGCCCTGTCTGTGCCTCTCAGAAACGGTCTAAATGTCCCTGTCCCTGGCTGTGCCTTCTGCATTCATATCTGCCCTGTTCAAGAGCCTCTCCTTTGCCTCGTGCTGCTACTACACCCTACACCCTCTCCTTCTCCCTTGGGAGGTCCTGCCTGACCCCCACTTCCTCCTCCTCTTAATCTCCTCCACCCTCCACTGCCCCAAGTCGGCCGTCTAACCCCTTTGCTCCTGCCAGGTACTCAGTCCCTGTGCTCTAGAAGCATCTGCTCTCGTGACTCTGCGACTGTCCCCCTCACCCCCCGCTTCCCATGGACCTCTGCCTTCTGAGTCCTCAGCAGCAGCCCTTCCACCCTGCTGCTGGCCGGTGACCTCCGGTGCAGCCTTCAGGATTCCCCCTCTCCCAGGCTTTGGCTCCTTCGTGGACAAAACGGTGCTGCCTTTCGTGAGCACAGTGCCCTCCAAACTTCTCCACCCCTGCCCCACCCGACTGGAGCGCTGCCAGCCACCCTTCAGCTTTCACCACGTGCTGTCCCTGACCTCGGATGCGAAGGCCTTCGAGCGGGAGGTGGGACGCCAGAACGTGTCTGGCAACCTGGACTCGCCTGAAGGTGGCTTTGATGCCATTCTGCAGGCTGCACTCTGCCAGGTGAGGAGGCGGGGAGGGGATCTGAGCCTGAAGAGCCCTTTGGGGCCAAGACCGCCACCTAGGGTCATGCAGTGCCTGGTTCTAGGGGTGCCCTTTGTACCATAGTCACTGTGGTCTGCATATTTATTTTAATAATTTCCTGGCGGATTGGAGTAAAATATCTTGAGGAAGATGCATGTTTTTCTAGTTCCTAAGAAGGCCTCTGCTAGCAGCAGCCCTGTCTGGGGGATTGGGGAGAAGCGGGGAGCTGGAGATGGGGGGTGGTGGGATGGGGGGGGGGAGAGAGATAGACCAATTGACTCAGAATGAAGCTGGCAAATCCTTGGCTCATAGAGCCCAGGGGCACAGCCTACTTCCACCCCCCCCATCCCAGGAGCAGATTGGCTGGAGAAATGTGTCCCGACTGTTGGTGTTCACTTCAGACGACACATTCCACACAGCTGGGGATGGGAAGCTGGGTGGCATTTTCATGCCCAGCGACGGGCACTGCCACTTGGACAGTAATGGCATCTATAGTCGCAGCCCAGAGTTTGTGAGTCCCCACCCTTGCTCCACCCCTCCCCATCAGAGCAACACCGCCTCCACTCTCCAGCCCCCTCCCCAGCCTCCTTGTCTTTACCGGTGCCCACCCTGCAGCTTCTCTCTCCTTGTGCCCCCACGGCTCACGCAGGACCCCGTGTCACCGCACTCCCTAGCCCCTCCCTCTGCCTCCCTGGGCCTCCAGGGTGCCTCCAGCTGGTGGGACCCCGGTTCCTGGATTTCCTGGGCTGAAGGCACCTTGGATGTTGTGGGGGAGACCTGTGGTGCTCACCTTGTCCCCGCTCCCCGCCCAGGACTACCCGTCTGTGGGTCAGGTAGCCCAGGCCCTCTCGGCAGCAAACATCCAGCCCATCTTTGCCGTCACCAGTGCCACACTGCCTGTCTACCAGGTGAGAGCCGGCTAGTTGCCAGACCTTCCCCCTGCGAGCCTTTCTCGACTCCCTCAGAGACCCATTCTCCCCACCCACCCCATTCGCCCTCCTTCCAGATCCCCAGAAGCCCATTTCCCTAGAGCCGTGACCATTTCCCTGGACTCCTTTTAACTCAGGAGCTGAGTAAGCTGATTCCTAAGTCCGCAGTGGGGGAGTTGAGTGAGGACTCCAGCAACGTGGTGCAGCTCATCATGGACGCCTATAATGTGAGGGGCTGGACGGGGGGGTAGGGGGGTGGGAGGGGAGCATGGAGCGGGCGGGCACTGGAAAGGGGCCTCAGATGGGGCAGCAGAACTGACAGGGACTGATCACTTTGAGGTGTGCCACTCCACAGCAACTATCTACAGTCGGCCTGTGGCTGTCATTCGGAATTCACTCGCTCAGTCTTCCCTTCTTCAATCCGAGGCGTCTGGTTAGGGCCGAGCACGGAGCCTTGCTCTGGGCGAGGAAGGGAAGGAACATTCACTGAGCTGGTATTTCATGCCAACCACCGTCCTAAGTGTACACACTGTTCGCCGTCTCATTTAACGCCACTAAACCCCTGTTTGCGAACTGTTGTCATCCCTATTTTTTTTTTAATGTTTATCTATCTTTGAGAGAGACAGACAGACAGAGCATGAGCAAGGGAGGGCCACAGAGAGAGGGAGACACAGAATCTGAAACAGGCTCCAGGCTCCGAGCTGTCAGCACAGAGCCCGACGCAGGGCTCGAACTTGGGAACGGTGAGATCATGACCTGAGCCGAAGTCGGACGCTCAACCGACTGAGCCACCCAGGTGCCCCTGTCATCCCTATTTTATAGGCGGGGATGCAGACACAGGGGCCTAAATGACTTGCCCAAGGTCACATAGTTGATAGACGGAAGGGCTGGCATTTGTGCCCCAGCCAGTCTGTACATAAAGAACGTGACATCTAGAGCCTCTTTTCACTAAGCTTACGAAAAATCCAGAGTCTTCACAGGAACCACAGAGTTTCACAGGGAGAGGGAACCATGAAGATCCTTAAGTGCTTCTGGGGTTCAGGTCCTATCTCTGTAACCACCCTAGAGGCTTCTTAGGACAGGGACCACGATGTCCCAAACCCACGGTGAGAAAATTTGCGACAGTACCAAACTTCCCAGGGCAAACTCGACGGAAAGGCTCTGCCCTTTATGCACACAGGTTCTAGGTCCTCATTTGGGGTTTGAGAAGCAGCCACTGCACGCTGACAGGGCTGGCCCCCCCTCTTCCTCCCAGTGAGGCCCCTGCTGCAGCCGCACTGAAATGTTGCTCGAGAGGCCTCTGGCTCCTGCGCGATGCGCCCAGAGCGCATCTCACGGCGCCCTTCCTGCAGAAAGGCCTCTTGATTGGGCAGAAGGCCAGGGGCCCCCAAGGCAGGCTGAGGGCAGGTTATGGCAGAATTTGGAAAGGCCGGAGAGGACACGAGGTGGGGTTTGGAGTCCCGCCTTCACGTGGTTACTCCCTCTCTCTCTTCCACAGAGCCTGTCATCCACTGTGACCCTCGAGCACTCTCCACTCCCTCCTGGGGTCCACATCTCTTATGAATCTCAGTGTGGGGATCCTGAGAAGAGGGAGCGTAAGGCTGGGGACCGGGGCCAGTGCGACCAGGTCCGAATCAACCAGACGGTGAGAGCCAGCCGAGATAGGCAGAAGGAAGGAAGTGGGGATGGGGGTGGGGGTGGGAAATCGAAGCGGGCAGGAAAAGATGGGGGGCAGGCACAGGAAAACAATGCACAGGCGTGGGGTAGTCCTCCATCCATCCTTTCTAAAAGGGTTTAATGAGCAGCTTCCTCCAGCAGGTTTCTAAGAGATGGGTGTTAGCAGAAGCCTATATCCCTTAATTTCCTAAGGAGCAGGTTTCTGGATGATCAGTGGGTTTGGTGTGTGCACGTGTGGATGCAGGATCTCGTCTGATTCCTGCCCACGCTGTCCTCAGGTGAATTTTTTGGTTACTCTCCGAGCTACTCACTGCCTCTCCAAGCCCCATCTTCTGAGGCTCCGGGCCCTCGGCTTCTCAGAGGAGCTGACTGTGGAGCTGCACGCGCTGTGTGACTGTAACTGCAGTGACACCCAGCCCCGGGCTCCCCACTGCAGTGACGGCCAGGGGCTGCTGCAATGCGGGGTGTGCAGGTGAGGATTCCTGCTTCCTTTCGCCCACATGGCGGTCCACACACCACCATCCCCGGTACGTCTCCCCTGCTTCTGGCCTCCTACGGGCGTCTCCAGACAGCTTTTTCCAGGCGTCTCAAGACTCCACCCTGGTTTTCATCTGCAGCTTCCCAGATACGCCAAGACCCTCCCCTCCACCCTAATTCCCTCTGCTCTTTCCCTCTTTGGTGCTCAACTATATGCTGGCATCCCTTTGGCCACTTACCTCTCTACGACTCTTTTGAGATCTTCCGTTTAGAGGATCTTGGGAAAGACAGGTCAAGGGATAGTCACACTTGCTGACCCGCCTTTCCCTCCTCTGGCTCTGCCTTCCTCTCCCAGCTGTAACTCTGGCCGTCTGGGTCGACTCTGTGAATGCTCTGAGGCTGAACTGTCCTCCCCAGATCTGGAATCTGGGTGCCGGGCCCCCAATGGGACAGGGCCCTTGTGCAGCGGGAAGGGACGGTGTCAGTGTGGACGCTGCAGCTGCAGTGGACAGAGCTCCGGCCGTCTGTGCGAGTGTGATGATGCCAGCTGTGAGCGACATGAGGGCATCCTCTGTGGAGGTACCTGCAGACTTTGGGAGAAGGGTGGGGTCAGAGTGGCTCCCAAGGGTGTTGAGGCTCTGGGTACTTCATAGCACTAAGCGCAAGTATCAGACTCTGGCGTAGGAGCTGGAGGTGTCTGGGACACTTCAGAGGAAATTGGGACGCACAGGAACACTTCGGCTCTAGGCAGCCTGTGGTGGCACGTGATGTCCATTGCGTGTGTGAGGAGTATGGTTGTCACCCTGTGCATGATTCTGCTCCAGGCTTTGGCCGCTGCCATTGTGGAATGTGTCACTGTCATGCCAATCGCACGGGCAGAGCATGTGAGTGCAGCAGGGACACAGACAACTGTGTCAGTCCTGAGGGAGGGCTCTGCAGTGGCCACGGACACTGCATGTGCAACCGCTGCCAGTGCCTGGACGGCTACTATGGTGCCCTATGTGAGCAGTGCCCAGGCTGCAAGACGTCATGCGAGAGACACAGGTGAGGCCTCAGGTCTTGCAACCTGGGAACAGGGGCACAGCGGGGCTGGCTGAGCCACTCCCACCTGCCTGCCTCTTTCTGCTGCGTGGTGTGGGGGGCACAGCTGCCCAGCTGGTAACCTCTCGGCGTCCACTGGACAGGGACTGCGCAGAGTGTGGGGCCTTTGGGACTGGTCCCTTGGCCACCAACTGCAGCATCGCTTGTGCTGATGCCAACGTGACTCTGGCTTTGGCCCCTACCCCGGATGATGGCTGGTGCAAAGAGAGGACCCTGGACAATCAGCTGTTCTTCTTCCTGGTGGAGGAGGAAGCCAGAGGCAGGGTCATACTGAGAGTGAGACCCCAAGAGAGTAAGTGGGCAGGGATGCTGCGGACGCACCAAAGGGAGCTCTGGAAGTTTGATGGGTAGGGCCTCAGATTGCTGGGCTTGGGCAGGTGAAGACCATGGGAAACCAGGTAGGGTTGAAGTAGAGCAAGGAGTCCAGGCAAAAGAAGAGGTGATGGACCAAGTGGACGAGGTTAAGGCCCTGGGAACTGCAGAGATAATCTCGGACCCTGCCGGGTTCCCTTTGTGTTCAATGACAGGCAGGGCTAGGGGGACTGGACACATTTCGGGCAGCTGCTGATCAACCCCTATGCCCCAGGCCCCAGAAGTCCATGTGGTTTCTTCCCCACAGGAGCAGCAAATCACACCCTGGCCATCGTGCTGGGCTGCGTGGGGGGCATTGTGGCAGTGGGACTGGGGCTGGTCCTGGCTTACCGGCTGTCTGTGGAAATCTATGATCGCCAAGAATATAACCGCTTTGAGAAGGAGCGGCAGCACCTCAACTGGAAGCAGGTGGGGAGGCTGCCTCCTACCCCGTTGGGCTGGGTTTTGACTGGTTTCCTTGGTTAAGGCCTCTGGTCTCCACTTCCCAGTCCCACCCTCAACCCAGACTCCTCTGCCCTAGGCCGACCCCCTCACTTGGGTCTGTGCCTCCTCTGCCCCACCCCTCTGCTAACTTCCATCAGCTCTAGGGGCGCTGCTCACATTCTAGGCGGGCCTCTTAGGACCAGGTAAAAGAGCAGTCCTGGGGTTTTTCCTCATCATTTCCTATCTCTTTCTCCAGGACAGCAATCCTCTCTACAGAAGTGCCATCACGACCACAGTCAATCCCCGCTTTCAGGAGGCAGGGAGTCCCCTTCCCTGAAAGGGGAAGAGGAACACTCATCCCAGGACTCTTCTCTCCCTTCTCAGCAGCCTGGTAGGGTGCTGCGGGGGAACGGTCACCACCTACTTCCTTCTCAGCGTGGCAGTCGAGCGCGGCCTGCTGCTGCAAACCTGCTTCCCTACCTCACAAGGAGTGTGGGGTTAGCCCCCCCACCCCGCTCCCTGTATACAATAAAGAGTCTTACCTCAGAGCACAGCTGTCATCTTGCTTCACCCAAGGCCAAAGCAGGCTGCGGAGCCTGGGCCTCGGGAAAACTCTGGTTCATTCCTGCTCCTGCCACCTGAGGGTAGGCAGAGGTTCTCTAACCTGGTGTGCAGGGGATTCAGGGAGCGGCTGCCTGGGAAGCAGGGACTAGTGAGTCCTCAGGTCATGCGTTTGTAGGACTACAGAACCACACTTGGAGAAACACAGCTGGTACCTGACTGTATTCTGTTCCGCTGCGCATGTTTTTTCTCTTATTCAGAAGTGATATCCTGTTTTTATTTCTACTTGTTGCTCCCGTGGAGGAGAGTTTGACATGGTGGTTTCCAGGATGCAGGACATCTGGGGTGGTTATGTTTGGGCGGGGGGTGGGGGGGGTAGGGGGAAGGATAACCACTTTTGCCCCAAAGAAAAGGTTTCCCAAAAAAGAGTATGTAGAAAAGCCCCATTTTCTTTTTATTTAAATATCCTAAATATATCACGAAGGAACATACACTGCACTTTAATGGTAAAAAGATACAAGTTTATAACATCTTATAAAAACTACCATTTAAAAGTGATCTTGTTCATTTGATATTCCCCTCCCCCAATAGCAAAATAAGTATATTAAAAAAAAAAAAAAAGGGGGAGAGAAGGGGGGAGGGAAGGTGAGGGTGAGAGAGAGAGAGAGAGAGAGAGAGAGGGAGAGAGGGAGGGAGGGAGGGAAGGGTAGGAGGGATTGTTAAGATAAAAGCCCCAGGACTGCAGCAGAGGCAAAGAGCATCTGGGGAGAGGGTTAGAAGTTGTGGCGGGACCCCACGTCTCGTTTTAACCCTCCAATGTCAAGCCATGGGGCACGATCAGTAGCTAAGTGATGAAAGGCTGTGGGGGGGTGGACGGAGAAGAGATGGGTGCAGGGAAGGGCAGAGCTAGTAGGGCCTGGTACAATGGCCCACCTGGAACGGGCGCTACTCCCTTCCCAGGTCCCCAAATTCCATATCCTGGTCTCTGAGAGCCTGCCCTATCTCCCTTTCCCTTCGCTCCATACGCACCTGAGGCATCTGTCCAGTGCGAGGCCCCCACCAGCTAAAGAGGACTGGGCTGTTGGGCCCAGGAGGCTCTGCAGCGCTCTTAGTCTGTGGTTTCCCTGGGGTGTAAGTAGGGCTCCTGGACCCTCTGGGGGGGGGGGGCTGAATCACTCCTTTTCACCTCTTTGCTCCTCTCTCCTCACACGTCACCAGAACCTCAACACACGGACAACTGAACAAACCACCTGCTCCTGAGTTTCCCCCACACCCAATCCTTGGCAGGGGTGCTTCCAGTATGGCTCTTCACACACCTGTCACACATTCCCTCTCTCCCACCCACCCAGGCAAAAGGGTGAGGCCACGGGGGGCCAGGGCACATTCTAACCTAAGCACACGTCAACACACACAGGGGCCTAGATCACTCATGGGATTCTATCCATCCACACTCCAACCCTACACAGATTAGCTGTAAGTGACAGTGAACGAAGCCTCCTAGTTTCAAAAGTGCTCATGGGAGAACAGTTTTCCGAATGTAGCCTCCTTCTGAGAATATATTCTCAGGTGTGAACGATCAACTCCGGCCCCAGCAGAGCCCGCTAACAGGAAAGGGGCTCACTCACACATAGGAAGATACCCTGCTTGCAGGCACAACAAGGCAGCTCCAAGGACCAAGGTCTAGGTTCTGGACTCTATCAAATGGAAGTGCCGGCATAAAGCTAGAAGAGCACGGGTGGCAAACACACTCCCCAGTGTCTCTCCCAAAGGATCTCAGGTGCTGTCAGGGAAAATCTGAAAGGTGCCACACTTTTCTTTTTCCCTGAAATTCTCACATTTCAGAGGTATGGACCGCCCCTAATCTCCTCTTGATTAGGTAACAGAAGTTTTCCGCTGCTGTTCCCTACATTTTCTAGGAAATGAAATCACACTTCCTGGAGTTGCCATCACAGATCCCCACTGACACCTTGCTCAGGTTCACCAAGCATCCATGATTAGTCCCCCGACAGGTCAGGGCAGACCAGGCCACGGTCTCCCTGAACCTTCCATAGCAGGAAGAGGGTTTTTTATTTCACTTTAGAAAATTCATGTTCACAAGCTCTGGCTTGGGCTAAACACCCTAACCAGCCTGTTAAATCAATCTAAAAAGCCCTCCAAAACTAAGCCCTTTAGTCCCCTAAACGGAGTTCCTCAGCTCCTGCTGGGACCTCAAGCACCTTCAGATTTGGTGGTGGGGGGGGGGGGGCTGCTTTATGCTCATCTTCCCGAGCTGAGGGCCAGAAAAGGGTTTGGCTCAATAACATGCCATCTCTAAGCATACGAAAATAAGCACACACGTGAATGAACACACTCATGCGCATGTGTGCCTGCACACACACACACACCCCTGATCACTTTTTTGGGGGCAGATAGGTGGTGGTGTTGGGGCAGAGAGGAGCAAAGAATAAAGTTAAGAATAAAACCCACAATAGGTTTCCTCCTCAGTCCTTTCTCTGCAGCACCTCCCTCCCCCACATTCTTTGTTGGGTAGGGATGGCCATTAAGAAGGAAGCCAAGATCTTGTTCTTTGGGACCAAAAACCACACCCCTATCTCCTTTACCTGAATACAGTGATAGGACTTGGGCAGGGAAAGCAGCTCACACTGCTCAACAGTCATGTCAGGGGACACCAAACTCCTTTGTTTCTTGAACAGTTGTTGCCCCACTTGGGACTAGTCTCGGGTTGTTCCTAAGAGGGCACGAGGAGAGAGAGCCCACTTTTATATCCACGACTACCTGCTCAACACCTTTGTCTGGCTCAGGAGTCAATGGCAGCGAGGTAGCCACAAATCATGTCCAAGATCAAGTGCCCAAAAGGGGCACGAAAGGGCTTCATGGGCCACTCTCACCCAAGTTTCCTCCAAAAGGCACTTGAGCTGACCCCATTAGGTACCAGTGTGGCCTGGGCCATTACATCAGCCCTGGGCACAATTCTTGCTCTTTCCCGAAGGAAATAAGAGGTACCTGTCCACTCCAGTTGGACCCAGCCCTCATCTGCTCCTCCCACCATTCTTCCCTCTGTCCCTACAGTGTATAAGGAGGCCAAAGTAAACTCAGCTGCCATCCCTGATCCTACTCTCCTTCAAACAGGAGGTGAGGGGCAGGGCCGCGGAACACTGAGGATCAACTGCAACTAAAAACTCCATTTTGGGGAGGGCCGGACCAGCCACAGTCCCTGCTCTGACCAGGGCTCTGTGCCTCCATGTTACCTTTATCCACAGTGTACCTGCTCAAATTGCTTTTGAATAAACAAAAACAAGAATAAAACAAACAAACAAATCCCTCTCCCCAATCCTTTCCGTTTCAGCTGCCAGCTGGAGTCCAAGGTTGTGGGAGCCACACCAGTCTTGGTCCTGTACCTTGAGTCCCCACCTATAACCTCAACCAAGGGTCCAGGGACTAGCTTCCCTACCCAGGAATGCTGTGGGAACTTCCCCGATACTCATAGTCTCAGATTATTTACAGAGCTGAGGCTCTGAGGCTGCTGTCCCCTGATGCACTCTTCTGGTCTCCTGGGTCCACTCCTCCAGGAGGGGGACAGGTACAGACGGGGTGGTGGTGGGACCATCAGACCAGAGGGGGTGCGCTCTTCGGTAAATTCTTCTGATCACTCCCACCACCCAGGACCCCTTGCGCCTATAGAGAAAACTGCCCGTCGGAAGTCTTGGACTGGCACCCTTGGCACATCCGTTTGTGTCTGAGTAATCGATCTGTCCGAGAAAAACACTGAGAAGAAAGGAAGGATTAAGTGCTTGAGAAGAGAAACTCAGCTACCTGTTGGCTAGCTCTGTCTTCCCCACATGGGAGGCACACGTCCCATTCCACATGCCCTCAGCACGTACACAGACGGCAGGAGCACATGGCGGTTAAGAACACAAGCTCGGAAGTCTGAATCCTGGCTCTACCACTTAGGAGCTGGGCAACCTTGGACATGGTATCTAACAGTACTCAATGTATACAGTCACCTGTAATGGGGCTAAAAGTACCTACTCACAGAATGGCTGCTTTATTCATCCAATATTTATTGAATGTCTGTCTCAAGGCAGGTACAATTCTTGGGTCTGAGAATAGAGTGGGAACCAGAGGGGCAAAATCTCTGCCTCATGCAGCTTTTATTCTAGGATTTTGAGATTTGGTTTAAGAGGGTGGAACAAAGCAACCAGGAAATGTTAGTTGTTATCATTTCTCATCTTTTGTTCTTGCCTTGTTTTGGTCCTAGCTCTTACATTCTCATCAGGTCAGATACTGACCCTCAGGGCAGAGATTATATTTCTCCTTCCAGGAGGAGCACCAGCTCTAAAGTTTGACTGAAGCTTGGCTCTGCCCTTGATCTGCTGTATCTTTAGGAGACTTAATCTCTTTAAATCTCAACTTCCCAATATGTGAAATGACAGCAACACAGCTAGTTTATGGAGTTAACATGAAGATTAAATAAAATAACCTATGTCAAATATGCTCTCACAGTGCCTGCCACAAAATAAGTCCTCAAGAAATGCTGCTATTGTTATAACAGTTATTCTTATGGGCCCTCCCCATGATCAGCTGCCTAAGGCCAGAGAGCTACACCTTCCCTGAGGTACAAACTCTATCATGGTCAGGAATACTAGGTGGTCCCTTGTCGGGCAGGGGATGGGAACTGGCCCTGATTCTTGGGGTAGGAAAAGCCATGTGTGGGGTGGATGGATGACATGTGAGCTTACCTGATGACACCGTTCACACTGGTAGGGCTTTTCGCCACTGTGCACACGCTTGTGACGCTCCAGGTGGTATTTCTGGATGAAGCGCATATCACATATATCACACTCAAATGGCTTCTCACCTGGCACAGGTGGAGAGAAATTAATACCAGGAGGTACACATGGCAGGGACTTCATTCCAAGTATTTCCCCCAAAATTTTAACTTTTAGCAATATGCAGACACCTAATGGGAAAGGTCCTCAAAGCTGCTGGTCTCAGTGACACCAGACTGTTAACAGAGCCATGCAATTTCTCTAGCTCATTCACTCGCCTTCCTCCTCTATTTCCAATACTCAGCCTTTAAAACAAACCCAACAAGAGCTACACGCACACACATGACACAAACCATAGACTATTCTCCTCTGAAAATATGAGGAAAAGACTTACCGGTATGAATAAGGATGTGCCTCTTGAGGTGGTAACTGCTCCTAAAGGCTCCAAAGCAGTGTTCACAAATAAAGTTTTTGGGAATCTTTACTTGAAAAGAACCATTTTGTTCCACTACCACCACCTGGAGGCAACAATCAGGCATGTCATAAGGCTATCCCTCTGCCTCCTTTTTGCCCCCATTCTAATCTATTTCCAGTTGCTGGACAAAGTAATCTCTCTGATGTTATCGACTCCCACATTGCTTACTAAGAGACCCTCTGAGGAAGGAGGTGGGCATGGGTAATCTGTCTGCCCCCATCAAATCCACACTCTGAATGTGACCTGAGGGGGGTCTGCCTGCCCCTTTGCCACAGGATCCCATGCTTCCCTGACCCTCCTTCCCTTACGGAGGATATTCCAGAGAGGGCAGAGATCAAACACCAAAGTGACCTATGGATGAAATCTGAGTGACACACTCATTGGCTATGGGACAAGCCAACATCTAGGGAAAGCTTCAGGTGGAACCACAGAGGGAAGAGGAGGAGGATTACCCCATTACGAAACAGTACCAACTTGGGGATTACCCCATTACCTGCCTTTTTAACAGTCTTCTTTGAATGAGAGGTCTCAGCCAAGCTGTCATCGTCTTTGCGACTCCGGGACTTATCGCTGTCTTTTCGGTGGCCCTTTGAAAACAAATCAAATCTAAACTCACAGTCTACCTCAGAACACAAGACAGGAAACCAAATGCTGCTTTCAGACAAGTTATAAATGAGAATAACCACTTGCCCCAAAGGTTTAGAGAAGGTACTCATCCATTTCCTCTCCAAGTACTATGGTGTGAAGGGTTGCAGGTTATAGTAAAGACCTTCCTTAGCTCTCTAAAATACCCACATTCATTCATTCCCCAGCTGGATCCCTTTTCCCCAGTTCCCTAAACAGAAGCGCTGAGGAATCAAAGCTTGGCATCTCCTGGCAGAGAGCTTGGGCCACCCAATCCCCAGGTGCCACAACGGACTCAAAGGCTGTACCTGACTTGAGCACCTCAGCACATCAGGGCTACCTGCCCGCTCTCCATTCTCGGCCTGCTTGCTGGCAATCTGGCTCAGCATCATCTTCTTGCTGGCTGCAGTGGGAACCAAACTCACACCTGCTAGGCCTTCACAAGCCAGGAGACTTGCCTAAGTTGAAAGGAGATGAGGTGTCAGGTCACCCAGCAGGGCAGGGCAAAAACAGGCTGCCATCTTCTATAGAACTACGTTGCACATCCAGCCACAAACAAACTGCTTCTCTAGGGAGTGTCCCTCTTACTGTGAAACTCTGCTTCCTTCAAGAGTCCTCCCTAACTCACCTCACCAGGAACCAGTTACTTATTTCGTCATTCATCAGCATATAGATAAACATCAAGTGAATAACCAAGTATTACTGACACTTTTGGCATTAGCAGCGTGCTAAGGTATAGTGTGTGGTGTGCCTACGTGTTACTAGGGATTTCTAGGCCTTGTGAATGGGCATGAGGGTCTGCCCTCCTGACTCACTGAAGTGGGAGATTTCTAGCCGACTTTCCTCCTTCCTCTCTCAACAGCAATTTCAGAGCCCATTTATGATTGGCGGACCTCACAGGTGCCAAATATATAATCTATCAGGTTCCACAAATATATTTATCAGTGAAATTAGGTCATTCCTCCCTTTAGATTTTAAATTCCCTAAGTGTTGTCAATTATAAGAGATATAAAAATTAAATCATTTGGAAGGATTTTAAGGTTGAATGTCACTTTCTCTTGACTGCCAGAGTCATTTCTCTGTGTGCATATCCATATATTTTCACATTCTCTGCTCTACATACAGTTTAAACAATACTTAAACAAGGGATGATTAAGAAAATTGCCTCTTTTAACAGCTACATTCTTCCATCTGACCTGGTTTAGCCAGCACTAGAGAATATACTTTTCTTACTTAAGAGATACTTTTTTTTTTTTGGGGGGGGGGAGAAACACTCAAAAAAAAAATAGCTGGTCAGCAAACTTCCACAAGGATTTATGTAAAAAACTCCTTTTAGAAACTCCTTTTAGGGGTGTCTGAGTGGTTCAGTCGGTTGAGCAACCAGCTTCAGCTCAGGTCATGATCTCGCCAGTCCCAAGTTTGAGCCTCACGTCAGGCTCTGTGCTGACAGCTCAGAGCCTGGAGCCTGTTTTGGATTCTGTGTCTCCCTCTCTCTCTCTCTGCCCCTCCACTGCTTGTGCTCTGTCTCTCTCAAAAATAAATAAACGTTAGAAAAAAAAGAAAGAAATTCCTTTTAGTATATCCTAGGACCCCTTCCCTCTCCTTCGAGGACTTCGAAGAGGAAAGTCTACAGGTGAAATGCTTAGCTCTGCCATTTGCACTGAATAATCTTGGGCAAATTACTCTACCTCTTCAGGCCTCAGTTGCCTTAAATGCGAAATGTTTATGAGAGTATCTACTCTCACAGGGTTGATGGGAATGAAACTAAGGTATAAATGTCTAGCAGTGCCCAGTTAGGGATTAGTGAAAGGCAGTATTCTCAGAACAAGAGTGAACATGATGCTGTGAAGTGGGCTGCAAACAAAGGCAGAAGAAACTGAAGGGCTCCTAATCTGCATGGAAAGGAGGAAGCTTTGCATGCAGCTGGAAGAAAGCCAATTATACTGCAATCAGGCTGCCATCCTGGTGAGACTGGTAGAGAAGGGTCCCTGGAAGGAAGCTGGCAGACGCTCTCAGGATGCCTGTACGCAGCTTTGCTATCCAGACTTACAACAACCTATCCCATCGCTCTGTCTCTCCAATCCATCCTGTACCCTCACGGTGACAATTACCTTCTAAATACACTGACCTGACACCACTCTGCTGCTTAACATTCTTCA
This sequence comes from Paguma larvata, assembly GCA_030068075.1. Classification (NCBI taxonomy): domain Eukaryota; kingdom Metazoa; phylum Chordata; class Mammalia; order Carnivora; family Viverridae; genus Paguma; species Paguma larvata. The sequence goes on from CM057828.1 coordinate 60,873,755, forward strand.
GAGAGTTTCCATTCCTTACAGAATAAAGTCTAATTCCTTAGCAGGGAATAAAAAGCCCTTAGATTATACTCTTACTTCTCCGGGAAACAACTCCCTCACCCTAACTTTTCTCTCGGCCATTACCTACCCTATCCCCCTCAGCCATGTGAATCCTTTCCTCCTTAACTAGCAAACTACCTGTAGTACTCCTAACCCCATCTCATGCTCCCATGCTTCTGAGCCTCTGCTCATGCAGTTTTCCTTGTCTGACTGCCTTGTTCTGCTTGTTTATCTAGCAAAGTCTTCTGTATCCTTCAAGCTCCATCTGCTTTTTTCCATCCAGGCAGAGGTACCCTTCTCTCCTCTGCAGTGTACATACCTCTATTATTGCACGTTCCTTCAATCAACAGATTCATTGAGTCTCTACTGCTAACCAACCACCATGCAAGGTATTGTGAATATAGAGATAAATAATAGACTGTTTCTTCATCCCCCCCCCCCGCCCCCACCCCGACCCCACTAGCCTGGAAGCCTGCTGGGGACAGGGACAATCTTATTCATCTTTGTATCCCCCCACACAATGCCTTGCATGTAACAGGAGTTCAATTAATTCCTGTTGGGAAAAAAAACAACAACAAATGAAGCATTCACCAGACTGTTCACTCGCTCATGCCCCTCAGCACTTAATGTACCAAGTGTAGGCTGAGTAGTTGTTTTACAAATGTCCCATCAGTGCCTGTGATGCAGAATAGCCTACCTCCTTCATTTGACTGGAAGCTCCCTGAAGGCAGGGGCTGTGGCCTGTCTCCTTTCCTTCCTCTAGATCTCCCCCTGGTGCTTAATACAGAGCTTGGCTCACTGGGTTGGTCAATATGTTGACTAAGGCAGCGTTCACGAGTGAAACTGCAAACACGCTTCCCAGTGATCTTGAAGGAAGAGGATTCTATAGCTTTTTACCTGAGCCATGCTGATTTCTCACTTATGCAACCCAAAAGTTCAGGAGTTTCTCGATCCACCTTTCCTAAGACACTGTTGTTTGAAGAACTGTCACCAAACCACTGTAACAATTCCTTCATGTCCCTTCAGTCCTGCTGCCATATTGAATTGCCTTTGTCTTCAAACAGAATTTAGTGTCCTCCAAGGGGAAGATGGATGTGGTTCCAAGAATCCCGGGACTCGGCCTGGCTCCTGCCTATGGGCTGAAGAAAATGCTTGCCAGTCTTGGTTTTCCAACGGAATCCCCTCGTCGTTGAAGTTCACGATGTTTCAGAAACCTGAAACCAGAAAGGAAATGGGGCTTTTAGGTGCAACATTCTCAGGCCATACGACCTGTGGCAGGCTGAGTTTTTTGTTGTTGTTGTTGTTGTTGGGCGCTCTCTGTGAACCTCAGAAAGAGGACATTAGTCAAGCAGAGTTTTCTTTCTAGGTCAGGAGTAGAAACTGGTCTCCTGGGCAAAGAGGAGCTGCCAACAGGAGTAAAAGTAATTGGGGCCTCTCGCAGAGGAACCGCAACAGGCCAACTGCCTGGACTTGCCGCCTTAGGAACAGAAGAAGGGGGCGGAGGCCCCTCGGGGCTTTTGTGCCCAGTGGGCCGGCCCGCGAACCTCGCACTCTATTAAGAGGCCAGAACTGGGGTGGAGGAAGGCTCGGGGGCTATCGCCGGACGCTGGAGCAGCAGGCAGCCACCGGCCTGGCAGTGTGCGCGGCCCGGCCCACACGTGCGCGTTCTCCGAGTCCGCCCGAAGGTACGGAAACTCGCTGCGGAGGTGGAAGGCAGGCAGACGGTGGCCGGCACCGCGCGTTCCCTCCCTCCCTCCTCCCCCTCCTCCTCCAGCCTGCCAGCCAGCCACCCAGCCGCAGCGCCCCACCGCACGAAGCCGGAGGAGAGCGCCGAGGAGCGCGCGGGGTGCGTGCTCGCGCCCGCGTCCCCGCCAAGCAAGCCCCTCTCCGCCGGGCCGGCGACGCAGCCCGACTGGCGGGCGGGGGGCGGGGTGCGCGCGCGCGGCCTCTGCCCCTCTCTGCCGAGCCCCCTCCTTTCGCCACGCGCCCCTCCTCCCTTCCCCTCCCCCTTCCCGCGCGGCGCCCCACGGCCTGCGAGCTGCTGAGGCGCTGCCGCCTGCCCGGACGACGCTGCGCTCCCTCAGGCGTGCTTCTACCTTGCCAGGCGCGGCCTCCCGCAGTCTCCCCCGCCGCGCGGCGCCTCCTCCAGGTCCCAGTGCACCGTGCCAACCCCGTGGCCGCCGCTGCCCTGCCGGGACCGAGGCAAGTTTACAAACACCAACCGGGGGCCCGTTTCCCCGGAAGTACTTCCCCCTCCCCCTCGTCCTCTCAGCCGAGCCGCAATATCCACTTCCGGGCTCGGAGCCTGGACCGGCGGGAGCAGCCAGAAAGGGGGTGAGGCTGAGGACGCTGGGAGGGCGGGGGGGGGGGGGGGGTGCAGCTGGTGAGGGGGCGGTGCCGGCGCGCGGAAGGACGGGAAGAGGGAAGACCGGCGATACGGCGCATGCGCCATGGTACGGGCGCGCCTCGGCGGCCATCTTGGCTGAGGGCAGGCGCGAAGACCGTGAAGTGGCGTTCTCCGAGAGCTGTTTGGTGGGTTTTGCTAGGTGGGCTGGTTAAGACTCCTTGAAAAGGCGCCATGAGTCCACCTTCTTCGCGAACGTTTTCGGTGTCGCTTCTCAGCCTGCAGCCCCAAATAGAGCCTGAGTAGTGTGTACCCAGCCTTTTCACGTAACTCGGCCGAGATCCTCTTTATCTGAGTTTTCTGTCAGGCCCAGCTCTGCACATTTTGGGGCCGCCCAGTCAGCTGGGAGAAGAGTTCACTTTGCACGCTTTTGCCGTGTGTGCACACCGCGCACGCCGAGGCCCGTCTGGTTACTTTATAGCCGCTTATTCCTTCATTCTAGACTTTACAGCTTCTGACATTGGTCTCCTCGTCTGGAGGAAGAAGCCATAGGACTCCCCTCAGTAGTAGGGGAATTTCGTTAGAGAACTCGGCGATGCAGGGTGACCCCTGGGCCCGGCGTTAGGAAAATGGAAACTTGAGCCTTTCTTCAAAATCTCCCAACTTCAGCTATTCGGGAGAGGTCCCGCTAAAGATGGACTATGTCAAGTGTACTTAATGGAAGGAGATGTCAATTCCCATTAGGTCCCAGCTTCTGCTATAGGTGCCATCAGGTTGTGAGTTTAGAAGAATTAATTGAGATATCAAAAGAAAAAAATAATTATGCAAGAAGACAGGAATTCCCAACTACTCTTTGTACACCAATTTCATTTCCCGAGCATTTTATGTTTTGAGCCGTTGACGGCAAATCTTTGTGCTCTTAGACTTACGATAAAATTGAGATAAAATAGAGAAGCGTCATCAGAAATCAGTCTTTAATTTAAAAAAATTAGCTCATACTTATTTTGACAACTCCACACACAGAAGAATAAAAGGCAAAAAAAAAAATATTAAGTTTCCTCTACTATCCTGTGCTCCTGGAAATAGTCACATTTATCAGTTTGGCAAATACACCTCCAGGCTTTTTTCTGTGTTCATACAAAAAAATTTTTTTTTCATCCAGAATATATTGAGCACCTACAGGGCAGGACACAAGTGCTACATTGTAGATGTCTAAGTTCTTTAACATTTTAACAGTTGTTGCATAATATTCCATCTTATGGTAGTACTCTGATTCGTCTAGACATCCCGATGAACATTTAGGTTAGTTCCATTATTTTGTTTTAAAAACAATGCCATAAGGGACATCCTTGTGCACTTACAGATTTGTAGGTAGGTTATATGCGTTTAAAATTTTAATTCTGTAAAATCGAATTTCAGTTTGCGGCAATTTACATGCTTACTCAGAACCATGTGTGAATGTCCCCATTTCCTACAACATAGCAATACCAGATACTATGAATTTTTAGTGCAGTTGCCAATTCGACAGATGAAAAAGAGTAATTTCTTTGTGTAAAGTTGCATGTCACTAATAGTGGAGTCGACAACTTCTGTTGCTTCTTCTCCAAGTTATATTTTTAACTTGTCATATGCATTTAAAATACTTTCTCTTAGTTTTCCAGTGATCTTTCAGCCCCACCCCCCCTTTTTTAGAGCAAGTTATGCTTTACGTGAAATTATTTGAAATTTCCTGTCAAAAATAGGAACAAGACAGGAATGTTTATCATCAAAGCTAATATTCTGACTGGAGTTCCTGACAGTGAGAAGTCTCATTATTTTCATATGATATATTCATCTAGAAAGTGAATTGACTGACAAAATACTAAAATCAGTGAGTTTAGCAGCATGGCCAGATGTGAGATTAACAAACAAAAATTGTATATATCAAATATAAAAACAATAATCATAAAAATGTCATGAAATAATCTCACAGTAAGAATATTACATTTCTAAATTTTTTGAACATTTATTTATTTTTGAGAGAGAAAAGGAGGGAGACAGAGTGTGAGTGGGGGAGGGGCAGAGAGAGAGGAAGACACAGAATCCGAAGCAGGCTCTAGGCTCTGAGCTGTCAGCATACAGCCTCACTCAGGGCTTGACCTCACAAAATGCAAGATCATGACCTGAGCCGAAATCGGATACTTAACTGACTGAGCCACTCAGGTGCCCCCAAGAATATTACATTTCTAGAAATAAATTTAACAGGAAACTGCAAGTCATATATTAAGAAAATCAGAATATCTTAGTGAAAGACAAAAAGGTCTTAGTTAAATGAAAAGTTTTACCATGTCTGTAAATAGAAAGACTTGTGTAGCGGCATAACGTTTTGCTATAGATTAAGTTCTTATTAAAACAGGGCTTGGCATGGAACTTAATCTGATTTTAAAGTTTTCATGGAAAAGAGGGACTCCTGGGTGGCGCAGTCAGTTGAGCAACCGACTTCAGCTTAGGTCATGATCTCACAGTTCATGGGTTCAAAGCCTGCATCGGGCTCTGTGCTGACAGCTTGCCCAGAGCCTGGAGCCTGCTTCAGGTTCTGTGTCTCCTTTTCTCTCTGCCCCTCCCCCACTTTTGCTCAGTCTCTCTGTCTCTCTCCCAAAAATAAATGTAAAAAAATTTAAAATAAAATAAAATTTTCATGGAAAAAATAATTGCAAGGAGAGCAAAAATCATTTTTGGAAAGCATGGAGTGGGTAAAATAAAGAGGGGGGGATAAAGTCGTGAGTTATCTTTAACCACTTTAATGGTGTCTTTCTCTACACAGAATTTTAGAAGTTATACATAGTCAAATATACCTGTGGCTTTTGGGTTTCTCTGATGCTACCTCAAGATTATAAAAATATTTCCCTATAGCTCTTCCTTTTTCTTTTTTTAAAAATTTAGTCAGTTAACATACAGTGCAATATTGGTTTCAGGAGTAGAACTCAGTGATTCATCACTTACATACAATACCTAGTGGGCATCATAAAAGTGCCCTCCTTAATACCCATCACCCATCTAGCCCACCTCCCACACACTTCCCTCATCAGCCCTCAGTTTGTTCTCTATTGTTCAGTTAAGAGTCTCTGGGAGGGGGGGGGTGCGTGGGTGGCTCAGTTGCTTAAGCATCCGACTTTGGCTCAGGCCATGATCTCTTGGTCTGTGGGTTCGAGCCCCACATTGGGCTGTGTGCTGACAGCTCGGAGCCTGGAGCCTGCTTTGGACTCTGTGTCTCCCTCTCTCTCTCTGCCCCTTCTCTACTTGTGCTCTGTCTCTGTCTCTTTCTCTCTCAAAAATAAACATTAAAAAAAAAAAAAGAATCTCCTCGTAGTTCCTTCTGACATCCTTATAGTTGTATATTTTCAGCTTTTGTCTTTTTTTTGCTGCAGTTTATTTTTGTGTATGGTAAGAGGTAGTTAGAAATGCCAGACTTAAAAGTAACCAATACCGTAGTGAGAGAGGTACTAGCCTAGAATTCAGAAAATCAGAGATCTAGGCTTGTTGTCATGTCACCTTTGTAATGTTGGACAAATTAACTCTGGACTGAGAGTCCTCATCTTGAAAACCGAGGTGAATAGGTACTTCTCAAGCTAAATTCTGGCACTACTGCCAGGATCAAATGAGGTCAGAGATGAGAAAGCTTTGAGAAAGAAGAAAACGTTTTGCAAATTTTCTAAGTTATCATTAATACAGATTTTTTGGCCTATGCAAATCAAACATAAGTGGAACACAGCATTATTTTTCAGTACCTGGAAATAGTTGGTCGATTCACCCAAATGTTTATTGAGTGCCTTTGTATAAGACCTTGGGGGAAGGAAGTGGAGAGTTGGGAAGATGAAAACTACCTTTTGTTTTGTTTTGTTTTGTTCTTGAGTGCCTGTTTTGTATTGAGTGCTTTCCTTGAAGATAAGACCTTAAACCCCCAGGAATTTACAATCTAGAAGGAGATAAATCGCTGTACATACAAGGAGAATTAGTGCCTTTATGGATGTGGGTATTGAGGCCATGGGATTTGCTTGGCAGGTGGACAGTACAGAGGTTGGTGTCACTTTCTAACAACCTGGCCCAAAGTGCTTTAAGAAACTGCCCTGATCTTCTTTGCCCCCAGGCAGGCCTCCTCCTGCTGACTTCCCTAACCTTCTTTGGCATTGCTCTTGCCTCAGGCCCGCTCTATCAGTTATTCAAATAGTATCGTAACAGATTACTGATTAGTCTTTTCCTGCACCAGCTTATCTCCTTTAAGACCTGAATGTTTTCCCTTTGAAGGCCGCCCTGGGCCAAATTGAGCAGAATTAGCCAGCCTTGCCTTTCCTTGTGAGCATTCCACTCTGTCGTGGCAAGTGAGCCTTTATTTTACCTGTCCACCTCCCTAGCGGGAGCTCACAGGACAGACCTAGGCCCCTGGGCAGATACTGAGTCAATGTTTGCTGAACTAGCTGAACCCGTTCCTCTCTCTGAGAGCCATTTGGGCTATGTAATAGAAATGAACACTATATGGCTGGCTACCTTTGTCACCAGTTAGACCTTTTAAATGATAGTGGATTTGAGCAACCATGTGACGTACTAGGGCCATTCTTGAGCCTGGTGATTTCTTATATTTTGGAATTCTTATTGCTCTTTAAATTCCTTATCTATCTTGTTATTAAAAACAACCTTAATTGCATGAGTAATACGAAGTTATCATATAAAGCTTTAAAAGTATAGGTGCATAAATAAAATCAAAATAGGGGCACCTGGGTGGCTCAGTCAGTTAAGGATCTGACTCTTGATTTTGGCTCAGGTCACAATCACACGTTGGTGAGATCGAGCCCCACGTCAGACTCTGTGCTGACACTGTGGAGCCTGCTTGGGATTCTCCTCATCCTTCCCCCATTGTGCGTGTATGGCCTCTCTATCTCAAAATAAATAAACATGAAAAAAATTAAGAAAATGAAAATGTATGATTCCAATATCCAGGAATAACTGTCATTAATATTTTGAAGACTTTCTCCATCTTTTTAAAGTCTTTTAAAAATGCATGGGGAATGACTGCTAATAGGTATGGAGTTTCTCTTTGGGGTGATGAAAATGTTCTGGAATGAAAAAGTGTGAATGGGGGCGCCTGGGTGGCTCAGTCGGTTGGGCGGCCAACTTCGGCTCAAATCGTGATCTCATGGTTTGTGAGTTCGAGCCCCGCGTCGGGCTCTGTGCTGACGGCTCAGAGCCCAGAACCTGCTTCAGATTCTGTGTGTGTGTGTCTCTCTCTCTGCCCATTCCCCGCTCGCACTCTGTCTCTGTCTCTCAAAAAATAAATAAATGTTAAAAAAAAAAAAAAGTGTGAATGACGTACGACTTTGTGAATATCCTTAAAAAAACAAACACACACTGAATTGTACAGTTTAAAAGGGCGAACTTTCTGGTATGTGAATCATATCTCAATAAAGCTGTTATTCTTCTAAAATTGCTTGTAGATAAATACAGTGTTGTCTTTTTCTCACCGGAGAGAAAGTTGCAGATATCATGCTCCTCTTCTGCTAAGTATTTCCGCATATGTAAGAATGTTCTCTTACATAATCACAATTCAATCATTAAACTCAGGAAATTTAACGCTGATCGAATACTAATATTTATGATGCCACATAGTTAGGTTCCACCAGTCGTTCCAATCGTGTTCTTCATGGCAGGTTTTTACTTCCTTATCCAGGAGCTGATTTAAGTTCACACATTACTTTTTTAAAATAATTTTTTTTTTGAAAGAGTAAGGATTAGGGGAGGAGCAGAGAGAGAGGGAGAGAGAAAGACTCCCAAGCAGGCTCTGAGCTCCGTGCTAAGCCCGACATGGGGCTCAATCTCACGACCTGAGAGATCATGACCTGAGCCAAAGTCAAGAGTTGGACGCTTAACCGCTTAACCCACTGAGCCACGCAGGTGCCCCTTGCGCATTCCTTTTCATTGTAATGTCTCTATTTGTGGAACAGTTCCTCAGTCTTTCTTTGATTTTCATGACATTGGCATTTGCAAATAACAAGTTACTGGGGCTCCTGGGTGGCTCAGAGGGTTAAGCTTTTGCCTTTGGCTCAGATATCATGGTTTGTGGGTTTGAGCCCCGCATCCGGCTCTGTGCTGACAGCTCAGAGCCTGGAGCCTGCTTCAGATTCTGTGTCTCCCTCTCTCTCTGCCCCTCCCCCACTCGTGTTCTGTCTCTCTCAAAAATAAAACATTAAAAAGAGAAAATAACAAGTTAGGTGTTTCGTAGAATTACACTCACTTTAGATATACCTGTTTCCTCACCATTAAATTCAGGTGAGGCATTTTTGGCAGAAATGTGACATGAGTGATGCTGAGTGCTTCTCAATACCTCACATCAGAAGGGCCGTTATGTCGGTCTGTCCCGTTATTGGTGCTGTTGCCTTGATCACTTGGGTAAGGTGGTGTCCACCGGGTTTCTCCACGACAAAGTCACCATTTTCCCTTTAAAGTGTTTTTTTAAGGAAAGGAATTTTACAACATAGCCCATAGGAAAAAAGTGACGCTTTATCCAGGTTTTACTGTTACGCTAATGTTTTGGAATGAGAGACAGGTGTGACAATATTCGAAGATTCAATGAAAAAGGAAAATAATCAGTCTAGCATGAGGAGGCAGAAGATCGGTCAGAATCCAGGCGTCAGGGGCGCCTGGGTGGCTCAGTCGGTTGGGCGGCTGACTTCAGCTCGGGTCATGATCTCACAGTCTGTGAGTTCGAGCCCTGCATCGGGCTCTGTGCTGACGGCTCAGAGCCTGGAACCTGCTTCGGATTCTGTGTCTCCCTTTCTCTCTGCCCTTTCTCCGCTCATGCTCTGTCTCTATGTCTCTCAAAAATAAATAAATGTTAAAAAAAAAAACACTAAAAAAAAAAAAGAATCCAGGTGTGAGAAACCATTGGAAGATGGTTGCCATTCATCAAACCCGGGAGCCTAAGGAGAGTGGACTTGAGAGGGCCGATGTTGAGTTCAGTTTCGGACCTACTGAGTACGAAGTGCCCATGAGACTTCCAAGTCGGGCAGGTGGCTTCCTGGACGTGGACTCAGGAGAGAGGGCTGGGAGGAGCACCCAGCAGGCAGCCCCAAGCACAGGAGCAGTTGTCTAGGGAGCGGTGCAGAGTACACGCAAAAGAGGCCTTGGGACAGAGCCCCGAGGGACTCTAGCTTTGCAGGGAGGGCCAGGGGAGGGTGAAAATGCAAAGGCAACTAGGAAATGGTCGGCGGTAATCCGATGCAAGCCAGCGAAAGAAAATGTTGCTGGGATAAAGGTGGTTATGTGCCCATCGGATTTGGGAGTTCTTGGTGGCTTCGAAGGTGGAAGCTACATGGTGGGGTGAGGAAAGTGTGAGAGGAGAGAAAGTGAAGACGGAGCGGAGACAGTTCTTTTAGGAAGGTTGGTGGTGATGAGGGGGTGGCTGGAGTGGGGACGCGTGAGGTTTAAAGTATTTTCTTATTTTTTAAATAATTTTTTACGTGTATTTATTTTTGAGAGACAGCGCACGAGCGGGGGAGGGGCAGAGAGAGAGGGAGACACAGACTCCGAAGCAGGCTCCAGCCTCAGAGCTGTCAGCAGAGAGCCTGATGCGGGGCTTGAACTCAGAAAATGCGAGATCATGACCTGAGCCGAAGTCGGGTGCTCAACCGACTGAATCACCCAGGGGCCCCTTGGGTTAAACGATTTGAAATGTCGTGAGAGGGGTGCCTGGGTGGCTCAGTCGGTTGAGCGGCCGACTTCGGCTCAGGTCATGATCTTGCGGTCTGTGAGTTCGAGCCCCGCGTTGGGCTCTGTGCTGACGGCTCAGAGCCTGGAACCTGTTTCGGATTCTGTGTCTCCCTCTCTCTCTGCCCCTCCCCCACTCATGCTCTGTCTCTCTGTGTGTCTCAAAAATAAATAAACATTAAAAAAAAATTTAAAATGTCGTGAGAAAGACGTAGTAGGAAGGAGAGTTGAAGAAGTGAGGGGAAATTGAGTGAAGAAGTGAGGGGAAATCGAGAGGGTATCTCCTTGAGGGAAAGAGAGGAAGCCTTTAGACTAGTGTTTCAACTTGGAGATCAACAGGGCCAGGCAGGTAATGCAGACGAGTGAGGTGGGCTGTCGTGGACTGAGGTGGAACAGAATGCAAAATTTTAAGGGCCTCTGTCCAGTGACCTTGTGATGAGAGCTTACATCTTCACTCATCGCCATGAGCTTTGCAGCTGCCCTCCTGTGAGAGGAATATACATCCTCACCCCGCTGCCCTGGGGTTCGCCTTGGTCCATGGGGTATGAGCCCATGTGCCCTATGCCAGGTATGAGCAGAATTTTTAAGAGTCGTTGCGTGGTTTTCTCTGCCTTTTGTTCCTTTCCTTCTGCCATGAGAACATTGTGTCCCAGATAGGAGCTATTCCTTCAGCCTGGGTCGTGGAATAAAGAAAGGCACATGAGTCCGAACTAGAGCCAACCCCACCACCAGTGTAAACCACGAAAGAGAAATAAACTTCTTTCATTGCAAGCCAGGGGGATTTTGAAGCCATTAGTTACTGCAGCAAAACTGACTAATGCAGACGTTCAACTAAAACAAAACCATTCTGAGATATCATTTTTTTACTCCTCAAATTAAAAAGATTCAGAAGTTTGACAGCATACTCTGCCACTGAGGCTGAGAACGCAGGCACTTTCATATACTGGTGCTTTGTGGGAGTTGGCAATCCTCATCAAAATTACAAATGCAGATGGCTGTAATAAGGTAATAATAAGTGTGACAAGGAGTTGGAGAAATTGGAACCCTTGTACATTACCGATGGGAATGTAAGATGGTGATGGCACTTTGGAAGACAGTTTGGCAGTTCCTCAAAAAGTGAAACACAGAGTTACCATATGACCCCAGCAATTCCACTACCAGGTACGTACCCAGGAGAGTTGAAAACATGGGCCCACACAAAAACTTGTATATTTTATGTTCTTAGAAGCTCTGTTCCCAGTAGCCAAAAGGTAGACACAACCCAAAGGTCCATAAATTGGTGAATAGATAAAATGTGGTATATCCAGGTGATGGAATAGTATTTGGCTGTAAAAGGGAATGAAGTGCCGATATATGCCACAAAAATGAATGAACCTTGGAAACATTATATTCAGTAAAAGAAACCAGTCACAGAAGATCATATGTTGTATGTTTCTATTTATATGAAATGTCCAGAATCAGCAAACGTGTAGAGGCAGAAAATAGGTTAGTGGTGGCTGAAGGTATAAGGGGGTGGGAAATGGAGAACGAGGAGCGACCACTGATGAGTTTCTTTTTGGGTGATGAAAATATTCTAGAATTAGTGATGATGGTTGCACAATTTTGTTAGCATATAAAAAAACCCACTGAAATGTACAATTTAAAGGGGTCTGTTTTGTGATATGTAAATTATATCTCAATAAAACTGTTCTATTTAAAAAAGAATAGGGGCGCCTGGGTGGCTCAGTTGGTTAAGTGTCTGACTTTGGCTCAGGCCATGATCTCGCGATTCGAGAGTTTGAGCCCTGCATTGGGCTCGCACTGACAGTGCAGAGCCTGCTTGGGATCCTCTCTCCCTCTCTACCCCTCTCTTCATTCCTCCCCCACTGTATTCTCTCTCTCTCTCTCTCAAAATAAATAAATAAACTTAAAAAAAAAAAGAATGTAGAAGTTCTATATATACTGATAAAAGATCACCTATATATTGTTAAGTGAAAGAAAGCAAGGTACAAATCAGTGATTATATGCTATCGTTTGTGTGAAAAGAGAGGAAGTAAGAATACATATTCACATTTGTTAGTATTTGCAGTAAAAACTCTGAAAGATTACTCAAGAAACTATTAAAAATGGTTACCTGTGGGAGTGGAGGGGGGAATGGGCCACATGGAATGGGGTTGGGAATTAGGCTTTTCACTATTAATACTTTTTTATATTTTGATTTTTGAACTACCTGAATATAGTGCTTACTCAAACATAAAAATTGGAAAGAAAGCATAATGAATGCAAAACTGCAATAATAATAAAGGGGCAACTCCAACTACAGGTGATACTGCTATTAATTCAGGCCCAGTGTTTTCATGAGAAGCTGGAAGTTTCAGTATTGACCATCATTTTTAAAGTTTTTAAAACAGGGGCACCTGGCTGGCTCAGTTGGCAGAGTATGTGACTCTTGATCTTGGGGTTGTGAGTTTGAGCCCCACGTTGGGCCTAGAGATCACGTAAACAAACAAACAAACAAAACATATAAGCCAAACAAAGCCACCTCTGTGCATGAGAACTGCCTCACCAGTGACCTTGCTTAGACTGTGAGCTTCATGAGGACAGGGCTATGGCATTTTCTCTCTCTCTCTCTCTCTCTCTCTCTCTCTCTCTCTCTTAAGTAACCACTATGCCCAACATGGGGCTTGAGCTCACCGACTGAGCCAGCCAGGTACCCCTCCGGCTATGGTCTTTTGTGCTTTATCGTACCTCTAGCGGCCACCAAAGTGCTTGGCATGTACTAGATACTGAACAAATACTGAAATTAGGAAGGGAGGAAGAGAAGGAGGAAGCTGGGGGCGGGGGGCGGGATCCAGAGGGCAGATAACACAAAACTGAGTGCTTTTATCCTCTGAATGTGGCTACTACCTTCATTACAGCCCCTGGGATTCCCTTCAACTCTCTCCCGTGTTGGAGGTATTTGATTCGGTCTGATTCTCTGTCTTTTGTCTATGACCTGGTTTTGGTTTATTTGTTTTGTTTTATCTCTGGAAGTCTTCAGATCCTCCATTGTTCTAAAATAATACTATAATCTGTCTTTGTTTCGGTCATTCAGTGGATCCTTTTAATCTAGCTTTCTGTGCTTTACAGCTGTCTTTGATTTCCTTCCTCCTTTTTTCCCCTTCTCTTCTGAAACATCTGTTCCTCGACTATTGGGCCTTCTGGATTGATCTAAAGTTCTTTTCTTTATTCATCGCTTTATATTTTTATCTTTCTGTGTGATTTTCTTGGCTTCCTTTTATTTCTAATTTTTCAGTTCGGTTGTCATATTTTTAAAATCCTAGAGCTTCTTCGTGTTCTGTGAGTATTCCTTTTTGAGGGCGACCTATTTTTTAATGAATGCAGTATCTTCTTAAAATTTCGAGGCTTTCTTCTGCTCCCTGCATTTCTCTTCTTCCACCAAATGCCTTTTCCCTCTGTGGTTCAGGTTAGGGGCTTTCCTCAAGGGTCTGGTAGCTTTGGGTGGCTGGCTGCTCCCATCGAAGAGGGAGGTACTCAGGCATAGTAGCAGGCCCAAGGGCATGGATAGGCCATATTGACTTGTGGGCACCACTGACCAGGTGATCAGGTGAAGACTGAAATAAGAGCGTCAAGAGGTCTTTTCTCTGGGCCTGTCAAGGTCAGTTTCTCTGGAGGGGAATCTTCTAGTCCCCTGGCCCCGGAAAGGTTCACCCCCGGCCACTGGTTCTGAATGCTGGTTAGGAGAAAGGAATTGATTTGATGGTAACTTTCTCTTAATCCTCCTGCATTCAGTGCAACGCCTCATGCTCACCTGCTGTGCTTCAAGTCTCTAAGTCCTGGCCTCCCTAAATCCTACCCTCCCTGTTTCATTTTCTCTAGAAAACAAATCTCTTGGCTGTCTTTGGAAGTAGGAGGAAAGAAGGGGAGTTGCCTGGCTGAATAGGTTGGGGGAGGAGAGTGAGGGTCTAAATGTTCGTTACACAACTCCTTCCTGCCTTCCAAGATGACTGGTGTTTTCAATTCCTGAGCCCTTCCGGGCTTCTGTCCCAAGAACCAGCTTGGCATGGCCTTCTGCGGACACACTCGTTTTGACTTTCTGCCGTTTGCTAAACCAGTTACCACTTCTCATCTGCTTTCTATCTTCTATGATTAGTGACATCTCTCACTTCTTGTCTCTCTTCTCGTTTGCTTTATTCTCCTAGATTTAAAATTCCACTGATGTAATTTTAGTGGGGTTTCAGGAAGGAAGAGTGGTAAACGTAGGTGTTTAATCTGCTGTGTTTAATTGGAATGAGCAGAGACTATGAATTTATAGCGATATCGATTTGAATGGTTGGGCGGCTTTTACTAGCAGAATCCAGTAGTCTTGGTGGATTTGGTAAGACAAGGACTGGCCAATCGGATTGGGGTTTCACTGGGTGGATTTGGTGGAAGCACCAAAGGGTCGGGGAGTTGAGGGTTTTGCACAGAGTGGTTGAAACGACAGAACATACAGTCTAGATTGCATAAGTGAAAGGAATAAAGGTATGCGTGAGTTGATGGTTAGAGGAGTTGATGGACTAGAGATCCCATGAAGTCCGAAGAAACTTGTGAATTTTTTAACAAACACTACTTGGTCCTGCCAGCATCTTCTCAGCCAGGGGCTACGGCCCTATTCCTAACTCTGTTCATGTTTCTTTGCTTTTGTCCTTCTTCCTTTTAAAAAGAAAAACTCTTTGCAGGCAGGGGCCCTTCCTGCTCTCAGGTACCCAAGGCAGGATCGTGTATGGGGAACAAAGGGTAGTGGTGTCTCACCTTCCCATCTATCCCTGGGATGAAACTGGGAAACTCCAGATTTCATTGCTGAGCCGTGACTGAGGTGGAAGGGGTGAAGCGGGTGCTGGGAAGGCAGAGCCACACACAATCTGCCCTGCAGACCCTCTCTTCTGAGCTTTAGGAAAAGCCTCCCTCCTGCCCAGGGTCTCTCATTTGCTCACCCGCGGTTTCCTCCTTACAAACCCCTTGCAACCTGTTTCCTACCCCCACTGCGACAGGAAAGTCTTCCCTAGCCTGCGTGGTATATCTACCAGCCTGAGCTCCTGTGAACACCCGCAGATGCCTTGGGGGTTCTCTCTTGAAAACCCCTTATTTTACAGAAACTGGGGCCCTGAAGCGCCCTCACTCCTGGCCCAGTGGTCTTTGCCCCACAGCAAACTCAGTGCCTGAGAGAGCTGCGTGAGAGGTAATCGAGCGTGATGGCCAGGAGCAGGGGCTTCAGAGCCTGACACACATGGGTTTGGACCCAGCTTGGCCACATGCTGGCGGTGTGATCTCAACAAGTGATATACATAGTACCTCTGAAATTTCAGAGCTACCTCTTCCTCACCTTTAAATGTGGGTTAATAGGGGTGCCTAGTGTCTCATTCGGTTAAGCGTCTAACTTTGGCTCAGGTCATGATCTCACGGCTTGTGAGTTTGAGCCCCTTGTGAGTTTGTGCTGACAGCTCAGAGCCTGGAGCCTGCTTCGGATTCTGTGTCTCCTTCTCTTTCTCTGCCCCTTCCCCCCTCAAAAATAAACAAAACATTAAAAAATTTTAAAGGTGGGTAATACACTTAACCTAAACAGTTGTAAAGATGATGATAATACATATTAAGTACAGAGTGCAGCGTATGTTAAGTCCTGTCTTTCTCTGCTTCTCTCCGTCAAGCCTCTCCACCCAAACATCCCACGGCTGCCACCTGTCAGGGGAGCTAAAGTGACACTGATGAAGGATTGACTCTTTCATTCACAAGGCCTGAGTCAGCTCTCCTATTTCCCCCAAACCCGAACTGCTGAGGGAAAGTTTAAGGGTGGAACCACTATGGTCCTTTGAACCTGTGTTTTCAACGAGGGCGGGGGTCCAGTGGCCCTTGACAGTGGCTTATATCCGATCAGCCCACTTTGGGGAAGGTTCCTCTTCATGTTTCCTTGGTCTTCTTGCCCCCTCATTTGGGGCGGGAGTTCCTAAGCCCCGGTTTTCCCCTCTCTCCCTGGCCATCTCTCCGAACGTTCTCTCCCATGGGGAATGGAGCCCGTCACAAGGCTTGACTCTTGAATCTGCTCTCTGTTCTAGCAGTTCATCAGAGCTTCGGGCCAACCTCCTCGTTCCTCTCCCTCTCTCCTTTCCTACCCACGTCACCCTCATTCAGATGTGGATCACTTCTTGCCCGGTTTACAGCAGCACCCTGTTAATTCCGCACCCCGTGCCATAGACTGGTCTTCGGAGTGTCACTTTCATCACATTATTCCTTGCCACAGAGTCTTTCAATGGCCTCCTGTCTTCTGCAGGATAAAATCCAGATCCTGGGGCCCGGGTGGCACCCAAGCCTCCCCATAATCTCATGCAACCCTGCCCGCCCTACCTTTGCTCCCGTAGCATCTTTGCAGACTCCCTCCAGGCAGCCTGGCGCCTTCTCTGAGCTTCCATACTCTTTTCCCATGTCAGCCCGAGGCAGCCCCCGACCCCGAATGCCTCTCTTCCCCACTTTCGCCAATCCCATTTTTCCTGCCCACTTTCAAGATTCAGCCACAGTCCCACCACAGATCTTCCCCAGCCTTCAGGGGAAGGGACCTCGGGGTCCGCATCCAGCCTGCCCTGGGCTGTGACTGTTGCATGGGCCTCTGTGTCCTCCCAGCGGACACGGAGGCTTTCTCTGTCCCCAGCAGCCCCGTCGTTGAGCACAGTTGGTGCTCACTTCAAACAACTGCTTTCTGTGTGTTGGGCACTCTCAGCCTGCAGGATGACACTCGTTTAACAAAATGTGTCCTCGACATACCGCCTTTTTCTTCCTGCTCTAGGAGAGGACTTTGGAAATCGGGATGGTTCTGAAAAGCCTTGGGGGTTGGGATGCAAAGAGATAAGCCATTTCGCCTTCACCTATCTCTCTCAGGCCCCCTCCCCCACAGTCTCCAGAGTCACCTGCAGCAGTTTCCTGGCCCCCTGCCCCCATCTCCCGGCTGAACATTCCCCACGTCCTTGCTGTGGTCGTGGTCACCACCGGGTCCCTCTTCAGCCCTCTGCTTCTCTAGTGCTGCTGGCTGTCCCCTTAACTCTGATGTTAATGTTTTTGCCGTTCATCTTATCTCCCTCTTCATGCCAGCTAATGATTATTCAGGGACTTAACCAGCTGTCCCTATCCCAAATCTGTAAGTTCTCTTTAGGGCGAAGGTCATGAGAGTGATCTCATGGCCATGTGACTGCCTATACCTCACCCCCTCTGCTGTCCTGGTCCTAACACGCTCAAACGTTAGTTGCGTGCCCTGCCTCTGGCTCACTTGAACGGAGAGCTGAGTGGAAAGGTAAGCCTCTCGTCTTTGCCTTAGGTGGGCCGCGGCCCCAAGTTTCCGCCTGCTCACCACTAGCTTTCCTACTGTTGCTACGGACTTTCTCCCTGGGCCCTCACTTGCCCTTGTCTGTACAGTGAAGGCTAGGACTGAGCTGCAGGACTGGGGCCGAAGGCCTGTTATGGGGGTTGGGATTCTTGCTGGTTAGGTTCTGGTGGGTTACACAGGCTGAGCAGGGAATAATAACTCCTGCTTTGCTCACAGATTTTTATCCCGATGGCTGACTCTAAACCACTCTTCTCCCTGGACGGGGACCCCGTGGCTGCAGAAGCCTTGCTCCGGGATGTGTTTGGGATTGTTGTGGATGAGGTCGTTCGGAAAGGGACCAGTGCTTCGGAGAAGGTGGGTCCTTTCCCCCTCCTCCTCCCGCGCATCGCACCTGGCTCAGCGCTGTCCTCCTCCCACCCGGCTTCTCCCCAGAATTCATCACTGACTCACTGTATGCTCAGGGATTCTCTACTGGGTCACACCGTCTTTACCCTTGTTCACGAGTTGCCTTGGAAATATTCCTAGCTCGTCTCCAGTGCAAGCGGAGATGTGGCTCGGGCAGCCGGTCGGTGGAGCGAGCGTCCGCGGGCCCCCAGAATGCCCCGCTTCTCTTGCTAGGTGTGCGAGTGGAAGGAGCCGGAGGAGCTGAAGCGGCTTCTGGATCTGGAGTTGCGCAGCCAGGGCGAGGCATCGGAGCAGATCTTGGCGCGGTGCCGGGCGGTGGTCCGCTACAGCGTGAAGACCTGTGGGTCCCGGGCTGCGGTGGGAGGACTGGCCCCAGGGCCCCGCAGCGCAGCTCCGCTCTGAGCTCCCCCACCCCCTTCTCCAGGTCACCCGCACTTCTTCAACCAGCTCTTCTCGGGGTTGGATCCCCACGCTCTGGCCGGGCGCATTGTCACTGAGAGCCTCAACACCAGCCAGTGAGTCTCCCGAGGCCCCTTCCCCCACCTTACAAAAGATTGGGTTTGGAGGAGACATCCTCCTGGGGGAAGGAGGAGAATGGTGTTGCTCCCCACCCCCATCTCCTGTGTTCGGGCATCTCTGCTGGCAGGTTTCCTCCTTGTACCCTTTGGGCTCCCTTTCTCCCAGCTTTCTCATGCCTCCCGACCCCAGTTTTTCCTCATTTTTGCTTCCCTGGCCCTTTGTCACCAGCTCATTCCTCCCTTTGGACCTTTCCTCCCTCAGTGTCTCCACCTCCTTTTCCTACTCCTCTGAGGCTGACCTGGCCAGCCCTCCCTCCTCTTTTCCCTTCTCAGCCCTCCCTCTTCTGGCAGGTACACCTATGAAATCGCCCCTGTGTTCGTCCTCATGGAAGAAGAGGTGCTGAAGAAACTCCGGGCCCTGGTGGGCTGGAGCTCTGGGGATGGGGTCTTCTGCCCTGGTATGTAAGAAGGAGGGGGACTCTCCTCTAGCCCTTTGGAGGGTTCCTCCTCCCCCACTCTTCTCTTGCTCTGCGCTGGCAGGGAGGGGCGACTCCTCTCTGTTTCCTCTCCAGCTGGGCTCGGGCCAAACCAGAGAGAAGCTGCCCAGTCCTCTGTATCCTCATGTTTGCCAAACAGTCCATTGGATCAGCGCCCCAGTGCCTGCTCTGGGGAGGGGAGGCACCGTCCTGGGTCGGCCCAGGATGTGGAGGGGATGGTCAGGGGGATCTGCAGATCCTGGGGCTGTTCTGTGTTGTCCACAGGCCGTTTGCAGAGCCCCGGGAGCCAATCTCTCGTGCTGCTCTGATCGGTTCTCCTGGGTGGAGAGGTCAGGGGAAGCGAGCTCCAGTTTCGACCCGCTGCGCCTCCCCTCTCGCCGCCCTCCCTGTGACAGGTGGCTCCATCTCCAACATGTATGCTGTGAACCTGGCCCGCTACCAGCGCTACCCGGATTGCAAGCAGAGGGGCCTCCGGGGACTGCCGCCCCTGGCGCTCTTCGCATCAAAGGAGGTGGGAAGAGACTCAGACCTACCCTGGGCTCCTGATTCTCATCTTCAGTCAGCTGAGAGGGCCTGCCCAGACCCATCTCTTCTGGGGCCAGCCTGCCTCCAGGCACAGGTGCTTCCTTCCGATCAAGGGGCTGAGTAAAGGCTTCCTTCCGTTCACCTTGCCTTCTGTCCGAAGGTAGCGAAGGGCCGAAGAGTGCAGCGGACAGGGTCCACACCCTTTCTACTCAGAGTGTGGTCTGTGGACCAGCAGAATCGGGATCACCTGGGAGCTTGTCAGAATGCAGGATCTCCGGCCCCAGTCCAGACACCCTGAATCTGAATCTGCATTTGAACCAGACACCCTGGTGATTCGTAGGCACATGAACGTTCGAGAAGCCCCAGTCCACGGGATCTCATCTCTTACAGCTCACGCATTTACCAGTCTCTCTCTCCCCCATCCTTCCTGGCCTCTTGCCCCCGGCCTAATCTGCCCTCTGCCTTTCTCCACAGTGTCATTACTCCATTAAGAAGGGAGCTGCTTTTCTGGGACTTGGCACCGACAGTGTCCGAATAGTCAAGACAGATGAGAGGTGAAGGTCCTTCTGTTCACATGGCTCGGGCCCAGCCTGGCACAGTGCACCTTCCTGCTGCCAGAAGCTCTGGCCTCATGCCCCCAGTGGGCTCTTCTCCCCTCTGTTCCTACAGAACTGCCACTTCTACCAGCGTCTCTCCTCCTGTCCCCTGAGATCCGCTTGCCCCCCTTAGGGAAAGATCAACACTGTGGCCTCTGCATAACGAACCACCCATTACCCTGCTCTCAACAGGTCTGCCTCCTAGCTGAGAAAACCTCACACTTCTCTACCCACTCAATTTTCTTTTCCAGAGGGAAAATGATTCCTGAGGATCTGGAGAGGCAGATCAGTCTGGCCGAGGCCGAGGTGAGTGAGTGCAGGCTGCCAGGACAGTGGAGCAGAACCCCGTGGTCTTTCCTCGGAGGGTGCTCTGGACTCTCCCCACTGAAGGCACCGTTCTTCTCTCTTCTTGACCTCTGTGCCCATCTCCACCATGGGCTGACGTGATCGGTGGTAAGCCTCAGGAGCGAAGTCCCTGCTCTCGGGGACTTTGCCGAGACCCCTAGGCAGGATGAGACCCCAAGAGACAGGCGCAGGCCTGAGCCGCTAAGTGAGTTCCGAGGCGGCACCAGAAGGAAGATGGGGGAAACGTGGAGGCCCACCGCACTGGGGGCCCACGTGACTCACTGCAGCCGCCTTGGCAGGCATCTTGGCACTTTCTACCCAATTTTTTTGTACTTGGAGGGATTTTTAATTTTGTTTTTGTTGGTTTTCTATTCTAATAACTATGTAGTGATATCACTTTGTGATCGAATTTCCTTAAGAATTAATGACGTTTAATATCTTTTAATGTGCTTCTTTGCTATCTCTCTAGCTTCTTTGTAAGTCGAATGTTGAAACGCTTTGCCCATGCACGTACATATATATTTATTTTTCATTGAAGTATAGTTGACACACAATGTTCCATTTGTTTTAAGCGTATGACACAGTGATTTGACAAGTTTGTGTTATGCTGTGCTCACTACAAATGTAGCTACCATCTGTCACCGTACAACGCTATTATAGTATCATTGACTATATTCTCTATGCTCTACCTTTTGGCACTATCTCCACAAATTTTATTTTAATTTTTGTTAAAAACATTTTTAATGTTTGTTTGTTGTTGAGAGAGAGAGAGAGAGAGAGAGACAAATGCAAGTGGGGAAGGGCAGAGAGAGACAGAGACACAGAATCTGAAGCAGGCTCCAGGCTCTGAGCTGTCAGCACAGAGCTCGATGTGGGGTTCAAACTCACAAACTGTGAGATGATGACCTGAGCCAAAGTCAGGTGCTTAGCTCACTGAGCCACCTAGGTGCCCCTGTCTCTACAAATTGTGTTTTTATTTAATTAATTAATTGATGAATTAATTTTAAATGGGCTTTGATCATTTTATTTTATTTTTAAAAAATTTTAAATGTTTATTTATTTTGAGAGAGACACACACACACACACAGAGACAGAGCCAAGCAGGGGAGGGGCAGAGAGAGAGGGAGACACAGAATCCAAAGCAGGCTCCAGGTTCTGAGCTGTCAGCACAGAGCCCGACGCAGGGCTCGAACCCACAAACCACGAGATCATGACCTGGGCCAAAGTTGGGTGCTCAACCAACTGAGCCACGCAGGCGCCCCTATCTCTACAAATTTTAAATATATCTCTCCCGCTGCTAGGGTTTATTCTATTAATCGTCACCACAAAGCCTGACGCAGGGTTTGAACTCACAGACCACAAGATCATGACCCAAGCCAAGTTCACCGCTTAACTGACTGAGCCACCCAGGTGCCTCTACAATTCAATGGTTTTTGACAGAGTTGTGCAGCTATCACTACAATAGATATTAGAACATCTTCATCACCCTAAAAAGAAACCTCGTGCCCTTTAGCCATCAATCCCCAATTGGCCCCAAACCTCCTACTAGGTAGCACTCAGCTACTCTGTGTCTCTATGGATTTGCCTACTCTGGATTTTTCATATAAATGGACTTACACCCTGCATGGTCTTTTGTGATGAACTTCTTTTACTCAGCACACTGTCTTCAAGGTTCATCCTAGTCGTAGGGTGTGTCAGTACTTCATTCTTTTTATTGCTGGATAACCTCATTGTGTGGATAGACCGTATATCGCTCATCTGTTCCTCAGGTGATGGACACTCGAGTTGTTTCCACTGCTTAGCTATTATGAGTAATACTGCTCTGAACATTTGTGTACAAGTTTTTGTGTGAACATATGTTTACATTTCTCTCGGTTATATACCTGCGGCAGAATTGCTGAGTCATGCGGTAACTCCGTATTTAACTTTTGAGGAGCCGTCAGACTGTTTTTCAAAGCGGCTACACCAGTTTGTAGTCATACCAGCAGTGTGTGAGCATTCCAGTTTCTCCACGTCTTCACCAATGCTTGGTATTTCTTTTTTTTTTTCCTAGTTTGTTTGTTTATTTAAATTGAAGTATAATTAACATAGGGTTATATTAGTTTGAGGTGTACGACATACTGATTCAACAGTTCTATACATTACTCAGTGTTTACCACAGTAAGTCACCATTTGTCACCATGCATTATTACAATATTGTTGGCTATATTTCCTGTACTGTGCTTTCATTTTCATGACTTCTTTAGTTTATGACTGGAAGTTTGTGCCTCTTAATCTCCTTTATCTATTTCACTCATCCCTCTACCTACCTTCCCTCTGGCAACCACCAGTTTGTTTTCTGTATTTAAGAGTCCCTCCCTCCCTCTCTCTCTCTTTCTTCATTTGTTTTGGGTTTGTTTTTTTTTTAGATCCCACATATAAGTGAAATCATATGGTATTTGTCTTTTGTATCCAACTTATTTCATTTAGCATAATATCTTCTAGGTCCATGCACGTTGTCACAAATGGCAAGCTCTCATTCTTTTTTTATGGCTGAATAATATTCTGTGATACATATATCATGCCTATATATGTTTTCTTTTTTTGATTCTAGCCTTTCCGACAGGTATGAGGGGATATCTCACTGTGGTTTTGATTTGCATTTCCCTGATTATTTATGATGTTGAGCATCGTTTCATGTGTCTGTTGGCCATCTGTGTGTCTTTGAAAAAACAAATGTCCATTCAGGTCCTCTACTCAAATTTAACTTAATTTCATTTATTTATGATTTTATTTATTTACTTGGTTTTATTTATTTATTTATTTATTTTTTTTGAGAGAGAGAGTGTGTGCAAGTGCACGTGGTAGGGGAAAGGACAGCGGGAGAGGGATAAAGAGGACCTTAAGCAGGTTCCACGCTTAGTGCAGGGCCGATGCGGGACTCGATTCCACGGCCCTGGGATCATGAAAGGAGCCAAAATCAAGAGTCAAACACTCAACTGACTGAGCCACCCAGGCTCCCCTATGATTTTATTTTTAAGTAATCTCTACACCCAATGTGGGGCTTGAATTTACAACCCCTAGATCAAGAGTCAATGCTCTACTGACTTAGCCAGCCAGGCGCTCCATCTGCCCATTTAAAAATAAAAGTTTTTAAAAATGTTTTTATTATTATTATTATTATTGAGAGAGAGAGAGCATGCACAGGGGAGAGGCAGAGAGAGAGGGAGAGAGAGAACCCCAAGCAAGGTCTGTGCTGACAGCAGTGAGTCCAATGTGGGGCTCAAACTCACAAACCAAGAGATCATGACCTAAGCTAAAGTCAGACACTCAACCGACTGAGCCACCCAGGCATCCCTGCCCATTATGTAATTGGTTCATTTGTTTGTTTGTTTCTTTATTTTTTAATTTCTCTTTTTGATTTTAGTGGGCCAAGTGTTATCTCCCTGTGGTTTCGATTTGCATTTCCCTGATAACTAATGATGTCGAGCATCTTGCCATACATTATTGGCCATTTGTAGAACTTCTTTGGAGAAGCGTCTGTTTGTATCCTTCGTTCAGTTTTTAATTAGGTTGCCTTTTGTTTTTCAGTTGTAAGCATTCTTCATCTGTTCTAGACAGAAGTCCCTTATCAGATATGTGACTTACAAATACCTTCTTCCGTCTCGTGGGTGGTCTTGTCACCTCCTTGACAGTGTCCTTTGAAGTCAAAAGTTTTAGATTTTGATGAGGTCCAATTTATCTAATTTTTCTTTGGTTTCTTGTGCTTTTGATGTTATATATACCAAAACGTTGTCTAGCCCAAGCCCATGAAGATTTATTCCTATATTTTCATCTAAGAGTTTTATATATATACTTTTTTTGTTTTTATTTTTTATTGTATTCTTTTTGGCCTGCCTGCCCTGAGTTTTATTTTTAGGATTTAAAATATTTTTTAAAATATTTATTATTTTTGAGAGAGAGAGAGAGAGAGAGAGTACGTGTAAGTGGGGGAGGAGCAGAGAGAGAGGGAGACCCAGAATCTGAAGCAGGTCCAGGCTCAGAGCTGTCAGCACAGAGCCTGACATAGGGCTTGAACTCACAAATGGTAAGACCATGACCTGAGCTGAAGTCGGATGCTTAACCGACTGAGCCATTCAGGTACCCCAAGTTTTTTTTTTTTAAGTGAGTTCTATGCCCAATGTGGGGCTTGAACTCATGACCTTGAGATCAAGAGACACATGCTCTACTGGCTGAGCCACCCAGGCACCCCAAGAGTTTTATATTTTTAACTTTTACATTTAGTTCTATAATCTATTATGAATTAATTTGTATATATGATAACAATTTCTTTTGCATGTGGATATCCAGTTGTCCCAGTACCATTTGTTGAAAAGAATATTCTTTCCCCAATGCAGCATCTTGAAATCCTTGATGAAAATCAGTTGACTGTAAATGTGAGGTGGTATTTCTGGATTCTCAGTTCTGTTCCATTGATCTGCACATCTATAGTATAGACCACCTTGCCTTGACTGACATGGCTTTGTAGTAAGTTTTGAAATCAAGAAGCCTGAGCCCTCCAACTCTGTTCTTTTTCCAGATGGTTTCGGCTATTCTGGGTCCCTTAATTTCCATATGCATTTTAGGATCAGCTTGTCAATTTCTGCTAAGAAGCCAACTGGGATTGTGATAGAGATTATGTTCAATTGGTAGATCTATGAACATGGGATATCTTTGGTCTTCTTTGACTTCTTTCAACAATGCTTTGTAGTTTTCAGAGTATATGTTTTGCACTGCTTTTTCAAATTTATTCCTAAGTATTTATTCCTCTTAGTGTTATAAACGAAATTGCTTTCTTAATTTTATTTTTGGATTGTTCATTTCTCATATATAGAAATACAGTTGCCTTTTTAATATTGATCTTTTATCCTGAAAACTTGCTGAATTCATTTATTAATAGTCTTTTAGTGGATTCCTTAGGACTTTGTAGATACGATATTATGTTATTTGTAAGTAGAGATAGTTTTGCTTTTTTCCTCTACTCTGGGTGCTTTTTATTTTATTTTCTTACCTAATTGCCCTGCTAGACCCTCAGTAATGTTGAATAGAAGTGGGGAGAGTGGACATCCTTGTTCCTGATCGTGGGGGGAAGGCTTTCAGTCTGTTAGCATTGAGTACGATGTTAGTTGTGGTTTTTTTTGGTAGCTGCCGTCTTTTAGGTTGAGAACATTCCCATCAACTCCTAGTTTGTTGAGTAGGTTTATCAAGCAGGAGCGTTGGATTTTATTGAATGTTTTTCTGTGTTTATTGAGATGTGTTTTTTTTCCTCTATTTTGTTAATAAGTGTATTATATTAATTGATTTTTGGGTGCTAAACTGAGCTTGCACTCCTGGGACAAATCAATTTTGTCATAATGTATAATTTTTTATATGTTGCTGATTTTAAATGTTTTTTATTAATTTCTGGGAGAGAGAGAGCGTGTGGGAGGGGCAGAGAGAGAGAGGGAGACCGAGGATCCAAAGCAGGCTCTGCGCTGACGGCAGAGAGCCTAATCTGGGGGCTCAAACTCATGAACTGAGAGATCATGACCTGACCTGAAATCAAGAGTCAGATACCTAACTGACTGTGCCACCCAGCCACCCCTTATATGTTGCGATTTTGATTAGCTAGTGTTCTGTAGGTTTTTTTTTTTTTTTTTTTTGTATCTATATTCAAAGAGATACCATCTGTAGTTTTCTTGTGATGTTTTGTCTGGTTTTGGTAACAGGAAAATACAGGATGAATTCAGAAGTGTTCCTCTTGGGACGCCTGGGTGGCTCAGTCAGTTAAGCCCCTGACTTCAGCTCAGGTCACGATCTCGCGGTTTGTGAGTTTGAGCCCCGCGTTGGGCTCTGTGCTGACAGCTCAGAGCCTGGAGCCTGCTTCGGATTCTGTGTCTCATTCTCTCTCTGCCCTTCCCCTACTGGTTCTCTGTCTCTCAAAAATAAATAAATGTAAAAAAAAGAAATTAAAAAAAAAAGAAGTGTTTTTTGGAATTTCTTTCCTCTTCTGTTTTTTGGA
The DNA here is from genome assembly GCA_030068075.1 of Paguma larvata. Lineage (NCBI taxonomy): Eukaryota > Metazoa > Chordata > Mammalia > Carnivora > Viverridae > Paguma > Paguma larvata. Next base: position 60,900,110 of record CM057828.1, read on the forward strand.
ATTTTTTCGTGAAGAACTGGCATCATTTCTTTTTCAGATGTTTTATAGAATTCATCAGTGAAGCCATATAGGCCTGGGTTTTTCTTTTTGGTATTTTTTTAAATAAAAATTCAATTTCTTCACGAACTTTTGTAGTGTTAGAATTTTTTAAATAGCATTTTGATCTTCCAGTAAGATATTAGCATCTTTTGAAAGCATGCAAGCTTTGAAAAAGACCAGCAGACAGACCTAGGATTGAATTCAATCTCTGGAGCTTCTACTTGGGGGTAGATTTCTTAACACCTCTGAATCTCAGTGTCCTCACCTGCAAGTTAAGGAAGACAGTATCACTTTGTAAGGTTGAAAGGTCCCAGGTCACGCATGCAATGAGAGTTTCGAGATGGCCTCATCACCAGGCTCTGCGTAGGTTTTTCTTTTTCCCCTTAATGTTTATTTATTTTTGAGAGAGAGAGAGAGAGAGAGAGCACAAAGCAGGGGAGTGGCAGAGAGAGAGAGATTGAGAGAGAGGGAGACACAGACTCCAAAGCAGGCTCCAGGTTCCGAGCTGTCAGCAGAGTCCAACGTGGGGCTCAAACTCACAAACTGTGAAATCGTGACCTGAGCTGGAGCTGGACACTTAACCGACTGAGCCACCCAGGTGCCCCAATTTTTAAAAATGTTTTTATTTCTTTATTTTGAGAGAGAGAGAGGGGGGTAAGGGGCAGAGAGAGAGGGAGAGAGAATCCCAAGCAGGCCAGAACAAGGGACTCGATCTCACGAATCGTGAGATTGTAACCTGAGCTGATATCAAGGGTTGGGTACTTGACCAACTGAGCGACCAGGTGCCCCTCTGGGCAGCTTTTGCAATACCTTCACAGCCGCTTCCCACCCTCCCTGCTTTTCTGCCACAGGGTGCTGTGCCATTCCTGGTTAGTGCCACCTCTGGCACTACCGTGCTGGGGGCCTTCGACCCCCTGGAGGCAATCGCTGACGTGTGCCAGCGTCACGGGCTGTGGCTCCATGTGGATGTGAGTGGGACTGGGGCCTGAGGGTGGGGTGGGCTGAGCCAAGGCCAAGGCCCACGTTATTCCTTTTGCTCCACAGGCTGCCTGGGGTGGGAGCGTCCTGTTGTCACAGACACATAGACATCTCCTGGATGGGATCCAGAGGTGCATACGGCCACCTGCTTCCTGAATCCCACCCTTCAAATACCTGATCCAGAGACTAGTCCTGGACTAGGGAGCTTCCGATGGGAGTGAGGGAAGGAGGTTGGGGGAGGGGGGATTGGAGAGATGGCAGACGGGGGCTGGGAGGGCAGATGGCCGACATGGGAATTCTTCCTGACTGCTGGGCCCGCGTGAGACTCAAGCCCCTTTACTGGAGATGTGGAAGAGGAGGGAGGGGCTCCGGTTGGGCGGCTTGAGGAGGAGCCGGCGGATCCAGCTTTGCCGTGCCCCCCCCCCCCCCCCCGCAGGGCTGACTCCGTGGCCTGGAATCCCCACAAACTCCTCACGACAGGCCTGCAGTGCTCAGCTCTTCTTCTCCGGGATACCTCGGTGGGTGTGCCCTGCCCCTGTCCTCACCCTGGACCTCTGTCTTCCTTTCTGTCCCACCTTAGGGAGAGAGGGTCCTGGTCTTACTGCGTCCTCCTCACCATCCCACCTGAAGCTGAGTAGCTGCGACCACCCTAATGCCCTGTAGTGCTCCCCCGCCCCCGCCCCCACCCGTGGCCCCTCTTCATGTAAAGGAAAATGTTTCCAGCTTCAGGGTGTAATTGAAGGGATCCTGGGCCGAGTCTGGGGAGAACTCTGGGTGTTGGGAGAGCACCCGGAGAGAGGGGCCTGAGTCAGGAGTTCCGCCTGGTGCCAGGGACAGAATGGGCGGGGTGAGCTAAGAAATCCCCCACCCCACCGCCCCCCCTGCAGCTCTCGAGGAAGCCTCGCTGGAGAGGGTGGCGTCTGACAGGCTTGCTTCTGCTCTCGCCACCGACAGAACCTGCTCAGGCGCTGCCACGGCTCCCAGGCCAGCTACCTCTTCCAGCAGGACAAGTTCTATGACGTGGCTCTGGACACTGGAGACAAGGTGGTGCAGTGCGGCCGCCGCGTGGACTGTCTGAAGCTGTGGCTCATGTGGAAGGCGCAGGGCGGCCAAGGGCTGGAGCGGCGCGTGGACCGGGCCTTTGCCCTTGCCAGGTAGGAGTGGAGGCGGTTTGAGGGCCTCTCTCCCGGGGTCCTGTCTAGTCCCGTCCTGCCCCCCCCCCGCCCCATGTCTTCACCCCCACACCTCCACCTCCCTCGCCTCCCGCTTTTCTTGCTCTCAGGGTCTCTTGGCTCATTCTCTGGGTCTCTTCTGTTTCTGTCTCTCTGCTTTTCCTCCTCCAGCTGTGATTTCTCCCTCTCTTATTTCTAGGTACCTGGTGGAGGAACTGAAGAAGCGAGAAGGATTTGAGTTGGTCATAGAGGTATGACCAACTCTGCTCTTTGACAGCCCCCGGCCCCCTCCCCGCCGTCTGTCCCACACGCAAAGCCCTGATGCGGAAGAGGGGCAGTGAAAGGGGGTCACCCTCCCTTCCACAGCTTACACTTCTCCCCCCTCATTCCTCCCAGCCTGAGTTTGTCAACGTGTGTTTCTGGTTCGTGCCCCCCAGCCTACGGGGGAAGCAGGAGAGCCCGGATTACAGCGAAAGGCTGGCTAAGGTAGGCTCCCTCTTTCTGGCTCTGTTTAGCCCAGTTGAGGGAATGGCAGTGCAGCTGGTGTGTTTCTGCCCCCTGCTGGCTGTGAGTGGCATAGCAGGTCCCTTTGCTAGGCTGGCTCCTGAGGGCGTGATCTGGAAGACAGCACCAGCTTGTCCTCATTTCTGTGTGTGGGGGGGTGGGGGGGGATGGGGGGGATAGATTGGTACTGGATGCTGCAGATGGTTTGAAAGGACAAGAATGTCTCGCCCTTGGGGCGCCTGGGTGGCTCTGTCAGTTAAGCGGCCGACTTCAGCTCAGGTCATGATCTTACGGTCTGTGAGTTCAAGCCCCACGTCGGGCTCTGTACTGATGGCTCAGAGCCTGGAGCCTGCTTCAGATTCTGTGTCTCCCTCTCTCTCTGCCCTTCCCTTGCTCACTCTATGTCTCTCAAAAATAAAATAAAACCGTTAAGAAAAAAAGTAAAAAAAAAAAAAAAAAAGTGTTCTCGCCCTTAAGGACTTATTTAGAAAACTAGCGTTACCTATTTGAAACCAATCTGTTTGATGCAATCTCGTAAATTACATGGTAGATTGCAGGGTACAGATCACAGCCATCCCAGGAATTCAGTCAGAGAGAGGAGGAGAAGGTGTAAGGACTATGAAGGCCAGACGCTGGACTAGAGCAGTGTTGGGAGTCAGGGAACAATCAGGACTTGGCAGAAAATGGCCCGCGTGACAACTTGGAGCCAGGTAAGGTAGGAAGCGATGCGGAAGCTAGAGAAGGCCCAGCAGGTTGGATGGAGCGGAAGAGGTGAACTGGGGCCAAGGTCGGGCGCTGAGCGATGAGGACGCCTCTGGAAGGTGGTTGAGGGAGAGGCAAATGCATCTCGAGGAGCCTGGCCTGAGGCCGCAGCTGGAAGGTCTCTTCACCCCTTCCACAGGTGGCCCCGGTACTCAAGGAGCGCATGATGAAGGAGGGCTCCATGATGATTGGCTACCAGCCCCATGGGACCCGGAGCAACTTTTTCCGTATGGTTGTGGCCAACCCCGCGCTGACCCGGGCTGATATGGACTTCCTTCTCAATGAGCTGGAACGGCTAGGCGGGGACCTCTGAGCCTCCTCCCCGCTGCTGACCTCGACACCCCACCTCACCCCCACTGTCTTCGTGTGTTCCCTTCCTGTGTTGTCAAGAGCAAAGTGATCTTTAGCAGTGTTTATACATGTTGACCCACTAACTCTCCTATGAAATATTTGCTCTTGGGGCGCCTGGGTGGCTCAGTCGGTTAAGCATCTGACTCTTGATTTTTGGCTCAGGTCATGATCTCCTGGTTTATGAGTTTGAGCCCCGCATCGGGCTCCACATAGACCGTGCGGACCCTTCTTGGGATTCTCTCTCCCTCTCTCTCTCCGCCCCTCCCCTGCTCGTGCTCTTTCTCTCAAAATAAATAAATAAACAAAAAATATATATGCTATTAGAATATTTAAACTCTAGTACAGCCACATGATGGAATGTTACTCTGCCATTAAAGTTATGTTCACAAACGTGAGATGTTTGTGACGTAAAAGAATAAGAACATAAAAAGATTTTTATTGATATGAGAAATAATGACTTTAATATAATGTTATATTGAAAAAGCTGGATACAGGACTTATGTATAGTAATAGCTGAGCTATGTTCAAACCCATGTAGGGAAAAGACTGATGAAATGAAATCTGCCAAATGTTCGTAATTTTCCCTGGGATGGGATTATAGGCAATTTATAATTACCTTCTTTCTACCTTTTGTGCTCCCCCCCCTTTTTAATATAATGAATATGCATTACTTTTATAATAGGGAAATAATAAAATTTCAACTATATTTTTTGGTGTGTTTTGAAGTTTGTTACTTTTCTTTTTTTAAAAAAAATTTTTTTTAACGTTTATTTATTTTTGAGAGACATAGAGTCAGAGCGTGAGCAGGGGAAGGGCAGAGAGAGAGAGGGAGACACAGAATCCAAAGCAGGCTCTGGGCTCTGAGCCGACAGCACAGAGCCCGACGCGGGGCTCGAACTCACAGACCGTGAGATCATGACCTGAGCCGAAGTCGAACACCTAACTGACTGAGCCACCCAGGCGCCCCAAAGTTTGTTACTTTTCAACCAGATAATAGAGAATGGGGGTGCCTGGGTGGCTCAGCGGGTTAAGCATCCGACTTCAGCTCAGGTCATGATCTCATGGTTCATGGGTTTAAGTCCCGCGTCGGGCTCTGTGCTGACAGCTAGGAGCCTGGAGCCTGGAGCCTGCTTTGGATTCTGTGTCTCCCTCTCTCTCTCTGCCCCTCCCCCACTCACAGTCTGTCCCTCTCTGTCTCTCAAAAATGAATAAATGTCAAAAAAAGTTTAAAAAAAATAGAGAATGGGAATTTTTTTTTAAAAAAAAGGCAGGTGTAAGAGAGGCTAAAAATAGGAAAAATTTTTTCTCAAGAAAGGTTTAGTAGGAAATGCTGAAAGTGGAGTCACTCTAAAATTAACTGTACTTTAGTGACATGGAAAGCAAATTGGGTACTGACTGGATGTTGAGACCAGAGCCTTGTCCACTCACCACTCTCAAAAAATCCTTACATGCAAAATAAAGACTTTTCCTTCTATAGAGGTGTCTAGCTGGCTCTTTCGGAAGAGCATGCGACTCTTGATCTTGAGGTGGTGAGTTTGAGTCCCACGTTGAGTGTAGAGATTACTTACTTACATACAGATAAACGTTGAAAAAAATTTTTCCTTCTGTAACTTAAACAACAGAAGCCAAGTTAAAAAAGAAAGAAAGAAAGGAAAGCCCAACAACAAAACATCCATTTCACACTTCCAATCCCGAACTGCTGTTGCTTTTCGGTCCCTTTTTGGGAAAGAGGCGATTAGCTACGCAAGTCGTTTTGGTTGTTTTGTTTTGTTTTGTTTGTGTCGTCCAAGGTTTATTGAAGATCTCCTAGCCCAGCAGAAAGATTCGAATGGCGTTACGTGGTGTTTTGAAACCCATCCCAACTGTAGGCTGAGTGACCTGCAGGTCGGACGGACTGCCAAAGTCCAAGAGTTTCAGTATTTCCTTGGTGTGAGGATCTACCTCGGTGCTCTCCTCCTCCAGGACTGAGACTTCGGGGCCATAATTTTCTCTCCTTTCTCTCAACAGCTTGATAGAGAGCCCTCTCAGCGGGCCTCTCTCTTTTTTTTTTTAATTTTTTTTTTAACGTTTATTTATTTTTGAGAGACATAGAGACAGAGTATGAGCAGAGGAAGGGCACAGAGAGAGGGAGGTACAGAATCTGAAGCAGGCTCCAGGCTCTGAGGTGTCAGCACAGAGCCTGACACAGGGCTCGAACTCACAGACCTGAGCCGAAGTCGGCCACCCAACCAACTGAGCCAGCCAGGCGTCAGTGGGCCTCTCTGAATGTGCTCCGGCTGCTGTGTGACAGCGTGCTCTTTTGTGGCAGGGCTCTTGCCGGGAACAGTGGCCATCTCCTCACAAGCACGGTTGCTGGTGCGGACGTGGCTGCCCAGGCACGTGTCATACTTCTCCGTGACGACCCGGGCTGCCTTCTTCACGGCTTTGGTGCCAACGCGGCCCATGTTGGCAGGCCCGCTGAAAGAGGAAACGGCACTATGCAAGTTATTAAGGACGAGTGACAAATTTCCCATTCCTAAAAATACCGTTTATGAAAACAATAATGTGGTCATGTAAAAATCATCCGAAGTTATTTGAAGAGGCAAATACAGACGGTACAAACCATAGCAAAAGAACATCCAAATCGCAGACCCAAATCTCTTGACAATTTGGCCTGGGGAAAAAGCCTTTCGATTCGGAAATTACTAATACTTCCCCTATAAACTTGTTATTCTTTTTTTTTTTTTAAGAAAGTCTTTTTTTAAAAAATATTTTTAATGTTTATTCATTTTTGAGAGACAGAGAGAGATAGAGTGCAAGGGGAGGAGGGGCAGAGAGAGAGAGGGAGACACAGAATCGAAGCAGGCTCCAGGCTTTGAGCCATCAGCACAGAGCCCGATGCGGGGCTTGAACTCACAGACTGTGAGATCATGACCTGACCCGAAGTCGGACGCTTAACTGACTGAGCCACCCAGGCGCCCCTAAACTTGTTATTCTATAAATGGTATTTAACTTCTTCCAAATAACAAAACTGAGAGTATTAATCATTTGAACTCTAAGCCCTATTCTTTCTTTTTTTTTCTTTAAATGTTATGTATTTCTGAGAGAGAGCACGCGGGAGAGGCAGAGAGATGGAGGGCCAGAGGATCCAAAGTGGGCTCTGTGCTGCCAGCAGAAAGCCCAATGTGGGGCTTGACCCACAAACTGGGAGATCGTGACCTGAGCCAAAGTCAGAGGCTCACCTGACTGAGCTACCCAGGTGCCCCTTATCTAAGCCTTATTCTTAAAGAGTTCTATAGACCTGCAAAAGGTCTTAAACTTAGTAAAAAAGACAAACTAAAAAAAAAAAAATCCTATTTTCAATTCACAACAAAGCTAGAAAGCAAAAACAAAAAATCTTCAAGATCCTTAAATCGTCTCCATTTGAGAAATATTTTTTAAATTTTTTTTAACATTTATCTATTTTTGAGAGACAGAGCATGAGCAGGGGAGGGGTAGAGAGAGATGGAGACACAAAATCCGAAGCAGGCTCCAGGCTCCGAGCTGTCAACGCAAAGCCCGATGCGGGGCTTGAACTCACAAACCGTGAGATCTGACCTGAGCCGAAGTTGGCTGCCCAACCGACTGAGCCACCCAGGCGCCCCTGAGAAATATTTTTAAGAGAAGGTCAGAAAGACAAGACCTAGAATCAGTTGATCCCAGGTTTTCTCCAGCTTTAAGAGCTAATGCTTCTACTCTTCTTGTTTTAAGTAAGCTGTATACGCAATGTGGGGCTTGAACTAACAACCCTGAGATTCAGAGTCACATATTCTACCCGCTGAGCCAGCCAGGTGCCCCTACTTTCCGACTCTCAAAACTCACTGTCTAGGGGCACCTGGGTGGCTCAGTTGGTTAAGCCTCTGACGTCTGCTCAGGTCATGATCCCACCTTTCGTGAGTCTGCGCCCCCCATGGGGCTCTCTGCCGTCAGCACGCAGCTCGCTTCAGATCCTCTCCCCCCTGCTCCTTCCTCCCCCCTTCTCAAAAATAAATAAATATAAAAAAAATTCAACCTTGTGTTTTTTCGGGGCTGCTAGGTTGGTGTGTGTCCAGCGGTGCCCGCGGCGAGGAGGGCTCGGCTTGAAGGTAGAAGGCCCTCCCCTGCTTCGTAGCCCTTCCCGGCGTGAGATGCAGCATGCAGAACGTCTTCCTGAAGGCACATCATGGAGAACACGAGAGACCCCAGTTCATCGCCTACCCCCATCTCCGCATCGGGGCCAAGCCCTTTCCCTCGGGAGACGGTAATCGTACCCTCTATTCCCTAACTCTCACGTGCATCCACTTCTGACCTGCTGGGAAGGTGAATAAAGAGAACCTGGACCACTACCCAGGGTGGACCACAGCCCTGGTTCGGACCATGACTCTGCACGCGGACCAGGAAAGTGTATGGGACCTCAAGCTCACCTTCCTTACTTGTATCCAATGATCGGTAGACTGATCTTCCATCCCTTTGTTTGTGGCAGGAGTTGGCTTAAATCAATAACTTAGATTGGTGCATGAAAAAAAAAAAAAAACCGCAACCTCTAAATCTCTGGATACAATATGGCAGTCTCCCTCCTGCTCCCCCTCTCCCATCACCATTTATACAGAGCTCCTGCTAGGTGTAATCCCTTTCCCTGCTTTCAAAGAGCTTAAGACTTAAGCAGTCATCCCTCATCCGAGGCATGTCGCTGCCCCAGGGCCTTTGCACCTGCTATCCCCTTCTCCCTCAAAATTCATCTTTCTACGTGGTTTACACCCTCACTGGCTTTAGATTTCTGTTCAGTTGTCATCTCCTGAGTGAAGTTTTGCTTGAATATTCTACTAAAAATTACATTTTCGCCCTCTGTTCTTGCACTTGCTATTCTATTATCTGCCTTGCTTTTCTCTGTGGCAGGGATAAGTATCTGGCATAGTCTATATTTCAGTTTATCTAGCTAGCTAGCTATCGATATATTTATTTAATTTTTTTTCTGTCTCATCTGACTAGAATGTAAGCTCAGGGAGCAGAGATTTTTATATCACTGCTCCCTAAAATGGAATCTGGTACTTACTGGATAGCTAATGAGCTCCAGGTAGTAGGTGACTTGCTGTCAGTCACATAACTTTTAAGTGGCGGAGTCAAAGTCAAATTCAGGCCATCTTTCTCTGGCTCTTAACCGTGGACCTAGCCTGCTTCTGTTGTCGTGTGTGTGTGATTCACAGGCGTGCGGGTGTTGTTGACTATATGCCGTGGATTCACTATCTGTGGGATTAATGAAGCCACGCGCAGGGTCGGACATCCGCCTTGCCCTTGGCCTGCGGAAATTGTATTTTTCATCGAACCGGAAATAAGGATGTTGAGAACACCTACCCGGGTGTGTTGCAATGTTGGATCAGGTTTTGTGTGGTTTGGGTTTTGGTTTCGGTTTCGGTTTTTGGTGTAAAGCAGTCTGAGTATTTGAGTGACCAGACTCCACCCAACTAGGGAAGGAAAATGGTACCTTTACAGGTAGGCCAGGGGCCGAGGGGCACCTGTGAAATGGTAGCTCTCGAGCTGGAAGATGGTAGCTCTTGAGCTGGAAGATAGTTTCCTTTTCAGGAAACTAGATGCAAAGGAGCAAGCTCCAGCAAGGTCAGAACTTGACTCAACACTTGGAACTTTTCTCGTATACTTTAGGTCCTTATCTGGCTGGTTCTCTTCTGTTTGTGTACCTTAAAAAAAAAAACTTTTCATTTTGAAATAATTTGAAACTTACAGAAAAGTTGCATGAATAGTCACAGAGAGCTTGGATATGCTCTTTACCTAAATTTATCAGTTTCTCGCATTTTGACAAATTTTCTTTATCATTCCTTTATATATGTACTATAACATTTTTTTCCTGAACCGCTTGAGAGTGGGTTTTATACAATATGCCCCTTTGTCTCTTAACATTCTGGTGTATATTTCCTAAGAACAAAAATATTATCTTAAATACATTGATAGTACATATAAAATTCATAGTACATTTATCAAATTCAGGACATTTAACATTGACATTATACTTTAAAGTCCGTTTTCCATAATTGTCAGTTGTCCCAAGAGTGCCCATTGTGGCATTTCCCCTCTCCAGTACAAGATCCCAAGCCAGGATCATGTATCGCATTTTGTTGTCATCTTTCTGTTTCCTTAAACTAAAGTGAATTAAACTTAACTGAAATAGTTCCTCAGCCTTCTCCGTCATCAACGGCGTTGACATTTTTAAAGCATACAGGGCAGTCATTACAAAGAAAGTTCGTCTGTTTGTTTTTCCTGATGTTTCCTCTCGACTGGATTCGGGTTATGCATTCTGAGCTGGGGTGTGATACAAATCATGTCCGTGCTTTTCAGGGAAGTCCACCCCCAGGTCCGCAAGGTCCATCTGCTTCTTACTGGCGATGTCACTTGATCAAGGTGTTGTCTGGTTTCTACACAGGATAGCTACTATTTTCCCCTTTGCAACCGATAAACCATCTGGGAGGAGCCATTCTGAGATTCCGCAATATCCTGTTCTGCTTGTACTTCCCCAACTAGATTTAGTATCCCTTCATGGTCCTTGCCCAAGCCAACTTTCATCATAATGGCTGCAAAATGGTGGTTTTTCTAAGGCCAGCATTCCCTCCACTTTTGTCATTTGGCATTCAACTACAAAGAAGAACCCTCCTTTCTAAATGCCTTTCACTCATTCATTCATTCATTCATTCATCTCTTTACTGTCAATATTGGCCTTTGTTTTATTCAATAAATTATAGTCCATTTCTATCCTTACTTATTTTACTGTTTGTTCGTTTGTTTATTTATTTCTTTATTTAAGAGAGAGAGAAAGAGTATGTGTGTGTGTGTGAGGTGGGAGAGAGAGAGAGAGAGAGAGAGAATCCCAAGCAGGCTGCATATAGAGCGAGAGCCCAACTCCGGGCCCGATGTGAGGCCCGACCCCAGGACCTGGGGATCATGACCTGAGCCAAAAATCAAGAGTTGGTCACTCAACCAACTGAGCCACCCAAGCTCCCAATCCTTACTTTTTTTTAATGTGCTCAAACTGTACCACTTTTGACCATAAGAAGTCCCTTTAATCTGGCTCCTGTGTCCTTTTGGCATGTTTATTAATATATAGTTTTGAAGCACTGCCTTTGCTCTTGGCACAACAAAAATCTTCCAGGCTTATCTTGTGCCTTCTCTGCTCCACTTGGAATCAGCCATGTCTTCAAGGAACCCTAATTCCTTGTAGTGGAGAATGGCATTTAGAAACCACCGTCTGGGCACCAGGTGTGTTCATAGTTACCGGCTAGATTTTATGGACTTCTAAAATGTAAACTAACATTCTTTTGTATCTCTCAACTCATTTTAACTGTGTTAAGGGCCAGAGCTTTAAAGAGGGGAGTGATATTTCCCTGGAAGTTATCACAGGGGCAGGAGAGAAAATGGATTGGTAACCAAGGATAGTAGGTGGGAGGTGAGGTACAGAGTTGTGATGCTTCATTCTTCTCTCTCTCTCTCTCTCTTTTTTTTTTTTTTAGAGAGAGGTTTTTTAATGTTAAGTGGAGGACCTTGTTGGGTTTTGTACAAAGAAGGCAACCCCTGGTTTAGCATTGTCATTACAAGTTTCGTAGAATAATAGGTCTTCGAGTTGAAAGGCCTGCATAAGTACCTGCTTGATACAACCTTGGCCTTGAGGCAGATTTTTTTACCCTGTATTTTACAAATAAGGCAGCTGAGGCTGAGCAAAAGATTCTTGACAAAGTCACAAAAGTGTCTCTTAAGCAGAAGATGTCGTTTCTTCTATAAAAGAATTCCATTTGTTTGTACAAGCCACCATCTCTTTAATGTTATACCCCCAACACAATAATTCTGTGCTTTCTTTTCTAGACTGATATTCTGTCAGTTGTTAAGATCCAGTTTCCACATGTTGGAGGAACCCAGTGGTCTGATGGCCTAGTTTTGAAAAAATCCCTGAAGTTCATTTTTAGCAAATTCTCTGGTGCCAACATAATTAGCTTGCACATTTCCTTAGTTTGTAGCATGTTATTTTTAGTTTTTTCTTATAACCACGTACATTTTAGCGTTGGATGAGAGGTTTAAGTGTTTTTACGTCAACCGGAGGGGTTTTGGTGCTGTTCCCTTCTGCCAAAGAGATAGACTTGAGCGTTATATATACCAGGTATTGATACTGGGATTTCTTTGGGGGAAGATTTTAAACCACATAGTCAATTTCTTTAACAGATGAGGGCTGTCGAGGGCTGTTTCTTCTTGAGTAAGCTTTGGTAGTTTTTGTCTGTCAACAAATGGCCTCTTTTCATCTACATTGCAGGATTTATTGATATAATCTTGCTTCCTAATTATCCTTTTAATATCTGTAGAGTCTGTAGTATTGTTACCTCTCCTGATACTGATGATTTGTGTCTTCTCTCTTTTTTTCTTGTTCAGTTTAGTTAGAGGTTATTTGCTATTGATCTTAAAGAACCAGCTTTGGTATTACTGAATTTCTTAATTGTTTTTCTACTTAATTGATTTCTGCTCTAATCTTTATCCAAGTGAATTTTCCAGCTTGGCAATATTCAGTGCATACTGTCACCCATTGGTGCTGAAAGAGTAATATATCCTGAGGACAATGACATCTTTGCTTACTACAAAACTCTAGTAATCGAGACCCTGTGGTCAACAGTATAGACACGTAGACCAAATTAATAGATTGAGAATCCAGAAACAAGCCTTCACATTTCCAGGCAATTGATTTTCTTTTTCTTTTTTTTTTTTTTTTAAATTTTTTTTAATGTTTATTTATTTTTGAGACAGAGAGAGACAGAGCATGAGCGGGGGAGGGGCAGAGAGAGAGGGAGACACAGAATGTGAAGCAGGCTCCAGGCTCTGAGCCATCAGCCCAGAGCCCGATGCGGGGCTCGAACTCACAGACCGCGAGATCATGACCTGAGCCAAAGTCGGACGCTCAACCGACTGAGCCACCCAGGCGCCCCCAGGCAATTGATTTTCAACAAGGATGTCAAGACAGTTCGCTGGAGGAAAGGATAGTCTTCTCAACAAAAGGTGCTGAGACAACAGGGTATCCATACACAAAAGAATGAAGTTGAACCCTTTTATCACATCAGACACAAAAATTAACTCATAATGAATTATAGATCTAAATATAAGAGCTAAAACTATAAAGTTCTTTTTTTTAAATTTTTTTAAACGTTTATTTATTTTTGAGACATAGAGACAGAGCGTGAGCTGGATAAGGGCAGAGAGAGAGGAAGACACAGAATCTGAAGCAGGCTCCAGGCTCTGAGCTGTCAGCACAGAGCCCAAAGCAGGGCTCGAACTCACAGACCGCGAGATCATGACCTGAACCGAAGTCACTGCTTAGCCGACTGAGCCACCCAGGCGCCCCTAAAACTATAAAGTTCTTGAAAGAAAATAGAGGAATAAATGTTAGTGAGCTTGGGTCAGGCAAAGCCTCCTTACATATGTCACCAAAAGCACAAGCAACCAAAGGGAAAAAATAGATACATTGGACCTCATCGAAATATAAAACTTGTGCTTCAGAGGATACCATCCAGAATATGAAAAGACAGAGTACAGAATGCAAGAGGATATCTGCAAGTTACATATCTCATAAGGGACTTCTCTCTAAAATAGACAAAGACCTCTTACAACTCAATAATAAAAGACAAATTATCCAATTTAAAAAACGGACCGGGGACCTGAATAGACATTTCCCCAAAAAGATATACATATGGCCAATAAACACATGACAAGACGCCCAACATCGTTGGTCATCAGGGAGATCACAGTCACAATGAAATACCACTTCGTAGCCACGGAGATGGTCATAACAAAAAAGAGGAATGACACGTGTCGGCGAGGACGTAAAGGAACCGGAACTCTCATATGCCGCTGATGGAACTGTAAACTTGGGCAGCCACTTTGGGAAACAGTCTGGCGGTTCCTCAAAGGTTAAATACAGAGTTATCGTATGACCCAGGAGTTCCACGCCCAGGTGTATATCGAAGAGAAATGAAAACATACATCCACACAAAAACATGTACACGAATGTTCATGGCAATATCATCCATAGTAGCCCCGAACTGGAAACCATCCAAATGTTCGCTGTGTTAGTCCGGGTTCTCCAGAGAAACAGAACCAATGTGGTATATATAGATATCTATCAGAGGAGATTTATTGTAGTAATTGACTCACCTGGTTATGAAGGTTAACCAGGTTCTACAGTCTGTCATCCATAACCTGAAGAGCCAGAAAAGCCAGAGTCTCAGGACTCTGGCCCGAGAAGCAGGGAGCTGCTGGTGTCACTCCTCACAGGAGGCTGAAGGCCCAGGAACCAGGGGTGCTGATGTCGGAGGACAGGAAAAGATAGGTGTGCAGCTCAAGAAGAGAGTTTGCCCTTCCCTTGCCTTTTTTTTTTTTTAATTATTATTATTATTTTTATTTATTTTGAGGGAGAGAGAGCATGAGCCATGGAGGGGCAGAAAGAAGAGAGAGAGAGAGAATCCTAGCCAGGTTCCAAATTGTCAGTGAGGAGCCCAACCCAGAGCTCCATTTCACCAACCATGAGCTCATGACCTGAGCTGGAATCAAGAGTTGGCCACTCAGCCTCCTTTGCCTTTTTGTTCCATTTGGTCCCTTAAAAGATTAGATGGTAACCTGCCCATATTGGTGAGACGGGATTTCTCTCCTCAGTCTACTAAACCAATTGCTAATCTCTTCTAGAACACCATCACAGACACTTCCAGAAATAATGTTTTCTCAGCTGTCTGGGCATCCCTTAGCATAGTCAAGTTGGAACGTAAACTTAACCATCATATTCATCAGCTCATGAATGAGTAAATAAAATGTGGTATATCCATACAAAGGAATGTTATTGGACCATGAAGGAGTGAAGTGTTGGTATATACTACGACATGGTTTAATTTTGAAAACGTTATGCTAAAAAAGAAGCCAGTCTCAGAAGATCATATATGGCATGTGTTTCCATTTTTATGAAATATCCAGAATAGAAAGTAGATTCGTGGCTGCCCAAAGCCGGAGGGTTTGAGGAAAAAGGAAAGTGATTTCTTTTTTTTTTTTAATTTTAAAACGTTTTTTAAAAAAATTTTTAACGTTGATTTATTATTGACAGACAGAGAGAGACAGAGCATGAGCATGGGAGAGGCAGAGAGAGGGAGACACAGAATCCAAAGCAGGCTCCGGGCTCTGAGCTGTCAGCACAGAGCCCGATGCGGGGCTTGAACTCACAAACTGTGAGATCATGACCTGAGCTGAAGTCAGATGCTTAACCTACTGAGCCACCCAGGCACCCCAGGAAAGTGATTTCTAACAGGCATAAGATTTTAGGGGGCAGTGATGAAAACGTACTAAAATCATGATTAATTTTATGTGATTTACATAATTAATTTGTGATTAATTAAATGTACACAAATCTGTGAATATATTAAGACCATTGACTTGTGAATGGAATGGTTTATGAGTTGTATTTGAATAAAACTGATATATATATTTCCCTCTAAAATCAGGATCAAGGGGCACCTGGGTGGCTCAGTCGGTTAAGTGGCCGACTTCAGCTCAGGTCATGATCTCGCGGTCTGTGAGTTTGAGCCCCGCCTTGGGCTCTGTGCTGACGGCTCGAGCCTGGAGCCTGCTTCGGATTCTACATCTCCCTCTCTCTGCCCTTCTCCTGCTCACGCTCTGTCTCTATGTCTCAAAAATAAATAAATGTTAAAAAAAAAAAAAGAAACCAGAAGAATAGAATGACATCTTCAACTTTAAATAATAGTAATAATAGTAATAATAATAATAATAATAATAATAATAAAATAATAATAAAAAAATAAAATAAAATCAGGATCAAGATAGGTCCACACTCTCTCCATTTAACATTGTACTAGAAGTTCTAGCTAGGTAATCAGGCAAGGGGGAAAAACCCCATAAAAGTTAGAAAGAAAAAAGTAAAATTGTTTTTATTTGCAGGTGACATGATCATCTATGGAGAAAATTCTAATGAATCTACAAAAATGCTACTAGACCTAGTTTAGCAAGGTTGCAAGATATAAGATCAATATACAAAAATTAATTAAGTACGCCAGCAACAAACTATTGGAAGTTGAAATTAAATGCCAGCAACAAACTATTGGAAGTTGAAATTAAAAGATGATATTGTACAATATCATCAAAAAAGAAGAGAAAAATATGTAGGGGCAACTCTGATGAAAGATGTGCAAATCCTATATGCTGAAAACTAAAAACATTGGTAAGAGAAATTAAATAAGGGTTACATGGAGAAATAGGCTATGTTTATGGGTTGAAAGACTTAAGATTGCCGAGACACAAATTCTCCCCAAACTGATTTATAGATTCAGTGTAATTTGAATAGAAATTCCAGCATAGCTCTGTAGAAATTGACACTTGATTCTAAAATCCATATGGAAATGCAAGTGATCTTGAAGAGCCAACACCAACTTTAAAAAGGAAAAAAAGGGGCGCCTGGGTGGCTCAGTCAGTTAAGTGGCCGACTTCAGCTCAGGTTATGATCTCATGGTCTGTGAGTTCGAGCCCCACGTTGGGCTCTGCGCTGACAGCTCGGAGCCTGGAACCTGCTTTGGATTCTGTGTGTGTCTCTCTGCCCTTCCCTTGCTCACGCTCTGTCTCTATGTCTCTGAAAAATAAAATAAAAACGTTAAAAAATTTTTTAAAAAAAGGAAAAAAGTTGTAGTACTGACACTACTTGATGTTGAGACATAAAGAGAGTTACAGTAATCAAGGCGGTGTGGGATTAGCATGGTGATAGACAAATAGATCAATGAAACAGAAATGGGTCCGGAAATAGATCCGCACGTATATGACCAATTGATTTTTTTTTTGTTTATTTATTTTTGAGACATAGAGACAGAGTGTGAGTAGGGGAGGGGCAGAGAGAGAAGGAGATACAGAATCAGAAGCAGGCTCCAGGCTCTGAGCCATTAGCACAGAGCCCGACGCGCAGCTCCAACTCACAGACCGCGAGATCATGACCTGAGCCGCAGTCAGACTGCGAGATCATGAACTGAGCCACCCAGGCGCCCCCAATTGATTTTTAACAAATGTGCAAAGGCAATTCTGTGGAGAAAGAATAGGCTTTCCAACAAGTGGTGGTGGAACAGCTAGCTATTTGTAAGCAAAATTAGTTAAATACCTCATGTGCTGAAAATGTGAGGAAACCAAAAACTTCATGTGCTTTTAGTAAAAAAAACAAAACAAAAAAAGAGTAGATGGCTCCCAGTCTAGCCATTTTGGAGAATACCTGGCAGATTTTAGTGGAATTAAACGTATCTTAAAAATTAGTTCCTAGGAAATCCTAGAGAGAATCCCTGTTTCCTCAGGCCCATACTAAATGTCCACTGCTAGGTTACGGCATATACGAAAAAGTAGTGTGTGCATATGGTGGAATGCCACACAGGTTATCGGCAGAAACGCACATATGTAAATGTAGCACTATTTACATATTTCAAACAGCGATGAATATGAATGCGATGAGAATTATGGCATAAATTATACAAATTAAAAAAAAAATTTTTTTAATGTTTATTTATTTTTGAGACACAGAGAGACAGAGCATGAGCAGGGGAAGGGCAGAGAGAGAGGGAGACACAGAATCTGAAACAGACTTCAGGCTCTGAGCTGTCAGCACAGAGCCCGACGCGGGGCTCGAACTCACAGACCGCGAGATCATGACCTGAGCCGAAGTCGGCTGCTCAACCGACTGAGCCACCCAGGCGCCCCATAAATTATACAAATTAAAAAGGTAGAGTACAACACTCTATTTTTCAAGCATCCATACAGATTCGTCATGTATTAGAGTGGACCTGTCTGGCAGGAAAGGAGATGACAGGAAGGGATGGGCACTGGAGTCATAACTCACACTAAAATGTGAAGAGACTCATTTGTAGACCCAGGATTAACACAAAAGGAGGTGAGAAAAACAGCCACAGTGAGCACGGACAACTTTTTCCAGAAGGAGGCTGAGAAGTAGGACGGCTTGATGAGGAAGTGGGGCGAAGAGGGGGAAGGTTAGAGACGGGACATAGTGGAGGAGCATAGTGGATGTTAGTGGGAACAGTTTGGTAGAGAGGAGAAAGGAGGGGGTTGGCACCCGGAACTCGTAAAAGGGACTTAGTGTTTGAGATGGTGAGAAGCAAGAGAATGGGCCATGATGGAAAGAGGGCGAATTCCTGCAGCTCCTAGGAGGGACTTGGAGTGGGGGCAAACTGAGACTAGGTGTGTGTGCTTTGGGGGCTCTATAGATTTGAAGATGGATGGTGGGGAGAGAAGAAATGAAATTGTTTTGGCGAGTGGGAAGGGAGTCCTCCAGATTCATTGGAAGATCATTGGACATTGCTGAAATGCCCATTTGAGATCTGTGTTTCAGAATCGCGGAGTGTGTGTTGCAGGAGGAGGGCTCCAAGCAGCTAGTGCAGTTATGGAGGCCGCAGACCACTGGGCCAGCACAGTCCGGAGAGGTGACCACAGAAGGGGGGAGTGGGTGTTATATGGGGGTCCCAGGGCAGGCAAGGAGATTTGGAGAAAAGACTGGACAAAACCGAAGAGGCGAAGAGCAGGTGTTTGAGGCACAGGCTGGGCACAGAGTTTGAGGGACACAGATGGGGCGGCAGAGAGGAGACCCTCTCTGGAAACAAGGGGGTTCCTAGCCCAGGAGGAGAGCCCCGCTGGGTGGGAAGGTGGCTGCAGAGCCCTCCCCTGCCTCACATGCGTACCCCAGCTCCAGGCACTTCTGATGTCCTGGGGGGAGGGCTGGGGCAGCGATGCTCCCACCCTCTGGGCACCGCGGTAAAACAAGGCTACCACAAGGGCTCCAAGCCTGGGCAAGGGGGAGGCTTTCTGGTCTGACTCACTTCTGCTCGACTTCAATTCAGCCAAAAGGTATTCTGTTCTGGGTGCCGCTGCCCTGTTCTCAGACCAGGAGTCAGGGCAGTGAAGCACCAGCAAGGGCTTTGGTGGACGAGGGGGGCCTGAATGGAGTCTAGTTGTGTACAAGCCTTAGTACAAGGAATAAGTTGAAGAACCCAATGCAAAGTGAGTAGATGATACCTCCCTGACACTGGATTAATTTCCTTACCATAAACAAAAGTTGTAATTTTGAAGAAGAAAGACAGCTTGGTTTGGTGCCTTCTAAACATTTTTTTTAAATGTTTATTTACTTTCAAGAGAGAGAGACAGAGCACAGGTGAGGAAAGAGCAGAGAGAGAGGGAGACACAGAATCCAGAGCAGGCTTCAGGCTCTGAGCCGTCAGCACAGAGCCCAACACGGGGCTCGAACTCACGAACCGCAAGAGCCAAAGAATCGGACCAAGAACCTGAGCCCAAATCGGACACTCGACTGACTGAGCCACCCAGATGCCCCTGGTCTGGTGTATTCTAATGCCGTGTTTCTCAAAGTGTGGTTCCCAGACCAGCAGCACCAACACCCCTTGGGGATTGGTTAGCAGTGCTAACTCTCAGGCCACCTAGATGAATGGATCAGAAACTTCTGGGGCCGGGCTCAACCATCTCTAGTAACAAGTCCTGGAGGTGATTCCAATGTACAGCCAAGTTCTAAGGAAATGTCTACTCCCATCTCCAAACACCTGCCTCTCCTAAACCATCTTGCTGCTGGGCCCAGGGACAGCATGTGCAAGTGAGGGCTTGAAGTTGGAGTTAGTAAAAGGCAGGCCTGGCGAGGAGCGTCCGTATTTTCACCACACGGGAGTCTTGGAGACCGGCTTTGGAGAGCCCCTGCGCCGAGGTCAGGACCATGGGCAATCTTGAAAGAACATGACTCAGATGGGCTTGACTTTAAAGGGATGAGGTCATTATAGGTGGTTTTCCTGCCTACCAGACAGCCTAGGGACCACTGAAGAGTTATAAGGCAACTAAGAAAATATCAGGAGCACTTAAAAAGATTCAAATAGTGTACAAAAACAAAAACAAAAAAAAAACCCCAAAAAACCAAAAACCTTTCTGGGACTAAAGAAACATTATTTCAACAAAAAAGTCAGTATATGTATTGAAAGAGAGAAGTCTGGTCACTTCTGAGACTCAAATTAGTGGCTTGGAAGAACAAGTGGAAAAAATATTTCAAAGCATGGAGCAAATAATACGAAGAGATGGAAATAGCGAGGAAAACATGAGACTTGGTGAATAGATCCAGTAGTCCTCGCATTCAAATATATTAGCCCCAAAAGAATGAAAGGGCATAGATGGAGGAGCGGCAATAATTTAAAAATAGAAGAATATTTCAGTGACTTGGAAGAAAGATCTGAGCTTGTAGACTGAAAGGGCACAGGAAGTCACACACATACACACGCACACACACACACACGCAGAGAGAAAAGAAAGAGAAAGAAAGAAAGAAAGAAAGAAAGAAAGAAAGAAAGAAAGGAAAGAAAAGACAGACATCTAAGCATGAAACTCCTGAATTCCAAGATTAAAGAAAAACATTTTCAAGTTTCTAGACAGACAGAGCAAGTTCTGTACAAAGAGAAAGGAATTCAATTGACCTGGGACTCTTCATTGGCCGCGCTGGAAGCTAACTAACGTGGGGACAGTGAGAGAAAAGGACGGTTGCCTGGGGACCTCATTTCCCTGGAAAGCTTTCACCTGTCAGAGCAAAAGAAAGACATTTGGAGCTATAGAGGATTCCAAGAGTATATCAATCTCCTATCTCACCTGAGGAAAATACTCAAGAAAAACTTTGGTTAGGGAATAGAGAAGTCAAGGCAGAGGAAGATGAGGGGGAGGCAAAAACCCTGCAGTGAGCAAGAAAGTTGGCGAAATATCATACTGTTAAATGTTCATGGAGCTTGATAGACACCTAATTATACCTAAGACCATAAGTACTGGGCTATCTCAGCCAAACCTAGGAATTGGAAGCAGAATAAGAAAGATCACTAAAAGCATTCTAAAGGTCTCTCTTACTGGGGTAGAAAAGGAAACGTTTGGCAAGAAATAAAACACCTTAATGGAAGAAACAATTGGTATATTAAAAATGATGGTAAAGAAGTGGGTATTGGATCATCAGTGCTGGGAAGGATGGTGACCATCAAGAAAATGGAAAAGTTTAGTAGAACTTCCAAAATAACAAGGGAGTAGGGGAAGGGGAACAGATAGCAGCAGCTTGCTATGGAATGATTAAAGAACATACAAGATGATATAAGAAATGAAACCAAGGGGCGCCTGGGTGGCTCGGTCAGTTAAGCGTACAACTCTAGGTTTCACCTCAGGTCATGATCTCGAGGTATTGTGGGTTCAAGCCCTGTGTCGGGCTCTGCATTACCAGCGCAGAGCCTGCTTGGGATTCTCTCTCTCCCTCTCTCTCTCTAAAACAAACAAACAAACAAACATTAAAAAAAAAAACCCTCAGGCTACCATTAAAAATTTTAATTTAATTAAATTTAAAAATTAAAAAAAAGATCTTCTCCTTTGAGTGACTACAAAGTCCGGCTGCTGGAATGGTTCTGAACATGAGTATCTTGACCTTCCAAACCCACCCACTTTGTAGCTGCCAATACCGTGGCTCACAGAGTTAAAGTGCTCGTGTAAGGTCTGTACGGGCAGTTCCTCTCCTGGGTTTGTGGAGGGACAGGAGGCCTGCTGTGTGCCGTCTCCAAACGTGATGGAGGTTGCCGGGAGGAGAAGGATTAAGGGGTGTGGAAACGTGAGCTGAGGAAGGAGGAGAGGTGGAAGGGAGGGCGAGGTTGGGTTTTGGGGGAGGGGCGAGGCACCGGAGAGGCGAGGCAGGATGTCATCCAAGACCCTCAGCCTCTCCCGGCACAAAGGCTTGGTGTTGCAGGCTCTCCAGTCGCGGCTGTCAAATGTGGGCCTTCGACAAATAATAAAGGAAGGAATAAACGAATGCATGAATAAAAAGAGACACACACTTTATTAATTGGCAGCAGTACAAAGAAAGTCAAACATTTCGAGACCTTGGTGGCCCTCGTTTCTCTAAGTCACCCCACATTCACCACATCTATAAGATCCTTCAAGTATTCCCAAGTCTGGACAGTCATGAGGTAGGAGGGGGCTCAGTGCCCAATCTGTGGGGTTGGCGGCTCAAGAGCCACCGCCACTGTGAGTCAGGTCGTCAGGTCTCAGTCCCTGGAATTCCCTGCTGGGGTCATGCCTGCCAGGCCCCCTTGACTTGGAATTAGATCTAGGAGGGAAGGGAGAGGAACCCGGGCCCAAGGCTTTGGAGGCAGAGAAGGAGTTGGTGGTGTCCTCCGGGCAGTGACGGTGCTCTGACTTCTAGGTATGGCAGGACCAAGATCGAGGTGTCACCAGCCCCCAGAAGGTTGTCTGCATCAGAGAAAGGTGAGTTATGCATGAGTTCCCTCCTGTCGCCACCCCAAGACATGGGAGCCCATCACCCCCAAACCAGGCCTAGCCCCTGACCATGGCTGTTGAATTGGCCAAGGACGGGGGGCTGGCTATTGAGGCAGGAAGTTCCTCCCCACCCCAACTTTCACGCCATCCTTCTGGATGGGGAGCTGAGTGAGGGTTGCGGTCCCTTACCTGGGGTAGGGGGCAGTGTCGCCGTGCATACCATTCCTGGCAGTACAGGCTGACCTGGATGCCTTGGCCCAGAAAGAGCAGGGTCCACATTAGCACATTCCATGCCGGGCCTGTGTGCCGGTCATGCATCATGAAGTTCAGCAGCCCTGATGCGGAAGGAAAGGTTGTTACCCCAATTCCAAGTACCTTTGCTTTGTCTCCCTGGGCTGTCCCCCTGCCCCCCGATCCCAGGGCACTGGGAAGAGAGGGAACAGAAAGACATCATTGGGGAAGATCTTGAACCCAGCTCCTAGCAACCCATGGAGGTCTCAGTGGCTCCTGTAAAACCAGGATTCCTCAGTGTGCACATCAGTATCCTGGATCTCATACTAAACCTCCCAGCCTCGTCCCAGTTTCCTCTCCTTTGTCTCTCTCTCTGTGTGCCCCACTCGGGTGCTCTCCTCCAGCCAGCCATCTTCTCTCACGTCCCCCAGGATACCTCCTGCTGCTTCCCTCCCTGTTCCCAAGTTCCTCCCCACGCCAACTTTCATGCCTCCCCCCGCCCCCAGAAGGTTGTGTGGCCTCCCCCATCAGTCTGGAATCTCCAGGAGCAGGACTCCTGGCCTCCTCCCTCTGGGTGGCTCCCCCTCCGGTGGCACACTGAGGCCAAGCTCACCTCCAAAGACAAGGAAGAGCATCAGCATGACGGGGTAGAAGAATCCCAGGACAAAGCAGAAGATGTACTCGTGGACCACTGCAGAAACCAGGAACACACCCAGCATGGCTGCCCCTCGGGCTCGGCCACCAAGAAGCTGGCAGGGGGCGGGGGAGAAGGGCAGAATGAGTCTCTCTAAGACTCTTTCAGAGTCCCCTCTTTAGGCAAACCAGAAAGTATACGGTACAATGGAAAGAATATGGGATTGGGGGGTCCGAAGGGCTGATACGTCTTATTTAAGTTCTTTGGGTCTTACATGCAATTTTTAAAAGGGGATATAATAACACTTCCTTCTCAGGATTATGGTGCAGACTATGTAGGTGAAAAATCTTGGTAACTGAGAATTGCTATATGCGTGTTTCTTAGAAGGCTGAGGAGGAAAGAAATGCTCCGTGGCGGGGTGGAGTTAAGGGTGAGGAGAGAAGGAAGTTAGACCATAAGAAAGATTTTCTGCCTACTGGGTTGGGTAGAAGGGAGCAGATGGAAGTCAAGGGGGCCCCTAGGTCTGGAAAAGGCGAATGATGCAGAAGGAAGGAAGGAGAATATCCTGGAGAGACTCTATTAACCGTGGGAGCGGAGGGGGTCTGCAGAGCCCATACCCACAGCGCGTCTTGATAGACATAGCTGTACAGCCAGTCATGGACCACCACGTTCCAAGTGCGGTAGTAGTTGGAGAAGGACGTGGAGTTCCACCAGTCCTGGAGAAGAGTGGGGTCAGGGTTGGGGGAAGGAGGTGAGCACCAGGGCCCTGACTCTTCCCAGGCCCCGGCAGCTCCCCCTCGCTCCCCGCATCCTATCCCAGTGTGCTCCTACAAGGCGCTGGCCCCTGGCCAAAGAGGGACAGGAAGCCCTCTCCCTGTGGTCTCTTCAGGACCTGAGGCCTGCACTCCCTCCTTCACTCTCTCTCAGGAGAAGATGGTTCCAGTGTACCATGCACACAGAAGCCCTGGCTATTCAAGAGGTGGACAGGTGGCATTAGAACCACACCCAGAGGAGTGCATTTCTCACGCGAGAGCTTGACAACACAGCTGAGGTGACACCCAACGGAGCCACCATCCTCCCCGGGGCGCTCCCCAGACCTCCCTGCACCCAGCTCCCAAGTGGCCAGGTCCAGGCCCCACCCGATAGAACATTCTGTCTCCAAACCGTAGCATCTCTGCGAAGGCGTTGAGCCAGCAGTGGAGGAAGGCGAAGAAGATGAGTAGCAGCATGAAGATGCCTGGTGAGTGGGGAGAAGGGCTGCAGGTCAGATTGGCCTCCCCGGCTTCCCAGGAAGCTCCAAGGAGCCCTCAACAGCAACTCCTTCTAGCCATTTATTCGTCACCCGCTAATTCATGCATTCATTCATCCATCCATCTGCTTATGAACTCAAGCCAGATGTCAGGGATGCACAGATGAATCTCAAAGCCTCTGGCCATTGGCAGTTCACAGAGTGGTTGGAAAGAGAGAAAAGGGCGGGGGCGGAGAGGGAGGCAGAGAAGAGATCGGTACAGAGACATGTCCAACCATGCGTCAAAGTCAAATGTGCTGGAAGCTAAGCATAGTGACCACTGAGGTGCTTGGGAGTGCAGAGCAAAGGGTGGGTGATGGTGACCGATGGCTAAAACTGACAGACTTCCTAGAGGAGGCGGCATCTCAGTTATGGGCCTCCAAACACGGACTGGAGAATGGGGAAAGGGCATTCCAAGCTGAGACACCAGCATGAGCAAAGGCCCGGAGGCATGAAAGTGCGTGTCTTTCAAGGAATGGCTGAGTTCGTGGCCGATGAGAAGACAGGCTAGGCTGTCTGGGAAGGGGCCTTGAATGCCAGGTCAAGGGGTCAAATCTTATCTGGAGATGCCAACCATGGGGAGTCAACTGGCGTTTCTGAAGCAGAGTAGGGAATGATTAAACTGTAGGAGGGGAGTTCATCTGGGCAGCAGTGTCAGGGGAAGGTGGAAGAGGGAGATGGAGGGGGCAAGAAGACAGGCGAGGAAGCCAACGGAGAGAGGGAGTGGCGAGGCCACGAACTGAGACCCTGGCAATGAGCAATGGGAGGAGGGGAGAGGTTCTGAGGCAGGAGGTGTTGAATCTGATCGAAGGGAAGGAGTGAGGGGAGGGAGGAGCCCCCTGCTAAGCCTTCCCAGGGGGCAGCCCTTCCCAGCCTTGCCTTTGCTGGGCATACCTGGCAGTGTGGCATGCATGATAGACAGCACCAGAGCCCGGGTACTGAAGGGCTCCCGGCTCATGTTGGCAAAGACAGGAACGCAGAGGCGGCCCAGGATGAAGCAGGCGTAGAGTATGCAGCCCAGGGCCTGGGGGGAGGTGGGTGGGAGACACACAACTTTGACAGGGGTCACTAGCAGCTGCCCCCTCAAAGCCGGAATTGGATTCTGGCTCAGCACCTGCCTTCTCTTACCTTAGCCCCACCCTCCGACCTCCTCCCCAGGCCTCCCCGACCTCACTCCCAGAAATGCCCCTTTGGTCACCACGATTCGCCCTTCTACCCCACCTCCTGACCTGGGCAAAGTTCTTGGCCACATAATTCCACCTGACGTTGGGTGTCCTGCAGCAGCAACGGGGACAACACGTTTTTAGTCTTTTTATCTTTTATCTTGTTCCCTGCCCACTGGTGCACCGGTTCTAGGGCCCTCTCTCCGAAGCTCCCTCAATTGCTCAGGCCTGGAAGGACTATCTGGGGAGGGAAGGGTCTAGAACTCTTTGGATCTTCCACAATAGACAGGGCGAATGGATTTTTAGCTTGAATGTCAACTAAAGTGACCAACGTGACCATCGGGAGGTTGCTCCAGACCGAACGGTTTCCCAGGGTGCAGGATTTTCAGTGCTAAGACCGGGACAGTCCAGGGTCAACCAGGGCAGTCGGTCACCCTCGTGTCACACCCTCGTGGGGTAGTCTCTCTGACAACCTGTTTCCCATTTTTACTATGGGATGCTTCCTGAGAAAGTGGTCGGTGCCTGGGGTGAGGCTAAAGACCTCAGAGAGATGAAAGTAGAAGGGCGAGGTCGCTGATGGGCCTGGGCCTTTGGGAAAGAGGTCAAGGGTCTTACCTGGGGTAAGTCTCCCTGTAGATTAGTGTGGGGCAGAAGAGGAAGTAGAGGTAGCTGGAGAAACTGGGGGCCCGCATGCCCTTACCTGGGGTGGGGGGAGAGGGCTTGGATCAGTGAAGCAGGGAGGGAGAGAGGCAGGGGGAGTGGAGGCCGGGACTGGTGGGTGGAGGGCTGGATGGGGCAGAGGTGCCGGGGTGGGAGCGGAGGGGCCCCACATTGGGTCCGGAGGAGCCGCAGCCGGGAAGGAGCGGAAGCTGCTCTTCTTTTGCTTCATTCCAGGCACCCTGCTTTCTGGTGCAGGACCTGCTGTGGCCAGAGTTTCATTTGGCACCTATAAGCTCCACTGCGCAGTCTTTCTCTCCTTCTCCGACTGCCCTCCCCATCACCTTTTAAAAAAGATTGTAAGTAGGGGTGCCTGGGTGGCTCAGTCGGTTGAGCGTTCGACTTCGGCTCAGGTCATGATCTCATAGTCTGTGAGTTCGAGCCCCACGTCGGGCTCTGTGCTGACGGCTCAGAGCCTGGAGCCTGCTTCACATTCTGTGTCTCCCTCTCTTTCTGCCCCTCCCCCACTCATGCTCTGTCTCTCTCTGTCTCAAAAAATAAATAAACATTAAAAAAATAAAAAAAAAACGATCGTAAGTGATTCCTATACCCAATGTGGGGCTCGAACCCATGACCCTGAGATCAAGAGTTGCATGCTCTGCCAATAGAGCCAGTCAGGCACCCAGAGGACATACATCCATCAGATCTTAAGTCCATTGCCTTGACCACTCGGTCGCTCTGGTACCTCCTGACTTCCTACTATAAGGCTCTCATACTTAAGCGCCAGACGTCCTGGGCAACAGAGGTACCATATCTCAGAGGTGGGACCTGAGGACGCCTGATGTCTAAAGCCCACAGAGTCTAGTTGGAGGCCAGAGTTCTGCCCTGGGGGCGACACAGGCTTAGGAAGTCAGAGTTTTTATGAGAATCCTGGTATGGCTGGCTTCATTCGAATAGCCAAAATGCCTGAGTTCATAGCAGCGCCAGGCAAAGACCTCACCTCCTCTGGCACAAAGGGTTCCAGGCACAGCCTCTCTCAAGAAGGAGTAGCTCTTCATCAGGAACCTGACCTGAGAAGAAATGGAAGGGAGGTTACGTTGCTGCGTGGCTTTGAGCAAATCACTTAACATCTCTGTGCGCTTATTTAACGAAGAGAGAGGCTGGCAGCTCGCAAAATCTGTACCGTGAAAGCCCATGCTTTATCTTTTTGTTGGATAGTCTTCTAGCCTGACACAGGGAGCTGCTGGGATGAATCAAGGGTCAAGAGGTACAGGAAAGGCCAGGGTGGAGCCTCCAACCAGCCAACCCCCGCCGACTCCTTGCAAAATCCGATTACTTTTGCATACCAGCAGATTTCCTGGGTTCCTGCTGGTGCCCTCGAATCCTTCCAGACTGCCCCTAGTAACTAGCTGCACCTGTAGTATCAAGTCCCCTTCCCCACAGGGGGCCCCACCCCAGCCTCCCCTGCCCATCACCCCATCCATCACCTGCTCGAAGACTAGAATACAGCGGGAGGCAGGAGGAAGCTGATACTTCAGGGCCACGTGGACCGGGAGGACCCAGAGCACTGCGGTGTGGGCAGTCAGCAGCATGCAGCCCAGGCCCGCCCCCAGCATCCAGGCCCCTCCGGCCCGGGGCCTGGCCCACAGCCGCAGGGCCTGGTAGGGCACCAGCAGAGTGGACAGGAACATGGGGACCCAGGTCATCAGCGCCAAGGGCAGCTGTCCAAAGCTGAAGATCAGTAGGTCAAACTCCAGCATCAGCCTGGGAGTGGAGAGGGAGAGACAAAGTCGACAAGTGTGTGGCCCATCCTCGAGCCCTCCCTAGGCAGTCAGAGCTCTTGGGCAATAAACTGAGGTATTTTGCCCGAGTTTCCAACTCCCCGTATCTGAAGGTGTTCAAGATGGCGCCTCTGTTCAAGATGGTGCCTCTGTTGTCCCGAACTTCTAACATTTATTTATTTTTTTGAGAGACATAGAGACAGAATATGAGCAGGGGAAGGGCAGAGAGAGAGGGAGATACAGAATCTGAAGCAGGCTCCAGGCTCTGAGCCGTCAGCACAGAGCCCGACGCGGGGCTTGAACTCACAGAGTGTGAGATCATGACCTGAGCTGAAGTCGGCCACTCAACCAACTGAGCCACCCAACTGAGTTGTCCCGAACTTCTAGCACAGGGCATTGCTGGAGAAGACTCAATCATGGGATGGGTTTATTTACAAACGACTTTTAGAGCCCTCTGAATTTCACGGTGTGGCAGAAGGGCTCAGAACTTTGTATGCCGTGGGTATTAGAGTGTGAGGTTTTCAGAGTTTGACTTTGGAGCGTCTATAGCGGCAGACGTGAGTTTGTGGAGAGCATGTTGTTAGGTGTTTTATTTGCTTAGGATAAGAGTGTTTGGTTTGTCACGGTGAAAAGTTGGACACAACCGAAATGCCCCTTGGTAAAGGACCAAATGAACAAAAGCGTGCCCCCCCCCCCAGACCACAGTTGTTAAGGACGGTGGGCTGACATGGGAAGATCTCTGAGGTAGGAAGATAGGCTGTTAAGGAGTGAAAAGACAACAATAAGTACAGGGAACACCTTATTTATGTAAACCTTCTACACACAGCTTCTTGGTTCTTAGAGACACGTGGGGCTGAATGCGCGGGAAATGCTCTAGAGGGAATCTCTCAGCCCTGTGAAAACCCTTACCCTCTAGTCTGGGGTTGAGGGAGTGGTTGGAAAGGACGGTCACTTTACATGTATTTGAACTCTTTACTGAAATTTGATCCTTCTACTACTCATAGAATCAACAACAGTTTTACCGGAAGGAAATCCTGTTGCCGAACCCGCAGATCTTTGATGCTCTTCTTTTTCCTGCTTCCTAAGCCCTACTCAGAGTGAGGTAGGGGACGTGCAAATACAGACCCCTGGGGCAACAGAACCCTCTGAGGCTCGTCCAGTCCCCAGCGTGGGGGGTGCTCTGTGGGGGCGCTTGCTGGCCTGTCTCTCTGGCCCCCAGGGCGGGTACTTGGAAGGTGCCCCGGAGGGTTGCTTGGATTGAACTTGGGAAGGCGTGTGAGAGAGTGGGGCGGTGTGAAGTGTGCCTGCGAGCTCACACGTATCTGCCTCAGGGCAAGTTTCCTGCTGAGAAGCATTTGAGCGGGACGGATTGTCGCCAGAGTGGCTGACCTGGGAGGTCAGAGCAAGGGCCATCCAAGGCCGGGGAAGGAAGAAGTCGAAGAGCGCGCGTTTTCGGTGGGAATGTTGTTGGACGCCATGTTGAGGCGTGTCCATTAATCAAAGGCTCAAAGGAGGGCTTGTGGTGTCTTAAGCCAGGGGCAAGTGGAACACTAGGGACCTAGGGGGTCTGATCTGTGTGCCTATGGCGGGCAGGCGGGGAGGGGGCGGCCTACCTGCCCTCATCGATGAAGTCGATGGCCAGGGTGCTGATGATGAAGATACACAAGCCGGCAATGAACATGTGGTAGATGGTGCGGAAATGCTGCACTTCCATCAGCTCGCTGCGGGGACAGGGGCCCGGGTGTCAGTGTGGGAGGGCCCCCTAGGTCCTGCGGACCAGCTCAGGCACTGTACACGTGTGTGTGTGTGTGGGGGGGGACTAGTGACTGGGAACTTCCAGCTAAGGGCTGGGCAGTGGCTGGGACTTCTCATCCTGGTGGCCTTTCTTCCACAATCACGCCAGGGCAAATGGGGAAACTGAGCTTTAGAAACCCTCTCCAAGTCTTCCCTCCAAACCCCTAGAACCCGAGGATGAGAAATGAGGTGTCCCAGGCCCCCTCGCTGAATCCCTTTCTTTCCCTCCCATCCCCTGCCCTTCGCGTGGACTTACTCAAGCAGGGACTTCCGGATGACGAAAATTTTCTGCTTCCCCAGGGATGGCTCCCGGGCCCTGAATGGAGACAGTAGTTCTGGGTCAGGACCCAGAGGAAGAAGGCCCTTGCGGCAGGTCAATACTTGGGAGCCAACGGCCGTAGGAGAGGAAGGTCAGGGTGAGGACCAGAGGGCAGGAGAAGGTGGAAGGTCAGGGCCGGGGCAGGACAAGGCCCCACAGTGGAGGTCGGTGTCAGGCAGGCAGGGGTGATAAGGGCAAAAGAGGGAAGGTTGAAGTTGGGGTCATGCCAGTGCTGGCCAAAGATGCGTGAGATGATATTTAGGGCTCGTAACGCTTGTGCTAAGAGGAGCCTGCCCCAGCCATTCCGCAGCCCCAGGTCCTCCGACTCTTACTTGCTCAAGGAATCTGGAGGAATGGAGGGCAGAGGTCCGCCCCGTGGTGGGTAGGCTTGGATGGCCTCCTGCACGGCCCGATCCAGCAGCTCCAGCAGCTGTCCCTGGGCTTGCTCCAGCAACTGCGCCTTCACAGCCTACAGGGCAAAGCAGGGCAGGGCCCACTGCCCCTCCACCCAGGCAGCCAGCCATCCTCTCAGTCCCCGTGAATCTACTGAGCTTCTCTCTGCGCCAGGCACATTGCTGAGCACTGGGGATAGATTCACGAACAGGCGCGGTTCCTGCCCAGAGGTCCCCCCCACCCCCAGATATATCTCTCTCTGGCTTCCCAGGGCAGCAGCGAGGACCAAGGAAAGACATGTCCAGTGCCAGGGCCTGGGTCCCAACCACTTTGTCGTCTCCGACCCTACTCCCTTCCCCCCCTCCCCAGCCTTCCCTCTCCTGACCTTTAACCCCACTAACAGAAGACCGTTCACTGGCTGACTCTTGGCCCCGGCCCTGCTGACCTGTATTTCAAACCCACTCCATCTCACCCCCTAGCTCTAACCTGCCCTGAAAGATCTGAACCCAAGAGCAAATTGTCCTTATCACCAGGCCGGTCCTCGTCCCTTCCTCCTTCCACTCCCAAGACCTGTCCAGCTTGACCTCTGACTTCTGGCCTCCCTCACCTCCATATGTCGGGTCCATTGCACCAGGTCCTTGCCTCTGTCCTTCTCAGGGTTTCCTAGGAGGAGGGGTCAAAGGGCATACCCAAAGGAGAGGGGGCGTTAGGGTTCTGTCGCCTTGTACGGACCCAGAAACATCCTCTTTTCAAGAAATGCTTTCTGCAAGCTCAGCAGCCTCCCTGCCCCCAACCAGTCGATTCTGATATCTAGAATCGCAGTGAGGCGATCAGAAGGGGAAGTTCTTTTTGCAGGGGGTGAGGCCGCTGGGAGCCTGATGACATTACCCAGGGAGAGGGAAGCTACTCCATTCACCCTCTGGGGTGAAAGAGTCTGCAAGATAAGGCAAGGCCCCAGCTCCGAATATCCCTTTCACTTCCCTCTCCCGGCTGGGCAGCGAGGGACAGAGGCAGGGGCTGCCCCCCCCCCCCCAGTCCTCCCAAGAGAGGAGGAGCCTCCTCCCAACAATGCGTCCCCACCTCCACACACACCCCCCTCCGCGAGCTTTCTGCACCCCCAGAGGGTGGCTCCCCACCTCCGGAACGTCGGTCCTCTTGTTCTCCTCTCGGCCCTTCTGCCTTCCGCAATCGGGCCGCCTTTGGCTCCATGATGTGAGTCTTGACCGGGCAGTAGGCGGCTATTGAATGTTCCCTCCCTTCCTTCACAGCCTGCCAAGCTCTTATCGCACTCAGTTCATCTGACAGCTCCAAAGACTAAAGTCCTTTCAGGAGGAGGGGACCTCCAGGAGCACAATAGGTATCAGGTCTAGAGGGTAACGCTTCTCAGCTTCGGGCTCTCGGCTCTGCTGACTGTCCCAGGGTTGGTTGCAACACCCGAACAGCCCTACCCGCCTCCCAGATGCCCAGCTGAGCGAGCTCTCCCTCCCACAAGAACGGTGGCTGTGCACTATGCTCCTATGTACATCCGTGGGGAGGGGGACTTTGCCCCTCTGAGGCTTATCACCTAGCGTGACTCTCCTACCGATCTCTTTCCCAGCAGCCCGAAGGATTTCAGGCATCAGCGCACTGGGCTCCCTTAGACCACGCGATAAAGTGTGTGAAAGAACCTTGTCAACTCAAAAGCATTGTATGCAAGTGATTAATGTTCTGATGTGACTAACATTCTGTGACAAGGTGGTGCTCTGGCCCCTCCAGGAAGTGCTGGGTGCCAGGCCCCCCCCCTCCCCCAGTCAGCTCTTCCCTCCACCTGCTTGGATTAGCATGCGGGCACAAAGGAGGCAAAACAAACACTTATTCAGCACCCGGGGAACACCAGGTACTATCACAGACTGCTAAGAAGGAAGAACGAGATTGAAATCCTCCCTCTGTCATTTACCAGCTGTGTGACATCAGGCAAATGACCCAAATATTTTAAGCCACAGTTTCCTCCTCTGAAAAACAGGGGCCAAAGTCCCTACCTCACAAGGTTATCGCAAGCTCAAAATGAGGTAGTGCAGATAAAAACACATGGGCCAGGGTCCGGCCCATGGGAGGGCTCAGTAAATAAGAATTTCCTTCTCTTTTTAGTAGGATGTAATAGAAGGCTAAGTGCTTCGGGAGTTCCTCTTTGTTGGGCTTCTGCTGGGGATTAACTATTAATCCTTTCTTCCCCTTCTCCCATTATGTCCAAAGATTAGCATTAGAAACAAGGTCACGACCTCAGACCAAGGCCATGGCCTCCATTGTCTCCCTGCTCTCGCTCCTTGGTGGGTAGTTGGGTGAGGCTTGAGGGCTGGAGACCTCTGCCAATGGCTGTCTCCTGCATCCCAAGTGCAGCAGCAGAGACAGAATGTAGTCCACAGAAAGAAGAGCTGCTATGGGGGGGGGGGGGGGCGAGTAGAGAGAAGGGCTCCATAAACGTGAGAGGTGGACACAGAGACGTAGGCCAGAGACCCCCGACACAGCTTTATTAACATCCCAAGCCAACACCAACCATCTCTCCATGTGTGGGGTTCCAGGGGTCAAGGGGACACTGGGAAAGGGCCCGAAGGTGGAGCGTTGGGGCTCAGGGCTCCTGAGTTACTCGTCACTCAACAAATGACCCAAGATGGCAGCCCCGTGCTCCTGCCAGTGGTCCTGCAGCCCCCCCCCCGCCCCCCAGCCTTAGCCACTGCTCCCAGGGGGGCAGGAGGAGGCTCCATCGCCTTCCGAGGACCCCGGCAGGGGCTGGCCCATCCGATCCACACACCAGCAAGGACCTCTTCGCTGGCCCTGGGAGGAGCGGCACTGGGGAGAGGGGCACGGGGATCAGAGCTGCAGCACTGAGGTTCCAGCCGGAGGGATGGAGGACCCGGGGGTGGGGGGGGGTGGGCTGTGGGTCCCAAGTCTGAGTGTGCAGAGACCTCTGAGAGCTCTCGGGACAAGGAGACCCCCAGGGTTCCCTTCTCCGCCCACTAAACGATGCCTAATCTTCTCGGCAGAACACTAGTCCCCCAAGTGTGGCACCAGGCGCTGTTAGAAATGCAAATTCGCGGGGGCCTCTGCGGAGAGGGCTCGGCCACCTGCGTGTTCCGGGCCCCAGTGACTCTGAGCCGCCTCACAAATGTGAACCTCTGAGTCAGGCAGTCTGGCTCCTCTGCCACGGCGTGTGGCTATGCTCTCTGTTCGCGTGGGCCCTAAAGCTGGGAGATCCTTAAAGGCAGGCAGTGTCTTCTTTGCGCCCCTTTATTGTCGTTGTTGTTTTTAATGTTTGTTTGTTTATTTATTTATCTATTTATTTTGAGAGAGAGAGTGAGCACGAGCTGGGAGGGGCAGAGAGAGATCAGGGCAGAGAGACAGGGGGACAGAGGAGCCAAAGCAGGCCCTGAGTTGACAGCACAGAGTCCAATGCGGGGCTTGCACCCATGAATGGTGAGATCGTAACCTGAACCGAATTCCGATGCTTAACCGGCAGAGCCACCCAAGCGCCCCTCTTCGTGCCCCTTTGTAAGCCCCCCCCCCCATTCCTGGTAGGAGCAGTGTGCCACGTGACCGAGGAGAGGAGAGGAGAGGAGGGGAGGGGTCTCACCTGCCGCTTCCGGTAGAAGCCCCGATGGTCACAGTTAGGCACGTAGAGGGTCTGAGCCCCTCGGTACACCTCGGTCTGGAGTTGCTGCAGCACCGAGTCCAGATGTCTGCGGCACGGGCCCTGGAGGGAGGGAGAGCAGGCAGCTCAGAACCAGTTAAGCCTAGCACCACTGTACTCACCCCCCCCCCCACCTCCCGCACCACCAGCCAGCCTCCCAGGATGCATGTGGGAGACTTCTCCAAGCCCAGGCCCAAGGCGATAGCCTCAGGTGGGAATGTCTGCGGCTCCCCACCCCTCCTGCCCCCTGCCATTCGCAAACGCACCATCTCGGTGTCTTGGACCACCCCTGGACTGGGCCTGGCAGGCGTGGTAGAGGTCCCTGCGTTCCTCTGTTGGTCTCTGCGGCTCACATCCTGTGGGCGTGTGGTCCCTGCTTGGGGTTTACTCTCCTTAGGATTCTCCCCTAAGGCCGCAAGAGAAAAGGGGGAAGAAGAGTCCGGAAATCAGCCAGATGTCAAAGACCAGCACCAAACGGAAGAAAGCCTTGCTGCCCTTGACTCCCTGAAGTGGGAGGAAGAGAGGGGCTTGTCAAGCAGTAGAAATGAGGGTGGTTAGAATCTGGCTCCCGTGACCTTCTCCTGGCTTCAGTCGCTTTCTCTGACAAATGGTGATATTAGCTTCCCTGACAAAAAACCCCCAGACTAGTTTTAAGGCTTATAAGGAGGAAGCACGTTGGAAAGCAAAAATCAAGGACAAATATAAACACACGGGGAGGCCTTGGGCTTGGGGAGGAAAGACCTGGCAGTTCCGCCTGTAGCCAGCAGGGGGTGCACCAAGCCAGAGAGATGAGGCCGAAGAGCAAGGGATGTGGGAGGGGGTTAGCGGGGATCCTAATGGAATGTGTGTCCCCGCCGTGACCCTGCTGTGACTCAGCCCACCCCTCCCAGGCTTTAGACATGGTTACTTTTGGGGCGCTTGCAGTGGGGACCTCTGCCTTCTGGTCTCCCGTAGCTCAGCCTAGCTCAACCCCAGGGGTCCCGAGGAACAGGCACAATTCAGCCCTTAACCAGGACGAGTTGCAAAGATGCAGGGAATGAAGGGCTTCTGACCTGTAGGCTGCTCTTGGCTATGGACAAAGTGTCACAAGTGGTATCTGGGGGGCCTGGGGAGAGCTCGGGATGGGAGGAGGTGAGGGAATAAATCAGGGCGTCAGGGCGAAGGAAAGGCAGGGAGGAGAGTGGGCACTGCCTGGGAAGTGTCCCAGCTGTAAAATTAGATATCATGGACCCTAAAGGAATCATCTCTCCCTTTCCATGCCCAAAGACAAGCTCTGCTCAAGTCCCCAGTCCCCAAACCCCTAGCAGCTTGGACCCAGGCATTTGGGACTGAAAGAAACTCCAAGTTCATTTCTCATCCCTTCCCATGGAGGAAACCAGGAGATCAGATGCCCCTGGTTGGAGGGGGGGGGACGCTTTTATTTCCTGCCTTATCTCTCCCTGCTTCCCCCCATCTTTTGGGTTCTGACTCACTTCTGTCCCATCCATCCAATGACTCAGCCTTCCATTTTCCTCCCTAGGGTAGGGTGGGGTAGGGTGGGAGGAGGGTTCTGAGCAGCTTTAAATCACAACCCCGATTTGGCAGATTCCTTCTTTCCCCACCTCTGTCCCATCTTCTTGAGGACCCCAGAGCCTGCCCTCTGGCCCTAGTGTAGTCTGAAACAATTCCGGATTTGGGACATCTTCCGTTCTAGGCCCTATGTTCAGGTGCTTTGGACATCCGGATATTAAGAGGAGAGGAGGGGCTATTTCTCAGTGCGTGTGCAGGATTTGGGAGTCCGGGTTCCCTCCCCTCTTTCTCCAAATGGAAGCTGGGAACGACATCTGGGTCCTATCGCCAGCTCCGGGCGCCAGGCAAGGAGCTGGGATGCTGTGGCATATGGCATGGCCCTAAACCCTCCATCCTCACCTTTCTTTCCCCTCGAGAGGAAACAGAAGGGGCAAAAAAGGTTGAGAGCTCTGACATTTCCCTGCTTTATCCCCAGGGCCCCGGGCTGTACCCCCGCCTTCTAGCGGCTCCCCGCACTTACCCCTTCACCCCCCAAACGTGACCCCCAGGGTTAGGAAGAGGAAGCATCAGTGGCAGCTTTGCGGGTCTCACGTGGGCGGGGCAGGGGCGGGGCGCGGACTCACCCGAGGACGCGCGCGCGCGGCGGCAGCGGCCGCGGCCCAGCAGCAGCGCCCGCAAAGGCGCCTCGTCTTCCTCGGGCGGCTGGCACTGCAGTCCTGGGGCGCAGTTAGGGGTGTAGACCCCGCACTGCTGCCCCTCCCTCCTGAGACAGCCCCCAGCTTCCTTACAGCCCTCCGCCTGCGGCGGCGGCGGCCCCCCATCCTCCTCCCCGCAGCCCCCTGGACAACCCGCCTGCACCCCCTGCCCGCAGCCTGGGCACCGTGCCAAGGCGGCTCCTGAGCGAGCAGCGAGCAGCAGAATTAGCAGCAGCAGGGGCGGCAGCAGCCTGTGGGGGGTCATGGTCAGGATTTTTGCCCCGTCCACTCCTCCGAGCGCAGTCGTAGGCGCAGCTGCTGCCCGCCGCCGCCCCTCCGCCTTAAGTAGCCGTCGGTCAGGGGCCGGGCCCTTTAAGAGCCAGGTGAAGGGGGGTGGGGGAGAAGGCAGAGGCATTCCCTAAACTGGGTGGGACTGGAGAGGCTCCCCCCCCACCTGGTCCTCCCCACTTTTCTCTCCCCACTCCCTTCCCAGTTTCTGTTTACTTCCCAAATTACTCTGATTTTTCTTGCTTTGTTCCCGGGACTCTCGGCCGGAATTTGGGAGCCGGACAGCTGGCTGGAGGCACTGGAGGGTGGGGAGGGGTGGAAGAAGGAGAGGACGGGAATTGGGATGAAGGGAAAAACCTGGAATCCAGCGCGGGTGTCTGTGTCATGTGGGGGGGTGGGGGATGAAGGGGACGCAGAGACTGTGGTGGGGAGGGGACTGCTGTCTGAAAGGGACGGGGAAGGGATGGTGTGTGGGAGTCAGGAGAGAGATGTGTGCCAAGGGAAAAGAGAAGGAAGCGATGATGGATAATGAGGTTTTGGGAGAACCCAGTTCTGATGGGAGAAAGTAGCCCAAGGGAGAGGCAAGGAAGGGCAGGCCCTGAGATGTTAGTGTGGGCAAACACCGGCCGGGGGGCCACACTGGGCTCAGGTGATAGAAGGGGTTGGGGAGAGATGGGGAGAGATGGGGAGAGGGTGGGAAGGCACACATTGAATGAATAGGCTTTAACCCTAGGATCATCGTGGTGGGGTCATGGGAGTATCCCAGAGGGCCCAGTGTGCAAGGGGGACAATGGGCTGAACACCTGGCAAGTAGGGACAGGGTAGTGGCGAGGGATTGGCCCATTGAATTATGGAGGTGGTGGTATATGGCGGGGTGGGGGGGGTGGGGGATTGGAGCACAAGTTAACAGGAGCCCATTCTCCGGGTGCTCTTGGAAACAGCAGACAGAAAACAGACTCTCCCCCCGCCCATCACTTCTGTCCTTCATCCAGGTCAGCCCACTCTTCCATTCCTTTGCTGTCTTAGAATCTGCCCTGCACCTCCGCCCCAGGCATCACTCATTGGGTTTTCTGGATTCATCAGGTTTTGCTTTGCCCAGGGGGGCTCCGGACCTGGGGAGTCTGGGTATGTCTTCCAGCTGGGCAGCCCTCACGCACTGGTCTGTCTACCCCACCCCCACCGCCCACAGAGGCTCTCTGGGACAGGGCCCCACCCATCCCCAGCCTCCTAGCAGAGCAGGCCTTCCTCGAGGCAGGAAGAAGGACCGCTTCCTTTGGCAACTCACACCCGCCCTTCTCTGGATTACGCAACAAGGGCCATCTCATTCTTTCCTAAAACAAGAGCTCTGGGCAGTGGCTAAGTTTAAATTCTGGGCCCCCAAGCAATAGTGTCAGCAAGGGCTTCCTGAACTTTTAGGTAAATACAAAAAAAACAACAACAACTTCATCCCCACCACCCCTCCGCCCCCTTCCCTGGGTACCCTGGGACCCTAGAACATGAATTTAGGGAGCAGTGTCTTGCGGTAGCTCTGAGACACTGACGCAGTTCGGACAGGCTGGGAGGAGGGAGGTGGGGGGAGTGGGAGGGGGCAGCTGTCCTCCACTCTGTGGAGATGCTGTGACCTGCCCCAAGCTCTCACCCCAGGGTGGAGAGCTCTGTCCTGTCCCCAAACCCTTATCGCTATTTATTTTGCCTTACACATGGCCTCCAGCTTGTTGCTCCTGCGTAAAACAGGAAGGCCCCTGGGAAGTTTGGGATGGGGAAGAGATGGCGGTGCTCCCCTGCAGGATCCCTGTGGCTTTTTAAATGTTCCTGCTTCTCCTTTGTAGGTTATATTGCAGGAAAGCCCAATACTTGGCTAGCTTCTCATATCCCTTCCCTTTTTTTTTTTAATTTAAATTTTTTTTAATGTTTATTTCTTTTTGAGAGAGGCGGAGCATGAGTGGGAGAAGGGCAGAGAGAAAGGGGGAGACACAGAATCTGAAGGAGGCTCCAGGCTCTGAGCTGTCAGCACAGAGCCTGACGCGGGGCTTGAACTCACAAACCATGAGATCACGACCTGAGCCATAGTCGGAAGCTTAACCGACGGAAGCTAACCGACTGAGCAACCAATATGCCCCTCATATCCCTTCTCAAACTCCCCCTTTCCTCTCCTGTATGGCCACCACCCCTACAACAGATTCCCCAGCGTACTGCTCCCACCTGCCCAGCTCGCTCCCTCCCTGCAGCGCGGGCCAGGCTGCGCAGTGCAGTACCACCACCTACCACCACCACCCCTGCAAGGTACTGACCTTTCCCCACCCTTCCAGTGTGGGTATCGGGAACTGCACGCGGTGGGTGCTGAAGTGTAACCGGTCTCTTCCTTGCAGACTGAGCCTCTTGGACTCTGCTTTTCCTCCCTTGAGAGTGCCCTTCACCACAGCACCGGGAGCAGTGGGATCCGAAGCCTGTGGTGAGTGCTCCGGATGGAGTGTGGGCCGAGGTGCACACCTCTGGGACTCTGGCCTCCTGGAGAGAGAAGAGTTTGCCGAAAGCTTTTCCAAGGCTGTGAAAACAGCTTGGCTATTGCTTAGGCTTTTTCCAGAAGTGAACTCTGCTGGGCCTCCTCCTCCTCTTGCATGGGACACTCTCTTCTTTGGATCTCTTATGCTCTGTGGCCCTCACACTCGGCCTGTCTATACAGATTTCTGGCAGCCCGGGTGCTGACTTCCTTTTGAGAATGAGGGGTAAAGGAAAGGGCTTGCCTAGACCCTTTTGAGGTTTGAGTCTGAGGAAAGACAAGTGGTGGCCCATTTCACAGACGGAAAGCCCTGGGGATACAGACCGATGACCACATCACGACATGGCCCAAGTCTAGCGTGGGCCGGACAGGGACGCATCTGATAACCTCAGCCGGCCTCCAGCCTTCGCTCCCTGCAGTCTCCCACCAGCCCTCCAGTTGGTCCTGCTGCACCCAGTCCTGATCATGGGACTCTCTCCTTCTCGAAGGCCTCTGGTGGTACCCTACCCCCCACCCTGATAAAACCTACGCTCCCATCCACCATCCACGGCTCTGGGACAGTGATCCTGGGCGCGCAGTCTGGTTCAGCCAGCGAGTGGGATCGCCTTCCCCAGAAGCCCCTGGCAGTCTCCCGTCTCTGGGGCTGAACTGAGATTAGGGAAAATGAAGGCGCGGTCTGATTGGTGCTCAAAGGGCATTTCTTCCTCTGGATTGCAAGCATTCATCACACAGGGACAAAACCCTCATTCCCCTCAACACAAACCAAATCCCGGTCCTCGCCTGCTCAGTAGGCGGGCCAGCTCTCTGCCTTCCTTTGAATTCATCCACATTATTGTGTTGCTATCTGAAATTTTTGTTTATCTTTTCTTGGGTCTTACTTTTCCAGTTAGATCGTGAGACCAGGAGGCCCACACCCTCTTCATCTCTGGATCCCCAGCTAGTGTACAGGGAGTTTGGAATTGATACAAGTAAAAGTTGGTGTTTTTGGCGGGAGCTGAGGCAGCCCTGGGGGAGGGCATCGAGAGGCGAAGGGGGCACGCAATGTACCTCTTCCGGAGGCTCCACCATCGCTCCTATACTTCTGGGCTAGTCCAGGCCGACCCCAGGAGGTCTCCTCGTCCTCCCTTCAGCCACTCTCTCTCTTTTCTTCTTCCTCTTCTTGCATTCAAAGTAAAGGCCGAAGAGTCTAAGAGGCCCAGAGTATGGTCAGGTTGCAATAAGAGACGGACATTTGGCTCCAGAATAAGTTAAAGAGGGCGTCCCGGAGAATGGGGCTTTATAATAGAGCTTGGGAGAAGAGATGGGAAGGCAGCAGGGCATTTTTCTAGACTGGGCCGGAGTCAGCCAGATGGTTGGGAACTGCGAATCCTTAGTGGACCAGGAGCAGCAACTGGGGATCTGAGATTTGCTTCTTGGTAATTAAATGAATAAAGTATCTTCAATAGATTCATAGAGCATTTCTTTATGTGGATATAACTGGGTTATATGGATGTAATAGGGAGACATTGTACCCTCCAAGAGCTTAGAGTTTATTATCTGTCCATCCAACGCTTACTTCATAAGCACGGGAAAAAATCAACCAGGCTGCTAGGGTATTCCAGAATAGAAGGTAGACTGTTACAAATGAATCTAACTGTATTATAGATCTGTGACATAAACACACGGAAGGTGGTGAGGGGGAAAAAGGTGCTGATCTCAGTAACTCTAGAAACCAGTGTTTTGACCGGACACTATAAGGCTGAAGATAAAAGACACAGCATCATCTACATAAACACTGTGCTCTAGTTGATACATTTTCTCCTGGGCTTACAGGTTACAATTTGAAACCGCTTTACATGTACAGCGGGGCTGAACAAAAATAAGTTGTAGATATTGGGAGCCAGGCTTCTTTCTCATTGTTGGTGGGAGAAGTTACAGATAAGTAAGGGGTGAGGCTAGGATGTCTCCTGTGGTGCTTGGAGTCCGAGGCATCAGTATGAACTGATGAACCCGTACAGACGGGTAAATACAGAAGCAACTATAGATAAGTGTAATATACGTGGGTTAGCACACATACATATATTACCTAACTGCTCACTCAGAGGGCCTAGAAGCTAGACCCAGCTAGACCCAGATCTTGGTTCCTAAGTACTATTCTCCAATAAAAAGAAGTAAAATTCCTTCTAGAAACAGTTGATTCTAGGCCTGGGTCAGGAAAATACAAGATGAGCTAGAGCATCTTGTAGTACCAGAAAGTAAGGAAGTGCTCAAAAAACAACAGGGTGGGGGGCACCTAGGTGGCACTGTCGGTTGAGCGGTTGAGCATCTGACTTTGGCACAGGTCATGATCCGAGGCTTGTGAGTCTAAGCCACGCACTGGGCTCTGTGCTGACAACTCAGAGCCTGAAGCCTGCTTCAGAATCTGTCTCCGTCTCTCTCTCTCTCTGCCTCACGCATTCTCTCTCTCTCTCTCTCTCTCTCTCAAATATAAATAAACAGTAAATGGGGCACCTGGGTGGCTCAGTCGG
Organism: Paguma larvata; assembly: GCA_030068075.1. NCBI lineage: Eukaryota > Metazoa > Chordata > Mammalia > Carnivora > Viverridae > Paguma > Paguma larvata. Next base: position 60,941,696 of record CM057828.1, read on the forward strand.
TTAAGCGGTTAAGCGGCTGACTTCAGCTCAGGTCATGATCTCACGGTCTGTGAGTTCGAGCCCCGCGTCGGGCTCTGTGCTGACGGCTCTCAGAGCCTGGAGCCTGCTTCAGATTCTGTGTCTCCCTCTCTCTGCCCTTCCCCTGCCCACGCTCTGTCTCTATGTCTCTCAAAAATAAATAAACATTAAAAAAAAAAGTTTAAAAAAAAATAAACAGTAAAAAAATTAAAAAAATAATGACACGGTGGGAGCATATCAACGAGACGTAAGAACCAACCTGAAAGGACTCCCCAAGGTCAAAGCTGAGAAACTTTTGTGCAACAAAATAAATAACGTAATATTGGATTAAATAAGATATAAAATAAAAACACAAGTGCACACTGATTGTATTCATTTGCTAGGGCTGCTGTAACCAGGTACCATAAATTGGGTGGCTTGAAACAGCAGGAATTAATTGTTTCATGGTTCTGGAGGCTAGAAGTTGAAAGCTAGAGTGTTGGCAGGACCGTGCTCTTTCTGAGACTCTGGGTAGAATCCTTTCTTGCCTTTTCCTAGCTTCTGGTGGTCGCCATCAATCCTCGGCATTCCTTGGCTTGCAGACACATCAGGCTACTCTCTGCCTCTGTAATCACGTGGCCATCTTTACATTGGCTTCTCTGTGTGGGGATCTGTTCAAATTTCCCCTTTTTATAAAAACACCAGTCGTACTGAATGGGACCCACTCTAGTGATCTTGACTTAGCTAAATCTGCAAAGACCCTATTTCCAAATAAGGTCACACTCTGAACTGTTGGGGTTCAGATTTCAACATTTCTTGTCTTGAAGGGCGCAATTCAATCTATAACACCAATACAAATAAGGGATTAAATGAATGAATCAACAAATAAATGGGGAAGAGGAGACTGATCTTCCTTCCAGTAGGCGTCCAAGGTATGTAGATACTCTGACCTCCGGAAGGTAGAGCTTAACACCTCTCCCCCCTTGGGCTAGACTTGGTGACCATGTTTCTCAAAGGTAAGGAAAAATAGTAACTTCATAGGGGAGACACCTGGCAAACACTGCCTTAACCTTGTGATCAAGGTTAACCTCACGGGGGGTGTCAAATGGGTATTCATGTACCCCTCCCCCCATATATGATATGGGAAGCACTTCACCTCTACGAATTTCTTTCCACGTATCCATAACCCAAAACAACTGTAAGAAAAACGTCAGACAAATCCAGATCGCGGGACATTTTTACAGGATACCTGGCCCATTTTCCTCAAGACGGTCAAGGTTATAAAAACCAAGGAAGGACTGAGAAACTGCCTCCGACCAGGGGAGACTGGAGAGAGGACGAGGAAGTTAGTGTGGTACTGTGGATTGAATCCCAGATTTTGATCAAATCCAAATAATCTTTTTTTTTTTTTAAGTTTATTTTTGAGAGACATAGAGACAGAGCATGAGCAGGGGAAGGGCAGAGAGAGAGGGAGACACAGAATCCGAAGCAGGCTCCAGGCTCTGAGCTGTCAGCACAGAGCCCGACGCAGGGCTCGAACTCACGGACTGTGAGATCATGACCTGAGCCGAAGTCGGCCGCTCAACCGACAGAGCCACCCAGGCGCCCCCAAATAATCTTTTTAAAGTGGGAGGGGCACACCTGGGTGGCTCAGTCCATTGAGCATCTGATTTTGGCTCAGGTCATGATCTAACAGTTTGTGAATTTGAGCCCCACATCAGGCTCTCCGCTGTCAGCATGGAGCCTGGTTTGGATCCTCTGTCTCCCTCAAAAATAAATAAACATTAAAAAATACATATACACATATTAATTAATTAAAATGGGGGAGGGGCGCCTGGCCGGCTTAGTCGGAAGAGCATGTGACTCTTTATCTCAGGGTTGTAAGTTCAAGCCCCATTTTGGGTGTAGAGATTACATAAAAATAAAATCTTCAGAAATGCCTGGGTGGCTCAGTCAGTTAAGCATCTGACTTCAGCTCAGGTCATGATCTCATGGTTTGTGAGCCCGAACCCCGCGTTGGGATCTGTGCTGGCAGCCAGACACCTGAAGCCTGCTTTGAGTTCTGTATCTCCCTCTCTCTCTGTCCCTCCCCTGCTCACGCTCTCTCTCGTCTCTCTCTCTCTCTCAAAAATTTATAAACATAAAAAAAAATCTTTTAAAAATCCAAATAAAATCTGGAGTGTAGTTAATAGCAACGTACCAACGTTGGTTTCTTGGTTTTGGCAAATATACCAGGGACATGTAAAATATTATCAGTGGGAGGAACTGGGTGAGAGATATTGGGGAACTCTCCATCGTATCTTTGCAACTTTGCTATAAATCTAAAATTATTGCAAAATTAAAAGCTTATTAAAATATATATCATAGTAATGGTTTAACCTCGGTTTCTAAACAAACAGATAAACGAAACTTTTGTATGTCCCATGCCCTGAGCCGAGAATATAGAAATAAGTAAAATGGTCTCCTGGTTCCAAGGAGATCACAGTCTACAGAGGATGGCCACGTAAATTACCGACGATGATAATAATAATAATAATAATGGTCAATAATAATAATAGCTTACATTATCTAATAGTTTCTATATGCTGAGAACTGCGCTAAGCACTTTACATATAATTCTTACTATAAGTTTATAAGATGGGTGATGTTATTATTCCCATTATCTTCCTATAGGGGAACAGTGAGTCCTCAAAGAGAGAAGTGATGGAGCAGGGATATGAACGCAGATTTCACTTGGGCCCTCTGTGACTTGCCTCATTGTCACCAGCCTCCTAGTCATCTTTACGGTGTTGCTGGAGGGTTTCGCTCAGAACCATCTGCTGGGCAAATCCATCTCTAAAAGACCTCTTTAAACATGATCACGTGGACCGGGAAAAGGGCCATTCCACAGAACATCTGTGGTTAAATTCTGAGCCTTTACTTCTGAGCCATGGCCAACATGCCTATCAGAACACAGGCATCAGAAGGAAGAATATGGGAAACCGGAAGACATTACCTAGGATCCCAATGGAATTTTCCATCTGTCCCTATTTCAAACTCAACACATCTAAAATCACCCTTATTCTCTCCTCCCATGAATCATTCCCCAGTTTTCGCATTTTGGGTGTGGTCTCAGCATGCTCCCGGTTTCCCAGTCATCTTCCATGCTTTTCTCTTTTCTCCTGAAATTACCTATTCCTGTTGCTTCCCCCATCTGGTCTTAAAGTGTTTCCATCTCTGTGGCTATCCTGATTGTTTGGGTTCTCATTGTCTTTCACCTGGTGCATGACAACAGTTTCCTATGGACTGTCCAGTTTTCAGACATTATCTGCTCTGTACAGACTATTCTTTCTGAAATCAAAATAGAGCATATAATTCCTCTGCTCAGAAACCTTCAATGACCCCCTATTAACTCCAGGATCCAGTCCAAATCCTTGGTTTTTAATCCTTTTGTTCTATAACCCCTATTATTATCTTTCAAGAACCACCCACCCCCTGGCCAAATATACTCATTGAATTCATACTTCTGAGCTTTTATTCATAATCACACTCCTAACCTTTCCCCTCTTCTCCAGCCTTGTATTCTCTAGTTTTTATTATCAAGTTCTCGGTGAAATTGAGTAAGTCTTTTCACCCTGATCCCGAGAAGCTCACCGTCTCTGGGGAAAACAGACAAGGAAATCAACAATGACACTATGTAAGGATTGGAGGGATCAAAGACTAAGTGACCCAGAAGGAGAAAAACTTAAGTTTGCCTGGGGGAATCAGAGAAGGCTTCACAGGGGAGATGATGCTTTGGCTGATTCTTGGAGTAGCAATTTAAGGGGAAGGCTTCTAGGCAGAGGAGCAACACCTGTCTTTACCAATCATGTGGCATGTCCATCACTCTTCACATATCTTACAGTTTGTCTCATATTTCTAGCACATTTTCATATACCGTATCTTTTCTTCTTATAAGTGGCTTACGAATGCCCTTACAATAGGGGCCATATCCTCTATTCCCCGCTCTGTAAATTGTGGGTTGCAATACCTACTTTGCAGAGTTGTTGTGTTAGGGGAAATTCAGGTGATGCACATGGTAGGCATTGAGTGTTTTTGTTTTTGTTTTCCTATAATGAATGGAATGAAGTGTCTAACGCAGTTCCTGGCCCACACTAATATCCTCAGCATCTAATGAATGAATGATCCTACCCTGGTTCAAAATCACTGTGTTCACATCCCAACTCTGCTTTGGAAGGCCTCATCGGCTGGGAAAAGAGCCAGAGAGATGCAATATTCCAGCAGGGTGAGGATACCAGCCTGTGAGAACTAACCAGATGAGGGCCGTCCAATCTGAAGAGGAGGCAAAGATATTCAGATTCAACTCAAGTTCACTGAATGCTTATTTATATTTTGGATAATTTCACAACGTTCTATTACCATCTCCACTTTGCAAATAAGAAGACATATTGAGAGACATAAAATACCTGGCTGAAGGCCACACAGCTAGATGGCGGGATCCATTGGATTCCAAGTTCAATGCTCTTTTCGTGTCAACATAAAAACTTTCATGATGTAGAAAGACATTAAGACTTTGGATAAGTTAAATACAGACTTGTTTGCTAAATTGTCTAAATACTCGAACCACATGTAATTCCTAGAGCTAGAGAGAGATTGTTTTAAGGTAAATAAAAGGAAGGGTAGCTTTCTGTTCGGGGTAGGGTAGGAATAAACACAAGAAATGTATTATTATGATAAGCAACACAAACTGAAAAAGAAGTTAGAAAAGAATCAATCAAGTCATAGGTATAAGATCCCTGGCAAGCCATGAAAAGACTAGACCTCCTCTTTTACTTCTTCTTGAACTATGAGAATACCCTCAGCCTAAGTCTGGGCTCTTTCCAAAGGCAACCTGGGGTTGTTTGAGGTCTGGGTTCCTACCCTTTTGGGTAGGCCAGCTGTGCCCTCTTTATAACCTGTCTCTGGCAAAGCTGTTGAAGAAAGTATCCTAGGCCGTAACAACACATTGGTCATAGTAAATATTTCTTTTTTCCTCTCTAAAATTTTGGCCTGAGAGCCTAGAATTTAATATTAAACAACCAAAGTAAGTTTAGGGAGATAGCAATTAAATCTCACACATCACAATCAAATACAGCTGACCCTTGAACAACATGGGTTAGAACTGCACTGGTTCACTTATAGATGGATTTTTTTTCATAAATACACTATAGCACTGTAAATGTATTCTCTTCTTCGTGATTTTCTTAGGAACATTTTCTTTTCTCTAGCTTACTTTGTTGTAAGAATACAGTATATACCATGTATGACATACAAAATCTGAGTTAACTGTTTCTATGTCATTGGTAAGTCAATGGTGGGTTACTAGTAGTTAAATGTGGGGGGAGTCAAAAGTTATATGCAGATGTGCTGTATTTATTGGGAAAAAAAGCCCACGTATAAGTGAACTCGCACAGTTCAAACTCATGTAGTTCAAGGGTCAACTGTAGTCTCTAGGAAAGACTGAAGATGTGGAATCTTGAGTGGAATCACCAACCATTAGTAACACATTTGGAAACACCTTCTTCTGTCCTTTCACCATTTGAGGCCCTAATTAGCTAGCTAGTTTCTGGAAGGAGCCAGGAGACCCCGTGTGGGATGGCTGTGACTCTGAGAACCTCCCCGGCCTGTTGCTTTTTGGTTGCCTTTGGGAAGAGCCAAGCTGAGGCTTGGGGTATTTTTTATAGTTTAGGAAGGGGAGGTTTCCAGATTCATGTAATCCAGGGGCTGGAAGGGTGCCATGAGACCACATGCTTCACAATTTCTGTTAGTGGGTAAGAACACCAAGACCTTGACCTCAGGCATAGAATTGGGGCTCTAATCCAGATATCCTAATTTCTCATCTACATGTACTTCCATCACCTATTTCCATCATGCCAAGTGGCCACTGTATGGTAAGCAAGATGATGACTTCCATTCCAACCAGCATTTGTAATGTAACTCTGAGAATAGGGTCTGAATCCCAGGATCTGAAGGATATTACAGTCTAGCAGAGACAGACCTATCGACAGAAGTGACTTTTAAATAATAAAAGATTGTAAAAAGTGCTTAGATGAGGCACAAACGACATGGTATGAGAATGCAGAGGAGGGAAAACCCTCTGATCTGGAAGGGAGATCTGGTGATGGGAGACGATCTGGGCAGCCCACCCCACCCGAGAGTGGTAATAAACACCCTTTAGCAGGTGCTCAATAAATGTGAGTATCTTTCTTCCCTTCATATAATGACTCGGGCCTAACTTTCCTTAGGTCACACCCAAAGCCTCCGCACCCGTAACAGCCAGACGCTTCATGCCACTGTGGATTTGCATCCGAAGTTCTCTCCGGGAATGAACTGCCCTTCCCAGAATGAGCGGAAGGTGACAAGACGTGGAACTCGAGGGAATAGAGAGCACATGGTAATAGCATATCTCTAGAGAATAAATATAAAGCATATGGCAACAGTTAAGCGCACGAGCTATGGAGGCCAGCCTCAGGATCTTCATCCGCAAAAAGGAGATAATGATAAGAGTCATTTCATAAGGTTGCTGGGTGGATTAAGAGGACATTCCTACGAAGCTTTCTTCTAGCGTCACCTCTGCCACAGAACGAGGGCTCAAGCAAGACTGGCAGTAGTTGTAGGTGCGCAGAGACCTTCTCCGCCCGCCCCGCCTGGCGAAGGACCCGCCCCTTGCCCGCCCAGTCCGCGCCCACGGCGCCCGGCGCGGCTTCCGTGCCGCCACGTCGCCGCCTCCACCCTCCCACCCTCTGGTTTACCAGCCCCTACCCTGCGCTAGGTACCCAGTTCACCGGGCCGCGCCCGACCCTGCCTGCGCCCTCCCATTGGTTCCTGAAGATGTCTGTCGTCCTGGGCCGCTGCAGATTGGCCAGGAAGTGTGTGTGCGGGGGGAAGGGCGGGCCTCGGAGAGCGTAGGAAGGGAGGGGACCCGGATGTGTGTGGTGGCGGCGGCCGAAGAGCTAGTGTGAGGAGCTGAGAGGCCTATGGATGAGGAGAACGCGGCGGCCCCGGTAGGCGGGGATCGGGGGGGGGCGGGGTCCCGGAGGCCTCGGGTGCCCCCGGAGCCTGAGGCGGGAGGCGGGGGTCCTGGGCGGAGGCTTCGGGGTCAGAGGCGGGGCCTGCGCCCCGGTCACTGGGCTTCCTGCCTCCGGACCTTCCTCGGCCCCGTGCCGGGCCTGGGGGGACTGGGCGTAGTCGCACTGACGAGCCCGGCCCTCCTGTCCCCGGGTCTCGTCTGAGGGCCAGGCCGTGTCCGGGCTGGAGGCGGGACCCGGTGCGGCCACCACCCGCGGGTGCCAAGGCTGTGCGGTGCTGGGCGAGCGGACGTGCCTAGGTCCGGGAGCCACTGTCCGTCTGGGGTGGAGCCCTGGCGGCGCCTACCCTTCTGGGCCACGTGGTGCCTGCGGCTTCTGCGGAAGGGTGTAACAAGCGCTTTGGTAGAATTCAGCCCAGCTGAGGCTCTTTTAAGCGCCTACTGTATGCAAGGTACTGTCAGGCCTTGATAGAACCTCTGTTCCAACGTTTGGGCGATGGGAAGAGAAAAGTACCTCCCATTTTTGTCACTTTTGGCCTCCAGGAAAACATTCATTCATTCATTCATATGTTAGCACCGTCGGGGGTTTAAATACCCAGGTCATCCTGTTCCCCTCCATCATCCCTGCTACCATCTTAGTGGATGCCGTCGCTCATTGAAGCTGCGGCAACAGCCGCCTACTTAATCGTTCGCCACTTCTGCTCTTACTTCTCTCATGATCAGTTCTCCGGCCAACAGCCTAAATGATCTGTAACATCTGATAAACCTTAAGAATCCTCGCATTTCCTTGCTTAAAACGCTCCAGGGGTTTCCTGTCCCGCTTGGAATAAAACCCAAACTCCTTAACGTGTGGTCCGCTCTGGCTCCTGCCTTCTTCCCATCTTCTTCTTGAACATTCTCCCGCACATTCCCTACACACCAGCCACCCTGGCCTTTGTGTTCCTTTACCACGCCTGCTCCCTTCCACCCCAGGACCCGTGTCCTGGCTGGCCCCTCTGCCTGAAATACTCTTTCTTGAGCTTGTCACGTGCCTGGCTTCTCTTAACTCAAGGGTCACCTTAGACAGACTTCCTCTGTCCGCTGTATCCAGAGTAGTCTTTAGAGTTTACCCTTTATTCTGCATCACGCCACTCTGCTTTTTTCCTCTACTGTCCAGCGTTGTCAAGTCCGTGTCTCCTCTCTCATGCCTCCCCCACTAGAATGGAAGTGCTGCGAGAACGGGACCCCCCCCCCCCCCGTCTTGTTCAGAGCGGTATTCCTAGCGCCAAGAACAGTGCACATAGTAGGAGCTCAGTAAATGCTGAATGTACAGACAAGGTTGGGGATCGTTGACTGACTTTGAGTCCGGTGCCCTCTCCACATTCTGGTTTGCTCGGAACCCTGCCTCCTTCTCAGTCTTCTTCTCGGTCTCCGTCTCCCCATGGCAGGTTTGTTCTCATGAACAAGATGGATGACCTCAACCTGCACTACCGGTTTCTGAATTGGCGCCGCAGGATCCGGGAAATTCGGGAGGTCCGGGCTTTCCGATACCAGGAGAGGTTCAAGCACATTCTCGTAGATGGAGACACTTTGAGGTGAGTTGAGGGCGGTGCTTCCACGTTTTCCTTGCTCTGCCAGATCTTAGAGATGAAAAGGGGCCTTTTCAGAGGCAGAGGGCTGTGTGCACTGCACTGGGTGGGGGGGGGGGGCGGAGCATTTGCCCCTGGGGGCCTTTCTGAGCGGAGCGGTGTGTAGCTGTATCTCTGGGTCACTCTGTCCTGGTCCACGTTGGAACCAGTGACGTCAGAGAGAGGAAGCTGCTGACGTCTCGAGTTGCTCAAGTGCCTTGTTGAGGGGACTCCAGTGGGTGTGTGGCATGTCTGGGTCTCCTGCCTGCATCTCAGGAGGTTGGGCTCGGTGGAGAGTAGCAAAACAAAGTTGTTCCTGAAGGGGGGAAGGAAGTAGTACTCTTTAGCCTAGAGCCAAGAGAGCTGAGGAGTGGGGACTGAATAACCATCTTCCAATCTATGAAAGGCTTTGGTCCAGAGGACAGAGACCAGCTGTTCTCTAGCCCCGCTGAAGACAGAGCCAGAGGAGAAGGGCCGAAGCTGCAGCATGAGGTTGGGGTTAGACAGGGTGTGAGACCCCAGCTAGGCAATTAAGGGAGGTTCTGCATTCTTTTCCCCCTAGAAATGAAGGAGCCAGACCCGTGTTGATCTGGTGTGGGTTGGACCCTGGCTGGAGGCAGCAGGAGGGCTGGGTGACCTCAAGTATCTTGTTATGGTGTCTATGCAGATGTCCTGAAGTGTGACCTGATAGGCTCTCCTCTCTGTTGGCCCTTACAGGGTGGGGGGTGTGAGGCTGCTGAGGGCCTCCCCGCCACTCCTGGGCCAGGCTGCTAATGGAACTCCTCCCTTATTCTTCTGTCAGTTACCATGGAAACTCCGGTGAAGTTGGCTGCTACGTGGCTTCTCGACCCCTGACCAAGGACAGCAATTATTTTGAGGTGATCAAGGCGGCGGGTGGGCAGAGTGGGGTGGGGGGGGTGAGAGTCTCAGGCTTCAGGGAGATTCTTGGTCTGTTCCTTTTAATTTTCCATCAGGGCTGTCTTCTTGGCTGAGAAAAGGGCCCAGAATAGCATGGTGCCTCAGCTGAGAGATAGGTGCCCTAGTGTCACCCTGTCTCTTCTGCTCTCCTGCCTCTCAGCCAGGGGAAGAGCTATGACCTGTAGCCCAGACTCTGACCCATGTCCTTTCCCACCTCCTAACCTAAGCCCAGCATCTGCTCCATCTGCTCTCCTGTTCCACAGCTTGGAGATGATTTTCTGAGTAATCATGGTAAAGTAGGCCCCTGGTCTCCCCAGTTCTCCCCTCAGTGTCCTGTCTTTTTCTTTGATTACCGCGGTTTTTTTTGTCTCTTTGAGGCTCTCTGAGCCTTCGATGTCTGACTCCCCTTCCGCACCCGAGCAGAAATTCATCCCATTTCCGATGCCTGCTGACTGGGCCCTGCGCTCTTCCTTCCAGGTGTCAATTGTGGACAGTGGGGTCCGGGGCACCATTGCTGTGGGGCTGGTCCCTCAATACTACAGCTTGGATCACCAGCCTGGCTGGTTGCCCGACTCTGTAGCCTACCACGCCGATGACGGCAAGTGAGTTGCCTCCTGTGGAACTGGGCCCCTTTCCTGTGGAACTGGGCCCCTTTCCTGTGGATTCGGGAACCTTAAATGTAGAGGACTGCCTGGACGTGGTTTTTGCCATTCCTTCACCTATCCTGGGGTATTTTCATAGACTTTTCTGATCAGGATGGGAAGGTGGCCTGATAGCTGCCCTTGGAGGTTTGCAGACTTGGAGGGGAGGGTGGAGCTCATGCGTGGACACAGGTAGATGCCATCACAGAGTGACTGGGAGCAGCAAGGTAGGCCCCAGGGGTCAGTGCCTTGGAGAAGTTGGGAGGCCAGGCTCAGGTCCTGTGTCTGTGCTGTTCTGTTTGCAGGCTGTACAATGGCCGAGCCAAGGGCCGCCAGTTTGGGTCAAAGTGCAATTCCGGGGACCGGATTGGCTGCGGCATTGAGCCTGTGTCCTTTGATGTACAGACTGCCCAGATCTTCTTCACCAAAAATGGGAAGCGGGTGAGTGGGAAATCCCAGGTGGGATTCAAGCAGGTTGAAGCCATCCAAGGATCTGTGGGAGTGAAATTCATCTCCTGGCTGGGGCTTGCTCAGGGACCCATAGGCTTAGTTCCACCTCCTTCAGACCAACCTCAGGTTCTCCTGCGTACAGGACAAGACACTTCCCCTGCCCAGGGGAAGCCGGGACATTGGCCAGTTGATAGATGCACAGGGGCGGGTTAGCGCGCTGGAGGATGAGCAGAGATTGTGGGGGACAGAATTGGGTTCTTCGGGGGAAGGTTTTAAGCAGAAAAGGAGAGGGAGAGCTTACAGCTTATGGCTGCATAAGCTGGAGGCCCTCTTCTGAGATTCGACTTGAATGCTTTTGAGGATATGTCTGTTCTGCGTTTATTTTTCTTGTTTCGCTTCTCCTGTCCTTCCCTCTTCAGAGAGAGGCTAGTAGTGGTGAAGAGATGGGTAAGAGCAATGGAAGAGAGAGACCCTCAGCTGTCTTCTGTCTCCCACCCTGGGAAGATTGCTCTCTTAGGCCTTGGTGGTTGGGTGGTCCGTCCTTAGTGTCTGTGCCTCTAGGACACACACATGCCAAAGGCATTTGGCAGCAAGTCAAGAGATTTGTGTTTGCCCTCTAGCTTTGTGGATACCTTGCTCAGCCAGGAGTGCTTAGCAACTTTTTAAACTTTTCTGTACCTCTGTTTTTCTGTTAGCGCATGTGATAGTTACTTGTTGCATCATCTCTAAAGTACCCTTGTGAGAATTAGGTGAGCTGTGGATGCGTGAGCCAGGCGGCAGCTCCCTCCCACCCTCCCTTCCTCCACTGCAGGTGGGCTCCACCATCATGCCCATGTCCCCAGATGGACTGTTCCCAGCAGTGGGCATGCACTCTCTGGGTGAAGAAGTGAGGCTGCACCTCAATGCGGAGCTGGGCCGCGAGGACGACAGCGTCATGATGGTGGACAGTTACGAGGATGAATGGGGCCGGCTGCATGATGTCCGAGTGTGCGGAACTGTAAGTGGAGGAGGGGGTGGGGTTGTAGAGGACGGGAGGCCTGGGCCGAACTCTGTGGGCCGCATAAGCCTGTCTGAATTGCTTACAATGGGGAATGAGGACAGTGTCTTTTTATAGGGTTTTGGGAATGGGAATTTGGGGCCTTGCCATGACTCTTTGAATCCAGATCTGCGTTCTCCTTAGTGCTGATTGGTTCTCTTCCCTTCCCTGTCACTGGGGGCTCAGGTTAGTTGCTTTACTCTGAGAACAGCAGTAGTTCTCTTTCGCCTTCTTTGGTTGTTTTTGCTTCTGGTGGCCTCTGCTGCCCTGAACACCTGCCTTTGAGAGGCTGGGACTCATTTGGAGGCGGGATGCCTGGATCCCCCTTTCAGCCCAGTCTCAGCTCAGCTGGCCCAAGCTCTCCACTCCCTGTGCTGTAGGGTACGTGTGGTCACGAGCCCCACTCCTGTGGGGGAAGGTTCTGAGATCCGTCTTGAAGAAGTGTCAATGTCAGTGTCTTCTCCCTTCTCTCTACGTTTTGATAGAGGAATGAAAATGAAGGCAGATGAACATTCATGGAGAATCCTTGAGCCTCCAGAGTCTGCTTTTTTTATCCATCTTCTCATCATACCTGCTCTGGTCTCTCCCTGGATTTGAAACTTTTCTTGGGGAGTGTATGGACCTCGGGAGAGGGAAATTCTTCCCATCTACCCTCTATGCCTCATGCTGGGTTGGGAGTGAATGGACGCTGAGTCAGGGGTCTGGCCCTGGCCTCCAGTGGGCTGCTCTGGCCTCCCACTTCGAATTGTCCCTCTGCTGCCCTCTTGCTCCTGGCTCAACCTTTTTCTCCACCCTCGGCCTTCTCACCCCAACCCAGGCTGTTTTCAGCTCAGCCTGTGATGGCAAAACAGAAGCAGTGGGGGGTGGGAGTGGATTATGAGCAAGGCTCCCCCCGTTCTGGAGTTCAAGGTGAGTCAAACTCAAGGAAAATGGCAGAATGTGTGCCCTCCTGCTGCTTCTGAGACTCTGCGCCTCCTCTGGCACTGGGGCCTGAGGACCACGATGGCTGCGAGCCGGGAGGCTTCAGATGCCCACTCGTTGACCCTCAACTCTTTCTTTTCCCCTTCCACCATCATTTTGACAACATCTACAGAGTTGAACTTGGGACCGAGCCAGGGCGATGTTCCAGATCTCATCCCTGACCTCTCCTCAAGAGTGTTTTCCTGGCATCCTTTCCCTGCCTGGACCTGTCCCCGCTCTGCTCCCAGCTCCTCCCAGGCAATCTTTTCTAATTGATGTAGAATCCTGTAGACATTTATAAATAGCCTTCCTTCCTCTCTGCCCTCCCCCAATGCCCTCAGGTCACACATTTGGGAATTTTTTCTTCTTTAGATGGAAGCTGTTTGGCTTTTCTCTCAGACTCTCACCCCAGCTTGGGATAGCTGGCAGGGTGGGCACACTGTTCCCTGAACACCTGGTCCTCGGGGGCAGACTGGAGCATGGGCCTCTTGAGGGATATATGCCTCTCTTTTCTCTTGTCAGCTACTCCATCTTTCAAATGAGGGTGACTTATCCAGTTTCTTCTTCTCATCCCTTTGGACTCTGTCCCTGGTTGTCTCTTGCCCTGGTCCTTCTTGTCCCTTCTGACCATCCGTTGTGTTTGTGATCCAGGGATCAGAGTTGTATCTCTTGGAGGAGCCTGGGAGAGGCCATTTGGGCTATTCGAGACCTGTGGCTACTATTTCTCGACCTGTGGCTCAGCCCTTTGTCCTTTTTGCCCTTCCTGTTTTCCCATCCCCTCTGTGGAGAGCTTTTCCCTGGAGGCTCAAGACCTCTGCTGTTGGTTGGAGCCTGTTTCTCCCTGGGTGTTGTTCCCGGTGGAACTCTTTAGAACCATGAAGGATTGGGAGAGCCTCTGATGCCATCCAGTCCAGGCTTCCCAGTGCAGAGCCGAAGACCATTCACCTTGACGTGCAGGACGTTTAGCATCCTTGGCGCCCAGACCCAGGGTGCTGGGAGCTCCCTCCCCTAGTCATCGTGATAGCCCTCATGCTCCCAGGTCTCTTGTTGTGCGGTTGATGAAAAAAGAGCCCGAGACAGAAGTGAAGAGATTTGTTCAAACATCAAATAGTGAATTAGTAGTGAAACTAAGTCCAGATATTCATTCTTTGATCCCTTGCCACCATGCCGTCCACTGCCGGATACATGCTGTGCTCTTCTCCCCAACCCCTCTTCTGTAGCCTGTCATCTCTCCTCCTGGCCCTTCTTGTAAGATGAGTCGGAATTCCTGGGCTTAAGTCCCCACCTCCCCTGGCAGTCTCCCCGGCCCTTCTAGGTGAGCTTACCTGGCTGCCTGGGACCCTTTGCCTCCCAGGCCTCTCTCTCAGTTTGGAGTCTCTGTTATCCTCTCTCCTTTTCTTACTGGTTCTTCTTACAAAGAAGAACGAATTCCTGACCCCCTTTTTTCCCCTCCGACATTAAATTATGAACAATTTCAAGCTGAAAAAATGATACAGTGCACACCCATTTACCTGCTACCTAGCTTCAACAGTTAGTACTTAGTTGTGTCTGTTTGATCTGAGCGTCTGTATATAGATAGACCTGGCTCTTTCTTGAGTGGAATTCTTCCCCTTGCATCCTGTGGCCTCAGTTTCCCCTCCTGAAGAGTCCCTCCTTTGCAGAGCTCTGAGGGTGTTGAGGAAGCGCTGCTATGTTTGCTCAGGAATGGGGGCGTTGCCCCTCACCTCATCCTTGCCCCCAGGCTTGCAAAGTGAGGTAATATGTGGAGGGTGGGGGGCAGTAGGTAAAGCTGGGGGATTAGACTCATTCTGTCTTTGTTTCCTGCTCATAGCTCCTCTGACAACTCCTTGGTGATGGAGCAACAGTTCTGGTACACAAAGAGGGGTGAATAAGGCCTCACCCTCCAGGGGTCCTCCCGGACCCCACCCAACCCAGGAGGAGGCCATGTTGGGGCCTGAGCTGGCCGGCGGGGAGCGTGGAGCATGTTCTTGGTTCCTGCTTCAGCTGCTTCTAGGCCCTCAGGGCACTGAGCCCTCTCTTGCTCCTGTCAAGAGGGATTAGGGTCTCTGCTGGCAAGAGGAGGAGGGCGGATACCAGCTGGAGAGCAGCGGCTGGGAAGGCACCACTGGGAGGTGGGGGATTGGAGTGCAAGAGGCTCTCTGCACTCTGGTCTGCAGCCTCAGCTCTGTGGCTTCGAGTCAACCTGTTTGGCCTCTCAAGGCTTTGGTGGTGTGGGGAGGGAGGCTCAGGAGTCGGGGGCCTTGAAAGCCCTGAGGAAAGGGTGTTCCTGCCCCACCAAAGATATGGGGGAACCTTCCTGCTGCCTGGGCATTGTTTGAGGAGAAGCACTAAGAGGAGGGCAGCTGGTCAGTGGGAACAGAGTAATCTAGGGCGTGCTCATCTGTCCTAGGGGAAGGGTGACCAGTCCTGGGGGCCTACAGGGCTGCTGTAGCTGGAGGTAAAGGCTGAGATGAAGGGTTGTTCCTTCTGTGATGGGCAGCTATAGTCTGTTGTAGCTTGGGGGTGACCGTTCATGTTTAGGAGGCATCGATACATTGGTATGTTCTGGTACAAACCCCATTTCCTGATTTAAGGACAGGCGGAACATGTGTTGATCACCCGGGTGTGGGCTCCATGCTGAGCACTTGACACCCTTCTCGGCCATTTTGGGAAAAGGTGGTAGTGTCCTGTTTTACTGAGGAAGAAACTGTGGCTTAAAGAAGCAAAAGTCGCTTTCTCAAAGTTAGTGGCTAGTGACTGATAGGAGTTAGGCTTTGAACTCAGGTCTGTGTGCTTCTCTTTCCAAACTGAAAGGCATCTGAGGCACAGGTTGAGGGACCTGCATTGAGATTCTAGCACCTCAGACCCTAGGGACTAAACCTCCCATCTCCTCTAGGTTGCTAAAGCCCTAGTCTCAGGAGGGGAGGAGTGAACTCAAGCCAGGATCTGTCAGGGAGGCCGCACTCCCCACCTGCCCCTGTAGGTGCTGAGAGGATCAGATGAATTGGGGCAGCTTATGCCCTAAGGGGTGGGTGATTCCTCTCTTGCAGAGGGCAGCATTTGCAGGGACCTAGTCTTCCAGCTGTCAGCAGTCTGTCTGAAGTGCTGTGCCCGGTGGGGAGTGGGTTTCGTCCTCCCTCATTAGTGTGTTTCGTCCCCCTGACCTTTTAGCTGGAAGAAGAGTCCCCACCCTGTCCACAGACAAGACTGCAGCGGCTGCACTCCTCAGGGCTGAGGCGGAGGGAACGGTTGGGCGGGTTTTTCCCAAGGATCAGGACCAGCTGCCTCTTGGCTCTGGAAGTGGAGAACACTGTGTTTCCTACACCGAGGCCAGTTGGATGGAGTGGGTCGAGGGCAGCTGTGGGATCCCCCACCCAGTTCTGCAATGCTGGCCGGAGAGGGTGGGCTGGGGGGCTACTCGCACTGGGTGGAGTGTAAACCGGTTAATGCACACCAGGCCCCGCCCCTCCCGGCTTGTGGGGAGGTGCAGAGGAGGAACCCAGGCCTAGCAGAGAACACAGAGGACCGCGAGGGGAATTCCAGCAGTGTGGGCCTTAATTAGTACCCAGTAAGTCAGAGGATGGCCCGTGGGGGACCCCGTTCTGATTAAAGAAAGCAGCGTGAGCTAATGGAGAAGACCTGGGCTAGGGGTGGAAATATGACAGAGTCGGCATAACCTGAAACATAGAAGGTCATGGCTGGAGGAATTTGAAAAAGAGCTTGGTTGGGGCGCCTGGGTGGCTCAGTCGGTGAAGCGGCCGACTTCAGCTCAGGTCATGATCTCGCGGTCCGTGAGTTCAAGCCCCACGTCGGGCTCTGTGCTGATGGCTCAGAGCCTGGAGCCTGCTTCAGATTCTGCGTCTGCCTCTCTCTCTCTCTGCCCTTCCTCTGCTCATGCTCTGTCTCTGGAAAGTAAATAAATGTTAAAAAAAAAATTTATAAAAAAAAAAAAAAAGAAAAAGAGCTTGGGCGTGGATGTACGAAGTTTCCCATGCAGCTCTGGCTTTTCCTCTGGTCGCCTGCCCCTACCTCCAGTTCTCTTTTGGGGAGTAGGGGAGGATGGATCTGAGGTGGCAGGGCTTTGGGGATCGAGGGCTGAGAAGGGGACCCTGTCCCTCAGTGTTCTGTCTGGAGGGGGTGGTGGGGATGCAGGCCCTGCCTCTGCCACAGACACATAGGCTGCTCTACTGGTGCAGGCGAGCATAATTCCTTTCCTGTTCAGGCAAGAGTTCTTTGGGGGTGAGAGGCCAGCATCCCAAGGCTTGCCAGGGATGAGTGGAGGAGGTCCCCAGGCAGTGTTTTCTTCTGGGCTGGAGGGGTGGGAGGGTAGACTAAAGTCTTGAGGGGCAGTTTGGCTAATTAAAAAAGGATTAAGGACTCCCAGGTGATGCTGAGGGTGAGGAAAGAGGGGATGGGGTTGAGTCATAACCCCGCCATTACCATGACAACTGATAAATAAATCCTCCCAGCTTGGGGGTGGCCGCCCCATCATGCCCAGGCAGGACCATTGTGGAAATGAAGAGCCCCAAGAGTCTGTCAGTCGCCTCCCCTCTACCCCCACCTCCACACCCCTGCTCTATGAAAGAGCCATAAGGGGCTGCGAACAGCAAAGCTTGCCTTCATGTGTCTGGCCCGCCTGCTCCCCTCCCTCATAGTAAGTAAAGGAGTAGAGCTGGTCATTCTGGGTTCCCTGATTCCCCTCGGCACCTCCCAGACCCAACTGTGTCCAAAGCCAAGTCAAACAGACCTTGAGAAATTATGTTTGTCCCATCCCAGGCAGAAGTGGTTTCTGAGCTGTCTCCCCTCCCTCAGACATCTGGAGTTGGCACCTAATCTCTGCCCTCCCTGTCCCTGTTAGGCCCCCTCACGTCTCTCAGTGTAGTCTTCACGTGTCCTTTTCTCGTGTCCAGGCCCCTGGGTAGACCTCTTCCGGCAGGGTCATTCAGGGAAGGGAGGTGACAGCCTGGAGACGCCTAGTGTGGTCCTGGGTGCTCAGCCAGCTGGAGTGCTGTGCTGCTGTCCACCTCTCCCCCAAAGCAAGGAGAGGGGCTTTGGCTCAGTAGACAGATGGGTGCGGGGCGCAGCCCTCCTGCCTGTGGTGCCACCTTTGCTACCCTCCCTCCACCCCATTCTCCCATGCCTGCCCAGAATGTCGGGGCCCACAGTTTCTTCGAGGATCCTTTCCCTTCCAGCCAGAGGCTTTGTCACGCTCAGGAACCTGGTCCTGAATGCCTCTGGACCAGGCTTCCAGGGCAGGTGTCAGTCCGCCGTCTGCACCACCTGCTGCCCCTGGCTCTTTCCCCACAGCTGCTGGAGTACTTGGGCAAGGGCAAGAGCATCGTTGACGTGGGGCTGGCCCAGGCCCGGCACCCGCTGAGCACCCGGAGCCACTACTTTGAGGTGGAGATCGTGGACCCTGGAGAGAAATGCTACATCGCCTTGGGGCTGGCCCGGAAGGTGGGGGACTCGTGCTGGCTTTTTACCTGGAGAGCTGCTCAGCTCTGGGGCTGTTGGAGTGGGGCCCGGAAGCTCTTGGGGAAATCGAAGAGTTAGGGGGGCAGGCCGTGGAGGGAGGGTCTTTACCTGAGATAGAGCACAGTTGTTTGTGTTTGCTGTGGGAGGGTACGGACCCCTCGTGACCCACGACCGGATAGAGGATCCTGACTGCAGCACTCAGGTGGGGTGGGGGCAGCCTGCAGCCCTGGCTGTGAAAGCCAAACACCCTTGTCACCTTCCCTGCGTCCCTTGCAACCTCAAGTGCCTGAAGGGGGTGGGAGGCTACAGGGGAGCGAGCAGCCGTCTGGGGTCATAGCCTATTTCGGAAGGTTGAACATGCAGATGCTCTCTCTCCTGTTCTTTCTGTGCATGGGACCACAGGTTTTCTCTCTCCTTCTTGGTGCAGGATTATCCCAAGAACAGGCACCCTGGCTGGAGCAGAGGCTCCGTGGCTTACCACGCAGGTGAGTAGGGGCTGCCCTGGGCTGGCTCGGGCCGTGGGGCATCCATTTTCACGGCCCCCCTCCAGCGTCTGGCTGGAGGGACTTTCCCCTGCTGCTGTCTCATCTCCCCTTCCCAAGCTGCTAGTGCTTTCTCTTTGTCTGTGTTTTTCCTCCCAGCCTGAGAAGCGAGGGGAGCCGAACAGGGGCGGGAGATCTGGGCCCAAACTGGACATTCCAGGCCTCTGAGTTGGCTCCCTCTGCGCCCTTCTTGCAGATTCTGCAGTTTCTTTTTTTGGTCTGCTTCATTTCCTTTAGGGCTTTCTTTAGAAAGGAGTTGCCGTGAGCTCTCGGTGCCATTCCCATCCCCTCCTCAGCCCCTCTCCCCTCTCCCCTCTCCCCTCTCCCGCCAGGATCCTGAGGGAGTCTGCTGCCCCTTAGCTCCTTGAGCAAACATTGTGTCTTTCTTTTTTTTTAATATGGTGCCCTCTTTCTACTTCTGTCTTTCCATCTTTGTTTCACCTTGACCCCTTCCCTTTCTCAGGGCCAGAGAGGGAGGTGAGCAAGCATTCAACTTCAAGCAGGGACCTCTCGCAGCGTAGGGGGCAGAGGGTCAGCCCTTCCTTCAAGTGTGTATCTTCTCCCTTCCCCCCAACAGATGATGGGAAGATCTTCCATGGCAGTGGTGTGGGGGACCCCTTCGGGCCACGCTGTTACAAAGGGGACATTATGGGCTGTGGAATCATGTTCCCCCGGGACTACATTCTGGACAGTGAGGGTGAGTGTGGGGGGGGGGGGTGTGGCCGGCCAGGCTGGTCAGGCACATGGCGGCGGCAGCACCACGGGAGCTCAGTGTCCTGGCCTCCTAGGTGACAGTGATGACAGTTGTGACACAGTGATCCTGTCCCCAACTGCCCGAGCTGTCCGGAATGTCCGGAATGTCATGTACCTGCACCAGGAGGGAGAAGAGGAAGAAGAAGAAGAGGAAGAGGAAGAAGATGGGGAAGAGATTGAGCAAGAGCATGAGGGCAAGAAGGTGGTGGTGAGTGGACAGGGGATGGAGTGGGACTAGGGTTCTTGGGCCTGGGCCCTGGGCCGGCATCAGCGGGGAATAGGACTCTGAGCCCAAGCAGGGTAGAGGGGAAGGCCTGGGCGTGTTCTGTGCTGAGGTGCTGGATGTGGCCCTGACTCTGGTGGGAGCTGGTTTCCAGACGCCCCCTTGTGGTCGCTTCCCACATCACCCTAAGTCTCTCCCGTCAAGGGCTTCTAGGAGTTGGCAGTGCTTGGGGTTCAGGCCTGTGTGGCTCTAGTAGCATCATCAGAAGAGGCCAGAGCCCACTCGCTCCACTCCTCTCCATGCCTCCACCCCCAGGTTTTCTTCACTCGGAATGGCAAGATCATCGGGAAGAAGGATGCTGTTGTGCCTTCTGGAGGCTTCTTCCCCACCATTGGAATGCTGAGCTGTGGGGAGAAAGTGAAAGTGGATCTGCACCCTTTGAGCGGCTAGGGGCTTCTTCCCCGGACCCACCCCATCTCCCTTTCCTTGCCCTTTGCAGAACCGGGCGCCCAGTTCCTGCCTTCCCCAAGGATTTGCTTACCCAGCAGGCCCCAGGGAGTGCATAGTCCCTCTGCCTCTCCCAGATCAGGCCCCTGCCGAGCTCCTCTGTGCCCATGTCTCTGACCTGGTGCTACCTCGATCATCAGTCAGTGCTGGGCTCAAGTCCCTGGTTGGACAGGAACAGGCCCAAAGAATGGAATTGGTATATTGGTGGGTCCCACCTGCTTTGGCTAGTGGACTCCGCACCTTCTCTTTCCCCACTGGCCATATGAGTGGAGAGGAGTGAGCACCCTGTCTCAGCTGCTATTTGGGCAGGAGGCTTTGCGGGGGGTGGAGTGAGACAGCCCCCTTATTTATCACAGTATTTCTCCTTGCATCTCCTCTTTTTTGATCCCTGTCCTCATTGTGAACCAGTTGCTGCTGTTATCCCCCCTGGCTGGGCTCAGGGGGCTCTGTTGGGCCCTCTCTCTCCTACCATTGACTACTGTCCCTGGAAGACTACCCTAGGGTCTCTGTTCTTTCCCTCGAGAGCCCGTTTTCTCCTTCACTGCCTGCTCAGGCACCGTAGTCCCACAGAGAATCTGAGTCTCCGGCTCCCTGCAGCTGTACACACACAGTCGGGTGTCTGTTATGGTTGAATGGAGTGAGAGGGGCTGCCAAGTGAGGAGGCCTGGGGCCTTTGCTCCCGTCCCCTCCTTGCCATCCTTGGGACACCTGTGGCACCCTGGTCCCTAGTTCCCTGGGATGCATGGTGAAGGCAAGATCCCGGAGCCGTGGGGAGGCTTGGCCCCTCGTCCCCTTTCCTGCCACACCCGTGTCCCAGCTTGCTGCCCGTGCCAGTTGCCTGTTTTGCTTCAGTGTTTGATTCTAGCACTTACATATGTCTTCCCCCATCAAGCCCTCCTGTCTCCTCCCGCCATGACCCCTGACCCCCTTCCCATACAGTGACTTCTCCTGGGAGGAAGAGGGAGCAGGAGCTGTTAGGCTTGGTTTGCACAGAGTGGGTGGGCCTTGGGGAAAGGGGGTGAGCTGCTGTGTTGCTGGTGTCCCCCCTTCGGCTCTCCACTACGATGTATGAAATGTATGTACAGCCCAGAGATGTTTATACAGCCAATAAAGATGGAGTTTCTGTATTTATCAGGATGGCCTGGACAAGGGAATCCTTTCCAGTCCGTAGGACCAAGGACAGGGCTGGGGGGGGGGGCAGCTGAGGGGGACTTAGACCCATGTGAAGCCAAGGGTGGGGATTGTGTACATTCCGTGGACTTGGCTGTGGGCCTGGGAGGCCTCCAGGAAGCCCCCAAGTGCCCCTAGGAGACACGAGGCTTTGACCTTCCCACGAACAAGGTACAACTCCAACTCTGAGTAAATGTTATAGAATTTCTTTATTAGACAAAAATAGACTCTTTTTCCCCCCTTTTCATGTGATCCCACTCTGATCTCTCTGCTCAGAGGGGGAAGGGGAGGAGGGAGCGCCTTGCTCCCCACACCTCTTCCCCCTCTCCCTGCCAGGCTGGGACCTGCAGCTGGGTGGAGCCGGCAGGCCCGCTTTCCCCTCTGGGCTGATTTTCTCTTCTCGTGCAGGTGGGGCTGTCCAGATCCCCTCCAGGGTTCAACTGCTCATGCCTCCTCACCCTTCACACACCCATCTCTGCCATCTGCTCACGTGCAAGGTCATCTCACAGGCCCATCCACTTGGCTTAGCAGGCTGAGGGCAGGGAAGGAGAGCAGTGTCCCAGGCTGATGCCCACTCCCCGTTCCTAAGGGAGGGGGCTGGCTCCCTGGTTTCCCAGGCCTAGGCCAGGGGAAGTGAGGGCTGTGGGGTGCTGAGAGGCGCGTGGTGTCGAAGTGGGCTCTGAGCTTGTGGCCTGCCTTCACTTTCTCTGGCCCAGCAGGACTTTGGTGATGAAGGTGACAATGGCACCTGCGGGCTGATCTGGGTCAAGCTCTGCAAAGAGGTGACACACATTCTCCCAGGGACTTCCCGGCTTCTTGGCCACAAAACCAAAGATCCTAGGGATACAAAGGCAGGGCAGGGAGGGAGCTCAACATCCCTTCCACAAAGGACTGCAAAGCCAGGATTGGGGAGGAAGGCAGCGCCTCTGTCCCGTGGAGGGAAGAGATGGCACCTGTGGGGAGGCTTACTTGGAGGTGGTCCCGTCGGGGTTGGTCCATCTGCAGAAAAAGAAGCACCGTGAAGGAATGTGCCCAGGGTCCGGCTACTAAAGGAGGAGGTTTGGGGCAGGGAACTTTCTGGTCTGCGGGGCCTGATGGGCTCCTGATGGGAGTGCGGGCCTGCGGGAGCAAAGGGCCGGGAGGGAGCCTCACCTCCGGTCCTGAGGGTCAGTGCTGCAGAAGGTGATGCTGTTCACTGGGTAATGGCGGCGGAAGAAGAGCCTGCAAGGAAGATCATGAGGCAAGTCACAGCCGGAAACGGGGGTCCCCAGGGGCCCCCAGGGACTGGGCACACACGTACTCACTTCCTTTGGTTGTCTGTCAGTGTAATGCCCTGGGCCGAGACTTTGAAGTGGACAATGGCTGGGGTCGGCCGGGGGCTGCAGCTCAGAGCTGCGGAGCTGGCCCGGGCCACCGCTTGGGGGCCCGTCAGTGACTCTGTCTCCACCGAGGTCAGGTAGAGCACACTGCAGGCTGTGAGGGCAAGAGAGGGCTGGAGGGGAGCACCAGTGCCTGCCTGCACCCAGGTCTGTCTTCCCCTGTCGCCCCACACCCCCAGCTCTTGCACTTTCTCCGGCCAGTGCTGCTCAAAATTCATTAGAATCCCAGGTCACTTGTTAAAAAGGCAGACTCTGCGACTCCCCCTAATCTACAGTCGGAAATGCTAGAAAGAGGCCCAAGAACCTGCCTTCTAACAAGCGTCCCTCCAAAGATTTTCATGTTCATGAATTTGAGGTCCTAGGCTGAGGCCTCCCTTTCCCACCTCCGCTGCAGATACAGGGACCCACCCACCTCAGGGCCTTGCAGTGCCCTGTGCCTGCATATGTGGTGCCCCACTTTGCACCCAGGGAGAGCAGGGAGGGAGAGGCCCGTACCGGCACCCTGACGTAGGAGGTCCGCTGCCGTGCTCATGTTGGCGGGCACTGGAGCCTCTGGGGTCTCCTCTAGAGGATCTGAGGGCAATGAGGGCCAACAGCGAAGATCAGCAGGGAGCAGTCACGTTCCCTAGGAGCTGGAGAACTCTGTTGTCCCAAGAGAAGGCAGCCTGGGTGCCAGGACCCCTGGGTGCCTTGGGCTGCAGTGGGTGAGGAGAGGTGGGAGGGCTGATCACAAGCACCCACCTTTGCTGGGGATGCGCAGGCAGCAGGGCAGGGACAGCGGGGAGATGGAGTGCTGGGAGACCAGCGCCGACAGGCTGCCTGCACGGGGAGGTGACAGAAGCCCTGAGGTGCCCACAGGTATCCCCCCTCCCCAGCTTTCCCTCCACCCTCCTGAGACCCCCTCGGGCCCTGCTCCTCACCAAAGTAGGGCTCACTGGGACAGCCTTTGATCTTCACCCCTTTGGGCCCAGTCTCAATGAGAAAATGGCGGACCAGCTGTTCCAAGGGGTCCCCTTCGGGGAGGGGAGGAGTGGGGTTGGAGAGGAGAGAAGAAATAGGCTTCATCGGATTCCAGGCTCTAGCTTTCTCCTGTGCTGGGATTCTTTCCAGCACTGGAGAGGTCACTTCCTGCCTCTCCCCACTAAGAAGTGGCATGGCCCACCCTGCCTTGTCTTGCCTCTGGTACCTCCCCCGACTCCACTCCCCTTCTCCCTCAGGTTTGGGCATTCTTTACCTTTCCAGGGCTGGGCGCTGGGTGGAGGTGTGGCCACTTTGAGGGCCAGCCCGTAGGCTCCTTGGAATGAATGACTGTCCCTGATCAGGAAGGCCCCAGGGTCCTTGTCCTTCAGCAGGGCAATGGCTAGGGGGAGGTGGGAGAAGTTTTCACAGTGGTGGATTGAGCCCCACGTAGCCCTGTGCTACCCAAGCTCCCTAGGCCTTTCGCCCTAACAGCCGTGGTGTTTTGGGGCACCTGGGGATGGAATTTTAGAGTTAAAAGGGTATTGACAGTGTTGAGTTGAAACCTCCTTGGGCCCAAAGCCCAGAGCCACCTGCTAGTGAGAGACTCAGCCTGGGGTTAACCTGCTGAGACAGGGAGGAGGCACCACGGCTGTTAACTGGAAGGATGGGTTCTTAAGCCAAGACAGAGCCCCAGAGGGTGGGAGGGGTGGGGCAGGCTGGCTTCTCACCTTGGTCCCGGGACAGGTGTGGTTTGTACCAGAACTTGGACGTATCCTGGACGAACTTGACATTGCTCTGGCTCTCTTGCATAGGGGGCTCTAGGACAGGGAGGGACTGAGCTTGGCCCCAGTGCTTCCCAGAGCCCGTGCCATGCCCTTCTTCGGCAGACAGGGTTTTCAAACCCCACCCTCCTTAAGGCCTTGATACCTGGGGGTTGGGGGACATTATCCGGGAGCAGAGGTGCAAAGGTGACATGGTGACTGGTGCCTCTGGCTGGTGGTGATGCCTGCTCTGGGCCCCAGGGCCCTGGCTGTTGCCCAGGTCCCAGCAAATGGCGTTTCTCGGGAAGTGGGGGCTGGGTGGGGCCACTGATGTCATAGGATGCAGCCAGGGGAAAGGCAGGCGTGGGTGAGCTCTGAGGCGGCTCCGGGCTGGCCACCAGCCAGGGCATCTGGGTAGGCACAGGGGTGAGGGGGGACCCATCCGGGCTATCTGGGGGGTCTCGAAGTCCCTGCCAGGGGGCATGGCGGAGGCCAGGCAGCGTGGTGGGCACAGGGCCCCTCGGACTGGCGCTGTCTGAGCGGTTCCCCGGGCTCTTCTCCTGAGGCCAGTCGTTGGGTGAGCTGGGTGGGGAGGTGGGGGAGAAGGGAGCAGGGGCAGGAAGCTCGAGCGCGCTTCTCGCTGGCAGCTCGGGAACCTTTTCAGCGCTTCCCTGGGGAAGAGACGGCAAGGCCTCTCCAGGACTCAGTCTCTGAGTGGGCACCAAGGTGGGGGACATGGTGTCCTGCCGTCGGGTGCTGCAGTTTGGGA
This sequence comes from Paguma larvata, assembly GCA_030068075.1. Classification (NCBI taxonomy): domain Eukaryota; kingdom Metazoa; phylum Chordata; class Mammalia; order Carnivora; family Viverridae; genus Paguma; species Paguma larvata. The sequence continues at coordinate 60,966,889 of CM057828.1, forward strand.
GGGTGGGCAGGCGGTCAGTAAATTAGTAGGGCTGCAGAGCCCCTGCGTGAGCTGCCCCCACCCCTGGCTTCAGTGTCCGAACAGCCCCAGCCCCTCTGTATACCTTTCCTTGCCCTGGACTGGGCTGCTGGTGTGCAGGGGCGTGGAGGGACCAGACAGCTCAGAAGAGGCACTGCACTGAGCATCACGGGGAGACCGAGGCAGGGTGCTGTGCCCGCTGGGGCCCTCCCTCCAGGATGCTGGCTCGGGTGATTCTGTAGGGAAGGTGAGGGAAGGGGCCCTGAGCCAGGAAAGTCCTTTCTGTCTGGCTTAGCTCTTTCTCCCTCTGCACCTTTCCCACCATCTTCCAGAACCCTCCTCTTCCCTGGGCACTCCCCACCCCAGTGCCCTCACCTGCAGATGCCAAGGGTCCTGCTGGGGCCAGGTGCCCAGGCATCGGGTACCTGTCCCCTCCTTCCTCTGCAGGAATCTCGTAGCTCAGCTTCCTGGATTGTGGGTAGGGCGGGCTGCCCGGGGAAATGGAGCCAGCCCGTGGGGAGTGGGCACCGGAACTGGAATACCCTCTGCCCTCACCTGGAGAGCCGCAGCTATGAGGCACCCGGCCATATGCTGGGCAGTAACTGGGAACTGCCCCTCCGTAGCCGTATGTCACCAGGGCGGGGTACCCCGGATGCCCATACCTGCCTTCAGGGCACATGGCGTAGGAGCAGCCCTCATGCCCTTCCTCGCCTGCCTTGGGTGGCTTCAGGCAGCTGTAGTCGGGCATTGGGGCATGGTGATGCCCGCAGGCAGGCACCAGCAGGGGCAGTGGGTGCCCGGGCCGCACCGGGTGCAGGAGAGGCTTGCCAGCCTCGCCCGCCCACCCCTCTCCAGCCTCCCTCTCCAGCCTCAGCCCATACAGGGCTGCAGTGGGCAGCGCCAGCTTCTCCTCACAGGCGGGGCAGGAGCACAGGGCAGGCATCCCAGGGTCCTCCACTATTCACGACCTCCCGGTAGCCTGGGGAACGGTAGCCAAAGTCCCCATTGGCTGGTTTCCCCAGCTCAGGGGGGTAGGGATATGGCCCCTCTGACAGTGATCGGCAGAGGCGCCTCTTCTCCACAGAGGCCTCGGCATAGCCCTGGGGGTGCCCCTCGTAGCCCCCATAGGCCAGCCGCCGCCTGTCCAGGGTTCCCTCTGGCCGGTAGTAGCCCCCGTTGGGGACCCCGCAGGGCTCCCGGTAGCCCTGGCGGCAGGAGCAGTGGCGGCTGAGGCTAGGTCTGTGGCCTGAATACATTCCGAGGTGGGGGCCTCCGCCCGGGGGTGGCTGCTCTTCGTCGTCTAGGATGGCCGTCTCACGCCCGGCTCCCCGGCCCCCACCGGCCACTCCACAGCCTCCCAGGAGGCGGTCTAGCTCCTGTCGTTCAGCAGCCGTCGGGGGTGGCCGGCCGGGGGACTCGGCAGCCGGCTCCGTGGTCAGCGTGGACGAATGGCCAGAGTCGCTGCTGACAGAGAGCATGGGCGGTGGAGGTGGCTCTGGAGAGGGCGCCGGTGGGCTCTGGCGGGGGGCCCGCTGCACCTGGGCATAAGGACTGCCATCCAGAGGTCCCCGGGTGTGTGTCGGGGAGCCTGAGTGGGGACAGGACCAGGGAGGGAGGACAAGCAGGGAGAAGGGAGAAAGAGGGAGTTGATAAGAGGGCACAGTGCAGGCGACTCCAGTTCAGGAGTGTCTCTCGGGAGGGGGATCTGCCTGGGAGGAAGGAGCGTGCCCCTCAAACCTACACCTCCCGCCACCCCTGGGCCTGCCCCACACACCGTCCACACTGTCCTCGTGGTGCTGATTGAAGTTCTCGTAGGAGTCCCAGCGCACAGCAGGCTCTGCCGTGTTGTAGTCAACAGAGACCGAGGCGTCATTCCGTGGGGTGGTGCCTGTGGAACGGGCCGTCCAGTGTTGAGGAATGGGGTGACCACTTTTAGCCCTGACCCAAGGCTCGGCTCTTACCTTTGATCTTTTCAGGGCTGGAGGAGAAGACGAATTCCACCGAGGCTTGGAAGGGGAACCTCTCATCTGGGGGGGAGTGGGCGGTGAGGTGCCAGGCCCCGGACCACCCCCACCTGCCTGCCCGCCCTCACCTGGGCTCCAGCCCCCACATCTGTCTCCAGCTCACCAGCCCAGGCCTCGTCCAGCTGGTCCTTGGGGAAGGTGAGCCGTGGTCCGTGGATGGTGCATGTGTGGAACTGGACTCGAAACACTAGGGCCCGGTCTGTCCCCCGGCCCCCCTTGTGATAGCAGGTCACCTGGATGAGGGAAGGGAGACCAGGGGTCAGGCCCTCCTGTCCACTTACGTCTCCTCGGTGCTTCCACCTTGGGGACTGTCTGGCCACGGTTCTGCCCGGCCTCAACCTCAAGGTGACCCCTCCCCCCTCTGGGGAGCCAGCTTTTCACCCCCCCCCCCCCGATCTTCCTTGAATCGAGGACTCACCAGAGACTGTGCAGCAGGCAGGATACACCACCACCCCTTGCACCCACCCCTTCCCAGGTTGGCCCCCTCACCATGACGTCGCCTTTGAGGAGGAGGGCTGGTTCCAGGCTGATGCAAAGCTGTTGGGGCCCAGGGCCTGCGATGTGACTGAGGAAGGGAAGGGGACAAGGCAGGGGCTCAACTGGAGGCACTTGGGCTGGGGTGGGGAGGTACGAAGAGTCAGGAGGGACTTGGGAGATTGGAGTCTGAGCCCTGAGTGAGAGACCTTTAGCCTCGGCACCAGCCTCTCCATCTATAAAACGGACTCCATCATGGCCTACGTTTTTAGGCGCAGTGGCAGGAGCGGGAGGACCCGGGGTCTGGGGAGGCTGCAGGAGCAGGAATGCAGGCAGCAGGCGCCTGGGAACAGAGCACTCACTAGATTCCAGATGTGTAGACGAGCTGCATGGACTGGTAGATCTTGAGGAAGGGCTGGAAGCCTGGAGGGACCAGAAGGAGAAGGCACGTGGAGGGGGGGATGCTGAATGGAGGCGGCGGAGACAACCCCTGCCTGGGGGAGCACATCCCAGGCAGACTCACCTGTGCCAGGTTCAAAGGCAGGCAGCACAGGCACGAGCACATAGTGCAGGAAGAGAGGGCTGCTGTTCATCCTGATGGAGCCGGACAGGAGGCCGCTGAAGTAGCTGATATATCTGGTGGGGGGTGTGTCAGAACATAAGCCCCTCCCTCTGGAGGCCCCTCTGTATCATTTCAACGATGCTCACCTGCTCACCGTTCCCCCCCCTCCCCGCCCCTGACTCTTGGAAGGCCGGCCCTTCTCAGCACTTCGGTCCCATCTTTCGGCTCACCAGAAAGTTCTTCCTTGCATCTAACCTCAATCCTTCTTGCACACAAAGGTTTGTACTGGCTGGCCCCTCTGGCTAGAACGCTCTTCCCCCAGATCTCTGCTTCCCGTCGCAGAGATGGGTCCTGACTGTCCTGCAAGGCTCTCTTTATCACAAGCTTATGAGAGAAAGGACCTCGTTTGTTCTGAATTCTCAGCACCTGCCGCAGTGCCTGGTACATAGAAGGCGCTCCGTTAAAGTGTGCTGCATGAGCGAGGGAATCTCGGCCTTGGCGGCCATGGAGGGAGCTGCTCCTCGGGCCCATCCCTACCCAGGCTGCTCACCGGCGCTGGGAGGGCTGCAGCTCCGCGGCCACCTTGTCCTCACAGAACTTCCTCATGGTAAGCGTGGCCAATGCCTGGTCCGCCCTGGGGACAGCAGGAACAGCGTGGGGGATGAGGGGCGGGTATCCATGCTGGGCTCTCAATCCTAAGCCCCAGGATGGGGAATCCCCCAAGGCTAGAGGAAGCCCAAAGTGGTCGTGAAGAGGACTAGAGACCCCAGACAGTGGTTTTACTAGTTGTTGGGCCTCAGGCAAGTGCTCCCTGAGTTTTAGTTTCCTCCTCTGTAAAATGGGGCAATAAGACCATGCTATAGGTTGAATTGTGTCTCCCCAAAAGATATGTACCTCTGAAAGTGACCTTATTTGGAAATAGGGTCGTTGCAGATGGAATTAGTTAAGATGTTATACTGGAGGAGGGATGAGCCCTTAATCCATTATGATTGATGTCCTTAGAAGAAGAGAAGAGACAGACAGACAGACACACACACAGGAAGAAAGCCACGTGACGACCAAGGCAGAGAGTGCAGTGACGCAGCTGCAGGCTAAGGAACACCAGGGGCTGCTGGTCACCACCAGAAGCTAGAAAGAGGCAGGGAAGGGCTCTACCCAGAGTCTCGGCAGGAGTGCAGCGCTGCTGCTTTTAGACTCGAGTTTAGACTCCTAGCCTCCGGAGCTGGGACAACACATTTCTGTTGTCTTCAGCCACTTAGTTTTGTGATACTTTGTTACGGGCGGCCCTAGGAAACTGATACAAATCCTCTGCTGGAAACTGTGGAGGACATACATGTGAGAAAAAGGAGGTGGAAAGGCCAAGTTTATGGCCAATGGCTCTCTGAACACAGAGGTGGGCTTCCAGGGATATGGGCTCATCAAGGCCAACTGGAGGCAGGGTCACCGGGGGGGAGGGCCAGTCAGGGTTCAGGGAGTCTCACCCTGCAGAGATCTTGCTGTAGTGCATGTAAGCAGAGACGATGACCCCGAGCTTGCCCTTGCTCCCCTGAGGGTAGAGAGAGAGGAATGGAGGGCCTGCTGAGGCTCCAGGCTGAGGGCACCCCAGCCCTGTGAACCCGAGGTCCCAGCCCACCTTGCAGTACAGTACAACCACGTGCTGCGGGTCAGCACTGAGCCACGTCTCCATGGCTTTGCAGATGGAACACAGCTTGTCCAGGGGCGGCGCGTGCAGCTCAGGCCAACCAAAGTCCTGGACCTGGCGGGGCAGGGGGAGAGGGGGGTGCGCAGGGGTACAACTGAGAGTGGAGGCCACAGGCGAAGAGAGATGGGTGGGGATGGAAAAGGGACCAGGTGTAGGGGTCGGTTGAGGCCAACCAAAGTCAAGAGACTGTTGGTTGTCCGCGACAGGTTCAACACTTTCCTCATGGATACAATGGGGTCAATACCGATATACCATGCTTGGAAATGTCTCAAGTAAGAAGTCATTCGGGAAGGTGCCAACTGCTACTATTAATAAGGAGGGGGCTGGTTGGGGTGGAGGGGGGGTCAGTTTAATGTTTTCAATCCCCTCCTACCTTGGGGTTTAGGCGGGTCAGGTCATGTCTTTTCTCTGAAAGGTTGAAGAGCTGCAGGTAAAGAGGGGACTTTAGACGGAAGTGACCTTGGGCCTCGGGCAGCGAGGCGCGACCCCCTGCTGTGACCCTACGCAGTCTCTCTCCCAAACGGGGACGGCGCTAAGGCCCGGCCGAGCTACAACAGCCCAGCGGGGGCGTTCCCTATCGGCTCCGGCTGCCCCGAGGCCCCGCCCCCGGGGCCGGCGCCTCCACGAGTTTGACGTCAGGGGAAGCTCCGCCCATCTGGGCCTCCCAGTCCTCTCATTGGCTGACTGCGGAAGGCCCCGCCCTCACCAGGTACTTGTCGCGGTGCTTGGATTGCAGCACGTGAGCCAGCTCGCGCAGGTGGCCCCGGTGTCTCTGCTCGTCGGGCCGCGCGGGGAAGGCGGCAGCCAGGATCCGCTCCGTCACGTAAGTGAGGTCCAAGTCCCAGCGGCGCTCCATAAGCGGGTCCAGGCTGAAGCTCCTGGGGAGGGGACAAAGCCTGCGTCAGGCACGGGGGCGAGGCTCCCGGGGGGCAGGTGGGAGGGGAGGGCGAGGCCTCGGGAGCCTACACAGGGTAGGTGGGGCCTCTTGGGGGCGGGAGGGCTGCCGGAAGAGCTTTGCTGGGGGGCGCTGCGCAGGGCTGAGGTATGGGACCACCCCGGCTCCCTCACTTACCTGGGCAGAGTGCTGCGCTGCTTTGAGTGGTTTAGAGACTTGGTGGATCCCTGGTGGATGAGATGAGACGGTGCACATCTTTTGGGTGCCCCCCACTCTAGGCTCCCCGCTCCAGAGTCCCGTGAACATTTCGTTCTCTGAAGAAACCTAGGTCCGTACTCCCAGAGATACCTGCTTCCGCCCCTTCCTCCAGCATCACTTACCAGGTGCTCTATGCGCCTCACTGGGGCCGTGTTTCTCCGCTAGAGGGAGACGGAGGAGGAAAAGGGGGTGGTTAGGGCGGGGGTAGGGACCAGTCTGTGCCTGGGGATGGTGGAGAGGGCACGCCAGGCTCTCTGTGGGGGCCGTACCGGGAGAAGGGAGGGAGAGGAGTCCCAACCCCCAGCAGGCCCAAGGGCAAGAAGATCAGAGGGCTCATTTTTTTCCCTGTCCCTCAGGATGACCAGCATCCACAGCAGTCCGTTCCAGCTAACCTCCTGGGGGCCCTCTCTGTGGCCACCAGACCTTTGGACACCTCAGCCAGGTTCCTTGCCACTCCCACCCCATCTCAGAGCACACTCACCAGCTCCGCAGGAGGCAAGGCCTGACAGGACGAAGTCACCTGGAAGGAGACCCAAGTGAGGGGCTGAGCTCCTGCTGAAATGGGGTCTCCTGGGGCTTGAGGATGGGGCTACCCCTCAGCTTCAGCAAGAAGGTGGAGGGGCTGTCAGCAGATGGGCGCACACTCCAGCTGAGGTTCCTCTATTTAAGGGAGCCTCCCCTCTGGCCTCTCGGTCCCCCACCCCTGGGCCCCCCACTTGCTGCTCTTGGCTCCCAGCCCCCTGCCCACACAGACCCCCATTCATCCAGCTTCGGGGCCGGAGTTATATATAGAGCCATGTAGGCAGGCCATGGCCAGGGACGGACACTGGCCTCTTTCACCGGGAGACCCCGCCCCTGGGCACACAGCTCCCCCAGGCCAACTCCGAGGCCCTGGGACCCCCCGCACTGCAGGAGGAGGATGAGGGAACCTCCTCAGAGATGGGGCTGCCTCAGGTCCCCAGTGGACAGTGGCTATCTACAGCTTGTACCTTCTGCCTTGGCCATTCTAGGGCCCAGGATGAGACCCGCCCAGGCATCCTGAGGACCCTTCCCCAGAGGGAAGGCACGGCCCATCCGGCTACCCAGTCTTTGAAATCCTGCTTCCCCACCCCCACCCACCCCACCCTTCCTCCTCCTCATTCTCCTCCTCTTCCCCACCCCCATCCCCTCGCCAGCTGCAGCCTGGGCACAGCACCAAGACAAACGCTGTCTCCTGTCCACCCGCCTGGGCCAGCCCTCCAGGGGGTGGGGTAGGGTGGTTCTTAAAGGGCCCAGTACAGCACCCTCTCCCACTCCGGCAGGGGTTCCCTGATGATGAGAGGGGCTGCGGGGCAATGCCAGTGTGGCTGGAGAAGCCTGTTTCAGTGGAAGGGACTCTAGTCCTCCTCCCCCAGTCAAGTACCCACCTTTGCTTCACATTTTCTGTGTGTTGCCACCTTGCAAACTAGAGAGGGATGGTGGGGAGAAGAGCGGGGTTAGCAAGCGCCTACGGGGGTAGCCCTTCCCCATCTCCCCAGGCCCTGGGACCAGATCCTGGGACTTCCAAGACTGTTGAGATGGAATGGGGGAGCAGGGGCAGAATTCAAGGGAAGTGTACAGGCAGTGGGGTAGTACGTTCAGGCCAGGGAGGGAGGGGGCCAGGGCTGATGTTCTAGGGTGGCTGGGGGTGAGGGGGAAGGGAGGGAGGGAAATCCCCATCGGGGGATCCCCATCACAGGTCACACTGGGGAGGCAGTGGAGAGGATTAGGTCTCCTGGGTTGGGGGGGGTGTCTGTCATGGGGAGCAAGAACTGTTTGGAGGGGAGGCAGCTGCCCATGATGGACACCCTCTTGGCTCCCACGCCGTCCAGTCCAGGGGGCAGCATGCACATTATGGTTTATACTCTGTGAGTCTGCCCGCTGGGGTTGTGCACACAGTGGTGCTGGATGGAGACCCTCAGGACAGGTCACAGGACAGGGCACCTCACCTCTGCATGAGACGCCAGTCCCATCGATGGTCACCTTGCACACGGCGCAGACTGGTGGCTTCTTCCGGAAGACCTTCTCCCGGAAGCTGTGTGGCTCGGCTTTCCTAGGCTAGGGACGGAGGAACACACAGGCCGAAGTGTCAGTTCTCAGTGGACCCATCTCTGGGACCGGCTGGGGTCTTAGCGCTGCACTGGTTTCTTTCTCCTCCATCCTGATAAAGCCCCCAAACTCCTAAGACGTACTTGGTCGCAGCTATTTCTTGGCTGTTGTGGGGCCTGTCCTTGATGGTGTGTGGAATCTGCCCCCCCTTACATCACCCCAGATGGATCGCCTCCTCTCTGAGGGATTACTCAGGCCCCTCATATGGCCCTGGGGTGTGAGGCCCTCACGGTCACTGCCACCCCAAATGCTAGAGCGTTCCTCCTGATTGAGGGGCGCTCTCTTTCATCTATAAGGGTTCCCCATTTCTCCTCCCATTTTGCTTTCCCCAGATGGAGGTCCCTGTGGAGAGTGAGCGGGAGGGGGTCCAGAAATGAATGTAGGAGGTCAGGCACGCAGCACCTAGACTGACCTGGCGGGGAGTGGCCTGCACCAGTGATACTCCCCTGGCTCCCGCTGTCCCCACGCTCCAGACAGCTGACAGGCCCTCCTCCCCCTACCGTCAGAACAACATGTTTACTCATTGTGCATTGAGGCGGCAGGCAGCGATTGTGTAAGGAGGGGGTGGGAATGCTGGAGAGACAGACAGACAGAGGCATGACGTTGGGGGAAACATTCGGCCGCCTCGCTACTTCTGGATGTAGCGAGCACCCTGTCACTTGAGGTTCAAGTGGGATTCCAGCATGGAATGGGGGAAGGGGCGGACTAGATGCCCTTTTGGGCCTCTCCCCACCCAGAGTGCAGTGAGGCAGGGATGCCCCGCTCTGGCCCTCGTTCCCCTCCCTCGCACTGTGGGTTCACTCCACTCATTCTCTGTCCATATGCCTCCTCTCGCTTCTACCCATTTTTCTCTTCCCTCGGGTGTTCAAGCCCCTCCCCTCCCGCCCCCATTTTGTCTCATGTTGCCTTGAGCTGCTTCTTTTGGGGTAAGGCTGATAAAATACGGGGAGATGGAGTGATAGGCGTCCAGGCCCCCTATCCTGGGGACCCAGGCAGCACTTTCGGTCTCTTGGCTGTCCTTCAAGTAGCTGGATTAAACCCGACCTGAACTCTTCTGGACCAGCCTTGCTGGACCCATTAGGGAATGTGATTGCATTCTGACATTAACAGCATGCGCAGATGGCGTCAGGGGGAAAGCAAAGACCCAGTGTCTAAAGCACTGCTAACATCTGGCCGCCCTCTCCGTTCGCCACCTCCACCCCATTTCCCCCAAACTTCTTAGCTCAGGGAAGGGGCCTGATCTCAGCCCTGCTCTGGGACTCCCTGATAGTACCTGGAAAAGTTCTACAATGAAGTACGCCCGAGTGCCGGGTTAGGGGGCCAGGATCCCCAGGGCTGGCCTGCATGAGAGCAGGGAAGTTGGAGGAGCCGAAGTGGATGCCCAGTTCTGCTCTAATTCAAACTTGCACTGCTCACACCACAGCTCTGGCCATTCCAAAGGGGCAGAGTAGTGAGGGGATTCAGGGCAAGGGGAAAAGGGTCTGGCCTGATCCTGGTCCCCTCCCCCACTGCCCACACCTCCACCCCTGCCCCTCCTCTGCCCAGCCAGCGGGCACTCCTACCCTGCTGGTGGCCCGGCTGCTGTCCCTCCTCCCCAGGGCTCTGAGCAGCCTTTCCACTGGGCCGCTGGACTTCATGATGTCTGGCGGCTGGCTGGGGTGCCGACTGCGGGCCCGAACAATGCTGGGGCCCGGCCCGGGGCTTCCTGGAAGCGGCCTGGCGGAGGCAGCCGCTTCCCCTGGGTGGAGGGTAGGCTGTCTGGCTGGTGTGAGGAGAAGCCCGGCCCTGGAAGTGGAGGGGAGTGCAGGCGGGAAAGGGGCAGGTCGCTGCTCCAGGAAGTGGGGGGGGGGAGGGAGGATGTGGGGGAGGCCAGAAGATCAGATTCCCAGGATCTACCCTGCTGGGAGTGTCAGCCCAGGATCTTTTGCCCCCCAGCCCCCTTGCTCTGGAGCGGCCCCACGTCCAGGGGATCCACCCTATCCAGGGATCTGCAAGGATCTTGAGATGCAGGCCCCAGCGGGGTGGGGAGGGGGCGGGGTGGGAATTTAGGTCTCCTGCAGGGCTTCAGGGCCAGTGGGGAACACTGTGTCCCAGGCCAGGCCAGGCCAGTCTCCCAGCCTGAACGCTGAGGCTCTCAGGGGACCTCTGGTGGAGAGGAAGGGGGAGCTGGGAATCACTACCCCAGCCAGCCCAGAATCGGGAGTGCGTCCCGAGGGGCAGGGAAAATAGGCCTGAGGGCCAGCTTCCTGCCTCAGTTTCACTGGTTGTGAAGTGGGAAAAGGAAAGCACGCACTGCCTCTCCCCCGCCGCCACCCCCATACACACCGGAAGGCCTAATTCCAGTCGCAAGACTGTTGTGCCCACAGGGGTGAGCCGTTCTCCCGCTCCAGCCCAAGGCATTTGAGGGTCTCCTGCGAGCACCCCGACTGCTCGGCTCCTGATAGTGCTGTCATCATCCTGTCCCCCCATTCTTGGCTTATTCATGCCAGACCTCCCAGGCCCCTAGCCCCTCTTTCCAGCCCTGCCCTGCTATGTAGGCCCTCTACCCAGACCCTAGGGCTGGGCCCTATCCCCCCTGCCCCCCAAAGCCTGAGTACTACCTTCATGGCTCTCCTAGCTCTGCTCTCCTTCCTCAGCAGCTGTCCCAGGTCCTAAGGACTGGACAGGAGGCCCCCCCCCCAACACATACTCCACCCCCCTCTGTGGGCCTCCTACCTCCCTCCTGGGAACATGGCCAACTTCCTGTCCCAAGAGTCAAGGGAAGGAGGTGGACTGGGGCCTTGGAAGTTGGCGGGGGGGGGGGGGGCAGTAATCTTCCAAAAATAAATGGGGTTAAGGGCCAGGGGGTCCTCAGCCCCAAGCCTTGGACAGCAGCCCTTTGACCGGCTGGAGCTGTCACTTGAAAGAATGTGCAAATATGCCTCCCCTCATTTGCATGGTATTTACTGAATGTACCAGAGCTCAGGCTTCTCCCACCGGGTCCTTTGACTTCCCTCTTCTTCCTTCAGGCGCAAGGGACTGCTGGTCTAATCCCACCTTCTCTGGGATGAGCTCCCTCAGGAGAGCCCACTCAGGACACTTCTTTGGACTTGCCGGAATGGGCCTGGCCTGAGGCTTTGCCCTTGAAGATTTAATTCTCCTTCCAAGTCAGGAAGTCCGTCCCCAGGGTACCTTAGCCAGAGGGAGGTATCTCCGTGGCCAGGCTTGGGCCCCTAGCGTGTAACTGGAGAGGGGCACTGGCTCTGCAACCCCCTCCTATCCCACCAACCCTGGCCGGGTCCCAGGACATTCCAGGCCCCTGGCCAGTGTGGGCAACTGGGCCTGGCCTGGTCCAGTTCGCAGCCTTGCTGTAGGGGGGAGAAGCACTATGGTGGGTGTGTGGGTTGGGGTGGCCTTCTCTGCCCCTTCAGCATGCTTCTTTCTACACCTGCTGCTTCCACAGGGCCCGAAAAGTCCCCTCACCTGCTAGTTCCCTCTCGGGGGACTCATTAACCCCTGTATTGGGTGGTCAGGGAAGAATGCCTTGGAGTCCCTCCCCACTCGGTAGGGGCACCTCTATAGTGAGACGATGAACGGGGAAACAGGGTTGACAGGGAAAGGAGCTCACCAGGGCAGGGCAGGGACGGCATGGCCAGACCCGGTAGGACCCTCGCCCTGCTCCTGCCTGGAACATTCCAGAGCCTGTCAGTCTCTCCCCCAGCCTGGCCCCCTCTCACTCCGAAGCCTTGGGTTTGTTTGGAGAAACCCCTCCACCCACACTCCCCCTTCCTGGAAATAGCTGTGGTTGGATGAGAGGCTGAGAGCCCAGCCGCGGAGGAGGGGTGAGGCCCGGAGAAGGAGAGAGGGAGAGGCGGGATATATGAGTGTACCCTGAGGGATCTAGAGAATTGAGGAGAGCAGCAGAAGGGGGGCGGAAGAGTGGGGCTGGAAAATCGAAATCGGACTCAGTGTCCCAGAAGTAAAGTAGAAAAGGAAAACCCTCGCGATGCACTCTCCCGGGCCGGGCCGGGTGGGCAGTTCCTGCCCAGGTCCGGGGTCCGGCGTGGGGGGGCAACGTGCACCCCGTGGCGGTGAGTGCGCCCGAGACGCGCGAGGGCGGGATGGCAGTGTGACCGCTGGCCCCGCCCCGCCCCCTGCTCCCGTTCCCGGCTTCCCGCGGTCCCCCCGGCCCCAGCCCCCCAGCGGCCGCCCAGCTCCCCAGCGCCTCCGGGCGGCCCCGCGCCCCCTGGCGACCGGCCCCGGCCCCGCCCGGCCGCCGTGACGCACAGGCCGCCGCCCTCCCGCCCCGCGCCGCCGCCGCGGCCACTCACCTGCGGGGGGCGCCCGGCGGGGCGGGGGCGCGCCGGGGCGGGGCAGCAGCAGGGGGAGCCCCCGGACCGGCCCATCCTGCCGGGTCCGCGCCGAGCGGACGGACGCGGAGGAGGCAGAGGAGGCGGGAGCGGGCGCCGCGCTCGCCCGGGCTCCCTCCCGCGCCCGCCGGGCCCCGCGCCCGCCCCCGCTCCCTCCCGCGCTGCTCTCCTCCCTCCTTCCCGGCTCCAATCCCCACGTTCCCCCGCTCCCCGCCCCTCGGCCTCCTCCTTCTCCCTCTCGTCCTCCCCACCTTCTCCTGCGGGCCCACGCTCCCAGGGCTCGGGGCGAGGAGGGACGCGGAGACTGGCGGAGGGGCGCTCGGAGACAGGAAGAGACCGGGATGCGCAGAGTGTGAGGAGGCGGACACGTAGGACACAGAGACGAGAAAGTCTCCGAGCCGAGTCCGGGAGAGACTAGCCGGCAGGACACAGCAAAAAGCAAAACAAAACTTAGGAACCAGACAGACGCAGAAGAAAAGCGGCCATAGGTCCAGAAGGCATTAGAAACAGCCTCTCAGTCGCCCCTCCACAGGGGAGTATTTGGGATTGAGCCTGACCCCAAAGTGAGGACCCACCCCTTATGTCCCCAGGCCCTGGACACCCTTCCCTAGTCCTCTGCCACAGGGGAGACGTGTAGGCCACCTCTTATTGTCTCCAAAGAACTCACAGCTGAGGACCTCCACATCAAGTTCAAGCTCCCACCCTCTAAGCAGCTCCAGTCAGCTCGTCCATCGCTCTGCTTTGGAACTGGACCCGAACCGTCATTCCCACTCCCTGACTTTATAGAGAAAGTCTTTCTCCTGTTTAACTTAAGTTGTAGGTTTCTCGACGGAGATGGAAGTTCATTCGGTCTGTGGTCTAACCTGTTCCCATCTTTTGCAGTGTCGGGATCTGGTACTGGATAGAAACTAATGGGCCATGGGGTGATTTGAGTTGGGCCACCCTGGAGGGGGAAGGTAGAGGGGAGGGATGTCTTTCTAGAAACGGAATCTATTCTCATTCTCAGATTCACCAGTGTTCTCTAGTATTGAGTACTTCCTGAAACTCCCTCCTGCCCTCCCGCACCCTCCCCACTGGATTTTCCATGATGAAAACTGGTGTGTGTTAGGGGTGTGGATTCTGAGAAGCCAGTGCCCAGGGCTGGATGTCCAATCCCTGCTCAAGGCAGCCAGGACCATCAGCTGCAGAGCCCTCTGTCCCTCCCTGTCACAGCTCTCAACCGGGTCGTCTCTGCTCCTCTTGCCTTTGGCAAAGGCTGGGAAGTCTGGTTCTGATTTCAATCTGGCGCTGGGGAGAGGCATGGTGACAATGCGGGTCCCTCAGAGACTGGCATTTGGAAGGGATGGGTGTGGCCGGGACTGGGAAGCCTAGAGCTTACTGCTCTTGGCTGCACTGGTGTCCAGTAGGTGGTCTTAATAGAGGTTAGAGCAGGGGCAACCGCTGGGAGCTGGAGAGGGGGCTGGGGGGTTGGAATGGGGTGCAGGAGGCACTGGGAGGAGGAGAGAGGCAGGAGTTTTGGGGAAGCCCCAAGGAGAGTGACAGGGATCAAAGGCCAGTGGGAAGGGGGCAGGGTTGAAGGTCATTCTGTGCATTTTGGTACGAATTGATTATGTAACTGAGATATACGAGGTATGAAAATTTGCTCATTTCTTTGGAGTCTTAGCTAGCTTTTTAAAAATCTTGTCCTTCCCAGAGTTCCTTAGGGTCTTTGGCTGGGTGCCTGGGATGCCCGCTGAAGGGGGGGTAGGTTCTAATCTTTTCTTTCTTTCTTTTTTTTTTTTTTTTTGAGTTTATTTATTTAAGTAATCTCTACACCCAGTGTGGGGCTTGAACTCACTACCCTGAGATCAAGAGTTGCATGCTCTTCCTCCTGAGCTAGCCAGACCCCCCAAGTTCTACTCTTTAAAGGTACCAAGGAGAGACTGGTGCTCAGAGAAGAGGCACTTGATTGGATCCCAGGGAGGTGGGCAGGGCTAAAGCCTCACGCTCATGCTGGCGTGGTTGTCCCTAAGAGGAACTTTTGAGGTTCCAAGGAATTGGGAGAGTCCGAAGACGGGTAGCTGAACTTTAGGCTCAGACTTGATTCCTGCTCTCAACCTGGGGACCAGGGGCTGAGGGGGCTGCAGGAGGGCAGCTGATGAGGAAGGTTGAGAGTGAAAAATTATACACAGGTGGGGGCTTGGTGGGAGTCAAGTAAAAATGGGTGGCATATGGAGCCAGCTAGACATCTTGACTACCAGGTCAGAGCTTCAGAAAGGAGGGGAAAGGGAGAAGGAAGACAGGATGACGTTAGTAAAGGTGAAAGAGCATTTCAGGAACAGTATCATGACCCCCTTGCACCCCTCCCTCCATGCAGGTTTTCTTACCTTGACTAGGCAGAGGGCAGCCCATCTTGGGACTGAAGGCTGAACCCCCTCTTCCAAGGTCTGGGGTGATCCCATGCCTGTGACCGAGTGTGCTCAGATCCTTGGGGCGGGGGACTATGGGAGGGCTTTGAGGGGCATGGGGCTATCCTGGCTGGAAGAGCACTGGGTCAGGAGGATTTGAGTGGAAGGTTTGGGCGCTGGGAACCAGGAAGAGCGGGGGAAGGGGCAGAGCTCACTCCAGAGGCGGATCTGCTGGCCAGGACAGAGGACAGAGGGTGTATTGTCCAGCCGGGAGGTTGCTGCAGCTGGGCGTGGAGCAGCACAGCTCGCCTCTTCCAAACTCCTTTCTGGAGAGGCGGGAGGGTGGGGAAGTGGAGTCCCCCCTTCGCTTGTGGCCCTGGGGGCTATGACGGTTGCCAAGAAACAAAGTTTTATTTGAGAAATAATACTCCCCAGGAGCAGATGTGTAGCTCTCCCACTTCCTGAGAAACCAGATGTTGTGAGCTTGCTTAGCACTTTAGGTGACGCCTTTGGCACTAACTGGGACCCTCACTGCCTTGGGATCCAGAGCCTGGTGCTTGATTCTGTTTAGGAGAATCGAAGCTACGTGGACCCACTCAGGATCCGAGCAGCCTAAAAGTGATCCTTGTAAAGGAGGATGCCATACCTGTACCCTTCTGGTCGTTCAAGATTTATGGCAGGTTGACGGGGTGCACGGGTCCTGGGATCTCAGCGCCTGCCTTTCCCTTGGATTTAGAGTACCGTCTTGGGACACAGTACAGGGAACTCCTTCTTTACCCTTCCTTCCTGTGCCCAACTGACATGAAACTCTCTGAAGTTAACCTTTCCCACTTTTTTAAAAAAAATTATTTTTGAGGTGGGAAGAGGAGGGAGAGAGGGGCAGAGAGGAGAGAATTCCAAGCAGGCTCTATGCTCTACCTCACAAGCACTCCACCCCACAAACCATGAGCTCATGACCGGAGCTGAAACCGAGCCACCCAGGCGCCCCTATCCTCCTTTCCCTCATCACTTGCCAGGCCCTCTGGGGAGTGCCTGGGAATGAGGGCTTGGAGACGGTGGCATACTGATGCCGGCAGCGGAGGTGGGTTCCACAGGCAGCCTGGGCAGCGGCCCGTTTCCTTCCCACCTAAACCCACATGGGGAGCTGAGTCAGCGCAACACGCTGAGCCTGATCCCTCCACACCTGAAGAGATCAGTGCGTTGGCAAGAACCACAGCTGCAGCTGCTGCGACTGGCCTCGGAAAGCCACTCGTGTAGCCCGCACCCCCCCTGCACCCCCCCATCCCCATCCCCATCGCGCGTCTTCCCCCAAATTGTCCACCGAGGTTTCCTGGGCTTTCTATGCTCAGCCCCATCGTGACCTTAAAGATTCTCTGCCACGGTCCTAACCTCTTTTCTGCCTTGCAACATTGCAGCCCCATCTCCAGTCGTTTGGAAAATTCCGGAGTCTGAGCTATGATTAAGAGAAAAGGGGAAACGGGCCTCAGTTGTAACTTAGGCCAGCTTGTCAACAAGAATCCAGTCGGCCTGTGCCATGCAGCCCGGGAATGCGGAGGCGGGGCCTCTCCAGACTGCTGAGTGGAGGGTGGAGGCACGGCCGTGAGGTAGGAAATGGACTGCAGGTACTTTCAAAGATTAACGGTTAACGCATGCTGGAGGCACAGACGCTGGAAGGAGTGGATGCTAATTCCCAGTTCTTGGGCCTCAGTAAAGATTCCCCTGGTCACCCCACCTTCTACTTGCACAGAACAGTATCTAATGCCCAGAGGACTTCAGAGATGGGGGTGGGGAGCCAGTAAGAAGGAACAGGAGTGGAGTATATGGTCAGAAGAATTCAGCACTAACATTAAAAAAATTTCAGTATCGAAGTGAACTTTAAAGATCAGATTTATTTGGAGAAAACAAACAAAAAAAAAACCCCACAACCCAAAGGATGGGATTTTACATCTCGAGACATCTCCCAGGTATTAAGTCTACAGATTACAAATCATTTTCATAGAAGATATTTTGTACAAATTTTACATGTATTAAGGAGCGGGACATAACCCGTTTCTGTTGTAACGGGGGCAGGAGAGGGGAGCGGGAGAAAAACAGCTTTTTTGGACACAACTATTTGGAAGTAGACCTGTAGAGGGCAAACCCTACCTTTTCATCATCTACAGCAAATGGTTTTTTTTCTTTCCTTAAAAAAAAAAAAAAACCCTTTCAGCCTTGGGTATCTCTAAAAGCCACTTCCTGGTTACTGGCCCATCCAAGCCAATTTAAAGTTACTTCACTTGGTGAGCCTTTTACGTCCACTGGCTAAACGAGTCCTCCATTATGCCCACTGCTGCAGCACTCATAAACCAACACGTCTGCGTGGCCGGACAGGGTCTAATCTAGGACCAATGGGCGCTGGTGAACAAGAGACCAAGATCACCCAGAAGGATGCCATCTACCGGGCGGACAGTTCAATGGTGCACATGAAAGCAGGCAAGTTAGGCTATTGTGTTGCAAGAGAAACCAGGACCCTGTTACACAGTTCTCTCCATTATCATTTATTCTCTCAAGGGAAGCTAAAAAAACAAAACAAAAAAAACACAAACCCACCAAAAAAACCACACATTGGTTGAGGCCACATTATAAATTCAAACATTGGTGTGGGATTTCAATGGAGAGAAGGAAACTTGTAAAAACAAAACAAAACAAAAAAATAAGCCCCAATCAAGGTCATAAGAAACGGCTCACAATTTGACCCTATTTATCCACCCTCACTCACCACCTAAGACCATTAATTCTAGAGTTTTCTGAGGTGTAAAAGGAGTCAAAGAAGTAGGAGCAGAAATGGAGGGAAGGAGCGAGAGTCATGAAGACATAAGGAGCCAAGATTTGCTTGAGAAAAGCAGTGATTCCTCATTTGCTTCTGCTCCCTGGGGCGGGTCTAGAATGCCTAGATCAGGTATGTGATTTAAATAGAAGCTGCTTTCTGGGAGGTGACAGCAAAGAGTAGCATGAGGAACAGAAGCAGCCCAGGACAAGAGTCTACATTTTAAAGCTTCAAGATTTCAGCAGAATGTAGACAGATGGGAACTTTCGGAAAGGATGGGGTTTCAGAAAGGGCAAAACCAGGACATACAAAAGACTTGGGAATTCCCACGACCCCTAAGTGCTTCCTGCTCCAGGAAGTAGCCACTTGGTGTTTACTGGAGGTCATACCATTTCCCCCTATGACTGGTGCAAAATAATCCATCACCTCCCAACAGCTTCTTTTCAAACCACAACTTTTCCCACTTATTTTGGTCACCAAGCAATCCCTATTCTTTAGTGGCCTACAGACTCACTCCCAACTACCCCCCTGGGGGGTAAAAATGAAGGAATTCCCCCTAGGCTGGCCCCAGTAACTCAGAATTAAGAGGAGGGGCTGGCAGCCTCCTGGAGACTAAAAAACAACTTGAGACTAAAGCTACCTTTCCAAGGATGGAAAATGTATTCAGATAATGTTTGAGAATTCATTAAGAATGAAAAGGTAGAAATCTCACACTCTTCCTTAAACCTGTCTACTGCCCAACCAGATCCAGACACTGCATCACTGTCACTGCCATTTTACTAAATGGAGGCCCCCAGGCACTAATCACACAGGCAACTGCATGTGTCGTAAAAATGCACAACTTTTCCATTAAAAGCTGTACGTCTCTTTCTCTCTGGCTACATTGGCGATTCTCCAGTTAGTTCAATACTTTAAAGGCTGCAGCAGCATGCAAAAGAATTTCATTTCAATGTTTTTTGTTTTTTGTTTTTTTAAAAAAAAGTTAAGAAAGGTCTCCAGGAGATGGTGAGTTTTATTGTCTTGTCTGGATAGAGGTTTGATTTGCTCTCGAATGTTCCAGGGTGGAGAGACTAGGAGAAAGCACAGGATGCAGAGGTCTATTCGGTGTAATCTTCTCCCTCATTCTCATCTTCGCCATCAACAGAGAGAGCAGCATACTTGCTTGCAGAACTGAACTTCTGGAATAGAGGAGTGAGAAAATCACCAAAGCCTTGCCTTGAACTCTCACATCCCCAACCAAGAAACAGGATCCTGATACTCGGGGAAAAGGGAGGGGACAGGCCAGGCCCACTTGCTTGCGTATTAGCATTTTACAGTGGCCAGCAGCTAGGGAGGCAGGGCTAGAGGTGCAGGTGTTCTTACTGAAGTCCTCCACCCCCTTTTATCCTGGAAAGGGATAAGAGCAGTGAAAGTGAAAGAAAACTGGAAAAAACTAAGCTTCTTTCACTATTTCAAACAAGCAGCGATGCCTGATTTCCGATTTTCAACCACTCTGCTTCCAGCCCTAAATGTAAAGGAGTTCAATGGCGAACATGACCTGAGAGAAATCTGACAAGCATCTGACACTTACGGAAGCTGGATTTTCTTCAGGTTTCTTTGGCTCAGGTGCAGATCGGGAGTCTTGATCTTTTTTACCCTCTTTCCTGCAGAGATGTAAGTGTAAAACCATGTCTTTAGGAGAGGACTCTCTCAATACCCAAAGCAGGTGGGAGGCACCGAGCAGACACTTCCAGTCAACAGTCCTTGCTATCTGGACATTTTGCTTCCAGATTCTTGGAACTTTAACTGTCTACACTGGTTGACTTTCCTTTCTTTACAGTAGGAGATACAGCAACACTTGGAAAACCAGGAACTTCTTAGCTACAGGGACACACGTACCCAGCATTGGAAGAAAGATTACAATGACGAGAGAGAACATACATACCTATCTGACTCCTTCCAGTGGTCTTTGTTCCCTCCGTCTCCTGGACCACGGCTGGAGTTCCCACTTTGGCCTTTTGGGACACTCACCCCATCTACTTTGTTTTCATCTGTTTGAGTGGAGATACAAAAATAAATTGAAGACAAGTGAAATAAACACTCTCCCTTTCCTAAGTTTCCCTTCAGCTGCAGAAAAGTGTGCCCATGTGTACCGAGGGAAATTCAACCTCACCCCAACCCAGATTTCTCTTCTAAACCCTTCTTCCCACATTCCTCCCGCCTCCAAATTAAGACCCACTAAAAAATTCCACTTTAGGGTTATACTATCATGAAGAGCAAACTGGAAATAAGGACTATGACGCTGTTGTAGTGACCTTGGCCTTGCAGATGGTGACATTTCTAATCTGGACTGAGCATGTTAATTTCCTTCCGATTCTTTTTTTTCCCCTTTCAAAGAAATGTTCTACCAGGAAAGGGCAGGACTCCATGCTTTCTCTGAAGAGACCACTCTTGCCCTCTACTGGCAAGAAAAGGCAGATAATCTAAGAACCTTTAATACAAAAACAAGTGCAAAATTACACTTAAGTTCAATTATTTAGGGACTCCTTTATAGGCTTTTTATTTAGGCTTCTTATCTACACGAAAAACCAACTTCCTTTTGGTCTTACCTTTCCTTGCTGGTCCTTCCTCAGATGGTTGAGCCGGAGCTACTTTGCCCCCACCACTAGAAGGAAAACATGTAATCACATTTTTTAGTCTTAAGGAAACAACAGGTAAGAAACTTGTAAAATAGTAAGCTTTACAGAGAACAAAAAATACATACTTAACATTGTGAAACATTAGAGGAAAGACAACAATGAAAACAATTATACACTCACTAAGTACGATGTCCTATAGAATCATCACGATCACACAAGGTGAATATACTTCTCTATTTTACACATGAGGATCCTAAGACTTAGGGAAGTGAGCTGACCCCCCCCTCAAAGCCATGCTGCCAAATGTGGTGGTGGCAGGTTCTGATTACCAGGTTGCAGGTTTCGAGTAGCCAAAGTGATGCCAACTGGTTATCAAAACTCTAGAAAACTGAACAATTGCCTTTAGCGAGCCAGCTCCAGCATACCTCTGAATTTGAACCAAGAACAAAGACAGTAAACTTATAAGCCGCTATGTAAGGCCATTTTTCTTTCTTCTTCTTTTTTTAGCTTTTAAAAAAATTCCTGAGCTGAAACCAAGTGCTGGTGGCTCAACCGACTGAGCTGCCCAGATGCCCCACCAAGGGCGCTTTCTATCATATATCACAACATTTAAAATTCTACAGCTCAGCAGCTGCTATTGTTCTAAGCGGACTCACCTTGTAGGAGACTGCCGCTCTGTGTCTGAGCTCTGAGACCGAGCAGGAGGGTTAGAACTTCGCTTCACCCAAGCATTCTCCTTTGGTGGAGGGGCTGGCATTACCTTTAGAGGCTGTTCAGGTTTGGGAGGCTTAGAAGTTGGAGAGTGACAGTCTTCCTCCTTACTGAGTGTTTCATTTTCTAGCGACTTCTCACTCTCTCTCCTTCGTGCATCTGTCAAGCAGAGTGGGAAGATTAAATTATTATACAATCATCTATTACGATCAGACTGAATGGAAAATGGTCCACGTCCAGGCTTACTGCTTTTCATCATCATTCTTAAATACAGACCCTGACTCCCAAAAGATAAATTATCACCAAACCAGTGGTTACCAAATGTTACTTTGAGAAAATGTTTTACTGATGCAAGAAAAGTAGGAAATGTAATGGGTCTCCAAAGACAGGCACTTCCTTTCCTAGGAATGAGTACTCTTTACTGCTTGCTACATTTTTGGTGTTAAAATGTTTGTACTGGAGAAGGATACATATACGCGTGTGAAGAGGACCTCTGATGCACTCTCAACCCCCAGGGACCACTGACCAAATTTCAACCTGGAGGCTCAGCACACACTCACAGCCACACACGCCGAACAAAGCGGGACAGACATTTACGAAAAACAAAACATACATTATGTCTTTTTTTTCTTAAAAGTCACCAAATGTCCCCTCAAAACTAAAAGCTTATTTTGTTAAATTCTTTCCATATTTTAAGTATAACCTCCTCAGGAGGTATATAATCTTACCCAACCATCATACTCCCACCTCGCTACAAGAGGCATTATCGTCCTGTTGCTAAAAGGCTACTCCAGCATGAATGCCAGAAAACTTCTACAACACTTGGCTGAGGTGATCTGAAAATTCATCCTTGAGCCATACTTTGAAATGCTCAAGCACAAATCAATTTAAGAGGTGAGAGAAGAAAGTAAGATAAAGGAGGCATTATAATTGAATTGCTGTTTCCAAAACACTAAACATGTTTGTAACCAATCAATAAATTTGATGAAGGACGAAAGGAAGGGTGGGTGAAGAACAGAAGATCACTGCTGGAGACACTGGTCCAGTCATACAGGACGTCCAAAAAGGCTGGCCCCGGGAGCAGCTCGGAGAGAGCTGTAGGACTGCGACTGCTCTAAATAAAAGAGAACTCTGGGCTGTCCGTAAAAGGAAGAAAAAAATCCCGCAGTCGTATACTCTTTAGTGGAAGTTTATTAAACAGATCACCTAAGTCATTTCTGGTACCCATTTCTCAGATTTTTCAAACCATGCTATGTGATACTCCAATCAATCTATGCTAACCCAAATAAAGTGTCCATGACTCAATTTAATACCCCAAAGGCTCTGCATAGTTTGGTTACAGCTAGTTTATGGAAAAGGGCAACAACATGATACCCACCCTGGTCTGACTTACTTCTGCCAGATGTGGCTGAGGTCCCAGTCTGTGATGACTCACTTCCTGTCCTGGACCGTTCCCGTTCCTGAGTTTCTTCACTTCGCCAGCTTGGGTGTCTGTATAAAGAGATTAAAAAAAAAAAACGTCCAGCTCAGCGAAGGCCACTTTGGACCCAAGCTGACCCTTCAAGAACCATCACTTATGGATATTTTATCACGCTTGCTTTACGGGTGGGTGGATGTGTGCATCTTGTCTCTCTCAAACCATTTGAAAGCTGCAGACATGAAGACACTTTGGGTCTAAATACTTCAGCAAGCACCAACTAGGGTTAAGAACATTCTCCTACATCATCTCCAGCCCTCCCTTAATGGTAACACAATTCAACAAGTCATTCAAAACTAGGCCGTTTTTCAGAACATTTCTACCCTATTAGATCCAGTGCCACCTTTTAATAATAAACGCTCCTTTACTGTCCCGTAATGCCCTTGGATAATATAACTAACATACACACAAGTAAAAATAAGTGGAAGATAATTTACAGCCTATGTTTAGTACAAGTGAAAACATTTTCTCTCCACTTTATCCTCAGTAACTTGGAAAGAGGTAAAATTGCTCACCTCACCAAGGTGGGGCTGGACTCCATATACTAAAGCAAGGTTTGGCAATTTTCCTTAATGGGTCAAATAAACTTTATTTTTATTTATTTTGAGAGAGAGAGAGAGAGAGAATGTGAGCAGGGGAGAGGCAGAAAGAGGGAGACAGAATCCTAAGCAGGCTCTGGGGCCTGTCAGCACAGAGGCCCGACAAAGGGTTCAAGCTCATGATCTGTGAGATCATGACCTGAACTGAAAAACAGTCATATGCTTAACTGATTGAGCACCCAGGGTGCCCCTGATTGTTTTACTTAAAAAAAAAAAGAATAGGCCATAATTTGCCAACTCCTATATTAAATTACCACCAATTTATATTTGTCACAGGTTAAGCCCAAGTGTTTCCCTTTCACAAACTGTGAGCGACAGGCAACCAACTCTTCACTGGGTGAAAGTGTCCTATTGGCCCCAGCCCACGCACACTAAGTGCCAATGACAACTAGTAATGTCTCCGTAAATCCCAAGTGTGCCCTAGGGATGCACGCCCCCTGGACTCACGGACAGGAAGCCCACAACTGAGGAGAAGCTCACCGCTCCCGAGGCCGTCGCTCTAGCTTGGGCTCATCCAGCTGGCGCTGCAGTTTCTCCTGCTCCTTCTGTAGCCGCTCCTCTACTTCTCGCTCTCTAGCAGCTGTGTCAACGGGCTTCGCCCCTCCAAAGATTGAGGCTGCTCGACTGGACTGGGAGGTGCTAGCAGAGGAATCATCTTCCTTAGGAGTACTCCGAGGCTTTAGATTCAGTTTGGGTCTTTGGGGGGGACCTAAGTTAAATAAAACTCTAAGTAACAGTGTTTCAAAATCACCAGAAGCTGATGGCTGAAAGATTCCTAGACACAGCTCTTATAAAACGCTAGATGGGATTCAGATTAGTGCCTAGCCAATCCAGGAGAGAAGGGAGATTAGAAAATGGGTGGCTTAAATAACCAAGTCCAATTAATCTTTCCACTACCGTATCGAGGATGCAGTGCCAGACTGAGGAAAAGACTAAAAAAGTGTAAAAATTTAAATGCTAAGTTATCACGATTACTAATTACCTGGGAAGAAATGTTTGACTATGATAAACCATTGGTTGAAAAAAGTATCTTGGTTAAAAATGTGGTCTGGAAGATGGATTACTTTACTAATAAGTAAGAGCTTGTAACGGTATGATGGTAGACTCTAGTTCCTATACTCTTGTCTGTGTAATCTAAACCTGACAGTGATCCACAGAGCATAGTATACAACACTGAATAGCTGAATATAAAGTCTAAAGGAATTTGATTTCATTTTGAATCAAAGTTGTCAGAATATTTGGAGACAAGCTGTCAGAGTGTTTCAGGGAAATTGTATTTCTCAAAATTAGTGTTTATCTTAGATATTTCAGATATACCAAAGATAAACAAGATAAGGCCTATGTGTCAGCCACCTGGCTTCAGTAATAAACACTACAAAACTCACTGAAGGCTCCTCCTGAGTAGCTTTCCTCTGATGACGCACCTGTGTTCTGTCTTCTCATAACCACTACACTGAATTTGGGGTTTATCATTCCCATGCAGATCTTTATACTCTCACTATAGAATATATGTATGTACCGACAAAAAGGGTATAGTTTAGCAATATTAATTTTTTTTTAAGTAGGCTTCATGCCCAGAGCAGAGCCCAATGCAGGGCTTGAACTCATGGCCCTGAGACCAAGACCTGAGGTCAGATCAAGTCAGAGGCTTACCCAACTGAGTCACCCATGTGCCCCACGATTTAAATTCTCTAGAAGGGCAATTCTAGAAACTGGCGATTATATAAACTTCCAAGATACAGTTTTTCAAAAAGATCTTATCTTTAATCTCTGCACCCAACAAAATCTAATCATATCCTCTGACTAAGCCAGCCAGGTACCTCCAAGCGATACAGTTTTCTTATGTGTAACTTTGTGAAGGGCCCATTATCTTCCCTTTCATAGGGTAATACCTGGGGTTAGAAAAAGTAACTCATTTAAGTCATACAGTTAATACTTTGTGGACCAAAGGATGAAATCTGTACTATCAAAGCTCCTTCCACAGTACTACACAATATCCTTTTCTTCTTTGTCTGATAATTTCCATTTATTTTACCAACTCAACAAATTTGAGCACCTATATTTCAGATATTGTGCTAAGGCCAGGAATATGACAATTGGGTAGTATTTAGTTCCTGCCTGCAAGGAACCCAATTAAGCGGAGGATTAGAATAAAAAAGAATACAGTACCCTAGGCTATACAAAACAGATTTATCTACATGGGAGTTCTTAGACTGGGGCTATGTTTGGGGAAACCTATGAAGGCTTCCAAGTGGTAACTCCTAAAAGTCTAGAAAATGGAGCAAGCACTTAATGGTAGATATCCAAGGGATAGAAGATAGCACTAAAGAGGTAAGCTGTAGGTAGAATAGTGAAGACCCTTGCATGTCAAAGGAACAGACAAAGGGCTATCTTTCAGGCCATGGAGAGACTACGCAGGCTTTTAAAAGAATAAACGGGGCGCCTAAGTGACTCAGCCAGTTGAGCGTGTGACTGGCTCAGGTCATGATCTTGTAGTTTGTGAGTTAGAGCCTGGCAATGGGCTCTCTGCTGTCGGTACAGAGGCCACCTCAGATCCTCTGTTCTAGCCTCTCTCTGACTCCCTGCCCCCGCTCGTACTACCGAAAATGAAAAGAAAAAAAAAATCCATAAAAGAATAATCTAATTAGCTCTTGTTCCAGAAAGACAATTTGGGCCAGTGTGAAGAATGGAATGAGGCAGGGAAATCTATTAGTAATGTGAGCACAGCAATGAAGTATGAACAAAGCCAGTGGCAGCTACTCTGGAGATAAGGGGGCAGATCTTGGAGCGGTGGACAAGACCACCAGAAGAAAAGATCAGGTGTGCAGTTACTGAGGGAGCCCAGAATGGTGTGAGAGAGGAAAAGGCCAGGAGTCAACGAGATTCAAAGCCCATATCAAGCCTCCACTTTTCTTACTAGTCAAGTGAGATGATAACCGTACCTATGCTAGACAGAATTCTTAAGATTGTAGAACACCTGTAACAGTACTCAGCTCACTGTTCGGGTAGAGTAAATGCTCAATAAATGTTCTTTCTAGGTTTCATGCATGGAGATAGAGGAAATAGTTAACAGCAATGTGTTTAAAAACGAATTAAAAGTTTTGTTTAAAAAAAAAGCACTTGGCACAAAGTCAGGGCTAACAGAGGGAACTTAAAATAATAGTAGATAAGCCATCTAAAAATAACCGGAGAAAGAAATTCTGGGCCAGATATCTTATTTTTCGGATATCAATGAAGTCAGAACACAGATGTTGGCCATTTATTAATACTTTGTGAAAGGTCAGATCTGTAACACTACATTTTACGTATGTATTAACATTAGGAGCATAATTTTAGAATAGGTGCACTTACGTCTTACCATTAATTAATGAGTATCAATTACTGTGATATAAGGGCACCGAAATCACCAACACTTGGTTTTTAACCCCTCAGTGCCAATCACTGGCTAGGAGACTGCATGGCAAATGTTTTCCTTTTCTCCTTTGTATACGATAAATTTTAACCGAAAAATCTCTATGCTAACACAACTTAGAAGAATTAGATTTTACTTATTTCCATTCTGTCTTCCTTGTCCAATGCTCCTTCTACTATGCTCTGCTGCATCTCTTACAAAGTATAAATCCTATCCTGTTTCAAAACTCGCTTAAGGGGTTTGTGACAGAACAGGTAATTTTCCAATCAGTTAAGTAGAAGAAAATGATTACCTCTATCATCACGCCTATAATCATCCCGAGAGTAATCATCTCTGGAGCTCCATGACCGGTCATCTCGTCTGTCATATCTGTCTTCATAGCGGTCCCCGCCTCCTCTGTAGTCATCATCCCTACGGTACCCGCTACCAAATGCTCTTCTGCCGCTGCCTATCCTGGAATCATAACCTGTAAGTATAACCCAAATTATGATCATCACACTGGAGGAAATAAAGGCAAGCAAGGGGTTCTCGAAAGAAAGCAATATAAACGTAGTTGTTTTTTAATGACCTCTATCATAGTCTCTGCTGCCTCGGTCATCGTAGCGATCCCGGCCCCCATATCGATCCATATCTCGGCGTGGGCCATCACGATACCCATCCCGATACCCATCCCGATATCGGTCTGAATCATAACGATCTCGATACTCTAGAGAGAAAACAGACAAGGCAATGTCATTCCTTTTTCTTTGACACCATTAATAGAAAGCATGAAAGACCACAAGGGCAACTCGGTTTCATGAGTTCACAGTCACTTGCTAGGTCCGTTTTTATAAAAACAAATCACTTTAAATGCAAAGTGGAAAAATGCGTACTGAATTAAGTTTTATCAGTATTGGTTTGATTTAAAAATTTTTGATTCAATAAATGCTGCTAAGCTAACAATTTATGAGGGAGTTAAGGAAGAGTAAACTCTCTATACAGCCCATAATGAATTTCCAGCATTTAAGAGGAATATAGGAGAAAAAAAATATAGTTGGAATCTATAGTTTTGACTGGTTCCAAAGAACCAGTCAAAGACTACTTAAAAAGTTTAGCATGGGAAAATACAAAAGCCCTAAATCTGGGAAGGCAAACAAAATGAGAAAAATATGTGTGACATAGGACAGTGATCGGATATTACTTAGGTAACAGAAACTAAAATTAAAAGGCCATGTCGCACCAAAATGGTGAAGGTTAGAGAGATACCTTTGGCATTGGTCAAGTTTGGGGGAGTAAGGTAACTGCCACACTGCTGAGGAGTCTGAAACTGCAAAACCACGCTGAAACTGGTTTCAGAACTATGTATTAATTAAAAGCTTTAAAATCACTTGTACCCTCTGGGGCAACAATTCAATGTCTAGGAATTTATCTTGAGAAAATAACAGGACGTATTACAAAGACATGTACAAGAAGATCCACAGGAACATTGTCTATAATGTTAAAAATGTGTTGAGTGCACAAGCTATGGGTTAAAAGAGGGGGCATCTATAAAAAGCAACCACTAAAAACAGAGTAAGAAGTGTACTTACTATGAATTTTAAAACTGTATTTTACACACATGTGTGAATATCAGTATCAGAGGTGCCTAAATTCCAGAAATTTGTATCTAAGAATGTTGCAGAGCCCAGATGGCAAACTACACGGTGAGGCATTTATAAAAGAAGATATAGGCTACTTAGCTTTGGCTATCTTGCTAGATCTCCCAATTTTCTGGGAAAGCTGGGAACCCCAATTTTTATATCAAAAACCTCATTACCCAAACACGAACCAAACAATTACAACAAACAAACAAATTTAAAATCATTCTGAGTTTAATAACTTATGCACACAGGTCAAACAAGGATTTTATTTTTATGACCTCTTCCTTTTAAACCATGATTCTGGAAACAACATCATTTTGTCCATATTCCCTGGTAGTTTAAATCTGTTAGTTAAAGGACATGCTAATGTTGGTAAAACAATTATACACAGGAGAATCTAAAACGGAATTCAAAAAAAACAAAAAATCAGCCATGTGTTTATTTTGAAGTATGTATATGATTTATAGAGAGACGTATGAACTGTATACTTAATTTTAGATAGTATTAAAATGAGAATAAGTTGGTACTCACTAACTCAGCTGGCTGGGAAATACACAAATGTCTGCTGAGATTTTACAATAATACTTAGGACAACTATACTCTTCCTTGTGGCTTTTATGGGCGCAAAGCTTGGAATAGAAGTCTCTTAACAACCTGGCAGAGCAGATGCTGGGGCCATAACCTAGTCTTACAAATTTGGCAGCTTTGGATAACAAAGCACATTCACTCTCTCGTTATCCAGCCTGCTTGCTCTACATTCAAGGTTTCAAGTGAGGAAACAGGAAATAGTCATGTTCCTGGATTTAAAACAGGACCCTTGGTCTGACTGCTTTTTCTTTCAAGAGCCATTTCTGTCTGTTGAAAGAACAGAATCTCTTGCATAAATGTTGACGTGCAATACCTCAGGCAGTTCTCCCCAAGGCTTTGTCTGGACACAAGACTTGATTGAAAAGTCAGATATAAACTCGATTCCTTCTTCCTTTTCTTATCTCTTATTAGGTTAAGGAGGAATTCTTCAAACAGGAATTCTACCTCTTATTGCTTCTTTAATTTTATTTGGTACAGAGCTCACCTGGTCCCTCCCTCACAGAATTAAAATGCTTGTGAATTGACGTTGTTCCATTTCTTTTTACTTATAAAAATAAAATATTTCAGACACTCAGGAAATTACAAGAGCAATTATAACAGACTCCTGTTACACCTGTACTTAGGTTTAGGGGATGCCGATAGTTTACCATATTTACTTGTTTTTAAATGTCAAAGTAGTATGTTACGAATGTAGCTAAAGGATTCTTTCTACCTTCATCCAGTCATGAAGGTGGTTATGTTACCACGCATACATTTTTATAATTTATGCATGAACACTAGAGGGTAGTTTTCAAAGTTTACATCCAACACTCAGTATTACAGGTTTTAAATTTTGTCCCTATCATTACACATATATTTTATTATAGGGACAAACCACTATTTTGTCATTTCTTCACTGAATTACAGTGTTTTTTCTTCATATATTTCGATAATGTTGCCTAATTTTTCTCCATAAAGGTTTTGCATATTTTTTGTTAGGCAGCGTGTGTAAAAGTTGTAATTCACTCCAACTCTTAATTACCTCATGACATTCTCTATTTACCTTCTCTTTTCTCTAAATTATATTTTATCTGCACACTGTTTCTCTCCCCCCATATAAACAATGTCCAAGAGGATAGAATTTTAAATTTATTTATTTATTTATTTTGAGAGAGAGAGAGCACAAACAGGTGAGGGGCAGAGAGAAGGAGAGACAGAATCTGAAGCAGTCTCTGCACCATCTGCACAGAGCCCAATGCGGGGCTCGAATTCACGAACTGTGAGATCATGACTATAGCTGAGATTAAGAGCTGGACGCTTAGCCGACTGAAGCACCCACAGACACTCCTTGTCTGTTTTGTTCACTGCTATATCCTGGGCTTTGAACACTACTTGGCACATGATAGACATTAATATTTCTGAAGTGAAATGAACTTTCTGTTACTTTAAAAGGTATCTTAAAAAATTCCATCCTGACTGCTGGCTCTAAGTAATGCAAGCAATTGTTGTGTAGTGCTCTTACTCCAGCAATCTTGCTGAACTTTGTAAGATCTGTTGGGTTTCTTTATAAACTCCTGAAAGAGAGAGAAATCTCCTGCCTAATTTTTGGCAAGGTTAAAAAATATGTTTTTTTTTAATGTTTATTTTTGAGGGGAAACTGAGTGTGAGTGGGGGAGGGACGGGGGGGGGAGAGAGAGAGAGAGAGAGAGAGAGAGAGAGAGAGAGAGAGAGAAGAAAATGAATTTGAAGCAGGCTCCAGGCTCTTACCTGTCAGCACAGAGCCTGATGTGGGGCTCAAACTCACGAACTGTGAGATCATGACCTGAGCCAAAGTTGGACGCTCAACCGACTGAGCCACCCAGCACCCCAAGGTTGTTTTTTTTTTTTTAATTATAAATGTATCAAATTCTTTTTCTGCATCTATCAATTCTTTTGGAGATCATAAAATTTTTTCTGTATCTATTACTCCCATCCTTTTTGCTAATGTGATCGTTTACATCGATACATTTGTCCTATTACAAAACAGTCCCCAGAACACAGAAGAAATTCACTTGAAAAAAAAAAAAAAAAAAAAAAAGAACTTACTGTCTCCAAAGCTATCATCGCCTCTCCTAGGCGGGTAGTCATCGAAGCTGTCTGTGGCAGGACGCGCCCTCCAGTCTGTATCTGTTTTGTCAGAATCCCGATTTCTATCTCGGCCAAAAGAACGATCATCCCTGTCTATAAAGATATAAAATAAAAACTTCAAGTTGGCACACAAAAACTTTTGCCTGATTATTTCTCACACGCATAGAGCCTTCCCCCAACAAACTGTTTTCTTCCTCATATCATCATGAAGTTATCACCACAAAGTTGCCCCAGTTTGATGCCCCATCATCATAAGAGCACTCTTCAACTTAACTGAGTAATTTCCTCACGGTAAGCATGAACCTTCAGGTTGTGTACAGGCCAGGAGCCCCAGAAATACATATGAAGCAGGCCCCTCTTATGCTGCTAGGTATATACTTAAATCTATTTCTTACATATTTAATGTTCCTCTAGATCAATCAGGGCCTTTCCATCTTAACACCACCACTTTGGGTGCTGTGGTGGGTAATTCTTTGCTGTGTCCTACGCATTCTAGGCTCAATCCCTGGATTCCACATATTAGGAGCCAGGAGCGCTCCTCAGTTCTGACAACTCGAGAGGTCTCCACACATGGACAAACGTCCCCTTGGGCAAAATCATCCTTAATTGAGAACTAGTGCTCCAGATTCAGGCAGGCCTACCGCTCGCTCCGTATCTCTATCAAACTTCCTTCTGTGAGAAGGCACCTCTGCTTTGTCATCCCAGGACCAAAACAAAACAGGAAGATCTCCATCAGCTTTTTTACCTTTATCTTGTGCTTGATCAGCAACGTCCACTCGAATTCTCCTGTTACCTAGAGACTGAGAGCATAGGACCACGTTAACCAACCTTTTGCCCCATTATGCACAAATCCCATGAGTGACTTGAACGTCTGGGCATAGCAGAAGCACTGGGGGAAGGAAGATAAAGGAAAAACACTGTAATCTAGCCAACACTCCAATCTGTTGGCTAAAGAATCCTTTATAAAGACTTGAAAACTGAAATAATCCCTTAGAATTAACAAATTTAAGTTGGGCTTATATCGATGTCACATCAATTACCTATGTTTATAAAGCTATATACACTTTATAAAATGAGCCTTTTAACTAGTGAAGGCAATTTATCAAGCTTAATAAATTGAAAATAATTCCCAGGCAACTAGCTAAATAAAAGGCATATTTAGGTCCAGAGCAATTATTCACACAGACATTTAGAGCCCCTACTATGCGCCAGCAACAGTACAGAAAGCATTGCCTCTATTGTCTCAAGTTCTCTCACTCAGTATTACCTTTGGATAAATCAGTTCCTTCAGGATACCCTCTGACTTCCCTTTCCCACATCATTATTTATACACTTTGAACCCAATTAATTCTACTGCTGATTTTTCCTCATTTCACAGTAGAATCTACAGTTGAAGAAGGATAACAGTGAATTTTAGTTAAAAACACCCAGAATTAAATTAAATACTACTATGATTAAGTCTCTAGAAACAAAGTAAACTCCTAAGTCTGGACCATGACAGCATTTTACTTTGTTAAACGTTACTTTGTTATTCAACAAACTTCACATAATTAAATTGTATGGTATTCTTTTCCTTATCCAGATCAAGAAGTTAAAAATGAGTAATGTTAATAAAACCTAAAAATGATCTGAAAAGAAAAACTCTGGAACGAAGCTTTTCATATATTTAAACTTGTACAGATTATCATGGCTATAACTCAATTATGAAATAGTAAAAATATTTGAGAGGTGTTGATTTCAATTGTGTCAAATGGCAGGTTTGGACCACAGACTTATGGCACAACTGGCCCAAATCTGTTGACACCCTGCCTGAAGTAAGGGGTTTCTGGCATTAAAATGGACAAAAAGAGCCACTTTCCTTCACTAGAGGTTATATTAAAAAAAAAAAAAAAAAAGCAGGTCCTAAACTAGAAACTCCCATTACTAAAAGGTAACTGAATGCTTTAATAAATCCTGCTTGCACTAGCTTAAGAATCACTACATGGCACCAATCACTCAAATGACTGTAATTACAGTTAGGCTTAATCCCCATCTCCCCCTCATGTATTTACAGCTAAATCTCCTCTATTACATCGCTGGTGTGTTTGGATAGAAAAACATCTATGGGCAATATTAAAAAGCAGAACTGAGTGTTTACTGTTATTTTCCTTTAAGAGACTCCTAGGAACATGTATTACAACTGACATGCCACTGAGAAATGTTTCCAAACTCTTTAAAACCATAAAAAAAATCACTAACTTCCCTGAAAACCAGATAACGCCTTTTAACACTAAACTGATAAATGTGCCTTGATCTGGTCAGATTATTTTGAAAAAGCAAAGTCATTAGAGTTGAGACAAAGCTCTGAATTAACGAATGAGAGCTTCTATTAGACCTGATGTGGTGGGGGGCGCCTAGGTGGCTCATTTGGTTGAGGTCTGACTTTGCCTCAGGTCATCTCATGGGCTGGGCTCGCCTGCGTTGGGCTCTATGCTGACAGCTCAGAGCCTGGAGCCTGCTTCGGATTGCGTCTCCCTCTCTCTCCCTCTCTCTGCCCCTCCCCTGCTCACGCTGTGTGTGTGTCTCTCTCTCAAAATAAATAAACAAACAAAAAAAATACAACAAAGACTTGGTGTGGTGGGTTTCTTCCATAATTTCCCACCTATGTACCTTCCCGAATGATTGGGGCCTGTGGAGTTTGCTCAAGTGAAGTGAGACTTGCCAGATGTTGAATGTTAAGTGTCACATGGTGCTTTTCTTTGTAGATACTATGACAATCTTTGAAATAGCCAGTGACCCAACCAAAAATATACTGGTAAGCTCCCACCCCTCGAACTCTCCACCTTATTTTCTTTACCTCTTCGTTGAGGCTCAGGGCACTGAGCAAAGAATCCAGGTCCTCAAACTCAGCATAACCAAAACCTTTCAACCTCTCTGGATTGCTGGGTTCACGTGGTAAACGCACTGCACTGATCTGAAGGAGTAAAGAAACACATTTCCCAATTAAGTGTTCTCATTCGTTTGTCCCCCCGGCCCCAACCACTGCATATACGACGAATTTCTCTGAAGGATTCACAAGAAAGAATCTAGTTGTTTCTGAATTTCTCTGAAGGATTCACAAGAAAGAATCTAGTTGTTTCCAAGAGGAAAACTGGTACGAAGGGATAAGAGAGAGACTTCACTATATGCCATTAGACCTTTTCGACTTGAACAGTATGAATTTAACCCTTAAAAAAAAAACTAACAGAAGCTCAGAGCAGTCCCTGTATCCCTGACTTCTGTCTCACTCGACAGGTCTAGTTTTCAGTTGTTTTTCAATAAAGAACAACTGCCTGTTCCACGATCAGTTTATTTTAGTCATCTCTTTATGCTTATCTTGTAGTTGATTTTAATACGTATTTCCAATTCTATTTCAGAAATCTGACTCAAGTTTTACCAAAAAGTTTTCTAGGCAGTCTGTTTTTTGAAGACTTAATTATCTGAGAAATGTTACTGTCTCCATACACTAACCATCCTTGGCTGAATCGAACATCGGATTATTAACTTCCACCAGCCTTATTCCCTCTGTTGAATTCTGAGAAGGCAAACTACTAAATTTTTACTCTTGAAATACAGGAAAAATTTACACTAACCTGGTTTTATTTTGAGGTTACCTTGTGTTTTCTAATTTTAGGTTTGCAGGATTCCTTTTTTTAAAGTTTAATTAAACTGCCTGGCACGAATTTTTCTTTATTGAATATTTACAACAGTGTACATACTCTTCATTTCCAATTTTAGAACGATTTTCAAATACTTTTATTTTCTGCCCATCTTTTTGATGTATTTTCTCACCCTTTATTTCTTAAGTATCCTGCATGTATTCAAGTTACATTCTTCTGCAGCACTGATCTGATACTTTATTCTGGCTCATGAGATACACATTTTTGTTAGTCTTTTTAAAATTCTAGTTTAACTCAACTCTTGAATACAGCAGGAAAAGGAACAAAATATGAAAGGGACCAATTCTCTAGACCCAATTCTAAAGCATTCACAGTGAAAAGCCTGAATGAGCCAGAGGTTATTATTCAGCATTCTATAGAAGAGGCCAAGAAAGTGAAATCAAAACCAGGTCAGCCTTCTAGCTGTACTGCATATTTATACAGAGAAGAGGATTTATAGGTGGCAGTCAAAAAATAATCACATTGTGGGGTGCCTGGCTGGTTCAATTCGTAGAGCATACAATTCTTGATCTCAGGGTTGTGAGTTCAAGCCCCACATCAGGTAGAGATTACTTGAAGAGAGTATATCTTGTTTTGAAAAGTTTATTTATTTTGAGAGAAAGAGAGTGAGGGAGCATGTACAAGTAGGGTAGGGGCAGAGAGAGAAGGAGAGACAGAATCCCAAGCAGGCTCCAAGCTCCCAGCACAGAGTCCAATGTGAGGCCTGAACCCACAAACTATGAGATCATGACCTGAGCCAAAACCAAAAATCAGACTCTTAACAGACTGAGCCACACGGGTGCCCTATGCAGAGAGCAGATCATTAAAGGAAATGCACCTTAAAAAAAAAAAAAAAAAAAAAAAAGATAAACCCCATTGGGGTTTGAACTCACAACCCTGAGATCAAGAGTCTCATGCTCTGAGCCAGCAGCCAAGTACCCCAAGTCCTAAATATTTTATCTTTTTAAAGTTTATTTGTTTTGAGAGTGAATGAGTGGGGGAGATGCAGAGAGAGACAGAGGGAGAGAGAATCCCAAGCAGGTTCTGCACTATTAGCATGGAGCCTGACATGGGGCTTGAACTCATGAACCATGAGATCACGACCTGAGTCGAAAACTGAGTCGGACGCTTAACTGAGCCACCCAGGTGCCCCCGTCCTAAGTATTTTTAAATCCAAGTTTGGAAAAAGGACTTCTCCTGAGCACCTCTATATTCACTTTTCCATCTTTTTGGAATCTTCTAGATCAGCATTCCAAACATCCTCTCTTAAGGTTTTTAAGCATGCCTATAATCACTGTGAATTCCACTGTATGTGGCACCATGCTCACAGAACCCTTGATAATTTTAGCATGCTATTGTTAATATAAATTACACATCTCCAACTTTGGCTCAGGTCATGATCTCACAGTTCATGGGTTCAAGCCCCATGTCGGGCTCTGTGCTGAAAGCTCAGTCTGGAGCCTGCTTCAGATTCTGTGTCTCACTTTCTCTCTGTCCTTCCCCTGCTCATGTGGTCTGTCTCAAAAATAAAAAATCATTAAAAAATTAAAAAAAAAATCCAAATTACACATTTTCTTAGTTACAAGTATTCACGTTAAACATTGAAAAGTGATTTTGAGGGGTGCCTGGCTGGCTCAGTCAGTAGAGCATGCAGCTTTTGATCCTGCGGTTATGAGTTTGAGCCCCATGTTGGGTGGAAAGTATATTTAAAAATAAAATCTTCTAAAAAAAAAAAAAAAAAAAGGATTTTGATATAAGCCTGAAGAATGATTGAGTTCAGAGGCAGAGGAACTTTCCACCTTTCAAAATAACTGAGTGTATTAATTTTTTGAAAAGGTAATCTATACGCCCAATGCGGTGCTTGAACTCACGACCTGAAGAGAAAGTCCCATGCTCCACTGACTGAGCCAGCCAGGTGCCCCTGGGCATATCACTTTTAAGATTCTCAATGAGAAGAGGTATAGGTTCCTGATTCTTTCTGTATCAATAAGGTTAAGACTGAGATTATGATTGGTGTGAGATGAAAGTATTTTCAGCCAAAGGGTCTAACTACCACTTAATTATATACCCATTTCTTCCAAGTCTAGACACAACCTCAGAATCTTTCTAAGCTTAGAAATTCAGACATGGTCACCGCCAATTTGCTACTCTCATATTTAGTTGATTGCCTTAAACCTTTACACTTACATTTAATCCTCTAAAGAATTCCTTAATGGAATCTTCTGTCACATCATAGGGCAGGTTCCCTAGAAAAGCAGTATAGGGTGGCGATTTCGGAAGACGGCTCCGGTCGATATTGGGTTCCCGAGCAGCCCGTGGAGCAGTGGGCAGGATGGAACGGTCAATTGGAGGTGCCCTATACACGTCGTCATCATTACTGTGCCAAGTGGTTGAAACTACGATAGAGAAGTGGATGTTTAAGAAATTAGAGCACACTTTCCTCACTGCTGCGGGAGAGTAAGAAGATTCATGCTAAGTACTGCGTATTAAATAAGTCACATCGGGAAAGAAACAGATAAAGAGGCACTTAAATAAGGGCATATGACAAAGAGAAAATGCTTCTGAAATGTATCAGATTAGCAAGGCAAAAACCTCAGTATTCACTGTCCCTTGGTTTCTAAGTATTTCAAGACCTTTAAAGGTCCAGGCTTTTGTTAACGGAATTATTATAACTCTTATTCCTTATGCAGCAAAGAAAAGTATCACCTTTTTTTGGTGACTTACTGTGTGCCTGGTATTTTACGTTCAGTATATCCCATCTTACCTTTTTAACAACCCTGTAAGGTTGTTCCCATTCTACAGAAAAGGAAACTCCAACTTTGGATTCAATAACGTGCCCAAGATGACAATGATGGCGGAGTAGTCGACTAAGTAATCCTAGTAAAGGTAAGACTCAAACCAAGGTCCCTCTCACCCCAAATGTATTTAAACATTGCTGACAACTCTCATATTCCTAACTTTTTCAGAGGACAAAGTGTTTTCCTCACGGTTTATCCCCCTCAGAACAAAAAGCAACTCAATTCCATCCCACTCCTCAGACCATTTTTGTTTATTCAGGCCTTCATAAAAATAGTTCCTAAAACAAATTATTTCTTAATTCTGAGTTTAAAGAGTTTATAGATTACACTGTAATATCAGGATATCATAGAATTTTAGTAATCTAGTCCTTAACTTTTCAAATGAAAATGAGGTTTTTAAAAGCCTTGAGAAAAGTCTGTTAACAAAAAAGCCAGAACCAGTACTAAGCTCTCTTTAATCACAGTTGCAGTCCCTAATCATGAACTCTTAGAGCCTAAACCTAAAATTCTATGAAATACACAAACATTAGACCTAAGGTTCTATAAAATGATTAAATTCCTTTCAGATTACATGTGTGAACCATTATCAATGGAATGGGTTTTGCCTTAGAAGAGAATGAAACTTCCAAGCATGATGGAAAGTCAAAAAAAAAAATTACCATCTCCTTCCAGGTCGTCTGTTTCATCAGCCCAGCTGACTGGTTTGGGGACATAAGTGCTTCCTCCCCCAGTCCCTCCATCCTCAGCCAGAAAGTCTGTTAGGGAGATAGTTTTCCCCTTCTTATTCTTCTTTTTTGCTGTTTTAAAAAGGGAAAAGATTATTTATCATTACTTGGATATTTAAAAGAGTCGGTACAATGTGCTGTTAACAGAAAGAAACATACGCAAGAACAGACACATAGACCAATGGAATAGAATAGAGAACCCAGAAATGGACCCACAGCATATGGCCAACTAATCTTTGACAAAGCAGGAAAGAGTATCCAATGCAAAAAAGACAGCCTCTTTAACAAATGGTGCCGGGAGAAGTGGACAGCAACATGCAGAAGAATGAAAATACATCACTTCCTTACACCGCTCACAAAAATAAACTCAAAATGGATAAAGGACCTGAATGTGAGACACGAAACCATCAAAATCCTAGAGGAGAAAGCAGGAAAAAACTTCTTTGACCTGAGCCGCAGCAATTTCCTATGCGACACATCTCCAAAGGCAAGGGAATTTAAAGCAAAACGAACCATTGGGACCTCATCAAGATAAAAAGCTTCTGCAAGGCAAAGGAAACCACCAACAAAACTAACAGACAACAGATGAAATGGGAAAAGATAGTTGCAAATGACATATCGGATAAGGGACTAGTATCTAAAATCTATAAAGAATTTACCAAACTCCACACCCGAAAAACAAGTAATCCAGTGAAGATATGGGCAGAAGATATGAGTAGACACTTCTCCAAAGAGGACATCCAGATGGCCACAGACACATGAAATGATGCTCAAAGTCACTATTCAACAGGGAAATACAAATCAAAACCACACTGAGATACCTCACACCGGTTAGAGTGGCTAAAATGAACAAATCAGGAAACTATAGATGCTGGCAGGGATGTGGAGAAGCAGGCACCCTCCTACACTGTTGGTGGGAGTGCAAACTGGTGCAGCCGCTCTGGAAAACGGTGTGGAGGTTCCTCAAAAAAATGAAAATAGAGCTATCCTATGACCCAGCAATAGCACTGCTAAGGAGTCTACCGAAGAGACACAGGAGTGCTGATGCATAGGGGCACGTGTACCCCGATGTTTATAGCAGCACTTTCGACAATAGCTAAATCATGGAAAGAGAGCGAGTGTCCAACTGATGAATGGATAAAGAAGATGTGGTATATATATACAATGGACTACTACGTGGCAATGAGAAAAAAAATGAAATCTGGCCATGTGTAGCCAACATGGATGGAACCGGAGGGTATTATGTTAAGTGAAATAAGTCAGTCAGAGAAAGACAGATACCATATGTTTCCACGCATAGGTGGATTTTGAGCGACTTAGCAGAAACCATAGGGGAGGGGAAGAGGGAAAAAGAAAAAAAAGACACAGAGAGGTAGGGAGACAAAACACAACAGACTCTCAAAGTCTAAGAACAAACTGAGGGTGAGGGGCCTGTGGGAGGGGGGAGAGTGGGTGAGCATTGAAGAGGGCACTTGTTGAGATGAACACTGGGTGTTATATGGAAACCAATTTGAAAATAAATTAAAAAAAAAAAAAAAGAAAGCAACATAGGGGCGCCTGGATGGCTCAGTTGGTTAGGCATCCGACTTTGGCTCAGGTCATGATCTCACAGTTGGTGAGTTAGAGCCTTGCATCTGGCTCTGTGCTGAGAGCTCAGAGCTGGAACCTTCTTCAGGTACTGTGTCTCCCTCTCTCTCTCTCTCTGCCCCTCCCTTGCTTGCACTCTGTCCCTCTCAAAAATAAACAACAACAAAAAAAAGGTTTTCAACATTAAGACGGGTGGAGGCAACCTTTTATTTTCTACTATATTCGCTTGTATATCATTTGAAAATTTTAGTTTAGTAACTACTTGTGTTTAGTAACTACAGGTGACTACATTCGTAGCTCCTGGTGTACAAAAAACTGAAACAAAACTATCCCTATCAAAGTATTCTGTAAGACATTTATGAGAATTGTTTGATACTTGTAAAATAACCACATGAAGGAGGAATCATTACTATCAATTTACAAAAAAGAAAACTAAGTCTCAGAGAGGTTACATGACTATCCTGCAGTTAGAGACATTAGATAGTAGAGCTAGAATTAAATCCAGGGTTTTCGATACCAAATCTAGGGCTCTTCCCACAGGAGTTCCAGCCTCTAAGAAGCCTTTAGTACTAAGTTCTACTGTGCGTGTGTATGTGTGTGTGGGGGTATCGTAACTATGATCAACTGTTGTATGGTTAAGATGCTATACAAAGCTGGATCTCCCTGCCCTCTAGCAAAAAATTCTCTCCTTCCCTACCCTAGCACCACATATGGATAGGGTACTAAAGGTAAAACATAAGAAAACCCTAAGACCCAACACATCTGAATGTTTTGTATGTTTATGAAATCTTTAGGAATTTCCAAATGGCTCTGTTTAGTGGACTGACCTTGGCTCTTTAACCATTTAGTTCTCAGAACCTCTTCTGAGATGGCACCAAACAGCACTAACGCAGAAGAGCCGAAAGGACTAAATAAAGTCTAAGATTGGCTCCTGAGAGTAGCCCCTACATGGTAAGAAAAAGGCAAGCAGCTTTGTTGTAACAAAGATCAGTTTCATGGCTTTATAATCATGAGTTCCTCCTCCATGCTCCAATTCTCATCTAATTTTCAGTCCAAGAACTAAGAATTTGTAACATGATGCAACCATTTGTTTAACTGAAGGCTGCTCTCTCACACGGCACCTTTCTTTAAAATCCAACTTTCAGGATATAAAGACGACCTGTTTGCTATGAATGTTATGAACAGCCTTCTGGACACACTAAGAGGGGTCCTACAGCGTCGATATTGCCCCTAGCTTTATGCAGAAGGCCCAGGAGAAATTTTAAAAGCAAATTTGAACAAGACGTAAAGCATGCCTCTGAGGTAGAATGCTTATTTTCATCTTTTCCATATCCTCTAATTCAAAATAGTGCTGGGGACTAATATGATGTTAGCTAGAGAGCTTTACCCTCATGGGGCGTAACCTAGTATCATCAGCTAATACCAATTATTAATCTGCCTGATCACTGGGGAAATAAAAACAGAACTGGTGGTCAGTCCATATAATGAGGTAAAGTTCAACATAAAATAATTTGATTAAAGCATCCCTGTCCCCTTTGTTCTATATGTATATCTAATACCAAAAACAGCAGAATCTGAAATTAACCTGTCCTTTGGTCTGATTTCGGCTTATCCCAACTTTCTAGATCATAATTTCTCAACTTTTGACCTTTTTTTTTAAACCCATGACTCTTGACCAACAAATCCGACACTCTGCTTTAATGTTACTGGAAATTTTAAAACAATAAACTAAACATCACAACTAAAAAAAAAAAAAAATCAAAGCACTGTTTATTTTAGAATGTCTTTTTAAATCACACATCTCTCTTTCCCTCGGGTTCTGTTGCTGTCCCTTCCAAAAATTTCTGGTTGAAAAATCACTGGATGATGGATGGTGTTCGATTAAAGACAGGCTAAAATGCTTACACAAGATTGGTAACTAATGTTTCTTTAAACCTAGTAGCAGCACTGACTTAGTGAAAATATAAACAGATTTAAAGGAACTAACTGGCCCTTAAGAACTAAAATCAACCAGCTAAAGTGGGTGCCAATGTTTGTTCCACTATTTTACTCCCATAACGGAGAACCGATGTTATCTAAATCCTCCATGCCCTTTGCTCCTCCAATATCTAGGCCCATTACATGTTTAGGATTTCAACAGTATTCTTCGTATAAGTAAAGCATTGTTTAATGTTCCAGGTTTATCAATCCCTTGCCACATGATCAAACTGGTCCAACTCTTAATTTCCTTTAAATCTGATGTGAATTGGGTTAAAAAGTTAAATCAACCACCTCAAGTAACAAATTATGTGTCTCAATTATTTAAGGCCAAATCTACATGAACTAAGGGAAAAAAACACACATCTCAGAAGTTTTATTAAATCCACTGACTTAATTACTACTACGATTTACTGAACAAGCACCAGGTACTTTATATACTCATACAGATTAAATAAAAGAGCTTAAAAGAAAGCATTTTCAAAATCATTTAAGTCTAGAAGTCCTTAAAAAGAAACCAAACAAACATCTGTGTCCTTGATAAACAGGGTTTCTTATAATAGATATAAAAATAAAAAAAACTAGGGATGTCTAGGTGCCTTAGTCAGTCAAGCATTCGACTTCTGATTTTGGCCCAGGTCTTGATCTTAGTGTTTTGAGTTCAAGCTCCGTGCCGGACACTGAGCCTACTTAACACATGGTATTACTGATCAACTGAACTCTTATTTAGAGTTTTTCAATTTCTACACCATTGACATTCTAGGCTAGGTAATTCTTTGTTGGCGGGGGCTGCCCTGCGTACTATAGGATGCTTAATAGCATCTAAAGTCTCTACTCATTAGATGCCAGTACCAAAACCCCTACCCTACAGTGACAACCAAAAATACCTTCAGACACTGTCAAATGACCCCTGTGTGGGTGAGACAAAATTGAGAACCATTGTTTTAAGTGGGTTTTACGTCAATAAATACAAGGACAAACAAAAGGGAATGTCAGCCCCACATAAAAAATAGGATTCCTTTAGTTTTCTCAGAATGTTTTCCTGCTATCACTCCACTCTTTAGTAATAAAAGTACCAACTGACAGATACTGAAGTGACAAAATATCTAATTAGCTGCTAGTTCTTTATTTCCTTTTTTAAAAAATTTTTTTAACATTTATTTATTATTGACAGAGAGAGAGAGAGAGACAGAGCATGAGCATGAGAGGAGCAGACACAGAATCCAAAGCAGGCTCCAGGCTCCGAGCTGTCAGCAGAGCCCGATGTGGAGCTCGAACCCACAAACCATGAGATCATGACCTGAGCCGAAGTCGGACGCTCAACCGACCGAGCCACCCAGGCTCCCCTAGTTCTTTATTTCAAAAGAGGACACCTTAAAGCACTATAAGCAATAAAGCTATTTGTTGTACAATGCAGCCCTACTTCTGCATCTTTAACTCTTATCTCTTATTTAGGAAGGAGAATCCAGAAAGCTCTTAATATTCAGATGAGGCTCTGTTAAAACTTAAGTTTCTTAATTTTAGATCTTGCCAAAGTCCCACTTATTTTATAGGGTTATCAATTCTTCTGAATGTTAGTAGCTATGGGCTAAGAAACCAAAAGTGTCACAAAAACCTATACGAGATCATGGCAGCACTATTCATAATAGGCAAAACCTGGAAATAACCCAAATTCACATCGAACACTGAATAAATAAAATGTAGATGTCCATACAACAGATTTCACAATAAAAAGGAACGAGCACCCATACACTGACCAATATGGATGAACGCTGGAAATATGCTGAATGAAAATAGTAGCAAAAGTCCACATATATGATTTAATTTATACGAAATGTTCAGAATAGGTAAATACCAAGAAACAGATGGTGGGAGAAATGACTTCTAACAGGCAAAGCATTTCTTTCTGGGAAGTGAATCTTGCCAAACCCTCCAAAATTAAAAATGAATTAATGACTAACAAATGTTTTCTTAAAGAAACAACACTGTACAAATGCAATCAAACCACCTATACCAGAGTGCCTAGAACTAGACTATTAGGCTGCTGTTTAGAGCCCATCCATGACAAGAGGTTTCATACGACGCAGTAGCGTGATGTTGAGCAGCCTATTACAGCACTGTAGTTGAGCACAGTAGAGAATAAAAACCAAGTCAGAACTAATAAACTCCACTACCTCGACCACCAGCTCAGTTACATGACTCAACTTCTTCACAGGGACACAATCTGAGCAAACTGCCCTACCACCTTCACCTTACGTTTCCACACTCAATTTGGTCATTTACATAAGCAAGCACCCGATATGCATCATGCTAACCACTACACAAGGAACTTAGAACTTTTCTGTTAAGTGAAAGGCTATAAAAATTCAAATTGACTTTGGTGTGTGCACTTGTAAGTGTACTTACACATAAGTAGACATATGCACTTGGGTTTTTTAAAAATAGTACTTTGAATAGTTCTTTCCCCCACCATCATGAAAAGTGAACAAATTCTAGGATGTTTTCAGACTAATACAGGTGGTATTCTATCAAGCAATACATATATGGTATGTGAATTATACCTTAAAGCGGTTTCAAAGTGTATATATATATATATCTTTTTAAAATGCCATTACTTAGAAAGAAACACTATGTCTTACTCTGACACTACTTCCTGTATTTGTCCTTGAATTTTCATGAGTTTTAATCTTGGCCTTCTGAATCTGTGTATCCTACTCCCAGAATAACAAATACATGGTAAAGGATGGGACTTGAAAATATAATACAGGTAGCCCTCACTCTTAGGTTCTGTGCTGACAACTTAGAGCCTGGACCTGCTTCAGATTCTGTGACTCCCTCTCTCTCTGCCCCTCCCCTGCTAGTGTGGGCACTCAGTCTCTCTTTTTCTCAACATTAAAAAAAAAAAAAAAAAAAGAACTTAAAAAACAAAAAAGTAAACCTCTTCAAAAAAAAAAAAACAAAACAAAAACCCGCAAAAGTAGCGTTCAGGGTCTGTTTTGCAGCAAGCCACTATAGGGCAGAGTGTAGCACAATCCAATCGAGAGTAGCACATCCAAGCTCATTCCCCCAGAACTATGCTCAGCATCAAGCTACCATTGCTTTGAACTGTGTCTGTGAGCATCTGTGTTTCATCTTGACTTATT
Organism: Paguma larvata; assembly: GCA_030068075.1. Classification (NCBI taxonomy): domain Eukaryota; kingdom Metazoa; phylum Chordata; class Mammalia; order Carnivora; family Viverridae; genus Paguma; species Paguma larvata. The sequence continues at coordinate 61,011,528 of CM057828.1, forward strand.
CTGTTAGCAAGATCTGTCCTAAGGTATCAGTAAAGCTTGAGATTATTTTTTGGGTTTGTGAATGCTCAAAGAAAACTTCACTATAAACTAATGGTAACGGCTTCTTTGCCTCATGCCACTTCAGCTTACAAAATGCTCTACTTTTGGGGTGCCTGGCTCCTGATTTCAGCTCAGGCCATGGTCCCAGGGTACCAGAATCAAGCCCCGCATTGGGCTCTGCACTGAGCTTGGCGCCTCCTTGGGATTCTCTTTCCCTTTGTCCCTTTCCCCTCCCCTCACTGTCTCAAATAAAAATAAAAAATCAAAACAAAACACAAAATGCTCTACTTTTGAGAGCATATACAGAAACTATTTTGAACTATAAGGACCAGCACTGTATGGGACACCATCCTCTCCTCATGAAAATAAACAAGATGCCACGCACGGAATCTCACTTTTTAAAAAAAAGTGTCAGGTAAGTTAAAGGTCTTCTGTGCACACAAGCACAATTTCCAATTTGAAAGCTTCTGTCTCAAAAAACGTCAACCTATACTGAACACGTGTGATTCCCTGTAAGGAGAGCAGTTCACTAGCTTGCCCCGGGGGCACTTTCAGTTCTTGAAAATCAGTAAAGGTTCAGCTGGATACTGGTACTGCAGCGAAGAATTTTTCGGTCTCATTTACAAGAGGCCTGTGAACTTTTATCATGTATTTTTTTTTTACTGTTTATATTTGACAGAGAGACAAAGCGCGAACGGGGGTAAGGGCAGAAGAGAGACACAGAACCCACAACGGGCTCTGAGCTGTCAGCACAGAGCCCAATGTGGGGCTGGAACCCACAAGCTGTGAAACCATGACCTGAAGTGAAGTTGGACACTTCAACCGAGACACCCAGGCGCCCCAAGAATAGTCTCATTAACACAGCCATATCTGGGAGTATGGGCCACTCAACAATTGTAATCAATGAGACTGGGAAAGTTTCAAAGTGTTTGTTAAAGGAGTTTGACAAATCCCAAATTCCTCAAGGGCAGAATGTCAGATGTAACCTTGTTCTCTCGGATACTAGTACAGTGTCCCTTTACACATACTACAAAGCTAAAAAGATTTATGGAACCAAATTAAAGAAAGGAGATGAGGGCTTCAAAGGGGGTGGAGCAAATATGGAAGAACAAGAGAAGGGGACATCACTAAGCACATCCCTTTAGCCAGTCCAGAGTTCACTCAATTCTGTACAATGAAGGACAGACCTGCTAATGCCTTCCAACTAAAAATGCTACTAGTTATGGCAAAAGGGAATACGAGCTTTTCACTAAATTATGACACTGAGCTGCCAAGATGGCAAATCCAGGCCAAGTAAGTGCTCTAATTTAGATGAAGTTTTTGGGTAGATTCCCAAAATGTGATGACATGGAAGCCAGCCTTGTCATTTCTAAGTTGATAGCAGAGGAGAGTCAGAAGTCTCAAAGACTTCAATCTTGCTCTGCTCCCTGCAGCCATGTGACCTTGAGCAAATAATTTCATTTTTCTCAGCTGGAGACACCACCACCTGCCTACGTGGTCTCACAGAGGCTCAAATGAGACAACATAACGCAAAAGTGCCTGGTCATGTCAGTCATGTCAAATGCTACATCAGTAAAAGGGATTATGTTCAAATGCACCTCAATTCCCTCAACGTTTTCCAGAAACATAAATAATTCTTAGCCTCCTATGTCATGGAGAAGAAATTCTTGGTGAGAAAGGAGATAGCAGGGGTTTGAGCAATGTTTCAGAGACTAAACGGTCATGCGGAAGAGAGAAACTATTATCCTCCAACTAAAATGAATGCTGAAAATGTCCACACCCCACTGTCAGGTCAATGAAAAATGCAAGTACCCTTCTAGAACACTGGTATTCCCTACTCCAAACTCGTCTAAAAAGGAAAGCTGCTCTATCCACTAGTTATTATTTTAAAAGTACTCCCCAGTAGTTTTGCAGTTATCCTAAAAAAAAAAAAAAAAAAAGCTGAACTCTTACTGTCGGAGCTACCAAAATAAACCAAAATGGAAGCTGTCGAGGGATCTAACCTTGTTAGATCTAACCTTGATCCTTCCCCCAACACCTAGTACTATGCCTAGCTTATAGTTTGCGGTCAGTAAACACACACGGATTGAGTAAGAAAAAAAAGCCTAGAGGAAATCTAGGTCTCCATCCTTGCTTTCTCTCCTCCAACACGTGGGCGCGCCACACGGGGTTCCCCACCCCCACCTAACTCCAACCTCGAAGTCTAACAAATTCACCCTGAGAAGAACACATGGGCCGGGCCACACTCTAAAAAAGGAAGAGCAGAGCGGGGAAAGACATAAAGGAAAGCAACGCATGCACGTAAAACCTTCCCATCTGGGCTCTCGCGCGTGCTTTTAAGGCGCGCCGGTCGCCGCTACCCTCGTCTCTCTCACCGCGCACGCGCGTCGTCGCCTTCCCCCGCCCCTCCACCGACTCGCGCTCGTGTTCTAACTGCCCCCCCTCTTTATTCCCCTGCCCCCACTCCCGTCCGCAACGGCCTCGCGCCTCGGAGACGTAGTCTAGTGTGCACCCGTCCGCGCGCCAACCGCCTCCTTCCTTCCTCCACGCGGACACAGTGCTTCACGTCTATGAGAAGGCCTCATGCCTCCCACAGATCTTTCTGCGCCTCATCACTCCAACTCAAGCCAGAGTCCACCATTACTCCCCGCTCCAACCTCGCGCAGACGGGGTGAAAAGGGTGTGAGGGGGGAGGGGAAGGACACGTTCCCCTCCCCCCAAACATCCCGAGGCGATAACCTAACATGGCCAAGCCGCCAGCCTGCCGCAGCCCCAGAGTCCGAAGGAAAGCGGTGCCGCCTGCTCCCCGACTCCGGAGAATCAGTGGATCAGGCTCGGAGAGTAGCTAATGAGCCTGGTCCTTGGCCGCGCTCGGCCGCTCACTCACCTGAGGCCGCCATGTTGGGAGAGGGAGAGAGAACGCAAAGGACCCGGATGAGGCAATCACGTGATTATAGCGGGAGCGTCGGGCTGGGAGACGCGAAACTGGGAGGGGGCGGGGAAGTGAGGAGGGAGACAGGAGGCGGGGCGGTGCTGCTCTGGGTTCGTAAAGCAGCGCGAGGAGGTGGTGCGACGTCCGACGGGAAGACCTGCGCGACATGTGGCCAAAGCGGGTGGGGGGGAGAGGGGGGCGGCCTGGGCTGTCGCGAAACCCCTCTTGCTTTACGTAGGACTACGCGCGGACGAGGGGGCGGGTCTCACGATCGGCCGATTTCCTGCCAGGCGGGTAAGCGGAAGGGGCGGGACCGGGTGTACTGGTTCTAGTTGTCTGGGACCGAATGGAGGTGGGCTGGAACCCGGAATGGGAGTGCCACAATTGACTTTATGAAAGGGAAGATTCTAAGTTTGTATTTATTTTCCACGTGTGAAGACACATACGGTTAATTTAATCAGCTTTAAAAAAAATAATTTTCCGTTAAAGCAAAACAAGTCCAGTATCTTGAATAAGGATGGTTTTAATTGGGCATGTTTTGAAGAAATAAGAATAACAAATATCGAACACGTAATTGCCACGGACTTTTACCTCATTTAGCCTTTCATTTTATGGACTAGGTTTAGTCAAATCCAGGCCCCTATGATTTCACAGCCAAGTGCTATCCCTGCTTTCTCGAGTTAATGCTACGTTTTATTACATATTATTTATATGCTGTATTAGTATTTTATTCAACGAAAATTATCATTGAGCGCCTACCTTGTGTCAGATACTGTTTGCTGGCATTTTTTGATACAACAGAAAGCAAAGCTCCAAAGGTGGTATGGTCTACCGAGGGAAAGACAGACAATAAACAGTGAATAACTATTAGAAATGATAAGCACCCTGCAGATAATTAAGGTGATTTGCTTAAAAGATGATTGGGTGCAAAAGATGATCGGAATTTTTTAAATTTTATTATTATTTTTTAATGTTTATTTTTGATAGAGCATAAGCAGGGGAGGAGCAGAGAGAGAGGGGGACAGAGGATCTGAAGCAGGCTCTGTGCTGACAGCAGTGAGCCCAATGTGGGGCTTGAACTCACAAGCTGTGAGATCATGACCTGAATGGAAGTCAGAGGCTCAACCAACTGAGCCACTCAGGCGCCCCTGGGTATACCTTTATACTGCCTGGTCGGGAAAGGCCTCTGAGGAATTACATTTAAACAGATCTGGATTACCAATAGCCAGCCCAGTGAATGTCTTTAGGAAGAGCTTTAGGAGAAGGTAGAGGACGCACAACTAGGTCATAACCTCCAGGGCAGGACCATCTTGGCAAGCTGAGGAATTTAAAAGCTGGTAGCCGCAGTGTGGGGGGAGGAGGAAGAGTGGTACAAGGTGAAGGTTGAGAGAGTGTTAGGGGTTGGATCCTGTGAGCCTTTGTAAACCAGGTTTAGGAGTTTGCATCTTATTCCAGGTGGGTTGGGAAAGCATGGAAGGGTTTTATGCGAGGGAATGTCATGACTTGAAATGAAATTTTGAAAAGGATTAATTAGTGCCTTGATGTAGGTGGTGGTTACATGAGTGTATGTGTAAAAGCTCATCAGAATTAATGATAAAATCATATTTTATGACTGTTGGCATAATGATATATATACTAATACTATACATTACAATATACTAATATACTAATATTATACTAATATATAATATACTAATACTATACATTAAGGCGTTTTTTGAGCTAACATTTGTTTTTTATTATCATTTTAAACGAAAATGTTTTTGAGGACCCCTAAAAGTACGGCGGAGCCCAGGCACTGTGCCTGCTATACCTACGGGATAAGTTGACCTGGTTGCTGTAATCCTGGTGAGAGAAGTTGGTGCCTTAGATGTGAGTGTAGGGATGGAAAGAGACAGATGCGGATCTATTTTGGAATTAAATTTGATGATTGATTAGATGCGAAGAGCACAGGAGGGGGAACTATCAAATCTGACTCCCATGTTTTTGGCATGAACCCCTGGATGATACCATTTACTTAGGGTGGCAAAGCCTGGGGTGGAGCAGGTTTGGAGAGGCGTGTGGGCTCTGTTTTGGCCATATTACGTTTGAGATATGTACTAGTCCAGTACTTCTCATGTTTTGATGAATTTACATATCATCTGAGGAATTTGTTAAAAGTCAGATTCCAGTTCACTAGGATTGGGGTAAGCCTGAGATTCTGTATGTCTTCTGGTTCAGATCATGAAAAGGGAATGATATTCAGGAATTAAGGAAAAACGCATTGGCTATTGGGGACAGTAGATTTCAGAAAGTTCACAGAAAAGCTGGATGAGGTTGGGACATGGGGGGTCAGGAGAGACTTTTCGTTACCAAGCACCTAATATATCCCAGGGGTATATCAAGCACTTAACAAGCTATGTTATTTAGTCCTCACAGTGGCCCTCTAAGGTAATTATTAACCCTGTTTTAATTTTTTTTAACTTTATTTATTTATTTTGGCAGGGTGGGTGAGGAGCAGAGAGAGAGAAAGAGAATCTCAAGCAGGCTCCACACCGTCAGCATAGAGCCCGACATGGGGCTCGAACCTATAAACGGGGGGTCATGACCTGAGCCGAACTCAAGAGTCAGACACTTAACTGATTGAGCCACCCAGGTGGCCCTTAATCCTGTTTTTAGATCGTGACTCCGAAGCTCAGAAACACTATGTACCTAACCCAAGTACACACAGCCAGCAAGTGGCAGAGCTGCAAACCCAGAGCTGTCTTATCAGGTCCACGTTCTTTGCAGTGTCCCAAAGGCTTCTTAAAAAATATAGAAAACTGTTAAAAAAAAAAAAAAAAGTCTATGGCAACTACTTCGTATCATTTGTTCTGAAGAAATCCAGAGGGAATAAACTGTTCATTTTCCATTGCTCTATAATGAATTACTCTAAAACTTACTGGCACAAAATAATAAACATTTATTGTCTCAGTTTCTGTGGGTCAGAAATTGGTCCTCAAAAATCACTCGCCAAGTCCTGACATTTGCAGTGTCTCATTTTCATATCCTCTTTTCCATGTTCCTGTTATTTCCCTTGTCATTTCTCACCCTGAGCACTACATTAGCTCCTAAAGAGTCTTCCTGATTATAGACTTTCCTGCCTCAATCGATATAATAAGTGGCTACCAGGTTTGTCTTCCTAAAGCATAGGTCTGAACACCTTCCCCTGCCGACTGCCTCCTGTGAGTCTATGGCCCAGGCAGACATGCGAGGTTGTGTCTGCTCCAGCCACAAATTCCTGGTCAACAGTTATTTCCTGTTAGCCTCCCTTGTCTAATGTCCTGTTCCAGTCGTGGATACCCAGTGCTTTCCTAATGTTGAGTCTTTCTGCTCTTTGCTCCTCTCTCTGCCTGGAATACTCTTTTTCCTCTTTCACTACTGAATGGATCACCAATAAAATCTCTTTCTAGGGCTCTTCAAATGTCACCTTTTCTAGGAAGCCTGAGCTGCTTTCTCTGAACCCCACCAGCGCTGTGTCTGCACCTTCTGACACTTGTCACCTTCCTTCTCGAACTGCCTTCCCTCTTGGTCTATCAACTCCTCCAGGGTGGTATCCATTTTGATTATCTTTGTGATATTCACGCATTAGCATGTGGAACACTGTTGGTGTTCAATATGTGTTTGCTGGTGCTAAAGTCAAATTTTCAAGGAATTTACATTCATTTGGGAGATTTTCAAGAAGTTCTCATAATGCATATTGACTTACATGCCTAGATTCATTTATTGTTCATTGAACTGGAAATCCGCTCTTAAAAGCAGTGGCTTCTTTCATAGGAATAAAGCAAAAAAAAATTTTTTTTTCTTCCTTTACACCGACTAGTCAAAACTGAAAAATGTTTGGAAACAAAGTTAAAGCAAACAAGCAAAAGCAAATGTAAGTTTGTATTTGTTTTCTGGAGTCTGAATTTACTAAACTAATTGACTTTATTTACTATTTGAGGTTCTTACAATTGTCCTTACAGTTGTCATTGAAATTGTCCAAATTTTCTTTTGAAAGCTACCCTTTTTCTAATATATATACTTATAAATAGTTATATCTGGAAGCTCGACCTTTTTAAAATCTCAACTACACTAATTAATAAATTTTGGTTAAAGCGTTCCTTCTGTCTTCTCTAAGCCTTGGTAGTTTAATCTGTAAGATGAAGGTATTAAATTAGATGATTTCAAAGGGTTTTTTCTTTTAACTTGTCGTTTTATGAATCTGTGATGCTGATTGTGGATATTGTGATCTTCCTCCTGGTGAAGCTGGCAAAACCATTTCTCAGATAACCAGGACTAAACTAATCCATTAATAATGGAATATGGTTCATATACCAGTTATTTCTGTTTTGTAAAGCTTGGGTAGCTGAAATAATCAAATTATTCTTTGCTGCTTTATGTACTCACAATCCAAGCAAAATATGTCAGTGCCTTAAAGATGCATATTTCTCCAAAATAAAGTTTTTATCACTGAGTTTTGACGGTAAGGTTAGCTTTAAATATATACCAAGATTATATAGGGGTTCTGTTTCTGGCCTGGTAAATAAATTCCCAGAGGATCAGCTCTCTCATAGATAAAAGTAAACTTTGGACAAAAATGGAAAAAAAAAACAACAACCCACAACTATCTGAAAGCTGTGGAACAAAGGCAAACAGCTTTTGGAGGGAAGCTGAAAGTTGAAAAAAGGTACCAACATGGGATGTTGCAAGCTGGTGCGGACCAGGGTGGCTAAGGAAGCCTGCCACATTTCTCCCATTATGAAGACATTGCCCAGGACAGTCTCTGCTCTCACAGGGTGAGGAAGAATCTTATCGAGAAGAGAGTCAGAGTTCCGATGTTGATTCTGCCCAAGTCTCTGGCCGGTTCTTGTACCATGAATACATAAAGCAGGCTGTAAACAGTTCAGCTGAGGAAAGAAAAAAAGAGAGAAAAAAAACTGAACTAGATCTGAGCTACTTATCCATTTCAAGTAAGAGAGAGTTTACAGTTTCAGTCTAACCAATTTCATTGCTTGCTTAAATAAAACATGAACATCTTTGGAAGACACATCAATTTCGTATTCCCGCTCTGAGAAATGACCACTAACTTAGTGGCTTAAGACAACACAGATCTAGTCTGTTATGGCTCTGGGTCAGAAGTCTGAAATGGGCTTCACTGGGCTAAAATCAAATTGTTGGCAGGACTGCCTTCTTTCTGGAAGTTTTCTGGGAGAATCTGTGTCCTTGCTTTTTCCAGCTTCCATATAATGCCTTGACTCCTGGTCCCCTTTTTCCATTTTCAAAGCCAGAAACACCAGATTGAATCTCTCTTTTATTGATCACTCTATTATCTTATGTCTCCCTCTTCCACTTTTTTTTTTTTTAAGTATAATCTCTACGCCCAACGTGGGGCTCGCACTCACAACTCCAAGATCAAGAGTTGCGTGCTTTACCAACTGAACCAGCCAGGCACCCCCTCCCTCTTTCACTTTTAAGGACCCCTGTGATACATTGGGCCCACTTGGATAATCCACTATAATCCTCCTATTTTAAGGTCATCCAATTAGCCACCTTAAGTCCATCTGCAGCTTTACTTCTCCTTCGCCGTGTGACATAACACACTCACAGTTTCTGGGGATTCAGATGTGGACGTCTCTGAGGGGTCATTATTCTGCCTACCACAGGGGGGTGTAACAGAATCTAGAGTCTCTATAACATTACATTTACAATGTACAGGATACGACCAAATTATTCAGCACATAAAGGACATGGAAAATGTGACCCATTCCCAAGGGTAAGATTACAGGGGTCAACCCCAAGATGACCCAGATGTTGAAATGATCAGAGGGAGACTTTAATGCAGGTGTTATAACCATGCTTATGGAGATAAAATAAGATATACTTGTAATGAATGAAAAGGTAGGAAATTTCAGCAGAGAAATATAAAATACAATAAGAATCGAATGGAGGGGCACTTGGGTGACTCGGTTAAGCATCTGGCTCTTGATTTTGGCTCAGGTCATCATCTCACAGTTTGTGGGATCAAGCCCCATGTCGGACTCTGTGCTGAGGGTGCAGAGCGTGCTTGGGATTTTCTCTGCCCCTTTCTCTTTCTCTCTTTCCCTCTCTCTCTCTCAGTCTCACACACGCACACTAAATAAACATTTATAAAAAAGGATCAAATGGAAATGTTAGAATGGAAAAATACAGTATCTGAAATAAATTTCCTGAGATGGTATTAAGAGCAGAATACAGATAATAGGAAAGGGTCTCTACACTTGAAGGTAGGTCAATAGAAATGATGAAATCTGCAAAGGAAAGGGAAAAAAGATGGGGAGAAAAATGAACGGATCCTCAGGAAACCTGTGGACAATATGAAAAGATATACTACTGAAGTCTCAACGGAAGAGGAGAGAGAGATGGGGCAGAGGAGTATTTGAAGAAACTTCCCACATTTGGTTAAGATTCAAGAAGCTTGGCAAATCCTGAACAGCATAAATACTAAGAAAGCTGCACTGGCTTATTATAGTTGAAATGATGAAAGCCAATGATAACAGGAAAATCTTGAAATCATCAGAATAAAGTAACCCATCACATACAGGGGGGCAATTTGAATGGCCAGGGGCTCCTCATAAATGATGGAGGCCAAAAGATAAAGAATCAAAAATTAAAAAAAATTTTTTTAACGTTTATTTATTTTTGAGAGACATAGAGACAGAGCATGAGCAGGGGAAGGGCAGAGAGAGAGGGAGATACAGAATCTGAAGCAGGCTCCAGGCTCTGAGCCGTCAGCACAGAGCCCGAAACGGGGCTTGAATTCACAGACCGTGAGATCATGACCTGAGCTGAAGTCAGCCGCTTAACCAACTGAGCCACCCAGGCGCCCCAAGAATCAAGATTTTTAAAGTGCCAGTGAGCCTCCCAGGTGTCCCTGGCCTTTGCTTTTTAAACATTTTTTAAGACATTAAAAATGTCTTTGAGACCGTTATTTACATACCAAACAATTCACCCGTTTAAAAGATTCAATTCAGTGGATTCTAGAGCTCTCAGGAAATGCAGTGGAGTTTAAAGTTCATAGAGTTGATGAAGCAACATACAATCACTTTTAGAACGTTTTCATCCCACCCAGAGAAACCCCATACCTTTCAGCAAGCATCTGCCATCCCTGTCATCCCCCTGGCCTTAGGTCACCACTAATCAACCACTTTCTGTCCCTATAGATTTGCCTACTCCAATTGCTTCACAGAAGGGAAGGCACACAAATATGTTGTGTTTTGTGACTGGCTTCTTTCACTTAGAATAATGCTTCATCCGTGTTGGGTAGTACGTATCAGTACTTCATTCTTTTTTATTGGCAGATTCTAAACGTTCTTGGGCTACAACCTTTTGCAGACATCAGATCCCTCACAGTCTATAGGACCTTTCTATGTTCTGTCCACTTCTCCTCGTATTGTGTTTCTTTGATTTAGGATTCCAAGGTCATGAGATTTGGCCCCACATTGGACTCCGTGCTGAGCATGGAGCCTGCTTGGGATTCTCTCTCTCTCTCTCTCTCTCTCTCTCTCTCTCCCTCTCTGCACCTTTCCCACTTGTGTACTCTCTCTCTCAAGTAAAAGAAAAAAAAATGAAGGCCAAATACATACATTTTCAGACGCAAGAAGACTAAGAGTTCATTGTGGGTAGACTACATTACAGTGAAAGCCAAGGGAAGTTCTTCAAGGGAAGTTCTTCAAGTTCTATCAGGGGAAGTGATACCAAAGGGAAAGTCACATCTTCAGGAAAGAATGGAGGGTATCGGAAACAGGAAATTGCCGTGTGACTACAAAAGGCTTTTTTCCTCCCCTTAATTTCTTTAAAATACTTTCAACCTTTGAAAGCAAATATTAGAACCTTGTGGGGTTTATAACGTCTTTAAATTTTTTTTTTACATTTATTTTTGAGAGACAGAGACAGAGCACAAGTGGGGGAGGGACAGAGATGGAGACACACAATCTGAAAAAGGCTCCAGGCTCCGAGCTGTCAGCACAGAGCCTGACCTGGGGCTCGAACCCACAAACTGTGAGATCATGACCTGAGCCGAAGTCGGCCGCTTAACCAACTGAGCCACCCAGGCGCCCCTATAATGTCTTTAGATGTAATGTGTATATTACAACTATGGCGTAAAGGATGATGGGTCTTTTATCCAGGGAGATATGATATTAACTCTAAGTAGGCTACAAAAGGTTAAGGCTATATATTCTAAACCTTAGAGCAAGAATTTAAAAATAATGCAAAGAAGTATAGCTTAAAATGCAATAAATGAGTCAACGTGGAATTCTAAAAAATATTTAAATAATCCAAAAGAAGGCGGCAAAGGAGGAACGGATAATAGTAATAATTTTGAAAACCAGAGGGGAAAAATAAGATGTATAAAACAAGCACTTTTAAGGGACAACACATTAATTGAGTCTTCCTGGAAAATGTTTTGCACTGGGTTTGGGACTATCTGGTGCACGGTAAGGCAGATTCTCATCGCAGCTCTGTTTCTAGTCAGCTCTGCAGAGCCAGGGTGAATCGAAGAAACACAATACGAGAAGTGGACAGAATATAGAAAAGTCCTATAGACCATGAGGAATCTGATGTCTGCAAAAGGTTGTAGCCCAGGAACATTTAGAATCTTCACCTCTGGGGAAGAAGCAGGCAATCCCAGAGTGGCGTGCCCAGGAGAGTGGGGAAAATAAAGCCAGGTCTCTCCCGAGGTTCTGTCTATAGCAGCTTCCTTCCGGAGGGGAGGAAAGGCAGGAAGACACCTGCCAATGTCAGGTTCTGTTGGAAGCTACTCCCTCATTGCATTCCACAAGGTTCTCTCCCAAGCCCCCCTCTCTTTTTGCAGCAAAAGCTACAAACGCAAATGCCTCCAGGAGCCAGGAAGATGAAGTGAATGATGAATGATTTCAGGCAGCCTGGTAGGCACTGCACGCAGAGCACATGATCCCCGCGGCAGAGAGACATCTACTGCTTACCCAGTACCCGTGAGCTCCCCGTTTCTCAGCCCCCTGCTGGGGCGCATGTGCCTCGACCAGGCAGATGGACTGTCAGCGGAAGTCATATAGGTCACGTGGCGTGGGAAGCACATCAGATCTGCTACTGCTCTTCTGGGCAGCCTGATCGCAACAGCTCCTGTTCCCTGCTGCGCGTGAAGAACACAAGGTGAAAGAGAGCCAGAAGGTGTCGGCAGCCTGGACCCCGAGTCATTGCTGGGAGGAAAGCCGCTCTGGAGAGTTGCCCGATTCACCCTGGACTCTGCTTGAACAAGAAGCAAATCTTCATTCTGTTGAGGCCCTTCTATTTTGGTATTGTAGCCTAGTCTACCCGACACCCTGCCTTTGCAGGCAGCAGTCACGGTTCCGCCCAGGCCCTTACTGTCCAGTGAAATGTGGGCCCGGCCGTCAGCTAGATCTTCCAGTTTTTACGAGATACACCAGAAGTAAGGATTTTTTTGGTGAAAATTCCGACATCTAAAAGTGGACTTAATTTGGAAAGTTGAAACCCCGTGTAGCCCCCAGAAAACACATTTGGGGGCCAATTTCGCCCCCGGGGCACCAGTTGTGACTTGTGCCTTGCATTTTCTTTCTAGCGACTCATCAGTTCCCAAAGCTTCTGTTGTCATTCCTGTTCAGATGGGACAAAGCCCATATCTTCGTATCACAGCTCCCAATGGGCTCAATCGAGGCCTCCAGTTCGGCGTTTCTCACCTCGGCCTAAATTCTGGAGTGCAGCTCCTCTGTGGACTTTAAATGATCCATCCCATCTGGCCCTCTATAGCCAGCACGCCAGAAATGCAGCCTGGGAAAAGGCCTGATGGTTCTTTCTCGTGGTCTCGACCCCATCTCCTTTTCCTGACATATTTTGTATTCAAGCTAATCATTTCTTTGTTATTTCTGACCTAGTGATTTACTTTCCTGTTTGTGGCCTCGCATTGTTCCCCTTGTCCTGGATACTTCTTCACCATTAAACTTTTTTTTTTTTCTCTCAGTTTTCTTCCTTCCTTCCTTCCTTCCTTCCTTCCTTCCTTCCTTCCTCCCTCCCTCCCTTCCTTCCTTCCTTCCTTCTTTCCTTCCTTCCTTCTCTCTCTCTCTCCCTCTCTCTCTCTTTGGAAATTTGGATTCTGTCTTCCTCTGCCCCGTGGGTTTGCTCTGACTAGTCCTGGATTTTCAGTTATCTCTTAGACAACTTAAGGTCAAACTGTTCCAAGTTGAACATACTCATGCTTCTATCCCAGCTTCCCTGTCTCTGTTAAGGGTACTACTATCTTCCAAGTCACAGTCTCAAACCCTAGGTATCCTATTAACCTCCTCACCCAGAACCAACCCAAATATTCATTGAGTATTCGCACTGTCAGTGCTCTGTTCTGGGCAATGGGGATACAATGGTGAACTTAAAAAAAAAAAAAATCTGGGCCCTCATGGAGTTTACATTCTATCGGGAATGGACAGACAACAAATAAATATATATCAGATCAGGTAGTGATATGTACCATGGAGAAAAACAAAGCCAGGTAAAAGAGCTAGGGGGCACCATGGTGGGGAAGGGTGTTATTTTATGTTTGGCAGTGGGGGGGGCGGGGACTGGAATAGAGATGAAGGAAATGAAGGACCGAGATGACAGATATCCAGGAAGAGCGCTGTAAAGGCCAAGATCCTGAGGTGAAGGCGTGCGTGGCACTTTTGGGGTCCAAAAAGGAGACCACTGTGGCTGGAACTGGGCGAGCAAGGGAGAGGGTGGTAGGGGTCGTTGCTCGCCTAGCCCATCCTTCTCTTCCAATCCATTCTCACCACCTCTGCTCTAGTTACCATTCTCCTTTCCACTCCGGACTATCTCCACCTCATCTCCACCCAGTTTACCCCTGTCCGCCCAGCACATGGTGCCGGGAGCAAGCTTCCTACACGCCTACACCTTCCTGGGCTCTGTGATGGTTAATTTTATTCTGTCCACTTGGCTGGGATAACGGATGCCCAGATATGTGGTAAAACACTATTTCTGGGTGCTTGTGTGAGGGGATCTCTGGAAGAGATTAGCATTTAGGTTGATAGAGTGACTAGACACCACTTTCACTGATGCTAGTAGCCATCATTCAATCCACTGAACAAAACTGCAGCCGAAAGGACAGATTTGCTCTCTCTGCTTATGCTAAGTGATCCATCTATTCCTGATTCAGACATCTGTGCTTCTGGTTCTCAGCCTTTGGACTCAACTGAATTATACCACCAGCTTTCCTGGTTCTCTAGCTTTGCACACGACGAATCCTGGGACTTCTCTGTGTCTGTCACCATGTGAGCCAATTCCTAAATGAATCTCTCTCTCTCTCTCTCTCTCTTCTGTTGGTTCTGTTTTCTCTGGAGAACTCTAATACACATCCCATCTCTTTCCAAGGCACTGCTCCCTAGCATTGAAAGCACTTAGTAATCTGCCTTCATCTTGCCTCTCTAACCTTATCTGTCACTTCCAACGTCTGGCTTGCCCTGAGATTTCCCAGTGTTACTATTCTCTTCACCTAGAATAGCCTGTATCTTCCCAGTCTTGCCGGCTCCTTTGCAGCAGAAGCCTACGTACTCCAATCGGTGTCCCAAGACATCTTCTTGGCCTCACCTCCTATTCAGTTGTGTAATTGGTTTATTTTATCTTCCTAATTAGATTACAAAACTCCAGGAGGTATTTTATACATGTTTTGTTTTTCCTCTCTTCCAAGGCCATGTATCCTGTAATGTTCTTTTTGATGAGAATTTCTGCTTGAGGAATGCAGGTGATCCTTTTTTTTTTTTTTTTTTTAATTATTTAAGTCTGGAGCCCAGACTTCCAGAGACCTCATAGCTTCCACTTTCACCCTTTCGGAACTTGCCGTTATCATGTAAGAAACCCAGGTTATTCTGGCTGGAGAGCGACATGGAGGAAAACCAAGGCACCCGGCTGACAGCCCCAGCTAACCACCTTGTTTGTGAGTGAGGGCATCTTGGACTCTCCTGGTTCAGGTGACTGTAGACACATAAGCAACTCCAGGTAAGACCAGTGGAAGAACTTCCCGGCTGAGCCCAGCTAAAATTGCAAAGTTGTGAGCTCATAAATGGTTACTGTGGGTTTTTTTAATGTTTATTTTTGAGAGAGAGAGACACACACACACAGAATCCAAAGCAGGCTCCAGGCTCTGAGCTGTCAGCACAGAGCCTGACGCAAAGCTTGAACTCATGAACGGTGATATCATGACCTGAACCGAAGCCAGACGCTTAACCGACTGAGCCACCCAGGCACCGCTATAAATGGTTACCGTTTTAAGCCTCTGAATCTTGGTGTGTTGTGTTATGCAGCAATGGCTAAACTGGCACAATGCTGTCTGTGTAGTCATAGAATGTCAGCCATGGGCAGGGGACAAGTCAGGCAGGGGCAGAGGATTCTTCTTTGGGGATATGGGTTGCTCACCATGGTTGAATTTCCTGGCTCAGCTGCCCTGCACCCCAGCTGGTTGGGACCCCTGTGCTGCTCCTTGAAGGAAGTATCACCACCTGGCTATGTGGTTTGGCCCCAAACCTCCTAGGTGCCCACACAGCCCCTTGACCAGCTCGTTATCTGGACTGGGCTGGGGGCTCAAAGAGAAGTCGGGGTCAGCCCTCTTCAAAAGAAGAGAGACAGCAAACCGATAACACTCTTCTACAGACCCGACATCTGAACAAGGAGAGGTGTGTACAACTTAAAGTACAAAGTTACCCCATCATCAATATCCGCCCCTCTTTTCCTTGAATCTGTATGACGCTTTTACTTCCCAAACATCTTTCTACTTAGCTTGTTTCAGTTCCAACATAGTGCGGTGAGTAAGAAGGCCAGGTGAGGCAATCAAGAGATTTTCCCGGCACCACACAGCAGCCTAACTGTGAGCCAAATCTGGGCCTCCTGCCACAGAGCCCAGTGGTCCAGGGCTGGCTAGTTCCGTGAGCAGCCTCCGGGTGCAGCCCTTTCTCTTCAAGAGTGAGGGATGGGGTTGGGCATCTGGGATAGGAGGAAAACTTAACTTTTCATTGTATATCTTTTATGCTATTCAGATTTGTAATTGTGATAATTTTATGTGAACTTGACTGGGCCAAGAGATGCCCAGGTCCACGGCAAAGCATTATTTCTGGCCGTGTCTGCGAGCGTGTCTTGGGAAGAGACTAGCATTGGACTCAGTAGACTGAATAAAGATCGCCCTCACCAGGGCAGGCGGAGGCTTTATCCAATCTCTTGGGGGCCTGAGTGGAACAAAAAGGTGGAGGCAGGGTGAATTTGCTCTCTGTTTCAACTGAGACGTCCGTCTTCTCCTGCTCTCTGACCTTGGGGCTCCCAATCTTGGGATTTCCAATTCAGATGATGACTTACACCACGGAGCACCAATTCTCAGGCCTTCCGACTTGGACTGAATTACACCCCCAGCTTTCCTGGCTCTCCGGCTTGCAGACAGCAGGCCGTGGGACTTGCTGGCCTCCACCACTGTGTGAGTCAATTCCCATTATAAATCTCCTTTTACATGTATCTCCATATATCCTTTAAAAAATTTATTATATATATTTTTAATGTTCACTTATTTTGAGAGAGAGAGAGAGAGAGAGGGAGAGACAGAATGTGAACAGGGGAGAGGCAGAGAGAGAGGGAGACACCGAATCCACAAAGCAGGCTTCAGGCTCTGAGTTGTCCGCACAGAGCCCAATGCAGGGCTTGAACTCACGAACTGTGAGATCATGACCTGAGCTGAAGTCAGGCTGTGAACCGACTGAGCCACGCAGGTGCCCTTTTTTAAACTGTTTATTTTTGAGACAGAGCAAGTGGGGGAGGGGCAGAGAGGGAGGGAGAGAGAGAATCCCAAGCAGGGTCCGTACTGTCAGCCCAGAGCCCAACGTGGGTCTCCCACTCATGAATCATGAGATCATGACCTGCGCTGAAATCAAGGGTCGGACACTTAACCAACTGAGCCACCCAGGCACCCCTATCCCTATATATCCTATTGAACCTGTTTCTCCAGAGAACTCTGACTGATAAGGTAATTGTAGAACAAACATTATTAATTCAATAACAATACTAATTAATCAGGCAATAAGTATTTAGTTCATAATAATTCTAATCAGGCAATGAATAAATATCGTATCAAAAAATTATGTCTCTCCAGTGGCATACGTAGAGTATTCGACACTTTCACTCTAAAGGACAAAATTACAAAGAATCATTATTTTCTTGACTCACTTTTCAGCTTTAGAACAATGAATAAGGGACGCCTGGGTGGCTCAGTTGGTGAAGCGGCCGACTTCGGCTCGGGTCATGATCTCACGGTCTGTGAGTTCGAGCCCTGCGTCGGGCTCTGTGCTGACGGCTCAGAGCCTGGAACCTGTTTCGGATTCTGTGTCTCCCTCTCTCTCTGCCCTTCCCCTGCTCACGCTATGTCTCTATGTCTCTCAAAAAATAAATAAACGTTAAAATTTAAAAAAAAGAACAATGAATAATTGAAACATATTATTTAAAAAGATATTCAAATCCAGTAAAGCATTACACTTGCCAAGCAAAAATATTTTATCTCGCAATTTGCACTATCATTGTTTAGAATTTTACGCCCTCAAATTCTGTATGCCCACGTAGAGCAGCAGAACTGGAGTAACTCAGGTGTTATTTCTTTACAGTAACTGTGTGTGGTCAGTGTTTATGTCTCACTTACCGTTAAAACCTAGGAACACAGATTACCCCATGTCTGGGATAATTACCCCAAAGGCTGGCTGGACAATTCCCAACTGTGACAAACTTCTCTCAAAATGCATGGGTAGAGTGAAAAATGCAGTGTTCACCTAATTAACTTAGAATATATAGAATACTGCTTTTTTTAAAATTAAATTAAATTAAATTTTTATTTTTGAGAGACATAGATACAGAGAGTGAGCAAGGGAAGGGCAGAGAGAGAGGGAGACACAGAATCTGAAGCAGGCTCCAGGCTCTGAGCCGTCAGCACAGAGCCCAACGTGGGGCTCGAACTCACAGACCGTGAGATCATGACCCGAGCCGAAGTCGGCCGCTTAACCAACTGAGCCACCCAGGCGCCCCAGAATACTGCTTTTTAACAATAACGAAAGTGTGGGGCACATGGGTGGTTCAGTTGGTTAAGCGTTGACTCTTGGTTTTGGCTCAGGTCATGATCTCATGGTTCGTGAGTTCGAGCCCCGAGATGGGCTCTGTGCCGACAGCGTAGGTAGGGCCTGCTTGTGATTCTCTTTCCATCTCTCTTTGCTCCTCCTGCTAGCTCTCTCTCGCGCTCTCAAAATAAATAAATATGAAAAAAATAATGAAAGTGTGTTAATTTGTTTATGATTAACACTCATTGTTAATCATAGGAATTGTTTAGAACTTTGACCCATGAAAGATTTTCCTACAAGTATTTTATCGCTGACCTTGTTTAGGACTGCCCACGTATGAAGATAATTAAAAGTTGGACTTTCAGCCAGTTTTACTGTTGTTTTTTAAAAAAAATTTTAAAAAGATCTTATTTTTAAGTAATCTCTCCCCACGTGGGGCTTGAACTCATAACCCCAAGATCAAGAGTTCGTGCTTTACTAACTGAGCCAGCTGGGCTCCCCTTTACTACTGTTTTTGAATTCCCTACAGACAATGCACCCCCTCTTTGCCTAACTCAGGGGGACTGGTCCCCATAGCCCTGCCCCCCTTACAAATTCATTTTTTTTAATTAAAAAAATTTTTTAATGTTTTATTTATTTTGAGAGAGAGAACGAGGTGGGGAGGGGCAGAGAGAGGGGGAGACACACAGAATCCACCAAGCAGGCTCCAGGCTCTGAGCTGTCAGCACAGAACCCGACTTGGGGCTCGAACCTACAAACCGTGAGCCGAAGTCAGACACTTACCCGACTGAGCCAGCCAGGTGCCCCTTACTGGGTCCTTGTTCCATATCACCTAGGACGATATGTTCAGGGGTCTCAAATTTAAAAGCCGTCAGGGTTCCGCGAGGAACCATGTGAGGCGTGTAAGTACAGAGTGCATGTCTTGCCTAGAGGCGTTCGCAGGCAATTTCCCTGACAGCCTATGACACCCGCAGCTAATAAACAATCCAAACAGAGGTCAGGGCTGACTGCAGAGCTCTTTCTCCCGTGCCATTTGGCTTCGCCCTAAGCCCATTTCCTCGGCTAAGGGCCACTAATACTCGCCTATCATGAGAAGCTCGGGGAACATTTATTTCAAATTCTAAGCCCAGGACCTGGCACACAGTGAGCACTCAAACAGTGGTAGCTCCGTATAAAATCGTTAATAAACTGCAAAACATTATACAAATAGCAGGTGTTATTATGAGGAACAGAAACAGCAGGGTGAAAATACCACCTTTTAGACGAATTCACAGGTGGGTACAGATTTATGTCCTAGGTAAGAAGAGAGTAAGGTACGTGGGAGCCCTGGAGTAGTCGAGAGCTGAGGTGGGTGGGTTGAGATGAGGAACGAGTCTGGTGGCCCCTGTGTGCCGGGGGAGAGAAGGGGACGGAACGTCGTCATGGCAGTGTGGCTCTGCTTGAGGGAAAGAGATGTGTGGCAGCTCCATCTGTGGGGTCCTCAGAGTTAAATAGGGTAAGCACGCCACCTGCGGGAACACTTGCCATGCAAGATTACTTTAAAAATGGGGGCGCCTAGGGGGCTCAGTGTGTTAAGCATCCGACTCTTGATTTGGGCTCCGATCATGATCCCAGTGTCTGGGGATTGAGCCCTGTGTCAGGCTTCGAGCTGAGTGTGGAGCCTGCTTGGGATTCTCTGTCCCTCTCCCCTGCTCATGCTCTGTCTCTGATTAAAAATAAAACAAAATAATTTAAAAATAGCCAGAGAGGAGTGCCTGGGTGGCTCATTTCTTTGAGTATCCAGCTTTTGGTTTTGGCTCAGGTCATGATCCTAGGGCGGTGGGATTGAGCCCTGCATCAGGCTCCGTGTGCTGAGCATGGAGCCTGCTTAAGATTCTCTCTCTCCCCCTCTGCCCCTTCCCCCAGCTCACACTTGCACTTTCTCTCTCTAAAGTTAAAAAAAAAAAAAAAGAAACAACTTAAATAGCCAGAGGGCTGTTTGTTGCAGTTCCATTTATGGTAACAGACATCAAAAAGCAATGTAAATATTTAAAACTAGAGTGGGACCGGGGGCGCCCAGGTGGCTCAATCGGTTAAGCATCTGACTCTTGGTTTCTGCTCAGGTCATGATCTCACATTTGGTGAGTTGGAGCCCCGCATTGGGCTTTGTGCTGACAGTGAGGAGCCTGCAGGGGATTCTCTCTTTCCCTCTCTCTCTCTCTGCCCCTACCCTGTTTTCTCTCTCTCTCTCAAAATAAATAAAAGGTCTTTAAAAAAAAAACTAGAAGGGGACTGGTTAAATAAATCATGCTATATCCATTCCTTGAGAGAATACGATTCACTCCTGAAAACTCATATTATGAGAATCTATGTAGATGAATATTAATTGCCAAGGACAGGAATGCCCGTTATGTGTAAAAAGGAGACTGTAAAACAGTGGGTACAATGCATTCCCACTTTTGTGAAATGAAAACAAGTACCTGTTAAAAGGTCCTGAAGGGTACACATCAAGGTATTGGTAACGGTTATCTCTAGGTGGTGGTATTTGGGAGGTTTTAAAATGTTCTTTTCTGCTCGTCTGTGTTTTCTGATTTTCCACAGTGAACATATTCTGCTTTCGTAATGAGGAAAATGGCGTTTATTTTTTTTAATTAAAAAATCTTTTTGACGTTTATTTATTTCTGAGAGAGCGACAGAACATGAGCGGGGAAGGAGCAGAGAGACAGGGAGACACAGAATCCGAAGCAGGCTCCAGGCTCCGAGCTGTCAGCACAGAGCCGGACGCAGGGCTCGAACCCATGAACCATGAGATCATGACCTGAGCCATAGTCAGGCACCTAACTGACTGAGCCACCCAAGTGCCCTGAAAAATGGCATTTATTTTTAAAGCATGGTGACAGTTAGATGGACAGAGATCAAAGACTCAGCTAATAAAATAGGACTCAGCTAATCTGGAAAAGCATCTGGTAGGAGGTCGCGGACTTTCCAGGGAAGGGGAAGGAGGGAGAGAGTTATGGGGAAGGGTGGACTGATGGGCAGGTGGGGGCAGGGCAGGAAACGTGGGATCGCTTGGGCCCAGGGGAGATGGCAGGGGCCGGGCCGCACACCTGACACTGATCTTGCTGGCTCCTTGACTGTGGGATCACGGTCATTTGCCACCCTCCCCTCACCTCTAGGTGGCCCTCCAGAATAAGTGGCAAGCCGGGATGAAGCTCTCTGGATGGGACTTTGTCCCTATGAACTCTGAACTGCAGGAAGTTGGAAAAGAAATTAGTGGGTGTGGGTGGAGAAGCTGACTGTTGGCAGTTTTGGCCGAATGGTGGTGCTAAAAGGCAGGCGACTGGAGCACAGCATAGCAGTCCCGGGTTAGGCTGGCACGGTCCGCCGTCTGCAAGTATAGGGCCAGCAGGGGGCAGAGGAAGGTTAAGAGGCGGGCGGCTTCCGCTGGGCCAGCTGGAGTCACCAGTCTCCAATGCCCTCAGCACTCAATAAAATGGATCATTCTGACAATGAAGTGCCAGGAACAAAACAGAATAGCTCCAACAGGTGTGGACCTTGGAACTGAATGCTCCAAGGGACAGCTCAGGGCACCTCTCCAAGCTCCTCCCTCAGCCCTCCCCGGCTCGCACCCGGCACCTCCTTGCTCTGAGCCTCGCCCTCCTACCATGCTTTTTCCTCCCCTCTCTGTGTCCTCCCTTCCTTCCCTATATGCACTGAGCACCTTCTGGGCACCAGAGCAGTTAGCCAGATCCTGGGAAGGTGAGGGAAAGATCCCTGAGAATGAGGTGGGAGGGAGCTAGATAAAGGGCGATGTGTGTGGATAGAGCGGATTTGTCGCGTGTGACTGGCAGAGAGAGCCACGCTCCCAGGTCCTTGCGCTGGGGCTGCCTAGAAGAACCAAGCGAAGCCGAGTGTGGCCGAAGGCTGGTTGACAAGGGGGCGACTGGCGAAGAGGGGCCTGAGGAGAGTCAGGGGACTGGCTATGCGGTTTGGACATTTGTGAGGCCACTGAAGGATTCTAGGTAGGTGGGGGACCTGATGAGATGGACTTTTAAAGAAGATCTCACCGGACATACACGCTGAACCCACTGAGCCCTCTAGATGCCCCTATTTTAAAAAAAGGTTTAAATCTGAGATGCCAGAAAGGATATATCCCAAAGCAGGCATCAAGTAAGAAGTCCCATAGGCTGTTTAGGAGCTCAGAAGAGAGATCTGGGTTGGACACCTTAGTTTGGAAGCCTTTGCTATATAGAAGGTGCTACTGAAGCCGTGGCAATGGGTCGGATCACTCGAGGAGACAGTACGTGGTAGTAGTAGAAAGAGGGTTCAGCGCCTAGCCCTGAGGAATGTTAACATGTATAGATCAGATAAAGGAGAGAGAGCTGGAGACAGCAGAAGCCACGCCTGGAGGAAAGCCTGAAGTGAGGTGTCCAGGAGAATAGGGAAGGAGAGTGTTTCAAGAAGAAGGCGGGGGCGCCTGGGGGGTTCAGTCATTTAAGCATCCGACTTCGGTTCCAGTTATGATCTCATGGCTCGTGAGCTCCAGCCCTGGGTCAGGCACTGTGCTGACAGTGCCGAGCCTGCTTGGGGTTCTCTCTCCTCTCTCTCTGCCTCTCCCCTGCTCTCTCTCTCTCTCTCTCTCTCTCTCAAAATAAAGAAACTTAAAAAAAAAAGAAGTAGGGAGCGTTCAGCTACTGAAAGCTCAGTGGTCAAGGAACACGAGGGATGTCAGGTGTCCACTGATTCTAACAATGTGGAGTCTCTGGGAACCTTGGCTAGTGCTTCCGTGGGGCAGTGGCGCCCAGGCCAGCCTGGCGGGGCCTGAGGAGAGAAGGAGGGTGAGGAGGAGGAGAGCCTATGAAGAGGAAGGGAGGGCCAGGGAGGCGCTGCCGGGGGGAAGGTGGTCCGGGGAGCCTGTTTTAAGGTGGGCGACACACGAACGTGCTCGGATGATAATGGGAAGGATCTAGCAGAGTGGGAGGGGAATCCAGTCAGCTGAGGTGTGCGAGTGGCGGGGGGTGGCGGGGAGAGGATGGGGTCCAGACCTTTGCTCATGCTTTTCCCTCTGCGTATGATGCCTTCCCTGCCTTACCACAGGCTCGCCTTATATGTTCTTCAAGAACCAGCTTGGATGTCACTGCTTCTGGGACCTTTCTCTAGTCCTACCAAAGGACTCACTCAAGTCCAACTTTGTCTCCACCCATGCACGGCATGTTTATGGCTGGAGTATAGCTTTTTTCTTTAAGAGAGAGAGGGAGAGAGGGAATCTTAAGCAGGCTCCGTGCTCAGTGCAGAACTCTGGGATCATGACCTGAGCCGAAATCAAGATTCAGATGCTTAACCAACTAAGCCACCCAGGCACCCCTGGATTATAGCTTTTATCGTATATTAGTGAGGAGAGAGATTCCCACAGAATATCTGTATCCCAGCACAGTGTCTGACACATATGGAGCAGGCCCTCGTATGTGATTCGAGTGGACATTTGGACGGATGAATGGATGAAATGTGAGCCCCCGGACGTCCCGGTGGTGGGGTGAGGGTGCTGGGGTCATGGTAGGCTGGCTGAGAGAGAACGGGCTATTTCAGCAGCTATTTCTGATTTTTTTCCCCCCCCCGCAGGAGCGGAGCCCCCGATGGTTCCCAGACTCTGTCACAGTATGACCCCAGGAATCTAGCTTGGAGGATCTGTCAAGTGTAGAAGAAGAAACGGAAGTAGAGACAGAGCCCCGCTCCGGTCAGTCCATCTACACGGCAGGCTGAGAGGTCAGAGGTGAGGGGAGCAGGATGGGAGTGGGGATCAGGGGAGGTGCCTGAATTCCTCCCTCCCAGCACACATAGATCCTCAGGTATTTTCTAATTAAGGTGAGGAGAAGCAACAGGGACCCTCTGGAATGTAAACATCAGATAAGACCAGGCCCCCCCCTCCTCTCTGGAAAGCTTCCATTTTCTTTCTTTTAGCACGAATACCACATTCTTTCCCAAGAGCTAATTTCTGCCCCCTCTAGTTCCTGCTGTGGATTCTCTTCCTTGGGGGTAAGGAGTCTACCTCCCAAGTTCTTTCCATGCCCCTTACCCTACGCTTTGTCTCCATATTTGGGTCTTTTTGTAACCCCAGTGACTTAGTAGTCTTAGGCAGTGCCTGTCTTCTGAACCTGGAGGGAGACCTCTGATTTTTTTTTTTGAATGTTTATTTATTTTTGAGAGAGAGAGAGAGAGAGAGCGTGGGAGGGGCAGAGAGAGGGGGACAGAGGATCTGAAGCAGGCTCCGTGATGACACCACCCAGGGCTCGACCTCGTGAACTGCGAGATCATTACCCGAGCCAAAGTTGGACGCTTAACCAACTGAGCCCCCCAGGTGCCCTGGGAGCCCTCTGATTTTAATCAATATGTGGCTATCTCTTGGGTTCATGCTGTGGGTTTTTGATCCCTGCTATGGGCTTCTCTACCCTGTACCTTCTAGGATGGTAGAGCAGGTGCCATCGCTGGACCGAGACAATGTCCATTCAAATAACCAAGAACCAGCCCACGTATGGGGCCGGGCACCCCAACCCCTGAAAGAATGGTCTCGGCAGGTGGTGCTAATAAGAGAGCCCCAGAGGAAGAGAGAGCATCAGCAGCCAGCCGGTGCCATAGTTACAAGGAAGGCCTCGGGGACGGGGATGAGGACGAGGTGTGGTTTGCCTCCCGGAGGGAAGCTTGGGATGTAGGAGATGGAGGCATGGGCAGGAGGCAGGTAGGAAACATGGTTTGTTATTGAAGGAGGAGATTGGAGAAGGAGTTAAGGAAGGAGGGGGTGGTCGGAGAGAAGGAATTCGGGGTAAGGAGACTGGATTTTAGGCCTTCAACAATGGGAGGCCATTAAAGGTGTTTACCATTGGGGGAGGGAGTGATAGGGGGACGGATGCAGATTTAAAGATAATTCTGGAAGCAAAGAGTGGACTGTTGTTCGGGGCAGAGAGACAGGGGCCCCATGCTCTCTTATCTCCCCAACTTCTCCCCCTCAGCTGGTACCCTTGTCTCAGTCAGCCCAGAAGTCTCTGGAGTGAAGATCTGGAATCAGTGGGACTGAGGGAGTCTCAGTCTGGGGACTCTCGGAAACAGGGTCCACACTTGGCCAAGGGTTCTGTCCACAAGAAAGCCTGGACCTCAAAGCCTTCCCTGCCTCTCGGGTAGCCTAGGACAGGATGCACTGTTCTGGGCCTGAGTGCATGGCATTGTCCAAGGAAGGGTTCAGTTGACCGTGTGTCACTGGGCTCTCACCTTGGCCTCAAGAGCAAAGGGGATGATTTAGAACAAGCTCAGTGGGTCTCTGGGGATACCCACAGAGGTGCACCAGAGTGTCCCCCCTCTCTCCTTCTGATTCCCCAGACCCAGGCTTCGCTGACCCCCACTTCTTCCCCTCCTACCTCAGCGGTCAGGTCTAGGGAAGAATTCACTGGAATGCAGAGCCATGCTGAGTCCTGGGATCTGGGAGAACGTTCCCAGAGACAGGGGGATGGGGGCAACGACCTCCCAAGGATTGGGAGGGGCCCTTGTAGGGGCATTGGCTGGGCTCTTTGACTCCCCTCTGGGCATCTGGGGCCGCGCCATTTGGGGCTACTTTTACAGGAAGAGCTCTCTTTGTCCCAAGGTAGGCCACTTGTCTTTCTTCATGTCCCGGTTCCCCCCCACCCATCCGTTTCTCTTTCAAGACAGGGCTGGAAAGGTGGGGGCTGCCAGATTCAGCTCTGAGCTTGGTGCAGGGGTGCTGTCTGCGGGCCTTTCGGTCTTGGAGTGGGAGTATAATTTGGCCCTGGAACCACAGAAGCCTCTCTCTCTCTCTCTCTGTCTCCCTAGCATGCTTCCAAATGTCAAGAAGGAAGAGGTATTTTCATATTATTATATCAGCCTCCCCACTTCCATGATCCCTAGGTCCTCTCCAAAAATAGCCCTTTTACTTCTGGAAGGGGAGTTTTCCATGGATCACGGCAAGTGACTCTGCAAGCCCTGACTCGTGGTGCTCTTATCACCACTCCCTGGCCCCCTCCTCTGCCCACCTACATTGCACTCATCCTTAGCTATCAGCAAGATGCCCACCCCCTCCAGGAAGCCCCTCGCCCCCAGCCCCTCCCGCTGCCTACCTTGGTGTACCTGTCTATAGTCCTTGGTGTACCTCTACTCTCCAGTAATGAAGCAGGGCAGACTCTGCTGGACCTTGGTCCCCTGTGGTTTCCTGAGGATGGCTCAGTCTGGTTTGTCTGGCCACACTTTACCTTCGTCAAGGACGATAGCTACATCTCCTTCCGGGTGGGGGGAACGGGGGTGGGAGAGAGGCTGGTGTAAGGAGTCAGAGGAAGGAAAGAGGTATGTTGCATGTGTGTGTGTGTGACAAAGAGAGAGAGATGGAAAAAGACAAAGAGAACACGGGCAGGAATGCCCAACTGGAGAGGCTATGAGGACACAGACTGTCCTCTAAACCCCTGCCAGCCCTTGTCATGGCTAAGCCCCCACCGGTTATATTCTGCTCTTTGGCGTATAATTTGCATTTTGTGTATTATGTGCATAGATGACTATACGTTCCCCTCCCTTAAAGTGCAACGCGCATCACATCCGGGCACCCCAGGGGATGTTTCTTCTCTCCACTCCGAGTCCTGGGTCCCCAGTCCCTAAGAACTGGGACTTGAGAGCCTCCCCTGCTGTCGTCAGACCTGCCGCAGGCATGGGATTAGATGGACCCGTTTGGTAAGCTGGCAGAGGCTCTGCCAACATGGGGCCTCTTTTGAGGTTCGGCTTACAGCACCCTAGCCCCTCTGGGTGGGCGTGGCCATCTGCTCTGCCTCCCTGCCCAATGCCCTCGCTCAGATGAGGGTGAGGAGACTAGCCCTCCGGACCTTCTTTCAGCAGGAAAGCGCCTGAGAAAGTACCTCATTTGGGCAGAAATCAGGCTCCTGCGGCTTTCACATTTTGGTCTGGTTGTACCCCTGGGGGGTCACGAAGACAGGTCCCATTTTACTTCAGATGTTTGGCAGCACGGAAAGTGGAAAGGAACTCAGAGGAGACTGAAGGCTCAATGCAGGAGGAACCTGGGCCCAGGGAGGAAAGAACTGAGTGAAAGTTGCCCAGTGAGTCAGCCTGACCCCACCCCTGCCCAGCACATGCTTCTTACCTCCCCAACTTCCTCTCCTCCAGCCTCTCCTTTCCTCTGAAACCCGACTTTAATCTGCTCAGTCCAATCTTGGCGTTCACCTGTCCGTGCACATTCTTTCTCTCCTTGAGTTCACCCCGGAAGTTACACATTGTCTTGCCCAGAGAGGCCTAGCAGGTCAAGAAATCCTGGATGAAGGAACAATCAAAGTAGCCGATACCCACCAAGCTCCTTAAGGGTGCCGCGTGCGTCAGTTCCCTTCACCCCCAGGGTTCCAGGTGGGTTCATTCAAATGAGGAAGAACCCCACGTGAGAATACGAGGGTGTCTCGAGCTCCGGTGCCTGGAAGACGGGAAGCCACGGCTGGCTCCGGGCAGCATGGCTCCCAGGACGCCTTTGGGCTGCTGCATGCTGTTAAAGCATCAAAACACGGCACTGGTGTCCCTGTTGGTAAATTGTCACTGCCTGAGCTGTCCAAGTCCCCCCGCCCTGGCTCGTCTTCTTGGGATTCCTTCAGCTCTAAGGAGCAGGCGCCCAAGCTCAAAATCCTTTCGGTAGGAGCTTAAGCGTGGGCTTAGGTTCCAAGTACACAATCCCTTAACCTAAGCCTTGGGTCCAGGTGACTCTTTTCCCTTAGAAACGAAACGTAATGGGTATAATGTATAATGAAAGCCGCAGCAGGCTTTGAGGTGGCCCCTGGAATTATGGAATCAGACCCACGAACACGTATTTGCGTAGTGAAATCTAGGAATAGTCACACTACATTGGATATGTAAAAACTCGGGGTGCCCGGGTGGCTCCGTGGGTTAAGTGTCCGACTTTGACTCAGGTCATGATCTCACGGTTTGTGGGTTCGAGCCCTGTGTTGGGCTCTGTGCTGACGGCTGGGAGCCTGGAGCCTGTTTGGTTTCTGCGTCTCCCTCTCTCTCTGCCCCTCCCCTGCTCATTTTCTGTCTCTCTCTTTCTCAAAAAATATATAAACATTAAAAAAAAAATAGCCCCATGTCAGATTTTGCATGTAAGTGAATTACAAAGAACTTTTGGTCTTCAGAGCTTCTCGAATTTGGAGTTGTTGGGGTAGGAGTTGAATAGCCAGATACTGTCTTTTTTTTTTTTTTAAGTTTTTTAAGTGTTTATTTATTTCTGAGAGAGAGAGAGACAAACAGAGCATGAATGGGGGAGGGGCAGAGAGAGGGAGACACAGAATCCAAAGCAGGCTCCAGGCTCTGAGCTGTCAGCACAGAGCCCTATGTGGGGCTTGAACTCACAAACTGTGAGATCGTGACCTGAGCCGAAGTCGGACGCTTAACCCACTGAGCCACCCAGGCGCCCCAGATACTGTCTTTTAAGGATGATTGTGTTATGTGGCAGGAGCTTGGAGAAGCCGGAGAACTTGCTGCGAAGGACTGGGCGGGGTGACCGAGACCTGGAAATGGTGGCACATGAGAGTGCTCCAGGGAACCCTGGGAAGGCTCTGATTAGACCGGCGCTGCGACCGTCCAACCACCCTCAGCCCTACCGACAGAGGAATCTGATAGCTTTGAAGAGCGCAGTGTGGCCGGGCCTGGTGCCAGACAGGGCTCAAGGCGATGCCAGGTGGGGAGCAGGCGTTTGAGACCCCAGGTTCTGCAGGCAGGATGCTACTTCCTTATTTAGGCCTGGGGCCTTAGGGCAGCCGGAGGGTTGTAAACCTGGAGAGTTGCTGCAGGGACAAGACCCTTTTGTCCCGTACTTTTTGGCTCAGCTCAGTGCCCTGTACGCCTCTGCTGCTCCTGCCATCTCAAGGTTATCTCCCTGGTAATGTAGCGCCTGAGGCTTGGCACTCGCCCACCCATGCTCACTTGCTAAGGCCACAGCCAAGAACGGACTCAGATTTTCTGGGTCTCTATGAGCATGTGTTTATTGAGTCGCTATTCTGTGCTAGGCTGGCAGTTGGGCCTCGCGGGCTATGTTCTCATTCTCTCATCTGGAATGCACACCTCTCCCCCTGCACGAACCCTAGCTTCCCTCGGATTCCAGCCCTACCGTGAGTCATGATCGCCGTCTTTCCTCTGAACACCTGTAGTGTTTACCCCACCATTCCTCTGAATTCACCTCCCGAACTTTCCCGTATCCTTGTCTTATGTTTTGTTACTTGAATTTTCACTTGAATGCTCTGTGTTCTGAATCATTTAGGGCTAAGACCAAGGGTCTCGACCTGGGTCCCGGCTGTCCCCAAGGTAGGCAACCTGCCTCTCCTTCCTTGAACACGTGTGGAATGCAGGTATGACCCCAGGGGAGCCCTGTAAAGCCCTTCAAAGGAGAGGTGGAAAAAGGTGACTTGGGCCCATAAACATTTACACTACGCATTCCTCAATGACAGCAGGATTTATAGTTTTAGCACTTCCCCATTACAGAGACCGTTCAGGTGACTGAGGGAGACTGTGTGACTTCTGGACCCGGAGCATTTTTTAAAAATGGTAGCGACGACTTCACAATAGCGTAGGGTTCCTTCTGTGTGCTTTCAGATTCATTCAGTAGCTTTTATAGCATATAGGATTTTCCTCTGGCGACAATGACTTAGTGAGGCCTGCCAGAAAGTCCTGGGGAGAGCTTATATACTTACATATAAGTTGAGGGGTTCGTGGAGTGGGGCCACAGAATGAGGAAGGTCAGCCATCCTCCCACCATGTTCTACTTCTTGGTCCAGAGAGGAGCGACAGAGGGAGAAAGATGATTATTGACAGCTTAAAATATCCCTTCCCTCCACTCTCCTGATGCCTCCTTTCCTGGGGCGTTCTGCCTACAGAGTTCTATCCTGGTAGCTTGTTTGTTCATTTCGTTGTTGTTGTTGTTCATTCATTCCAAGGCTAATGAGAGCTGATTACTGAATTCAGAACTTTTGCTGGCCAGCGTTAATGCCCTAGTAGCATGAAATTGACCACCGTGGGAGTATTTACACCACGGAGATTGGAAAATGCTATAGGCCTGGGCTATGTTTTTTTTTTTTTTTCGGTCTCTTCCCCGGAGCCGCCTCCTCCCCACTTATTGGTGACTTAACCTATGTTAGGACCACGCTCAGTTCCAGGCAGAAACCCCTAATCACCTGGAGGTAATAGGGGTGGAAGGTGGGGGGAGCGGGAAGACAAGCACAGGGTGACCTGGAAGGCCGACTATAATGTGAGGATTGGAGAGTGTATGGAACCGTATGGAACTTTTTCACTCGCCTCTACCTGCATTATTCCGGCTGATCTTCCTAGCCGTCCTTCAAACAGGGCGGGCCAGCCAGGCCGGTGTCTCACATTAATGTGGGCTCAAGAAAGGAATGTCTTGGGGTGCCCTCCTGTCTCAGTTAGTAGAACATAGGACTCTTGATCTTGGGGTGGCGAGTTCAAGCCCTACATTGGGCAGAGAGCTTACACACACACACACACACACAGAGGAATGTCTTTATTTCACTCACGAAAAAACTGAGGCCCAGAGAGTGGCTGACTTGAGATCACAGAGGTAGTGACAGGGCTGGGACTGGATTCGGATTTTAGAGCTTCCCAGCTTTTCTCACTCCGATGGGTGAGCCAGACCAGGTGAGGCCAGAACATCCTTCTCCCGACCTCCCTTCATCCAGGAGAGCTGAGGCTTTCCCCGGGGTTGGGAGAGGGGACAGGCGCCTGGGCCAGGGTGCGGGGACTGGCTGGGTGGGGTGGGGGGCTGCCCAGCACCCTTCTCATTCTTGGTGACCAATGCGCAGTACCTTCCAGAGGTCATGTGGCAGGCCTTCCAGGGAGGAAGGGGGCAGGGGCAGTTATGGATCCTGAGTAGAGGACCTGAATTCTGGTGCGCGGCTACTTATAATAACATCGGGCCTCATGTAGCGCTTGTGTGGGCTTGACGGGGTCCTAAGATAACCTTGTGTATCTTCATTCATTTAATCCTCTCGGCAACTCCAAGGAGACTGCACAATTTTAGCCTTATTTTAGGACAAAGGAAACTAAGCCTGGACAGGTAAGGAACCTGTCCACAGTCACCTGGCTAGTGAGTGGCTCCCGGGAGATTTGAGCCCAGGCAGTCTAGCCCAACGTCGCCTCCCACGAGCTCAGGCCTCGGCCACTCCTAGGTCGGGAGCCCGTTTTCTCTCCCATCCCCACAGCGGGCTTCTGGTCACTCCCTCGCTCTTGGCACCTGCCTCCCCCTCCTCTTCTATCTGGCCATGTCCGAGGCCTCCTCCGTGGCCGTGGCCGCATTCCTCGGGGCAGGGCAGGGCTGAGGGGCGGAAAGGACCTGGAAGAACATGAAAAGGCATTGTGTTGGGATGGGATTCCCCTTAAAGCCACAGCCAAGGTTGGAAGGTTGGGGTGCGGGGAGGAACCGAGGGAAGGCGCCAAAGTCCGGGACGGCGTGGGGCGCGCGGCCAGGTCGGCTCACCTAGAGCCGGGACAGGCGGGACAGGCGGGAGGCAGAACCCTGGATCTCAAAAATTCTCCTTGCGAACCGGCTCTGGAGCTGGGAGTGTTACCCCGGGCTGGGCGCCGCCCGCCGTCTCGGCTCATTTCCCCGCAAGCCGCGTGGGGAAGCGGCGATCCTGCCCGCGCTCTTTCTCTCCGCCGCGTCCTCCCACCCTCGGGAGGCGGCCGACGGTGGACCCAGGAGGGCGCTGGGGACCCCGTGCCTCGTCCCCCCGCCCTCCGCGCGCCCCCATGGTGCCGGCGGGTGGCACCGAGGTGTCCCCAGATGGGAGGGCGCAGCTTTTGCCCCGCTCAGGGCTGGGTCTGGCAGCCGGGGCAGGGCTGCCGTGCCTCCTCCCCGCCGCCTCCCCGGCATCCCCGCCTGGAGCTGGAGGGGTCTCCTGGTTTCCGTTTGTCCCGAGACTCCTGGTAAAACCCAGGGCGAGTCCCTGGGCACCTGCCACCTCCCTCCATTCTCCTAAGAGGGAGCTGTTTCTTACCATAACATTCAGGGGGAGAAATCTCGGGTGTGCGTGTGCACGCGCCCGAACATGTTTAGGGTAAGAAACGCATATCGACTTTTTTTTTTTTTTTTTGGAGAAAATAAGTGCGTAACATTTTTGGACCCGGTTTTTAAAAATTAAGCTTTTTATTTTGAGATAATTGTAGACTCGGAGGCAGTTGCAAGAAATATTACCGAGAGAGCCCATGGAGCCTTTGCCCAGTTATCCCCCTTTCTATCATCTTGCAAAACTGTAGTGTGTTACATCACAGACAAGATAATGACATTGATAAGAAGAAAGCTACAAAACATTTCCATCACCAGAGGATCCCTGGTGTTTTCCTTGTATGGCCACACTCACTTCCCTGTGGCCCCATCTCCTCAGTTCCCCCCGGGGCAACCACTAAGCTGTTCTCCATTTCTAGAATTTGGTCATTTCAAGAATGTTCAAGAATGGAATCACACAGTATGCGATCTTTTGGGACTGGCTTTTCTCCATTAGCATAATTCCCTGGAGATTCATCCTGGCTCTCCCCTGCACCAAGCATTCATTCCTTTTTATTGTTGAGAAGTATTCTACCGCATGGGGCGTGCTCCCTGTGTAACCATTCCTTTGCTTGTTGAAGGGTATCTGGATTGTTTCTAGTTTTTAGCTCGTAAGAATAAAGTTGCTTTTCCTGCACAGGTTCTTGTGTGAACAAAAGTTTTTATTTCTCTAGGACAAATGCCCTGGAGTGCAATTGCTGGGTGGTGTGTTTAGACTTTTAAGAAACAGCCAAACTGGGGGCGCCTGGGTGGCTCAGTCAGTTACGCGTCGGACTGCAGCTCAGGTCATGATCTTGTAGTTTGTGAGTTCGAGTCCCGCGTCAGGCTGTGTGCTGACAACTCCGAGCCTGGAGCCTGCTTCGGATTCTGGGTCTACCCCTTTCTCTGCCCCTCCCCCACTTATGTTCTTCTCTCTCTCTCTCTCTCTCTGTCAATAATAAATAAAGGTTAAAAAAAAACACAGCCAAACTGTTTTCAGAGTGGCTGGGCTATTTTGCATTCCCATCCGCAATGGATGCGTGATCGTTTTTTCCAGATCCGCTCCAACACTTGGTGTTGTCTCTTTACCTGAGTCATCTTGATAGGTGTGTAGTGATGTGTCACCGTGATTCTAATTTTCCTTTCCCTCACAGCTAACGATGTTGAACATCTTTTCCTGAGCTTATTTGCCACCTGCGTATCCTCTTCAGTTAAGGTCTTTTCGTATCTTTTGCCATTTTCTAACTGGATTGTTTGTTTTTTACCATTGAGCTTTGAGAATCCTTTACACGTTTTAAATACTGGTCATCGTAGGATGTGTGGTATTCAAATATTTTCTCCTAGGCTGTTTCTTATCTTTTCATCCTATGAACATCTTCTTTCACAGAACAAATATTTTTAATTTTGATTAAGTACAGCTTATCAGCTTTTATGGATTTGCTGTTGATGTCCACGTCTAAGAACTCTCCCTAGCCCTAGATCCCAGAAGTCTCTGTATTTATTCTTTGTTTTTTCTTAAATGTTTCCTCTTAAAGTTTTAGAGTCTTTTGTTTTGCTCTTAAGTTTGGGATCAGTATTGGGTTGATTTTACTTTTTATTTTAAAAATTTTTTTTTTTTAATTTAATTTTGAGAGCAGGAGAGACAAAGCATGAGTAGGGGAGGGGCAGACAGAGAGAGGGAGACACGGAATCCGAAGCAGGCTCCAGGCTCTGAGGCACCAGCACAGAGCCCAAAGCGGGGCTCGAACTCACAGACTGTGAGATCATGACCTGAGCCGAAGTTGGACACTCAACCCACTGAGCCACCCAGGCGCCCCTTGAGTTGATTTTTATATAAGGTGTGAAACTTGGGTCAAAATTGTTGCTGTGATATTTATTTATTTATTTATTTAGTCTCTGGATGTCCAGTTGCTCTGACACCACTTGAGTCCAAAAAGGCTGTTTTCTCCATTGAATTGCTTTTATGGTTCAGGATATGGTCTATCTTGTTATAAGTTCAGTGGGCACTTGAAAACAAATGTGTATTCTGCTGCTGGTGGTGGAGTGTTTTATTTTATTTATTTATTTATTTTAATAATTTATTGTCAAATTGGTTTCCATACAACACCCAGTGCTCATCCCAACAAGTGCCCTCCTCTGTGCCCATCACCCACTCTCCCCCTTCCCCCAGCCCCCTCTCTCCTCAGTTTGTTCTTAGTCTTTTGAGAGTCTCTTATGTTATGTCTTCCTCCCTCTCTGTGGCTTTTTTTTTTCTTCCCCTCTTCCCCTCCCCCCTGGTTCTCTGTTAGGTCTCCTAAAGCCTACCTATGCGTGGGAACATATGGCATCTGTCTTTCTCTGTCTGACTTATTTCACTCAGCATAATACCCTCCAGTTCTATCCATGTTGCCACACATGGCCAGATTTCATTCTTCCTCATTGCTGCGTAGTATTCCATTGTATATATATACCACATCTTCTTTATCCATTCGCCAGTTGATGGACACTTAGTCTCTTTCCATGATTTGGCTATTGTCGAAAGTGCTGCTATGAACATCGGGGTACACGTGCCCCTATGCATCAGCACTCCTGTATCTCTTGGGTAGATTCCTAGCAGTGCTATTGCTGGGTCATAGGGTAGTTCTATTTTCATTTTTTTGATGAACTTCCACACAGTTCTCCAGAGTGGCTGCACTAGTTTGCATTCTGGTGGAGTGTTTTATAAATGCCAATCGGATCCTGTTGATTGATGTTTTTGATTTCCTCTATATCTTTGCTGATTTTCTTTTTTTCCCATTTATTTATTTACTTACTTACTTATTTATTTTAATTTACATCCAAGTTAGTTAGCATACAGTGCAATAATGATTTCAAGAGTATTTTCCAGTGCTTCATCCCCTACATATCATACCCAGTGCCCATCCCAACAAGTGTCTTCCTTTTTTTTTTTTAATTTTTTAAAACATTTTAATTAATTATTGAGAGACAGAGAGAGAACATGAGCAGGGAAGGAGCAGAGAGATGGGGAGACACAGAATCTGAAGGAGGCTCCAGGCTCTGAGCTGTCAGCATAGAGTCCGACGCGGGGCTTGAACTCACAAACTGCAAGATCATGACCTGAGCTGAAGTCAGACGCCCAACCGACTGAGCCACCCAGGCGCCCCTCGACAAGTGTCTTCCTTAATGCCCTTTGCCCATTTAGCCCATCCCCCAACCCACAACCCCTCCAGCCACCCTCAGTTTGTACTCTATATTTAAGAATCTCTTATGTTTTGTCCCCCTCCTTGTTTTTATATTATTTTTGCTTCCCTTCCCTTATGTTCATCTGTTTTGTATCTTAAATTTCTCATGTGAGTGAAGTCATATGATATGTGTCTTTCTCTGACTATTTTTGCTTAGCATAATACACTCTAATTCCATCCACATAGTTGCAAATAGCAAAATTTTGTTCTTTTTGATTGCCAAGTGATATTCCATTGTATATATATACTCCATCTTCTTCATGCATTCATCTGTTGATGGACATTTGGGCTCTTTCCATACTTTGGGTCTTGTCGATAGTGCTGCTGCTATAAACATTGGGGTGTGTGGGTCCCTTTGAAACCTTTACCGATTTTCTGTCTAGTTGTTCTATTAATTGTTAGGAGAAACCTGTTAAAGTTTCCAACTGTAATTGGTGATTTGTCTGTTTCTCCGTTCGGTTCAGTCAGTGTTTCCACTGCACATACTTCACAGCTCTGTTGTTTGGTACGCATACTTCAGTATTGCTGTCTTCTTGGTGGATTGACTTCTTATCATTATATAATGTTTCCTTCTACCTCAATTTTCTTTCCTCTGAGGTTATCTGAGACTACTATGCCACTTCTGCTTTCACTTGCTTGATGCTTTCATACTATATCTTCTCTTTAAATAACTTTTTAAAGTTGATTTATTTAGTATTGAGAGAGAGAGACCCCAATCTGGGGAGAGGCAGAGAGAGAGGGAGACACAGAATCTGAAGCAGGCTCCAGGCTCTGAGCTATTAGCATAGAGCCTGACGCGGGGCTCAAACCCACAGACCGTGAGATCATGACCTGAGCTGAAGTCAGATACTTAACCCACTGAACCACCCAGGTCCCCTATATCTTTTTAAAAAAATCGTTTTACTCTTAATGTGCTTATATCATTGTATTTGACGCGAGTTCCTTATAGACAGCATTCAGTTTTTTAATCCACTCTGCCAATATCCGCCTTTTAATTGGCGTATTTACACCACTTGATGTAATTATTGTTATATTAGGGCTGAAGTCTACTGTTTTATTTTTTTTCTCTGTTTACTCTGTTTTTCATTTCTTTTTCCTGCCTTCCTGTGGATTTGCGCAAACCTTTTTGAATTCCATTTCGATTAGTTGATAGCGCTTTTGAGTGTATCTTTTTGTGTAGATTTGTAAATGGTTAGAAGTTTTTCTAGTAGTCACATTTATTTATTTAGTAAGCTGTACTCCCCACGTAGGTCTTGAACTTATGACCCCGAGATCAAGAGTTACAACGCTCTACTGACGGAGCCAGCCACCAGTACTCCCATGTATCATAAAACAAAAAGAGATGACTTGACTAGACCGCCCATTCAATTTAAAACTAGAACCCTATGATCTGGGTAATGGCCGCCAAAGAATCCTGTGGGTCAGACCATTCCGAGTATTGCTCTGACCCTGTTGCCTTTTAAGGTAACCAAACCCACTCTGCTTCCTTCGTGGTGGTCAGCTGTTGCCACCGGGCCTCTGCTGGGATCCCATCCTTGCTGTCAAAATCAGGAAGCCCATTTCTGTGGCAGCCCTCCATCCTCATCCCTGAGCGTACAGAGGAAAATCAGCACAGCACTTTTTAAGAATGTTGCACTTCTGTTACTCGTACATTTCCCAATGCCTCAGCAAAGGGAGTATTCTCCAGGCTGTCTTGGGGAAATTATTTAGGGGTGAGCAAGTAGATTGTACACGATAAATCTGTTTCGGCATTCCTTTCTCACTAAATCTTTAGCTTCCTTCCTCTGAATTATGCAATAGGATTTCTTACATCTTAGCTTCATTTGTTATACACTACTTCTGAGACAGGTTTTAGCGAATCAACCAAGGAAAGAGATAAAATCATTCCTGGGTGCTGGAGCCAGCACGTTGAGTTTGGATTCTCGGAGTCTGTATAAATAAACCCGCATAAATACATTCAGCCCCATCTAAAACGGTGTCTTCCTTTCTGGTTAAGCTTCCTCAGAATCCAACTACATACAAATTTCCCCAGGTTGTGTCTATAGACACTGGCAAAATCGTTGCAATTCTTTTGGCTTGTGAGTCTTCTCCGGGGTCAGATTTTGTACTCATTCCCCCTAGTTTTGTGTCTGAGTCATTTATTATACGTTAGCCATCTTAGGGGAAACCCTTACAGAGTCTCCAAGCAAGACAGAGCCAGCCTCATTAGATGAAGAAGGAGGTGGGGAGGGGCGGGCCAGTCCGTGAGACTTAGCATGGTCTGGGCATGCAGCATCCTCAAATATATCCCAAAGCTCCTTTTCTCCATTCTTAGGATTCCTCCTCAATGCCTTGGCTTTCCTAGAGGATCTGGCTGTGATTTCAGCTTCTTTTTTTAAAATTATTTTTGTTTTAAAGTGAGAGAGCACAAGCCGGGGAGAGAGGCAGAGGGAGAGGAAGAATCTTAAGCAGGCTCCCCGCTCAGTGCAGCGCCTAACACAGAGTTCCACCCCACGACCCCGAGATCATGACCTGAGCTGCAATCAAGAGTCGGACGCTCAGCTGACTGAGCCACCCAGGTGTCCTATGATTTCACCCTCTGAGGCAGTGTCAGGCTTCAGCTCCATCAGCCCTGTGGCTGCAGGAGTTGAAAGATTCATGGAGGAAGTCTTGGAAGCAGCCTGGTCCTCTTGAGCCAAGAATGTAAAACTTGGTGCTTCCCATTTCGTTTCTAAGCCCAGCCAGTGTGGCCAAAGCAGCCACGCCATCCCAGAGAGCCCTGGATTTCTTTTTTTCCCACTGCAATGGTCTCTCTTAACAGCTGTGTAGTCTGCCAACGACTCACTACCTTGAAAAGGCCAGTCATTCCAGGTAGCCCCACATGGTAAATGAAGGTATGGTTTTTCCATTAGGTGTAGTTACTGAGAACTCGCTGCCTTCAAACCCAGTCAAACACAGCCACTATGGAAAACAGTAGGGAGGATCCTCAAAAAATTAAAACTAACACCACCATACGATCCAGCAATTCCGCTTTGGGGAATATAGCCAAAGGAAATGAAAACACTAACTCAAAGATATATCTGCAACCCCGTGCTCATAGCAGCATTCTTTACAATAGCCAAGACATGGAAATAGCCTGCCTCCATCGGGGGATGGATGGTTAAAGAAGTTGTGGCGTATGGAGGCAGCGGAACAGAATGCAGCCATAAACATCGAGGAAATCCTACCATTCGCGACCACGCGGGTGGAACTTGAAGGCATTATGCTAACTGAAATAAGTCAGATGGAGAAAGACAAATACTTTGTGATCTCATTTGAAAAACCAAGCTCATAGAAAAGGAGATCAGGCTTGTGGTTGAAGTCAGAGAAAGAAAGAGAAGATGATATACAGCTGGCTTTGAAGATAGCAGAAGGGGCCACAAGCCAAGGGATGCAGGTGGCCTCTAGAAGGTGGAAAACGAAAGGAAATCAATCCCCCCCAGAGTTTCTGGAAGGCACGCGGCCCTGCTGACACCATGGTTTTAGGACTTCTGATCTCCCAAACTGTCATTCTGGGTGACAAATTGTATGATAACAAATGTATGTTGTTTTAAGCCACTCATTTTGTGACTCTTTGTTACAGCAATAACAGTAAACAAATAGACCTTCTAACTCCTGATTCCCGGTATCTTGCTCTACTTTTTCCCCATGATATTTACCTCGTCCAATATACAATATAATTTACTTATTACATGTGTCCTTTCTTGTCTGTCTCCATTTGCTAAAATGCAAGCTCCAGGGGCGCCCGGGTGGCTCAGTTGGTTAAGCGTCTGACTTCGGCTCAGGTCATGCTCTCGCAGTTTGTGAGTTTGAGTCCCACATCGGGCCGACGGTGCAGAGCCTGCTTGGGATTCTTTCTCTCCCCCTCTCATTTTGCCTCCCTACCCCACCAGTGCTCTCTCGCCCTCTCTCAAAATAAATAAATAAGCTATGAAAAAATTAATAAAATAAAATGTCAACTCAAGTCCAGAACAAGGATTGTTAGTCTGTATCCCCACACTGCATCCTCAACTCCTAGAACAGATCTTGGCACCCCCCCAAGGGCTCAGTCAATATTGATGGAATGACTGAATGAAGGGGGTGGGTCAGAAACAAACATGGGCGGTACAGTGTTTTTCTCCGGAAAGCCGTGGGTTCCCATACCATTATAAAAGATCACAAAACTTGTTTCGGTGTGTGTATTAGTAATACGTTTCAAAAGATACAAAAGATACACAACAGAAAGTAAATCTCCTTCCCACCTTTGTTTCTTCCTATTCTGATTTCTCTCCTCAGAGATAATCATTAATTTAAATTTCTTGTGTATCCTTCCAGAGACCTTTGCATATACAAGGATATATACATATGAACATATATACATTTTATCTATCTATCTATAGTTGTTTTCGTCTTTAAAAAACCCCACAAACTCAGTATATGATACATGTGGTTCTCCACCTTCCAGTACCATTTATTAACTTCTTAATTAAAATTTTTTTAAATGTTTATTCGTTTTTGAGAGACAGAGGGAGACAGAGTATGAGCGGGGGAGGGGCAGAGAGAGAGCGAGAGATGGAGACAGAATCTGAGCTGTCAGCACAGAGCCCGACACAGGGCTCGAACCCATGAACTATGAGATCATGACCTGAGCCGAGGTTGGATGCTTAACTGACTGAGCCACCCAGGTGCCCCCCATTTGTTAATTTAGTATCTGGGCTGGATTGCGCATAGACAGAGGAAGGACGAGATGAAACAGACGACTCCGTATTATAATGTTGGAATTGCTCATTTTCTCCTTTGGCACTCGGGCGACAAAACGGGCTGCCCCTCATGAGGTCATCTTGCCAAGTGGGAGAAGAGGAGGATTGCCCCAGAGGCCTTGGGCTTTCCCAGGAGTGTGCAGTTTAAAACAGGCACATCTGTGACCCGCATCAGGAAGGAAGGCCATAGTGTTGAACCCTAGATACAGCTCGGATGGGAGTCTCAACTTTGCCTGCCTTTGGAATCACCAGAATCAAATTGTAACACTCTCCAGGAGACCCAGGGTCATCATCCCAGAGCAACTGAACCATAATCTTTGCAGATGGGACCGGGCCTCGGTATTGTTCGTAAAACGCCTCTGGGGATTGGAATTGCAGCCAGGGCTGCAGAACCCCTGGGCTAAGTTAGAATACCTGGAGGAGAGAGCTTGGGACTGGGGATCTGGAGAGGTTGGTTTCCTGCTTTAAGCCTCTGGCTCTCCGGCCTCGGACAAGTCACATGATCTCTGGGAACCTCAGTGCCTACTTCTCTGAGCTAAAGCCAGTAATACCCTCCGCCCCGCATAGCTCACCGGATTGTAGTAGGGATCAAACGCATTAGCGCCCTGGGAACTGGGAGACATTGTCTGATGGGGAGGCTAGTCGTATCAGGTGTATCGTCTTGGGTTACTCGGTCAGCTCGACTCAGCCGCAAGCACTGCTCAGACTCTGCCAGGGGCTTTCTGCTTCCCCCCGCAGGCATGTCCGCATCCCACAACGTCTGCTTGCAGCCCCCCATCTGGCGGCCTGGGCCATTGGTCTCTCCTTTTTAGGGGCCGGAGGAAGGCCGGATTCTTCCTGTCTAAATGACAGCGAGGGCCAGCCGGGGCCTGTGGCCCTTGGCAGGGGCGGGGGTGGGGGATGGGGGCTCATCAGCTCTGGGGCCTCCTGAGAGCACATGCAGTATTACACTTACATATTTAGATAATAGTAGGGGAGACAGGGCAAGAAAATCACTCTGATGGCTTTCCTAAACAGATCTCAGAAAGCAAAACTCCCTGCCCCAGGGCTGCGTCTGCTGTAGACTCCTGTAAAGGCTGGGGAGGAGGGTGTGGACAAAGTAGGGCCTGGAGAGAGGAGGGGAGAGGAGAGGCGGGACAGGGTCTTTAGGGTTATGCAGGTAGGGTAGGCTTAGGGAGGGTGAGGAACCCCTCAACGGGGCGCCCTGCTTTCAGCTAGGATGTTTGCCTCCACGCAGCAGCCCCAAAGATCCCAGAGAGAGCAAAGGTCCCTGCTCGCAGAAGCTCCAGGTAACTTCTTGTGTAACTCGCTCGAGAAACGGCCCTTGCTCTGTTCACTTTGCAGCCTCTCAGGGCCCTGCAGTGATAAGGACTTCCGGCCCGTCCTTCTGGGAGGCTTCCCCCCTACCTCCCCACCCCCTCACCCCATGCCCGCTAGCCTGGAGGGCTGCCTGTCCTGGCTTTGTCTCCTGGGCCTCCCACGGACAAAGGGCCTCAAACAGTGCTGTCTTTAGTTTTTTTCCTCCAAGGTCCCCATAGTTTTAGAGGCGGCAGAGTAAACATGTTGTATTTAGGGTAAAGACTCTGTTTTTCATTTTGTTTTAAGTTTATTTTGAGAGGAGAGAGAGAGTGTGTGTGCATACAAGTCGGGGAGGGGCAGAGGGAGAGAGAAAATCCCTAGCAGGCTCAGCACCATCAGCAGAGCCCCCATGTGGGCCTTGAACCCAGAGCCTGAAGTGGAGCTTGAACCCACGAGGTGTGAGTTCATGACCTGAGCTGAAGCCAGGTGCTTAACCGACTGGAAGCCAGGTGCTTAACCGACTGAGCCATCCTGGTGCCCCCTCTGTTTTTCATTAAAAAAAAAAAAATTTTTTTTTTAAGTTTATTTATTTGGAGAGAGACAGAGACAGCTTGAGCCGGAGAGGGACAGAGAGAGAGGGAGAGCATCCAAAGCAGGCTCCACGCTGCCAGCTGCAGAGCCTGATGTGGGACTTGAACCCACGAACTGTGAGATCATGACCTGAGCTGAAACCAAGAGTCAGACAGCTCAATCAGCTGAGCCACCCAGGCGCCCCCATCTGTTTTGCATTTTGATTGAAGATCTTCAGGCATCCCCCTTTCCCTTTCCTCACTCTCCCCGCTGTGATCTTCCTTGCCTGCTCAACCCAGGCCCCGGTCACTTATTACCTTCTAGTGTGCTATGTTAGTTTCTCGTTTATTATCGGTGTCTTGTCTCTAGGATATAAGCTCCTGAGGATAGTGATTTTGTCTTTTTCGTTCATTGCTGTATCTCTAATGCCTGCAAGAGTAGCTGGTATAGTAGGTATTCAGTTAAGTATTTGTTGAAAGAATGGATAAAAATGCACGTTATTTTTTCTTAGATTTTATTTTTTTAAAGTAATCCCCACACCCAACATGGGGCTTGAACTCACAACCCTGAGATCAAGAGTCACACTCTCTACAGACTGAGCCAGCCAGGCCCTCCAAAAATGTACAGACATTTGACCGTTAGGCTGTGAGCTTGAGGAGGCAAGGGATAATACTCAGTATATAATACCCACATATATATATGTACCTGGCACCCTCGCACGGGGCCTGGCATAAAGTAGGCACTTCCCAAATATTCGTTAATGCACTAGCCCAGCATATCATTTCTAGAAATTTGTCCTATAGCTCTGCTCACATATTAGTTACAGATGTTAATAGCATATTAGTTAACATTAATTGCAACCTTTTTTTTTTCATGTTTATTTTTGAGAGAGAGAGTGCGAGCAGGGGAAGGGCAGAGAGAGAGAGAGACAGAATCG
Source organism: Paguma larvata (assembly GCA_030068075.1). NCBI lineage: Eukaryota > Metazoa > Chordata > Mammalia > Carnivora > Viverridae > Paguma > Paguma larvata. Next base: position 61,054,428 of record CM057828.1, read on the forward strand.
GAAGCAGGCTCCAGACTCTGAGCTGTTAGCACAGAGCCCAGTGTGGGGCTCAAACTCACCCACTGTGAGATCATGACCTGAGCCGAAGTTGCTCCTAACGGACTGAGCCACCCAGGCGCTCCTAATTGCAACCTTTCTGTCAAAACCCAACCAAGATGCCCATCCCGAAAAGACCTGGGTTAGGTAAATTTGTACTCTACACACCATAGTACCAGGCAGCTGTTAATAAGAATAGGGTTTACGATGTACAGATTAAATAGAATAGTCCTTGGCTGCTAAAGGTAAGTTTTTTTGTTGCTGAGACCCGAGAAAATCCTTCTGGGGGTCCTTCTAAAAAAATGATCCCAATGGCATTCCTATACAGATACAGTGTTACGTAAAATGATGTCATATTTTGTATGATGTCACTCAAAGTAGATGGAGGGCTAATTAACTAAGGAAAGGATCAAGAAAGACCTAGATATTGTTTGTCAGATTGGTTTTTTGACCAGGACTGGACATTACACAGGTCAAGCTTCTGATTCTTGGCAGCATTTGGAGCATGTAATTACTCTTTGTTGCAGATGAAGGAAAGATTTACGTGATATAGACATTCAGATGCACGATGGGGAGGAAAAAATCATCAAAATTGTTCTCAAAATAGGAGCAGTGATAGAGGGGCGCCTGGGTGGCTCAGGCGGTTAAGCGTCTGACTTCGACTCAGGTCCTGAGCTCACAGTTCTGGGTTCGAGCCCCGCATCAGGCTCTGTGCTGACAGCTCAGAGCCTGGAGCCTGCTTCGGATTCTTTTTTTATTTTTATTATTATTTTTTTAATGTTTATTTATTTTTGAGACAGAGAGAGACAGAGCATGAATGGGGGAGGGGCAGAGAGAGAGGGAGACACAGAATGTGAAGCAGGCTCCAGGCTCTGAGCTGTCAGCACAGAGCCCGATGCGGGGCTCAAACTCACAGACCTCAAGATCATGACCTGAGCTGAAGTCGGACGCTCAACCGACTGAGCCACCCAGGCGCCCCCCTGCTTCGGATTCTGTGTCTCCCTCTCTCTGACCCACCCCGACTCACTGTCTCTCTCTCTCAAAAATAAACATTAAAAAAAAAAAAGGTGACAGAGTGCATGGTCACTGCAATTCTGTGCTTTTCCCCTCAAGAGTGGAGTAACAATTTCCTTTTGGAAAGTGGACCGTGCACGTAGATTCCATATGAAGGTAGAAGACATTCCAGATTCACTCAACCGGGTACGAAAAGCGAGGTAGGTTTACACATACTGCTTCAGAAAGGTGTCCAAGACACACTGAGATGAAGTAAAGCAAAGTTCAGGAGTCTGGGCTGCAGAATAGGGCGGTCCTACATATATAAAATAACATGAAACGCATTCATATGTGTCCAGTGTAAGAAACTATTTTACAAGTGGTTACCTCTGAGTGGGGCAGGAAATATTTCGTGTTGCTTTCCTTCTTTCCTTTTGGATTCTGTGCCTGTTGCTTTTATACCTTTTTCAGTTTGAAAAGACAAATTCTCATCGGCCATTCCCTCCTCTTTCTGAGAAGGTGGGTCCTTCCTCAGAAGAGAACCCAGACCCTTCCTCTGGCCACACCCCCCCCCCCAGGAACCCCCTGCGGTCAGCAAGTGATTTCTGCCTGATCAGAGATAGGACTGCTGGGTCAGGGCATTGGCACATGGTCTGAAAACAGCCAAGGAAGACACAAAGTGACCTCTGAACTTTTTATTGGCTTCCCGCCCCCCAAAGGGTACCCCGCTGCTGCTGCTTCAACGCCTCAGAATTTTGGTGTCGCTGGTCTCAGACACCACTTTGCCATCCACGATCTTGCGGGTGGTGGTGGTCTTCTGGATGGTTTGCAAGGAGTTGCTGGTATCCAGGGCGTCACCAAGACTGTAATAGAAGACCAAGCCCCAGTTATAAACAGCTCGGCAGAGTAGAAAGGAGTCAAGGAAGAGGAGGGAAAAAACCCCTCCCGATCCCAGCTTTTATCTCCACACTCCCTTTGGCCGCTTCCTCCATAAAATGGGAAACCCAAAGCCAAACTCCTCTAAGTGCTCTAGGTACGGCTGGGGCAACACTCAGTCTGTTCTCTTCTCCAGGGAGGGAGCCTCTGAAACGATTACTCCCTTGGAGACGCAGGAGCCCACACAGGGCACCGGCCCAGTGCTCAGTGGGCACCAAGGAACAGGCCTGAGGGGGGCGAGGTGGGTTACAAAAGCTCGGGCTTTGGGGAGAGGTGTATCTTGACCCTAGCTTGTGAGGGTGGGAGAGCCCCATTGACCTGAAGTCATCCCCGTCTTCCAGCAGGCGGCGGTAGGTGGCGATCTCAGCCTCCAGCTTGACCTTGACATTGAGCAAGGCCTCGTACTCCTGGGCCTGCCGCTGCCCCTCTGAACGGGTCTGGGACAGCTCTGACTCCAGGTGCAGGAGGACCCCGTTGAGCTGCTCCATCTGCAACGCGTAGCGGGTCTCCACCTCCCTCAAGCTGTTCTCCAAGCTGGCCTTCTGCAGGGGCGCAGGGAGGAGAGGAGGGTGAGCACCGAGGTGGGGCGGAGGGAGGGGACCAGCAGATTGCAGTAGCGCAGTCCCGCTCCCACCACTGCTCATCCCTTCACTCTCGGAAGTGTCTTCAAGAACTTAGAGTGTGCTAGATACTAGGGTCGTGGGCAGGTGGGAGCAGTGGGAAAATGCAAAAAAGAAACCACTCTTTCCGAGCATAAGGGACTTAAAATGGAAGGGGTAGGATTTGGGCTGAGACAGGATTGGGTCTGAGGCTGACAGAGGTCGGGACCCAGAGGAGTTGGGGCGGGTGACGTGAGGGCCCTCACCAGGTTTCTCATCGAGTCCAGGTTGATCTCCAAGGACTGGACTGTGCGTCTCAGCTCCGTGAGGGTCGCCTCAGCTGCTCCTATCTCGGCGGTCTGTGTGGTGACCACTGTGGTGCTCTCCTCAATCTGCAGGGCGAGGACGGTCCTCAGGTCCCTCCTTCTCTGTCTGCCTCCCTTCCACACCCTCGGGCCTCTGCGCCTGGCCTGGCACCCGTCCCTTCCCCCTCATTCACCTGCGGGGCCCAGTACTTGTCCAGCTCCTCTCGGTTCTTCTTGGCCAGCTCGTCGTACTGGGCCCGGATGTCTGCCATGATTTTGCTGAGGTCTTGAGATTTGGGGGCATCCAACTCCACCGTCAACCCAGAGTTGGCAATTTGGTTCTGTAGACCCTTTACTTCCTGCAGGAGGAGGATCAGAGCAAGGAGGCACTCAGGGCCAGAGCTCCAGGAAGGCTCTACCTCTGCAACTTGTCTCTTGCAGGAAGCCTTCGGGGTCAGTTGGAGAAAGGAGCGGAGAAGACTCTCGGTTTTGTGCTCTGGGCAATGCCAGGTCTGAGCCTTCTACTCCAGGTGGATGAGTTGGCACCACCCACCAGGACAGGTTTGGCCCCCTGGTTCCTGGCCGAGCCAGTGGCCCCCGCTTGCCTCCTCATGGTTCTTCTTCATGAAGAGCAGCTCCTCCTTGAGAGCCTCGATCTCTGTCTCCAGCTGCAGCCGAGTGACATTGGTGTCATCAATGACCTTGCGGAGCCCGTGGATGTCACTCTCCACAGACTGGCGCATGGCCAGCTCCGTCTCATACCTGCGGGAGTGGAGGCGATCAGAGGGGCCTCATCTCTGTTCCAGAACCTTCTCGGCCCATGCCGCCTCATAGCGCATGGCCACCGAAGACTATGGAGTGTGCAGGGACCTGATCTTGACTCAGCAACCTGAGTCAGGATCAGGTGGCAATCCTCCGAGCACCGTCCTTGGCACCTGGGCCACAGGATTCTTTAACTGCGTTGCACGCATGAATAAACTGATGGAGCCTGACTCTTACCCAGCCAGCTCTGACCACAGCTGAAGATCCCCCCACCTGACCCAGCCTGTAACGGACCATTCCTGGCTCCACCCTCTGCTCCCCAGCACCTCCAGGCTTACTTGACTCTGAAGTCATCAGCAGCAAGACGGGCATTGTCAATCTGCAGAACGATGCGGGCATTGTCCACAGAATTCGCAAAGATCTGGGGGATTGGAGAGAGGTTGCTCCATGAATGGGAAATCAATGATGGGGTGGGCTGAGTGCGGGAAGGTGTTACGTGTCTGAGCGAAACCTTCCTGGTCCCAAGGAATAGCCAGAGGCTCTCTTCGTACATCTAGCCCCTTCCCCCTGTGCCCCTCACACTGTTCCCTCCTTTCCTGGAGTCCCAAATCCCAGAGCTCCCGCGGGTCTCCCACTGCCCCTTCTTTGGGGCCTCTGCTGGTCTTCCCGCCCTGAAGTAACTAAGTCCTCTCCCTGGCCCTCTCCTGGCATTTTTTTCCTAGTGCACCTGCTCACCTCCCCCCTGCTCCCCCCGTTGGCCCCTCCCACAGGTAGGCCTCCTGTTTACTCTTAGATGACTCAGCCTTAGCCACATCCGCTTAACGCTTAACCCTCCAACGGTCTCCATTCGGCCAGAAGCCAGAGGGTCCCCATTGTGGGGGCTTGCCTCACCTCCTCCCATGTGTCTACTTCCTCTGCAAGGCTTCCCCCCTCCCCTTCCCACCCCCTCCTGGGAAAGGGCCTAACCATGCCCAGTCACCACCCCTGGGGTCCCTGTGGACAAGGGGTATATAGGATACCCAAGGCTTGCCAACACCTTAACCTGTGGAGCAGGGGCGGGGTAGTGGGCGGGTTGGAGATGGAAAAAAGCTGGAAGCAGTTAAGGCACCCCACCCTCTTAAAATTCCTATCCTTGGGGGAGGGGGAGGAAGAAGCAGCGAGCTGATAACTGGAGGGTCAAACACGGCCGGGGGTCGGGCCGGCCCCCTTACCTGAGCCCTCAGGTCTTCGATGATCTTGAAGTAATTCCCCCAGTCTCTGACCTGGGGTCCCTTCTTCTCCAGGTGTTCCCGGATTTTGATCTCCAGTCTCTGATTATCAGCCTCCAGGCTCCTCACCCTCTCCAGGTAGGAGGCCAGGCGGTCATTCAGGTCTTGCATGGTCTCCTTCTCGCCCTGGATGCCCCCTATGCCCGCCAGAGCCCCAGCCATCCCGGCGGCCATGCCCCCGGACCCCCAGCCGCCCCGGAAGCTAGAGGTGCGGGATACGGAGATCCGGGAGCCTGAGCCCCCAGCGCCTGCATAGACGCTGGCCGCACTGCTGACCGGTCGGATCCGGTGGCTGGGCGACTGCACCGAGCCCACGGACCGATAGTTGGAGGAGAAGGTGGAGTGAGTGGTGAAGCTCATGCTGTTCCAGGATTAAGTGGAGAGGCCAGGACTCAGGCTCGGGCCACCAGGGGGGCCTGGTCCGCGACTCAAGTTATATCGCCGAGGGAGGGAGTGGGGGCCGGCCCGGGTAGGCCCCGCCCCCGCCCCAAGTCGCGGCGGCGGCGGCGGGGGAGTGCTGCGCCACAGGTGGACGCCCTCGGTTCCCGCCCTCCATCCTAGCCTCCCTACCCCTAGTCTCCCCTGCACCTTCCCCGCAAGGCCATCCTCGACCCCCCACCCCGCCCCCCCAGAAAGGGGGTGAGTAATCTGGACGGACCGGGGCCGCAGGTGGAGTCGGCCTTGGCAGTGTAATTTCGGGGCAGGAAATGACGTTATTATACCCCCCTTCGCCAGGTAGAGGAGGTCCCCGCCGCTTGTGAATTTGGGGGCTTGGGGGAGATGAGCGAGGGAAGTTGGGTGAGAATCTCCGTAACTACCCTCAGCCTGCAGCCCGAGGTCCCACCTGCGGAGAGGATGGGGGGGGGGGTCTTGGAGCCCCAGGAATGCTGGGGCTGGCCAAGGGGAAGAGACGCTCAATCCTGAGCCTCCGATCTGCTGTTTTACACACTCGACCCCCACACGCCCTTGGTTCCCAAACACGCCCACCTGCCCGTGTTCACTGGAACGCACGTCACATAGATGCCTCTCATCAAATACCCACAAACACATTCACTGACCTCCAGAAACATTCAGACCCCCGGAAACAAACCGATCCTCCGAACCCCCTCCCTCTTGCACCCCTCCCCTCCACTCACTGCCCTGGAAGCCTACCCTCGGTGGGACACTTCGTGATTTAAACAAGGGACACTCTTCGCTTCTAAACATCTGTTGTTACCAGCCTTACCTCCGCCCTTGGGTAAACGAATACTTCCCTTCCGAGCACTTGAAAGTTCAACAAATACTTTTTGGGCGCCTACTGTGTGTCAGAGCCTGCTCTAGTCGCTGCTGAGAGAACAGCAGTGTAACAGAGACTGGAAATCCCGCCTGAAGATCCTAAAAGTAAAAGTGTCCACGTGGTGCAGAGTCTAAGACGACAGACATGCGCGCCTAGAAATATTCCAGCCGAGGCTTGGTCCTTCTGGCCAGCCCCCTCCCTGTCCTTACTAGGATTTTTCTGCAGGTACCCTCCTTCCCCTGCCTCTCCTCAAAAGGCTGCCTGGATCCCAAGTTGGTCCAGGGAGGTGGGGGGTTGCCTCCTCCAGGAAGTTCTGCCTCCTCCAGGAAACTCACATGAGGACCCCAGTCAAAAGGATGAACCTTTGCTCTATTTGCAGTGCTCCCTGCACCGGGGAGATGAGGCACCTGGCCAGCCCCCTGCTGAAGGAACGGCGGGGGTGGGGCGGGGGAATCCCGAGGTGCAGGACCTTCAAGTCTGTCCCCATCAGCAGCTTGTTTGTCCGGCAGGGCCTGGCATTATACACTTGTCCGAGCTCTTTGGTCTGGAATGGACCTATTGATTCTAATCGAGCTGCCAGCTGAACCGAGGAGATGGGGGCAGACAGGAGAGCAGGCCTGGGAGGGAAAGAGGCATAGCTGGGCCAGGGGCCCTGCCAGAGAGGGGAGGCACAGCTCAGCCGGGGGCTTGGCCCCGGATTCTCGCGGGCCTGCCGCCTGCGGGTGGGGAAGACCTCACAGTGCTCGGTGGGCGCCTCCCCACCTGTCAGGCCAGGCGCAGATCGGGGCCTGCCGAAGGCCAAAAGGCAAATGGATGCAAAATAGCGGACGAACGAGGGCCTCCTCGTTTTGCATGGCAGGTTTCTGGGGGATGAGAGGTGCCAGCCAGCCAAAGGGGTCTCTCCCGTTTTCACCTTCACGTTCCCCACGGCGTCCCGGAATTGTCATGTGGTGCAGCATCGCCCAAGAAGATACGTAGGTTTTACATGCGCTGTCTTGCCTCTGCTGTTTCTGCTAAGCTTCAAGTGAGCCGCTAAGCTTTGGGTTCCCTGGCTAGCTGCGCGACCTTGGGGAAGTCAGTTCTCTCTGAGCTTCAGTTTCTTTCACTCGTAAAGGGAGAATAATGAAGTCTGTTCGCCCTGTCTCCGTGGGTGGCAGCGGGTGTGAATATCATTTCTCACTCATTCATTGAACAAATACTTGTTACTTACTGCAGAGTTAAGCTTTAACACATCCAGGGAGGCAGAGGTGGGGTAGGTGTCAATTTAAATGTAAAGACGGCTCGATGAGAGCAGGTCTAAGTCACCAAAGACCCCTTGGGGGACTTTGAATTCCATCAGGGATCGAGCCCAGATCCCCAGATTTTTATCCAAACGCCTTGCCCGGCGCTTCTCTGATCCCTGCCCCGTTCCAGCTGCTCGGGACCCTTTGGGGCCTGTGGAGGCTCAGCCAGCAGGAGGGGGGAGCTGCCAGCTGGGTCTTATCTCCCATAGCTGATGTCACTGGCCACATTCCTGACCTCTTGCAGCATCGGGCAAATACCATCCTCAGGCTTCCAGCACCGGCCTGCCCTTTTCCACCACTTCCAGTCCGCTCCGTGATTCACGGCTTTTTCACTCGGTCAGAGAGCTCGGGGAGGGCTAGGGAGGGGGGCGTGAGGGAAGAGTTTCAGTCCCCAGATTCCCAGCGCTGGGAGTCTGGGGTGGCGCGAGCGGCAAGGTGGAAAGGGGACTAGGTGTCTCTGAGGGCGGTCCTGGGAGACGGAGGAGCAGGAGATGCCCTGGCGAGAGGTTTCTGGAATGAAGACAAAGGGCTCGCAGAGTGCCAAGCAGAAGGGGGTCCTGGGGGAAGGGAAATGGTTTCCTGCCTCCCACCCCCCATGGAGTTGCATTCTGGTGTCCTGCTGGGGAGGAGTGGGGAACCCGGGAGGCAGGTTTAACTCCTGAGTAAGCTCAGTGATGACCCTGATAAGGAGGTCAGCCCTTTCCTCCCCCTTCCCACATTCTCGGTCCCAGGGAGGGCGGAGCCGGCAGCCCCGGGGGAAACTAGATGGTGGGGGGTAGGAGGCAGGGAGGGTCATGGGGGCCTGCAGTCCTTCAGGTTTTGCTTCATCATTTAGGCTGGAAATTTCCTACTCAGCCCCGAGGAGGGAGGTGTTTAGAATAGCAACTGAGGTGTGAGGGTGGAGGTCTATAGCCCAAACAGGAAGGGGGCGATTCCCATCATCTTCTGGAAGGATTGAGGGGGCCCCCAGAAAGGACTTCCCACAGGCGTGAGTGCATGTTGGAGGAAGGGAGAGGCCCCCGTGGTGGGGGAGGTTGAAGGCAGTAAGGTGGGTGACCTGGGAGGCTCCCCTCAACTCCCCTCACTGCCTCGAGGGCCCAGGGCTGCTGAGCTCAGGGCAGAGCCTCGGCAGACCTGAGGGAAAGAAATGCGGGGCTGAGTAGGACTCCGTCACGCCTAGCCCTGCATCTGGCATGTAGGGGGAGCTCTGTAAATGATTTTGATTTAAACAATAAATGGAAAGGGGGTGCTGGGAGAGGCTGGGTAGGCTGCGGGGGCAGGGGGGATGGTGGGGGTTGCAGCCGGGGCGGATGCAGGACTGGATCTGAATCTCTCAAGACTTGGAGGGGCGCCTGGGTGGCTCAGTCGGTTGGGCAGCCGACTTCAGCTCAGGTCATGATCTCGCGGTCTGTGAGTTCGAGCCCCGCGTCGGGCTCTGTGCTGACAGCTCAGAGCTTGGAGGCTGCTTCCAATTCTGTGTCTCCCTCTCTCTCTGCCCTTCCCCTGTTCACGCTCTGTGCCTCTATGTCTCTCAAAAATAAATAAACATTAAAAAAAATTAAAAAAAAAAAAAAAGACTTGGAGTCTTTTCCGGAGGTGTCCCTAATCCCATCTGGAGGCCCTGGCGCTGCCTGTCCGGTGTGGAGCCAGGGATGAGTTCTGAGGGCTCAGGCCAGGCCTGGTTTTCCCAGGGCTGGGAGGCTCAGAGAATGCTCTGGCCCTTCATATCATTGCTTCGGTTAGGTTTGTACCCAGGGGATTATTCCCCATGGAAAAGGAAGGAGAGAGCAGCACCGAGGGGCCTGTGGCTGCCCAGGAGCCTCCCGCGCTGGAGCTCAGGAAAGAGTCCAGGCGATCTGGCCCTTCTCTAAGTCCCCTTAGCTCCCTGGGCCCTCCTGCAGCCTTTTCTGGCAAAGTCGGCTCTCAGGCACCAGGAATGCCCTCTCCTCCTCTTTCGCCCTCTTCCCCTTCTGACCCTGCTGCTCCCGGCTCTCTCCTCAGGTACACCACCCCAATACCTTGATGCCATCCCCCAGCCAATTACCTCTTTGCAATTGACTGCAAAGTGGGTGGGGCCCAGGGAGGAGCACGGCTCTTTGTGTCCTAAGACTCTGGGTTTAAGGTCCCACTGCAGGCCGGGAGATCTTGGGCAAGTGGACTTGTCTCGGGGTCCTTGGTAGAACAAAATAGGAGTTCTATCCACTCCAAGAGTCCTCATGAGGATCCAGTGAGACCATCTGCCTGGGCCAGCTCTGACAACTGAGAAGCTGGTTGATTTCCTCTCTCGTCTGGTGTGCCCCATCTGCCCCTCTTCTTCCCAGCCCTCTTATTTTGCCCTCACTGCCCTCTCTAGTCTTCTGCTCTCTGCTCCTCACTCTTTCCTTTCAACCTGGGCACGGGGCAGGGCCAGCGACAAGTGAGTCCGTGGAAGTGGAGGCGAAATGGAGAGGCAGAACGGAGGACCTGTCTCAAATCGTCCCGCCAATGGCCGTGTCTAGCAGTCTCTCTTCCTTTGGCTTTGGACGTGGCAGATCTACCGGCAGTGTCTGGAGGAACACTCCTGGGAGCAGCTAGAAAGGCAAGGCCACAGTTTGGGAGAGGCACGGGGTAGGGGATGCAACGCGCAGGGCCAAGGCTAGCCCTTAAGGCCTTTGCACCAACTGGAAAAAGGCAGCCCCGCCCTTGTCTCCTGGGCCTGTGCGCTGACCCGCCTGCACAGCCGGATGTGGTGGCTCTCTCTAGAGCCACCCGCCTGGAGGATTCGGGGAAAACTCTGGCACGGAGGAGGCGGCCTATGGAAAAAGGTCGGACCAACGTGGGCAGAGGCCTAAGGCAAGAAGATGGGGAAGAGACAGAGGGAAAGAGAAGAGAAATGGGGGGGGGAGGCCCAGACTCCTGCCAGTTCCCAAGAGAAGACCCTGAGAGAAAGGTCGTGAAAGCCAAGGAGAAGGAGTTTCAAGGAGAAGCAGTCCGAGCGATCAAAGAGGCTGAGGACAAGAAGGGCACTTCCGGAAAGCGATGGGAGACCCAAGGCAGGTGGCGAAAGGCTGAGGAGTGAGCGGTTAGTGACAAAGCGGAGGCCGAGTGTAGACTTCTGTCTCAAGAACTCCGCGAGGGAAGGATAGGAGAAAATGGGATGCCACGCTGTGGTAGGTAGTGAGGTGGCTGGAAGGCTTCCTGGGGATGGTGCGGTTCAGCAAGGCTGGTCAGCAGTTACACAAGGGATGACAATACAGCGTGGCCGGTGCCACGCCAGGGCAAGGCCGGGAACAATGGGAGCACGAACCAGCAAGTGCTAACCTAGCCCGAGATCCTGTGGGAAGTGACATTTAAGCTGGAAGCTGAAAGGCAATAGGACTTGTAGGCGGCAGAGCTGGGACTTGACGTGTGTCGCCTCTGCCTACTCTTGCCTCGCTACCGGTGGGTAGAGGGGACAGAGGCAGAGGAGACTGTGCCGTAGGCAGGGGGATACGAGGCCTCCCCACCTGGCGTGAATAGTTTGGGGTCCCAGCGGAGGTTACTCAGCAGAGCTCTGTGATGAGACCAAGCACGCGAGAAACAATCTCTCTCCCGGGGGATCTCTCCCTGAGTGATGACAGGGAAAAAATGGTGGATAGTCAGGGGCAAAGGGTCTAGGCTTAAAACATGGCCGAAATAGCAGACTTCAGGCTGGGTTGAGTGGGGAAGCAAAGGCAACCAGGAGACCTCCGTGGAGGAGGAGGAGTCCAGAGACTGGGAGTTGACAAGACCGATGGCAGCAGCTATGTAGGAAATAAGGGAGCGTGAGCCGTGGCATGTCAGAGAGGGGTTCTCAGAGCTTGGGTCGGAGCAGATGATGGCATTTGAGGGTGGCTGAAAATCATGGGAGTTAAGGATCTCAAGGAAGAGAGAGGACGGGGAGAGAGCATAGATTTTGGAATCAGACAGATCTGAGTTTGTGCCCTAGCTTTGCTGTTTGCCTCTGAGTGACCTTGATCACCCCATGGGATCATGGGATCATGATCTCGGGAGAACTTGGGGTTAATGAGCTTCTCTGAGCTTCGGTTTCCTCACCTGTTGCTGCAGGAATCAAATGTGCCTGGTAGGGCCTGGAGCACGGCAGGTGCTTTTCAAGAGTGCTCGCTTGGGAGCACCTGGGTGGCTCAGTTGGTTAAGCCTCTGACTCCTGATTTCATCTCAGGTCACAATCTCGAAGTTCGTGCGTTCGAGCCCCGCATGGGGCTTTGTGCTTGCAGTGCAGAGCCTGCTTGGGATTCTCTCTCTCCCTTCTCTCTCTGCCCCTACTCCGCATGCGCTCTCTCTCTATCTCTTCCTCTCAAAATAAATAAACTTAAAAAAAAAAAAAGAGTGATCCCCTGCCTCCTTTTCCTGGAAGAACCATCAGCATGGGTATTCAAGCCTCTAGTTTGGTTCAGTTCCACAGTGAGCTGGGAATACAAAGATAAATACAAGTAAATAACAATAATCAGGGAGATCTTTATTAGAGGGAGCAGATCATTGAAGAAACAAAATACAGTGTGGTAAGTGCTATGAAAAGTTCTAAAGTACTATCAGAGGAGAGAGTGCCTTATCCATTCATCATCTTTTTGTTTCGTTTTGTTTTGTTTTTAGAGAGAGAGAGAGAGACAGTGTGTGAAAGGGGAGAGAATCTTAAGCAAGCTCCGGGCTCAGCCTGGAGCCCAACACAGATCAATCCCATGACCCGGGGATCATGACCTGAGCCGAAATCAAGAGTCGGGTATACAACTGACTAAGCCACCCAGGTACCCCAATACATCAGCTATTCATAAGGCACCTACTGTATACCTATAGACTTTGAGGACACAGTAAAGAAAAGACAGATAAGCTTTCTGCTCTCATGAGTTCATATTCTTGGTGTCGAAGGATTGGGGTCATGGAGAACCTCATGGAGGAGGGAATGCTTGCGCAGGGCTTCAGAAAATGAATAAAAACTTGCTAGGGAGAAGCTCCTGGGTGGCTCAGTCGGTTAAGCGTCCAACTCTTGACTTCAGTTCAGGTCATGATCACACAGTCATGGGATTGAGCTCCCATTGGGCTCAGCACAAAGCCTGCTTGGGATTCTCACTCTCACCCTCTCTCTGTCCCTCCCCCACTCATTCTCTCTCTCTCTGTCTCTCAAAAAAAAAAAAGAAAAAAAAAAAAAAAAAGCTTTCTAGAGAGACCAGGGGATCAAGAAGACTTTCCAGGGGAGCCTGGGTGGCTCAGTTGGTTGGGCGTCCGACTTCGGCTCAGGTCATGATCTCACGGTCTGTGAGTTCGAGCCCCGCATCGGGCTCCGTGCTGACGGCTCAGAGCCTGGAGCCTTCTTTGGATTCTGTGTTTCCCTCTCTCTCTGCCCTTCCCCTGCTCACGCTCTGTCTCTAGGTCTCTCAAAAATAAATAAATGTTAAAAAAAAAAAAAAAAAAAGAAGACTTTCCAGATTGAATGGACACTCTGACCTGTTACGGCATCTAATACAGTACCCTCTTCTGAGTTTCAAGTCTGTGTCTCCTGCTGGACAATGGATATTATCCCCTATTGGAACATTCAAAGTAATCTTAAATTTATCAGATCTGGGCCTGGCTGGCTCAGTCCATGAAGCAAGCGACTCTTGCTCTTGGGGTTGTGAGTTCAAGCCCCACAGTGGGCACAGAGATGACTTCAAAACAAAACAGAACAAAAAACACCACAAACTTATCAGATCTAAGACCGAACCTATAATCTTCCTGTGTCTGTTTTTTTCCTGCTTTTTAACAAATTGGATTTTTTTTTAGGCATAGTTTGCCTAGGGTAACATTCACTTCTTTTAGGTATAGAATTCCTTGGGTTTTGACAAATGGATACAGTTGTAAAACCACCACCAAAATTCAAGGCATAAAACATTTTAATCGCCTCAAAATGTCCCACTGTGTTCATTTATAGTTCATGGCCCTCACCCATCCCCAGCTCTGGCAACTACTGATCTGTTCTCTGTCCCTATAGTTTTTCCTTTCTCACAATGCCCAGTAAATTGAGTGATACAGCATGTAGCTGTAGTGTATCAGCATGTAGCTTGTCCCTGGCATCGTTCACTTATCATAATGCTTTTGCGATTCATCCGTGTTGTTGCAGATATCAGTAGTTTGTTCCTTTTTACGGCTATATAGTAGTCCACCCTCCGGAGGTCCCATCCTTTGGTTATCCATTCACCAGTATATGGATATTTAGCATGTTTCCAGTTTTTAGAATGAATTATGAATAAAGCTGTTACCAACATTGATGTATAAGGTCTTCGTGTGCACATATGTTTTCATTTCTCTTGGATAAAATACCCAAGGATGGAATGGTAGGTTGTATGACAAATACATGTTTAACTTTGTAAGAAAATGCCAAATCGTTTTCTAAAGTAGCTGTATCGTTTTGCGTCCCCACCAGCAACGCGTGAGGGTTTTGGTTGCTTTGGATCCTTTGCACATTTTGTATTTCTGTCCTTTTTTAAATTTTTTAAAAATAATGACAGCTCTTCTTATGGGTGCATAGTGGTACTTCATTGTGGTTTTAATTTGTATTTCCTAATGACTAATGATGTTGAGCGTTTTTTCGCGGGCTTCTGTTGCTCTCTGTGTCTCTTCTTGGATTGTCTATTCAAGTCTTTTCCCCATTTAATTATTAGGTTGTCTGGGTTTCTTTAATCATTAAAGCGTGAGCTTTTTTTTAACAGATCTGAATTTACAACTCTCATCATCTATGTGATTTTCGGCCATTTTCTCTCAGTCTATCAGGGTGCCTTTCCATTCTCTTGACCGTGTCTTCTGAAAAGAAATTCTTAATTTTGAAAAGTCCAATTTATCAGATTTTTAGTTTGTGAATCATGGTTTGGTGCTCTATTTGAGAAGTCTTTGCCTATCTGAAAGTCAAAGATCTTTCCTATCTTTTTTTCTAGGAGTTTTATGGTTTTTGTTTCACGTATCAGCCTGTGATTCTTTTGTGTTAATGTGTTTGGCAAGATATCGCCTCCCAATCTGTGGCTTATCTTTGTATTTTCTTAACAATGTTATGAGAACAAAGTTTTAATTTTGCTAAAATTTCATTATCAAGTTTTTCTTTTAAGGTATGTGCTTTTTGTTTTCAATCTAAGAAATCTTTACCTAACCCAGGATCTCTAAGATTTTTTTCTTATTTTTTCTTCTAGAAATTGTATAGTTTTAGTTTTATGTTGTGTGTTTTTTAAAATACTTATTTTTGAGAAAGAGAGAGAGAGAGAGAGTGTGTGTGTGAGTTGGGGAGGGGCAGAGAGAGATGGAGACACAATAGGCTCCATATGAAGTAGGCCGAATTTGAAGTAGGCTCCAGGCTCTGAGCTGTCAGCACAGAGCCTGACACCGGGCTCCAACTCACGAACTGCGAGATCATGACTTGAGCCAAAGTTAGACACATACCCGACTGAGCCACCCAGGCGCCCTTAGGTTTTATGTTTTCAGTTGATTCTTGTCTATGGTGTGAAGTATGGGTTGAAGTTAATTTTTTTCTTTGCACAAGGATGTCTAGTCATCCTAGCACTATTTGAGAAGACAATCCTTTCTCCAATGATTTACCTTGGCACTATTATGTGAGTCTCTTTCTAGACCGTCTTATGTTCTGTTAATGGATATAGCTACACTTATACTGATACGTCACTGTCTTGATTACTGTAACTTTACGGCAAATCTTGAGACTAGGTAGTGTGAGTCCAATTTTCTTCTTCTTTTTCAAAATTGTTTTGGCTATTGTAAGCCCTGTGCCTTTTTGTATAGATTTTTAGAATAATTTTGTCACTTTTTTAACTAAAAGTTTACTGATATTGTGATTGGGACTGCATTAAACTTATTCATAGATCAAATCAGAGAGAGAAATAGCATCTTAACAATATTGAATCTTTCAGTCCATGAACTTGGTATATCTCTCCATTCATATAGGTCTTTTTAAATTTCTCTTATTAATGTTTTATGGTTTTCTGCACAAAAATCTTGCACATCTTTTTTTTTTTTGGATTGAAAGGTATTTTATGTTTTAAGTTGGATTATAAATGACATCATGCTTTCAATTTCAATTTCTGATTGATGATTGCTAGTATATAGAAATATAACTGACTTTAAAATGTTGGTCATTTATCCTGCAAACTTGCTAAATTCTTTTATTGGTTCTAGTGGCATTTGTATATTCTTTGAGATTTTCTACATAGAATATGGTTTTATTTGTAGATAAAGAAAGCTTTATTTCTTCTTTTCTGATCTGTATGCCTTTTATTTATTTTTCTTTTTTCTTTTTTTTATTTTTGAGAGACATAGAGACAGAGCGTGAGCAAGGGAAGGGCAGAGAGAGAGGGAGACACAGAATCTGAAGCAGGCTCCAGGCTCCGAGCCGTCAACACAGAGCCCGACGCAGGGCTCGAACTCACAGACTGTGAGATCATGACCTGAGCCGAAGTCGGCCGCTTAACCGACTGAGCCACCCAGGTGCCCCTTATTTATTTTTCTTGACTCATTGCACTTGCTAGCATCTCTAGTACAATGTTGAATAGAAATGGTGAGAGATACTATCTGGAACATGTTGTACTCCTGCTTACCCAGGGCCTTTGCACATGCAATGCCCTATATCTAGATCATTCTCTTTCCTTACTGCAGCCTTTTCTATTAACGTATCCTTCAGATTTCAATTCACGTATTGCTCCTTCAAAGAAGTTTCCTTAACTGCTTAAATTTAGACCATGTTCTTTTGTAATGTACTCTTATAGGATCATGTTTGTTTCATTACAATAATTTATAGCAGTTTTTATTTATATCCTCATTAGTATCATTTTTAGGTTATTATCTTTCTCTCTAACTAGATTATAAGCTCCAGGGGCCATGTCTATTTTGCTCATCATTGTGTTTTTAGTGCCTGCACTTATCAGGTGATCAACAGATATGACTTAAATATATGGGGAGCCAGTAGGTAGCATAGAAGAATAAGAGGCAGAAGATGAAGTGGGAAAGGTTGGTGAGTGCCGGGTCAAAGAGGGCCTCCTAGGCCCCACATGTTATGAACGCAGGTGCCCAGTGGCATCCCCATCCCTGCAGAATAATAGTCTTTGGTTCCGGACCTCCATTTATAACAAGTTCCCCAGGGATGCATCAAAGGTTGTGGGCTACTGTTTTAGGATCTGGAAGCTTGCAGCAGATAAGTGTTGTGATCATTCTGCATTTTGGCAAGACTATTCCAGCTGGCTGTCTTAGAAAGATATGAAGGGTCAAGATTGGAGATGACTACAGTCATCTAGGCAAGTGATAATGAATGTTTGAACTAAGGGAGAATCAGTGGCAATACAGAGGAGAAAATAGATTCAAGGAAAATTTAGAAGTTAGAGTTGGCAGGTCTTGGTGTCTATTGGATGTATGGGGAATGAAGAAGTATGAATACCGACAACAATAACTAACAATTATTGAGCCCCTGTGATGTGCCGGGCGCAATTCTACATGCTTTATGCATATCTCATTCTTTAGCTTTATAACAACCATATAAGGCAGATGATCGTACCATCCCTGGGACTTCAGGTGACTCGTGGGTTTCTTGCTTTGGAAAGAGTGATGCTGTCCATCAGATGAGAATTATGAGAGGAAGGGAGGCTAGGTAGGTAGCATTATATAATGATTTCAGCTTGGAACCTACTGATCTTGAGACTCGGGTGAGACATCCAGGTGGCGACTAGAAGGAAACACAGTTCTGCAGTTCTCCTGAGAGTCTGGGAGCCAACTTCCTGGGAATGGATGAGATTGGCCGGAAGAAAAGAGCTTGAGGCCCTCTCGCAGTCTGGCCTCTGTGCGTGGATTTCCTGAGTACAGGAGCCTCATGAATTAGATGGGAGATGCTGGCAATTTGTAATTGTGCCAAAGGAGTACATGGCCCATCATAAAGATAAAGGACCCCAGATAAAGTTGTGGCCAGATAAAGAGGATTCAAGAATGAAGATTTGGGAAGGAATGGCCTGAGAGATAGTAAGAAATTTGGAAGGAGATGTCAGGTGGCCAAGGAAATAGTCTTTTAAGAAACATGGAGTGGTTGGTGGTGTCCAGACCAATATTAGAGGGAGGCCAGATAAGAGAAGACTTGAAAAGAGTTCACCAAATTCAGCTATTAATTGAATAGCCGGTTTTAATGATTTCCATGGCGGGTGGCTGGGGTGGTGCAGGTAGGGCGAAGCGAGAATTGAGAATAAATATGACCTCTTCTCTTGGAAAACGTGGCTGTAGACGGAGAGGTGTCAAGGGTCAAGGATAATCTCCCTCCCCTCTCCCCTTCCCTCTTTTCCTCCTCTCTTTCTTCTTTTTAAGGAGGAGAGGGCTTGCACATGGATACAGGAAGAGGGGAGAAATCCACGGGAGTGGGGGTAGCAGGACAGAGAGAGAAGCCAGTTGATGGAGCAAGGTCCTGACAGGGGAGAGTTGAGCACGCAGATGGAAGGCCTGGCCCTGAGCGCAGGGAGTGCCACCTCCAGGAAGGAGTTAAGGCTGGGAATGAATACAGATAACAGGCAAGGGAGGCATTAAGGAGGTGGTGCCAGCCATGGAAAAGCCTCTTCAGGAGCCCCTTTATGAGTCTGGTGCCTGGCAGAGGGTGAGGTGTGATGACATGTCTCCCCAGATAAAGAGACACCCTTTTCTGCTCTGAAGACTTCGTTTCCTTTTCCTTGGTTTGGGACACTCTCCTCCTTCCATTCTGGCTTGTCTTCCTTCAGGAAGTCTTCCCTGACTGACACCCCCATTCCGCCCCTCCCAGCAGTTGGCTTAGCTCCTCATTCCTCATTTACTCCAGCACAGAGGCAAAGAGCTCTCCCTTGTATCTGTCCGTCTGTGTCTGGTCTCTGGAGAGAAAGCACCCAGAAAGGGGAGGGGGTAGGGACGAGGACATATGTGTGTCTGGAGAATGGGTGGCTTCTCTCCCGGGACTGGCCCTTCCTCAGTTCTCGGGATGAGCTCTGGCCACAAGGGGGTGTCTGGCCAGGGAAGCACTGGCTGGCATGGTCCGGGCAGCCGGCCCAGTTGGCAGGCTGGCAGCCAGGCCCCTACTCTGCCTGAGACCTTTGCTCCCTGCCCTGATGGCCCTGGCCTCCGTTGCCATGGCTGCCCCCTTAGTTTGGGGTAAACAGAGCTCTTCCCCCTCCTCCTGTCCAGTTTACTGACACTCAAGTGTCTCTCCAGGGATGGGCTGGAATTTCAAGTGTTCAGGTAGCCCCTGCCCCATTTGGGGAAGGCACAGTGGTGAGTCACGGAATTTAGGCCTCTTTCCACCCCCTCGCTGTTATCTGGCTGCCTCTGCTGCTCCCTTCCTGCCCCACCTGTGTCTTGCTGGAACTGGGGAGGGATGGAGATAAGGACCGGGCCTCATTTGGTCTCTCGGACTGGGCGGTGGGGTGTAGGGAGGAGCCTTCCCATCCTGGATTCGCCTCCTTTAGGCTGTTTCCAGGCTCTGGAGGCCTTCCTGAGACCTATCCGATCCCTGGTATCAGTGAGAATAATCCCGGCTTCTTTTCTCTCTTACCTTCCGGATCCTTGGGGCCCAGGGTGAAGGAGAGGAGACGATGGAAAAAAGGAACGCGGGGGAGAGGAAATGGGGATCCGAGTGGCGAAGAGGGCTCATCCAGATAGAATAGAATCATAGAACCATTCATTCATTCATTCATTCTGTGAATCAAACCAGTTTTTGTGCTGAGTTTTTGTACTAGTTCCCTAGTACCAAGGGAAACAGAAACATGTATAAGACATGACCCTGCTTTGAAGGCAGGTGACTTGGCGCTGATGGGAGGGCCCTGGACTTGGCATCTGGGGGATTCCGTTTTATGCCCCAATTACTAGCTACTGGGCAAGTTCTTTCTCTGAGCCTTGGGGTCCTCATCTGTGAGAAAGGATAATGATCCTGAACCCCCAAGGTCATGGTGAGGACCAAACGAGACAAATAGGCAAGACTGCCTCCTTCTCTGATGTTCAATGCATGTTAGATGCCTGCGTGTCAGGCTTACAATCAGGGAGGTGGTCAGGCAAGAGTAACCCCAGCCCAGGGGTGTAACGAAGGCTGGTTTTGGGGGTCTCTCTGGGATCGCCAACTCCCAGAAGTGGTGTGACTGGGGCAGGCTTGTGCGGGCGGGTGCCCAATGTGTGATTTTCATTCAGTAAATGTTTGCAGAATGAATGGGGTGTGCGGGAGCCAGGGCCTGCAGGAAGCATAAGGTTTCAGCAGGTGCAGGTGGTAGGGAGGTGCTGTGGGAGGGAAGGGCACAGCCCTGGGGCTGGGGCGGGGAGGCAGCTAGTGCCAGGCGGGGAAGGGCTCAGCTCAACCAGAGGAGGAGTTTGACCTTTCCCGAAGGCAATGGGAAGTCCTGAGCTGGGGAGTGACAGCATTATAAGTGGTGTTTATAGAAGATCAATCTGGCTGGGCATGGTGAGAGGACATTTTGGAGCAAAGCAACTTGGGGAGGTAGAGGGCGACGGGGACAGAGGGGTGGAGGGAGAATGTGTACGTGTCAGAGCTTCGGGGCAGGCGATGGTGTCATCTCCCCCTCCTCTCTGCAGGGGGGCCCTTCACACCAGCGCGTCTCCAGGGCTCATCTCATCTGCCTGCAAGAAGGAGGAGAGAACATCACAAGAAGTTGGAGAATTTCTCAGGAACCCAGAGAGCACAAGCACACTGCCTCCTTTCTCCTCCTCCCTCCTAGGAACTCAGAGCCCAGCTCCGAGTAAGGGGGTGGGGGAGGAGACCAGGACTGGAGCTGGGACTTGGGTCCTTCGGCTTTCTGGGTCCTGCTCCTCTAAGAGGAAGGGAGGGTCAACGTGGTTTTTTAAAGCTAGAGAAGTAGTTAATGGTGGCAGAGAGCGAGAATCCATTATGCTCCAGGGAGAGCTGGGTACGAACCCCACAGCTCAGTAATAGGAGGTTGAGATGATAGTGTTGTCTGGCCCTGGGACTGAACTTCCCTGGGAGGGAAGCTTCTGGCTCGGGGCTGGCTAGTAGGAATCTGTGACCCTTAGTGTTTTGCTGGGATCAGTCATTAATCCATCTCCCCCCCCCCCCCTTTGCTCTCCACTCCTTTGGTCCCATCTCCTGATGGACCACACACACTAGAGGCACGCTGCCCAGGTCCACCGTCCCCTCAGCCCCCAGCTCTGACTCAGCTTGAGCCCCTGGGGACTCAGAGATAGCTATTTTTGCTCTCCGGAGGTGGGAGATAAGGTTTATGACCCTAATGGGCCCATTCTCTGTGAGGCAGTCTGTTATACAGACATACACCTCCAACTGCATTCCTCCTGGGCCTGACCTTGCCTTATTCAGCCTTTTCTAGGAATTGTAGACCTGCTGGGAGCACCATTTTCAGAACCTGCCGCACCTCCCTCCCCGAGGTCATTTCCTCACTCTCCTGCCTTTGCTGGGCTCTTGCGGCTCCCACTCTCCTCCGTTCCTCGGCTTCCGAGCAGGCCTGACCCAGTCTAGGTCCAAGTGCGGAGCCCAGCATGGCGGCTGCTTCAAAGGGGCGCCCCCTTCCAACGTCACTTCCTATGACTACCCCTGTTACTTCTTGGATGAGGCAGTCCTTCGTCCAGTCTATCCTTTGGCCTCTTTCAATGCTCAGTGAAGGGGAGGATGTTATCATGTTCACTGGCTACTACTGCAGTGGAAGGTGGTTGACTCCAGAGTATTGTCAAGGGCACGCTTCATCACAGGGGCCCTTTAAGTAAAGGAGGGAGATGAAGGACAGGAGGAAGGGTGAATTCTTGGAGAAGAGTTTGTAGTTTTCTCCCGTCACAGTAGGAGTCCTATACACGGATTTTACAGGGCAAAGAAAGTCTCTTACAAATACTATCATCATATAATTTATTTGCTATACGAGAGAGTAACAGCCGAGAGCCCAGATCCGGTATGGCTTCACGTTCAATACCGTCCCCACCAAGCCGCAATAACTGGTACCAATTACCGGAAATAAATGGTACTTCTCCTTCGTTATATAGCTACAACTGCAACTCAGAGAGGGGAAGTGACTTGTCCAAAGTCACACAGCAATTTAGAGACTGAGGTGAGATTTGAACACATGGGGTTTGATTTTCGAGTTGATGTTTTTCAGCTACTTTACCTCATTCTAGGAATTGTTTGAAACAGTTCTCAAGGGGCGCCTGGGTGGCCCAACCGGTTAAGCGTCCGACTCTTGATTTGGGCTGCCGTCGTGATCTCGCAGCTTGCGGGATCGAGCCCCGCATCAGACTCTGCGCTTGGGATTCTCTCTCTCTCTCTTTCTCTCTGCCCCCCCTTCATTCTCTTTCTTTCTCTCTCTCTCGAAACAAACAAACATTAAAAAAATAAAACAATTTTCAAAGTGGAGGTTAATTTTCATTCCATTTCATTTGAATCCCCAATCCAAGAGCATGTAGCTGTGGTAGGAATTTGTAGACGTGCAAGGGCCTGAGGGTATGTCAGCTGGCAGGATGAGGACGGAGGGTGGCAAGCTGGGAAGTCGGTTCCCGCAGCGGGCGCTCAGCTGTTCTGGGATTCCTGGGTCTCCCCGGATCAACCAGGCGGCCTCTGGGGGCCTTCTGGAAGGCATCTTCCTTTATCAGGGGTGCTGGCTGACTGGAGTCAGAGCTTTCTGCCGGCCTGCTATCTCTTGCCTCCCTCGGCCTGTCTCTGGCTAGACCTAGGAGCCTGGGAAACCTAACTCAGCATTTTAGAGCCAGAAGGGTTGGGTCGAATTCTGAGCCCCGGGGAGCTTAAGTGCTTTGTGACCTTAGGAAATATTTAGAAAGTTTTTGAGCTTCCATATCTTCAGATATAAATTGAGGCTATTTGTACTTTCCTATAGGCTTAATCGTGAGGATTGAATGGGGTTATAAAAAGTCTATGGTGAGGGAGTGCCCGACATCTGGTAATGTCTTGGAGTGACTGGGAGAGACGGAGGTGTAAGGCAGGGCGACGAGACACGGCTCTGGAGGCAGAGAGCGTCCAGTCCTGCCTCTCCCATTTGCTTCTGTGCAGCTCAAGCTTTTCTTACCCTCTAGGCTGTTTCCTGAGCTCTGAAATAGAGATAACACTCATTAATGTAGCCATTACTGTCTGAGGGGAACTCCTAGGCCAGTGGGGGTGGCTGAACCCACACCCAAGTCTGGGAGACCAGCTCGGAGCTGAGGGTGTCTAATCAGAGTCTAGGCTTGGAGGGCCGGTAGGGAGGAGCCTGGGAAGAAATGTCTGGGAGGGCTTCCTGAAGGAGCTGCTGAGGGTAGAACCAGAGCAGAGGAGGGCCAGAGGGAGAGAAGGAAGGTCCCTGGTCTGGTGACCTGCGCGGGTACAGAGAGAGTTTGTGTAGGAGCTGGGCGGCGCGTGGAGTAGGGTCAGGTCTTGGGCGGGAAGGGGTGGCTGGGGGTGGAGGGTCCCTGCGGCTGGGTGTGGGAGCCGCGGAAGCCATGGACCCACGGATCTAGGAGGAGGCCTGAGGGGTCTGACTTCAGCAGCTTCTGAGTGAGCAGCAGAAATCTGAGAGGGGAAATGGCGCTCTCCTTAGGCAGGCCTTTCTCTCCCCCGCCTTCTATGTTCTGCAGTCGGCTTCTGCAGCTCGAGCTTCTGTTAGTTTCCAGAGACGATCACCAGGGAAACCCGAGGAGTCAAGGAAGGAGATGAGGCAGCCCCTGGCCTTGGGGAAGAGACGGCCTTAGCCTGGAATTCTGTTGGGAACACATAAACACACACCGAACTATGTTGCCATGGGAGCCTGCCTAACACTTCCCTGAGGCTAAACTGGCCCGGCCACACGGTTGGCCCCCCTTCTGAGACCATTCCTACCTTCCAGGTCAGCAGGCTTACCAGAGGCCTATGAAATGAGTCACTGTGGCCTGCTTTGCGGTTATCTTAGCCCTTAGAGCCCAGGGGATCAACCAGGTAGGTTGGTTTGTGAATGATGGAGAGCAAGCCTTTCCTTGACCTGAGGTGCTCATCCTATATTGGTGGAGTGCCTGCCAGGCATTTTCTCGCCTTTATTATTGTTTTTTAAGTTAATTGATTTATTTTGAGAGAGAGAGAGAGAGAGAGAGAGAGAGAGAGAGAGAGAGAGAGAATGAGTAGAATAGGGGCAGAGAGAGGGGGAGAGAGAATCCCAAGCAGGTTCCACGCTGTCAACGCAGGCTCCCATGGGGCTCAAACTCACGAACCGTGAGATCACGACCTGAGCTGAGATCAAGAGTCGATGCTTAACCTGCCGAGCCACCCAGGCGCCCCAGCATTTTCTAATGCTGCAATTATGATCATTTGAGACAGTCAAGGTCCCTGCCTTCCTGGAGCTTCTTCCTTTTGGGGGGAGAGGTCCCCTAAGTCTTTCAGAATCCCCAAAGTGGGAGGGCTAACTTAGATGTTCGACACATACTAATAGAATGAAAGTAATATGTACTTTTCAAATTGCTAACTAAAATAAGAAAACTGTCTTTGGACCATTCCCTCTGGGTTCTCCACATCACCGCTTCCCTTGGTGGAGACACCTGGATACCGACTCCATTGCTGGAGAGAGCACGTGCAGGCTTTGGACTTACCCCAGACTCGAGGTCAAGTCTGGAAGGGCTTTTAGTGTCCTGATCTGTAAAGTAGGGTCCACGGTACCTTCCTCATGGGTTATTTCAGGATTGCAAATAATATATGCGAGAGATCTGACACTTCGATCTTAGTGGGAGCCCAATAAATGAGGGCTGCCACCATTCTCCCCACTGTTTCCGCTACCACTGCCACTACCCTCGCTGGCAGGGAAAGGAGCTCTGGGTGGAGAGCTGGGCAAGGCGAGGGGGTGGCAGGGCTCAGTTTGCATGGCCGGCTCCCCAGGAATTGGATTTGCAAGCTTCTGTTTTGCATGGCGGCGGATTTTTGCATGCTATCCCTTTATTACTCTCTCCTAGGGTCCTCCTCACAGCCCCAATGGCCACCTCCCTCAGCCCTTGGGGGCCAGCTCTCTCCCAGCTGGGCACCTGCCATGGGGCGGGCAGGCACTTTGGAGGGGAAGCTGCGTGGAGGGAGGCTTTAGGAAAGGCAGGGGGACACGCACGAGAGGCGGTGGGAGTCAGGCTGACATTGACTGAAACCCTGCAAGCGTCGGGCACCGTTCCTGTATCTCATGTTCATGTCAGCCCTCTTGGGGAGCTGTCGGTCTCTGCGTTTTCAGCAGAGGAGAAGGAACTTCAGAGACATAGATTAAGTAACTTGCCCAACTCCACACACTTAGGAAGTGGCTCCAAAATTCTTTTGATTGCAGTCGCCGTCCTGTGGCTTTCCATCACGCCTGGCTGTGGGGCAGTAGCACGTGCAATGGGGACAGTCCCATCAGTGAGGAGTCCACGGGGTTCAGATCTCGGTTCTTTCCTTCACCGCTGGATGGACTTGGGCACTCTCCCTTCCCTGCCCGACAGGGAGGGTTTTTATAAGTTTAAAGGAGGTGACAGGAGGCCCTCAGAACATGTTTCTGAGGTTCTGGCAACCCATCTGATGTTCAAGTCCCCTTGACCTTTGGCTGGAATCCATCCTCACCAGAGGAAGCCACAACTTCCCGGACGACAATGGAGATGCCACTTGCGCGAAGCTCGAACTTTTGGAGTCTTAGCTTCCAGTGAGAAGTCTCTCTGGGGGCTCCTTCTTGCTGGCCCTAGATGAACGCCCAGATGAATGTCCCTTCTTCCTCTTGGCAGTCCAGGCCTCTTCTCCCCCAGGAATTGCCCTCCTAAATCCCGCAGCTGTGTGCCTGTGGCACGGGGTTGCCATTCTCCCCGACCCGGATGTGTCACTGCACTGGCTTCTGTCTGTCCAGGCGCCCGTCCCCACCGTGCCCCCAAGAGTCAGATGGGAGCCAGACACTGTTTTCCAGGGACGTCACCATGCCTGGGGAGACGGGGAGAAAATGGGCTGTCCCGTGCTTGCGACTGCTGCCGAGGACCACGGGGGGATTCCGTGGTGGCCTCATCGCGCTGTCACCGGAGTGAAGGCGTGCATTCCTGTGCATGCGTGATGAACAAAGGGAAAGAGGCTAGCGTCCCCTGTTCAGGGGAGGCTCTGCACGCTCACTCTGGGACATCCACTCTGGGCCAGTGCTCTGCCAGGCAGAGGCCGGTACAGAGGTAGGAACCAGACACCGATATTAGAGGACCCTGACCTGTCCGCAAGGAGCTCCGGTCTGACAGCGGCGGGACGAACGCGATGGCAGGGGCAGGTCCAGCAGCTCTAGCAAATACATGTACCAATCTGACCGGAGCAGAAGGTAGGTGGTAGGGTTGAGCGGGGAGCTACTAGAAGTACATCTGAGTCACCTTCTTGCTTCCCTTCATCTTGGACGCAGCCCTGCAATCGACTGCCGTATCCCGTTTGTTCTTTCTTCCTACCGTAAGCTCGATTCCACCCCCGCCTCCTGCCTTCCCACCCCACCGCTGCCACTACGCCGCAGGCCCCCTCACTTGGGTTCCGCAACAGCCCCCGTCTGGTCTCCTGCCTCCAGTTTGGCCTCTACCACCCAACTTACACGTCTCTGCTCGCTTCATCTTCCTAAAACGCCGCGTTAACCACGTCACCCTCCTGCCCCCACACCTTCACTGGCCTCTGTGACCTACAGGATAAACTCTCATCGGGCCTTTGAAACCCTCGGTCCCCACCGCCTCCTCACCACCTAGCCTTTCTGCCCCGTTCCATGGGATTCCCGTTCCCGTCCAACGACCCCTCGCACTTCTGGATCTTTCCATCCAGATTCTTCTTTTGTAAACTCAACTGAGTCAAGCCCAAAACTATTTTAAACAGTTCTTCGCTTCCTTTGAAGTCCTAATAGCGTATGTTTGGATCACTCGTTTATCTGAAATCAGTATTTCACTGAAAAGGTGCGGAGAGTAGACTTTGGCCAGGCAGTATTTATATTTGTACAAGAGCTCCGTGTGTACGCCGGTATCTTTATACCCCTGCAGCTCTCCAGATTTCCATGCCTGCCTCTGTGTACATTCGGGTTAGCGTAGGTCCTGAACATCTGTCGTTTTTACCTGTTCAACATCTCGTCCTCCTCTTTTGGCCAATCACCAAACTACCACCTTCCCTGTGGTTTGGGTGGGGCTGGCCACCCGTCTCCAGACCCTGGCCACGTGTGTGATCTGGTCTCGTCGAGGTTTGCAGTCTTGTACAGCCCGGGCCACAGCGATTGGCTCTGGGATGGCAACGTGACCCCAGACAGCCTAATGAGAGGGGACCTTGCGACTTAGGCTGGGAGGATGGGGCCAGAGGCACTCCCTTGGTGGTCGTCCACGCCGCGGCGTGGAGCTGGTCTGCCGGAGAAGGAAGCCAACGCAGAGGAAGACAAGAAAAGTCGAGAGAGACCCTTTCTGATGCCATCGCTGGGCCCCTCGTCCGGCTCTGCCAAAAGTCAGACGCACCCCTGATCCTCCCAATCGTGTGAGCGAATAAATGATCTCTGACGCTGAAGCCCCTTCGAGGTGGCTCTCAGTCACTTGCAATCAAGAGTCGTGAGCAATAATGCATATCTGTGTGCTGGGGTGTGGCTGATATGGGCCCTTGCGCCTGGGTGTGTGTGGTATACCTTGAAGAATGGTGTGTATGTGGCTGTGAGGGGTGGGCAAGGTGAGGGGTGGCACACGCTTACCTGAGGGCGGGTGACATATGTGCGTGTGTACGTGTGCGTGTGTCTGCGGGACGAGAATGATGTGACTTGCCGTGAAGGCATGTGTGTACGTGGGGACAGGGGACGTGGGTATAGGTTGGGGTTGTGTGTTCATAGGTGGGGGTGGGCATGGAAGGGATTGTTTGTTCTGGCAAAGCGCCTGCCTCCTGTGTGTTCCGAGGGCAGGAGTCCAACTTGGTGTTTCTATAGACCCAGGGAGAAGCCAGCAGTTGCTCAAAAAACCCCTGTCTATCATCATTAGCCCCTACCCTTCAGAGAAAACCCGCATTGTTTTCAGACTGAAGCCAAATTGCTTAGAACCCTTGAGTGAGAAATGGAATCACGAAAGTCGTTGATGTTCTTGGACGAGTCAGAAAGAGCAGAGGCTGTTTAGACCAACCCCTAATATTAGAGGAGGAAATTGAGGCTCCGCATGTGACTTCTTGTTTGCTACTTCCTTCTACCCCAGCGGGTAGGGACAGGGGCGGGGCGAGGCTGGCATTGGGGCAGTTCACTTCTGAGGAGACCCCCTCGTCAGACCTGCCTCTCCATGGGCTATGGTTGCTTTTATGGTGGGTGATTAACTTTGGGCTGTGCCTAGATACCTGGGTATTTATGGCTTCCCTTGATGGGTGCCCTTGATCCCAGAGCCTTCCCTGTGCTTCAGCCGTTGGCATCCTCTTCCTTCTTTTGGCTCCTCGCTCCCTAGAACAGACCAGTGTCCCCAAGCCAGAGTGTCCCAGCCACTGGGCCAGAAGTGGGCAATGACTGTGTGATGTATGGGGCCCATCAGCCCTCTGAATGTCTGAGTCAGGCCATAGCCTCTGGCCGGACCCCATCTCAAGCCGACCCTTTCATGTAGCCCAGCCTGCCGTACACAAACGATTGTTTCTTGTATCCCGTGATCCGCAACTGTGGAAAAGGTTAGGAATGGCCTAAACAGTGGCCGTGTCCCCGAATGAGGTGGAGGCCAGGAGAGCAGCTCACAGAGACGTAGGCTTCGCGCATGACTTTTCAGGACCCCACCAGCACTGTGCCATTGGCTTTTCTGTACCAGGTGTGGAAGGGTCCCTGCTCTCCAGAGGAGAGGAGCACTTCTCTTCGCCCAGGGACTAGCTCCACGCTAGTGCGTGCCTCACCTGGGCCTGCGTGCCAATACGGAGTACCAGGGATTCCAAGGTTCTTGCCCAACCCTATTGTGTTATGGATTATCTCCTTTATAAGCAGAGCCTGAGAATTTTCTGAGGGACTGGGGCCAGGGGGAGGGGGCTGGAAAATGGAGACTCGGGAGGAGGCTGGAAAATGGAGACTCCGAAGTTTTCATCCCAGACAAGAGTGACTTCAAGCAACGTGGAGGTGAGGAAGCCCTTCTCCGCATTGGTCACCATCCTCCTTGCGGGCCCCTGGGGCTCAGTGGTGACATCCTGCTCGTCTTGTCCTCAGCCCCTTCTCTCAGGTCCCGCCCCGCTCTTGCTGGTTTGCCGACCTGAGGACAGTGTCTCGGTTGTTCAAACAACATAACCACTTTTCTTGCTTCCCATTATGACACCGGAAGTTTGCTATAGTGGTGAGGAGGTGGAGAGTCTCCCTTCATCTGGTGAAATGGTGATTATAACACCTGTTTCTTTTTTTTTTTTTTTTAACGTTTATTTATTTTTGAGAGACATAAAGACAGAATGTGAGCAGGGGAAGGGCAGAGAGAGAGGGAGACACAGAATCTGAAGCAGGCTCCAGGTTCTGAGCCATCAGCACAGAGCCCGACGCGGAGCTCGAACGCACAGAGTGCAAGATCATGACCTGAGCGGAAGTCGGCCGCTTAACCAGCTGAGCCACCCAGGCGCCCCAACACCTGTTCTTTACATGATGATTAAATGAATTAATATTTGCGAGGCCTTTATTTGGTTCCCTATAAGTCATTATTAAAGTTTTAGAGTGAGTGGCATTATGCATCTGTCTGTCTCCCCCAACGTATAGCAAAGGCCATTAGGGACCCTCCTTCCTCAGAGTCTTCCCAGCCATGTGCCCAGTGTAGAGTCAGCCACCAATGTCCTGAATCAGTGACCAGGGACTCCTAATGGTCGCTTTTCAGTAGAGACCCTCGGGATGCACTTTGCCGTGGCCAAAGGAGGCTCCCACTTGTACCTAACTGGTGTGAAAGGAACCAAAAACTATCTCCTCAGACTTTTCAGGTCGGTGCCTGATAAGCAAATAAATAGATGAAGGAAGGAAAGGGTGAATAAAGGCAGGAGGGAGTCAAGACCGTGGGTCCCTGCTCCCACTCCCCACCTTGGTGCTCAGGTGGTTAGGCAGGAAATTCAGAATAGACCGCTGGAGGAGAGCTCCATTGCCTGGATAATTCTCGGGGCTGGAGGGTGGGGGTGGGCGTGGGGGCTGTAGCCCAGCCTCAGGTGCTGCTTTTTCTTTCCTCCCTCCTGTACTCCTGGTAACCTGAACACACTCTTTGGGAAGACTTTTTTCCTGTAGCAGAGCTATGGGGTGGGGGGGACCCATGTGTTTCCTTTCTTAGGGCTCCTCCAGGAAGTCCTTTCCCCTGGGAAGCATTCTCCAGTGACTCCCTGACTTTCATTCACTTCCCATCACTCGGGTCCCCCACACCGCTGTCCTCACTGCCATGACGGGGCCCCTTCCAGGTCTTCTTTTAATGTGCCCTTGGCCAGCGCCGTGGAATGTCAGGCTCTGGGGACAGGCCCCTCTGTTTTCCTTCTGGAGGAGCAGGCATATCATCCTTCGTCAGCAGGGATTCTGCAGTGATCTGGGTTGGGGCTTTGGCCTACTGTCTCTGGGAAGAGAAGAGTGTGTTCCTGGAAGTCTTGATGTGTGACCAGAGCTAAAGTCTTTTGTTCAACCTTGGATTAGTGGAGGAAGTTTTTGACAAAACCAGATGGCTTCGCCTGGATGGTTTTGGCGTGCGTGCTCCGGACAGAACCTAAGTTAAGGCGAAGGCCTCCAACTGGCTCCCTCCCACCCTGGCTTGCTGGCTCGCCCAATGGATGGCCTCTTCCAGCTTCATATGTGTGGAGATCCGGGTGTGAGGATGTTCAGGTGGGCGGGAGACCTCATCATCCCCAGGCTGTTGGGTGTAGGAGTGTAGAAAGGGCCCAAGATGGGCCATTTTGGCATGTGGAATAATCGAGGCCCAAATGACTCAGAAAGAAGCTTTGGCATTCCCCCTAATTGCCTAAAGGATTGAGATAGAGGACCTCTGTTCCAGGAAGGGGGTTATCACCAGAGATTATGGAATAATATGAACTAGGGGTGGTAGACAGGAGAAATTTAGCGAAGTCTGTAAAAATTCCTCTCTGTGTCCCATTGTTTCCTCATGACCCAGCAAACATTTGTTTACCAAACATTTACTTTTTTTCCACCTTTCTGTGAATTGCTTTCCTTCCCTTTGAAGTCCCAGACCCTATAGCCTTCTCCTTAGTTCGGGATGACATATACACCTCATTTTGCCCAACTGTCTCTGGAATCTCTCATGTTTATGAGGATTCCTCCTACATAATTCAATTTGATTTCTCCCGTTAATCTGTCTGTCTCATGTCAGTTTAGTTCTTAGACCGGTCAGAAGAATCTTGAAGTGTAAAGAGAAATTTTTCTCCTCGAACACGAGTTTGTGTGTCTTTTCCTCGGCAGTGAGTCTTTTGGTCCTTCTTCCCATACTTGTTCTAATAACTTATTTAAAAAAAATCATAAAACTTTTTTTTAATGTTTATTTATTTGTGGGAGAGAGTGACGGAGTGCAAGCAGGGGAGGGGGAGACACAGAATCTGAAGCGGACTCCAGGCTCTGAGCTGTCAGCACACAGCCCGATGTGGGGCTGGAACTCACAAACTGTGAAATCATGAACTGAGCTGAAGTCGGACGCTTAACCGACTGAGCCACCCAGGGATCCACAAAAAATCTTTTTTAATGTTTTATTTAATTTTGAGAGAAAGTGTGTGAGTGGGGGAGGGGCAGAGAGAGAGAGAGAGGGAAGGGCGGAGGATCCAAAGTGGGTTCTGCGCCAAGAGCAGCCCTCCCGATGTAGGGCTCAAAGCCACAAACTGGGAGATCGGGACCTGAGCCAAAGTCAGATACTCAACCGACTGAGCCACCCAGGCATCCCCTAATGACGTCTGATCACGTCTCCTATCAAGATCAAAATTTCAGTTCAGAGAATATTCGTGGATGTCTAATCTTCCATGCGTAAAGCTCTGTGGTGGTGATCAAAGGCTCAGAGTGGGAAGACTTGCAAGTTCTAGTCCAAACCCTTACCTGACCTCGCAAATTTCCCATGGCGAGCCTGGCGGGCAGCCGGTAAGCTGTCCGTGCCTCAGTGCTTCTCAGGAGAGGAGCTTGCTGCTTCTCTAGTCTATTCTCATCCTGGCTTTAATCATCAGAGCCGCCATTTATCATGAAGAAAAAGAGTCACCACTTAGTGAACGCTGACAGTGAACAGTTTTGGCCTGAGGCACACAGCATGAAAAATCAACCATAAAATCAACTTTATTATTCATGAGTTGACTTACCGATGGGTGTTCCCAACATCTGTGGCTCCCTACTTAAACTAATTGTTCTTGCTGCCTACGAGCGAAACTCGGCTATTTTTATACCAACGTTCAGATTTTAAATTGCCCATCTTTTAAAGTGATTTCGGGGCTTTGGTAACACTGCCATGGTTACTAGTGGAGAGGCGGGGAACCTGTTGGCCCACAAGTCTCTGCTTTATATATGTGGCTATTTTATGCTTTTGTGGTCCTTTTGGGTAACAGCTTCATTGACCTATAATTCACACACTGGACCATCCAACCACTTAAAATATACAATTCAGTCAATGGCTTTTTAGCATCTTCATGAGCTTGTGCAACCATCACCACAATCGAATTTAAAATATTTTCATCTCGTGGCACCTGGGTGGCTCTGTCGGTTAAGTGTCCGACTTCCGCTCAGGTCATGATCTCACGGTTCGTGAGTTTGAGTCCCACATCGGGGTCTGTGCTCACAGCTCAGAGCCTGGAGCCTGCTTCAGATTCTGGGTCTCCCTCTCTCTCTGCTCCTCCCCTGCTTGCATTCTCTCTGTCAAAAATAAATAAACATTAAAAACATTTTTTTCATCTCTCCCAAAAGAATACCTTTATTCTTTTTTTCTTTAATGTTTATTTATTTTTGAGAGAGAGAGAGAGAGAGAGGGAGTAAGCAGGGGAGGGGCAGAAAGAGAGGGAGACAGAATCTGAAGCAGGCTCTGTGCTGCCAGTACAAAGCCCGATGTGGGGCTCGAACCCACAAACCTAGGAACCGTGAGATCATGACCTGAGTTAAAGTTGGACACTCAACCGACGGAGTCACCCAAGTGCCCCAAGACTACCTTCATTCTTTAGCAATCACCTCCACTCCCCGCAGGCTGGAGGTGGTCCGGGAACCGTGAACTGATTTTCTGTCTCTATGGATTTTCCTATTCTGGACATTTCATAGAAATAGAATCATGCAGTCCGTGGCCTTGTGCGACTGACTTCCTTCACTTAGCGCGGTGCTTCCATCCACACTGCAGCGCATATCACGACTTCATTCCGTCTCATTGTGAGTGACGCTCCATCACGTGGCTATATCACGTTTTGCTTATCCATTCATTCCTCAGTTGGTGGGCACTTGGGTTGTTTCCCCTTTGGCGATTACGGATAGTGCTGCTGTGAAGGCGGTGTCTCGTGTCCTCTGTCCTGATCACCGGGAGGATCTCTATGCAGACTGTCTTTCCTGATGGTTTCGAGGGACGTGATGGTAGCGACTACCTCTGCCCCTGGCCTGCCACAGCTGCCCGTGGCTCGAGGCTTCCTGGGGTCATTCTGTGCTATGCCGTCCATCTCCTCTTTCTTCCTGTTCTCCAGGAAAGGCAGTTTGGGGCAGAGTCGTCTGCGTCGTCAGGGTCGGGCGCGGTCATTACCAACGCTTTCCCTCTTGTTAGGCAGACCGCAGTGGCCAGAGACAGCCTTACAAGGAGTTGGGCCCGGGGCTGCCCCAGGCTGGTTTTCTCTTCTCTCACCACTTGGCTTTCATCCCGGGGGGCCTTTCCCTCCGGCCTCTGCCCCGGAATCCCAGGCAGGGGCCGTTGGAGAGGGCAGCTCGGGCCTTCGCTTGCATTGAGGGTGGCTTGGGGCATCGGGGGAGGGGCTGGCTGGGGTCTCTGACAGACGAGGTGCATGTACTTCTAGCCCAGGATAGTTCTGCGCCGCCCCAGCGTACAGCCCCCACCCCGGGTGAGATCTGGGCCAGCTCTGCAGCCTGAAAACCACAGGGTTCCTTGTAAACCCCTTTGTCCTTACCTTAAACAAAAGGCACTTCTGGAACCAGAAAGCCAGGGGGGTGGAGGCGGAGGGGCTGAGATGTCAGAACTGGCTCTGGGCAGTTCTTTTGTGTTCGGGACTTCAGGCACGATCTTCCCGGCCCCCCCCCCTCGCTATCTCCCCCCCCCAGCTATCTCCCCTCCCCACATCTCCCCTCCCCACCCCCCCCCCGCCCTCAGTCTGCCCTGGTCCACCCGACAAACAGTGTGGGGGGTGGGAGAAGTGGGGACCTGGTGTCCTCCCTCCCCAGGGCTGCCATACCTGTCTGACCGGCCCCTCTCTCTCTCTGTCTTTCCGGCTCAGCTCTCTGTCCCCGGTTTTGGCCGTGGGCCCACATGCCCTCCCTTTGGTCTCTGGAAGAAGTCTCTCCGCCTTGCTCGGGTGGGTGTTTGCTGGGGAGGGGGTGCATGCATTCGATTCACTCTTTGGAAATGAGGTCTTGTTTGAAGGGGCTGGGCGAGGGCCTGGTGCAAACAGGTACTAACTGGATTCCCCTGTGCTGGTTCAGCACCTCAGGAGGCCAGAAGCCTGGGGAGAGTGGGGGGGAGAAAAGAGGGGAGGGGAGAAAGGCATGTGGTCTTTGTGTCCCCTCTGGGAGTCTCTGACTTGTCTTTCTGGAAGGGACTTACAAGTGTGCACTTTTGTGTGTGTCTGAGTGTGTGTTTGGCCTGAGTGGAGCTCTTCTGTGTGTCTTTCCTTTTGGATTTATGTCTGTCCCCAAAAAGGGCGCTTCTGGGTCTTTCCGTCCCTCTGGCTAGGGGTCTGTGTGTCTGTCCTTCTGGAAGCCTGAACGTGTCTGCTGAAGGATGGGGAGGAACCTGTATATCTGGCCTCCAGGTAGGTGGGCGGTCACTGTCACTCCCCTCCCTAGGGGGACCGTGTGCTGCTCCTCCCTCTCATCCAAGGGACTCAGGTGTCTGGCATCAAGCTGGGTGTCGCCCAGTCCCCACTTTATGCCCTGCAGGAACTTTCCGAGAATCGAGTCCCAGTCATCCCTTAATTGCAGCCGGAATCCCTGCCTCAGGGACCCAAACCTCCCGCCTTACACCTACAGCCCGCCCCGCCCGGCCCGCCCAGGCCTGGGGCGCTGTGCACAGCTCCCCATTCTCCAACCCTCTGCAGGTGCGGGCTCTGCCCCAGCCTGCTGTCCTGACTCATTCTGGTAATGGGTTCAGGGCGACAGGTGCAGGGACTCCTCCTCCATCTCCTCTGGCCTGGGAAGAGAAAGAGGGGCCAGGTGGCTACAGCTTGACTCACCATCCGTGCCCCTCACTCCACCCCACCCCACATGGGCCTACCTCCCTTCCCAGGAATTACCCGTGGAGTGCTATGGGAATGACTCTTCCAAGGAGCAGTGACAGTGCAGCTTCCCTCTCT
Source organism: Paguma larvata (assembly GCA_030068075.1). Taxonomy (NCBI): domain Eukaryota; kingdom Metazoa; phylum Chordata; class Mammalia; order Carnivora; family Viverridae; genus Paguma; species Paguma larvata. The sequence goes on from CM057828.1 coordinate 61,089,256, forward strand.
CCCGAGCTCCCCTCTCTTTCTCGCTTTAGTCCTTAGTTTTCATTCTCTGTGCCCTTTAATAAGGCCTACGGGGTTCAGCCTGGCCCCAGGGAATCCTGGGATCTTGGGAGGAGAGGGAGGCACTAGGTCGTGCCCAGGAAAAGTGCTCTGTTGGATGTCACTTTATCTTGTACCTACAGACCCAGAGGGAAGACCCGTGTGTATGTGCACGTGTGTGTGTGTGTGTGTGTGTGTTCATTCCCTCCACAATTATTTCCCCAGCCCCTCCCGGCACTATAAAAGTGACTGAGGAGAGGGGCGCCTGGGTGGCTCAGTTGGTTAAGCATCATGACCTGAGCCGAAGGTTCATGGGTTTGAGCCCCGCGAAGGGGGCTCTGTGCTGACAGCTTAGAGCCTGGAGCCTGCTTCGGAGGAGTCTGTGTCTCCCTCTCTCTCTGCCCCTCCCCCGCTCGCGGCAAGCATACGTGTGTGTGTGTGTGTGTGTGTGTGTGTGCTCTCCCTCCCTCTCTCTCTCTCTCTCTCTCTCTCTCTCTGTCTCTCAAAAATGAATATATGTTGAAAAAAAAAAAAAGAAAGTAAGAGGAGAGACCAGGCAGATGGTTGGCCTCAAGTTCAAGGATTTGGAACCCAGAGGACCTCTCCTCCAGCCTGGGCGGAGTTTCATAATCATTCGAAGTGGAGAGAACATGAAGTGGTGACTTTGGGGTGTCGGAGGCTCAGGGGTCCCTTTCCTGCTATGCTTCCCAGTCCTGGCATCTGTTTCTGCAGCGAGGGAAGGAGATGAGCCCCGGGAGTAGGGCTGCAGCGGCTGGGTGACCCCAAGCAAGTCTCTTTGTTACAGGGGGCTCCTGCAAGGGCTGCGGTTCTCCCCAGCTTTACACTTCCGGAATCCCTGTTATCTGAGCTTTTGGGGCAGTGCTAGAGTGGGCCCCTGGGTAGGAGCAGCTCTCTGCTGCCCCCACCTGAGTCCGGCCTGTAGGTGGCAGGTGTCGGGTTAGGCCCAGCCCCCTCAGGGCCTAGCCACTCAGGTACCAGGCTCATCCCCCTCCCCTCGGGTTGTGCTCTCTGTTATAAAGGGCCACCCCGGGCAGCTGTTCCCACCCAAGAAGCAAGCTTCTCGGCTCCTTCTCGAACCTCAATCAGGTTCAGCCTACTCGCCTCCACTCCAGCCTCCACTCCAGCCTCCACCATGTCGATCAGAGTGACCCAGAAGTCCTACAAGGTGTCCACCTCCGGCCCCCGGGCCTTCAGCAGCCGCTCCTACACTAGCGCGCCTGGCTCCCGCATCAGCTCTGCGCTGTCCCGGGTGGGCAGCGGCAGCAGCTTCCGGGGCGGCCTGGGCAGCAGCAGCATGAGTGTGGTCGGGGGCTACGGCGGGGCCGGGGGTTTGGGGGGCATCACGGCTGTCTCAGTGAACCAGAGCCTGCTGAGCCCCCTTAAGCTGGAGGTGGACCCCAACATCCAGGCTGTGCGCACCCAGGAGAAGGAGCAGATCAAGGTCCTCAACAACAAGTTTGCCTCCTTCATCGATAAGGTGAGGGCTCCCTCGTCCCCCGCGTGGCGGGCAGTGCCTGGGGCTTGTCAGGGGCCCCGGCCGGCCTCTTGGTCGCCCAGTCTGTGGGCACGTCTCCAGCTCCTCTCTGGCGACCTGCTGGGCCCCACCCACCCTGCGACACTTTCTCCTTTCCAACTATGACTCAGTCCTCCCATGCATTTCGATTTGGGCTGGGGCAGCTATGGGGAGGGGTCCGGGGCGGCTTCGCTCTTCAACCTTGAGGTTTCCTCCCTTACGCATCTCCCCCCCCCCCTCCCCGAGTCCTGACCGGGCTGTGAAGCTTTCGGCCTGGAAGAGCCTTAGATGTTCAGCTGTGGGGTGGGACGGGAGGCCCCTCGTCTAGGTTAACCCTCTCCCTAGACGGTGCCCCTCTGCTCTCTCTCTCTCTTTTTTAAAAAATTTAAATAGGGTTTGATGGGATTCTGGAAGAAGGAAGCGGGTGCCTTGAACTCAATGGGCAAATATTGATTGAGGCCTTTGGCGTCCCAGGGCCCGGGTGTGGGGGCACCGAGATGAGTCATCGCCCGGCCCCTGCCCTGGGAATCCGCGGGGTGGGCGGGGCCAGGCGGGGCAGAGCCGCGGCCCCTCGGTGGGGTGAGGGGCTGAGGCCTTCAATGGGGGGGGGGCGGGAGGCGCTCCCCCACCTGCGGAGCTCTTAGTTTCCGGGGGTGGGGTCGACGTACGGGGACGCCAGGGCCTGGCTTCAGGGAAGCCCTATCCAGGATTCAAAGTCTGCGGGCGTTGGATACCCCGCCCAGGTGTCGTGTCCTGTTCAACCCCATAGTTTATGGCTTCAAATAAGGCGTCTGTCCGCCAACGCCCCTCTCCCTCCTCGGCCCTTGTCCCCTTTCACTCTTCCCTACCCGGACTCCGCCCCAACCTGGCTCCACTTTCCCGACGGCAGGCGGGCACCTGGCCGGGTTTTGCCGCCTGGGTGATCGCTGCCCCAGGGGCCCCCGAGGGCCCCAGCGCGCAGGAGGATTGGGCCGCTCCCTGCTGACTGGCTCCTGGAGGCATTGTGGGAAGGGAAGGAGGCAAATCCTGGGGCAGAGCGACGCCCTTAGGAATTGGAGTCCCCCAGGGAATTGGCACTCCCCTGTGGGCGGGGGGCTTGCTGCCTCCTTGGCATAAAGCACCCTTGACTTTACTCCTTGACGGGGTTTTGTTAGCTTTGGGGTCCTCACAGTGAGTCGTTAAGCACAGACTGAGTCCGAATTCCTGGTTCACCGTACTCTGCCCTTTCCTTTAATTGGGGCTACCTTGCCAAATCTGATCTCCTTTATAAAATGGGTTTGGTAATCCCTAAATCAAAGAGGTTTGGCCTATTCAAGCATATGATATATGCGAAGAACTTAGCAGTGCTTGGCCCATATTAAGCAGTCCATTAAGGCTAAATGTTAAAATCAGATACTTTTTAGAATTTGGGGGCTGAACGACGTGGGGAAGAAAAGGATTTCTAGAGAAGGATTTGTTGGCGCTAAACCAGACGCTTAAGACTGCTTTCTCTTTTAAGTCCCCTCAGTTGAAAAAAAAGTGATGACTTTGGGTTGATTAAGAAAAATGCATTGTTGTTTTCAGAACCGGTCTGTTATTCTTTTAAAACTTTCCTTTCTGGGGCCCCTGGCAGGCTCAGTTAGTGGAGTATGTGACTCACGATCTTGGAGTCATGAGTTCAAGCCCCACGTTGGGTGCAGAGATTACTTAAAAAATAAAGTCTCATATAAAAAAATTTCCTTTCTGACATGCCTTAGTTTTATCCTAAAATCTGGATCCCTTGAGCCCAAGGAACCCAGAACCTTTGTGTTCAGGGCAGGAGGGGAGGGCTGTGGATTCAGGGGTGGGATAGTGGAAGACCTCCGTGATGCTGGAGAATTCTCAAAGGGAGTGCCGTGGGGATGGGGGTGTTCGGTTCGCCTAGCCTCTTGCCTCTTTCCTAACTCTAAGTGACATCTGCACCGAGATAGACCCCTGAAAGGGCCTGTCTGGGCTTCTCTTGGCCACCGCGGGGTTGGGGAGACCCAGGCTCAGAGAAGGGAAGCAACCGAATGTTGCATGGTACAGGTTAGTAGCAATGTTTGGCTAAAACCTAGGTCTTCTGGCCAGCGTTCTCTAGATAGAAGGGCTCAAGTTTCTCTGCAATCTGTAGGAGTTCCTCAGAGCCACTCCAAATAATAATGATGATGGTAATATTTGATAAGAGCAGTCGAATTTCTTTTTCAATCTTATATAAAGTATTAATTGCCACTTTGCTCTTCTTACTGATTTGTAATATACAGTCTAAGTAAAGACCTGTTGGTTCTACAAGTATCGTTGCCACCTAACTCCCCTAGCTGAGCCCTTCCAGCCGTGCGATTGCGTGTCGTCCCCACTTCCTCCCACCCCAGCCCTCGAGGAACATGGCTTCCTACTCCACTCACCATGCCGTCTCTTTCAGGCCATTGGTGATTCTCCCAGAAGAGCTAAGCAGCTCTCTGGGTTCTGGAGACCCCACCGCCTGGGAAGTGGGTTAGAGGAAAAGACGGTGCTGGCTCCCCCCCAGACGGCACCTGACAGCCTGATGGGGACCTTCCCCCTCCCTCCTCCCTCGTGCAGGTGCGGCACCTGGAGCAGCAGAACAAGATTCTGGAGACCAAGTGGAACCTCCTGCAGCAGCAGAAGACCGCTCGGAGCAACATGGACAACATGTTCGAGAGTTACATCAACAACCTTCGGCGGCAGCTAGAAACCCTGGGCCAGGAGAAGCTGAAGCTGGAGGTGGAGCTTGGCAACATGCAGGGCCTGGTGGAGGACTTCAAGAATAAGTGAGCTGCCCTCCCTCCGCCCCTTACCCGACCGAAGTCCTCCTGCCCTGCCTCAGACCCCATGGCCCTCTGCTTGTGGGCCAGTGCCGTCCTATATCATTAGGGTGACCAGAGGGCCAGGTTTTCCAGGGCAGTCTAGATTTATTATGCCCGTTGTCCAGGCATAATTGTTAATAGCACCCACCCCTTTCCAATCTCAGAACTGTCCAGATTTGGACAACAAATGATGTGTTAATATTTACGTAGTAAACATTGGATGGGAGAGGCCTCTGGTATGAACCTACAACGCTGGCCTTAGTTTTTCCTTACCCTTGATTTCCGGCACACTCCAGAAAGTTCTGTCCGAGGTCTCCTGTCAATCTCCGCTGCTAACCCTCTTCATATGCCTAGTCCAGTGTGTACTCGTGGATTCGGAGAGGGGTGTCCTGCTATAGGGCTCCTCACTGACTGATGATAACCTAGGGCAGGGGTGAGAAAAGACTGCTGGTTGGAGCAGAAGCCCCAGACCAGCGCTCCTATCCTTCACGAACCGAATTTCCTAGATCTTGCCTCCCCCAATACTCAGGATAACCTCACCTTTGCCTTCATCCTCTGGTTCTAATTCTGTTCCTCACCAGGTACGAGCAGGAGATCAAAGAACGTACAGAATTGGAGAATGAATTTGTCATCATCAAGAAGGTGAGGGAACCCTCTGCCCCTGCCAGACATGGGAGGCGGGGCTGACAGACTCGGATTTCTGGGTTCTGTCCCTAAATGGGTCCAAGTAATGGGGCATTTGGGTGCCTCCCAGGCATACAGCCTAGAAAGATAGACAAGGACTGAGGAATAGTTAGGCACATTTGGACAGAACTCTGAACACCGATGTTAGGATGTGGTTAAGGAGATGGAGCAGCGGAATTGGAGGTCTGGCCATGGAAGACCCCTTAGGGAAGGAGGAGGAGGAGGGCTGCAGAGACCAAGGTCAAAGTGTTTGGGCTGGGGATCCAGGTGCGATGGGGCTGAGGTTGGAGAATCAGGACACAGAGTGAGGCGGGGAAGTCAGTTAGTTAGAAGGTTCTGTGTCTGGGCCCCTGGTTGGGGTCGCGTGTGGGCACGTAGCTCAGGCCACCCCTCCCCGACCACCCAGGATGTGGACGAAGCTTACATGAACAAGGTGGAGCTGGAGTCCCGCTTGGAAGGGCTGACCGACGAGATCAATTTCTTAAGGCACCTGTATGAAGAGGTATGTTCTTGGGGGCTGACGGCTGAGGGTCCCCCGCCCCGTCAGAGGCTCCTCCCAGCCCCCAGCGCATCGGCAGAGGGAGCATCCCCACTGAATGACTACAATTGTCGATATAACCCAGCATGGTTGTTCTCTGTGCTTTTGTCCCCCTGCATGTGGCGGAGGGAGGGTTTGTTATCCCATTTCACAGATGAGAAAACGGGCTCGGGCGTGCAATAGCTTGTCTGAGGTCATCCATCATACACAGAGCGGTGACCCAGCTACAACTTGAACCTGCTGTGTCCCCAGAGCCTTTGTTCTGAATCTTTGGGCCTTCTAGAAAGCTCTTTAGGGGCTTCCTAGTAGTAGCTGAGTGTGGAAGAGGGCTGCCGCTCAGGTTACTCACCTGAAGCCGGGCTGCCTTTTATCCTTGCCTCCTTTCGTCTGTACTTCCCCCCAGGGTTCAGGTCTGTGACGCGTCTTCCTTCTTCAGGAACGTGGCCCTCTCCCCAGCTCGAGCCCCACCTGCTTCTCTCCTCTGTTGCTGGCCTCCCTGTCTTGTCCCTAAGGAAGTCCCTTCTGCCACAGGGGGCTCCTCGGGTGCGGGGACGGGGCCTCACCCCTCCCGCCTGACCCCTCTTACAGGAGATCCGTGAGCTGCAGTCCCAGATCTCGGACACGTCCGTGGTCCTGTCCATGGACAACAGCCGCTCCCTGGACCTGGACGGCATCATCGCCGAGGTCAAGGCCCAGTACGAGGACATCGCCAACCGCAGCCGGGCGGAGGCTCAGGCCATCTACGAGATCAAGGTGAAGAGTGGGGGGGTCGCTAGGCTGGCCCCCCCCTCCGGCGGCCTCTGTGCCCTAGTACTTAAGGAGGGAGCGGGATTGCAAAGTTGACCTTGCCTGCTGTGAGCTGGGCCTGCTGAATGGGTGCTGTGGAGACGGGGATACCCGTGTGCCTGGAGGTCTGGAAGAAGGCCGGCAGTGGTGTGTGTGTGTGTGTGGGGGGGGGGGGAGATGGTGAGGGTGGTGGGGTGAAGTGAGACGAGCCGGGCACTCACCTCATTCCTGCCTCACACCTGCAGTACAGGGAGTTGCAGACATTGGCTGGGAAGCATGGGGATGACCTCCGTCGCACGAAGACGGAGGTTTCCGAGATGAACCGGAACATCAGCCGACTCCAGGCTGAGATCGAGGCCCTCAAAAACCAGGTATGGGCTGGGCTGGGGGTGGGAGGCGATCCCTGGACATGTCCAGGCGACCGCGGACAATGCAGCAGGGGGCGAGGGGCCTGGGAAGGGATCCTAGACCAGACTTCCAGCGTCTCAGACTGCTCCTGGAAGGCTGGAGGGTGCTGAAGAGGTTTCTGGGGCCACATCAGGGGCCAGAGTGGGTCGTGGGACAGACAGATTGGGGTCCAGAATGGGTTCTCTCTCCCAAGCCTGCTTCATTTTATCTGTCTTGTGTATCAGGGTAAGGTCAGGCTCTGCTGCTTTTAACGCAGTCCGGAAAGCAGAGATCTGCTTCCATCAGGGTGGGGATGCTGCCTCATGCATCCGAGGTGAGAAGTTTGTGCAGGGAAGTGCTTGGGAACTGCTTGCATTTCCCTATTCTGCTTCCTTCTTGAAAAAATTAATTTATTTATTGTAAGTAAACTCTACACCCAGCATGGGGCTTGAACTCATGACCCAGGGATCAAGAGTCACATGCTCCACCCACTGAGCCAGCCACCGCCCCTCCTCATGCTGGTTCCTGAAGCTCATTGGTAGCGTTATGTTTGAGCTAGTTGGAGTTGGTGAGTCTAGGTCAGGGAGAGGCTCCGGTCCCTAAAAAAAGGGAAAAGGAAGGTGGGTGCAGGGGGAGGAGACAACCAGGCTCTGCCCTTACCTGCTTCCCTTCTCCCCGCGCCCACAGAGGGCTGCCCTGGAAGCCGCCATCGCTGATGCCGAGCAGCGTGGGGAGCTGGCCGTGAAGGATGCCAACGCTAAGGTGGCCGAGCTGGAGGCCGCCCTGCAGCGAGCCAAGCAGGACATGGCCCAGCAGCTGCGCGAGTACCAGGAGCTCATGAACGTGAAGCTGGCCCTGGACATCGAGATCGCCACCTACCGCAAGCTGCTGGAGGGCGAGGAGAGCCGGTGGGTGTTGGGGGCTCTGACCGGCCCTGGCGCCCCAGCGCTGGGACTCGGCGTGGGGAGGGGTGGGAATTGAGTCCTGGTGTCCTGGGACTGATGTCCCGTGTGTCCTCTGGGTCCAGGCTGGAGTCTGGGATGCAGAACATGAGTATCCACACTAAGACCAGCACCGGCTACTCAGGTGAGTGTCCTGGCTCTGGGGTGCAGGGCAGGAGGGTGGGGCCTGTTCACACAGCTCCTATACGTCTCCCTCTTGAACAGGCGAGGAAACTGGGGTGCAGTTAGATGTCTCATCCAAGGGGACATAATTAATTCAAAGCTTTGTCCTGCCCTGCTCCTGGTTTCCCCCAACAATCCTAAAATGGCGAAGCAGGGTGGTTTCCCAGCCCTGCGGACTATGTAGAGAGCGACAGCGAACAGGGGACACGGAGCCTGATGCGGACATGGCCTTCCGCGCTCACGTGACTGCTTCTATCCCTGACCAGGTGGGATGGTCTCAGCCTACGGGGGCCTCACGAGCCCTGGCCTCAGCTATGGCCTGAGTGGCTTCCAGTCTGGCTTTGGCCCTGGCGGGAGCTCTGCATCCGTCAGCCATGTCAGCTCCTCCAAGGCTGTGGTGGTGAAGAAGATCGAGACCCGTGACGGGAAGCTGGTGTCCGAGTCGTCTGACGTCCTGTCCAAGTGAACAACCACCGTGGTCTCTCCCAGCCTCCCTGCTCTCAGGGCCGCCAAAGAGCCTGTGGGGGAAGGAGCCGTGCAGGGGAGCATCAGGAAGGGGAGGCCCACCATCACCTCAGCCCCAGTCCTCGGCTTACCCTTAGTGGGAGTCCACTGCCCTGGGTACCCCCTCTTGCCCATTCCCCCACCTAAAGGCCAATTCAAGCGTCTTTTCCCAAATAAAGCCTCGGAGGGCTCTGCCAATCCCACTTGGCTGTGTGTCACCCGTGTTCGGGGCGGGGGTGGGGGCGGGAAGAGGTGGTTGAGAGGCCCCTCTTGGGACTCGGAAGCTGGGACAAGGGGCCTGGGAAGTAGGGGGCACCGGGGAGGAAAGTCTGGTCTTCTCTGGCTGTTCCCAGAGAGACTTCTTTGCTGAAAGCCACGTGACGCCTTACCCATCAACGTGCTCTTAAATACCCCATTTCATTTTATCTGAGCAACAAACCCCTTCGAGGCCGGCAGAGTAGATTTGGGGTGATATTATCAGGAGAGAGTCCGTTTCCTCTCTATGGCATCACAGGGCTGCTTGCACATAGGGCCGAGTAACTGGCCCAACTAGAAAGAGTAGGGTCTGGCTGGTTCCGTTCCCAAGCCTCTCCTCTTCCTCAGCCAAGTACATGGCATTTCCTTGGTGGCCACAGATGTCTTTTTACCATCGTCATTCCTTTGCAGCTGAGGACCAAGGAGTCCTGGTGTTCCCATTCCTTCAGAAGCCCAGAGTCCATATCTAGTAGCTGGGTGTGTCACACCCACAATTTCTAGAAGCCAGGATCATACAGGACTTGGCACTGATAAGTGGGCTCTTTCCTGTTCCACTTGTGGTAGCACCCGCCCCACGCTGGTCCTTGCCTCCTGCCTTCCACCCCTTTCAATTCACTTTTTATATTATATATCTGAGTATGTGAAGGGCGTGTACATTCTGTGTTTGCATATGGAGGGTGTGCCGTGTGGATATACGGGTGTGGCTGTGTTCTGTGAAGTGTGTAAAGGGGTTTGCCTGTCTTTGCTCAAATGCAGCCTCCAAGGTCTAGGGCAGGGGTGGTCTAGGACACGGCGGGGTGGGGCAGCGCCTCCCTGGCACGTGGCTCCCCTGCCGCGACCACGGAGCTCTAGACCGACATGCTGGCCCCCTAGCCCTGGACTAAGTGTGGACGGGCCTTTATTTCCTTTCTGAAACACCAACACAGAATAAGCAGACAAGGCAGTAGTATGGACGGCCGCTGTAGGAAGCTCAAGTTCCGGTTCTGCTTGTGGGTCGCCAGGCTTCTGTCCCTAGAGCCTTGGCTTTCCAGCCTCTGGGCTCGAACTTACCACCTCCCTAGCTACCTACCTCGGTGAAGCTGCTTCCAGACTGATTCCCGGCATTCTACTGCCCCACCCTCTCCTGGGGCCGGGGCCAGGGTTCTGGACTCTGTGGCAAGAAAGGACTTCCCTCTTCCATGATAAAACTGAGCACCATTATTTAGAATACCATTATCTCTCTAGTTATTTTGGCAACAACTTGAAGTAACAAAATTCATTTTTATCACGACTTGCAAACGTATGTATACAATGCTAACCAGCCCTCTGCGCGCGCGTGTGACTGACTCAGCGGGTCCCAGGAGGCAGTAGAGCCCAGAGCAGGCGCAGCATGACGCGAGAGGGACCTCTTGCCCACTGAGGCCCCGAGTCAATATTTTCTACTGTGCCCCACCCAATCCTTCCTGAAGCCAGCCACCTGTCTAACAGGCCCCGCGTCCAGGACAGTGGGCATCCAAAGGGTCAGCCGAGGGCCTCACCAGTTGCCTTCTAGAGTTTCCGTACCCTGGGTGTTTGTTCAGGGAAAGGCAGGAAAGCTCCAGGGAGAACTCCTTTTCTTTCCCTCCACCTCCTTCCTGTCCCCGTTGCCATGCACCTACTATGTAATCAGGGTCACTCAGCCTTTAGAAGATACCAGCTACCAGAGCCGGACTCCAATTCTCACGAAGACCAGGACACAGAGGAAGGATGGACGCTAACGTGTCTTCAATATCCACTGGAGGGCAGAGACTGGCCATCACATTCTGGCCCTCCGATGGTCCTGGGTATTAAAACCCCCATTTTAGGCACACAGACTTTGCATAAGGTTACACTGTAAGTGATGGAAGGGGTGTCCAATGCTCGGACCAGCCAGAGCTTTTTTGACGATACTCCATTTTTATCACGTGTACACACGTCACACCGGAAAAAATTTAAGCTCGTTTTTGTTTTTGAGTAGACCTAAAGGTCTCCCGTACACAATTCTAAGCACAAAAGGCCACCTTTCTCACCAGCCATCTGTTTTCTCTCCCAGAGGGTAACTAACGTTAACCTGTTTCTTGTAATTCATTTCAGCTAGAGTTGATGTACCTATAATTGCTTAGGTGCATACATATATACGGGTGTACTTTTCGTTCACAAAGGGTTTTACGCTGTACGTAGTATTATATGTCATGCTTTGATCCTCACTCAACTTCTGTTCTTTCATATCAGTATGCAAATGGCTGCCTCATGCTTTTCCTTTTTTTTTAAAACCTTTTAAATGTTTATTCATTTTTGAGAGACAGAGAGAGACAGAATGCAAGTAGGAGAGGAGCAGAGAGAGAGAGGGAGGCACACAATCCAAAGTAGACTCAGGGCTCTGAGCTGTCAGCACAGAGCCCGATGCGGGGGCTTGAACCCATGAACCACGAGATCGTGACCTGAGCTGAAGTCAGATGCTTAACGGACTGAGCCACCCAGGCGCCCCACCTCATGCTTTTTCAAAGCTGCATAATCTACCTATGGTGCTATGTATGTATTGATGTAAGGAAGTAAGCAAGCAAGCCCTATACCCAATGCGGGACTTGAACTCACAACCCTGAGATCCAAAGTTCCAAGCGCCACCAACAGAGCCGGACAGGTGCCCCATAATAAAAAAAAAATTAAAAAAATTTTTAATGTTTCTTTTCTTTTCTTTTTTTAATATATTTTTTTAATGTTCATTTTTTTTTTTTTTGAGACAGAGAGACAGAGCACGAGTGGGGGAGGGGCAGAGAAAGGGAGACACAGAATCCGAAGCGGACTCCAGGCTCTGAGCAGTCAGCACAGAGCCCAACGCGGGGCTCGAACTCACAGACTGGGAGATCATGACCTGAGCCAAAGTTGGACGCTCAACTGACTGAGCCACCCAGGCGCCCCACGTTTATTTCCGAGACAGACAGAGCATAAGCAGAGGCAGAGAGAGTGGGAGACACAGAATCTGAAACAGGCTCCAGGCTCAGAGCTGTCAGCATGGAGCCCGATGCTGGCCTTGAAGCCATGAACTGTGAGATCATGACCTGGGCTGAATTTGGACACTTAACCACCTGAGCCACCCAGGTGCCCCTTAAAAATATTTTTTAAATTAAGTTTTAAATTTTAATTCCCGGATAAAGTGTCCTATTTTATTTAACCAATCCTCAATTGAGGGTCTTTTCGATCTTCTGCTATAACAGCAAAGTTGCAGTTAATGACCTTGGATACATGGCAGACCGTACATGATGAGGGTATCTGAATAATTCCCGGAGTTGCTGCGTCAAAGTACACGTACATTAAAAATTTGTTTACAGGTTTGATTTTTAAGTCGTCTCTACACCCAACGTGGGGCTCGAACTCACAACCTGAAGATCAAGAGTCGCGTGCTCCATCGACCGAGCCGGCTAGGTGTCCCTGCACATTTACATTTTTGATAACTAGAAAAGAAGCTTGTTTTCTTATGGGACTGAATTTTACTTTTCCAGAGAATCCATGGGTACACAAGGCCCATGTTTGGCATTCCAGGGAAATCAAACATTGCTCCTCACCTCTCACCCCTCCGGGAATAAAGCCATGAGTCTTGCAAGCATTCGTGGGCCGTTCTTCATACATTGTCGTTTCAAGGTTTTGCTCTGCCCTCTGAAGGGGATCGCCTTAGTTAGGGGACTCTAAAGTAGACTCAGGAGGAGGTCCGGACAGAACTGGGGTGCAAGGCGGTGGGAAGGGCGGAGGCCGCTGGGCGCGGTACCCTGTGAGGAAGAGAAGGTGGGGCTGGAGATTAGCTGGCCACGGGGCGGCCTCTGTGCTGCTTCTTTGCATATCCTGGTCAGTGTTAGCTGCTTTGTCGATCTGGCACCCCTCCCCCGTTCTGGTAACAGAACAAACAGTCCCCCCCCACCTGGCCACTCCCACGGTGTCCCCCTTCTCTTCAGGAACTGTCCATTCCAGCTCTAGCCTGTGGTTCTGGCGGGCCTGCCGGTCACGGTACCTCTTTTCTGGGCCCACAAGGGTGCTGGAGCCAGCCTGGCAAATCAAAGAACAAAGCCTTTGTTCCTTCCTTGCTGAAGTGTAACAGAAATGTAACAAAAGGCAGAAAGGGTTTGATGGATTTCTGCGTACCTTCCCAGGTGCAATATAGAACATTTCCTGTATCACAAAAAGTTTCTTTGGGCTCTTTGCCGGAGTGCACTTTTTTTTTTAATGTTTATTTATTTATTTTGGAGAGAGAGCACCAGCAGGGGAGACGCAGAGAGAGAGGGAGACACAGACTCCAGAGCAGGCTCCAGGCTCCGGGCTGCCAGCACAGAGGCCAATGCGGGGCTCGAACCCGCAAACTGCGAGATCATGACCTGAGCCAAAGTCGGAAGCCTAGCTGACTGAGCCGCCCAGGAGCCCCCAGAGTGCACTTTTAAATGTACAAATAAAAAAATAAAAGTATAGATCAGACTTGGTTACTCTCCTACTTAGAACCCTCCAGTGTCGGGGCGCCTGGATGGCTCGGTTGGTTCAGCGTCGAACTCTTAATCTCGGCTCAGGTCGTGATCTCACGGTTCGTGGGATGGAGCTCCTCATCCGGCTCTGCGCTAAGAATGTGGAGCCTGCTTGGGATTCTCTCCTTCTCTATCTGCCTCCCTATGTGCACACATCCACCTAGGCATGCGCCCCCCCCCCCCCCAAGGGAAAGAAACATAAAAAAAAAGAACCCTCTAATGTCAATACACAGGAGAAGGCCCCACGTCCTCCCCTGGGCCACAGTTCGGCCTCTGCCTGTTCCTCAGGCCGCCTCCTGGCCGCTGTCTCCTGTGTTCTCATCGACTCGGCCATGTGGGCCTTTCGGTGCTCGGTCCACAGCTCATTTCCTTCTGCTCAGGGCCATCGCACGTGCTGTTCTGTCTCCTTAGAACATGTCGCTTTTCTCTGCACACGTGGGAGTTTCCCATCCTTCTTCATGCTGCAGCACAACGCAGCTTCTGCAGGAAAGCCGTCTAGACACCATGGGGTCAGGGGGGCTATTTCTATAATCTGTTCTCCAAGTGTCCTGCACTCTCTCCTTGTAGACTCTAACCCTCTGTTCAATCCTAACGATGTCTTCTTAATGTCAGCCGTACCTGATAGACTGTCAGCTCCATCGGGGCAGGGGCCACGTCACATCTGCCCAGTTTTTCCACAATCTTCAGTACCTAGCAGGGTGTCAGGCATAGAGTAGGTGATCAAGAAAAAAGACGATTACATAAAAGGATGAGCAAGCCATTTCCCAAAGGATGGTCATCTATTTTTTATTCGTTTTCTGCGATTTTAATCCTGGAAGACGCCTTCCTTAGGGGTGTCTGCCTGGCTCAGTCAGCGGAGCACGTGACTCTCGATCTCAGGGTTGCGGACTCAAGCCCCACGGTAGGCATGGAGCCTCCTTAAAAAAAAAAAATGTCAGGGCACCTGGGTGGCTCAGTCGGTTGAGTGTCTGACTCTTGATTTTGGCACAGATCATGATCCCAGGGGTCGTGGGATTGAACCCTGCACCCGTTTGATATTCTCTCTCATCTTCTGCCGCTCTCCCCCACTCGTGTGTGCGTGCTCTCTCTCTGTTAAAAAAAGGCTTAAAAAAAAAAGGGGCGCCTGGCTGGCTTAGTTGGTGGAGCATGTGGCTCTTGATCTTGAAGTTGTGAGTTCAGGCCTCCATTGGGTGCAGAGATTACTTAAAACTAACACCTTAAAAAAATCAAACAAAAAACCCTCCTTTTTGGGGGGGGATCGATTTGCTCATACTTTGTCCAGAAACTGCTGATGTATTGGTCTTTTTTTTTTAAGTTTATTTATTTATTCTTGAGAGAGAGAGAGAGAGAGAGAGAGGACAAGAGTGGAGAAGGGACAGAGAGACAGGGAGAGAGAATCCCAAGCAGGCTCCTGCCACTGTCAGTGCAAAGCCCTCCTTGGGGCTTGAACTCATGAACTGTGAGATCATGACCTGAGCCGAAATCAAGGGTCAGATGCTTAACCAACCAAGCCACCCAGGCGCCCCTGATGTATTGGTCTTTTATTTATTTATTTTTATTTATTTATATATGTTTTAAATGTTTATTTATTTCTGAGAGACAGAGAGACAGAGCATGAGCAGGATGGCAGAGAGAGAGGCAGACACAGAATCTGAAACAGGCTCTAGGCTCTGAGCCATCAGCACAGAGCCCGACACAGGGCTCGAACTCACAGATCATGAGATCATGACCTGAGCCGAAGTCGGCCGCCCAACCGACTGAGCCACCCAAGCGCCCCTGTATTGGTCTTTTAAAGCCTCTCCCTGCAAAGTGGCCTTGGCCCCACGTCAGCAACTGTGGCCTTCCATAAGTGCCTCGGAAGGAGTATAAAAGCAGGGTTAGGGCCAAACCCAGCCTGATTGTGCCTAATTAGCAGTGTGTGCCTGCTGCCTGGAGGGTGGGGACCAGGATGGCAGAAGGGAATCCAAAGACACCTAACATGGGGTCCTTTGCTTCAAACTACTTCCACCTTGCCCGGCAAAACAGTACACAACCCAGAAAAGTCAACTTCGCTTGCTCATTCAGCAAACCATTGGTCACCTGGGATGAGGCAGACAGTCAGGCACGGGGCGGAAGAGGACTGGACGTGGGGCACGTGGCGCGAGGTGAGAAGTCGCTGTGCACGATGGACTCAGTGATGATTTAGGGAGCGCTGACGGCGGGCGGTCCCCCAATTCATGTGGTCTCCCCCCCTTTCCTCAGTAGTTTGAATGCCACTTTTAGGTGGGCATATGGCTATGTGGACGAAAGACCGCATACTTCTGGGGTGCCTGGGTGGCTCAGTCGGTTAGGTGCCGTGCCGACGTTGGCTCAGGTCATGATCTCAGGGTCCGTGGGTTCGACAGATAAGAGCCTGGAGCCTGCTTCGGATTCTGTCTCTCTCTCTCTCTGCCCCTCTCCCACTCATGTTCAGTCTCTCTCTGTCTCTTAAAAATAAATAAAACATTAAAAAAAAAAAAAAAAGACTGCATACTTCTGCCTTCCTTGCTGTTAGCCGTGGTCACGTGACAAATGGGTAGACCTGGAGGGTGCACCTTCTGGGAAGTATCCCGTGGCGCCCTCTCCACCTCCACGCAGCGTTTTCGCCCTCTCTGTGTATCAGGCTTCGCAGATATCAGAGTGCTTACGAAGGCCTCACCGGGTATGGGTTCTCACGCGTTCTTTGTGAGGAAGGGTCACGTCTCATTTTATAGGTGAGGGACAGGGTCCAAGGCCCTGAGGGACAGGGAGGGAGAGTCATTTCCTCAGGGTTGCCTGGCAGTTTGGTGGCAGAGGGTGGATTGGAAAAAGGGGCTCTAAACCTGGAGCTTTCCAGATCCTTCTAACCTGGGGGGAACTTGTGGGTTCAGGGGCGAGGACTGCGGAGTGGGCCAGGCGGGTGGGCCACTGCGGGGCTGGGGCAGCTGGGCTTCCGTGACCTTGAGGCCCGCGGGTCACTTAGGGCAGGCTTCAGGTGCCCCCTGGAGGGCACTGTGGGGAGTGCGCAGCCAATCCCGTCCTCACTGTAGCCTGCTTCTGGCTTCCGGATGGTTCCCCTGACACTGCCTTTCCTTCCAACTACTGGTCTACCCGTGAAGCTTATTGGAACGGTGAGAACTGAGCAATTTGGAGGATTTTTTGGTGGAGGGGATTCAAATCCAAACGCCAACGGGGGCCCGACGGCTAAGGTGAAAGAGGGAAGTTGGTTTAAGGTGAGAAATTGTGGATAGTCACAGGCCATTTGTGCATAAAAATTGCTCGGGCAGGGGCATCTGGGTGGTTCGGTCGGTTAAACAGCTGACTCTGGCTCAGGTCATAATCTCACGGTTGGTGAGTTGGAGCCCCGCATCAGGCTGTCAGCATGGAGCCTGCTTCGGATCCTCTGTCCCCGTCTCTCTCTGCCCCTACCCTGAGTGTGCACACTCTCTCTCTCTCAAAAACAAATAAACATTAAAAAAATTGCTGGGGCTATTCTTCGCGTTCACAAAGAACTGCGCGTTCCCGCTGTCTTTTCGGAAACATGGCGGCTGTCCATTCTCCCGCTATAGACTGAAAGATAAGCATGGGGAGGGTCTACTTGTCTTTTCTCTATCTCATCTTTTCGCATTTGCTCATTCTTTTCTCTATTTCGTCTTTATTATAGTATAGGAATGGCATGGGACACTCGGTTTCAATAGGGGGACAGCGAAAGGGCATGGTGAGGACAGTGGCAAACCAGAATTACTTGCAGTGCCTGGGCCAGAGGCACCCCTGCCAAGCCGCCCTGCTCCGTTCCCCTCTGCTGGGCCCCTGCATCCCCGGTGAAGTGATGGTGACGGTGATGACGGAGGGGCCAAAGGAATGTGCCTGCCCACAAAGCCTGGGGCTCCCCATCCTGTCCAGACGGCCCTAAGCTCACTTCCGGGAACTGCTTCGGGGGGGGGGGTTTCTTCCCTGGGTCCTGCCCCCTTTGCACTTAGTCCTGGCTGAGGGATGGCTGATTTGGGGGTGGGAGGGGGTCTCTAGAGCTGCCCTGTTCAATCAGGCAGCCCGCTAGCCACATGCGGCCGAGAACTTTGAATGTGGCTAGTCTGCATTGAGATGTGCTGTAACTATAAAATGCACATCAGAGCCTGAAGA
Source organism: Paguma larvata (assembly GCA_030068075.1). Lineage (NCBI taxonomy): Eukaryota > Metazoa > Chordata > Mammalia > Carnivora > Viverridae > Paguma > Paguma larvata. Next base: position 61,106,565 of record CM057828.1, read on the forward strand.
CGGTGTGAGAAACGATGAATATGAGGTATGAATAATTTTAAACATTGATTATATGTTGAAATCGTATTTGGCATACCCTGGGTTAAATAAACATACCATTCAAATTCATTCTACCTATTTCTTTTTACTTTATGAATGTGGCTACTAGAAAACAAAAAATTCAGGAGCGCCTGGGTTGCTCAGCTGGTTAAGCATCCAACTTCGGCTCTGCTCATGATCTCACAAGCCCCGCGTCAGGCTCCGTGCTGACGGCTCAGAGCCTGGAATCTGCTTCGGATTCCGTGTCTCCCTCTCTTTTGGTCTCTCCCCTGCTGGTGCTCTGTCTCTCTGTCTCTCTCTCTCAAAAATAAACTCAAAAAATAAAAAAAAGAACACTAAAAATTCGTATGTAGCTTGTATTTGTAGTTCACGTTGTATTCCTGTGGGGTTGGTACAGCCAGCCCTTGGAAGAGTTGTCTGGGTGTTCGTGGAGGCCCCTCCAAGTGTGGGATGCGGTATGGGATTGAGCTGGGTCAGAAGGGGAGGGGAGCTGTAGGCCTCCGTCTGAACCCTTTGGTGCCTGGCCAAGTGTTGGGGCCAGGCCTTGGGCAGTGTCTTTACTCACTGTAGACACACAGGGTCTAGAACTTTTATCCAGAATTTCCAGAACTTTCGACTTTGCAACAGAAATTGGAAATCTGGTTTTTACATGAAATCTGGTTAAAAAAATGTTTTATTGGGGCGCCCGGGTGGCTCATTCGGTTAAGCGTCCGACTTCGGCTCAGGTCATGAGCTCACAGTTTGTGGGTTCGGGCCCTGCTCGGTGCTGACAGCTCAGATCCTGGATCCTACTTTGGATTCTGTGTCTCGCTCTCGCTCTCTGCCCCTCCCTCTTTGTGCTCTCTTTCTCTCTCTCTCTCAAAAATAAATAAATATTTAAAAAATTATTTTATTTTATATATATAGAAAGAGCTCAAGCGGGAGGGCTTGAAGGAGAGGGGGAGAGAGAATCTCAAGTAGGCTCCCCACTCAGCACAGAGCCTGACGAGGCACTCAATCCCATGACTCTGGGTCCATGACCTGAGCTCAAATCAAGAATCGGTATGCTCAACTGACTGAACCACCCAGGCGCCCCATGAGATCTGATTTTTTTTTTAATATTTATTTATTTTTGAGACAGAGAGAGACAGAGCATGAGTGGGAGAGGGGCAGAGAGAGAGGGAGACACAGAATCCAAAGCAGGCTCCAGACTCTGAGCTGTCAGCACAGAGCCCCATGTGGGGCTCGAACTCACAGACCGCAAGATCATGACCTGAGCCGAAGTCGGACGCTCAACCGACTGAGCCACCCAGGCGCCCCGAGGTCTGATTTTTAAATGTTGACGGCTAATTCAAATGTTTAGAAAAAAAAAATCTACTGGCTGAGACCACACATACCAGGGAAAACATATCTTTGAGCTCTGGTTCAAAGTGGGGAGACTGAGGTCAGGGAGACAAAGTTCGAATTGGTTCCCACAGCATAGCAGCCCACACCACCGTACAGGGACTGCGGGAAGCAGATGAAGGGAGTCGGAAAATCTCCAACACCAGTCTCCACCCCTATTTGCCTGACTTTGAGAGTACGGTATGGATATTAGGGGCCAGTGCAGTGGCGGGGACCCATGGGACACAGGAAGCCTTGGATTTTCATCTTTCCCTGAAGCCGGCTGCTTAGCCTGTCTGGAACCTTGGAAGACTGGGCACGAAGACTGGGCCATACATAGTCTGAGGGAAGGATGAATTTGAGCAAATAGAAGGTACCTCAGATGTCCACTGGGGGGCAGCAGAGGAGTAGGGAAGAAGCTCATCTGCAAGCTCCTTGGAGCTGAGCTGACCCACCCGCCCTTCTCCCCACTCCAGGAGCCAGACGCCAGGAAGCCCTTGGGTTGCAGTCCACCACGACCCCACAGGGTGCTCTCGTGCAAACTGAAGGAAGCTCCCGTTCTCCTGGGGGATACAGCCCTGAGCATGGCTTGCTGAGTGGAGCTTGGGGAGGATTTTAGTTGCCCTCTACCTGTGTCTTACACACCTGACAACCCACGGGCCAATGCTGTGGTGGTGGGGAGCTGGGGGCCGAAGGCTCCCAGGAGCTGAGTTGGGGCGCTGGAAGTTTGAGTTGCACGAGAGAGGTGGCAGGGGCTCCCCTAGAGGGCGCCACACTGCCAGGGGCTAGTCTGCAGGCTCCCGCCTCTCCAGCAGGTGGCAGGCTCCAGGCTCTGTCCGCAAAGCCAGGGGAAGCCAGTGTGGGAGGGCTATGCTGAGGGAGGGCTGGCTGGAGAAGCTGGGGGCCGGCATGGGGAGGGGGTCTTGGTTCTGGAAGAAGGGACACCTTCCCCATCAGAACATGGCTGGCCCTGCGGGTCAGCAGCACAGAGACCTGGGACTCTTGTTTGGGAGGCTCGGCGAGGGAAGTCGCGGAGTGTCTCAGCAGAGCCGGGGTGAGAACTTGGGTGTCCGTGCTCCCAGTCAGTGCTCCTGTCTCCGGAGCACTCCTTCGGCTTGATTCTGATCATGTCGCGCCCTGGCCAAATCCAGGGCCAAATGAAGACAGCCAAAGCCCTGGAGCTTGGCCCTCAAGGCGCTGCCTGACCTGGCTAAAGGCCTCCCCCCCCAGCTGCAGCCACAACCCCCGCCCTTCCCCCCACACCCCCTCCACTCTGCCACTGGGGCTCCTTGCGGGTTCCTGGAGGAAGCCACCTGGCCCCTCTCAGTCTTTGCCTGCGCTCTCCCGCCTGTCTGAGAGGTGCACCTCCCGTCCGGCCCCTCTGAGGCTGGGCTCCCTCACTGCCCTGCACTCCACCACATGGCCCTTCCCGCTGTGTTGCCGCTTCCCCCACGGTCGGCGACATCGGCGAGGGCCGAGTCTTCCTGGAACGCACCCTGCGTCCCCGTGCCTGGCACAGAGCAGGTGATTGTAAATACCCGTTTAAATGAAAGGGCGGCCCGACCGCAGCCCTCAGCCTGCCGGCTGCGGCCTCGCCATCGCAGAGGGAAATCAGGCGTGTGCGTGCACGCGTGTGCATGTGCGTGTGCGCGCGCGCGTGCACTCTTGAGCACGCGTGTATGTGGTAAAGGAGGGCCTCGGGCGGCAGAGATAAGGAACCATTCGTGGAGGAGGCTGTGCGTGCATAGGCACAGACAGGCACGGACAGGCACAGGCGGACGGCATCAACCTGGAAAGGCAGCGCTCTGTACGCTGCGGGGATTTGCTTTTTCACGAAGAGCGTCCTTGCATAACACGCGCACAGGGGCGCTCATGCCATAAGTACGTAGCTTGATGAGTTTTCGCAAACCAGGCACCCTGATCCAGAAAGAGCAGGGCAGACCCCCAACGCCCACAGTGGGGGCTTTTTTTACCTGGACTCTCAAGCCAAGAGAGGGAGGCAGAGAGGAGCTTGGAGAGGAGAGAGTCTGGCCTTTCAGACCTCCGCCTCTCCCCTCTGCAGGCTCCAGGCCTCCCAATTTTGCCCGAGAAGCTTTACTGCCTTTTGGACCCAGGCCCTGTCCCTGATGCCTCTGCCACCATTTTGTCACTGTCCCTCCTCCCTTAGCACCCGGCCTGCCGGACGCTTGCAGGGTCCCCCTCCCAGAGCTTACTCCTTTTCCCTGTCCGCCTTAGGTGCCAGAGGGGGCCTGTGCTCAAATCAGTCCCCCAGCCAGTTTTGCTTTTCTTCTTCATGGCTGGGGGGGGGGGGGCCAGGTCCATGAGAGGTCATGGCTTCTGGGATGACATCCCCCAGCCCTCTGCCCTGGTCAGGCTTAACAGAGCTGCAGAAGAGGAGTAGGGCAGGGGTCACACGAAGCCCACCCCGGCGTCTGGGAACTGCAAACACAAGGGATGTGTGTGTGCGGAGACCTGCGGCCCCAGAACCAGCTCTCTTGGGGCACAGCTGGCACGACCGTTCGGGACGATTGTAAACACCCGGCGATGCCGTCCAAGTCTGTGTGACCCGCCATGCGCGCAGGGCACTGTTTTTGACCGTGTATATTTCCCGAAGGCTGCATGAAACTCTGTGTCTGTGATGGGGGCCCCGGGGAGTGATACTCTGGGAGCAGACGCCTGAGCGGTCGCGTGTGCACGGCTGCGTGTCGTGGGGCCGTGAGAGAGTGTGCTGGTTGTGTGTGTGCTTGACAGCCCGCCTGTATGGACGGCCGTCTGTGGGCTTGGGGACAGCGTGACACAGTTGTGGCTCTGGGTGTGTTTGCTCACCACAGTCAGGAAGTTACTGGTTCCTGGGGGATCCAAGATGGGTGAGGAAGGCTCAGTCTGAAGAAGGGAGAAGGGAGCAGGGGGTTTGTGGTGGTGGCTCCCGGTGGGCTGTCCCTTCCCCCTAGGGTCTGCCAGCCGGCTCCTCCTTGTAGGCACCCTCCTCCCCCGCCCCCCCCCCCCCCCAGGGATCAGGCGCTCTGCCGACTGCCTGCAGAAATGGGCTAGGTGGAGCCCAGGCTGGGGCCCAGATGCTGAGACGGCAGGCCTAGGAGGAGGAGGTGGGGCCGGCGACGTGCCGGAGCGGCAGCCAGGAGGAGAAGGGCGCCCTGCCCTGTGCTGAGCTGGTAGCTGGCGCTGGCAGCGGGCGGGGCCCCACCCGTGCAGGCCAGGGCAGGCCAGTCAGGGTCTGTCTCGGGCCAGGGAGGGGAGGAGGGAGCTGATGGGGCAAGCCTGGGCCTCGTTTGGCCCAGATGCGAGGTTGAGGCGCAGTGGTCTCTGCTGGGGGAATTCCTTCCGGGATGGGGGCGGTGGGTCTGCACCCTCACTCCTGTTGTACGTGTGTCTGATCTGCGCATGTATTTGTGTTTCTCTCTCGCTGTTCGCGTGTATCCGTGGGCCGTGCGCGGCGGCGTGTGTGTGTGACTGGCACCCAGGCGTGTTTGTGTGAGAGTCTTGCTTGGATGTGTCTGTAGAAAGGCTGCGTGCCCGCTTATTGGAAAGGCCTCCGTAGGTCAGGTTTGTGGGAGACGTCTGCGTAAGTCAGTGAGAGCTTTCTCCGAGGCCTGTGTGTGCATGCGTGCACACGCGTGTCTGTGTGTGCACATGGTTAATTCAGGTTCTAGGTGCAGATCACAGAGGGGCAGTGGTTGGCGGTGGCCTGTCCCGCGTGAGTGGGCATGGAGCGTGCGGGGGGCCGTTTGTTCAGGCCCTGGAACCAGCTTCTTTCTGCGACAAACTCACACGATCTTCCTGCTCCCCCATCACCCCCTTTTCGGGAGTTCTGACAGTGTGTGTGTGTGTGTGTGTAACGCCCTACAAACCGTTTACTCCTCTGTGTAGCCACTCCACGGATTGCACACGTTTGTCGCAATCCTAAAAACCTCGTGTGCAGCGTGTGAAACAGGCGTGTGTTAAGTGTGACACATTCTCCTGCGTGTCTGTGTGCGACAGCCCCCACCGCACATCAGGTATGCGCCATTGCGTGGGGGGGGCACCGCGATCGCTGTGCACGCGTGTGGCCCCCGTGCAGCGTAAGGATACAGCTGACAGTGTTCCTCAGCCCTCTGCCTGCTGGGAACCTGGCACACACATCCCCGCTGCCTCTCCAAAGCCCACATGCCCTGACACTCTGCTTCTTTCTGTTCCCCTCCCCGGGCCCCACCCCACTCCCTCTCACAGTCATTGGGATCCTCCCCTGGGACAGGAAATTCTAGGCCTTTCTGTGGAGTCAGTGGTTTCCCCCAAGTCTGCCATAGTACAATGCGGCCAAGTGGACACTGTGACCGGTTCGGGGCTCTGGGCAGCAGCCACAGCCAGTTGTGAGAGGATATGTTTTGGAGACAGACAGACCCGGGGTCAAATTCAGACTCTCGCAAACTATACATGCGTGACCCTCTGTGCCTCGGTTTCTCCTCTGCTTATCTTTGGAGGTGCAGTGAGAAGCAATGGATGGGATGAACACGAAGGTTTTAGCATAGCGCTTGGCGCGCAGTAGTCTCTGCACACGGTTTCTTTCTTTTCAAGGGACGGCTTTAAGAGCACTGTGAGACCTTGCCAGGAAGGCCCAGGGGACAGAAGGATGCCTTGAGCTTCGCCTGCAGGGAAGCATCTGGTCTTTGACCCTCAGGGGCCCTGCAGCGTGGAGGTGGGCAGAGCCCGAGCCAGAGAACTCTCCCAGTGTAGCCTCTGACAGACTGGTCTGGGTCTCTCTGAGCCCAGGCCTTGAAGAGGCGTGGGGGTGGTGTCCAGGATGTGTGTGGAGGGCGTGGAGGGGGGGCCGGCGGCGGTGCAGAGATGGTCTTGGAAGGGTGGTCAGGGAATGACACCCCAATTGGAGTGTCCTCAAAAGAGGACCAGAGTGCATCAGCCGGACCCCCAAGAGAGGGAGGCATAGACGCTTCCAGAAGGATAGGCACAGCTTCTCGTTTCAGAAGGACAGAAGTCCCCCGCACCCCAAAGGTAGACACGCGGATCCCCCAGGAAAACAGACACCAGACTGTGCCCCCTACAAAGGACCCAGTTTAGGTGTCCCGCCTGCTCTCCCTGCTGAGTCAGGCTGTCCCAGCTTAGCGGCGGGTGGGTCTTGGCTGGAAGTTACTGGGCATTCGTCCAACACCAGGGGTGGGGGAGGGGGGTTAGGGTGAGTCACCGAGAGGGGCCCCGCCGGAGCCGCCCCGGGCCCTCGGGCCGCCGTGGGAGCGCAGGGGCCCAGCCAATCAGCAGCTGCCACTCGGCCTGCCGCTCTGGCCCCGCCCCCGCCAGGGGCCGCTGGCTTCCCAGTTCCCAGGGCCCTTTGCAGCCCGACCGACCCCTGATGCGACACCCGGTCAGGTCCTATGGTCAGTGCTTCCGGAGGGAGGCTGCAGGAGACGGAGGACAAGGCTCTCAGGGAAGAGGGCTCCCAGCCTGAGTCAGCTCCTCTCTCTGGGGCCCCCTTCCTGTCCTTCCGCAGGCTGGTTAGGGGCAGGGGCGGCCCTGCAGGTGGTGGGGGGGATTGCCTCCTTCTTGCTCTGAGTTCTTCCCAGGTTGTCGCTGCAGGGCACTCAGCCTCTCTGGGAAGGGGACAGACTGCCCTTGTTTCCCAGGCCAAGGGGCTGTGCTGGCAGCATGCTGGCGTTTCCTCCGACAGTCTCCATGGCAGAAGTACTTGGTCTGCAGTCAGGCACACGTCTGTATTCAGAAATTACAGGCATTATTTTCTGGAGGGTCATTGTTCCTGAGGTGCTGGTGGCCCCAGCTACCGAACCTGGCTTGGCTGGGGCCTGGGCCTTGACGCGCACACACATGCAGACATGCACAGACTCCCTGAGCAGGTATGACTGTGCAGACACATGGACGCATACAGACGGGCGTGCAGATGTCATGCCCAGGTTCTCGTATGTATGAGAACACACACACACACACACACGCTTTCAGCATGAGAGACCAGCGTCCCAACTCTGTCCCTTACTAGGGACTTTGGGTCAGTCATCAAATCTCTCTGTTTCCCTATCTGTAAAATAGAGATTGCTAGAATACCTTCCTTAAGGGTTGTTGAGAGAATTAAAGGCAATAAGAGCTGGAAAGTGCCCGGTCCACTGTAATAATCCCACAAATGGCAGCTAGGACGGTCACCCGGGCCCGCATGAATGTACCCACACAAACACACTTATGGACGCACACCCAGGCATGCAGACACACCAAACCTCAGACATAGATACATATACAAGGACCAGGTGTGTTTGCACATAGACACACAGACACAAACAGCACCCCCAAGGGAAACAGCAACCCCCACGACAACCATAAAAGCAAGTTTTACTGCTCTGGGTGTGATGGGAACAGCCGGCCCCGCTGGGTGGGGGGTGGAGGCCTCCGCGTCGGGCGGTGCCTGCTCAGCTCCGGCTCCCACTCAGCCCCAGGGAGAGGACGCTTTCATTCTTCTAACACGCCCCTCTCTGTCCCCCTAGAGCAGTCACCCCATGCTCTCTCCACTGTCGTCTGAAATCAAACCCCACCTTCTCCTACCAGCCCGAGTCCCAGGGTGGGGCCCCCAAGGATTTGGGCTCCGTGTGGTTAGTGGTCAGGCCTGATGGCCTGGCTTCCTGGGGAAGGCTTGGGGGTTGTCAGGGGTAGCCCTGTCCCCACCACTTGTCTGGGCCGGTGGGTCCTGGAGGGTAGTGGTTGTGGGGATTTGGCTGCTGGGCCTTGGAAGCCGCCAGAAGTAGACCGCCTGCAGCAGGGGAACACCCCTCGGGGCTCAGATCCCCTTGGGCTGTGGATAGGATTCAGATAGCTACTTTTTAATTTTCTTTTTATTACGGTAACAACTCTTACCATGCGATCTACCCTCCTAAGCTTTCCATGTTCAGCACGGTATTGCTAACTAAAGGCAGAGCGGTATGCAGCAAGCTCTCTAGAACTTACTCAGGGGCCCAACTGAGCCACCCTCTACTTGGGCTTGTGTTCCCCGTCCCCGGCTCCTGCCTGATCCTCAACCCTCCCCAGGGCTGAGGACGTTGGAAAATAGGTCTTTAGTCTCAGGGAAAGCGAGAAGGAACCCCTGACCCCAGCTTTGGGAGTGAGAGTCCTTTCCTGTGGAGTGATGGCCACCCCAGCCTGGTTTTCCACTTCATGCTTTGCCATTGGCTAGAGTCCCCTCTCCTCATTAACGCATTAGAATTGTGGATAATGTTAGTACCCCAGGCTGTCGGAGCTGAAAGGAACTCCCAAGGTTGCTGAGTCGAAACCTGAGATGGAGGGCCTCATGACTGAGGTCGCACCGTGATTCTGTAGGGGCAGCGGGGGGATCATCCAGGAGCACTCCTCTTCTCCGTGCTCCCATCTCCCCTGCCCCTCTGTCTCATTTTCTTTTTTTTTTTTAATTGTATTTTTGAGAGACATAGAGACAGAGCGTGAGCAAGGGAAGGGCAGAGAGAGAGGGAGATACAGAATCCGAAGCAGGCTCCAGGCTCCGAGCCGTCAGCACAGAGCCCGACGCGGGCTCGAACTCACAGACTGTGAGATCATGACCTGAGCTGAAGTCGGCTCCTTAACCGACTGAGCCACCCAAGCGCCCCTCCTGTCTCATCTTCACAACGAGCGGGTCTGAGCCCCTCCCCGGCTCCCTGGTCCTAGGAGCTGGGGTTGGAGACTAGAGCAATGGGACACTCAGATTCTGTCATCGGGAGCTCCAGGCTGATGGCAGAGGAGGGAGGGTGTCGGATCCAGGGAACAGAGGCGCCTGCCATAGCAGGGACTTGAACGTACACATACACCAGACTGGAAGGGTCTCACAGCCTCTGGGAGGTTTATCAAGCAGTTGCCTGGAGGAGGGTTTGGAGAGAGAGGAGGGACACGGACAAGTCCAGGGGATGGCCTCCAGGCAGTGGGGCTGTGGGGGTCTTGAGGGAAGATGGATGAGGCTTGTTCTGTTCACTTCCAGGAGTAAATTTGCTGCTTCTATCCTGGGTGGGGCCATGGGGGGCCATGAGTGACCGGGTGACTCTTTGCTTCAAATGTTTGGCCAAATTAAAATGGCCAGAGAAAGGCCTGAAGCTGGGCGCAGCGCCCTGTAGTGTAACCTTCAGGGCCGGGACACTGGACATGTTCAGGGATCGGTCTCCCAGGGGGAGCTGGGGGCAAGAAGATGGTTCCACCAAGGCCTTGCCAACTGCCATTCGCCTGCTCCGGGAAAAGCCAGTCGGAACTGTCCTGCCCCTGGGTCCTCAGAGGCCCGAGAAAGCCGTTCAAACACCCAGGCGTTCAACAGACCCCTTCCTTTCCTGATCTCCGATTTCCTACCCCTTTCTGCCCCCGGGGCCTGGATGAGCCAGAAGGGTGGGGCTCCCGGTTGGCAAGACCCAATTTTGCTGGCTGGGAGTTTTTCAGGGTGCTAATTAAAAGGAGCCACCCAGAGAGAATGACTTCACTCGTTCACACACACACCCTTCAGCCCTGCCCTCTCTTCTGCCCCCATTCACACGCCCAGCCAAGGCAGGGGCGGCAGGCAGAGAGAGCCCAGCGCCGAAAGCGAGGGTTGTGAGTATATGCAGATGTCAACAAGCAAACTGCAGGCTCAGAGCATTTTTGACATTTTTTTTGAGAGTCAAATGTTGCAGTCACTGCATTTCTCCGTGATTCCCCTCCCATCTGAACTGAACGGGCAGAACTGACCTGGATGGGAAAGCTAGGTGTCTCCCAGAGGCCCCCAAAGAACCCCATTGCTGTGGGGCCAGCCAGCTGCAGCCCCTCGCTAGTGGCTTCATCCCCCCCTTGGCTGAGGCCTTGGCTGGAGAGACCTTGGCCTTGGGTCTACCTTTAGCACGGGCTGTGTGAGGCTGTCTGTAGTCACCCTTCTCTGTGTTCCCTAAATTCTTTCAACAGTAAAACCACGACCCCTTCTGTGGCCGGGTGGCAGGATGGGGGGCATGGTGCCGAGGTGGCCACTGTTGCAAATACAGTGGTATCTGGAAGACGGGTGTTGCCGACAGCTCAGAGCTCCCAATATTTCTGCGTTGGCGCTTTTGCTACAACCCCCGCTGAGCCCTTGGTCTTGGCTCACGGGGGGGCGAGATGCGAGTGTCCAGATTCTATAAGGATGTGGCGGGGGACGACCCTCAGTCTCCCAGTCTCCACGGGGCCAAGGGAACCTTAGGGCGCCGTGGAGGCAGAGGGGCTGGGCGGTTGAGCGCCACGTGGGGCCGGGAAGGGAGGAGCGGCCGCTGGGTGTCCTCCTCCCCCTCTATTCTGGGAACACCCTGCAGGGGTCGCCCTAAGCCAGGCTTCCTGTCGGCGGCCGGAGTCCAGGCCCTCGAGAGGCAGGGTCGCGTCTCAGCCCCCTGCAGCCAACACGGGCTCTCTGGTCTCCCGCTGGGGTCCTCCAGCTCTCAGCAGCGTAGGAAGGGCCAGAGGCAACGTGGGGCCCAGAGGCTCTCAAAGCGACTGGAGTGACAAATGTCTGGGGTGGCTAGACAGAATGCCTGCAAAGGACATGCAAATGAGCCTGGCTAGCGCGCCCTGGCCCCAGCCAGAGGGTGTTTGGGCCCAGGCCCCTCTTCTGTCTCGGAGGGGTGTGGAGAGAAGTTGGCGGCCTGCTTTCTGCCCGTCTGTGGGTGTTAGGATCCCATCCTGGCTGCTTGTGCCTCCGAGTGACGGTGCCAGGCACGCGCTCGGTGCTTTAGATACTGCACTTACTTGTCACAATTACCCACTGGCAGGGAAGGTCACCCTCATTTACACAGGGCCCCCGTGGGGTTGGAATAATGTTTCCCAGTCTCTCCCTTCTTCCTCACCAACCAGCAGGTTCCAAATGGGTTTGACACGGCCCCACCCCCACCCCCTGGAGAGCTGGGTCCTCCTGGGAGGTTCCTGAGAAAGGGGGGGCTCTGGTTTGCAGTTTGCCACAAAAAGACTCCTGGGAGTCGAGCCTGGGAGAGGGTGCTAAAGAGGTCATCTGAGCATTCCCCTGCCTCTGTGGGGCAGTCTCTTCCGGCCTGATTCGAGTCTCCCAGCCCCCTTTCCCACTGCTCCTTGGCTCTGATCTTTCCTCATTGTCAGCCGTCTGACCTCAGCACCCTTGCTGCAGCACTAGCCCCTAATGCTGGGGAGGCCAGGCTTGCCAATGAACTTTCAAAGGGGATTTTGATACAGTTTCTCTGCTTCCTACTTGCAAAAGGCCTTCGCGAGGCCTAGGGGACTGTGGGGGGCACTCCTGGAGTCCCAGAGAGAGAGAGAGCCGGGTGGAACTGATCTGCCTCCCTGGGTTTCGGACGCGGGTTCTCCCTGGCATTTGGCTGGGCCTGGACAAGCTGGGAGGGGGCTGGGGTGTGGCCAGGTGAGGTGTGGGGGCCCCTCCCCCCCTCCCCCCTCCAGAGCTCCGCCTCAGCAACGATCCGGTGCCAGGCTTCCTTGGCACCCCCCCGCATCCCCCACCAAGTTCTCCTCCATTACTGCGCTTGGCTGTCCCTCCTCCTCCGGCCCCTGCGGATCCCCTCTTTCGTGAATCTTTCCCCAGGCAACCCCTCCTCGGGGCCTGCCCCTCTGGGCACTTGAGCTGTTTATTCTGGAATCCCTCTGAATTTCTCTCCTCCACAAGCCCAGGGGCTCTAGTGCTCCTCCCTGTTGCTGGGAATGAGGCAGCTAGAGGAACGAAGCTCTGGCACACTCCAGAATTTGAAGGTGCTCCGTGGCTCAGGGCCTGGGCCCCCCTGGGGTCTGGGACCCCACCCCCTGGCCCAGGAGGGGTCAAGAGGCGGATGGCCCAGGCCTCCTTGGGGGTGGCGATGGCACAGGGAGACAGGTACTTTGGGGGCTCAGCCACTAGGCCTCAATTTTTACCTTCTCTGTTCCCCACTCACTGTCTGCCCCCTGGTGTGCAGCCATGCACCCGCCCTCCCCAGCCAGGTGTCACAGAGGCCAGAGCCCTCCTCATCTCTGCTTTCCTCCACTCAACAGCCTTTCCCCCTTGCTTCCCGAGCTCCCTCCACCCTCCCATCCTCTGCCCCCCATTCCCCCTAGTTGTTCTGTCTCGTCTGAGCATGTTTCTGTCTTTCTTCGGCTTCCCTTCTGGCTGAGAACAGACAGGAAGATGAGAACAGACTCCAAGAAAGGGTCTAGACTTTACGGACAGACCTGGGTTCAAATTCGGCCTCTGTCACCACGGATCGTGTGATCTGGGACAAGCTGCTTAACCTGACCGAGCTTCAGTTTCCCCATCTGTAAAGTGGGGTTAACGGGAGGGACTGTAGGCAAAGCACCCGGCCTTAGTAGTCGGGCATTAAGCGGCGATTCCTGTCAATGTGTATAACACCATTAATGATCGAGACGGCTTCCTGGAAGAGAGGTCTTCTCTGGAACCTCTAAATGAATGGAAGGACTCCTCTTGAGGTCTGGCCCTTGCATCCAAGTGGCCCTTCTTTCTGATGTCCTCCCCACCCACTCCTGTATTGTGGTTTTGCCTTCTTAGGAGACGCAGGGTCGGGTGGGGTGCCCACCTCCTGGGAAGGAGTTGGTCGTGGGCTCTGAAGTTGTTCCCCCCACCCCAGCCCCCATTTCCCCCCGGGGAAAGAACTGCCAGCTACACCCCCCTGCCGGGACAGCCTGGGCAGGGAGGCAAAGTGCTCTCGAAGCCTGGAGAGGGGCTTAAGCTTTCTGTTGCTAGCTGGGAGCTGCCTCCGGCCCCTTCGGAGGGACTGCGGTTGGGTTCGCAGGGAGAGGGTGTGAGCGGAGCAGAGCAGCGAGTGGGAGGCGGGGGGCGAGGTGTGGGTCCTGCGCTGCCAGGAGCATTCCCGGGCAGGGGTGGGGGCGCAGGGTGGGGCTAGCTGGCGCCGGTTTCCTTCCTGAGTTTCGATCCGTGGGGCGGGTTTAAGGCTGGGCTCTGTTGAGCCAGCAGCTTTTCTCTAGGAAACACAAAAGCTTCGAGGAGAGAAAAACACGAAGGCTGTTCCCGTCTTGGTCAGGGGCACTGTCCCCTCACTCAGCATGGGGAGTTTGTGTCTCCGGGAGCCCCCTCCCCAAGAGATGTGTGCTTGGGGTGGGGCTGGGGAGCATGGACACTCACACGCAGCTTGCGTACGCACACATACCCTTACACATTCGCAATATACAAGCCGGTACACGTTCGCACCTTGTCCCTCCACCCCCTGGCACACCGATGTTGCACGAGTATCTTCTACGGTGTTTACAGAGCTCCGCGTGCGCGCTCCCTCTCTTTTACACGCACAGCTCGCTTACACGTTCCCATGTGAACTCTGCTTCCCCTACGCTGTGACTTGTGCACACACGTATTTAGTCCTACGTGGTCGTCTGATCTCTGCACATTCAACTCATCGTCCCACATTCAGTTCAAAGCTCCCCACAGGACACTCCCCACACGTCCCCGCACACATGTCCTGTCCCTACTCCCTCTCTCTTTTGCCCCCCACTCCCCCCGCCCCCGGTTGTCCTCAGCTAACAGAGCAGGAGGAGTCCCGGGAAAGGCAGCCTTTAGTAGGCCAGGGCCTGGCTGGTGAGTGGGGGCTGAGAAGATAATAATAAAGCTAATAGTTGTAGACACCACCCGGTGCTAAGTGCTGTTCCGGGCACTGCGTGTATCATCTTGTTTGACATACGCAGCAACCCTGTGAAATAGGAATTACTATCCCCTTATTAGAGTTGTGGACATGGAGGTACAGAGAGGTAGGTCACTTGCCTGAGGCCACAGAGCTAGTCAGTAGAGGAGTCGGAACCTGAACCCGGGCAGTCTGACTCATGCTCTTAACCACCGGCCTATAGGTCCTCTCTTCCTGATCGTCCGGTCACTCTTGTGCTCTGTCCAAGGTACCCCCCAGGACCCCGGGAGCTAGCTTCCGGGGAGTCCGTGTACTGTGTGGACTTCCCCAGGGCCAGCTGGGACTTCCCAATGTCCAGGAAAACACCCAGGAATCACTGGTGGTTTACGTTCACGTTTGGGGGCCTGTTTAGGGGGTGTCGCCTTATAAGCCCGTCAGGCACCAGGGAAATGGTGGCAGAAAAGGTACTTCCCAGAGGCCCTGATCGCTCCCCACTCCTGTTTCCCGAATCGCCGCAGGGCTGGCTTCTGCCCGGCTCCCGGCCCCTGTTCTCGTTGCGAGAGCCCTGGCTGCCTGCAGGGGGAGTCAAGAGCAGGAGAAGCCAGGCTCCTGCGCCAGCTCCTGCCTGGAAGCGAATTCCAGGAACGGGTCTGTGCCCTGGAAAATCCTAGAAAGATGTCTGGGACCAGGACTGGATTAGCCTGTCCTATCCAGTGACTTCGTGGCTGGCCCCCACGGGAGACAGTGTAGGCATGCATGTTCGTGTATGCGTGTACCTGCGTTCAGACCGGTTTCCGGAGATTCCCGTGTCCTCTGGGACCCGAGAATCCCTGCAAAGGAATACTCGACCATTTACAATACTGTGACCTACATTTATTGATACGGACAGGGTGAAACACACATCCATATGTGTAATCCGATCCCATTTCTGGGAAATATATTTATCACATATATATTATATATATTATTATTGTTATATATGATATTTATTATATATTATATTTATTTCACATATTTATATGAATAAGTGGTGCTTTCACTACAGTAGCACTATGCTAGAAATATGAATATACATATATGCATATATATACTTATATATATGTATATCTAATTATAAAACACAAACTCTGTAAGAGCATGGATTTTTATCTGTTTCATTGGCCACTTTATCCCTAGATAGTACTGGAACAATATCTGCCGCAGAGAAAGTGTCCAATAAATGTGGTTGAAGGAATAACGAAAGATATTTACATGTGGAAAAGTCTGGAAGGTTATGCACCAAAATGTTGACAGTGACAACTTCTAGGTTGTAGTTTTCGGAAGAGTCTTATTTTTCCTAACTTTGTTTTAAAATTTTCAGCAATGAACTTGTATTATTCGTATCAAGAAGAGGAAGTGCCACAAGCCCTAGAATCTTCTCCCTCCGCGTCTTTAAACCCTCAGCCTGCACTTTAAGAAGCCGGGCAGTGGGTGGGATCTGTGTTTCCTTTCCTCTCCACTTACCCCACCCCCGACATCTTCCTGCTGGTCTTCTGTTCTCTCTGCCCCCTCCCTGCCTGCAAGCTTTTGCTGGCGCAGCTCCCTGGGCTCATGTGCCACCTTTGGAATGATGGGTGGGCTGCCTTGGGAGCCAGGAGAGGGCCCTGGGGAGCACAGGCACCCTCCTCCCCACCTGCCGGGCCAGGTCAGCCAGCAGGTGCCTCTGAGGCCTACAGGAACTGGCCGAATGTTGCAGCAGGAAGGAGTGAGGTTATACCTAGGAACTTCCTGAGAGCAACAAATGTCTGGGCAGGGCAGGAGGGGGGTCACAGAGCCAGCGTCCTTTCCTGGAGGGCAGCAGGTGCCCCCCCATTCTTAGCTGGATGGGATTATTCATTGTATCCGAATAATACAAGCACAGTGCTTGGTGCCGAGAAGTGGCTGGGTAAATATGATGGGTGGGGGATAGACTTCGCGAGCTTGCTGGGGTGGTGGGAGTGGGTGGGTGACTGGGGGCTTGGGGTCTTCCTCCATGGGTCTCTATCCTAGGCTCTCTATAATGCAGGATGAAATGAGTCCTGGCTCAGTGGGTTCTAGTCCTATCTTTGCTGTGTGCCCTGGGGAGGTTGCCTTCCCTCCCTGGGCCTCGGTTTCTTACGCTGTAAAACAAAGGTGTTGAACCCAATGACCTCTCAGGTCCCTCTGCTCTGATATTTTACAACAACCGGCAGGTGTTATATGGGGTATTTTTGTTGTTGCGTCACTCTCTGGTTGTGCGTTATTGTAGTCTTTTATTTTTTTTTAATGTTTGAGAGAGAGAACACAAGCAGGGGAGGGGCAGAGAGCGACTCTCAAGCCGACTCTGTGCTGACAGCGCAGAACCGAACATGGGGCTGGAACTCACGAACGTGAGATCATGACCTGAGCTGAAATCAGGAGTTGGACGCTTAACCGCCTGAGCCACCCAGGCACCCCTGTGGTCTTCTTAACTAGAGTCTACAGTCCCCAAGGTCAGGTACACAGTCTGATCAGGTCTGGGGGGCTCACGGCAGGCCCGCCGTCAGGCCCCTCCTGCCCTGTGCATGCTCAGCTTGCTGCTGTCTGCTCTTTCTCCAGCCCCGCCGGCCTGGTGCTCTCTGGACCCAACCAAGGGCTCCCGTCCTCGTCACTGTCATGACTCAGTGGTTCCGTGGATGAGAGGGTCATGATTCTTTGCTTTGAGGGGTGGGTGCACTGAAGGGCAGGACATGCCTCAGTGGGTTTAGGGATTAGATTAATATTAGAAGAATTTCCTAACCCTCAGGATAGATTGAGAGAGCTCCTCACCCTCTGCTTTTCCCCTTCTCAAACCTGCTTTTGTTACCTCCCTCTTCTGGAAAATCTTCCCAGAGGAAACCTCTGTTTTCCCATCTCCCGTCCTGACAGCTAACGCTGCTCCTGGTTCTGGTCTTCTCTCTTGGGTTTGTGTGTGTTCGGGGGTGGGACCACTTCTATCAGAGAGTTTCTTTCTTAAACGTTTTTGGACAATGATCCCTAGGAAGAAATTCATTTATTTTTATTTTATTCATATTTTTTAAATGTTTATTTATTTTTGAGAGGGAGAGAGAGGTAGAAAGCAAGCAGGGAAGGAGAATCCCAAGCAGGCTCTGCACTGTGAGCACACAGCCCAATGTGGGACTCAAACCCACAAACTGTGAGATCATGATCTGGGCCGAAATTATGACCTGGATGCTTAACCAACTGGGTCACCCGGGGGGCCCTGGAAGAAATTCACTTTGTATCACAGTTCTGTACACACGTACACAGACGCACACACATGGAGCAAAATTTCATGGTGCCTCACCGTGATGCGCGCAGATACGCTGGTTGAGACCCATTCAGTTGATTTCACAACCGACTGCTGGGTTGTGACTTGCAGTTTTGAAAATACTGTTCTCTCCGACTGAAGTGCCTTGGGGATGGGGTTAGAAGATTCAACCCCCACCCCCGTACCCCCTGTACTCCGGGCGGAGCTCTTCAGATGGTCAGGGGAGGGATGCTGGTGAGGGGGGACGAGGGGCCAGGAGCTCATCCAGGTAACCCCCCTCCCCCACTTCCCCATCCAGGACTTCCTGTGAGGCCTTCCCTTACTTTCCCAGCGCTGTAGGAATCCTGGGAACTTTCCCCTAGAAATTGCCCCATGGGCCTTTCACCCTCTGGGGTGTTAGGAGGCCGTCCTTAGCAACGTGTCTCACAAATATTTGCCACATCAGGGACACTTGCTAGCAACAGGGCACCCAACTGGCTGAACCTGATTGGGTCGGAGTGGCGGCGGCAGCGTGCGGAGCCCTGGATGGGCAAGTCTGGACGCTCAGGTTTTCTGGCGTGAACACTTCCCTCTTCCCTGGGTCCAGCCCAGCCCCATTTCCCTCTCCCAGGCACCACTGGTTGGCTCCCCGACGTGTGTTCTTGGCTCCCGCTGTCTGGGAGAGTCTCTTTCACCTCCGGCTACTGGTGTGCTGGAGCCAGCTTGAAATCAGCCGTGCCGGGAGTATTTATACCCCAGAGAATGGCGAACATCACGGAAGCGAGCTGGGTTCTGTCCATCTGCAGAGAGTCTGTTGTTCCGTGGCAGTGCACTGCTGCCCGGCCTGAAGCCGGGCGAGTCCCCGCCCTGGGCTCTCTCCCCAGCACCTGCCTTCCGGGTCTCTGTCGAATAGGGAAACACGCGCTATACATACTGCACGAAGGAGCCACAGAGGATGCCGTGGCCTTCCGAGAAGACCTGTGTTCTCACCCTGACTTGGCCTCTTGCCGTCTTTGAGATCCCGGGCACTTGCTTCTGTTTCTGTGCCTGTAGCGTAACAACAATAATGCCCGCTTCTCAGATTCTGGAGAGAAGATGAAGGATCGGCAAAGGCCTGGCATGGGCACGGTGATGGCCCCCAGAGGTCCTCCAGAGGCGTTTGAGGAGTGCTTCGTGGAACGTGATCGGGCTTTGCATGTCAGGGGTATTATCCCAAAGTTGGAGTTCGGCCTTGTCCCACACTGCCTCTCTCAACCCGAACCTCGGAGACATACATTGAAATTCGGAACTCCCAGGCAAAGCTTTGCCAATCCCTGCTCTCCAAGGCCTCCGTCTTGGGACTGTGCTCCCTGTGGGTTTTGGGGCCTCATTATCTGGACATGGAGGGGCTGCAGAGGCAGCAGCTTGGCCCACCCTGGATGCAGTAAGCCCAGGCTCGGGGCGCCTGGGTGGCTCGGTTGGTTGAGCGTGCGACTTCCGCTCAGGACAGGATCTCCTGGTTCGTGGGTTTGAGCCCTGCATCGGGCTCTTTGCTGGCAGCTCAGAGCCTGGAGCCTGCTTCAGATTCTTTGTTTCCCTTTGTTTGTTTTCATGCTCTGTCTCTCTCTCTCGAAAATAAACAAAAAAATAAGCCCAGTCTCTGGATGGGTGCCACCTTCCTCCATCGCCAGTGTGAGGTAATGGAGGAAGGCTACTTGTCCCAGCTTAGGGGGCAGGAGGGTGCCAGGGCAGAGAAGGCTGGAGTGTGTTCTTCTTGGCCTGGGGCGGAGCAAGGGGCTGCCTCTTTAATCTCCTCCCTCTCCTTTCCTGCCCCACTGGCCATGAGAGATGTAATTACAGAAATTGGCCACCTCTGGAAAGTGCTGTCCCCTCCTGTCCTCACTGGCTCTGGGGCAGCTTTCAACCTTCCATGTTTCATTTTTTAAAAAGTTTTCATTCATTTATTTTGTGAGTGAGTGAGAGAGAGAGAGAGAGAGAGAGAGAGAGAGCATGTGCGTGAGTTGGGGAGGGGCAGGGAGAGAGGGGGAGAGAGAGAATCCCAAGTAGGCTCCTCACTGTCAGCATAGAGCCCGATGCGGGATTCTATCCCAGGAACCTGTGAGATCATGACCTGAGCTGAAACCAAGAGCCAGACACTTAACTGATTGAGCCACCCAGGCGCCCAGCTCTGAGGCAGAAGGCAGTGCCAGGGTGACCTGTGTTTCCCGTGTAGGCCATCGGCACATGGACGAACACGTGACATTTTGAGAGCTGTGTTTCATTTGACTATGAATTTGAAAAGTCGGAACAAGCATACAAAAGCCTTGATTTCAAAGACATTACCGGTTAGGGTCAAGATAAGAAAAAAAGTGAATTGATTTAGATTTGATTTAAAGAGGGGTGCCTGGGTGGCTCAGTCGGTTAAGCGGCCGACTTCAGCTCAGGTCATGATCTCATGGTTGTGAGTTCGAGTCCCGCATCCGGCTCTATGCTGACCGCTCAGAGCCTGGAGCCTGCTTCGGATTCTGTGTCTCCCTCTCTCTCTGCCCCTCCCCTGCTCATGCTCTGTCTCTATGTCTCTTAAAAATAAATAAACGTTAAAAAAATTAAAAAAAAAAAAGATTTGATTTAAAGAAAACTATCAGGGCGCCTGGGTGGCTCAGTCAGTTCAGCGTCTGACTCTTGACTTCAGCTCACGTCAGGATCTCACCGTTGGTGAGGTCGAGCCCCTTGTTGGGCTCTGCGCTGCCAGTGTGGAGCCTGCTTGGGATTCTCTCTCCTCTCTGTCTGCCCTTCTCCGTTGATGCTTTCTCTGTCTCAAAACAAATAAATAAATTTAATAAAAAAGAAAACTGGCGAGGGTCACGGGTGCGAGTGACTGACGTTCTGGGTGTTCGGGGCCAGAACTTGGCATGTATTTCTCAGCTGCAAAGGCCAAGCTGGAGGAATGTTCTGTGACTAACAGGGAAGTCATGGGCTGTGCATGGTGGGCGTGGGGAGGCTGGCTGAACGCAAGTGAGGGACACTTTTCTGTCCGGTTCCCCTGAAACAACAGGACGGTCACCAACCCCTTCACTGCCCTGCGAAAGCCAGGAAAGCCCAGAACAAGTGCGGGCAGCACAGCCTCCCCTTGACCCCAGGAGATGATCGTCTTCTTCCTGAACATGCCGACAACATGAACACCTGCTGCGGCTTCTAGAAGATTCCCAGGTCCCCACGGTACCCTGTACACAGTACAGCGGCGCCTCCAACCCTTCTGTTACACTTACGGGTTTTCACACAGATTGCCCGCCAGACCGCAAAGTCCTCTAAGCCAGGCGCTTCTAGATTCTTTGTTTCATAGTGTCTAGTACCTGGTAGTGCTTAATGCCTGTTCATAATGGATGCGTGCTGAGGAGTGACTGTGACTTTTGGATCTACGGTGTGACCTTGGGCAAGTCGTTCCACCTCTCTGGGCTCCGGCTGGTTAAGGTGTCCTTCAACACGGATATTTCCAGGTCTCTGAGAGAAGCACAGCGAGGCGGCCGAGCGGAGAGACCCGAGAGCCCAACTACCTCTGTCTAAGTCCTGGCTCTGCGGCCTACTAGCTGCGTGGCCTCGAGCAAACTGTTTGTTCTCTCGGTGCCTCAGTTCCCCTTTGTGTCAGATGGTGATAATAAGAGTACCTACTTCATAGACTTGTTCGGATTAAATGCTTCATGTATGTAACATTCTTAGAATGGGGCTTGCATTGTTTTATTGTTGGATTAAATAGTTTCACTAACAACATTATCTTGATAGGTGTCTAGGTCAGACAGAGGCTATCTGGGATTCGATGAGATTTTTTTTTTTTAAGTGGCCCAACATAGGGCTTGACCTCATGATCCTGAGGTCAAGACCTGAGCTGAGATCGAGAGTCAGACCTTAACCGACCAAACCACGTAGGTGCCCCAACGAGATGTCTGATTTTCTTGCAGAGAGACAGGAAAATGGGGTCAGGGGACGGAGAGACACAAGCTACCACGCAGGGGACGAATGTCACAGGGATGAAAGGCACAGCACAGGAATGGAGGCTGTTACTGTGATAGCGTTATAAGGTGACAGGTAGCTACACTCGCGGGGAGTACAGCGCAATTGTAGGCTGGTGGAATCACCGTGTTGTACACCTGAAACTGATATCGTGTGTCAATTCACTTCAATGAAAAGAATTGGATGCTGGATTTAAAAAAAGTGGGGTCTGGAGAAAAGTACAACGGGATAGATTCCCACGGGGTTGAGCATAAGACCCAGAGGACAGACCCTGGGAGGATGGGGAACTGTAAAGGACGGGCATCCAGTGGCAGGGTACAGGAGCCTGGCCTTGCTCTCCTCCAAGACCAGGACGCTGGGTCGAGATTCTTCCAAAAGAGGAATTCCCTACTATTATTCCAACACGCAAACTCGCAACCCGGCGGGGGGGGGGGGTCCCTCTCAGGCCACTCCCCATTCTATATCTATACGTGTCTCCTCTGTGGGACTATATATTCCTTCAGAACGGGGATGGGGCCTTATCCATTTTTTGTCTCCTGTGTCATGTAGCTTAGTGCTTGCCCACAGTAGGAGTTCAATAAACACACACACACACACACGTGCACCAAACATGTTTCTCAAACGCATGCATACCCCCAACCTTCCGTGGTTGCGTGGGGCTTGGCTCATGCTTCAGAGAATAGAATTAAGAGTCAAAAGGACCTCCGGAGGTTGAAAGATGGGAGGAAATCAATGAAACGAAACCGGACGGGGACTCGTTCATTCATAAGATATTTTTAAGCACTTCCGGCATGCCAGGCACCATTCTTCTTCTTTTTTTTTTAAGCTTATTTTTATTTACTTTGGGAGAGAGACCGAGAATGAATGGGGGAGGGGCAGAGAGAAAGGTAGAGTAAGAATCCCAAGCAGACTCCGCGCTGTCAGCGCAGAAAGCCTGATGTGGGGCTTGAATTCGCAAAGCCCGCGATCACGACCTGAGCTGAAATCAAGAGTCAGATGCTTAACCGACTGAGCCACCCTGGCGCCCCTGCCGGGTGCCGTTCCAGGTGCAGAAGATACATAAGCGAACAAAGGGGCCAAATGCCTGCCCTCGGTGGGGCTCGCAGTCTCCCCGCGGGGAGGCTGGTGAGCAAAATGAGTAAGTAAAGTACATGGTATGTTAGGAAGCGCCAGGTGCTAAGCGGAAAGAAAGAAAGAGAAAAAGGGATAAAAAACTGTCAGCGGAGGGATGGACCCAGGGTTGCAATTTCAGTTTAAGGCGGCAGAGAATGTGACTTTCAGGCATGAGTCTCTGGGGAGGAGCTTTCCAGGAAGAGGGAAGAACAAGCTTAAAGGCTCTGAGGGGGGAGTGCTCCTGCCCCGCTCAAGAATAAACCAGGGGATCGGCTAGGCTAGGCCTGCCTCGTGCTCTCTACTTTTCTTTCCTTATTGTAATTGCAATGAAGTACTTGTTTAATTACCTGTTCACTGTGTCTCCGCGAGACTCCAGGCTTTCCTGGTGTGGGGAAATTCTTCACTCTCAGAACAGGCTCCTGCAGACCGTGGGTGCTCAATTACATTTAATTGATAAAAAATGGAATAGAGGCGAGTAAAGGACATTTGGGTCAAGAAATTGACCGCGCAGGGGCGCCTGGGTGGCTCAGTCGGTTGAGCGGCCGACTTCAGCTCAGGTCATGATCTCAGTCTGTGAGTTCGAGCCCCGCATCAGGCTCTGTGCTGATGGCTCAGAGCCTGGAGCCTGCTTCCAATTCTGTGTCTCCCTCTCTCTCTCTGCCCTTCCCCTGCTCACACTCTGTCTCTATGTCTCTCAAAAATAAATAAAAACGTTAAAAAAAATTAAAAAAAAAAAAAGAAATTGACCGCGCAGACAGGACAGGCTTGAGCGAAAGAGGTTGGGGAGTGATAGCTGTGGCCAGGGGCGAGCTTAGGGTGAGGCGGGGAGAGAAGGGGCCGCCGGGAGGGTTAACTGAGAGCAAGGGAGACGGAGGACAGCTGTAGAAGCTTCACGCTGTGGGATTTGATGTGAAGTCTGTGGTTCGAGCCTTTTGTACTTTGGCTGCTGCATGAACTGAGACCCCTCCGTGCAGCTTCGTGGACAGGAACAAATCACCCAGCCCGCAAGGGGCTCGCATTCCAATCCCAGACCGTGTCGGCATTCTCTCCATCACCAAACGATTATTTATTTATTTTTGATGTATTATTTTGATTTTAATTTTTTATTAAAAAAACTTTTTAAAAAGTTTATTTAATTTTGAGAGAGAGAGAGAGAGAGAGAGAGAGAGAGACAGAGTGTGAGCAGGGGAGGAGCAGAGAGAGAGGGCGACTGAATCCGAAGCCGGCTCTAGGCTCTGAGCTGTCAGCACAGAGCCCGACGCGGCTCTTGAACTCACAGACCGTGAGATCATGACCTGAGCCGAAGTCGGGTGCTTAACCGACTGAGGCACCCAGGCGCCCCCCTATTATTATTATTTTAAATGAAAGAAATCCTGTGACGGCAGCCTCTGAGAACCAGGGCAATTCAAGAAGGTTTTTGGGTGTGACTGTCATGGATAAGGATTCATGTCTTAAAACAAATACTTATTGGTGTCTAGCATATGCCGGACCCGGAGCTGGATAGAGTGGTGGATAAGTTATGACCAAGGGTTTAGTGGGCTGCTCCGTGGGGCAGTGGTCTGAGCTGAGTGGTGGTCCTGGCTCCCGTGATCAGCTGTGTGGGTGGCCTTGAGCAAATCACTCAGGTCACAGAACGATGGGTGGAAGCAGGCTTAGAGGCCATCTGATGCAATCTCTTAGGTTACCCAAGGGTGCACAGTCTCTGCACCCCACCCTACATACACTCTATGGGGCCTCAGAGTCTTAAGTGTAAAATGGAGGCATCGGACAGATGGCCTTGAAGGTCACTCTGGCTTTAATATTCGATAACATTACAAATATGAGGAAGTTCTAGGGAGGTGGATTTGGGGCCATCCCACCTATGACCTCTGTCCTCCACCCTTCATACCAGGGGGAGGGGTGGCAGAGTCCAGTCCACAGAGATGTTTCTCAAACACACTCATGGAGCCAGGAAGGAAGGCATCCGGCTTTCCTTGGGGCTGCCAGGTGGTCCCTAGAGGGTAGGGTTTGGAAGTGGGTCCTCAGTGAGATCCAGCCCCCTTCCCAAATTCTCTCTCTAGACCCTGGGGTTTCTCCACGCTGCCTCCCTCTCCACGGCACGCTCAGATCTTCTGCTTGGATCTTTTCTCTCTTCTTCTCTTCCTCATCGGCCACTCAGTGCTTTGATCTTTGTTCTCCCCACCGAAGGCCCAACGTCTTCTTCCTCTTCAGGTCATCTGTGGTTCAGCTTCATTCAGGGGTGTGCCAGTTGGGACGAGAAGAAGGAGGAAGGGGCTTCTAATCCTCTGGAGGGAGAGGAGACTTGCTCACTGTTGCCTGGCTCGGGGGTGGGGCAGCCACGGGACGGTTCACGTTGCGAGACCTGACTTCCTCATAGCATGTCCCTTGAGTGTTCATTATGTTGCGTCTCTGTTTAGTCTTGCTTTGAGTTGCGTTATCAAAGGCACAGTATCCTGGTATCAGGGACCACCAGGCTCCAGGAGCAGGTGGGGGGGCAGGGAGGAAGAACGAGCCCTCCCACCATGTAAAGAAGGAATTTTAGAAATTTCTAAAAATCTGAGCTGTCCAGTGCTGGTCGCCAGCAGCGGAGGAGTTTCAGTGGTGGTGGCCGGTTGCCCCCTACCTGGCATCCTGGACCCGGCGGGAGGCTCACGGAATACCAGAGGGCAGACACAGAATCTATCCTGGGGGGAGCCCCGGACTCCCATGTCTGCCCCCGGTACCCCCAGGGAGTCCTTTTCTAAATACATATTTTACTTCAGAGCCCAGGTGCCTCCGATGGGTCTGGGCTGTGTGACTGTGGAAGGAGCAGGGACATAGGCTGGGCTTGGAGACGTGCCGCTCGCCCAGATCCTGGATAGAGATGCCTGGTTGGAGTGGGGTGGCGCCCCATGGATGATTGCTGGGTTGAGCAAGAGGAGGGACTTGGACACCCTGTTTTTCGGTTTCATTTCCAAATCCTGGAGCGTCGTCCAGCCAACGATGACAATAACACCTCTATTAACCTCGTAGCTTCTAGTGCCACCGAGAGCCTTCCTTCTCCAATTATTGTAGGTCGATTCTCCCTTGAGAAGCTTCGCTCTCCTCTGTCCGCCATCTCTGGGACACTCAGATGCCCCGTGTGAACCCTCTCTCTCCTTCCCCATCCCCCCATCTCCTTCTCTGGAAGCCTTCCTTGAATAACCCGCAGTGACTGCTCGGGGCCATGGCTCCCACTCCCAGCCTAGGTCTCTGGCTGCTTCCTTGGCTTTGGGGCGGGCCCAGCTCTCCGGCTGGCCTGGGAGCTCCGAGGACAGGATCCGGGCCCCCTTCTCCCCTTGGGCTCCGCACGTGCTGGGCCCCTATTCTCCAGGCGTGTCAGAGTAGGTCAGCTGAAGCCAGTGACAGATACAGTCAGGCCAAGAGCATCTGGCTCCCCAAGGCCCAGCCCAGGCATGGGAGGGGATAAAAATCTCGCGCTGGGGCCTCGGGGCAGGAACTCACACACCTCGATTGCCCTCTGTCTGCTGCAGCTGTGCGGCCTTCTGTCTCTGTCATGTCTCTCCCCTCCTGCCAGGCCCAGAGGGGCTTCAGCGCTCGCTCGGCCTGCTCTGCCCGCTCGGGAGGCCGCGGCAGGGGCGGCTTCAGTAGCAGGAGCTTTGGTTCCTTCGGGGGGTGCAGAGGGGGCTCTCGTGGGAGAGCCTGGGCATCAGGGGGAAGGCTAGGGGTGCGGCTTGGGCAGGGCCGCTGTGGGCCCGGTCTTTCCCTGTGCCCTCCGGAGGGCATCCGGGAAGTGACCATCGACCACAGTCTGCTGACTCCGTTGAAGATTGAGATTGACCCCCAGTTCCAGGCGGTGCGGACTCAGGAGACCCAAGAGATCAGGACCCTCAACGACCAGTTTGCTTCCTTCATTGACAAGGTGAGGGTCAACTCCGCTAAGCCCCTCTCTCTGTGCCTCCCTCCGAGGAACTGTCCTCAGTGGATTTGGGAATGGGGACGTCTCCTTGGCTGCCACTTTTCTAATCACTTCTGCAGCAAGGAAGTCCTGCCAGTGGTCTAACTACAGTCCTGATTATGCTGAGACCCTGCTCTTCGGTGGTTGGGGCACAGGGACAGAGAACAGTCGTTCAGCTGGGGGGGGGGGAGGATGAAGCCCCTCCCCTGTTAGCCATCCCCGTCACTTTGATGTGCTCAGAGTCTCATGCGAGGGTGTGAGGCTGCCCTTGCCCAGGCTGGATTTGCGAGGTAGGGGAAAGGTGGGCTAAGCGGGGAGTTCCTGGGGCTTGATTTTCCAGAGCCTGTGGCCAGGGGGTCCCACCGGCGCCTCAGGGACCCTCTGCTTGTGCTGCAGGTGCGGTTCCTGGAGCAGCAGAACAAGATCCTAGAGACTAAGTGGCACCTGCTGCAGCAGCAGGGGGTGAGCGACAGTCCCCAGGGCCTGGAGTCTTTCTTCGAGGCCTACCTGGCCCAGCTCCAGAGGTGGCTGGAGCAGCTCCAGAGAGAACGAGGGGCCTTGGACGCCGAGCTGAAGTTTTGCCAGGACCAGGAGGAGGAGTATAAGGCCAAGTAGGCAAACCCCAGGGCCCCATGGGATCCGGGAGGGTTTGGATCAGGGCTGCTGGTTGGAGGGTCTCCCACATGCTGAGCTCACGGAGACACATTAATGGCTTCCCCTCTGCACCCCAATCCCTCTGATTCTCAGGGTGCCCCACTGTTGCAGGTAAGGAGGCCCCACAGTCCTTGATACCCAGGTCTGGAGAGCCTCGGTTCTAACAGACCCAGCTACCAGGGCCGTGTTTCCGGTCAGGGCTGGGAGGGGCTTATCTAAACAATGCCTCGGTGGGTTTTTTCCTCAATATATTCCTGTTGAGCAAGCTGTGGCCTAAAATGACTCAGACGTTCTCTGGTCTTGGTGGTAGAAGGGAATCCATTTAGTGGGACCCTCCCCAGGCCTGTGGCATGATTCACAGCTGGGCTGGGTTTCTGGGCTCCCCACCTAGGTCACCTGGTGGTGTGGAGAGAGAGCCCTGGACTCACCGGAGGCATGGGTGTGGCCACTGTGAGCAAGGGGTAGCTGTGTGGCCTTTTACCTTGGGTGGCCTCAGTTCCCTATCTGTAAGTTGGGAACACATCGCTGGCCCTTCTCATCTCCCAGAGCCATTGGAAGGCTGGCATGAGGAGGAGTGGGTCCTGGAAAGAGCCCAGGATTGGGGCCTGGAGACCTGGTCTTAGATCTGCTCAGGCCACCTAATTATCTACAACCTGGGTGAAGTGCCGTGGTCTCTCTGACAAAATCCAAAATGTCCGCCTGTGAGTGGTGAGGGGAGGTGTTGGAGGGGGCCTTATAGACGTGAAGGAAAGGGGCCTCGTGTGGTCAAGTGGACACGGGCTGAAAGAGCGGAGAGGGTCATAGCCAGGGTGTGACAATGACCTCCTGCTAGGGAAGGTGGGGAGTGGGCTGGTTACATGTCCCGCTTGGAAGCACCTAACAGCAAGAGGGGCCTTTGCCGGGAGGTCCTGCCTGGAGGAGGGGCATGAGCTCTGATCTCACCGCCTCAGGCTGAGTCCTTCTGTACGTATTTGACAGGTATGAGCAGGAGGCCCGCAGGCGCGCCACACTTGAGAATGACTTTGTGGTCCTAAAAAAGGTGAGGGGGAGTAGCCGTGGATCCCAAGCACCCACCATGCCCCTTTAAAGCCCAGTTTGGGGCTGGGAGGGGTGGGGGTGGGAATCCTAACGTAACACATAGTCTCACGCAGGCTGCAGGGAACCCCCAGGGAAATGGGACATCTATGTAGACACAGGGAACCCCAGGACGAGATCTGATAGAAGGACTGCGTGATGAGCTCTGGGTGTCATTGTGGGAGAGGGCGGGGAGGGAGGGGAAGGAGCAGAACTGGTTGAGAGTAATCACGGAAGGCTTCCTGAAGGCAGTGCGGGTCAGTGTCAGGCAAAAGGGAGAGCAGGGCGGGGCGGGGCCGGAGGAGGAAGGAGTGGGTGTCCGGGGATAGCTGCGGATGAGGATTGGGCAGTGTGGGACCAGAACTCCGGAGCCAGAGTGGGACCCACAAACAGGAAGCGGGAGTCCATGGTTTCTGTCTTCCTGTCCCCAGGATGCGGACGGAGTGTTCCTGAGCAAGATGGAGCTAGAAGGCAAGCTGGAGTCTCTACAAGAGCACTTCTGCTTCTTGAAGCGTCTGTATGAAGAAGTGAGAATCCCCTGAGTGCAGGGCGCTGGTCTGCTGAGGGCAGGGGGGAGTGAGGGGAGGGGACGGGGCAGGCAGCCTCCCTGGCTACGGTGGGAGTGGCCAGGAGGCGAAGCCTGGTTAGGGCGGCTTGGATCCAGTCATTCAGTCATTCGACAAATACTGAGAATGTACCAGGTGGATTGCTAGGTGCTGGAGATACACTCGTGAATAACCAGACACAAGTCACAACGCCTGCTTTCTGTTGAGAGAGAGACAGAAAACAACAGACCTAGTAAAGACATAAATCATAAAGTATGTTAGAAGGTGATCGGTGCTCTGGCAAACGGGAAACATCAGAGCAGGGAAAGGGGGCTTCGGAATGTGTGTGAGGGGGGTAAGGCAGGTGGCAGTTTCAGACAGGGTGGTCGGAGCGGCTTTATTTAGAAGACAAAGTTTGAGCAAAGATTAGAAGCTGGTGGGGAGGTTAACCAGGCAAGTGGAACCGGGGACTCGCAGGTGGAGGGAAAGGCGCTGGTATTTTTCTGGAACTGACAAGCCCGTGGAGCAGAAGAGAGGGAGGGGGGTGTGCTAAGAAGTCCGGGGGGTGATGGGGACCAGGTGATTTTGAGCTTGCAGGACATTTACCTTTAATGTCCACGCTGCAAGAGTCATTAGACATCACCTCCTACAACCCTCGTTTTCAGGCGAAGAGACGACAGAAGGCAGGGCATGCTCCACACCACCCAGGGGGATGAGGGCTGCCCCCTGACGGAGTATGGGCAGGAGTCGGGCATCCTGTCCCCCTGCCCGGGGCTCCCAGGGGGAAAGGGAGCAGGAGCAGGTGGACACTGAGTCAGTCTTCCCTGCAGGAGCTGAGCCGGCTCCAGACCCAGGCCAGCGACACGTCTGTGGTGCTGTCCATGGACAACAACCGCTGCTTGGACTTCAGTGACATCATCGCGGAGGTCCGTGCCCGGTACGAGGAGATATCCCGGAACAGCAAAGCCGAGGCCGAGATGCTGTACCAGACCAAGGTGCCAGGGCCAGGGGGCAGCACTGGGCTGGAAAGGGCTGTGTCTCTGTGCCCATGCCCCAGGGTGGCCGTCCCCCTCGGTCCCCTGGGGGCAGTTCTGATAACCTCCCTGGGGCTCCAGGGCTGGGTGGGCGTGGCCACTTCCCCTCTCCAGGAGGGAGGCAGTGCAGGGAAACCGGGGGACACCAGCCTAGACTGTCGCAGGCTCATGCCACCGTGTCCTGGCTTCAGCGTTTAACCTGCGTTCCAAGTGAGGATGGGAGGAAGCAAAGAATTGGGGACATGATGTTCCTCATGGTCTTGGGGTCAAAGGTGAAGGTCCTCTCAACTAACGGTGTCACCTCTGTCCCCCTCAGTACCAGGAGCTTCAGGCGTCTGCCCAGCTTCACAGGGATAGCATGAAGGAAACCAAAGTCCAGATTTCTCAGCTACAGCAGGCGACTCAGAGGCTGCAGAGTCAGATTGAGAAGCTCAAGAAGCAGGTAAGGCTCCCAGAGCTCCCCAGGCCCTCCCTGTAGTCTCTTGGTGCCAAGGTCACTGCTAAGTTTGTGTCCAGGTTTGATAACTGGCTGAAGCTTTGGATAATTCAGGTGGAGAGAACCTGAAGCCCCATTTCAGAGAAATTTGACCTCCCTCTGAATTCAAGCCTGGGTGGGTTTTGCACTGAACAACTCCAGGGGGCGCTGCTCATGCTGCCTTTCATGGCCAGGTGTACCTCTTGCTTTTGGCTCCTTGGGGGAGAGTGTTCATCCATCTGTTTTCTAGTCTTTTCTTTTCTTTTTTTTTTTTTTTTAACGTTTATTCATTTTTGACAGAGAGACAGCATGTGAACAGGGAAAGGGCAGGGAGAGAGGGAGACACAGAATCTGAAGCAGGCTCCAGGCTCTGAGCCATCAGCACAGAGCCTGATGCAGGGCTTGAACCCACAGACCGCGAGATCATGACCTGAGCTGAAGTCAGCCGCTTAACCGACCGAGCCACCCAGGCGCCCCTCTAGTCTTTTCTTTTGACTCTTAACTTCTCAAGCCCAGCAAAGACTCTAAGGCCGGGTGCCCACTTTCTGGGTGCTGTGTTGGGGGGGCGTGAGAGCCAGGAGCTCAGGAGGCAGGCGAGATGGGCAGTGGAATGGGGGTGCGCGTGCGGGAGGCGAGCCCCCCTTAGGCAGATGCTTTAGATGCTTTGTGCGGAGGCGGTGATGCCGTAGGTACCTGGCGTGGGATGGAGTAGGGAGAGGGAGAGGGCAAGGGCGGCAAGGGCAGGAGCGTGATTTCCGGCTGGTCCCGGAGACCTCACTTCTATTGTGAAGGATTACAGATTCTTCAGGTCTTGGCACCCACTTTCCCCAAACCCGAAGAATCGGTTTTGGGATTGGCAGAGGGTTGAGAGCTGTGGTGGCAGGTCAGGCAGTCCCCTCAAGCACTTCAGCTTGACAGCCGGGGCTCGTGTGGTCTGTCTACCCCGAAATGGTGTCCCCCTGGGAAAGCCCTTGGAGCTCAGGCCATTCAAAGCCCAGACACAATCCCCACCCATCCTCACCTGCTCTCCGTTGGAATGTGACTCAGGACCCGAGATGAAGGTGACCAGGTCGTATTCAATTTGCTGCCGCAATGTTTTGTCCATAGATTTGAATTCCTTGCTTGGGAACTCCTTGGGAATGTCTGTTAAAATGCCTATCTCTGGGCCTCTATCGGACTAAGGGAATTGGTCTCTAAGGGTGGGGCCCAGAAGCCTACTTTCTAAGCTCAGTTCGTTCCCCCGGCTGACTGTGAGGGTGCGGAGTCTCAGCCTAGCAGCCAACACTTAGGAGTGCTGCTCCGTCCCCACGTCTGCCACACAGCAAGTTGCTCACCCTGCGAGAAATCCTCTTGGGAATGTAGCCACCCCCCCTTACTCCTCATTTTCATGCACACACATGGTGGACGGGACTTCCCTGTGCCAGACCTGGGGCAGAGCCCCGCGGTCTAGGACTAGACGTCAACTGTCTGAGGTTAGGGTCCCAGCTCTGCCTCTCACCACCGTTCTGAACCTCAGTTTCTTCACCTGTAGGATAGAGATGATGACCAACAAACAAGGTGCTTGTGAATAGAATAGAATAGAATAGGATAGAATACAATAGAATGATAAGACTACAATGGGAATAGAATAACGAGAGCCTTTGGGGAATGCCTTCTTTCCAGACCCAAACATGAGGGTAAATCCACTGGATGGCAAATTAGATAGAGAAGTTGTTCTCCTTCTGAGAGCTTTCTCTCAGATCAGAGACGTAAGCCCAGAGAGTGTATTCCTCAAACCGAAAACCGAGGCACAAGGTTTGATATACAGTAAAACCTTGGTTTGCAAGTAACGTGTTCTGCAAGACGAGCAAACCTTCCTAATACGTTTTAACTTGATAAACGAGCGATGTCTTGCAATACGAGTAGTACGTGACACCGAACGTCACATGATCAGAACAGAGCCAATGGTCCTTGCAATTCGCTTTGATATACGAGTGCTTTGGATTCCAGGCACGGTTCCGGAATGAATTATGCTCCCGTACGGAGGTTTTACTGTACTTTGATAACAGGACTAAGTATTTGAAGTGGGGTCGTTCTAAAACAATCGCAGAAGGTGGTCACCCTCCAGATGTGACTTGTAGATAACGCTCCATACAGGACGGGAAGAGCATTAAGTGCCTGGGTAGAGACGAAGTGCCTGGGGTCAGGTGCGAAGGGTCAGGAGTGGGAAGGAATGGGGGAAGATCACTGGAGGAGGGGAGACAGGAGGCAGAGGCGTTTCCTGTGGCTGCTGTAACCAAGTACCACAAACTTGGAGTCTTGAAAATACTAGCCCGTGTATTCTCTCAGTTCTGGAGGCTGGAGGTGTGACATCCGGCGTTAGCAGGTGCACTCCTTCTGAAGGAGCTGGGTGGAGGGATCCTTCCTCGCCTTTTCCTAGCTTCTGGTGGCCCCGGGCATCCTGGGCATTCCTTGTCTCATGGCTGCATCACTCCAGTTCCTGCTTCCGTTGTCACATGGCGTAATCTCTCTGTGTTTGTCTCCATGTTCTCTTATCTTTTTCTAGGGATGCTACTCGTTGGATTTGGGGCTCATCTTGCAGGCAGGATGATATCAACTTGAGATCCTTAATGCATTACCTTTGCAAAGACCCTCTTTCCAAATAAGGTCACAGTCTGAAGTTCTAGATGGACACGACGTTTTGGGGACTCTATGCAACTCGCTCTGGGAGTTAAGGAAACAGAAGAAGCAATGCTTTTCCTTAGAATGAGAGCAACGGGGGGGGGGTGGCTGTGGATAGTTTGAGCTTATGAGATTGCGGTCTACCCTGGGCTTTAAGCTCCATCCACAGTAGGTGCCTTGGGAGGTTGTATTGGGCTGGCAGCCACTTTCTCCCTCATTTCTACACCCCTCCCAGAATGCCGACCTGCAGGCCACCATCGCTGATGCTGGACAGCGTGGGGACCTGGCCCTGAAGGACGCCCAGGCCAAGCTGGACGAGCTGGAGGCCGCTCTGAGAACGGCCAAACAGGACCTGGCCCGACTGCTGCGGGAGTACCAGGAGCTCATGAGCACGAAGCTGGCCTTGGACGTGGAGATCGCCACCTACCGCAGGCTGCTGGAGGGCGAGGAGTGCAGGTGGGGGCCTGGGCACACAACCGAGGTGGGAGAGGGGGATGGACCACCACGGGGGAGCTCTCCTTGCTGAGGATTCCGAGATATCCTGGCACTTCGAGCCGTTGAGGGCAACCCATTCTGCTGGGGGGCGGGGATTTAAAATCGGAACCGTGGGTTTTATCTGCTGAGAGGGTGGGTGAGCTGCTCCCAGAAGCTAAAAAGCACACGGGGACGCATTTTTTGCCGCCTTTCTTAGCATTTCCTCCTCTTGTCCTTTCTCCACCAGGATGTCTGGGGAATGCACCAGCCAGGTCACTATCTGTGAGTATCAGGGGACTTGGGGAGAGGAGTCCCTGTGGGGAGCCGAGGGCCCTGCCGTGACCCTGGTGCATTTCTCGGCAGCCGTGGGGGGAGGCAGTGCCATCGTGTCTGGAGGAGCCGGTGGAGGCCTGGGGGGCACTTGTGGACTCGGAGGCGGGAAAGGCAGCTTTGGGTCCAGCTGCTCCAGCATCGTGACCGGAGGCGCCAGCGTCGCCCTGGGCTCTGGGCAGGGCCCTGTTTTGGGCTCCTGCTCTGTGTCCGGCTCCGGCTCCAGCTCTGGCTGCCACACCATCCTGAAGAAGACAGTGGAGTCAAGTCTGAAGACGTCCGTCACATACTGAGAGACCTGGCAGCCACTTGCTTCCCATGCCTTCCGGAACCCTCGCAGCCCCGTTCCCACCTCTACCTCCCTGCGTGGCCAGCTCTGTGTCCTTGGCCCTCGGTCTGAGCCAGCCCACCGGGGACTCCGGACAAGTCAATAAAATCATACCTGCCTGCTATTCCGAGTGCTTGCCCAGCATGGCCTGGCTCTGCATACTGATTTGCGTCTCCTCAGCCTGTTGTCCGCCCCAGGCCAAGTCCAAGGCGCCCTGTCCTCCAGCTAGCCAGCCTCATCCTCTCCTCCCTGCAACCCTCAGGCAGAGCTAGGAAACCCCTGGTGGGCTTGGTCAGCCAAATATTGTCCCTTGTGGGGAGAGGAGAGGCCTCGGGCTGGAACCACGCTGACCAGAGCCTATGGGCTGGAACCACGGGCCACCTTCCTAGTCCTCTTCAGCTATCTCTGGTCCACTTTTCTAGCTCTTTCGTGACATGAAGCAGCACCCACTTCTCCCTGAGGGGGGGGTCTTCCCTTATCTCTCTTCCCTCCCCCACTCTTTCCCTCTCACAGATTCTATTGAGTGCAAACCATACTCGAGGCACTGTGCCAGGACTGGGCTTTGCTGGCAAGCTGGACCCATCCCATCCAGCCCTCCTAAGGGGTTCATGGCGAAGTTCCTTTGTGTCCTGTCCCTTTGTCCAGCCTCCTCCCACCGACGCCCTGGCTCCAGCTCCATCCCAGCTAGCAAGCTCGGTCCCGTTGCCCCAGCCCCACCTCACCTCTGAGCTTTAACCTGGCCCTTCTCCTGGACAGGAGTGCCCCCAGCGAATTAATAATTCAGCAGTGATGGGAAGCATTAGCTTTAAATACGCATTCCAAGGGCATTTAGAGGGGAGGCTGAAGGGCAGAGATGAAGGTTCCCTGTGGCGATGAGCAGTCTCTCTGCCACTCCTTCCGGTAATTCAGCTCTGCCCCCAGGCTTGCAATTTGCCCAGCCAAACAGAAGCAAAACTGCTCAGCCCACTCCCCTCAGAAGGCAATCTGAGGAATATCTATTACTGTTTGGGAAGAGCCAATGGGCATCTCACCCCTCAGCCCAATCAACTCATCAGGGGGCTCCTTCCAGCCCTCCGCTCTGCTCCCTGGGATGTCCTCCTTCCCCCCCATCTCCGCTGATGTTTCAATATCTCTTGTAGCTTGGTCCCTGGTAAACTGGCCATACTCCTGCCTGAAGACAGCCCCTCATACCTGATCCTCCTTCTTCCCATGTCTGCACCGGATTTTTCT